>OZ012543.1:56054365-57395848 GCA_963935595.1 Schoenobius gigantellus | reverse complement strand
TGACCCTCCCTTATGAACATCCTGTCAGGGACAAAATGGACACCAGGTATTGGTTAAAGTAGATTTGTCCACATGGACTGCCTTAATGTGATCTCAGCTTCACTCATTCAAGAAGAAACTAGACAACTACCTGAAAACTGTAGAAGCATAAACTTCTGAGTTCTTAGATACAGTCAACTATCAGTTGCAAAACTGCCTGTCTGAATAAATAATAATAATAAATAAATAATGTATAATAGTAATGATAATTTATAATTCTATTATAATGAAACAAATAATTATTATTTTTGTAACTAGGGTTGCCAAGTCCAAACACCGGATAGGCGGACAAACCAGCCAGTTTACTAGGATATTTGTGTAAAAAGGCCGGACGCTCGTCGTAGTTATGAGATTTTTCGTGGTAATGTTAATTCAAAACTTAGTACCTACAGTGTTTTTGATGAACCATAGACATAGAAATTTCGCTTGGTTTCCTTCATTTAATTGTGGTCACGCGGACAGGAACCACCACGACCACGGGACTGGTTAAATGTAAAAAGCCTAACAAAAGCCGGACTGGCCGGACACCGTCTAATTTTCCGTCTAATTAGCCGCATCTTAAAAGCCTATGTCCGGCTTTATCCGGACGGCTGGTAACCCTATTTGTAACTATTTCAAATGCGACTTAAAATTTAAAAGAAATTAAGGACACAATATTTGCTCGTTGATATCAACAATACGACGTAGGCGCAACAAACTAACATAAACCATTATAGGAAATAAAGATTTCTGTCCTGTTCTATAAAGTATTGACTGAACCTTAATACATTTCATCTGTCGCAATCAGTCAATTTAACCACCTCCGTGATCTAGTGGCTGAGACCACGCGGTGTTAATCTGGAGATCCGCGGTTCGATTCCCCACAGGGGCAAAAGATTTTCTGATCGGTTTGGTTGGCGATAGGGCCTCTGAGCCCGCCTGGCTAGCTACCACCGTCTTACCCAAGTTTGTAGCTATAATTACATTGTTAACAACATCGTTGTGTTCCGACAGTTAGAGGTACGATAGCCAGATCCTCGGGTGTTGAGGAGTCCAGGTGATGGCGCCTAAAGTCGACGCAACCAATTCGGCGTTTCGCCGATTATTTTGTTGCTGATTTTATAATTAACTACAATACAATATATTATTGCTTACCCCTAAACCGGTCGGGTCTCCGTATGTAGCCGGTGGACTTCCTGAGCTAGCTCGAAGGAAGTCGCGGCTCCTGAAGGGCTGCTGTCAATCCACCGACCAAAACCGGACCACTAATACATTTTCCTAATAAGTCACCAACACTCACAATTAACGAATCAATTGGCGGACATTCGCGACAATAACAATTTACTCGAGATAGCGCGCCGCGTGGTAACTAGTTCAATGACATTACAAATTCGACTCGACTGACGTGTCACAGCGGCCGGCCACCACAGACCAGCACATGCACAGACTACTAGCAGTGTTTTGCCACTCGCTCTTCCTCGAGCGTAAACACCAGGTGAAGCTCACTTCCACCTTCGACCTTATCGTCACTATCAGGAGATGAAGGCCAAGAGCTTCCCTGTTCTACGTAAAAAAAAGAAAATCACTTTAACTCTCAGAAGTTCCCCCGCTGGACGAATCTCCCCTTAGGTGACGAGAAATTGGCCTAATACAACATACTGCCCGCCCAAACAAGTTGGTGTACTTTCACCATGTTCGAGTTTTGTTTCGTTCGAATTTATAAAGAATATATTATGTATACCTCGTCCCCATTTGATTAATATCTTGCTTCCTCTAATTTTGGCTGGAAGAGATCTCTTTAATATACTTACATAAATAAATAAATAAAATAAAATCAATTTATTTCAGACGTAGTCCATATTAAAAATTACCTAACATGACAATTTATTGTCTTTACATTTCATTAGTATTAACAAATTTGCAAGTTAAAATTAATAAGTTTTCCAAAATTTTAAATTAATCTATTCAAAATTAGTCAAAATTAAAAACAATGGCAATAAAATTACAAAATAAAAATAAATTAAAAACAAATTAAAATGATTAGGAAATAAAAATGTCGTCATCAGAGATGTTTGTTTAAATTAACATAATTTAAGCAAACATGTAAGATAATATATCTATATGAAAAATGTGTACCATTAAGAATGAAAAAAGAATAGGAGTGACACGTTTATTCTAAATACTTCACCAACCGAACTTTACAAACTCTCTTTTAATTTTTAATACATTAAAAAACCTTGGTATACGAGTATAAAATGAAATCTTCTTATACGAGTATATAAAAATCTCGTGTGTTTGTTATCGAATTCCTCCGAAACGGTTTGACCGGTGTTTAAGAATTTTATTGTGTATATTTAGTGGATCTAAGAATAGGTTGTAAGCAATATTTATACCCCTAACTGATAAGGGTGGTCCTCTCCCGATTTTTTCGACAATTATTATGGCAAGACTTAATTCGCGGGCACATCTAGTATTTTAATAATTATCTCAGAAAAAAATAAAATACTTGATATTTTCTAGAGCCCCGCTGCGAAATATTTCAAGAAATAATTCAACATTATTTTGAAGGAATTTTGTTTCAGATATTATAATAATTCACAATTATTTATTTCCTAAATTAATACGTCTAACGAAAACTTTAATTCAAATTTTATTTTATTTGAAAATTTTATCGAAACAATGGACTGAGTTTATTCAAATAAAAATTTGATCACGAATAGTCATGTCCAGTAATCGCAATAAATCTTCGCGATAAAACGAAGTGTCGCTATGACCAGCACATCATGAATTGCTAACCGGTCAAACCACATTTTTCTACAAACAAAAACTAAATTACTGTTAAGGTTAACTGACTTTTTAATATATTATCAACCATTAACGTTATCGTTCTAACATGTAGGTACTTACTTCTAAAATCCTAAGCCCTTCAAACGAAAAGGGCTTAGATCATCTTGAGCCCCCACACAACTGGCTAGTGACAATCCAACATGGCGGCCGGAAGTTACCCGGACCTGGGCCCTTCATTTCCGCTCCGCCGTCCATTTTGAATAGCATTTCATCGGACTGCCGTCTGCGATACTGAAATTCCGTCGTGTAATTTGCCCGTCTGCAATTGAAACCTAAGTTTATGCTTTCCAACAATTCCTAACAACATTTGTTTGCTGTTACAAACTACTAAGGATAACCACTCCAAGAACTAGATATTGGGAACTTTCATCCTCATTATCTTGTTCTATCCTCAGTATTTAATTTGTCATATATACCTACGTCACAATAATAGTACTACATAACCTATTTATGCCGCAAAGCAGCAGTGCTTGCATTGCTGTGTTCCGGTTTACAGGGTGAGATATGGCAGTGAAATTACTGGGTACTGTGACTTTACATCTGATGTCAAGTTGGCAACGTACACTGTGGTTCTTGTGGGGATTGCACGGACGCGGTCGTGGGAACCCTTACGGACACTACCACAAGCTCGTCAGTGGCGTCTGCCCACCAGTGGCGAGCCCCGCACGTTGGTGAAGGTCGCTTTGACTTACAGCTATGATTTTTTCATAGCTGAAAAAGACCGTAGGCCCTAGAATTTGATATAAAACACTGTCTGATATCTCTTAACGTTCCCGAGAAAAGGGTCTAGCTAGACTGACAGATGGGCACATGGACAACAAAGTGATCCTCTAAGGGTTCCGTTATTTTCCTTTTGAGGTACGGAACGCTAAAAAAATTAAGTGCAATATTTTTATGTAATCTACCAAACGGACATTAAAAAAGTGTGCGCTCCACTATTTAAGTAATACCTTCACGAAAATATGCCTCCAATAAAAACCCTCGAATATTAATATCAAATCTCGTTTTAGGTTAAAAGAGAGTTATAAATCTCTCAGACATATCAAATTCAAAAGGGCACGGTGGCAACGTCTTAATACCGAAATAGCGCCCTTTGCCCGGCCCACCTATAAACTTGCCTGTCCCGAAAATAAAATGGAACTTCTTCCGATATTCCATGTTCCAATATGGCAGGCAATATCGTGGCGTGTGGAGTTTAGTACACAACCGGTTGATATTAAAATTGGTTTAGGTAACAACGCGCTACCTATAAAAGTCGGGGCGCCCCTATGAAAAGGTGCAGGTTATGAAAATAGCTGATGCCTATACGAATTTTTAGTGCCTCATTCTGGCTAACCTGATTGGAACAAAGCTTAGAATGAGACTATTGAAAGTTATATAAGTAAGATGTTATAAAAAGTTTTTAAAGTGAAACTCTTTTTACACGCCTCAAATTTTTTCGTCCATCTATCGCATGTCGCATTACACAATAAAAAGTATTTTACAAAAAATAAAAACCGACTTCAAAAACACTGAAAACTTTAGAAAAATGCAAGAATAGGTACAGACAACATCACACTTCTATTGAAGTCGGTGCCAAACGATGATCTCCTAGAAAGTCTTAAAATTTGGCACCGACTTGATGTAATGTTTTCTGTACCTATTTTTACATTATTTTTCATTTTTCAGTGTTTTGGAAGTCGGTTTTTAATTTTTGTGAAATATTTTTTATTTTTTATTTTTTATTTTTAGTGAATTAATTACACCTTACCTTCCTTACCTGACCTTTAACCTGAATGTAATACCAGCTCACCTTTCAAAAGCTAAGGATCCTTCCACCTTCAGCTCAGTTCATGACTACCAGACACAAATAGTTGAATAACTTCCGAAAAAACATGAATCACTTTCGACGTATAGGTACGTCGTATAGGTAAAATTGAAGTGTTTCCCTCGATTTTCATAGGATCCCATCATTAGATCCTGACACAACTGGCGGCGTAATCGCGTAACATACACACAAAAAAAACATACGCATCGAATTGAGAACCTCCTACTTTTTTGAAGTCGGTTAAAAACTCTTCTTAAACCTCGCTTGAAGACGGACGTATAGCGCTCAGGAAACACAGCAGCAGGAAGTTCATTCCAAAGTACTTTACAAAGCTCAAGGACCATACGTGATAAGACTGAGCACTGAAAAAGAACCGCTGGCGACGATAATGCTTCCAGGTAATAGGGATGAACTGTAGGTACTGCGGTGTCAAGTGGTACGGCGATAAAAAGGTAACGTTGGTACCAATTCAAACAGTTCCTCGTTGCACTTGCTGTTGACAAGTCGATAGAAGACACAGAAAGATCCGAAGTTCCTCCGTGACTCAACAGCAACTCCAATGAGTCCAGCAGATCAGAATCACCGATGATTCGAAAGGTCTTTGCAGGGAGTCAATTGGTTCAAGTTGGTATTTGGTGCAGAACCCAGAGATCTGAGCAGTGCCCCACATGCGGACGAACTTGAGATTTGTAAAGCACAAGATATTGATGTGACGTGACGTGAAGTACCGCTTTGCTTTGTTCAGGACACCCAGCTTTTTGCAAGCTAGTTTTAGCCTTACCTTCCAAATTATTATCGAACTGATTGAAGTCGGTGCCAAACTCATTTTTTTCATACTCATTTTTTGTACAGAAACATCGTCTTATTAAAGAGTAAATTTCGAACAACATTAAAATTTCACCTCGGTCGTCTTCAATATGTTGACAACATGTACCATGACCAACAGTTAGGCCAACAGGGGCTCTTCCGACCCGAGCGAAATTGTTGCGAAGTATGTTCATCTTTTTTAGAGTTCCGTACCTCAAAAAGAGAAATACAGAACCCTTAAAGGACCACTTCGTAGTCGATGTCTTACATCATCATCATCACAGCTCATAAACGTCCCCACCGAGGGGCTCGAGCCTACCCTATGTTAGAGTGATTAGGCCTTAGTCAACCACGCTGGCCCAGTGCGGATAGGTCGACTTCACATACACCATTGAATTTTCAGAATCATTGATCCTTACATCATATTGAGGACAAAATCTGAAACTGGAAATTATGTAAGTAATTAGGTGCTTACAAAAAGCCACTTATTATGTTACGCGTTCACTCCGCCAACTGTATAGAGATTTTCAAAATTATTTTTTTAAACAAGTGCAAATTCACAAATATTGCATTCATTCTAGAGTTTCATTCACGCTATCCAAAGTAACATTTTTTCAGTTATTCATCAGGGTACACTCCCACTTGATCGGTTTTTTTAGTTGTGGAGGTACGCTATTGTCTAGCGATAGGATTCAAATTCCCATCTATCTCTGGGATTATTTACTAGAGGTAGAATTTTGACGAAAGCTATATGGAGCTAGTATCCACGGATAGATAGAATATTAGAATATATTTATAAGCTGAGTTATTTTACGCCTGAAATATGACAAGTACAGCTCGACTTACTAAAAACTGCTCGAGACCGTACGACGCGCGCAACATGAAATTGGTGGATTGTCGCGAAATACAAAGATTTAGCAAACCCAAAGCGAATCAAATATGAAATTTTCAAAGGATTGACACATCAAATCATTTATTGCTTTCATGTGGTTTAATTACAAATAGTGTTGTCGCTTAACACATGACCCAGTGAGGGCATTGCAATATACATTGTTTTTTATTTTACAACTTCTTCCTGCGTATAATTTTATTGAAATTTTTTATATAATTTTATTATAATAATCAACATAACTATCTACCTATAGCCACAAAGAAGTTATCGGAAATTGGCCCATACTAATATTATAGATGCGAAAGTGAGTTTGTTTGTTTGTTACGCTTTCACGCTTAAACCACTGAATTAATTTTAATGATATTTGGTTAAGGGATAGCTTAAGCCCTTGGGAAGGACATATGCTACTTTTTATCTCGAAATTTAATGAGTTCCTTGGGGACGCAGACGAAGTCGTGGGCAGCAACTAGTAAATCAATAAAAGAAGAAACTTCAGCTCGGGCGGAATTTTCCTAAATTGATTAAATTCATTGTTAGGGTTCCGTGTCCGCACCTTAAAAAGACGTCTGTCTGTCATGATCCTATTTCTCACTACTAGTCTGCCATAAGAGGAAACACCAAGGTCGAGAGAATTCAAAAATAGGTATTTGTAAAATGTATTGCTGTCGCGCTGTGTGTCCGAACAATTGAACTAAGCGCGATAGGGACAACTGCAGCTGGGACTGAATATACCTATGAAAAGTACACAAAATATACGTTTCGTAGTCCTCTGTTTTCTTCGCGAAAAATTGACCGTTTTGCTTTTTTCATATAATCTTGTTCAATTTGTTTACTGGACGTTTGAATACAGTGTCTGGTAGCACATCAGACCCCAGTAATTTTAGACCTATCTCTGTGCTACCTACTTTTAGCAAAATTTTTGAAAAAGTAATGTTGGAGCAAATGCAAAGTAATTTTAAAACTAAAAAACTCAAAAATCTTTATTCAATATAGACCTTTTCATCCCCCCATCTCGGAAAGAGTATTTTTGCTATTCGATATCTGACCGCCAAAGCCGTTTTTATCCGCTTGAGGTTAAAGTAAATTTGAATTGAGAACATCGCATGCAACTTGATTTCACAACATGTGATTTCAAAACATCATTAAACCTATTCACTTCTATCTCCATGGTGCCGAATTTATCATTGTAACGGGATAAAATAAAAAGTAGACATTGCAGAATCACACTGATTTAATTTCGATTTACAATCGGGCAGAGTTCCGTCTTAGAAACAGTAAAACAGAGAAGTGATCTAAATATGAGATGGCGCGGCATTTTATAGTTTCTCCGATAGTAAGGCGCTAGCTTGGCTTGGCTCTGATTGGCTGGCTTGGGCTGGCTGGCACATGGCTGCACGTGCTTGGCTCTGATTGGCTGGCTTGGGCTGGCTGGCACATGGCTGCACGTGCTTGGCTCTGATTGGCTGGCTTCGGCTGGCTTGCGATTGGCTGAGGCGGTGTGGCGCGTTACAGTCGGCCGTTTTGAAACAATCATTGCTCCCGCAATGGAAAACGTGGTTAGCTTTCAAGTAGGTCAATGAGATCTTCGGTTTCAAGCTGGTCATCAGAGCTACTGGCACTGTATGATATAGGGTACTGTGATTCTGTGATAGGGCCTCAAGAGTCCGATGCAACCAGGCTAGTAAAGGCCTTGTAGCCTCGGAACCCCTTGATACTGAGGATTCTGTATATGTCATTACCCACACCTTAGTAATGATATATGGGCCAGAGTAAATATCATCAAGCATAGTGCTCACTCTTGTTACACTACTTGTGGGTGCTTGCCGCCAAAGAACTAAATCTCCCTTTCTGTAAATTCGACTAGTTTTCCTTTTTTATCGAAGTTACGCTTCATCTTTAGGCTTTCTAATTTTAATCACGCACTAGATCTATTATTACGCCTGATTTCAACCGATTCATTATTACTTTCATAACATCAAATCATAGGGCTATACGACTATGTTGTACTTTCATTTACAGTATTATTAACACCCCAAATAATGTCAGGTAAGCTATTAGCCCAATTATTAGAAGTCTGGCTAGGATTAATCGCACGTAACGCATTCAGTAAGATCCGGTTCCACTTAACCATTGGCTCGTGGACATGCAACAGATGTCAAAATGTACTTAAATTGCTTGTCAGTTGAATTTTTTTTTAAATATCTGCTGGTAAAAGCTTTGCCATGATCACTGACAAGTTTATAAGGGTAACCAAATAAACTAAATATTTTTTAAAGTGTTCTTGACCGTGAGTGGGCTCAGCAATAACAAATTTAGATATATTATCCTACTTCCTACTAATATTATAAACGTGAAAGTGTGGATGTTTGGATATTTGGATGTTTGTTACTCATTCACTCAAAAACGGCTGAACGGATTTGGATGAAATTTGGCATGCATGTAGCCTTTGACATGGAAAAGAACGTGACATAGGCTACCTTTTATGCCGATTCCTTAAGTAGTTTCCGAGGGAAAATTAAAAATTGTTCAAAATTGAAGTCCACGCAGACGAAGTCGCGGGCAGAAGCTAGTTGTAAATTGTACAATCGAGAGTAGGTACTGTAAAGAAAATAATGTTTAGGTACCTATTAGATTACTTACATGTTGGTGCTGAATTCAATTTGTACTCAGTTTTTATCACAGTCTGTATAAGTTTCTATTGTCGTTTTCTTTTTAATTGTACAAGTCATTAATGCCCGCTCTGATCATTTCCTTACGTAAATAAATGGTGCGCAGGCGCCCCGCTTGCCTGCGGGAAGTGCGGGATGCGACTGTTGTATGCCGGGTTGGCGGTGTCGCATCGCACTCAACGCGGTGTGTGTGTGTAGTATATAGTGTGTATAGTATGTGTGGCCTCGCGTCCGCACGTCACTTGGGGCTCACACTGAAAATCAGCGTTGTGTTACGTCTGTGTCGTAGCATAGCAACAAGCTGAGTGTGTACCTCGTTGTCACAGCCTGCGACGTGCGATCACAATAATTCTTGTATTAACATTATGTTCATTTTTTTATTTATTTTTACTGTAAGTTTTTGGCATTTGTTTCATTTATTAACTTATTGTTTGTGTAAGCGCGTCGTTTGTGTTGTGATAATAAAAATGATTTCTTCTTCTTCTTCTTCTTCTAGTCTGTAATAACCAACATATATTGATAACCTTTTGCTGTTCTACAAAAGGGGCATATGGTCGACATGAACCATGACCATGGGTTCTGTGGGTTTCGGAATAGGGAACAATGTTCGGAATAGGGAACAACAATTTACTCCCTCTTTATTAAATCTATACATTTTTGAAAGCCTACATGACTTATATCATTGTAGTGCATCTGAACTAGTCTATCTGATCAATGCAGACACTACGAGGCGATTACCATACAATGTCTTCCTATAGAGTCTATCATCTGAGAGCACATAGTTGTTGTTTATACTCGTATCAGGGGCAGCTGAGCTATCTTTAAGCTGAACAATGATACGCCTTAACTTGTCATCCTGGTACTGGACTGTATAGAACCCGTCTGACACTTCAAGGCGGTTGACATTAATAGCATCGACGGGATTTCTACTCAACGCGTCTACGTGTTAAATTTTTTTCCCCAGACCATATTGTACACTCATGTCAAAATCTTGTATTGACAGCCAGCACCTAGCAATACGTAGGATAATGTCACGTTTAGTAAGGGTGGCGCGAACGGTAGTACAGTCAGTTACCACTTTTACATGTATCCCTACTATAATACACTCTAAACCTACACATAGATTCTACTACGGCAAGCGTTTCAAGCTCGTAACTGTGGTATATACTTTCTTCTTTACTCGTTGCCCTACTGAAATACATGACAGGCCTAAGGGAATTATCAGTGTATTTTTGTAAAAAAAAAATACCTGCGATACCGGATTTGCATGCATCGGTGTGAATCTCAGTTGGTAATACAGGGTCATATAAAGCCAGTATTGGCCTTGTACAACAAACACAGTTTTAATTGTTGAAAACTATCGACTTGTTCAGTGCCCCATTTCCATAACTGCGTTTTTCTTTGCTAAATCTGTTAAAGGGCGAGCAAGTATGTAATTTTGTTTTATAAAAATGAACACTTACTCACATTTCATTTTAAATTTTCCGATCTTCATTTATGAAGAACTTTTTGTAAAATATCTAAACCTGGCTGAACATCAAAAAAGGGTAGCAACAAATTGTCTAAGAATGCTAAAATCATATTTATCGGGAAAGTCATTGTGGGTTTTTAAACTACCGCCTTTTGTGATTGGAATTTCGTATTGAATCTACAACCTTATTCATTATTCGTATAACAACAGACGGTGCGTTATCTAAGCCAAACGGAACACGCGTATATTCAAATACCAATGTGGCGTTATAAAGGCTGTTTTGTGGTTATCTGCAGGGTCGATTTTGACCTGATGGTAACTTTGTGCCGAATTAAGACTCGTAAAGAAATTCTTAACGGCTAATTTGGAGACCTAATCATCGATATTAGGGAAGGGTCAACACAAAGTCTACTATTGCCGTTCTTTTTTTTACGAATTACGGGAGAAGCAAAACATGATTCAGATTCTTGAACTATACCTGCGTCTAGCAATTCAGACACTTTGGATCTAACTACTGACTGTGCGACAAGCTGTTAGGTTGACGGTTTATATAGGCTGTTCACATGTTAACTTTATTTTTATGTTTAATAAATCTGTACATCCTAAGTCTTGTGTTTTACTCGCAAAATAGTCAGGGAAACTGATTAGTAAAGCAATCAAATAATCATAATCGGTTTTTATTCAATAGATCTGAACTGATTTCCTCTATGTTTGATGCCCCGATTGTGCTAATATTGGCTTGGCTAGTGTGCAATAGATTATTTTGGCTACAAAGGTAGTGCAATAAAATAATGTGGGCTAACCTGAACTTTATCCCACTTGTGATATGTAACGGGATAAAATAAAAAGTAGACATTGAAGAATCACACTGATTTCATTTCGATTTACAATCGGGCAGAGTTCCGTCTTAGAAACAGTAAAACAGAGAAGTGATCTAAATATGAGATGGCGCGGCATTTTATAGTTTCTCCGATAGTAAGGCGCTAGCTTGGCTTGGCTCTGATTGGCTGGCTTGGGCTGGCTGGCACATGGCTGCACGTGCTTGGCTCTGATTGGCTGGCTTGGGCTGGCTGGCACATGGCTGCACATGCTTGGCTCTGATTGGCTGGCTTCGGCTGGCTTGCGATTGGCTGAGGCGGTGTGGCGCGTAACAGTCGGCCGTTTTGAAACAATCATTGCTCCCGCAATGGAAAACGTGGTTAGCTTTCAAGTAGGTCAATGAGATCTTCGGTTTCAAGCTTCACGGTATTTCTTGGGATCACACTTGATTCTAAGCTGCAATGGGGCCCACATATCGATAAATTGTCAAAGAGACTTAGTTCTGCAGCTCACGCTGTATGGAAAATACGTCAACTGACTGATGTTGATACAGCAAGACTTGTATACTTTTCTTACTTTCATAGTGTGATGTCGTATGGTATTTTGTTGTGGGGAAATGCTGCCGACATTCAGATCGTTTTTGTACTGCAGAAAAGGGCTATTCGAGCAATTTATCAGGGAAACTGATTAGTAAAGCAATCAAATAATCATAATCGGTTTTTATTCAATAGATCTGAACTGATTTCCTCTATGTTTGATGCCCCGATTGTGCTAATATTGGCTTGGCTAGTGTGCAATAGATTATTTTGGCTACAAAGGTAGTGCAATAAAATAATGTGGGCTAACCTGAACTTTATCCCACTTGTGATATGTAACGGGATAAAATAAAAAGTAGACATTGAAGAATCACACTGATTTCATTTCGATTTACAATCGGGCAGAGTTCCGTCTTAGAAACAGTAAAACAGAGAAGTGATCTAAATATGAGATGGCGCGGCATTTTATAGTTTCTCCGATAGTAAGGCGCTAGCTTGGCTTGGCTCTGATTGGCTGGCTTGGGCTGGCTGGCACATGGCTGCACGTGCTTGGCTCTGATTGGCTGGCTTGGGCTGGCTGGCACATGGCTGCACGTGCTTGGCTCTGATTGGCTGGCTTCGGCTGGCTTGCGATTGGCTGAGGCGGTGTGGCGCGTAACAGTCGGCCGTTTTGAAACAATCATTGCTCCCGCAATGGAAAACGTGGTTAGCTTTCAAGTAGGTCAATGAGATCTTCGGTTTCAAGCTTCACGGTATTTCTTGGGATCACACTTGATTCTAAGCTGCAATGGGGCCCACATATCGATAAATTGTCAAAGAGACTTAGTTCTGCAGCTCACGCTGTATGGAAAATACGTCAACTGACTGATGTTGATACAGCAAGACTTGTATACTTTTCTTACTTTCATAGTGTGATGTCGTATGGTATTTTGTTGTGGGGAAATGCTGCCGACATTCAGATCGTTTTTGTACTGCAGAAAAGGGCTATTCGAGCAATTTATAACCATAAAATGTGAGATTCTTTGCGAGAACAGTTCAAAGAAATTGGTATTATGACAATAGAGTCGCAATATATTTATGAGAATTTAATATATGTTCGTAAGAATATTCATTTGTTTTCTAAAAATTGTGATATTCATTCAGTTAATACTAGACAAAAGAATATGTTAGCTTTACCAAATACCAGGCTCCAAAAAATTAATAATTCTTTTAGAGGCCTGTGTATACGTTTCTACAATAAAATCCCAAGTTGTATACAAGAACTTAGCTTAAACTAATTTAAAGATGCAATCAAAGATGAACTTATTAAAAAAGCATATTATAAAGGAATAGAGCGTAGCGTCCTGGGCTACCGGCGAATTGACCGTGTGAGGAATACGACGCTACGCACGCTGACAGGCATTGCCGATGTGAGAGTTAAGACAGCCAGACTCAAGTGGCAGTGGGCCGGACACATTAGTCGACTGTGTCCAGAAAGATGGGCTCATGCCGTCACGCTTTGGATCCCAGTTTGGATCCCTCGCGGACGAGGTCGGCCACGAACGCGCTGGCGGGATGACCATAAAAATTTCCACGAAGATTGGTGGCATGTGGCTCGAGACAATATTTTGTGGAGAGATTTGGGGGAGGCCTTTGCTCAGCAGTGGGACAGTATAGGCTAGAGAAATTTTTTTATTAAGTGTCTGATTACATGACGGACAAAAAAGCTTGGGTTTGAACTCTCAATTCTAATATTTAACAATGTACTGCGTTTTGTTTCAAAGAAACGTTCAGTGAAAGCAATTTATAAGCTAAGTTCACGCACTTCTCTCAGAGATAGCTTATATAATGTGAATTAACACATCTATTCTTGTAATGGAAGTTGAGCTCAAACTTTTGCTTTGAGATCAGCGTCCAATTGTCGACTCTGTAACATACCAAAATTGTAAATGGCGATTTAAAAGAGGAGATAAAAAATTTAGACCTTTCGAGTTTTGCCTGTTCTTCTCGAGAAGGCTCTCCCAATTACCTACCGAACAGGTGTAGAGTCAACGTTTTTTTTTCATTCCTACTTGTATTTGCAGACATCTTGAGTATATTCAGGATGTATGCACATACAAGGTTAATATGATTTCTTTAAATTAGATTGTTTTGCTTTGTTTTGACGTCAATAAATGCCTGTAAAGGCATATGTTGAATAAAGATTTTTGAATTTGAATTTGAGTGGAAAATTATCTCGATTTTTTAGGTATTTGAAGGTCTCTCTCTTGTTATAATTAACTTATTAAAAAAAGGAAAACATAGGAACATGCTTACAGTGGCCGTTGATTTTATTGGAAAAAATAAAGCAACTAGTGCTATTATCCAGGAATGGTATGGAAAAGGTATGGAAAAACGGCCTGTACGACGACTACCTCATAATTTTTTCTACTCATTAACTCGAAATTTCGAGGGCTTAGACTTCTTTACTCCGACCCTGTCACAAAATCCGTTTTTAGTAAACGTTTACTCACTATTAACTACCTCCCTGCCAAATTTTAAGTTTGTATTACAAAAAATTAAGTACTTTCATCTAAAATTACAAGAGCCCTTAATCCGGCCCTGTCGCAAAATCCGCTCTTACCGGACGAATAACTATTAACTACCTCATGCCAAATTTCATCTTTGTACTACAAGCGGTTTTCGATATTTCGTGATGAGTTGACCTTTCACTTTTATACAATATAAGTATATACATAACAGATTTCTGTAAATAAATTATTCTTCTTACAACTTGTCAATGAAGCATCCATTAGTTATGTATCAAAATACAACGACCGTTATCATGGCGTCAATTAAGTCAACCCTTTTCAAAAAGTCAGCCATTCGGGAGTAACGTCTTTATAACTTTTGATCCTCCCGTAGCCGCGCACTTGAATTATGACGTGAATTTTGTGGGAGACAAAATAATAGACATGGACACAGGGGCTTTACATAATTGATTAAACTGAACGATCAACGCCTTAGGGATACCAAGTGGTACTAAATAATAATGTCCTCCTAACCGATATTCGGTCACGGCGGCCACTCTCAACAGAGACTAGCCATCTGAGCAGGAGATATTATAGTGCACAAGTGACTACGCAAACGCAAGTGCACTCTCTGTCCGATGGAATGGTTAGCCGACACGGCCGGGGCGAGATCAGGTGCAGGACCCACTGCTTAACGTGGCTTCCGCAGCACGGAGAAGCTCGAGATATTACCCATCATAAAACTGACTACAGCCAACGTTGCTTAACCTTAGCAATAGCGCACGCGCCAATGCGCCACCAAGCTCCTCGACCGCCTCCTTATCAGTTGGTAAGTTTATAAGAATAACTTTTGTTTCACACACAAAGGGGAAGCTCTGGCCTTCATCTCGCCTGAATATCTGGTGGTAAGTGACGATAAAGTCGAAAATGGCAGCGAGCTTCACCTGGACTCCTCAACAACTGAAAAACTGTCTATCGCACCTCTAATTCTCGGAACACAACCATGACATCTTTATTATGGCGACGAACTTGGGTAAGACAGGTTAGAAACCCTATCACCAACCGAACCAAACCAAGTAAAAAATCATCCCCAAGGAAATTGAACTCCAGACTAGATCAATATCGGGTGTTGTCAGCCACTAGACCACGGAGGCGTTTAAGCTTTATTAAGCACTAAGATAGAGTCTTGAATTTAGTTAACGCTGATAAAAGAGAGGGTCAAAAGTTCTATAAATATGGGATGTGGGTTTTTTGCAAGGTTCTCGTATAGGAGGCAGGTGCCTCGAAAGCGATTTGATTTATTCTTTCCCCGTCTCCGGGGATGTGGTATAGAAAAGCGGATGATGGGTACTCTAGGATGATGGATCTGCTGCTATTTAAGGGAGGTGAGGAGAGGAAAGGCAGTATACAAATAGAGAAAGGTAAGAGGGGAGAGCGCGCTGAGCCAGCCTGATGGGAAATACCTTAGACGGATGTATTTAATATCGTAATTTTGCACTCATATTTCATTTTTTTATTTTTTAAAAAATCTTGAAGTCTTTGTTACCACTGACACAATGACTGTCAAACTGAAAGAGACCATCAGATATAAGTTGGACAAGTCCTCATTATTTTTACTTCGACACGTCTACTCGGCTTCTCGCAGACTTTCTATCGGCCAAGTTACAAGAAAAAATATCTAGTAGACAAACTCGGTAATCAGTCTAGACGCGTAATCAATCAAAACTCTAATCAATCACCAAGAATTCCTGATTCAATCAGCGGAATCAACGGCTCGGGGAAATATTTGCTCGCCCACGTGAAAACTGTTTCGGATAAGTTTGGCGCGAAGTCAAATCCGTGAGCGGCGAAGAGTTCCGCTAAACAAGTTGTCCATAATTAATGTATGTAGGAGCTTGGTGGCGCATTGGCGCTTGCGCTCAGCTAACGATTGCTAAGGTTAAGCAACGTTCGCTGTGGTCAGTCCTAGGATGGGTGACCAAAATAAGAAACAGCTCAAGCTCCTCCGTGCTTCGGAAGGCACGTTAAACAGTGGGTCCTGCACCTGATCTCGCCCCGGTCGTGTCGGTTAACCGTCCCATCGGACTAGGCGAGTGAAGGAACAGAGAGTGCACTTGCGTTTGCGCAGTCACTTGTGCACTATAATATCTCCTGCGCAGATGGCTAGTCTCTGTGGAGATTGGCCGCCGTGACCGAATATCGGTTAGGAGGACATTATTATGTACGAGTAATGCTGCCTATAATGTATACAATGTAAAACTTGGAGATAGTCACAAAATTATTTTATTTAATGTTCGTCATGTAGATTATTGAAAAATGTTGGGTTGTTTTAGGTTTCTGTACCTTAAAAGGAACCCTTGTAAGATCACTTCGTTGTTTGTATGTCCGTCGGTACGTCGATCCGTCTGTCAGTCAAGACCCTGTAACGTTGTATTTAAACAACGTAAATAAAAATATATAAATATTATTAAAACCTACATAATAACTATTTTATTAAACTAAACTACTAATTAACTTAAAAACAAATAGGTATTCAAATTAACAAATAGGTGTAAGGGGTTCCAAATATCACCTATTGGGACCCAAGCCAACCTCACCTGCACGCGGTGCACCCTGCTATATAACAGACGAGGCTCTGGCGCTCCCCACCAACCCGCACTGGGCCAGCGTGGTGGGAGACGGCCCAAAACCCCCCATGAACTTAAACCTAAAACAAAGGCCCCAAGTGCCCGGCGGTTATGGAGGCCGTGCCGGCGGTGACGGACGTCGACGCGGTACTGGGACCTGGGGTGCAAAGAATCCCCGGGCGGCGGAGATCCCCCGTCAAACGTCCTTGGCCCTGGCCACATATAACGCGCGCACACTGCGGACCGAGGAGAAGCTGCTGGAACTTGAAAAGGAACTAAGCAGGATTCGCTGGAGTGTAGTGGGACTGTCCGAAGTCCGAAGAGAGGGTGAGGACACGATGGTTCTCAAATCCGGCAACCTGCTCTATTTCCGGGAGGGCGAAGACCTGTCCCAAGGTGGTGTCGGATTTATCGTCCACAGGTCTCTTGTGAACAACGTTGTACAGATCGGAAGTGTGTCGAATAGGGTGGCGTACCTTATACTCAGAATTACCAAACGGTATTCGTTGAAGGTCATACAGGTATACGCCCCGACCTCGACGCACCCCGACGAGGAAGTGGAAGCCATGTATGAGGACATTTCTCGGGCAATACATGCTTCCAAAACTCACTACACCGTTGTCATGGGAGACTTCAATGCAAGGCTAGGCAAGCGTGGCGATAGTGAGTTGAAAGTGGGGCAATTTGGAGCTGGAATCCGGAATTACCGTGGTCAAATGCTAGCCGATTACATGGAGAGAGAGGGACTCTATATGATGAACTCTTTTTTCAAAAAACGGCTGCATCGAAAGTGGACCTGGAAAAGTCCGGATGGCGTGACAAAAAATGAGATTGACTTCATCATGTCGACTAAGACTCGCATTTTCAATGACGTCTCAGTGATCAATGCGTTCAACACGGGAAGCGATCACCGAATGGTGAGAGGCGCATTGAATCTTAACGTAAAAGCTGAGAGGTAGCGACTGATGAAGTCAACGCTCCGTCCTGAAGCCATCCAGATCCAAAACCCCGAACGCTTCCAACTCGAATTGCAGAATCGCTTCGCTTGCCTGGAGGATTGCACGGATGTGGACACATATAATGACAGGTTTGTGGAAACTGTCCTTACGGTGGGTTCGAAGTTTTTCAAACCCAGCCGTACTAAGCAAAGGAGCAAGATCTCAGAGCCGACAATTAAGCTCATGGAAGAAAGGCGTGGGATGGGTCTGCAGTGTTCTGAAGATGCTCGTCGGCGACTCAACAAACAGATCTCGAAGTCTCTGACTCGCGACATACGCCGATCTAATACGGAACGTATTAAGGAAGCCATCGAGCGGAACAAGGGCTCCAAAGTGTTCGCAAGAGATCTGTCACTCGGTCAGAGTCTGCTGACGAAGCTGAAGACAGAGGACGGCAGAGTCGTTACGTCTCGACCTGAGCTTATGGCTGAGATCGAACGCTTCTATGGACAGCTTTACACAACATCGCAGGCACCTGTCATTCAGGCTACAGATCCTAGAGCCAAATTGATCCGGCATTACACCGAAGACATCCCGGACGTCAGCCTGTACGAGATTAGTGTGGCTCTCAAACAGCTAAAAAACAACAAGGCACCGGGTGATGATGGAGTTACAGCTGAGCTTTTGAAAGAGGGTGGACTACCAGTCCGGAAAACGCTGCAGAGGCTATTTAACTCCATCATACTCGAGGGCAATACGCCTAAAGCATGGCACAGGGGTGTGGTGGCACTTTTCTTCAAAAAGGGCGACAGGGCCCAGTTGAAGAACTACAGACCCATCACGCTCCTGAGTCATGTATACAAGCTGTTCTCGAGAGTTATCACGAATCGTCTCGCGCGCAGGTTTGACGACTTCCAGCCTCCCGAACAAGCCGGATTCCGTAAAGGCTATAGTACCATAGACCACATCCATACGCTGCGGCAGGTTATACAGAAGACCGAGGAGTATAATCTGCCACTATGCTTGGCGTTTGTGGACTATGAGAAAGCCTTCGATTCTGTCGAGACCTGGGCCGTACTTAGATCACTCCAGAGGTGCCAAATAGACTATCGGTACATCCAAGTGTTGCAGTCATTGTACGAAAACGTCACCATGTCAGTCCGCCTTCAGGACCAAAACTCGAAACCAGTACGACTTCAGCGTGGTGTGAGACAGGGTGACGTTATATCGCCGAAACTGTTCACAGCCGCGTTGGAGGATGTATTTAAGCTTTTGGACTGGAGAGGACTCGGCATCAACATAAACGGCGAGTACATGACCCACCTTCGTTTTGCCGATGATATCGTAGTCATGGAGACCGTGGAAGATCTAGGCACAATGCTCGAAGACCTCTGTAGAGTTTCCCAACAAGTGGGTCTTAAAATGAACATGGACAAGACCAAAATCATGGTGAATTCCCATGTAGTACCCACTCCTGTGAAGGTTGGCGACTCTACACTGGAAGTTGTTGACGAATATGTTTACCTGGGACAAATAGTCCAGCTCGGTAAGTCCAACTTCCAGAAAGAGGTAAATCGACGAATCCAACTCGGCTGGGCAGCGTTCGGGAAGCTACGCAGTATATTCTCGGCCAATCTACCGCAGTGTCTCAAGACGAAAGTCTTCAATTCATGCGTGTTGCCAGTGATGACGTACGGAACTGAGACGTGGCCGTTTACAATGGGTCTCATCAGAAGGCTCAATGTCACTCAAAGGGCAATGGAGAGGGCTATGCTCGGGGTTTCTCTACGCGATCGCATCAGAAATGAAAAGATCCGTAGAAGAACTAGAGTCACCGACATAGGCCAAAGAATTGCAAACCTTAAGTGGCAGTGGGCAGGACACATAGCTCGCAGGACTGACGGCCGTTGGAGCGGAAAGGTCCTTGAGTGGCGGCCACGTACCGGGAGACGCAGCGTTGGTAGGCCCCCCACAAGGTGGACCGACGATCTGGTGAAGGTCGCGGGAAGCCGCTGGATGCGGGAGGCGCAGGACCGATCGGTTTGGAGATCCCTGGGGAGGCCTATGTCCAGCAGTGGGCGTCTCTTGGCTGAAATGATGAATGATGAATGATGATGATTCAAATTATTTCTGAACTAATTATCTTTTCAAATACTTAAAATTTAGATTAAATTAAACATTTTCCTGAATCAAAAATATTAGTCTACGGAACCTCAAGATGCGCTTGCGCATCCCAAACACTGGCGAAAACAGCCGATGCGGCGACGATCTCCGCGGAGCAGGCGCTCGGCAACCATCGGAATTTCCAACGGTGAGACTATTTGAACGCATCGGACGGGACGGCTGTGTCCATCGATCCAAAGTAAAACTATTTCGATCTTTTGAACTATTCTAAAATTGTGCTGAAATCCCGCTGGGGAATTCAGCACCTACTTTACTACAAGCGATTTTGCAAGAAACTCAGTACCTACTACTGTACTGAATAACCACCATCGGTCGAGAGCGTGGGCCGACCTATTGCGACTCCGATTTTACCTACTTTGCTGAAGGGAAGCATATCTACTTGTGGGGAGCTGCACCGCTACACCACGATTCAGGCCAGTGTCCCTTCACCTTACCTACCACTAATATCGAGGCGTGACGGCGGCCACGGAAAATTTAAGGGCTTAATATACGTTTATTTTCTACCAAAATAATTGTATTATTCGAACCCAATCTACCTACCTGCGGAGGGCTGGTCACCTACCGACCTAGTGCCGCAACCCCTCGAGAACACGTATTTTTTTAAGAGCTGCTATATCTCCCCCACTGAGGATCGCGAGCCTACCCTAAGTTAGGGTGTTTGCGCCAGTCAAGCACGCTGGCCCAGCGCGGATTGGTCGACTTCACATACACCATTGAATTTCTTCGCAGATGTATGCAGGTTGCCTCATGATGTTTTCCTTCACCGTAGGAGCGTCAGACAAATGTACATATGAAATTCGAAAACGAAAAACACATTGGTACATGGCGGTCTGGAACCCCGGACCTCCCGATTGGAAGGCAAGTGCCAAGTCCACAGCGTCACCAACGCTCTCACTCGTAATATCAAACTTAAATTATATCAAATATTCGGGTCTCCTACTATGTGTCTCTCCCAATTTCCGAACAGGTGTAGAGTCACCTTTCTTTTTCTCATATTTATGTGTCGACATGTTAATTATGTTTAGGATGTATGCACACACAAGGTTAAATAATTTTCCTTCTTATTAGACACTAGCTTTCCGCTCGCAGCTTCGCTCGCGTTATCTTCGTTTTTCCCGTGGAAACTCCATATTTTTCGTATGAAAATATTATATAGCCTATGTCACTCAGTGATAGTCCAGTAGTTTCGGAGCCTATTCAATACAAACATATAAAAATACAATACTTTCCTCTTTAGAATATTAGTATAGATTGGCTGTAAAGGCCCGCGTTGAATAAAGAATTTTGAATTTTGTCGTTGTACGAATAATTATTTTGCGTAATACGGTGTTTTTCAAAATCGGAAAAACGTAAATAGTTTGAAAGTTAAATAGGCTTACATAAGTTTTTCGGAACCCTTAACGATGCCCTATCAAGGTCTATAATGCTACTATTTATATTTGTCAGCTAAAGAATACTTATGGAATGCAATAAAGAATTTCATTTGATTTGATTTGAATCCTCGAGGCACAAGTCCAACTCGCACCTGTCCGGTTTTTTTTCTTTTTTACCTAATCAAAAACTTGAGAAGTTACATTGATTTGAAGTGTCGCGTGGCGTCACGCCTTCCTGCTGTGCCCGATGACGCTTAATCGCTTTGTCTCATAGTTTTTTTTCTTATTTCAACAAAGCAAAAAATAAGTGTCTGATTTTTGTTATTATTATCTAACTGACGTGCTGATTTGATTTTTATACCCTGTCTTCACCCCTATAGTGTGTATAATGTATAACTTGTCTAATTATATTTAGTGATAGAGTAAAGGTAGTTGCCACTTTATGAGAACAAATTTTGGGTCGTTACTCGTGGTCCCACTACTTTGCCCCACTGGTGGGACCACGAGGAAATGTGGTTCCTCGTGGTCCCACTAGCCAATGATACCACGCGGAATACCTATCATTAATCGTTCCTCGTTGACCCATTTATAAGATTCTCTATTTTCTCTAAAATCGTTTGGTCACAAGGAATTATGCCACTCTTATTACTCCCTCCCTATTTGGGGTAGGTGGAGGAAGCGTAGGTCAGCATATGTATGTATAGCACAATAAGTAATAAGAGTGTAACGGTGTGCTTTTTAATTTATAATTATTTGCTTACTTTAAAAAAAATGAAATCTATCTATTAATAAATTAAACTAATCCAAAATACAATGCTTTAAATTACCTGAATCTATCTAATCTAATAATAAATCTAACCTTTTAATAAATTAAATAAATAATATGAAATAATTGCGCGCGCGCCGTTTGTTTACAAAACTAAGATAACCAGTCGATCGCTGAGCTCTCGGTGACGTCACGCGCCTATTGTTTTTGCATACGCCAACCGACCTGCCACTGGGCAATGGCTCAACTTTACTCGAATTTCTTCCTTAGTGCCTAAACGCTAAGGACGGTTATTGGTTGCGCTTCCGTAATGAACGGCTAGCTTAGAAACGAAATCGTGAACGTATGAGCGGATTGATGAATTGAGAGACAATATTCTCACTTGCGAGCGATACGCGATATATATTCAAGTACGGCATACGGCGAGCCTTTTCTCATTATTTGCTTGCTGGAGCGAAAACTTCTACTCGAAAAATCTACAGAACATAATATAATAATCTAAAGTTGAAAACTAATAAGTAATTCAGTAATATTGTGAGTTTTCTATTCCAAGTGCTGTGTTTACCCCGATTGGGGTTTCCTTACTGGAGTAGAAGATTCCTAACGTTTGATTCCAATACAATACCGTACGACGACCGCATTTACACCGCCACGAATACCCGATACCGACGTCAACCACCCGACGCCGACGCCCTGCACCTTCAACGTCGCGGCCAGTTAAGTGGTACCCCACAGGCGGTTACTAGTGTCCACAGCCCAAAAATCAACTCACGACCCTCTCTATTTTGCTACCTACAGTTTAAATAGTAATTCTCTTTTTTAACAACTTTGTAATATTATTTTAATTAAATTCTAAATTTGTAACTTACCTTTTTATTTTTTTTACCTAACTAAGAAGGTTACAAGAGTTTGGCATAATTCCTTGTGACCAAACTATTTTGGTAAATCAGTTTGACTATAAGGAATTAGAGTATCTTATAAATGGGTCAACGAGGAACGATTAATGGTATTCCATGTGGTCTCAATGGCCAGTGGGACCAAAGTAGTGGGACCACTAGTAACGACCCCAAATTTTGGTATTTTACGAGAAATAATACTTTTGCGCACCGTGTCTGTGCGGTACTCACTCCGCACAGTGTCCACCCACCAAATACCCACTATACCAACGTCGATGTCCATTTTGTCTATTGTCGAATCACGAAAAAATAAGATTTCATTTGAGCTAATAGATGCCTACTGTTGGACATAGGCCTGCCAGGGATCACCAAACCGATCGGTTCTGCGCTTCTCGCATCCAGCGGCTTCTTAACCTTCACCAATCAACCACCAAATCAGCGGTCCACCTCGTGGACGACTCACCAACGCTGCGTCCCCGGTACACGGCCGCCATTTGAGAACCTTTCTGCCACAACGGGTGTCAGAGAGAAAACCCGAAGTATCTAGGTGCCCAGGGTCTGAGATCTCGGTGAAATGGCCAGACAGATAGGCAGACAGGTAGACGGATGAAACATGAGCACATAGCTTTACCAAGCAGTTTCGGTCAAGCTAAAAAGGAAGGGATTTATTTGGTGAATAGTCTCTTCTTGGTCTAGTTTGTCTTGCGACTGCCTATTTACAACCGGGTGCGATTCCCAACTTCTAACTCTTAATTCTTGCCAATGATGACGTACGGAACTGAGACGACCGCAATGGACTCCAAGAACGCTCAAGGTCACTCAAAGGACAATGAAAAGTGCTATATTCGGAGTTTCTTTACGTGACCGCATCAGAAATTATGAGATCCATAGAATAGCTAAAGTCACCAACAAAGCCCAATGAATTGAGAACCTTAAGTAGCAGTGTGCAGATCACTCTCTCATACCATTCACTATGAGGTTTCCACTCCCATTTAAGACTGGTTTGATGTAAAGTCTAAGAAATTGTTAAGATTGATCTGATTTATAGAATCATCTCCATCGTACCTACGTTGTAACTGTAATCCAAAATGAGATAAAGACCACGGCAAACCGACACCAAACCAGAAGTGTGTTAAACTACCAGTGCTATCTAGAGGTTTTTGGCGGTTCTTTCCCACGGTTCACCTCTTGTGACCACCTGAGTGAACTATGTACGAAAAAAGATGGTAGTATATAAACAGTGGCTTAGCCTATGTTATACGACCCTATTATCATTCTACCAAGGGTCAAAAACCTCAATTTTCATATGAATTCAATATGTTTGTATAGCAACTTATATAAGGTCCTTTTCCAGGGTATCTTCTGATTAGTGTAACTCCAGGCGTATCACGTATTGATATAACGCTCCATCCACTTACAATCACAACTAATTAGACGTGATGCCTGACGTCAGCTCGTGACTACGCCAATATTTATCGGAACGTATTTCGGCAATCGATTAGAAAAGTATAAAGATAGGACAAAATGAGAAATCAGTTGTTTCAGAAAGAAAACTTATGAAGCTTATTAAGTATTTCTTACTTTTGGTCAACGAGGGAAGACAGTTGTTGAAAACTATAGACAATAGAAGAAGAAAGATGCTTGGCCACTTGATTCGCCACGATAACTTCTTTAAGACAATTTCAGAAGGAAAAGTTGAAGGAAAAAAAAGGGGACGGCCGAGAAGAACTTTTTTCGATCAAGTGAAGGAAAAAGTGGGAATCGTGACGTATCAAGAGGTTAAAAGCCAGGCGGAGGATAGAGAGAGGTGGCGATTGCTCCACCGACAAAAGCAATAGCTCTTAAATATAGAAATATAGAAAAACTTTGCTTTTGTATAAATATGTAACGAACACACATCCTCATAACTTTGAACTCTGTACCTTTAACCCCTTTACATCTATCTTCTACCACATACTCTTACAAACACTATTCGCCTTCGATGTGTAGTTTTCTCTGCACAGTAAAAAATTCTTATATTGTCCTACTACCAAGATTTGGTATGAATTTTTGTGTCCAATTTAGCTTGCCATTGGTTACGATAAGTCTTCTGACTGAACTCACTTGGTGAGCTACCACCATCTCACCTAAGTTTGTCGCCATTTATCAATGTCAACAACATTGTTGACAATTAGAGGTAAATGACCTCAGTTGTAGGAGTTCAGGCTTATTTCCAACTCCGGCCTTATCGTCACAAACTATCATGATGAGATAAGATGCAGGCCGAGATGAGATCCGGTTGGACGCAAAAAAAATAAAAATCGCTTGATTAAAATTTTTGACAATTCAAGATCTTTTTAACGAGTCATATTTGAATAAAGATTATTTTGAATTTGGTTTGATTGTTTGAAAACATTATTCATGTTGATACGTGAAACAGGTAGATTCTGGTAGAAGAGCAACATTGCAGCATAAACATCAAGCACAGTAATGCATCTACACGAGCATCTCAAGCTGAATAGCGCTGTATTGGATTAGTCAGAGAGCAATTCCCATTGTGTATTGGAATGTGATATGCAGCATATTAAGCTGAGCATGTTTGATAGTCGACATGCCACCAGAAGCGAACCACGGGGCGTTTGATAACTGGCACAATGAGATGCGTTTAATTTATAGCAATGCGAAGCAAATTTTGTGCATCGTGTTCCACAATTCCTCATATTATACGGAAGTTTAGTGTTATGTGCCTCTCCTTAGGTACTTTAGTTAAGCTTGGCGTGTGATTATTATAAAAATTATCAATAAATGAAACATCAAATTGATAACTTATCTACTGACTTACACACCCCCAGTCCCGATATTATTTTGAAAATTAAACAACTTTGTATGTGTGTTTGTTTAATGAGCAATTACATTCATAATGTGATCTTGAACTTGTGTCAATTAAATTCGTTTATCACAATTTTCATTGTGTTGAAACTATTTATCTCCACAGTTTAACTGTGTCTATGGAATATTTAATATTAACAATGAAGTAATTTTAAATATGCACAATTCTTACTTTAATAACAATTTAACTCATGACATTTATTAATCAAGCAAGATTGAGCGCTTAGCTTGCGTAGTCATATAAATAGGTGCTATTTATTCGGCTTATTAATAAAATAATCTAAGATGTGCCTATTATTATATTACAATTTATTGCTTATAATTATATTATAACTCGTGGACTAAAACTTAAATTATATCACATTTTGTCGTTAAATCTAAAATGAGTGCTATCACTATTCAGATGTTTCAGCATCATTGCCATTTCCGTTTAGTATACTTTCAATAATTTGTTCATCGTTTTCTGGTATACTTCCATCGTGACCATTCATCAGTTCCCGTATAACTTCTTCATCTTCGCCATTTGTTGTTATTTTATCTTCAGCTACTACGGAAATTGCATTACTATCGTTTGTCGATTCACTGACTTCAGAAATCTCTTGAACACTGTCTTCTAGTTCTGAGATGTCTTCGCTTTTCTCGTCATCTATTTCTGGTATATTGCCAAGGTGACCATTCATTTCTTTCAAAGCTTGATGATCAAATTTACGATTGACTTCCTTGTTTGAGTTCCCATTAAATTTAGAAACTTGTTCAGTTACAAGGGTACTCTGAGTTCCATTCACCTGAGATTCATTGTTAGTTTTTTCCGTCAACGTCTGGTATTCAGTTTTCCCATCGCTTGGAGCATTCAGTTTCAGATTTTGGATGCTATCAAGTACAATGTCCTCCGCTACTCTGTGGAAAGACTGGACTGGAAACTGATCCCTGTAAATTATAACAAAGCACACGTATAATTTGGCATTTTCAGAATTCTATTAATTTCCATTCCAAGACGTTACTAAAAAAAATATATACACGGTTATTTTTTTATCACCCTGGAAAATTTAAGGGACGCTTCACGACATGGTATTAGAATGTTTTAAATATGAATAAAAAAAACAACTCATTTAATTTTATATTATTTTTCTAAAAAATCCAAAAAATGCTGCACGAGTTGAAAGCAGCATTTATAGAGATTTTTTTACTTTTTAATTTTTTAAAAAATTTTATTTCATTTTTTATATAATAATGGATATGTTTTGAAGCGTCCCTAAAATTTTCCAGGGTGATAAAAAAATAACTGTGTATATCCACTAATCTGGAATCAATGTAATATGTATGCTAAGTAACAATAATTTGCCAGATATTAAAAATAACAACAATGTAGAAGAAAAAAATGTGAGTAGACGTTACAAAAATAGCAATAAGCAAGATATGAGGCGGAATTAGACAGATTTAATGAAGAAAATATGAGGCTGAAACACTGTGCTACTGTTAGTAGTAAGTGTTAGTAGTAAGGGAAAAAGAGAGGGTAAAGAGATGAAGAAGACAGCGTTTACTTTGTAAACTACCTGATTAAGGCAGCAGCTAAGCAGGCTAATTATGGATCTTTCATCGTATGACATGGTTTAAATTTGAGAAAAAGAAGTCATGAAATGCTGCACTTCGTATTACCGATCTCCAATGATATCATCACTATGGCATAATTTCAATGATATCATCATTAAATAATGAACAAATGGTCAAAAATCTGACCGGAAATAGTAATTTTCGTTTTGCACTATGATATCATATGATATCATTTGCAAAACCATGAGATCGGTAATAGGCCCTCTGGTTGCCAGTGTCCTAAGACTACGCCCACTCAACAAATGGATATGTGCTTGTTTTTGCCCTCAATGATGATTATAAAAACGAAGTTTTACCTGTGTTTGTCCTCGAATTTGCTAGGTACCATAAAGCAATTTGATTCTCTGTAGATAACTCTGCGCTTGCTGACCCATGGCCACTGTAGACTCCAGTAGGAACTCTAGAATGAAGAAGATTTTTTTGTTTAACATTAATTTGCTTCACACCAAAGTATGTTATCTTCTGTCATAGGTGATATCTTTGTAATATATTTGACCCTGCTTTGGGAAATAAAAAGATTTCTTTACTCTTAAATTTTATTTGGGATAATATTGCAACAAGCAGATTTTATTATCGAGCTATAAGTGTTATGGATATGTAATTAAATTATTATACGGCTCGACTAACAGCTTAAAACTTCAAAAACCATTTTTCTTTGCCGTACTCGTATGTAATTTAGAGAAGGCGGGCGATGCAACTTGACCTGCGTAGATAGCACCAATTACTAACATCTTAATCGAAAGCTTTGCTATATACCTATTATACTCATTAACAATTAGTAATTCTTAATGAGTAACAAACACCTGATACTAAATAACATAATTATCTTGTTATCAAAGGAAACTTTGCAGCTAGTGCTGCAAAGATGCTGGATACTCTTAACAATTCTGCAGCACTACCAGTTGGTACGTCTCGCTTAATTGTGAACAATTCCATTCAGACGTGTCAAATTTTCGCTGTTTGTAACTTAAGTAACTTTTAATTAATCAAAAATTTTATCAAAGGCCCTTGGAAAAATGTTTACTTCCAAAATGGAAGGCTGCAGTCCTCCAGGTAACGATTAAGATAATTAGAAGGGACTCTTTCCGTCAACGCAACGGCAACGATTGTCTCGGAGAATAATTATAAGCCTAATCTAACTAAACTCGCACGTGTTAACGCTTGTGTGACATTGTAAAACTATGACTTGCGTGACGACAGTGACTCTTTACCAGGGTCGTCTCCTTGGGTACCTTCGACTTGTCTATTTCTGGGTATTACTCCTTTTCTTTCGAGGGGAATGCGTTACGGCACCGTGCCCACCGTTGGCTAGAAGGTGAGCGTGACTGGGTTCTCCTGGCAGAATGCCATGCATACATACGAAGACCCCCCGGTGTTCTCCCTGCCCTTGATGGACGTGTCCGATCATGAGGTCGACTTATCTCCAAGGGGGGGAGTATCTGAAAACACTAGGGCAATCCCCAGATGAAAAAGCCATGTACTAATGTATTTTTCGATTTTCATATGTACATTTGTCTGACGCTCCTACGGTGAAGGAGAACATCGTGAGGCAACCTGCATACATCTGCGAAGAAATTCAATGGCGTATGTGAAGTCGACCAATCCGCACTGGGCCAGCGTGGTTGACAAAGGCCTAATCACCCTAACATAGGGTAGGCTTGAACCCCTCGGTGGGGACGTATATGAGCTGTGATGATGATGATGATTTGTGTCCACACACACACACACAAGGCGTTCGGAGTAAACCCACCAAACCTAACTAGTTATCGAATAGGCGATAATCGATTACGAGTACTTTTATTACAGTCATACCACAGATAGCATATTGCTACAGGTTATCTAAGTAAAGTCTTACGCCAAATGAATGTGTAATCCCCAAGTCTGTTTGCCCAATCTTCGCCGACTTATCCCGGCTCAGACGATCTATTATCAGATTTATCAGTCAATCCAATTTTCGTGGAGACAAGCAAACACGGTGGATGACAGATTACTTATTGTGATTTATTATCTGTGATCAACGCTTATACATGAGATGCTGAATAACATTTCAGACTTTTGATGGGTTTCGATTTGGACGGGTTGACAAGTTATACCATATAGGCTTCTTTTCATGCCGAATTGTAATGATTTCCATTGAGAATGAAAGACGGTGATATTTTAACCGAATCGCTATGAATCGCATTCGAGACGCGAGCAACACCTCAGGACAGTTCACAAAATCCGGGGCTCAATTTCTCATGGAAGCGGAGATTATTCTGCTTGCTTAAGTGAATAGTAGGATTTCTGAGTCCGCATGGATAGCTACCGCAATCATACCCCAATTATATCCAACAATTAGAGGTAAAAGATAGCCTGTTCCTCAATTGTTGAGGAGACCAGGTCAAGCAGGGCCATCTTCGACCTTATTGTCACTTACCATCAGGTGAGATGAAAGCCAAGCTTTTAGTTGTATAAAGCCTAGTGACCTGTATTAAAAATTAAAACTTGGTAACTCACCACTCGCGCATGCACCTGCCGTTTTCTTGCTTTCTCCTCCTCTTTGCGTCTCTCCTCTTCACTATCATATCCATCTTCCTGCGAAAGAAGTAGTCATTTAAAAGAATAGCCATTTAATTCATCTTAACATTTCCTTTTTTAATATTTCTGCGGATGTCGTAAGAGCGGACTAAAGGATTTTACAACAAATACGCCCGTCCGTGTGTGCGTGGCAGCAAATGTTACGCCACGCACACGTCACGCAGCCGATCTGACATCGCCCATAGAACTTCATACAATACAACTAGTGTACATACTTTCGCGTTTATAATATTAAGTAGGCATGTCGTAAGAGCCGACTTATACCACAAATACACCTGTCCGTACAGTGACGGCTTAAGCGCGGCTCCCTTTTTTCTCCCCTGTTACCATGTCATACAATACTGGTTATAATGTAAAGAAATATTGTTGTGTATTACTATGTCAACAAATAGTGCTGTGTGTGGTAACAACATAATTAATTATTGTACTTCTTATACAGCTGATAAGAAGCTAATAATATTTCATTCTTATTAGCTAAAAGATGTCATGAATGAGTGGTATGTAAAAAATTGGACGATTAAAAAACTATCTAACAAGTCATGTTCGACTATAGAAAATTTCGATTTAATTTGATAAACTAATAGTGAACGCTAAGATTGTCGGTCGATTTATTTAGGTGTAGGTACATTCGATAACTACATAAATCCTTTCGACATAATATCAATCGACACATTCGATGAATACAACCATTCAGAACGAATCACCGACAAATATCTACATTGAAAACACTCAGCTGTTGCGTATCGGAAGAAGCTTTCAAAACATTCACGCGCTGAAAGCGTTCCGAATACGGGACAAACACTGTATTCAATGTCTCCAATTAGACATCAATTCCAGCACAATTAGAACCCCCTTAATGGCGCGAACAAAGGGTTCGCACGTCGTATTTGTAAGCCTTAAGGCGCTATATCGAAAATATTGGTTATTTTTAATGTAATGTCATAGGTCACTGAGAGATCTTATAGATCTGAAACTCAAATATGCGTTTCTTTATATCTTTAGCTAGACACGACAAGAACCGGAAACCCGATTTTAGGATTTGCCTCGATACATTTTATTTTTTAAATTACCTCTTAAATAAGAAAATTCCGGATTACTAGTAAATTCAACGGCGGGTACGGTGCGGTTACGCATTTCCCCCGAGAAAAAAAAGGATTACTAGTTAACGGCGTTAGGTATTCATAAAAAAGTTCCTTAAATAAGTAGACATCATCAGTATTCAGATTCGTAGAGAAGCATTTTTTTTCTAATCATTATAGTTATTTTTTAATTAAATAATTTGTATTTTGTCGCTTACGTCGATAATTTTTAAGCGACCTGGGGCCTTATTCTGCTAGCGTTAACGCATTTGTAGCTTATCAATAACGCTTTAATAGCATCGCTTTTTGAGACAGTTATTGTTGGTTAACGGATTACTAACTAAAACATTTGTCACTATTAACTTATCAAGAACAAATAAATTGCGCCAGGAAATGCGTATAAAAGCGACAAAAGCAGTTTTATTGAGACGCTATCGAGACACGACAACGCCGTTAAGATTAGCGGAATTAGGCCCCTGATTGCATGCTGGCGCAGCTCATTCACGACTTTCATGACATATTTAGATATAAAGATTAGCTAATGGAGCCATAGATGAAAGATCCATAATGGGCCCGCTGGTCTACATGCAAACGCGGGGCGCCCCCGCCCCGCGTTTGCATGTAGACCAGCGGGCCTATTATGGATCTTTCATCGTATGATATGGTATGATTTTGAGATAAAGAAATCATGAAATGCTTCATTTGGTATTACCGATCTCCAATGATATCATCACTATGGCATAATTTCAACGATGTCATTATGATGTAATGAACGAATGATCAAAAATCTGTCCGAAAATCTTATTTTTCGTTTTGCACTAAGATGTCATAATGATATCATTTGAAAACCATGAGATCGGTAATAGGCCCGCAGGCCTCCCATTGTTTGATACATTTTCGGTGTAGCGCCTTAAGCAACTCGAGCTCGATTTTTGTCCCATAGCAGCGTGCCAGACATGCTTTCAACTAGACAACGTCATTCCTTCATTATATTCGTAATTAGTCCAAGGTATAACTATTGTAGTAACGCCTCCTCCCGCTACTAAATACGCGAATTTTAAAGACACCATTAAAAATATAAAAGAAAAATACACCTGGCAACTCCACCGTCACCATAGCTTATTCGTTTTTTCGCGCTCTACGCAGCTGACACATATTTTACATGTTGATGTTTTTCAAAGTGATTATCTAAATAAAACTAAAATCCAGATACGCAGTGATAAAAATGGAGAAAAGATGTCAAAAGTTGTTCGAAAATAAAATGGTTATCTTAACATAAAGAAAATAACCCAAGATGTCGAAACAGTAAGTACCTACCTGTTTTGAAGATGCGTCGTAATTTTGATTTAGCTTGGCAAGAGGACCTAGATACAATTAATTTAGATAAAATTTTATAATAAGAAATATATTTTTTAAAAACTGCCTGCTTTCCGTGGGAAAGCGTTACCTATCAAGGCAAATGAATTAGATGATGTATTTAGGTACCTACTCTATTATGAACTCTATTCATTGGATATAGGCTAAAGCACAAATACCTTTATAGGAAATTATGGTATATACGAGTAGTTTATATTTATGACCAAGTTTACAAAGAATTGCATTGAAAAATATTTTAATTGAGGTTGCCTATGTAGATAAAGTTTCTTGAAAACTGCAAACTGTTAGATGGTCCATAACATGGAAATTCCTAATATCCTTCTAAAACTTGAGATAAATTACTCGAAAAATAAAGTCAAAGGAAATGAGCTTTGCAATAGCTGTAATATCACAAGTATTGACTTCAATTTAAAAACAATCTTCTTAAAATATCTGAGTGATGTCTTTAGATTACAATGCAATAAGTTTACAATGTCAGTACAGCAGGATCAGAAGGAAACATGATTATGCTTTTATAAAAGACCTAATAAAAGCTATTAAAAGCAATAAGAGGGATGAATATTTTGTACTCCAATAAAAGTGTAAAATTATTTACAGTCATAAAAAGAATGATAAACATTATAAAATATAAGCCATGTATAAAAACCTCAAAAATTTGCTTCTAGTTTGAAAACCTACCAGCAGCCTGTGTGCTGCAATAATTTCTAACAATATCCTCCTCGGAGAGGCTCATAGAGAGAGGGCCAACCTCAACTATCATTCAGGTCACGAATGAACATGCTCTGTTTTCAGCAGCCAGTCTCGAACCAATTATCCATAGACCCCATATTTTTACCCATCGTGGGAATAAATAACCGAGGTCAATTAATTTTGAAAGTGGATAAGAGACTATGTAATACATTTTGTTACTATTTTGAATCAACTTTATTATCCACTAGACAATAATAAATATTGTGAAATGGATAATTATACAAACAAATTAACAACTGCATAGGTAGCAGAAATGCTTGGCCCCATGCAAAGATTTCTAGAGTTTTACTATTCCTAAAAGGATGGTTCCATAGATTTATTTTAAAATAAAATAATGATTCCTTAAAATAAGTTGATAATAAGTTTATTGAAAATCTACACTTTCAAATGAAGATTTCATGTTATAGATTTGATTAAATTAATGCATGCACTTTTTACATCCAAATTATTCATAACGAAGAAAATTGATAGTTTTTATGTTTGAATAATTGTATGAATACAATTGCTTTTACCATGCGGGTTAAATACAGTACATACATACCTTAACCATTTGTCTCAAGTCAATTTCAGGTATTTTTATAAAAAAAAAAAAGAGGTGTATTTTTATATTGTAATATATATATTATATTTAAGAAAAAAGCTGAATAAAGAACAATAATAATTAAAATTAATAAATGTTTGACGACTTGATTAAAATATTGATAAATCAATAAGAAATGTTAGTTATTATAATTTTAAACTATAACTTATAACGGTTTACAATAGCTAGGCTTTATTTTTTTTTAATAACATTTTACTAATTTTATTCAATGTAAAATAATTTTTAGGTTTTAAAATATATTCCTTCGATATGACCTTAAAGATTAAGTGCAATAGAAAGGAAATGTATCACACTATTAGTCATCATCACTTATAAATAAATTTGGTTTGTAATTTTGCTCAATATTTCATTAGGAATGGCAGTTTAATTGTTTACACTAAGAGCTCAGATAGATATAAGTTTATGACTTTGAACGTTTGGGGGGCAATTACAACATGCTTATGTATATGAAAAGTATTGTAAAATGATTCTGCGATATGGAGTACTTCCTAAACATTTTCTTTAGACATTTTCTCAGGTGTATTATCAACTGACAGTAATTAAATGGTAAAAGCAAGACAGTATCAATTTCTTAGAACTGTTAGATACATAATTATGCATTAAGATGTTTTGCTGACCTCTCACGTAGATGTGATATTTTATTAGAAATAGATAACACCACACTTTCAATACATATATTAACAGAAAAAGCTCAGTTTGATATCAATCAAATTGATCTTGCTAAACATTTGGCGGTGGTGTGAAACTAGCAGCATCTGATTTTTTGCAATGCAGATGTAAGTTGGAAACTGTCGCAGGACATAATGTACTTCTAAGATTTGTGATGCATTGATTCATTTGTTACACATTTCAATAAAAAAAAATTAATAATAATATATATATGATTATATGATAAATAAATTATATTTTATAATATACATGTAATCATGGCATAGTCTTATGTTTCAAATGTTGATACTTTTACCATAGGATTAATATTTTTATAAAAGAAGAAGAAACTCCTTTTCTTTGATTTTGAAATTTTTGCAGAGTTATAACTGACAGAGCTTAAGGAATCTAAGTATTTCCTTTTCAGACCATTACTACTCAGGCTTACTACAAAGAAATAATGTTTCATTCAGATCTATCCAATGTTTTAATACCAAAAGTTTCTTTTTTCAAATCTTATGTTTATTTTTAAAGCAGAAGCATCGCATCAATCATTGCATTTTCACTGTTCAGCTTTTACACCAATTATCTAACTATAGGCAATAGAATAAGGTCAGATGATAAAATTAAAAAATGGATAAAACGAGTTAAAAGACTATGTCTGGCAAAGCCAATGTATGTGAGCATAATGAAATATGGTATATGCAATCCTGCCATAGTTTTATATTACCTTAGGCATGGGTCATCTAGAAACCTGACATTGAAATAACCTAGGCTCAAGAAAACTGACATTAAAAACTGCTATTATTAGCAAAACCACTGCCCAAAAAGTCACAAATCCTATACATAATTAGTTATGTATTAATTATAGTTTTCTCAAATTAAGATGGCTATTTTAAGAGATATTAAAAGTTCTATGACAGCGACACTTAAGCAAGTTGTCTCTTCTCTATTTAAAGATTATTCCAGATATTTTACTTGTGAGAACTTTGTTATTGCTTTAGAAGTAACAAATAATAAAGGACCATAGAAATAAACATTTGATTAATTTATTTTAGACTTTTAAAATACTACTACTCAATCGATTAGTAGATGACTAAAGCAAACAATGGAGGAAAGTTAATCTAATTGTTCATCTTTCATATTAATATTCTATTTATTCATCACCCTCCAAACAATATGCTTCAAATTATCATGCATATAGGGCAGGATTAACTGTTTATAATATTCTAAAGGCGAATAAACATTTTCAGTAAATCACTATTTTACATTTTCGCGTGGCGATTATGTACTCTGTCCGTGGGACAGGCTGAAGGACATATATCTTTCAAAGCACATTAATGTTTTTTTAGGGAATCGTTAATTCTACATTTTCGCGTGGCGAGGATGTAGGTACTCTGTCTGTGGGACAAGTTAAAGGACAAATATATGTCCAGGCATATGAATGATTTTAAGGAATTGTTAATTCTACATTATCGCGTGGCGATTATGTACTCTGTCCGTGGGACAGTCCTAAGGAATTGTTAATTCTACATTTTCGCGTGGCGATTATGTACTCTGTCCATGGGACATTCCAAAGTACAAATAGGTACCTATAAAGGTAAATGATTGATTTCAGGATTTTATTACTATTACATTTTCGCGTGGCGATTATGTAGTTTGTTTGTGGAACAGACTAAGGCTAAATTATTTTTAATGTATTTGATATTCATTATTAACTTCTGTACTTACAAATATTTCACTGAGGCAAAATTATTTGAGTCTCTGTACTGTACATTGAAATCCCATTAGGTTTCAATCTGGAAAGGGAACCGAAACTTACAAAGAGTTAGATAACACATTGGGTGACATATCCCTACTATTGGATGATCTAATAAATTATCGATATTTGCTAAATATTATAATACCTATACCACGCTAGTTAGATTGGCAAACCTTTTTTGCCACGGCTGGTAGTTCTTGAAATTTATAGTTATTATATGGTTAACATGAAACTGTTCACACTAGTAAACGTTATCTACATTATGAAATAAATATTTAATGTTATTGAATACCTATTGATAGTTAGTAAATAGGTACTAATGTTTACCTATTTATCAAAAACTCTAAACATCTACAATAGTTATACCTTGGACTAATTACGAATATAATGATAGGATTAAACGAACTTACCTAAAGTGAAGTTCAATCCATATTATATGAAGTAATTAGTCCAAGGTATGGAGCATCCCACCCTTCCCTTTTGAAGTAATAAATTACTAACCCAATTATATATACCTAATACTCTAAACTAATGAGCTATGGTGACGGTGGAGTTGCCAGGTGTATTTTTCTTTTATATTTTTAATGGTGTCTTTAAAATTCGCGTATTTAGTAGCGGGAGGAGGCGTTACTACAATAGTTATACCTTGGACTAATTACTTCATATAATATGGATTGAACTTCACTTTAGGTAAGTTCGTTTAATCCTATCATTATGTGACAGTGTGTATCAGTTCAAAAAAAATCTACACTCTCGCGCAGGTTTGCTGCGTCGCGATATGGTTCATTATTGCAAAGCTTCAATTGTAGCTTCGCCAGGTTCACCGAAGAAAACATTAGTTTTTACTATATTTTAATAAATTTTTGGGAAACTGGAGCATTCGTTAAAAATCTAACCATTGTTGCTGTGTAAGAACGATAAAAAAGTTAATCTTTTTTAAAAAAATCATAATCACACTGCCGTCGACAATAAGTCTTGAACTTGAAAGTTCATATCTACGAGTATTGTCATATTTGTGTAGTTTATGTATTTTATTATCAAAATATGTATTAAGGTTAAAAATTTAAATATGTGGAGTAGGTTTCCGTGATACTTTACCCGTCAACGTTTTCTAAAATTTAAACTTTACCTATCGGTTGCCCGGTAGAGATTGCCTGCTTTGGCAATAACGCCGTTTGTTTTAACAATGAAATTTATCTATTTGTATTGTATTTTTTAAAATTATTAACAATAAAATATTAATTCATTCATTTATTCATATTTTAGATTTTCTACAGCGTTGCCAAGCCATTTTTAATCCAACTCCAAAACGAAGGAGGTTCTATGTTGTACTATTTTTTATGTATGTTCTAATGTTTATGTATGTTCACCGATTAGCCCGCCATTCTTTTTGTATTCGAAAAAGTATACTCCTAAGGTGGTTCCATTCAACTGTCACCAAGTCATGGTCTGACAATGGGATCCCGGAAAAATCGAGGAAAATCCTTAAATTTCATAGACACGTCTAACATTTTTCATGTTTTTTCTGAAGATATTCAGATATTTGCATCTGGCAGTCACCATATCATGTTACTGTCCTGAAGATGGACTGGTGGATGAGGGCTTTAGGGAATTGTTCTTTCAGTATAATAGGTGATTCAGGTGTGATGGTAGTGGAAAGTATAACTCCTAAACAATTAGGTAATTAGGAGTTTGGGAAAAATTATTTCAATACTGTTAAGAGCGAAAGACGTTTTAAGTTATTCTAGTACTTATTTGACTTGGGTCAAATTGAGTTGTTTAATACACAACTGTATAAATTTTGTTAAAATGTATGAAATAAAAACCGACCAAGCGCCAGTCGGACTCGCCCATGAAGGGTTCCGTAGGATTTATGACGTATAAAAAAAACTAATTACTAGATCTCGTTCAAACCAATTTTCGGTGGAAGTTTGCATGGTAATGTACATCATATATTTTTTGTAGTTTTATCATTCTCTTATTTTAGAAGTTACAGGGGGGGGGGGGGGGGGCACACATTTTACCACTTTGGACGAGTCTCCCGCGCAAACTATTCAGTTTAGAAAAAAATGATATTAGAAACCTCAATATCCATCCTCCATAGATAACCCACACGTATGGGTTTGATGAAAAAAAATTTTGAGTTTCAGTTCTATGTATGGGGAACCCCCAAAATTTATTGCTTTTTTCTATTTTTGTGTGAAAATCTTAATGCGGTTTACAGAATACATCTACTTACCAAGTTTCAACAGTGTAGTTCTTATTGTTTCGGAGAAAAGTGGCTGTGACATACGGACGGACAGACAGACAGACAGACATGACAAATCTATAAGGGTTCCGTTTTTTGCCATTTGGCTACGGAACCCTAAAAACTAACAACATCAACGTCGGGCTGAATAATTAAAATGTTTACAACCTAAAAAGAAAAAAATCCGCATCGAGCGGGAATCGAATCAGCGTCTTCAACATACCGACGGACGCCTAGACCGCTCGGCCACCTTGCTCTTACCAGCCCCGACGTACATTGATCTCTTTTGTTCTTTGTTAAGCTAAACTGCTTTATTCCCTGTTAAGAACTACGTACCAACGCGGGCTCAACTTCATTTTAACAATTTATGTTGCACTTTTTTAGAATAATTAAAAGTCAAATGCAAAAGAAATAAAACGTTTTAAAGGTAGAAAATCGTCACGTACTCGACTATCCATCGAAAGTTAATACATAAATGCCGGGCCAACGTCCCGGAAAATGGCTCCTGGGCTGAGCGTGGCCACTTAATTTGCACTTAAAGATAGTTCTGGTCCCAACTTGAGCCGTCCCTGAATTAAATGGACACCGATGACTTGCGACTCCGCGGCGCGAGGATATTTGTCTTGTGGGGATTGACAATATATCCGGGGGCTCATGGTCCCAGGACGCGATGGAGGCTGATTCTATGAGGATTTAGACGCTAGTGTATAGATGAATGGTCATTGTCATAGAATTTTTTGCAGTCAAATCTTGTAAGTAATTAAGTATGTAAAAATAAATACCCTTCCCAGCACCTCTTTAAAATGAAAGTTATTTTAAATTGACAAACGTTATTTTAAATTGACAAATTAAGTAATTTTTATTTTTCACATAACATATTTTTTGCAATTCGTCCATCATCAGCATCACTAAAGTATAAATTTGAGTGAATATGTTTATGTATAGGTATTGTAAATTATTATTTAAGTACCTATACTTGTATTACTTGTGATATTATTTAATTATATAAACATTTTGAATACCGCCACCTGTTTCTACTTAGCCTAATGGGTAACTGTTGGAGGTTGATGTTTGTCGCTAAGTCCGCCAAATTCGCAAAATGTAGGCATTAAAGTATTTTAAAATTAATAAATTTATTCAGAAATTCGTTACCAGATATTTGTATAACACTAGCTGTCGCCCGCGTCTTCCTTTGCGTGGAACTTACTGAAGAACATGTTTTTTGTTAAACATTATATTCACCCATATCAAATCGTTTAGTGTACGCACGATGATCAATCAACGCATCTCTATTTTTATTATACTGGCATAAGCGTGGCATATTTGTCATTTTATACAAATCTATGGAAATGACGGCCAACCGGTGACGCTGATATCGGTTTATGTACACCTACCTAAAGATTGCTGGGAAATGACGATTATTTAACTGGTGTTATAAATAAAGAGTGCGGATTCGATTTTGAAGCTAGAACATAGCATAGAAAAGATACTTATGTAATTTGTGAATAAACTTTGATATAAGTAATTAGAAATTCTATGTTTAATTACATAATGTTTGCAGAGCGAATACGCACGCCCGATTTTCGGTAAACTGCGTGATTCTTGCGCGGTGGCTGCGCGCGCGCAGATTAAGGAAGGATTTCAAAACAAGCATTAAGTAGGAAGCATAAGATTAAAAATTAGGTTATCCTAATTTAGCTTTAAAATCTACAATAAGGTGACATTGTATGACTAAACAGATCCAGTTCAGGTGATTGCTGAAATTAAAGCCCGTACACCGAATATTAAGACACTGTCTTAATCCAGCTTTAGAAATAAAATATATAATGTAAAACAGCACATACTTATGAACTAGGTCACAACAGCCCCGCCATATTTTTATCAGTCGAACCGGACAAAGGAACTAATCAATATCGAATTACCCACAATTCCTGGTAAAGGAACAAATTATTAACTGGACTGTGCTTCGGAATCGATTTGAGAGTTAACAAAGAAAATTCGGCACTTATCGATAATCTCACCGAGCGTCGGACTCTATCTGTGTTGGAATACGGGCGATTTTGGTCGCACCGAGTGACCATACTGAAGGGCCGAGAGGACCCAGATCAAAGGCAGACCGGATCAAGCTAACAATGTCGACGTCCACAAAAGAATTTCCGATATAATAATAAATTTGGGCTGTCTCCTCAACTCATACCTGCCACGTATGATGTTATATTTTATATATATAACATCATGGGTAATAGTTGGGTAGAAGAGATAATTTTACGCTTGGACGTTTAAGGGAGAGATGAAAGTCCAGGATACATTCTTTCGTATGCAGTCTCGCCAAGCTGGGGAATTTCCTACACCCATATGTGAGTAATTGCACGATTATTCGAACTAATTTTCATTTATTGCGACATCTCCATTTCTTTGCTATAACTGTATTGAGATATTACGAGTAATTTAAGCTGAGAGGTCAAAGTAAAGTTTCAACGTCGTTCAATTCATATTCTATTGTGGTCGTATTTTAATTGATCCCTTTCTCGCCCGGGCAAGTAACTAAAGGCCTCTGCATACGTAACGTGTTTTTACTCGGACGGAACGGGACGGGAACGTGGCGCCCACGTGACGGAAAAAATATCGTCGGCGACGATGTTTAGCACGTCCCGCCCCGCACGTGCCCCGTCCCGTCCGTGGTTTCGCTGCGTATGCACACTCACTATGCTCTCTTCAGATACCTATATAGTGATGCCACAACAATTGAAAATGAACAACAAAAAACTAATCGTGTGTGTACGTTCATATCCAGCTTTGTATAATTTTGCAGACGCAAAGTATTTAGCCACGAAGCATAAAAATTTTCTATGGCGTAAAATTGCAGTGGAATTAGGTATCACTCACTGAAAATGATGTTTCATTTAATTTTTTTACTGCATTCATAACTTTATTTATTATATTTTCGCACCACCCACTTAAGATTGATAAATTCTAGGTCATGTAAACTCAATGTGAAGTAATTCATTTCGAGCTTCTAAAAAACAGGGATATAATATTATACTGAATTTCATTATTTCCCTAGAAATTCAATTAATTTTAGTTAAGCGAAAAAAATAATGATTCAGCCTTTCGAGCATAGAACTTTAGATAAACAAAATTTGACAGATATTCCTAAGAAGTGAAAAGGACATATGCTTTTGTCGATCAATATATGTCGATCGACAAATCCATGCTCGCAGGGCTGATTCGACAACAATTATGCTCAAAAATTTGTTAAATTCTTCTTGTTCTCTTGTTTGCCATGTAAGATGTACAGAAAATCTCCTTTTCCTCTTGGCAGCCATAGCTTTTTCGTAATTTAAAGCAATAGCAATTATAGTAAATTCTTCAAATGAAAAGCCTATCTTTCCTATTCACAACACTAGCACGTTAGTTACGAGTCCCTGTGACGTTGCGTATGCATTAAACTCCACGTCAGGGTTTTCTAAACCACGTCCCGTCTCCGTCCCGTCCTCGCTTCGTCCACTTTCTAAGCTCGTTACGTATACAGAGACCTATACTTTTGCCTTTTCTGGCTTCATTTTGAGGTAAATGATTTCATCAATTGTTTTTCTTACGGGCAATTGCACTCACCTTGTCTTAGTTAAGGTCAATTCAAAGTGTCCTCGTTCGTAGTAATGCTGTCACTTCTTGTCTTAAATGAAAAGAACGTGACAGCATGCCACTCATTGGCGTGGGGGGGGGCTTGGGGTCCGGGCACCCCCCATTGAAAATCAACATACACTAGATAGAATGAGCATTTCCTTCCATGTATCAATATACACTAGGCAAATTGAAGTTAGGCAAACCAAACAAAAAGAGTCTCAGAGCCTTATACTCAGGTTCAACATACCGTGAAGAAACAGAGCAAGCACTGCTGTATGGCGGCGGAAATAGGTACCTAAGACAGAAGTCACTTCGCAGACGACGGTCTTAAAGAAACACTAAACACATTTCGGAGCGGCACTCGCCTTCTAAACGGGAGGCCCGGGGTTCAAAGCTGCCATGTACCAATGTGTTTTTTCGTTTCGAATTCCATATGCACATTTGTCCGACGACGCTCCTGCAGTGAAGGAAAACATAGTGAGGCAACCTGCATGCACCTGCGAAAATGGTGTATGTGAAGTCGACCAATCCGCACTGGGCCAGCGTGGTTGTCTAAGTCCTAAACACACTAACTTGGGACAGGCTTGAGCCCCTCGGTGGGGACGTATATTATTATGAGCTGTGATGATGAAACATATTCCAAAGACTCAAGCAACATGTCATGACGCAGCTATCCCGCCAAACCTCATAGACCGACAAAGTAAAAATATGCGAGCGAAACACGAAAATCAATTGCGGACAGATTTATTCCATCATGGTGTTTGGATGAAATACATACACGAATATGTAATCAGCCGCGCTGGGGATTCAAATTGCGTCTGAGTTGATTTCCATAACAATACGGCCGACACTTCGCGCCTCGAACGAGCTACAGTGACTTTGGCATAAACAGTTATTGTATTCATCATTCGTCGTGTCACTGGAACATGAGGAACTGGAAAAGTTTTAAACTTGACTGATTCATCATCTCCGAGGAATCTATTGAAGTTAGACCCATGAACTTTAGTCAGTAGGGTCATATTATTGAATTCTCACGGAAAGAATTTTTTTTTATTGCTTAAGTTGGCAAACAAGCAAACTGCCCACCTGATGGTAAGTGGTAACCTGTACATGTGGCTCCTGTGAGATTCGCAGCAACTGTAACCTCCACAAGGGCCACAGTGTACGTTGCCAACTTGTGACTTAAGGTGTAAAGTCACGGTACCCAGTAATTTCAGTACCATATCTTACCCTTCAAACCGGAACACAGCAATGCAAGCGCTGCTGCTTTCCGGCAGAAATAGGTATTTCCCGTTCCCACAGGAAAAACGAAAATAGCACGGGTGAAGATGCGGGCAGAAAGCTAGTGAATTTTATATATTAGATTTTAGATATAGATTAAGTACATCTCTAATATATAAAATTCTCGTGTCACAGTGTTTGTTACCGAACTCCTCGGAAACGGCTTGACCGATTTTTATGAATTTTTTTGTAATATATTTGGTATTTTTTATTTATATTTTTTATACCACTAGATGATAAGGGTGGCCTTCTCCAGTTTTTTTTTGACAATTATTATGGCGAAGCGTAGTTCGCGAGCATAGTTTGTAAATCAATATAAGAAAAACTCCTCGGTCAAGATTCGCTCCTGCATTCCCAAGATACCGTGATGACGCCACAACCATTAAGCAACCGAGTAATTATACTGACCACAGCCAACGTTGCTTAACCTTAGCAACGTTTCGCTAAGCGCACGCGCCAATGCGCCACCAAGCTACACGAACACAATTTAAGAGGATTGTGAAGCTGTAAATTTTCATACAAAAAGCGATAACGCTTTTCTCCTTCTTTACATGGTCCAATTTTCATAATTTTTGGATATGTTGTAGGTATAATGAAGATCTAGGTTTGTACGTTTTGATTTTGAAGTAATATTTCTCAGAATATAATTTATTAGCATCTAAATATCTGTATTTTAGACTTAAAAACTACCTCGAACATTTTTATATTTTTTGACAAAACCATACTGAATTACAAAAAAATCAAAACGTACAAACATAGATTAAGGTATGCTGAATCTAATGAGACCAAAGGTGTCTAATTTCGTAAAGGTTTAAAGGGGTAAAACAGTTATCGCCCGAAACAATATTTCAATAAGAAAAGTAGGCACTTGCCTCGGACTTTCAACTCTAAGCGGTGTGCAAGAAACTGCATTTTTGAAAGTGCATAAACGAGCCATGAATTGGCACTTCACAGTCCTCTTAAGGTAAAACGAAACTCGGAGAGAGACAGTGTAAGTATCGTCTGCGGTAGGTACCTCTCTCCTACCTATTTCTGGCGCAACAGTGCTTACATTTCTGTATTCGACAGCTGTACCGCCTAACCCACTCTCTATTGTTTTAGCTCTTTTGTGGCGTACTTCGTACCGCCTATCTTAACAAACTCGTGAAATTATAACGATAGCGAGTAGGTACTCGCTATCACCATCGCGCATCGCTGCGAGATAGGGGGTAGGGTCGCCGTCGGCTAAGTTAGTCGCCATAACAATAATGTTAATAGCATAGTTGTGTTCCGACAATTAAAAGTAAAATAACAATTTCCTCAGCTTTTGAGGAGTCCAGGTGAAGCTCGCTTCCATCGCTTACCATCAGGTGAGATGAAGGCCAAGAGCTTTCCTGTCTGTATGTAACAAAAAAAATAGCGACAAAGAAGAAAGAAAGAAAAAAAATAAATTTATTTACGAAACAACTATTTCTAAAATGATACGTAGACAGCAAAAATAACTATACACAATAATTGTTTAGTGAAAAGGCCCGTGCTCAGCAATAAGCTGGTTTAAAAAAAAACCAGCGCTGGTGTTCCGCAGGGCCAATGGTGATGCCACGGCAGTATACACGACAATACACCCTTACAAGGTAAATCTATACTTAACTAAGAAAAGATAATCTAATATATAAAATTCTCGTGTCACAGTGTTTGTTACCAAACTCCACCGAAACGGCTTGACCGATCTTTATTAAATTTTTTGTGTACATCCGGTAGGTCTGAGAATAGGTCGTAAACTATTTTTTATTACGGCGAAACGTAAGTTCGCCGTTATTATGGCGAAACGTAGTTCGCCGGCACAGCTAGTAAAACAATAAAATACTAATTAAGTGCCGCGTATAGACTGTGTGAAAGAGTGTGTGACACGGGCCGCGATTCCCTAACGTGGCATATTCACACTTTTTGAACATCTACGACGTATACGTTTATTTTAATACGTTTGATTATATTTATTTGATAACTGCGATATAATAATAATCTGTGTTTATTTTTTTTTTTTATTGCAGAAAGTTGGCAAACAAGCAAACTGCCCACCTGATGGTAAGTAGTAACAGTCAACTATAATACGAGTACATGTGGCTCTTGTGAGATTCGCAGCAAAACTGCAACCCCCACAAGAACCACAGTGTACGTTGCCAACTTGTGACACAAGATGTAAAGTCACAGTACCCAGTAATTTCACTGCCATATATTACCCTTCAAACCGGAACACAGCAATGCAAGGACTGCTGCTTTGCGGCAGAAATAGGTAAGACGGAGGTACCTAAGCAAACGGCCCTGGTACAGAGTCTCCCTCCAGTATTTTATTACTAGCTGTTCCCGCGAACTAGATTTAGCCATAATAATTGTCAAAAAAACCCTCATCACCTCTAGGGGGATAAAAATTGTTTACGACCTATTCTCAGACCTACCGAATGTGCACAAAAATGTTCATAAAAATCGGGAAAGCCGTTTCAGAGGAGTTCGGTTACAAACACTGTGACATGAGAATTTTATATATTAGAAGACTAGATTAGTGTGGAGTGTAGAATGGAACCTGAGTGGTAGTGACAGAAGTGACTAGACGAGTGTAGTGAGAGTGATGAAAGATTGATGGATGACTACAGGAGACTTGGTACAACTTTAATGAAAATAAAACCGAAATAATCCAAATGCATGTTCATTTGAATCCCACATTAGTGATAACCATGATTACTTACAATCTTTTTAATATTTATTTCATTTATTTGATTTTTAATTGATATTGGTAATTCATTTAGGTATTTGAAATTGTTTAGAACTATCAAAGTTTTTAGACTTCCGCGATTTGTACACATTTTAATACAATTAACTCGGGTCTATTTCGCGGTAAACAATAACTATATTGACTTACTGTTTCCCGACGTTTCAGCCGAATTACATCAGGCCGTAGTAACGGGATGACTGCCGAGGCTCAGCGACGTCTTCGCAAAGCGCGGGTTTCACGACTACCCTCCGCTTGATCTTCAGAATTTTTATCAGTATCGTCGATACCTCGACATACCACACTCACGACATCTACACACTGACGTTTTTTACAAGTACCGCACTGCCTAAACTTGCTAATAACAGGGTTCCAGGTAGTTGATAAATGGTATCCATCTTCCCGGTTGAAGTTTTTATGTTTCTTAATTTCAACCGCTTCTCGTGCTATTCTGGAATAATAGTGACGATCGGTGGAGAGGACCCGAGGTTTGTGCAGTTCTATCCAGTGGTTGGTTCCTGAATCCAGCAAATGTTCAGCAATGGCAGACTTACCCTTTTGCAGGTTTCTGACAGCTGCGATATGTTCCTTGACCCTTTCAGCTATTGTCCTTTTGGTCTGCCCGATGTAGGAACTACCACAAATGCAATCAACCTTGTAGACACCAGGGGTTTGCAAGGGAACAATGCCTTTTGGTGTCCGCAATAGTTGAGATGTTTTGGAGAACGGACTATATACAGTCTTAATGGAGTAATGCTTCAGTACTGTTCCAATTTTGTCCGTAACACCTTTAAGATAAGGCAAAAAGGCGGGAACTCTGCAAACGTCCACTTAATCCGCAAGTCCGCGAAATAGACCCCAGTTAATTGTATTAAAATGTTTAGAACTAGATGTCCGAGGTTCGGTTTCACACAAAATAGTATATTTAGTAACGAGAGACTAAACAGAGGCAATATATCCCCGAGGTGATTTAGTAATTAATCCGAGGGGATCCAATATTTGGCTTCTAGTCTCGAGGTCACAATCACAACTATACTTTTTACTTCGAGTGAGAGAAAAAATAGACAACTTAGTACAACAAGGAACGAAGAGAAATTTGTGTATGTCTTAATTTGCACTTGGTGCTTCATATTTATTGTTGATTTTAACATAGAATAAGTACCTCCACTCCGACGACGATGGTTGATATTTTTAGACACTTCGTCAAAATATGCCAAAAATCGCTTTCTGTGAAAGAATTTGTCTTGTTCTTTTATAAGGATAACTTTCAAAAGGTTTTAAGTAAATATTTCGAGATTTCAGTGGCAAAAGATTAACGATTATGTTCTTTGCTGTTTGCTCGACATCAAACTCTTCACTATCGCTGGACATTGTTAAATTAATCAATTCATTCTAAACTACACTCGTTTTTACACTCTATAAAAATTATGCGTTAAAAATCAATAGAACATTACGACGAAAACCATTATTTATTTTCATTTTCGTCGAAAGCGAAACCAAAAGGAATTGAAATTAACGTTTAACGAATCAATTTGAAAACTGACGAATATTTTCAGGATGCCACCGTCTCCGTTGCCATCTTGTAGGATACTCGTATATTCAGTAAATACAAGACAAAAAAATATGTGTGCGTTACCAAATACTAGGCTTAAAAAAATTAATAATTCTTTCAAAGACCTTTGTGTACGCTTCTACAATAAAATCTCAAATAATATTAAAGCACTTAGCTTGAATAAATTTAAAGTCACTATCAAGGGCGCACTTATGAAAAAAGCATATTATAAAGTGTCTCATTATATATATGACAGATAAAACTGCTTGGGATTGACAATAAATGTGATAATTGGCGTTCAAAGGGTGTTAACACTTTGTGATAATGGGATAAATTTCATTCGAGTAATTGTTCCACTCACTCCGACAGGCATTTCTATATTATTTAAAAAAATAAAAATGTTTGTGAATTATAATATTGGAATGTTGGCATTTTAAAAGAGGAGACAAAAAAAATACAAGACCTTCCGAGTTTCTTGCCTGTTCTTCTCGAGAAGGCTCTCCCAATTTCCGAACAGTTGTAGAGTCAACTTTTTTTTTAATTTGACTTGTATTTGCACACATCTTAATAATGTTTGGGGTGTGTGTTCATACAAGGATTAAATAATGTAGATTCCTGGTTGAAGATTTTTATGTTTTTTTGTGACGTCAATAAGTGCATGTAAAGGTCTATATTGAATAAAGATTTTTGAGTTTGAGTTTGAGTTATGTCAAGTCGCCGTACCCAGTATTTTTACTGAATGTCTTTTTCTTTTAAACTGGCACCAACGGTGGTAGCTAGCCGAGCAGGTTTATTAACCCAGCCACCAACCAAACCGACCAAAAAACTTCTGCCCCATAAAGAATCGAACTCAGGACCTGCCGATCAACACCCGGTGGACTCAACCGCTAGACCACGGAGGCGGTTGCAAGTGAGTATTGTGCTACCGTCATCCTATAAATTATCGTAACCGAGCGTGTAAAAGGTAGAAGCAAAAACAGTGGTTGTTTAGTTACCTATCTTACTAAAGTCTGTTAATGATGTTGATGTTTGGTGTTCTCGTAAGCAGGGGTGGCCAACATGATTAGACCCAAGATCTCCTGTTCACTAACGAAACCCTGCAGGATCAAATTACACACTGCTTTAAATTCTAAATGAAACAGTATAGTTCGGTATACAAATATTTATGCCGTTAATGATTTTATTTTAAAATATTTTTATTGACAGACATATCAAAAAATAATACTGTTCAACTTATGTTAACATATATTTTTAAGTGTTATATATAACTTATATGTTTTCAGCCTTGCCACGAGCGACTGGACTAACAGCCACGATCTACCAGTCGATCGCGATCGACTGGTTTGTCACCCCTGTCGTACAGTATGTAATCATTCAAAGCTTAATGGTGAATCTGTATAAAGTTAAAATTAAAAATGTAACAATTTTGAATTGATTTAGTAATGAAAAAAAATATGATCATGGTGTAGCAGACTTATTGCACCTCCTTTGAGAAACCCATGCCCAGCTGTGATGTATGGGAAGTGTATTCAAACAAATAAACGCCAACTCACCACTGGATCTTCGTAACAAAAATAGGCATCTTCCTCGTCCTCAGGCCTGAAAATAAGAACATAATGTACTAATCAACAATGGAAAGTGCATGGAAACTTCACTCCTGGACACCTAAATCGAGCCACCTTGCACATTTGGATTATATCATCCATAACTTTTAAAAAATGATTGGTCGACTCAAAATTTTTATGCGGTTTTTAACCGACTTCAAAAAAGGAGGAGGTTATCAATTCGGTTGTATTTTTTTTTATGTTTGTTTTGTATTTGATAGAGTATACTGCAAGGGTGGTCCCATGGTCACCAAAGTCAGGATCTGATGATGGGATCCCATAGAAAATAGAGGAAAACACTAATTTAATACCAGCTCAGTAAAGGTGAGCTGGTATTAAATTAGGGTTTCTTTCACTAAAAAGATTTCATTCACTAAAAAGTTCAAAATAATTTTTTTTACAAAAAATAAAACCGACTTCAAAAACACTAAAAACTTAAAAATAATATAAGAATAGGTACAGACACATCACACTTCTATATTGAAGTCGGTGACAAATTTTAACACTTTCTAGGAGATCATCGTTTGGCGCCGACTTCAATATAGAAGTGTGATGTTATCTGTACCTATTCTTATATTATTTTTAAGTTTTTAGTGTTTTTGAAGTCGGTTTTATTTTTTGTAAAAAAATTTATAGCTAGCATATTCATAATCAGCACATCATTGAACGTGAATATGTCAGCTACAAAATTGCATAATTATAACTACTATAAGGTTGTTGGAATATGTTTTAAAAGTTATAGACGATATAATCTAGAAGAACAGGTGGCTCGATTTAGGTGTCCAGGTGTGTATTATTGACTAGATATTAGGGCATTCAGTCTCGGAAGGTCGCCAGTTCCGAAACTAGTTTTCGAGACTGGACACCTAACTTAGAATTCCGGAACTAGTACCAGTAATAGGAGTTCATTTTGTTAAAAAATTGTTTCTTTTTTTTACTTTCACTTAAAAAATAGACATGCGTCGAGAGTCGAGCGGCTCCCTTAATTCAACGGACAACATGAAAACCGCGCACGCAATTTTTTTCTACATATTTTTTTTATGATTTAAATAGTTAAGGCCGGGTGGGTTATTGTCTAAGAAAAAATCTATCACGATCGCTTATAATTGACAGCCGCAATAACCCCCTTGAATTACGAGATTAATCGCCAACTGAAATCTCGGTAAAGATTCCGGAATTTCGAGATTCCGGCATCTCGGAAGGAAGCCTTACTAAATATAGTATTGTAGGTTTATTTCTGTTCAGATTAATCTGAACACTTATTCCTCAGTTTGAAGCTTCTTAAGCCATTTTTTTAACAAAACTAGGAAGCTCGTGGCCTCCATCTCACCTAGTGGTGAGTGACGATACGTCTGAAGGTGGAAGCGAGGTAAACTGGACTCCTCAACTGAGGAACTGGCTATTACATCTAACTGTCGGAGCACATCAATATTTATTACTCGAAACATTGTTATTATAGCGACAAACTTAAGGAACTTGGTGGTGGCTATCCCGGTTGAAGCAGAAGCCCTATACCATCAATTTTTTTTTACTTTTGACAAAACATATGGAATTCACAAATTAATCCCTTGTCCTATATTTTTATATTTTACATCGTTCACTGGACGATACCCTTTTTATGAAAACACATACGAACGAAAACATTTTTTACGGCTGTTTCAGTGAATGCTTACTAAAAGTTTTACAAAAAAAATCTTGTAGACATTTTTTATTTGTTTTATATTGAACTATACTTAGGTAATGTACCTCATAATTGTTTAAGGCCTTCGTTCAAAAAAATCAGACGCGGAAAACGTTGGCAAAATAAAGCGAATTATTGCGACTTCAAAATCGAGGGATTTTTTTATTGATACATAACGATTCACTGAATACGTCTTGCGTCGCTGTTGTGTTTTTTATATAGAGAATCGGGGAAGCAGCTCAATGGCTACAATTGAATTGTGTCTCACAAAGGAGTTTATTTGTTGAGAAAAATGATCGTCTTTGGTTCAGACGCGAAAATACTGTCTATAAGCACGGCCTCGGGAACTTGAAGGCAATTTACACCGTACGATATCTTTGCAATTTGTTGTAGCCCACTCCGATAAATCGCATGTAACGTAAAGTCAACGTTGAAAATCATTATTCAATATTATCTTTTCTAAAGACACGCACGCATCACCCGGACCTTTCGACAACTGAGGAACTAGCTATCTTACCTCAAATTGTTGGAACACATGAATATTTGCATAGCTAACACGGTGGAAGCTAGCAAGGCGAGACAAAAAGCCCTCCCACTAACTAAAACGACCAGATAAATTTCGGCTTCCATAGGGTATCGAATCCCGCACCTCCACACGAATACCGAAGGCGGCTAAATATGAGGTGAGCGATATTGCCGCGGGCGCTCAACGAACGATTGCTAAGGTTAAACAACGTTGGCTGTGGTCAGTACTGTGATGGGTGACCAGAATACTTAACATCTCGAGCTCCTCTGTGTTTGGGAAGGCACGTTAAACAGTAGGCCCTGCGCCTGATCCCGCTCAGCGGCTCTATTTTTGCTCGACTCCTATGGATTTTCATTTTTCTTGCGATGAAAATCGATAGAACATTACGACGAAGATCAATATTGTTTTGATTTTCATCGAAAACAAAACGAAAATAAGTAGAAATCGATCACTGACGAGCACTCGATGTCGGAAAACTGATTCAAAATAGGGCCCCAGGTCGTGTCGGCTAACTGTCCCATCGGACTATGCGAGTGAAGGAACGGAGAGTGCACCTACGTAGACGGCTATAGTCTCTGTTGAGTTTGGCCGCCGTGACCGAATACCTATCCGTTAGGAGTACATTATTATTATATGCATATGAAACAAAATAATAATATGTACAAGCATGCAATTTTGATCCGATCAATAAAGTCGTAACGTGTAATGACCCTTGAGTTGTATCGTAATATCACAATCATAGCAGTTGGACTTTGAACTGCTCAGCCATTATTTATATTTCTTTCCTTAGCATACGTTTTTTAAAATACATTCTAAGGCGTACAAAGAAGTATTAATACAAAGGAAAGAATCAATTTCGGAGAGAGGGGGAGAAGATCAAAGACTTAACTTCGAATGGAATGGCGATAGGACGACTGCACGCTGCGTGCCTCACTGATGATTAGTGACAGCGATTTTTTAATATATTTTTTTATTCGAAATATCCAAATTATAGGTACTTTATTCACTGTTAATACCTACGTTTCAACGCCACAATTTAGAAACACAGATTCTGTGGTTCGTTTGGAAAATTAAAAATTAATTAGGAATACCTACAGCAAACTAACATCACTGATGATTAGTGATGGGGATTATTTATAACAATATTTTTTAATCGAAATGTATCCGGAATTTTTTGTTGGTTACTTAAAACTTTACTCACTAGTAAAGTCTTGTTATTAACAGCGAATAAAGTAAATTGGATGTTGATACTTATTGGAAGTTACATACAAAAGGAATATAATCTACACTATTTTTATAAAGAAGAAAGATTTGTATGTATGTATGTAATGAATAAACTCAAAAACTACTTGACCGATTTTATAAATTCTTTCACCATTAAAATGCTACATTATCCCTGATTAACATAGACTACAAAATTATTTTTCCTAAGGGAAAATATAAAATTCCCACGGGAAAACAAAAACAACGCGGGCGAAGCTGCGTAAAGTAAAGCTAGTGGTTACATATACCTACTTGTGACTGCATTTTAACAGATCCAGTGGTGATGGATTTTGATGAGAAAGGGCCACTCTGTACCCGAGTTGTTTGCACGGGTTACTCTATCTTACCAATTTCAGCCGAAGCAGCTTTGAACGCTAAGTCAGGCGTTAAATTACTGAGTGCTGTAACTTTACATATTTTGACACAAGTTGTTTATTTGCCAACTGAAAGTGGACGTGTCAATGTCATTGATGCGTTTGATTGGTGCGTACACTGTGATGATGATACTTATGCATTAACAGCCAACTTGATGTGGATCAACGACTTGATTATGATCTCGTGCGCATCCTAGATGGTGAGGATAGACGTGTCGATGTCGTTAATGCGTTTAACTTCTAGTTGGGGCTAGATGATGATGTCTTGCGCCTCCTGAATAATAAGGGAAGTCGTGTCGATGTCACTGATGCGTTTCAACTTAATAATAATGATTGCTTACGCAGTAACAGCCAATGTGAGTTGGATCCCAGATTTAATTATGATGTCGTGCGCCTCCTGAATAATGAATTCGATTATGATGATTGGTGTGATTACTTACGCAAGCACAGCCAACTGGAGGAGAATCTCCGGCTTAATTATGATCTGATCTGAGGGTAGAATTGTCGATGACATTACTACGTTTTCAATAGATGATGAAGATACTCACGCAGTGACAGCCAACTTAAGGGGAATCCCCGACTTGATGATGATCTCATGCGCTTCCCGGATGATAAGGGTAAGAGATGTCGATGTCATTGACGCGTTTCAGCTCCATGGTGATAATACTTACGCTGTCATAGCCAACTTGAAGTGTATCTCTGACTTGATAATGATCTTGTGCGCCTCCTGGATGGTGAGGATAGACGTGTCGATGTCATTGATGCGTTTGAACTTGCTGGTGATGATACTTACGCAGTGACAGCCAACTTGAGGTGGATCCCCGACTTGATGATGATCTCGTGCGCCTCCTGGATGGTGAGGGTGGATGTGTCTATGTCGTTGATGCGTTTCAGCTTGTCCCCAGGCCTGATGCCGGCCTTGGCGGCGCGACTCTCCTCCTTTACCTGGGAAATGAATATTGTTGTGTCAGTATGCGTATCAGTATAAATTTAATTAATGCTTGAATTGGTGATCATTACAATTCTGAATTCAACTACATATTATAAACGTTACTTTTTAAACATTATTCTTTTCTTTTATCGCACAGATTTCCTATTTTTATTTAGTTTATTTTGGAAAAAGGAAAATTTTATTTTCTACCCCAATTTTCCAAAAATCGATTAAAACATGTAAAAAGTAACGTTTTAGTTGGATCACAGCGCGTAAACGATATTAGAAGCTATGCAATTATCAACTATACCGGGTATAAGTGACAGTGTCCCATTTCTTATAACACTGAATTCTAACCAATGTTAATATTTGTTTACAGATGTTCATTTTTCAGGAAAATCTTTGAAAGCGAAAAAAAAAGAGGTTTCCATTTTAATTTGTATTTATGTTACGCAATATATATGGCGCGCCGGCATCATTTTTGTTCCACTCACACCGGTGCGCTGACGTTCGATAACCCAAACAGCTGATTCCGCGCACAGTACGATAGAAATTTAATACGATTTACATTGGGAAGTTTATTTTTGTGTAATTATTGTAGTTTTTTTACAGAATATGATTGGTAAACGTTAACTAAGTTATGTTATACCAGAAAATTTATAAAAAAATAATAAAAAATTCGGAAAAATTTGAGAATTTTCCGGGAGAAAATTTCAGTGATTTTCAAATAAGGATCATGGTCTGAACTCATTGGTAAAAGAAATGGGACACCGTCACTTATACCCGGTATTACCTTGCAATAAAGCAGTTGCCGTGCACGAGTAAGATTTCCTGGGAAACCTCGCCTTAAAGTTATGAAGTGAGGGGTGGCTGCGTCACAACGTGCTACAAAATGTTCAAAGGCGGGACGTCACTCGGCATTCTAAATCAATGTAATGTTCTTGTGTTTTTGATCAGGTAAGGCTTTAGTTATGTTTCGCTCTCGTTTTAGCTCTCTTTCCTGTTTTAGTTATGTTTGTAAGCATTTAACAGATAAAAATATTTGTATTTTGTATAAAATAATAAAATTACAATATTTTTTGCCGATCAAAACTAAAATTATGCTCGCGCAGTCCCTCTTATTACCCATTCTCGACTACGCTGACGTATGTTACCTAGATGCGACAGAAGTACTTCTCAATAAGCTCGAAAGACTGCAGAATCTGGCGATCCGTTTCATCTTTACTCTCAAAAAATTCGATCATGTATCACAGTATAGATCACAACTCACATGGTTACCAATTCGTTTACGCAGAGATATGCACATCCTAACCCTTACTTATAAAATCCTGGGACATCCTAATTTTCCTGAGTATTTACGTTGCCGATTTTATCACATACCTCCTTCCTCTCGCCCTACACGTTCATGTGTAACGAATACCCTTCCTTCCACCGTCAAATACCAAATTCTTTTTCCACTCCTTTACCGTACGTGCTGCTCAGTTGTGGAACAAATTGCCGGCTGATTTACGAGAGAGCTCATCGGTTGACTCTTTTAAGAACAGATTAAAAGAGCACTTTCTATCTCTTGGTGTATAATATTTATATGTATATATATATATTATATATATATAATTATTTATATATTTATAGTAGATATTAGTTATTATGTGTATTCTGTAGTTTATAATATGAAATAATTTGGTTTAAAATATATTGTGTAACGTAGTTTAGGTATATCTTGTAGAATATATTTTTTGTTCTTTTTTTTTTAGTGCATAGTACATTCCCGCAATAGCAGTCGCACTACACCTGTTAGGGTTGGCTGGCAGAGATCTCTACCAGAGATAAGCCCACCTATGTACAATATTTAATTTCACCAAATTTAATTGTTTATGTGCAATAAAGGATTTAATAAATTCTTTTTTATGTACATACTAGGTTTTGCCCGCGACTTCATCCGCGTGGAAGTCCATTTTTATGGAGTTCCTTTACACCCCCCCCCCCCCCCTAAACACCATTAACGAATGATTTCGGGGATAAAAACTATTCTTTATCCTTCCCCACAACTCAAACTATCTCCATACCAAATTTCATCTAAATCGGTTCAGCGGTTATTGATTCCCCATACAAACTTCCACCCCCCTTTCTCCCCCTTTAGAGGTGATTTCTCCGATAAAGCTATCCTATGTCCTTTCCTAGGACTCAAACTATGTTTAAGTATACCAAAGTTCATTTAAATCGGTCAAGTAGTTTTGGCGTGAATGCGCGACACACAGACAGACACAGTTACTTTCGCATTTATAATATTAAAGTATGGCAGTACAGATTTACGGTTTTCAGATATTTTCCGTAACATGTGCTATAAGACCTTGCTTCTTGCAAACTCAAACTCAAACTCAAAAATCTTTATTCAATATAGATCTTTACAGGCACTTATTGACGTCAAAAAAAACATAAAATCTTCAACCAAGAATCTAATTAACTAAATTATTTAATCCTTGTATGTACGAGTACACACACCCCAACCATTATTAAGATGTGTGCAAATACAAGTCAAATGAAAAAAAAATGCCGAATTTTATGTCTAGGTCACCGGGAAGTATGCTTTGATTCCCTTGTGAAATTGCAAATAATTATCTTCGATCGCGTTGAGTTATAAGTTTGATTTTTTCACAGCTAAAAGGGACCTTAGACTCAAGCATTTGATATAAATTTCAGTTTGATATTTGTACGCATTCCCAAAAGGAAGATTCCGCAAATCTTGACGGACAGACAGACAGACGGGCGACGAAATGATCCTATAAGGGTTCCGATTTTCCTTTTGAGGTAGGAAACCCTAAAAAAGGAGACATACGTATCCAATATTTTTCAACAATCTAAGTATGTGTACAAGTCGGAAATCACAACACAATTTTGTCATCATCCCAATTATGAATGGGCTTTGATCATAAACCATACAACAATTTACCGCTGAATATCACGTTTCCTTTAAGGAATTGTGGCGTTAATGATCGTATTATAATGAGTAATCATGATGGATTTCAAACGTCGCTATAAGTAGTGGACGATTTATTATTTATATAATAACTATCTTAGTCGGGGAGTTTGAAATTGTTTCATAAAATCATAACCAGCCGCCTTCGCAATTTCCCGCCTTAAGGTTGGTATGGTATGCTACAAAATTGAAAAGGCTTATGGTAAGATCTAACGTTTATGACTCTTCTGAGCGTGAGCGGGACGACTGTAAATTATTGAGATTATTGTGCCCTGAAGCGTCCCTTAAATTTTCCAGGGTTATAAAAAAATAATCCTGTATACAACGTGTTTATTAAATTATGCAAAACCCTTAATTTCGTTCAGAATAGATTCCACTAATAAAAAATGTGTCAGATTTTAATCAAAATTAAATTTACAACTACGCCACTTTTGAAATTTACTCAACTCTATCGTCTTTACATCTTATCGGTAGCGTGACGGCTGAGCGGCAGGGGTGCGATGTCAGAACACCTCCTCGTGGTGCACCCTGGGCAACCCGGCAGATTTTCTGCCGCGGGCTAAGAGTCTGACAGCTGCCCCGTGGAGGGGGCGTGGTGTGGCCGGGTTTAACCCGGCGGGCCACTTCACGTGGCCATGTGGGGCGTCACCTCCCCTTCTTTTTGAAGATGGGGTTGTGTGTCGCCTGGGGACCCGCTCGCGGGTCATGGCGCGTTGCGCTTTGTGCCGTTGCCCCTTTGATCGGGTTGGTGCGGGTCCTTGTTGAGCTTCGGCATGTCGTTGTTCCGAGTCGGTGCAAGCTCGTTGAGCTTCGGCGTGTCGTTGTTCCAAGGACTGAGGCTGACCCGATCAACGTGTGGCTTCGGCACACTTGTGCGGCCCCCATGAGAGGGGCGTGGGATGGCCGAGTGCTACTCGGCGGGCCACCTCGTATGGCCACCGTGGCCGCTTTTTGCGGTGGGTCGGCGCTTTGGCGCCGCTGAGCTTCGGCTCGTGTGCGCGGCGGTGGATCCAGTGGGGTCTGCCGTCGGGCAAGCACGTTACCCCGCACTGAGCGGGGCCGGGGGCCTGGCGCACTGAGCGTCGGGCCGCGTGGAAGAAAACCACAGTAAAAAATTACCACCCGGAGTATGCCCCGGGAACTCCTCTCCATCTCCATCTTGGAGAGGGCGTGAGGGGCCCGCCATTGGTGGGCAGGTGCCGCGGACGGGGTTATGGTCGGTCTGTAAGGGTTCCCACGACCTCGTTCGGCAGCGGCGCGTCCTTTGGACGTGGCTGCGCTAGGCGCCAAAGAGGGCATATCGAGGGGTTTAGTGGGTAGTCGCTCGCTGCGGAGTCCCACACACCCTTGCCCCTGCGGGGGCTTGGACTGTGCGCAAACGCATTCCCCTCGTAAAAAAAAAAAAAAAAAAAAAAAAAAACGGCTGAGCGGCAACATCGTATCGCAGGCGCGCGACCATAGAGTTTCAAATTTGCAAGAAATGCAACAAAACAGAAAAATGGACATATCCTCGTAAATAGTCCGCGAAAATTTCATTTATATATAATTCTTTTATAACAAAAATAAGTATTTAATTCACACGTTATAGTTGAAACTCAACCATAATTGTCTACATATTACATTTTGCGAAAACGACTCATGAAAAATGAAAAAGGTTATGACAAAGTCAATGATTATTTAAATCAGTGCCGGGGCCTTACCATGATCGCTTATAGCAAGGTTAAAACAATATTGAAGCAGAGACACCGCTCTTGCTGCGTATAGCGCCATCCCGCTCTCAGCGCGGTTTTAATATTGTTTTCAGCGATCATGGTTAGGGGGCTGTCCAACCAAATCACGGTCCGCGACTCATATTTTTGCAATTTGTGCTTGCATTGCATGTTTCTAATCCGCCACAAGTACCCAAATTTACCTTTGATGTTTTTTGGTAAAAATACATTTTATTCAATTTCTATGGAAGCTATCCCAAATAAATGTAATAAAATGTTAATGAATTAAAATAGAGACTCGCATCGAGTTTTCTGCCACCCACTAATATTCGGGGAACGGAATTCCCGAACTGTTGATTGTCGTCGTCTTCATTTGTCGTTCGATAGGAGAGCTGTCGTCTGTACGTTTAAGCAGTTTAATAACGTATTGCTGTTCTCTGTTGCACACATAATTTTTAACCAAAATAAAAAACATTATGTCTGCGAAGAAGCTAAAAGTAAGTTATCAATCTCGTGCATTTAATGAGAAATAGGCATTAAGACTATTTTATCTGCAACAATCCGTAGTTAGCATCAACGGTCGTGAATGCTTGTCGCGTTTGTATAAAAAAGCTTTTAAGATGTACCTACACTCGCCTTAACTCGATACAAACTCATCTGACAGTTTGACAGATAGAAACATGAGGTCACTTTGACAAAGTTCCTAATTTCAACTTCTGTTCAATAACTGTAATGACAGAGTTTAGAGACGCGTCGACCGACGGCCGCAGAAGATTTTGTTCTACAACTTATATAGTTATTTATTTATATTACTGCCACATTACACATATTAAATGTACACATAGAATTACAAAAATGGCGTATCTCACGTAAAGCACGTAGAATGCAATTTCGTCACTTATTTGGGGATCCGACATTGGCATTATTCGCATGTTAGCAAAAATGGGTTTGAGTAACACAGAGACATGCGGGGCTTGCAATGAGGAAGAGGAGAGCCTCGTACCAAAAAATTAAACAGTTCAACAAACTAGGTTAAATCATTTTTCGATCACCTTATCAGTTTTCTGACGACAACAAAATAATATTGCTTGACTTAACAAAAATGTTTCTAAACTCGCCTGGCTAGTTACCACCGTTTTAACTAAGTTTGTTACCACAATAAAAACGTAAATGGTATTGTTGTATTGCGACAATATTAGAGGTAAGATAGCCAGTTCCTCAGTTATTGAGAAGTCCAGGTGAAGACATCTATTGCGTTTAAGAAAAAAGATCGATGACCTTAGTCGCATGACCCTAGGGTAAGGCACTGGGTGCTAGAATTATTCCTTCCATATCCAGTATCACAGGGTACAGTCGACGTCAAAGATGTATACATTTTTGCACCTTACTCTTCAATAATAAGGCAAAATATGTATATACATATATTTGACGTTGACTACAGTCATACCGTATAACAAATGCGGTTGAAAACAGGGTCATGAGCCCTAGTGACATGAACCTAGGTCTTAGGGTGCTAGTATCAGCATTTCCACACTCAGCATCAAAAATCCAGTTCAACGAGTTGCTACAAACTATATATTGAAGTTATGTATTTATGAAAAATTGGGTTATGGCCCTTGGCCTAACCCTAGGGTCAGCCTATAAAAAATCCAGTTCAAAATGGAGTAAACTAGGGTTCATACTCTAGTTTAGTCGATACACAAAAACCTGAAAACTAGGTGGCTCAGGGGCCAAGATCTCGGAGGAACGGAAAGACAGATAGACGAACGGATTGAAACATGAGCGCAAAAACTAACTAAATGGGTCAAACTAAAACTTACATAAGTAACTCTAAGGGGCGTCTTGTAATACGCGCCGCCGGCCAGGTCGAACCCCCAAATGGAGTCCTCGAAGCTGACGCGCTCGTGAATGCCCTCGTTCCTGGACTCCCAAGAGGGCTTGGACAGCTCGCCGGCGATCAGCGCCGCCTCCTCCGCCTTCAGCTTCGTGTGCCGCATCGATATAGCCATGTCGGGAGGCATTACCCTGGAAGTTTACAACAGACTGGTAAGCTTGGGTAAAGCTAAGATTGTTATGACCACTTCTCATTGATCTGATCTGAGGGTTCTGATTTCCATGACTTCCAGATTTGTGTGTTCCATGAACCCCTAGCTTTTAGATGTGAGGCCGGATCGGAGGAGAATATGGAAGTGAGGGGCGCTATTCCTTATGTTTCTGACTCTACCTAGCTTACCACCGCCGAGTTTCTTCTCATATTGATAATGCTGAAAGCACTGTTATTTCAACTACATGTTGAGATAACTGTCTTAGTAAAAGTTAGACTCTCCTCCATTTTCCGCCTTGTCCTCATTTACTATCATAAGATACAGAAGCCTGTTATGAATAAAAAGAATAATCATCACTGAAAATTAGTTACCCTCTGCCTGTTTTAATGAGACAGCTAACGTGACTTAACAAGTTGGAAGCTGTTTATAAATCATGAATAATGTTGTTCAAAGGCACTTTGACTTTCAATTAATCTGTGCTATTCATTCTGCACGGACCTCTTGAGAAAATGGCTTTTATAGTCTGTATCCCACGCTACAGTTTAATCTGCATGAGCACCGATCTTAACTGAAAACTCAGAAATTCTAATCGGACTGTTTTTAACGGAGGTTACAGATGTTATCACCTTTTTATTGAAAGGCAAAGCTGTAATAAACATCTGTCTTTATTCTAAATTATTCATAAGGTTGTTTCGTTAAATTTAAACAATAATGTTAGCTTATTATCAAAATATGAATGGGATTAAGAGTAAATTGAAAGAATTATATTTAAATGTCTTAGACAATAATTATGATATTTTATGTATTACTGAAACAAATCTTAACGATTCTGTGTTCAAAGGAATGTTTTGATGAAAGATACTCAGTTTTCCGTAGAGATCGCTCTGATATCTGTTTTGACAAAAATGATTTTCTTTGCAGTAACTTTGCCAGGAGAGGTCAAGTAGATGCTGTATATACCGATTTTCGTAAAGCATTTGATAAGGTCAATCATGACATTCTTATAAAAAAGGTAATGGCATTTGGTGTTTGTGGCGATTTGTTGCGATGGCTTAAATCCTATTTAACACTTCAACCGAAAAAGGTGTTCACCTGCACAAGGCATCATGTAATGTAAGATCACTTGTGACCTATACACTTTTGAATAATAATAATTGAAACACCTAAGCACACAACATGGCATTTGTTATTATTCATAAATAAAATTATGAGCGTCGGTCGCGCTGTGGGCTTGGACTTGACCTTCAATTATAATCGGGAAGTCCGTGGTTTGATCCTGCCATATAGCAATGTGTTTTTGCTTTTCGATTTTCATATATGCATTTGCAGACGCTCCTACGGTTAAGGAAAACGTCGTGAGGCAACCTGCTTACATCTGTGAAGAAATTCAAAGGTGTATGTGAAGTCAACCAATCCGCACGGGTACGTATTACAATACCGAAATTTAAAAGACCTATGGATGAAATTCCGAAAAGTTAAACGCCGAATGATTGTTTAGCCAAAAGTTTTAAATCGCGAAAGTTCATTTGCCCGAAAGATTAAAATTACGAAGATTCATATTATCCCGAAGTGTAAAATCCCGAAGATCCATATCCCGAAGTTCAAAATCCCGAAATTACATCCCAAAGCCTATAATCTACTAAAGATCGGGGGGACTGGGGGACGAAATTGCCTACTGTAGGTTAGGTTAGGTTCATAACATGACTATGTGTAGCGGAGCGAGCGAAGCGAGCGCAGCGTCATACTGTTCTATGATATGGGAACCTATACCACTGAAATCATATTATTAATTCTATAGGTATTTCGTCCATTCGGGCATTTGGAAATCGGTATTTTATGTTTCGATATAACAGCTATCGGCATTTAAAGCTTTCTGTATTTTGAATTTCGTTGTTTTGGACGTCGGTATTTCAGTCATAGTTATTATAAAATTTCGGTATTTTAATACGTTCCCATCTGCACTGGGCCAGCGTGGTTGACTAAGGCCTAAACACTTTAACTTAGGGTAGGCTCGAACCCCTACGTGGAAACGTATATGAGCTGTGATGATGATGATGAACATAATTAATTGGAAATTATATTTAAGGAAAATGCAAAGTGATATAAAAAATTGTGTATTTTTCCAATGGTTTTTGTTTCAAGCCAGCATGGAGCGCTTTTTACAGATTACTATTTACCTATCTTTTATTTCTTCTTGTCGATATACCTAGGGTCTAACCAAAAATAAATCACAAACTTGTTATTTGATATACAATTTATTGTAAATATCCAAATAATATATTACGAAATAATAATAACATGCTTTCCTTTGAAGAGTCCCGTAAAATATTAGCCCGTAGAAGAAGCAAAGATAAACTAATAAATGCTTACGAGATTGTGTGGGAGTGGAATTCGCGACTCACAGAGAAATATTTCATCAATCTAATAACGATACTTAGCTGTGTTTCTGTTGAAAATAAATAAAGCGCGTATTTTGGCCCATGTTCTTCCAAGAACCGATACGGGATCACTTACGAATTCCAAAGATAATGTCACACTGTATTACTTCTAAATAGGAGGTCGGGGGTAGTCAAGATTTCTAGAGCATTGTTTGTATTGGACTCAAACAATATTGTGTTAAAAGTTTTGTTTCAGTTATATGTACATGTACAACGATTTTATTATTTTATCTTTTTAAGCTACTACAAAAAACCTAATTATTTGTTGTCTAGAAATGTATTGGCTTATCAATTGTTATAGTATTACCATTGCACCTGCATGTAAAAACCACGTTGGGCGCCAACGTTATAATAGCAGATAATATTAAATCAAATGTTAGACATGTTTTCCGTTTCTCTTAAGAAATGCCAACATTTTTTACCGCGCTATTTTTCACAAAGAAAGAGACGAGAACTGAAGAAACGTTTTAAGCTTTACATGATTACAATTAAATCAACTCTTCTGTAATAAATAATATTTCATTCTATATTTCAACTATACCAGTAGCTGTGATATTTAGCGTTTACCTACTATATATATAGACTATACGAAAATAAATTCAATAGCTTTCGTTGAGTCTGAATAAAAAATTAACAAGGAAAAATTTTTAATAAAGCCCCAGCTATAATAAGGAAGCTTTAGTCTGATTAAGTGTAATGTAATTAATGGTTTTCAAAGTATAATTAAAAATGCACAAGGTAGCTATTATTCCTGTTAAAATTAAATAAAAATCCGTGTTAATACTAACAATAAAAAACCCCGTTGATTCAGTGCGCTTCTTTTTCACGACTAATCGTGATGAATTTTGGAACTTAAAGAAAAATTTGCTATGCCCGCGAATTCGTTCATGTGGATGTCGGTGTTATATAGCATCGAGATGTTATATAGCCTTCCTCGATAAATGGACTATCCAACCCAAAAAGGACTTTTCAATTTGAATCAGTAGTTCCTGAGATTAGCGCGTTCAAGCAAACAAACAAACAAACTCTTCAGCATTATAATATTAGTAAGTAAGTATAGATAGATATGCTACTTTTTGCGAGATTTATCAGCTTCGTCACTTCATCCCACTGCATACAAGATAGTAGTTTGCAGAAAACATTTACCAGAGGGATACTCTGTGTACATACCAGAGCGACAGAGCCGTCTGCATTGGTAACTCTGTCTTAAGTATTGCGGCGGTGCTTGCATTACTGTGTTCCGGTTTGAAAGGTAAATTCTTTTTGTACTAAAAAAAAAACTAAAACGACAACTTAAATCAAATAAACTTAAACATGGGATTGTAGCAGAACGCAGTTCACAGATCAGCTAGTTCGTTGTAAGTCTTTATGGATTATAAAGTATGCTTAAAAGAACAGATCGAGTTCTCAAAATGGCAAAGTTCATAGCGAGGAACCGGAGGATGAAAAGCTTGTTCCGGCCATTTAATACTAACGATTTTTGTGTCATATTTCCGTTATAATTTGTATAGCCGAGTAAAATACATCAAGGTTTCCGCAGCCCGCTGAATAGTGGCCATCTTCGAACAAAAATGTCCAGAAACGGGCCACGAAATGGGCGGGTTTCCATTCTGTTTTAGTTAATAATAAATTCAATCTAAATAATGATCACAACGTATTAATTTAATTAGAATCCTATATTTATATGCTCTTACGTAAAACAAAATGCGGAAGCTGTATTGTAATGACTCATTATATCAAATGTGTTTAGTTAGAATTTTTATGAAAATAGACACAGATTTCGAGATTATAATGAAACTCATATATCTCTCAACTGTTTAAATTAAATAAATTTAAATTTTAAAAAGTACTAAATAATATTTTGATATTGTAAATAAAATGATGGTATAATTTTAATTTTATGAATTAAGTAAAGACATTGTGAATTAATTTTTAAAAATCGTTTTTAAAATGCTACTTATCGGCTGTCGGCATTCATTACTGCAAATGTGAAAAATTGTTTTTTTTTATTTGTGTTTTCGGTAGTAGAATTCAGACCTTATCAAATCAAGACCTTGGAAAGTGATAATACTAATACTTTTTTACCAATAATCTGACAATTATTATATTTTATATTAACTGTAAATTGATTTATATTTGACATCCGCGGTTATGAATGCCGAACGACGTAATAATGTTATATATATCTGCAAGTCGATTAACAAAAGAATATGTAGAATCAATTACGTTTTACCGTCAATTGCACCTTTTTCTGTAAAATGTCTTCCCGGCTACTAATCGTTATCCCTAATCCTGTACAACTCATAGAGCATAGGTCGGAATAAAGCGGAATGAATTTATGTATATGAAATAAATAGGTAAATAAAATTGTCTGTTAACACATAGTAGTACAATCTGACAAGGGCTATCCAACAGATGAGAATATGCATATTCCGAACGGCTCAAGCGAATTATGTCTTTTTTTGAAGGCAGAAATTGCATTGACGTGAAGAAATGATCATTTATGTTAAATTTTTTTTAAATTTCATTGAAACCAATTTCATATTTTCGATTTTTTAATATTCCAAAAGCAGTCACAGCTTACTTAAATCACGAAGGAACTTTTGGTAAGCTTAGAACGAGTGTAATCGCCTAGCAGTTTCGTGGCCCCAAACACCTTTTTCGTGGGCCCTGTCCAGTATATTAGGGCAGCAATCTGTCAACCCCCACTCTTGTCGCAGTAATAACGTCGCACCAACAATATTTACAGCGCCATACATTAACTATAACTCCGCAAGACGCCAGCGAAATTGTGTTTGAGCTGTGTTTCTAATAAATGCGGCCACGATATTTTAGGTTGTTGCAGGTGGCATCTAGTGTGGGGTGCGATGTCAAACAACCTCCTTGTGGTGCACCCTGGGCAACCCGGCAGATTCTCTGCCGCGGGCTAATAGTCTCACGAGAGGACCCCTATGGAGGGGGGGCGTGCTTCATGCGGGGAAGGGCGAAGTCCCCTCTTCTTATGTTAAGAAGAGGTGTGGCTCTCGCTGGAAGCCGATTCCGGCGGCTACTTCTTTTAGTAGCGAGGTTGAGGCGAGTTTCTCGCCGTGGTGCTTCGCGCCCGTTGGGGATTTCCCCGAGCTTCGGCTCACCCGCGCGGCGGTGGATCCTGTGGGATCTGCCGTCGGGCACCCCGTTACCCGCACTGAGCGTCGGGCCGCGTGGAAAACAACCACAATAAAAAAACAATTCGGGGTGTAGAGTGGCGCAATTCTGCGCCACTCCACAAAGCAGCAGAGCCAGGCGGAGAGTCCGGCAACGGATATGGCACGGGCAGGGGGTCAGCGGGAACAAGGCCTGGCTGTACTCCCCTTCCCCCTGTCTTGTGACGGACGGAGAGCTGCTGGGGGGGTTTTTAGTGGGTAGGCCCGGGCCGAGTACGGTCTGGGGAGTCCCACATATCCTCGTGGTTTGCCTCGACCACGAGGAATGCGTAAAGGCATTTTCCCCCCTCCCAAAAAAAAAAGGTGGCATCTAGTGCGGTGTCGGATCCAGAATACATGTATCGCCTCTTCCTATCTTCCCGTGGATGTCGTAAGCGCTGATTAGGGAAGTTTACCGCAATAACAACTCGCAGAGGAGCGTCGGTGGCCCTGTGGGAAGTTCTGCGCTAATTGCGAGGTCCGGGATCCTCCCATGTACCAATGTGTTTTTCATTTTTTGAATTTCACATGTACATTTGTTCGACGCTCTTACGGTGAAGTAAAATATCGGGAACCTGCATACATCTGCGAGAAATTCAATGGTGTATGTGAAGTCGACCAATCGGCACTGGGCCAGCATGGTTGATTAAGGCCTAAACTAGTAACGAGTAGGTAGGCCTGAGCCCCTCATCATCACAACTCATATACGTCCCCAACAATTGTTTGACAGACCGCCTGTGACCACGGTCGGTGAAACCCGGCCGAAACGTCAGGCATTTTATAAAGGTAGTCTATCACGTTAAATTTCTTGTAAATTAGTTTAGAATAAAGCAAAATACAAATTTTTTAATTGTGACTTTGAATTTCCCTTAAAATCAATAAATAAATTGAAAGCTGAATAAATCGTTAGACAAAAAAATCGTTTCGGGCAGGGATCGATTCGGAATCCACATAAAAAAATTGTCATGATCTCAAATATTTTTCAATACAGTTGTTAAACATGGCGCACTCTCAGAGGCTAGAGTTATGATTCGAAAATATAATATTTCGCACAGGCATTTTTCTTTTCGTGGTCGTGGCTTACTTTTACGAGCTCGATCATTACTTTTGCAGTTTAGTTTTAAATCTATATGTCAATTTAAAAAGTTAAGTAGCAAAGAGTTTTTCATATACCTACTTATAGAATAAAATCGACTGTATTTCTTTCACACATCTTAGCATTGTATTTTCAAAAAAATAATCAATTTATCGCACAACAAATAAAATTTTTGAGGAAATGGCGCGTTTTTAATTCTGGACATATTTGTTTTTTACTTTTAATAATAATAATATACTTTATTGCACACAAATAACAACTTAAGTAGTCGGGAACACAGACATACACAAGAAGGTACAGCTGGCGGCCTCATTGCTAGTAAGCAATCTCTTCCAGGCAACCGTTGAAAGATAGAAATAAGAGACAGTACCTGAAGTTAAGGGTAGTGCAAAAAAAAACTTACAATCTAGGTTAGTAATTCTAACAAAAAGAGCTGAACATAATATACAATACAAAAAGGAAAAAAGAAAACAATATACAACAACGAACAGTAAAAATCTAGTGATAGATAGTGGCTCCGTACCAAGTTCTTAAAAATATTTAAGGATTTAGCCCCTTTTATGCATTCTGGGAGGCTGTTCCATAGACGGACAGCATGGACAGTGAAGGAATAAGAATAATAATCCGTAATGTGACCAGGTATGTTAATAATTAATGAATCCATAGAACGTAAACTGCGATCATGGCAGGAGGACCTAAAAGTGAAACGATCTTTAAGATATTTAGGACTAGTAGGATTAAATAATATTGTATATAGAAGAGAAAGGACGTGGAGATCTCCACGCCTGCGAATGGAAATCCATTTAAGCTTGGAGCGGTATTAAGAGTCATGATCGTATTTGCGAAGATTAAACACGAATCTGATAGAGACGTTTTGTAGTCGCCCCAGTTTAATAGGTCAACGTAACTAACATCAGCAAAATCTATAATAGGCAGAAGCAGAGATTGCGCTAATTCAATTTTGGTTTTAAGTGGCAAGAAATTACGTAGACGATTTAATGAAAAATATGCACCAAATACTTTCCTTTGAACATGCTCAATTTGTGGTCGCCAAGTCAAACAACGATAAAAAAGAATACCGAGATTTTTCACAGTGGTAGCATAAGAAATAGTAAGGCCGTCAAGGATAACTGGGGGCAAAAGATCAAAGTTCACCCTCGAAACATAATAAGAACTGCCAATTACTATAGTCTGAGTTTTATTAGGATTTAAATGTAAGCCAAAAATCCCTGCTCCAAGTCAAAATGATACCCAAGTCGCTGTTAATAATTGAAACAGCTTGTACTAACTGAGGTAATGGTGCCTGGGTGTATATTTGTAAGTCGTCTGCATACAAGTGATAGGAACATGACAATAACTGTGTGATAGTGTTAATGGAAACAGATAAAAGTAGCGGAGATAAGACGCCACCTTGAGGAACTTTTTTTATTTGTTTCATACTATTTTTTGAACTGCCTTTTAATAACTTTTTGTTTTTTCTATTTCTTTTTGATTTTTACTATAGAAGTGGGAAGACGAATAGGTATGGCCAAAAATGCAATGTCTCAGCCACACAAATTATGGAAAGACTGCAAAATTGCGCGGAAAACTAAAATCAAACTGGTCAACTTCTTGGTCTTCTCCATATTCAGCTACGGATCTGAAACGTGGACATTGAGGAAGGCTGATCGGAACCGCATAGACGCCTTCGAAATGTGGTGCTGGAGGAAGATGATGCAGATTCCTTGGACTGTATTCCGCACCAACGAGTCCATTCTACGGGAACTCAAGATCAATACCAGGTTTCCTACTTCCTGCTTGCGCCGAGCACTTCAGTTTTTCGGTCACATAGCTAGGAAGGATGGACATAACCTCGAACAACTTATGGTTACTGGAAAGATCGAAGGCAAACGTCCGAGAGGCCGTAGTCCGTTTGGATGGTCAGATCAAATCCGCTCAACGCTGAACACCAAGCTTCATGATGCACTCCACAATGCCAAAGACAGGAATAAGTGGCGCAATATTGTGAAGAGGATGATCACTCCACAGTCAGAGGATCAGGACCCTCAGCAATAAGGAAATCGATGCGAGGAGGAGGATTTTCTGTTTTTAACCGACTTCGAAAAAGGAGGTTACTCAATTCGACCGTATATATGCTTTTTTTATGTTTGTTCGCGGATAACTTCGTCGTTTATGAACCGATTTTGATGATTTTTTTTGTATTCGATAGAGGATACTCCAAGGGTCGTCCCATGGTGACCAAAGTTAGGATCCGATGATGGGATCCCATAAAAATCGAGGAAAACCCCTAAACTTTTAGGTGTGTCCAACGTGTTTTGTGTGTATGTTACGCAATTACTCCGCCAATTCTGGACCGACAAAATTAGGATCTGATGATGGGATACCATGAAAATCGAGCAAAACCTTAATTTAATACCAGCATAATAAATCAATATAGAAGTGTGATGTTGTTTGTACCTATTCTTATATTATTTTAAACTTTTCAGTGTTTTTGAAGTCGGTTTTTATTTTTTGTAGAATATTTTTTATTTTTAACATTTTAGTGAAAGAAACCTAATGGTGAGCTGGTATTAGAGTTTCGCACGTATTAGAAATTAGAATTTCCCTCGATTTTAATGGGATCCCATCATCTGATCCTGACTTTCGTGACCTTGGGACCACCCAGGTGTATACTCTATCGAATACAAAAAGAATTTTGAAAATCGGTTCACAATTGGCGGAGTAATCGCGTAACATACACACAGAACACGTTGGACACACCTAAAAATTTAAGGGTTTTCCTCGATTTATACGGCATCCCATCATCAGATCCTAACTTTGGTGACCATGGGACCACCCTTGGAGTATACTCTATCGAATACAAAAAGAATGTTGAAAATTGGTATACAATTAGTTAGGCGTAAACACGTAACATACACACAAAAAAAAAACATATGCACCGATTTAAGAACCTCCTCCTTTTTTGAAGTCGGTTAAAAATACTTTTACGAGTAAGTGACAGATAATATTCATGTTGTCGAGCCCCGCAAATTTCGCATTTCGTCGTTTGAAGACCCCAGAGTACATCGCAAACATCCAATAAAAGTGTGGTCCGAAAGTAAATTTCATTTATCTCTCACGCCCGCGGCCCTGATGGAAATTTACAAGAGATTTCAAAGTTACAAGTAACAAAGCTCATTAAGTACGTTGTCTTTTATTGTTCTCCTTTGTGGCGAGTCGCCCACACATTTTTAGGCTGTTGGGTGGTGAGCGAAACGAGATTTCTTTGTTTATTACTTCTGGAGCCACTTACTGTTAACTACCTGCGCCCACGGACTTAAAAAGCAGGATACACGGCTATTTGGGAGACAGTGCACACATTTTTCCTCATGCGAGCAGAAATTTTCATGTATATTTTTGTTATTTTATCCAACACGTTAAATTAACGTCGACATTTTACGCTTAGGGGGTTAGAGATGGGGTGGGGCTGGCCGGCGGCGGCGTGCGGTGCATATATGCGTATCTATAAGTATACGAATACCTATCCGTTACAGAAAAACTTGGACGGATCTTTTCATTGGTTTCATTGTTTATGTAAATTGAAAATGAAAATGTCAGCACAACGCGCGCTGACAGAATAAATAAGGCGCTACTTTTCCGCTTTCAAGCAATTTCGTTTTACGCCACAATTATAAAACATATTACAATTCTTAAATTCATATAATTATGATACTAGCTTTCCGATCGAGGCTTCGCCCGCGTTATTGTTGTTTTCCCGTGGGAATTTTATATTATTCCGTAAAATAATTTTGTAGCCTATTATATAGAAGACTGTTATTTATATTTAGGAGCTCGAATAAAAAAAATCATAGAAGTTGGAGCAGATTTTTAATATTTTCAATAGAAACTTTCAACCCCTATTTTGCACCCTAAGGGGGTAAATTCCAATAAACCATGAAATACGTGTTCAATGAAATGTTTTTAAGAGCATGAATCTCAAGTTCTACCAAAATCGCTGCTAATTAAAAAAAAACACAAACTTGCAACCCCTATTTCATCCCTTCAGGGTTATTTTTTTTTTAATCCCATCTTAGTGTGCGTCCGCATTTGAATTAAAACAACTGTCTAAATTTCACGTTTCTACCATTAGCTGTTACGGCTGTGCGTGCGTCTATAGATGGGAACTTCTCCTTTTTATACATTGTATAAAGATTGTTGAACATATTATCTCAACGTTCTTAAAGACAGCAACACGATAAGTAATATTTCACTAGAAAAAAGAATATCCAAAGATTACTCTGTTCAATATTTTAAAACAGCGTAGAATAAGAAAATACAATAATAAATGACATAAAAATTTTACCAGTAGATGTGCACTTTTATTGTCTAGAAAGTTGCAAAAATACATTTATTATTTTGTACTCCACTTTGTCAACTTTTAACAAATATGCATTTTGTCGTTAAAACTGTTTTTAATTTGCACAAGCACTAAACATTTAAATAACGAAATGAACGTTCGAAACGGCGGGCTAAATTATCAAAAAGTTTTAATATGTACTAAATATACGCGAGTGAATCCGAAAACATACGGCAGGCGGACCACATTTTATCGTTATTTGACCCTTAAACTAAGTCACCTTCAGGTTTGTTCCTCTTCCATCGTTGTCCTTACACGCAATACCTGTTTCCTTAGTAATTATTGGATGTTATTCATTTGCATTGCCACGTTTTGTAGCGATAGACTCATGTACAATTCACATAATGAGCATTGTGAAATATCTTTGCTAAGTTTACCTTTGTATTATCCTTTCATTGAAAACATTTACGTTGGATTAATGAATTAGGTAAGATTAAAAATATCATTTTAAGAATTTCATCTGCTAAAAACTAGCCCAATTACTCTCATCTCTTCCACACAGTACACCGTCTCGTAACAGAATAGATAATGGTACTGTCTCATTCTTTCGTTTACATTCCTCACATACAACCACAATCGCGTAAAACATTTTTTTGTTAACTGAACAATAATAACGCGTTGATAACCGGCCATCTTACATCTTGTGACCTCGCAAGGAAAAACCCTCGAAGGATTCTTCCGCATCCGCACCGACAAAAAACCTTCGTAGCGCATCAAAGGCATTCCACAGATTTCCGGTTGAAGAATCATGGGATTCTTCACTTTAATAGATCTCTTATTATGCGTGTAATGATTTCGAAAGGGGATGTGGAAAGACTTTAGCGCTTTAAGATATCGTTTTTCCGTCAAAGTACTGCGGCGGATGTAACTGTGCATGTGAATGTATAATTATAGTTACGTAGTTGTTTAAATGTTTTCACATCCCCTTTCAAAATCATTACATTTGATGATGATGATTGATGTTGTCTGTGCCTATTCTTATATTATTTTTAACTTTTTTGAAGTCGGTTTTTATTTTGTGTAAAATATTTTTTTGTCCCTCTAAAATTTTCTTTTTTTAACTAATTTGACATCAAAAAATACTCGTACTTATGACCCTAAATTTTCAGCCATCTACCACCAACTTCCATTTTAATACCTAGCAATATTAGTATTTTTACTGTTAATGAATAAATAATTTTGAATTTTTAAAATTTTTGTTTTCTATGTTAATTTATGCTTCAAATGTTACCATTAATCAAATAAGAATATAAATTGATTCATTTTAAAAAAATAATTTAGAATGGCTCCACAAGTATCTAACGAGGCTTGGACATTTCTCATAACAACATTTCGAATTTAATTAAGTTTGCATTACACAGGAAGATGGTAAATTTGGAGCGTTTTGTGTAAATAAGGCTTGGTAATCAAGTATTCGTTTTTATTTCATTGTTTTTTTAATAAACTTACTAATATTTATCGCATTTTTATTAATGGCCTAAGTTATTACTACATTAATCTGTTCAAACAGGAAGATGCATTTAAGTAGGTGTACCAACCATTAAATTTAACAATTTTGACTTGAAGTAAAATGTATGTTTAATAAAGTAATATATTATAGAAGCAAAGAAAACCGTATTTTTTTTAATCTCTTGGATCCACGGAAAATTTTAAAATGATTATAATTTCTGGGTTTTAATTTGGAAACCTACACATACACTTGCGGCAAACTTATGTTCTTGTGCAGTATAATTAATAACCAATTTGACTGCGTGAATCTCTTCAACCAGATTTCTTTCTGCGCACCTAGTAGTTTCAATACTAGAAGCTCATGGGTCTTTTTATGTTGATATTTGTGGAACTAATACTAGAAAGCGCGCGCCTTTACCAAGGATAATGAACATATTTAATGATTTTATTATTAACGACGTTGATCTATTCTTTTGCAATAAATATAAATTCAAAAATATTATAATAAATAAACTTGCTCACAGGTAAATGACGCATGTAAATTAGACTATATTTTTCCATTTTGTTTTAGTTTTATAAACGAACTAAATTGTAGTATCAAATTAATAGGGAATATGCACATATTTTAGTTATTATATTAACAGTAGCATTTTATTCTACGGACATCCTAATGACATTATGATTTAAATAACTACATAATAACCGCTGAGATGTAAAGCTTTTGTGTTGCCGGCTGAATGGAGAAATCCGATATCGACTGTTGTCAAAAATCTGTTTTGTAATATAGAGCCGGTATGCAATTTGCAACGGCAAAGTAATAATTTTAATTTATAATCAATATCGGAACGTTTCTTCTCAATATTGTTGGACGTGTTATCAATAAAATTAAAATCCAAATTCTATACTAAGTATTCTCTATTCCCTTTACCAATTATAATTAATTACCATCATAATGGGTCGTATTTGTAGTTTGCTAATATGTATATATGTTGTTAGTTTAACGTTGAATTACTTTGCAATTTGTACAATAATGTAAACTCTTAATGTAAGTATAACTGTTTGTTGTCCCAAATAACATAAAATAAAATAACACAAAATTCTATTTTATATTATACTTACCAAAAAGGCTAGGCAAATCCACAATTTAATCCATAGCTGAATTTAAAAATATGAACGATAAATCAAACAAAGTTACAATGAAAAAAAAACTAAGATTTCACATTCTTCAAAATATTAGCAACTGAAGCAAGTTGACCTGACATATGACAGCACATCACTGTGACAAAAAAATGTGTACTTCCAAAAACTTGCATCGTAATCATCACTTCACTAACACTAAGCTCGCGGACACTGAACATAGCGTAATGACGCGTCCTAACCTCAACCCTCAGCTGAGCAGCCTTGGCCACTTACCTTCCACTTAACCGCAGCCGCTCCAAGACCAAGCACTATCACAATATGCCACTATTTGTAGACTGATCGATCTGAATCAATAATGGCGTGGGTGCCTGGCACCGACCCCAGGTTTGCGTTGCCCAAGCACCGCATAGTACATAGAGTACACAAGACGAGATTACAATGCAGATGATTAATCGTTCCATGCGATTATGATCCTTAAGTGAATTTGAATATGCACCATTAGACAGACATCCCTAGTGGATTCTCTATATGGTGACATAAGATAGAGACGTATATTTTGGACATCCCTCTACAAACATTAAAAAATTAACAAGACGTGTGGCTGTCATGGGACACCCGATAGGAACGAAGTTCTTTATGCTATTCGACGAATATTTATTAAATTTATTATACCTAAAAGATACTTTTTTCCTTTTCTAAAATCAATATGACTTTCATTTAAAAGTCTCAATCGATTCTCTAGGAAATTTTCAAAAAATCATACGCATCGATCTCCAGTGCATTGTTTTCGAGTTTTGAAACGTACAGTTTTTGCACTGACTCATTTAAAATATTCTCAAAAATGTATACTTTCTAATTATATTCCTTTTGCCACAAAGTATACATCTTTGTGGCAAAAAGAATATAATTAGAATAAATATATAGTCTATTCAAGATAAGAAGGTACCCGTGACAGACCGACGTTTTTCGTTTCATGCATACTAGTTTCTGATTAAAAATATTATGTTTCAAAAACATGACTTATCTCATCTCTTGAATAAACTATAAATAAATTGACGCTAATAAGAACAAACTTTTCAATTCAACAAAAGGTAACAAATAAAAAAATAGTAAAAAAAACAACAAAGAAAAATAGTAAAAAAAAAACAAATCGCAAAAATAGAGTAAAACAAATAAAAAAAACCAACATGTCCAGTTGCAAAAACGCGCCATTTTCTGAAAATTTTCATTTGTTGTGTACATACAACGCAAAAGTAATGATCGAGCTCGTAAAAGTAAGTCACGACCCCGTAGAAGAAAGATGCCTATGAGAAATATTCAATTTTCGAATCATAAGTATAGCCTCTAAAAGTGCGCTGTATTGAAAAAAAAGTTTACAACCTATTCTCAGACCTACCGAATAGAAAAGTGATTACTTATAATTTCTTATTGGAAAAAAAGACCGCGGTTGAAGGAAAAGTACCCTTAATATTGATGATGGAAAATTTTACCGAAAGGAAACATTCCATTATTTTCAAAAACAATAAGAACTGCATTTAAAGATTTTTAAAAATCACCTGCTTGAGCCGAGAATCGAACCGGTGAAGTGTGAACAAAAAATATCCGTATTTTATGATACCAACGGAAAGAGTCATTCATAACGATTAATTTTGGAAACCAAAGCAGGGTTTATAACGTTCTGTTTTCCAACATGTTTTCTTTTTTGGGCCACTATTTCTTGACCCAATGGCTGATTTGCTCTGCTGTCCCAGCATGGAAATTTTGTGTACTCACCTACCTGTTGTGCTCACCTAATGAAAGGTTCACCATTTATAAATCTACCCATCAGTGATACCTATTCTTAAGTTTTCTACAGCAATTTTGATTAAAAATAGTCAAAATAGTACTCCTTTTTTAACGAAGGCCATTATAGGTTATCTAAATTTTTTAACCACATATTCACCACAAATGGAAATGTATTTGGATCATTTAAACAATTACTTCTTGACGACAACATAATGATATTATAGAACTATCAATGATAGACGGAATGCGAACGGGTGTGAGTAGTTTAAAAAGTACTCGTAGTTTTGACGTTCTAAAACTTTTATACGACTTAGTATTTAGTAAATTATAAAATCATATTACGGGATTGCCAGCAACAAAAATAAAATTTTGTAGGGCTGTGTTATCAATGAATGGATTACCTATATTTAGTTCTAAGGGACGGGTGTCGGACTAGTCGGCTAACTTCAATCCTAAGTCGGCCAAAGTCATAGTCAGAAGAAGAAAACAAGTTGCGCCGTCCCCACACAAAAATGGTATAAGGGTAGAGCGATGATTAGTTTTCAACTCTAGAAATCCTTTCTAAAATCTTTTTCTTTCTAAACTTTTTTCCAAAAGTCCAAGTTACAGAAAAAGGTAAACCGACGAATGTAACTCAGCTGGGCAGCGCTCGGGAAGGTTGGCAGCATATTCTCGGCACATCTGTTGGGTCGGAAAGTTTCTCGAGTGGCAGCCGCGTACCGGGAAACGCAGCGTTGGTAGGCCCCCCACAAGGTAGACCGACAATCTAGTGAAGGTCGCGGGAAGCCGCTGAATGCGGGAAGCACAGGACCAATCAGTTTTGTGATTCTTGGCATTGGGCGTCTGGCTGAGATGATGATGATGACAAAATCCTTTCAAAGTATCCGCCTAACGGACCACAGTAAAATTAAAAAAACAATATGCTTGTGTTCAATCGAGGGGGTCGAGCCTATCCTATGTGTTTAGACTTTAGTCAACCACGCTGGCCCAGTGCGGATTGGTCGACTTTACATGCGCCTTTGAATTTATTCGCAGGTGTATGCGGATTGCCTCACGATGTTTTCCTTCACCGTCTGACAAATGTTATGAAATTCGAAAACGGAAAACACATTGGTACATGGCGGTCTCGAATCCTGGATCACAGATTATCATTAGAAGGCAAGTGCAAGGCCGAGTCCACAGCGCCACCGACGACGCTCAAGGCACGGTAATAGTTATAAAATTTCAAAGAGGGGCCGAGTCCAGATACTGTATTACCGTGCTCAAGGCGCAAGTTTTTGATTAAATGAATTCACTAAAATATCGTAATTATTTATAATGTTACGATTCTGTGTACTCATATAGTTTGTTTGAAGTAATTGTTTACAGTAAAGAGATGAAGTCATAAGAGCTGTAGCATTGGGTCCATGCACTTGTAATGATATTTATAAACATTTGTATGTAAATAAAACTATTATTTGACGGCACAATACATACAGAACACGGGTAAGCCATAAAGATCTGTGACCTTTGAAATCACATAATGGCCAACGGTAGCTCCAATATTGTTATTGCTTTTGTTTACTCCTCGTCAATACCAGCAGCGAATTGTACGTAGCGGAGAACAGAATTTATTTTTCCCATGATTTCCCGGGAATGTTTTTAAACGGCCTATTCCTTGTTAAGTGGAGCGTTGGGCTTCCGAAATCACTGACCGAGCGTAAAGAAAACAACGGAGAAAAACCTTTTTTTTGTAACGGACACTAGGATGGAAGTCTGGGTACAAATACAATCAAGTTAGTATAATAACGGTTTGGTATCGACCGTTTTCCAAACGAAATGAGCTTATTAACTGGAATTGTTTGTTTTCTTATTCATTTTCTAGTTTACGAAAATTGTGGGTCCGTATGTTTTTTGTTTCTCCCGTAGTAATAATGTATTTTCCCAGCGTATAAATTACTCCTATACCGACTATATTCAATAGAATATTTAAGAAATTCCGTTTTGATACACTCCGTAATTTTGACCTAAAACAAAAAGAAACCAAACTGCAAAACATTTTACTATTGTAGGGCTTAACCCTGGAATATTAAAAAACATTCAAACATGTATTAACTTATTTCTATATTTAATCTTAAAATAAGGTTTCTTGATCCTGGCTTTAAAAATAATAGAATTGCCAAAAATCATTCCTAAAAGTATGTTTGGCTTTATTAAAAGACCCTCTTAGCCAATTTTGTCACAAATATATTGCAAATTGTTAAGCCCAAATTAGACCTACAGCCGGTTGCACCGAGTTTTACGTTTAACGATTTCGTATAAAGTAACAATTTAATACATAAAAATGGGTCGTTTCACTATTGAAATATATGATTCGCGCCGTACATTTGACCTTTTTAAATGTAAAGGATAAAAAAACTATAATTTAAACATTATGGTGCAATTCTTACGTATTTATATTGACTTTTACTGTTACTTTTACGAAATCGTAATCGTAAAATTTGGTGCAACCGGTCGTTATAGTTCTCCATAGTTACAAGTCTTTCTGCAGTGTTTGTTTGGTGGTAGGGCTTTTAAGCCCGCCTGCCTAGCTGCCACCTAAGTTTGGCACCTTACCTAAATTTGGCACCTTACCTAAGTTTGGCACCGTACCTAATTTTGGCACTTTACCTAAGTTTGGCACCTTACCTTAGTTTGGCACCATAATAACAATTGTATTCCAAAACTGAGCGGTAGCAAGTCAGTTCCTCAGATGTTGAGGACCCAGATAAAACTCTTTCCCATCTTCAGCCTTATCATCATTTACCATCAGGTGAAATAAAGGTCAAGAGTTTAGATATTTTAGTTAAGAACTCTTTTTTACCATAAAGTTGAGGTAACTGACTCGAAAAGATACTTATTTCACATCGCAAACGCACAGTATTTCAAACTTATGCTACGCGTAAGAAAACATTCATCTTTCAGGTAATTAAATGCTGCAAATCGAACCGATGAAAATTGAATAGACTTATTCAAGCGATGTCACTAATTGCATAGGATGATTATGAAACGGTGATAACCTTCGCGGATCTACAAACGTACAGGTGGGAAGAGCGTAGTATTATGATAGAACATACCTCATCTCGACATCACATCTAACTAAACTTGATTTTTATTTGTGAGCATGAATAAAATTAAATGATAAAATTTCATAATTTCATTTTTAATTAAAAATGAGTTTTTTTGAGTTTATTTTATACTAGCTTTCCGCCTGCGGCTTAGCCCGCGTGAATTCCAATAAACCATGAAACACGTGTTCAATGAAATATTTGAATCTCAAGTTTTATCAAAATTGTTGCTAATTTAAAGATTTTTCCATACAAACGTGCAACCCCTATTTTATCCCTTTAGGGTTAAAATTTTATAGATGTCTATAGATGGGAACATCTCCTTTCATAAATATAGACAACGAAGTTGGCATACAAACATACTGCCCACCTGATGGTAAGTGGTAACAGTTACTTATAATAATACATGTGGCTGCTGTGAGATGCGCAGCAAATCTGCAACCCCCACAAGAACCACTGTGTACGTTGCTAACTTGTAACATATAATAAGATGTAAAGTCACGGTACCTAATAATTTCACAGCCATATCTTACCCTTCAAACCGGAACACAGCAACGCAAGCACTGCTGCTTTGCGACAGAAAAAGGTATGACAGAGGTACCCAAGCAGGCAACCCTAGTACGGAGTAATGTATCTCAGGTAAATGTAATGAATGAATGAACACTTTATTTGTAAATTTTTCAACATACAGAGAAAAAAAATAAACTTATCTAATATTAAACTAAATTACTACTACTAGGTTATACACTTTATACTACTGTATACACTTACTACTACTATAATATACTTATTACTAAATAATTTATTAAATTACAATTGTGTGTTGCAGAAATACAAAAAGGCGACAGCTCAGTGACTGATTTTGCTTCAAAAGCAAAGCACTGGTATTCTGCTACAGCCCAGTGGATAAGGGCAGTGAATAAAAAAAATATATTATTGAATACAAGATGATAATCGCAATCGGTAATGTAATCGCTTCTTTCTCGATTCGTTGCAAATCAATATACATTGTCTACCAATTTACATATCGATGATTTTGATCGTTTTGCCACGTGATTTATCGATAGCATGCGTCAATCTCATAAATTTTGTTCGTTGCTAACTTCGTTATAATTTTTGAATTGTTACTTTGTCAAGGCCGCCTGTTGTGTATAAGAAAGACGAATGAGTACCGGCGCAGTATCGAGTACCGTTCGAGTACCGACCAGAATAACGTAACAGGTAAGTGCGGCGACGCGCCAGCGCCGCGTACGCGCATCGGTATCCAGGGCGGGTGAATGGAGGCGACGACGGACACCGTAATTATAGACCGGCAGCCCATTTGTCTTGACTTTGATGCGTAGGCCCCGCGCAAACGTGAGACTGTCGTGCGAGAAACTTTTTTACAACAAAATTGGTTTGAATTATTAAAAAAATCTTGATAGTTCTAGAATCTTTCGAGAGATTTTATTTACACAACAAAGAACAAAGATGGCGAACAGGCAGAGGACACGCCAAATGATATACGAGGTGATTCACATTAAACTTTCCAATTAAATAAGGTATGTATCAAACACAAAGCAACATGTAATGTAAATAATTTAATTTTTTGAAAAAAAAAACAATTTCGTATAATGGTGTAAATGTGTACCACCACTACCACCTACCTGTCTATAAGTAACCCCAGAGAAAAAATCGCATGTGGCTAAAACAAGCGATCTTGGGGGTCACCCAATGTCACCTCACAAAGAAATGACTGGTAAACATTTGTCTCAGGATTTCCATTAACGCTGGGCCTAGCCTGGCTACAACCCATTGCTACAGTTCATACATCCCAGCTGAAACTATGGTTTACACTGAAAACTGCCTGTCCCCACTTTCTACTTCCTCCCGTATTGGGGCAATGACCTAATGAAACCGGAAAGTTTAATATAAATCACCTTGTACTATTACTACACAGACTGCAGACATGTACTATTCTATAATACATGTGACTTCCGTAAGATTTGTAGATGTGATACACAAGGACGTTGTAAACTTTTGACATAAGATGTCGTGTATACTGTACCCAGGAATTTTACTGTCTTAATCTTTAAATATTTGCCATCTCATGGCCAGCTTCTATTAACACACGTGGAAGAGCATCAAGTTTAAACCAAAACTAAGTTTAAGACTGCATTCTGTAAAATAACTCAAAGAGCAATGGAGCGGGCTATGCTCGGAGTTTCTTTATATCGAATCAAAAATAATGCGATACGAGTATGTCGAAGAACTAACAACAAAGATCAAAGAATTGCTTTCCTTCAGTGGCAGTGGACAGGACACATCGCTTAACACTGTCGGCCATTGGGGCAGAATATTGCTCTAGTGGCGGCCATTTAAGGAGATCTACAATACGGACCGATGATCTGATGAAGGTCGTGGGAGTCCGCTGGAAGTGAGAAGCGCAGAACATATCGGTTTGAAGATTGTAAAAGGTCTATGTCTTTTTACAAGAACAATTAGGACGGATTGTGCATTTCTTGAATCAAATTAATGTTGAACAAATTTTGTCTGAAAGTGTGACTGAAGCCTAATTTCAGACGCAGCGTTCCATATGAAAATATCGCCAATTAATAAATAACGTTCGATGACAATTGACGCTGTACATTGATGATTTCATTAAGCTGTTTTATTCACATTTACAATGTGTGAGAGACAATGTATATGTCGTTAAGAAGAAATCTTTAAATAAAGATACATCCATCGCTAATAATAATAACCAGTCTTGAAAATTGGATAATACATGAGGTATGCGTACCTAGAAATGCCTTGAGCGTCATTCTCTGAACCTCACTCAAATAAAACCCACCTAACAATTTCACGACGTGTTTCGTTGAAATAATGAAAATTGATGGGCTGCCAATAAAATTGTAATTTTTTCATTGAAATTGTTTAAAAATACTTGATTTAACTCTAGAATAAGCTGACAGGTTTTTCTACAAAAAATTAGCTAACAAGTAGACTGCCACGTAATAGTATCTACGAGTATATCTCACACTAGCTTTCCTTTTCGCAGCTTCACCCGCGTTGTTTTGTTTTCCCGTGGGAATTTATATTTTCCCTTAGGAAAAATAATTTTGTAGGCTATATTAATCAGGGATAATGTAGCATTCTAATGGTGAAAGAATTTTTGAAATCTGTCTAGTAGTTTTTGACTTATTCATTACATACATACATACAAATCTTTCCTCTAATAATAGTGTAGAATGTAGATATTGTAGATCAGAGATTTAAAATCTCTGGTGTAGATTACATAGTGTCCCTGAATTAAATGCACTCCTGAAAGCGGATGAAATCAGGCCTAAAATTATGGACAAAACAATATTTAAAAAATTAATTAATGTTTATTTAAGTTTTTATTTTTAATTTAAGTTTTCATTTCTCAGTATGGACTCTGTGTACAAATATTTCGATTTCTCTCAATTTAGTGGGTTAATCACCGCGAAATAAAAAAAAAAATTATGCTAAATACCTGACAATCAGGATTAAATAAAAAATATCTATAAAATTATAGCTTTAATGACAGAAATCTTGCTTTTTTAAAAAGAAATAAATTTTTACCTTATTTTTTCTGAAAAATTAAAATTTTGTATTATCATTCTCTATTATACTAGCATTAAAATAAAAAAAATCCCACGATCTAACTCAAGAACTATGCTCGTTACCAGCTTTGAAAGTTAACCCATAATTTCGTAATCACCCAGAATACTCGTAATTATCCTTGTTAGGAGCTATTAAAATTAAAAGCTAGGCATCCAAATGCCTGCATGTTTGCATAGCAAACTTCTAAAAATGAATAACAATTTCAGTTATAATATAAGGAGTATTAAAATAGGAAGCAACATACATACATGCATCTTAATATTATTTAGGGCCACGACCCGTCCACCCACTGGACTTTCCCACTGGTGGGTGGACGGGTATTTCACGAATACCCCTCCACCCACTACGCTAGTGTGAACCGAAATATTGCGAATTATGAATTCTGCATAAACGTATATGATAAACCATTAAATTATGCTCTAAAAAATAATGCGTCAAAGTGTTCTATGTTTTGATACTTATGACGAACCATTTTTAACACACAATATTACGATTATTAAAACGTTGCTTTCTGATCATTATGCGTCTTGACGATAGCTTCAATCGAAATTATGAAATACGATTTTATGTCAATTAATTTGTGCCAATTATTAGAGAATATTGCTTTAAATACATAAGAAGTGTTTCTTGAAATATAAAAGAAAATTCTAAAACAATTTTTAGGAGTCCGTGCCTCCGTGCTCGAGCTGTCCGCCTTCTCAACGCTTTTCTGATTGAGGTCCCAGATGCCGACATATTTGTTGACCCTCTTGGGTCATTAGTCAGAAAATTTGCAAGTTTTATTTGTCATGTGTAGAATTCGTGTTATTTTATAGCTTAACTTAGTGTGTTGTTTGTGATCATAAATTTGTATAAAGTGTATATTGTTTCCATAATTTTTAGTCACTTAAGAAACATTGTAAGCTTGTTAGCTAGTTCTAGCTGTAACTTTACTTTGTGAATAGGCTAGATGAATAAATTTTTTTTTTGCTTTAAAAGAAGCTCATTCCTATAATAAACATTCTTTCAATTTCTTCTTGTCAATTTTTCAATCGTTCAATCTTGTCAATCTTTCAATTTCTTCTTGTCATTCAACTTTGTCATTAAAATTTGGGATAAAGAGTTCCCCATGTCCTTAGATATCTCGGCAACTATTCATTTCCGAGGTATGGTCTAGATGACAAAAATGATATTGACGATGGGTTCAATACGTGGGCTTCGGCTTTGTGATTAGTTTTTTTACACCCGTTATAACTATTAGATAATTTTATTCAAAGCCCTTGGTGCGCAAGTCCGACTCGCACTTAGCCGTTTTTTTCTAGCAAGCTGACTTGCAGTACTCTATTCTCAAGCGCACGTTTGCAATCCAGTAAAGCCTCAGAAAATAAACGCGCCGTTTCCGTTTCATCAATGACTGATTTCTGTCCGTAGCCAACAGATTGGCGGTGCTATGCTGTGCCAAATAGATCATGAATGAGTCCACACTTAGGCGTGTCGCCTGAATCACTTGTTTATAAACAATTAAAATAAGTTATTAATAATTAATTCGACGTAGGTAATATGTCTTGTGACAATGAATGGACATCATGTCACCTGTCATCATTGCATTTCTTTTCGCACGCGATGCCCCGCCCGCGCTTCTAAATCGGACACATTGACTCATGCAAGAAATTATAAAATTAATAGTAAGAACATACTTTTAAAAACAAACTTATAGTAAGAGTTGTTAAATGCTCTAAAAAGAAGAAATTAAACATTAGATTTGCATAGCCGTTCTAGTATAGGTATTCAGGATAAGAACATTCCCGTGACAGGTCAAAGTTTTTCGTTTCATGCATACTAGTTTCCATGATTCAAAATATTACGGCCTGATGTAATTCGGCCGAAACGTCGGGAAACAGTAAGTCAATATAGTTATTGTTTACCGCGAAATAGACCCGAGTTAATTGTATTTAAAATCCTGGAATATGTTATAAAATTGGTATTTCAATAAAAAACTATCCTTATAGGAATGAAATACAGTTGGCATGAATTTTATTTCCGCCATAATATTTGTCAAAAAACCTTTATCCCTTATAATACTCTCAGACCTACCGATTATACACAAAAATCATAAAAATCGATCAAGCCGTTTCGGAGGAGTTCGGTTACAAACACTGTGACACGAGAATTTTATATATTAAAAATAAATACTTTCTATTTTTCGTTTCTAGAAACAGGTTTGTTCTCGTCTCCACTCTCGTACTATAGAAATAACCTACCAGTTTCCACGTAAATCTTTCATATGGAAAATGTTGAACCTTTCTATATTTAGATGCAAACTATAATTTATTCTGTCAAGGCGCAATTTGTAGCGATCATAAAATATCAGAAACACCAAACGCCGATGTCAATCCGCGGTGCATATCAAAGTGACGCGCTAGTGATGTTACTGCGTGTGATACGAAATACTTTTATGATATCGATATAAAATCCTTCTCAAAGGACAAGTAAACAACAACAACACAAAAGTGTATGGACCAGAGCCCTTACTGCCCATTCCATAAGCCCAGATAAAAACCTGGCTGCGTGTGAAAACCGAGGAACATCATCTAACAGAGTGGAGAGCCAATGAGGGATGCAAACAAACAAAAGACGCAATCCCGGTACCATCGAAGAAGCTTGCCCGATACCTCATCAGGCTAAAGAGAGACAAAATCCAAAAAGTTATAGCTACTATAACCGGACACTGTCTCCTAAACAAACACCTATTCACAATAGGAGTGACAGACAGCCCTCTATGCAGAGGATGCATGGAGGTAGAGGAAACGCCACAGCACGTCCTTTTGGTATGCACAAGCGTGGCCGGTCAACGGCCGAAACTTCCCCACTCCCACATGTAGTAGCCCACAGAGGCTGCTGGCGTTCTGGGAGGACCTGGGATGGATTGAGTAGGATGGAGGCAGACGTAAGATTAGTACGCACCAATGGCTCAATCATGAGGCTCAGTGCGAATGAGCCCAGCCAAACTAACTAACTAGGACAAGTAAATTACCCGTGTGATGAGGAATTCTGAATACATCGTATCGCCGCTCCCTTTTTTATCATGGATGTTATAAGTGAATTTAGAGAGTTTAGTAGAGCTTAGGGTGAGACTAAGGGAGTTTACCACAATTTTACCTCTGCGAAGAGATATAAAACTCGGCTCAAAACCCTATAGAAGAGGCAACTGAAATGCTGGGTGGAATATTGCTCGCACAACTGGGTTGGCTCCGACAAGTACTCGTACTTACTCAATTACATGATTTGGTTAAGTTACATCAGTGCACAACACGCATCATTAACGATGTAGAGTCACCAGCAGCGCCAAACTTCCACAATTACGTCGATAAGTTGCGTCACTAATGCACGTTCTATCAGCACCTTGCAGCTCGGCAATGTTTTGATGGTGGCTAATGCAGTGACCTCTCTTCTGCATCTTCGCATTAGGACTCTACATCCACTTACCATCAGATAGAATGAAGTCTTTTGCTAAACTCCCTATTACTCGATGGATTTTGATGCTACATCATAAATATATCGTTAAAGCACCTAATTAAAACACATACTACTTTTATCTCAAAATTTCCATGGGATAAGTACCTGGTATCTACTCAGCTAGGATCGGAACCTAGATTGGTTTACCGTCTTTATATTCGTACGTTTATCACTGTATGAGTTGGTTGGATTTTTGTTACCATCAGGTAAATCAACAGTTACCTTCTCGAGACTTACTATCAAGTCAGTGACAATAAAGACAAATACGTCATCTTATAGCGCTTATTGCAAAGGCAATAAAAAGACATTGTTACCATGTTGTGAACTAAAAGGTCATATCGATATTGTTATTATTTTGTCACATGGCAGAAAATAAAACCCGCCATTCGACAGGGCCGGTGAATAACAAAATGTCGGCACCTACAAATAAGGTTATAAAATGCTACAGTTGCAGAGAAATAGGACATCGACTAAAACAAAATTCAATTCAAAATTCAAAAATCTTTATTCAACATAGGCCTTTACAGGCACTTATTGACGTCAAAACAAAGCAACACATTCTAATTTAAAGGAAACATATTAACCTTGTATGTGCATACATCCTGAATATAATCAGGATGTCTGCAAATACAAGTAGGAATGAAAAAAAAAAGTTGATTCTACACCTGTTCGGAAATTGGGAGGCCTTCTCGAGAAGAACAGGCAAGAAACTCGAAAGGTAAAATTTTTTATCTCCTCTTTTAAATCGCCATTTACAATATTGGTTCTGTTACATAGTCATTGAAAGTTATAAAATACATTCAGTAAGTATGCTTACATACACTTAAAATGTCAGAAAATCATGATAAGCTTAACACTAAGCATTATACAATAAATTATGTTGTTACCAATAATTCCATATCGTGTGGTCACTTAAATAATCATTCACTTTGTTCATGAGAGTCTTTTTAACGTGAACTTTAAATTTATGGATTGGTAAATCGGTGATACTTTGTGGAAGCTTATTATAAAATGCTACACACCTCCCTAGAATGTCGGCACCTACAAATGCCTTCTATTAAACTATAATCTAAAATTAGCTCTTAAGAAACCGACAAAACTACAAAGTAATACTTGCATAGATAATTTTGCACATAACTTCAATAAGAAATGTAAAACTGAAGTGTTAGAATTTGGACTATCAGACCATACAGCGCAACTCATAAAGCTCCCAGTAAAAAAGATACCAAACATAAAATCTTGGAGAAAATCTATACGTGACTATAGCTATGAAAACATAAAAAAATTTCAATTATGCTTAAAAACTTTAACATTTTCCGAAATGTATGAGTCAAATGATGCAAATACTGCATATCAGCTATTTATTGAGGAATTTAAACTTTTTTATGATTTGTGCTTTCCAATGAAATATATCACAATCACAACTAAAAACAAGCCAAAATGGATCACCAAAGGTTTAAAAATATGTAGTAAAAAGAAGAAAAACTTGTTATGGTTATACAGGAAAAAACTAACAGAAAATAATAAAAGAAACTACAAAACCTATACTAAATTATTTAAAAGAATTATAAACTTAACAAAACGATCACAAAATAATCATAAAATTTACACATCTAACAATAAATCTAAAACTACATGGCAAATTATAAACAGATTAAAATCAAACATACCAAAAGACTATATCACAAAAATCAAAGTAAATGATAATCATATCTTAGAACCTTTACAGATAGCAAATGCCTTTATTAACCATTTTGTAGACAAAATACAACCAATAGTGAACAGTGGTATAAATGTTACCTCTAACATTAACCCAACACAACATTCTATGTTCATAGCACCATGCCTACCTCAGAATATTCACGAAATAATAAAACAACTAAAAAACACAAACAGTGTAGGCTACGATGGTATTGCAACCAAAATAGTGAAATCAGTCAATGAATTAATATGCCATCATTTATGCCACATTGTAAACCTGACTATACAATCAGGCACATTCCCCGAAGATCTTAAAACAACAATCATCAAACCTATATTTAAAAAAGAAAACAAAGAACTGATGGAGTTCTACCGACCTATTGCCATGATATCAATATTTTCAAAAATATTTGAAAAGTTCTATGTTAATGAAATCAATTCATTCTTGGATAAAAACAATATCATATGTAATGAACAAAATGGATTTCGTAGAAACAAATCAATAAATATGGCTATCTATGACTTTATTAATAATATAATGGACCAAGTTGATAAAAACACACCAATATGTTCTATATTTTGTGACATGACTCAGGCTTTTGACTACGTAGACCATAATATCTTAATTAGAAAACTTTTCGCATATGGAATAAGAGGCAATATTCTGAAACTAATTGAATCGTATTTGAGTAATCGACGACAAAGAACTGAAATATCTAGAGTAAATAGCCAAACAAAAACCCTAGTTGCCTACACATCATGTGAACGTGATGTAAAGTATGGTGTACCACAGGGAAGTGTTATGGCGCCATTATTGTTTATCCTTTATATAAATGACTTCCCAAGTGCAACCAAACACCCCATGACTCTGTTTGCTGATGATAGCACAGTTTCCATAAAATCAAACAATCTCTTGCTTTATGACTTAGATGTAAATAATACACTGACACAAATAATTGACTGGTTAAATAATAATAACTTAAAAATAAACTTGACTAAAACGAATATAATGCACTTTAAACAAAGAGGCTCACCCATAGCAAACGTTAACCTAACATATAACGGTGTTGATATCAATAAAGTGAAAACAGCCAAATTCCTAGGCCTAACAATTGACCAAAAATTAGATTGGAAAAACCATATAACAGATTTAAGCAAAAAAGTTAGTAGTTTAGCCTATGTCATGTTTAAACTTTCGTCATCTGTTAACCTTGATGCATTACTTACAGCATATCACGGAATGGTTGAGTCAGTACTGAGATACGGTATTATATTTTGGGGAAATTCTACAAATAAGGAAATTGTATTCAAAATGAAGAAAAGATGTATACGAGCTATGTTTGGTCTGCAAACAACAGATTCATGCAAACCATTTTTCAAAGAATACAAAATTCTGACACTTCCGTCAATATATATAATTGAGGTAGCACTATTTGTTAAAAGAAATTTACATCTTTTTTCACTCCTGTCACATACAGGAAATCGTAGACGACGGCATGGTGACAAAATAATTATACCACTTGTAAAAAAAACTTTATTGCTTAAAAGTATAAGGTGCATGGCCCCAAAAATCTATAATAAAGTTCCTAACGAGTTTAAATCTTTGAACATTAATATATTTCGTGCCAAACTCAAAAAAATGTTGCATGAGAAATGTTACTATAGTGTACAAGATTTTCTAAATGACAAGCTTTAACCTAAATCATTAGTTTTGTATCTCAAAAAAAAACTATTTATATTATGTGACTTTGAAATAAAAATGACATTAGTAAATAACAATATAATTCGACATTTTACTATGTGACACTATTTAAATTTTAAGGTATTAATCATTGACATATGTAACCATTAATTAAATTTTTAGATCAGAGCCAACTTAATTAGGTACTGGCAGTTTGTGTGAAAACTAATCTTAATAAATATAAGTAATAATAGTAAACAAGTAGTAACATAATAGACCTTATTGTATTTGTAGTTTTTTTTTGTATTCTTATAAATTTGCATACTGACAATAGTAAACATGATGGACATCAATAATATTGTAACAACAACGTTTGTACTTATATCTTCAATGTATAGTACCTATGTTTTTTTACACATGTTTTTGGCAAATAAATATCTGAATCTGAAAAAATCTGAAGAAATGAACCACTAGTTTTATGAAGCCTGTAAGTTGCAACGGCAAGCTTATTTTTATTTCTTGTGTTTATATTATGGTAATCACTATTTTTAACGAATGTTGCATAATGCTTGTGTACATAAACTAAATTGTCATAAATATACTGACCGGCTAAAGTTAAGATATTAATTTCTTTGAACAATTCTCTAAGTGAGTCCCTAGCCCGTAAATTATAAATGGCGCGAATTGCTCTCTTCTGTAACACAACAATTCTTTCAATATGAGCCGCCGAACCCCATAACAATAATCCATATGACATAATACTATGAAAATAACTAAAATAGATTAATCTCGCCGTTTCAACATTAGCTAAAAGCCTGATTTTCTTTACTGCGTACGCCGCCGAACTTAGTTTGCCAGCCAAGGATTCAATATGTGGGTCCCATTGTAACCGTGAATCTAAAGTAATGCCTAAAAATTTCGTGTTATTTACAAGGTCAACTACATCCTTATTCATATTTAAGTGGGTATCAATCTGCCTCACATTTGGCAAAGAGAATTTAATGCATTTAGTTTTCTTAGAATTCAATGACAAATTATTAGTTGTAAACCAGAACAGAACTATAGAGAGAGCATTATTTACATCGTCAGAGCATTGTTTCCCTCGGACAACCTTAAACAATAATGATGTGTCATCTGCAAATAATACAGTCTCACATAAGTCTTTAATGTAATAAGGCAGGTCATTGATGTAAATTAAAAAGAGTAATGGACCCAATATTGATCCCTGGGGTACCCCCATAAGAATAGGTGCACTGGCAGACTCCGATTTATTAACGACAACTCTCAGCAATCTGTCAGATAAATATGATTTAATAAGACTTACTGCTTCATTTGAAAAACCATAATGTTTAAGTTTAGGAATAAGCGTTTCATGACTTACACAGTCAAACGCTTTGGAGAGATCGCAAAAAACTCCAATTACATCCTGCTTGCCCTCCCAAGCATCAAAAATATGTTTAAGAAGTGCTATTCCGGCGTCAGTAGTGGATTTTCCTTTGGTGAAGCCAAACTGTTTGCCATGTAGTAATTTATTTGTTAATAAATGACTTAATATCTGGTTATACATGATTTTTTCGAAAATTTTGCTTAATATTGGTAATATTGAAATAGGTCTAAAATTCGAGGGATCTTTTTTATCTCCAGATTTAAATAAAGGTATTAATTTGCTGTATTTCATTAGATCAGGAAATATGCCCTCATCAACACAAGTATTAAAAATTAGCGCTAACTGAGGAGCTATTTCATTTATAATAGACTGAATTATGTGAGTCGAGATGCCCCAAAGATCTTCCGTCTTTTTCTTGCTAAGCAAACGGAAAGTTTTCAAGATAATGATCGAATCAACATGGCTAAATTTCAAAGTTTCGCTGCACTTATCTACACTTGACTCCAGGAGGGTGACCGCCACATTGGAAGATGAATTTAGATTACTGGTAGTTATAATAGGAATTTCAGAAAAGTAATCAACAAAAGCGTTGGCAACTTCATTGTCCGACTTAATAATGTTATTATTTATTTCTAACGAGAATGAGTTTCCAGAACATTTTATTTTCCCGGTTTCTTGATTTATAATATCCCATGTTGTCTTAATTTTATTTTTCGACATATTTATTTTATTAAATATGTACAGAGATTTAGCAGCCAAACAAGCATTTTTAAAAGTTTTTGAGTATTTTTTAACATAATTTAAAAAAACAGGATCAGCGGAAGCTGCTTTTTGTGAATAAAGTTCATATAGCTTTCTCCTACTCTTATAGATACCTGGTGTAGCCCAGTCACTAAATTTCATCCTATTTTCGTTTAGTTTAATTACCTTTTGTGGAAATATGTTGTTACTTTCAGTTTTCACTAAATTAAATAAATTATTGTATAAGACATTGGCATCTTTATTTATGGTCGGCAGAGATGCGATTTGAGATGTTATTTTCCTTTTAAATTTACTTAAACTACGTTTTGGTATTGGTCTACAAATTATTTCACCTTCAGAATTAACATGATGGTGTTTAATACAGGCTAATTGACCACTATGGTCAGAGTTAATAAAGCTTATTACAGCACATTCCAAGATTTCACAATTACAAAAAATATTATCTAAGCATGTGGCTGATGTAGGTGTTATTCTGGTTGGTTGTTTGAATAAATAATGCAAATCAAACGATTTGAATAAGTTAATAAAATTATTAGACAGAGAAGATAAATCTAAGATATTTATGTTAAAATCTCCACATATAACTATTTCTTATTTTTTCTACACACTATTTGCAAGACATCCTCCATAGTGGCCTCAAATTCCAGACAGTTGCCCGACGGAGGTCTGTACACACAAACTATTATAAGATTATTAAGCTCCACACACGATATCTCAATAATTCTTTCGATTGAGAGTGATATTACATCTTTGCGTTCTTTATAATGAAAAATATTTTTTAGAATAATTAAAGATCCACCTCTTATTGCGGACTGTCTAACAAATGAACTTACAATACTGTAATTATCAAAAGTAATAAATTCATATTTTTTAAGCCAATGTTCGGTAACACATAATATGTCGATATTTTCATCTGATAAAAATAAATTAATTTCTAAGTCTTTGCCAGAAAAACCTTGAATATTTTGGTGAACAATTCGTAAACAATGAGGCCCTTCTATTGTCAATACATGGCTAGAGATATCCTCTATTGTCTTATTTACTAATTTAAATTACTTGAAACAGATACCAAACTATCATTGAGTGTATGATGCTCAATAGAAGCATTGTCATTTTGGTTACCAACCAAGTTCTTGGTTGAAGTTAAAAAATAAAATTTTAGCACAGAAGCTAATTGTTTAATACAATATCTAGATAGACATATTCTATCATCGGTCAAATAGAATTTATTAGTCACACATGTCAATTTATTCATGTCAATAATATGAATTTTATTATTGTAACTAGCCATGGTATGTAATGTCGAATTTAACTTAAATATTAACTTATTTTCCTCTGTTGTAAACTTATTACAATAGGGAAATGTGAACATTACAACACTTTTGACATTTAAATTATTAACATAAGTTAAAAGTTTTTGCAGGGAATATTTATTTACACCAATTTTATTCCCTAACAGTATGATTAGGTTGTCATTGTCATTAAAATCATAATTAATAATACTATTTATTATTTCATCAAAGGAAGAGCCTGGCCTACATATATTTATGACAGATTGCTCTAACTGACTGTTTAATAAGCAGCCCATACCTTTTCCAACTTCATCACTAAACATAACATAGTTCACCTTTGATTTCGATGTAGAATTGTTGTTGTTGTACCTATTTTGAGCAGGGGATTCACAATCAGGAACACTGCCTTTGGGAGAAGATTTAGTCACCTTATTAGGCGACTGTATTGTAGATTGGTGACTGATTCTACTCTCTAAACACTGATTTTCAATAGGTAACTGATCTGTTGTTTGATTTATATTATATTGGCATAGTGATACAAAATCTGGTGAGGACCGAATGTATTCCCCAATCTGTTTTTGAGCATTATAATACTTATCGTTTAAATGTTCAATGTTTACATTAAGATTATCAATAATTTTATTTAATCTGTTCGTGTTCCGGTTATAGAATGCTCTGCTCTCTTTCAATTTTACATCAAAAATCTCAAGTGAATCCATCAAGCTAGCTCGTTCTTTTCTAAGTTTAATATTAACTTTGAAGCAATTTTGTTTTTTAACCAGTTTATGAGTTTTCTCTATGAATTTGCTAATTTTAATATATTTTTTAAACTTATTTTTACTACATGGACGTACAACACTATTGTTTTCCTTTGATACAGTATTACCTAGAAGATTTTCGCCACCAGGGGACTGAGTGAGCTCTTCAAATAAACTGTTTGTATGAGCGATTTCCTGGTTTTGTCTAAATTTTTCAAGTACAGAGATTTGCTTGTTTGCTTCTCTGAGACTACTTTCCAGATAAGCAATCCTATCCAAGGCCTGCTCATAAGTATTATTACACTGAACTAGATTCTCTAATGTACGGTGAAGGTGATCGCGTTCCTCCAGCACTTCAATGTGTTTACAGTGGAGTAGTGCCAGTTCACTTTTTAGTTCAGTGTTTCTGTCAATGTTCAATTTAATTTCCACTTCACTTTCATCCCTTTCTCTGAACAATTGATCATAGGAGTCTTTTGTTACTTTGAGCTCGTGCAGGACTTGCTTGAGTTTGGCCTCAGTACTAAGAGCAGCGGCTTTGCGGGTCAACATTTTTAAGCCCAGGAAGTATGTACAAATCCTAAAAAAACACAAAAACCCTTTAGTATGAAATTGATGAAGAATATCAAGGGACAGCAGTAGAAAGGGTTAGAAAAAAAAGGGATCAGACAAAGATATAGACAGATAGACAAAGAAAATATTATAGAAAAGTGGACACTATATTCCAAGATCAAAAATGAATAATAATTATAATAAAAGTGATATTTTACTGCAGTCACTAATTAAACACAAATTAAGTTGTTTACCTACTGGTTTCACAATACTCAAGAGGTTTGGGACACAAATTTAACCTAACAGCAAAATCTCTAATATTTAGGATTATGATGGAATTAACATATATTTTTAATAAGAGGTTAATGGTACAATAACAGAATACCTACTTAGCAAAGCAAACTATTGTGTAGTGTAGTGTAGTACTGTGTCTGAGGCTTTAGGCGTTGACAAGTCTCAACATTAACTTCCACTTTATGTCAAGTGAAGAGAAACACAACTTAGCCAAGGTGTGTTATTGGACGTGTCTCACTTAATGTGAGGTTTGTGTTGAGTATTTAATTATGTTACGATTATAAAATAGTTAAGTACTAAATACAATACTTCCCCGGTTTTAGTGAAGAAACTCAGCCTGTGACCGCAACTTCCAATGATGGGTACAATTGATATTTGAATTGCGTGCTAAAGCTAAAGGGAAATAAATTTCCAAATATAAAACACATAAGTTGCCCAATTTTATGCGTTAATATAACATAAATTTATCACAACGAAGATTTCCAATTCAAAATTTGACAGTCACGGTTGACCTAGATTTTCATTTATACAAATCTTGAAAACTTCTCTTCGTACGGACTTGCAAATATTTGTGCCTAATGATTACACTAGTATACTGCAATCACTGTATTTAACTTAATTAATTTCACGTATGTATTATTAATTTTTTACAATAAATAATTGAACAGCTGGTTAAATGACGTATGGTCGATAAGGCTGCGTTCCGAAAATTCAACATCAACATCGATCAGTTCCAACTTATAAAGGACAAACACTACGCGGAAATATGTCAAACTCGATCGTCGAAAATGTCGGCACCTACAAATAAGGTTATAAAATGCTACAATTGCAAAGAAATAGGACATCGACTAAAACATCGATCAGTTCCAGCTTATAAAGGACAACACTACGCGGAAATATGTCAAACTCGATCGTCCGCATTGGCGCGTTCCACACGTCCAATTCGAAACGCGTTTGAAGCCGAGTCCGCAGGCTGGGGCTCCCCTTTCATTTGAAACATTTAATCTTTACGTCACTTACATTGTAGTTGACAACCAACCTTTTGGAAAGCTGAAAAACATATATGATTTCCAGCCACCACTTATACCACTTATGATATAATACATAGTATATGATGCGTTCTGCCATATTATGGCAAAAGTCATACAAAATTGCAGATGAGTTAGTCTTACTTTGAAGCTTAAATTATGCATAATGTGCACTGACAACTTTTATATTTAAAATACGCAATTTTTCACAGTTACCATCCGGTTCAGATCGGAGCTGAGATTCAATATAATAGCGGTTTTTTTTCCTTTTGATAAGTGGTTAAGCTGACTTGCTATCACTATCTTACTTAAGCTTATCGCCAACAATGGAAACCATTGTTGTGTTACGACAACAAGAGCTAAGATTAACTCGGGTCTATTTCGCGGTAAACAATAACTATATTGACTTACTGTTTCCCGACGTGATCACATACTGCACTGACAACTCACTCACGCACGTCATCCCGTGACCACGGCCTGATGTAATTCGGCCGGAACGTCGGAAACAGTAAGTCAATATAGTTATTGTTTACCGCGAAATAGACCCGAGTTAATTGTATTTAAAATGTGTACAAATCGCGGAAGTCTAAAAACTTTGAAGAGCTAAGATATTCACAGACACGTGTCTAATTGTAAGCAACGCGGCTAATTTTCAATGAATATCTGGTCCACGCCATGCATATACAGTGTAATTATGAGAAAAGTCGCTCTTATTATTACATATTTCTTTAAAGTTTTTCCTAGATAAATACAAATCACAGACAAATCAGAAATTGAAAAAGTAATGTAAAAATAGGGAAATGACAATTTCAATTCAAATTCAACTAAATCAAACTAACTACAAAAATAGAGATATACGAGTATCAGAGACCAAGGAAATAAAATGGAAAATGGTTTCAAAATTATAAAAATGTCATGTTTTTCCTGTAATATAAATAAAAATCTTCAAGGCACAACAAACGACTTTCTTGGGGACCTAATTTTCTTAAAAAATGGAAGATATTTATCAGCGAGATTACAGATTTTGAAGCTAAAAACCCACCAATATTTTTAATTTTGCAACGAAATAAATTATTTCTGAAAATAAATAGTATGTAAATGTTTTGTGAAAGGCAATACGTTATTTTTAGTTTTTTTCCAGCTTGTGTTTTTTCACAAAGCAACAATTTTTTCTCAAACTAGACCCTAAGATGAATCTACTGGCACAATTTCAGATAAATCGGACACTTATCTGAGCCTGTAGATATCAGCCAATGAACAAAATTCAACATAATTTCACAGTCATCCAGTTTGATAACGATTGCCGATTAATGGAAAGTTACAAAATCACCACCCCGATCAGAGTTTGGAGCAAAAGGTGATTTAAAGGTTCAGGTAATATCAACACGTTCGTGCTTCGGCGTGGACTTAATAGACATCGCGAATGTAAGGATGCGGAGGGAAACTCTGTACCAGGGTCGTCTGCTTGAGTACCTCCGTCTTACCTATTTCTGCCGCAAAGCAACAGTGCTTACATTGCTATGTTCCGGTTTGAAGATATGGCAGTAAAATTACTGGGTACCGTGACTTATGTCACTCACAGGTTGGCAACGTACACTGTGGTTGTTGTGGGGGTTGCAGTTTTACTGCGAATCTCACAGGAGCCACATGTACTATAGGTGACGGTTACCACTTACCATCAGCACCTTACCACCAACTAAATTGGCAAACAAGCAAAGTGCCCACCACTTTGCTTGTTTGCCAATTTAGTTGCAATAAAAAAAATCTGCTTCGAGTGTTAAAAGAGCAAAGTTTCTCTGTTCAAACTATTTCATTTCGTCAGCCTTCTACCGAAATTTATACAAATTAAAAACGCCTAATTACGAGTATGTGGTATTGAGCTACATAGATACAGAAGTAAAAAGGAAAGCGAAATAATGGTAACTTATTGTTTTAAACCCTCTCAAGAGTCCGACGTAACCTAGCGTTTTTTCTGAGATATGCGTTAACTTTGTGCGTTTCCCAACATAACAAGATTTGCCTGGTCAGCAAGAAAGACAGAGGTGAAAGCGAGCCAAGTGAAACATAGTAAAAAGGGGCAGGGATTTTGTAATTCGTCGATTTATCCGCATCTGCAGTAATCCTCATTTCGTAAGGGAAAACGTTTTAAGCTCAATATGGCCGCTGATCAAAGCTAGCGGAGCCTATTTCGTTTTCAACCGATTAATAATATATCAAATAAAAGGGCTTTGAAAGTATAGCACGATGTTCTTAATGACGTTATTCTATATTCAATATGGCCACCATCCGTAAATTCGGGTCACACAGCTATATAGGTACCAATGTGGTTCTGAAACACTTTTTAAAATTTTGAAGAATATATTTCATATAAAGTTCATGGTTAAATAGACGAAGTAATCATACAAAAATGCACCTTAACTTCTCAATGGACCTGTTAATCGCTTTCTAACGCGTGTACGCCATTAATTTAATTAGAAAATGAAAATACGACTGATTTGGCAGACCATTATATTTCCGGGCAGACGGTGCCACTCATTTGTCAGTCCACATCAGCCACCCGACAGACGGACACGCCTACTTCATATGGGACGCCAAATCGTTGTTATAAAACAAAGAATGTATGGACACTTTCAAAAAATTATATTTAGGGTTCCGCACCTCAAAAGGAAATAAACGGAACCCTTATAGGATCACTTCGTTTTCCGTTTGTCCACCAATCTGCCAAGAACGTTTTATCAGGAACGCGCAATGAAATGAAATGAAACGAAACGAAACTAAATGAAAAGAAATATTATTTATTTGCTATGGATCCCAGAGATATCAAACTGAAACTACATATATCAAATACTCGGGTCTACGGTGTGTTTTAGCTGTGAAAAAATCAAACTTGTAAAGTTGTAAGCCACCGCGATCAAAAGGTTATGCCGATGCGCTAATCGCATATTCTGCTATTTCACAAAGAAATCAAACCTTTAAGGTATTTCCCGTTGACCTAAAATCATGAAGTTCGGTAACAAGCAACAGTGCAGCAGGAAAACCGTATACCGTCGGCGGGCTGTGAAAAGCTCGAAGTCGCAAAAGTGAAACTCACTCTTAGTTGTTTTTCGTGAGAAAACCTCGTAATACGTCATGTCTACGTAAAACAAAACTCGGATTCGGTAATTTTAGCGCCATCTATTGAAGTAAATGAGAACGAATGAAAATTTTTTCGATACGGTTTTTATAAAATTTTGGTAAAGAAATTATGTTTTAAGATTTTATAAAAACATTATTTACACAGGTAGAATGTCTATTTGTCTCTAGTTAGCTACTGCTGTATGGGCGTAGAACTTTTGCCTCCTAAGCTAGCATCTATGCTAAATTTTAATACGAATTTTATGTTCCAATTACCCAAGGGAGTTAAACATTAAATCCCTTGGGATATAATATCTTGCTTTACGTTGAAGTCAAGGGGGTTATAATTGAATATTGTCGAGCAGGTGGTATGAAAAATATATTGTTCCACGAGGAATACACCAACTTTTATGTAAACATTTCTGTTTAAGGTTACGATATAACCTGCCCTTATGATGGCCCCTTTACTTACCTTCGGAACTGTACAATACTTCACGTTATATTATTACTTAAATTCGTTGTAAAATACGAAGAGCTATCTGCGTGAATTCTGAGATAAATTAGAATCATCTACAAGTGCCGGCCCATTGTTTCGTGAATACCACAGCCCACCCTAATTCCACTAAAACATTGTCGGCTTAACTATAAATATTATATTTCAACTGAAACAATAAAGAACGTTATTGTTTGCGAAAACGTGAACATAAATGAAATGAAAATCCTTTATCGTCGGTATAAAGCATACAGTTGAATGGTCAAAATTAATTCATTGGTCGGTTAGACCAAATGAGAATTGGACTTACGAACCGAGACTTTTTACAAACTTATCTTAAAATATAAGTTCCTAACTATGTACATACGGGTATTTACAGTTTTCAGATTTTTTCCTTGACATTGAGTGCTATAAAATTTTGCTTCTTGACAAATTTCAAGATTCTAGGTCAACAGGAAATACCCTAGGTCCTGTAGGTAGTATTATATCTGTGGTATAGGTTTTAATTCGCAAAAGATTCGCAAAAGATGCGAACATATTATGCGGCATACATAATTTGTTTATGGTTCCAAATTCAAATTTTTCTGTCCTTCCACTCTGGCCAACTAAACTAACCAACTGAAACGGATCAACTATTTTTTTTTCTCAACGATACAACTTTTTAGTTGGTCTGATAGGAATATTTTATTAATTCAAATTTATCCTCATCCACACAACTTAAAACGGATCACCTATTTGTTTTTCTTAACGATACAACTTTTTTGTTGGTCCGATAGGAATCCCCTTCGATGTAGAAGCACCTTGTCGCAGTGAAGGCTTGAGTGTGGGCGCGTTTTGACCGGCTTCGGCTGGTCCGTGCGTCTACCAGACGAAGACTTCTACGGGTGTAACCCCTTTGTGGGTTTTTGGTGAGCGGGGTCCGTCTGCGGTTGCGTGCCCCTTGGGTTCCGTGCCCAAGGGGATCTTCAGGTGTTTCGAGCCTGGCACGCGCGCAGGGGGACCGGCGCTTTGGGTGTAAGCCAGCGCTATAGAGGTCAGCCCTATTATGGGCGCTCTATTTGGTGGCTGGCTGGCCTACAAGGCCGGTGACGAAGCCAGGTGCCTTAACGGTTTGCTGGCGTCTGGTGCCAGTAGCCGCTTCTCTCTAGAGAAGCGGTTTGCTGACACCCGTAATTGGTGCCATGGTGCGCCTTGACAGGTGGGCGCTGGTGGCGACTTGGTGAAATGTGCTCAGCGCAGAGCCCGGGTCGCCCCCATACAGCGCAAGTGACTCAGGCCGGGGAGGATGTTTAGTGGGTAGTCGGGAACGCCTTTACCGGAGTCCCACATACCTCTGCGGTTGGCACCACCCCGCAGGGAGATGCATAAAAGCATTTTACCTCGTCGCAAAAAAAATGGTCCGATAGGAATATTTTATTAATTCAAATTTGTTTCCATCTACACAATTTAGTATCAAACCTGTAGGTTATATTCACTAACCTGTTGGTTTATGGACAGAAACGAAGAATACTTGATTGAATAAAACGACTATGTTAATTGTCTATTTTTATTTTAATTGCCGGACTTTTGTGTACCTATTGAAAATGTTCATGTCGTATGTAAGTTGTGTGGATGGGGACAAATTTGAATTAACAAAATATTCTTATCAGACCAACTAAAAAGTTGTATCGTTAAGAAAGAAAATAGTTGGTCCGTTTCAATTGGTCGGTTCAGTTGGACCCTTTGGAATAATATTTCTCAAAACAAAATAAATGATCAACTAGTTGGTTAGATAGGAATAAAACTCTTTATCGGGTTCCATTCTGCACAACCAGTTGGTCGGTTTAGTTGGTCGGAGTGGAAGAACAGAAATTTTTGCACTGTTTTTTGTTGTTAGATTGGCACAACTGTTTTCCATATTCAGTTGCATCTGTTAAATTAAATACAGTGATGTTTTTGTGTGTGAGTGTGAACTCAATCAAAGTTGGCATTTGCAACTACGGAACCATACACTGCGCGTGGCCCAACACGCACTAGGCCGGTTTTTTTATCTTGCTTTAAGCGACCATGGTAAGGCAGTGGAACTCAATTGGTCAAATGTGGATTGATTAACATATCGATATCATTAAACGTTGACATTTAAACTATAAGGTCAGTTTTAACTGGCCATTTCATGAAATGGTCGGTCACATCATGAATTGGTCAATTTTACGATCTGACCACGACATAAACACATACACCCAGTGGCGGCACTAGGCGTCGGCGACGTCGGCCACCACCGACGGCCTCGCGCCTCGCAAAAAAATTTTAGGAGTTTCGTCAAGTTTCAAAATTATTTCCTCAAAATCAATAGCTATAACTATCTTTTACAAGTAGTAAATACTCGTAATATTAACCAAGAAATAGGTACCTAAGGTAAGTACTAACATATAGGTAATCTATTTCTCCATAGAAACCAAAAGAGAAGAGTGAATACTTACCTCTAGTGTTTTTGATCGAGAACATAGAATTTTTTTGCCTTTCGATCAATGCCTTTTCGAGTATGTTTTGTATGCGTCAAAATTCGTAACAATTAAGTATTTAAAACGGCCGAAGGGCCGAGGGCGAAGTAAAATAGGCCTCGCGAGCTTGATGTCGCCGACGTCCACATATGGTCTAGCGCCGCCACTATATACACCCCAACAATCATTGAGATGCAACATAAGAAAGAAAGTTGACTCTACGCCTGTTCGAAAATTAGAAGAGCCTCTTCGAGAAGAATAGACAAGAATCAACGTAGGTACTTACCTATAGTAATATATCCTATCTGCAGGCTTACTTTTGAACCAAGTTCATTTGATCTACATTGAGATTGTGATTTTGAGGCACCAAATTTGACCCGGATTGCGCAGTTTTCGGGTAAATCAAACTCAGTGCTATTTAAAATGCTCAAGATACAGATCCAATTTGTCACTAGTGTTGACAATAAAGCGTACGAAACACAACACAATCTCAATGTCGATCGATCGGAATTGGTTTATGAGTAAGCCTACAGCTCTGATAGAAATCTGGCAACTCCTTACAGATCCCTTTAATGCTAATTCATACTTTACTTATCTATCGCTGGGAATAGAACTCTCCCAGGTGGGTTTGTTTTTGTATCACGTTTGTAGATCCACAGGGCACGTTGCGATCTTCGATTGGCTTCGATGCCCTCGATACTTACCTATCGCTGGGAATAGAACTCCCCCAGGTGGGTTTGTTTTTGTATCACGTTTGTAGATCTAAAGGGCACGTTGCGATCTTCGATTGGCTTCGATGCCCTCGATACTTACCTATCGCTGGGAATAGAACTCCCCCAGGTGGGTTTGTTTTTGTATCACGTTTGTAGATCCACAGGGCACGTTGCGATCTTCGATTGGCTGCGATGCCCTCGAGGCGTTCATCAATTATTCAGATCTCTTGCAGTCTTTACCAACGTAAACAATACTAACTTCCAAACATGCAAGTTACGTCAGCTAGAAATAAATTTCGCCCCGAGTAACCGACTGCAAAACTTGAGCGAGTCGACGAATTGTGTACTCGCGCTGAGAGCAGCCGAGAGTAATTAATGACTCCATGCACAGTTGTTCCCTAATATATTGTTGTTACCTGTTGTTTGTGTTCAGCTGCGCTATTCTATAAGGTACGGACAGATAAGGCAGCTTAGCTAAAAACATGCTTATTTGTGTGCTTCATGTTGTGGTAAATAAACTGTAACGGGTTCCAAATACAAGCTCACAGAACCCAAACTATCTTTACATGCTCGTGAAGCAGTCTGCTGATTAACAGGTGATGATTGATGACCTTAATCGCTCCTCACAAATTATTGCTGACATGATGCCGATGCTAAAATGAGCTTGCTCCGTATGCTTAAAACGAATATGCTTCCATAAAATGATTATACTACCTTAAAATGAGTATGCTAGTTTAAAATGAACATAGTTGCTTAAAATGAGTATTCTTGCTTGAAATGAATGAGCATATTGCTTAAAATGGACATGCTTGCTTAAAATGAGTATGCTTGCTTAAAGTGAGCATGCTTGCTTAAAATGGGCATGCTTGCTTAAAATGAGCATGCTTGCTTAAAATGAGCATGCTTGCTTAAAATGAGCACGCTTGCTTAAAATGAGTATCCTAGCTGAAAATGAGCATGCTTGCTTAAAATGAGCACGCTTGCTTAAAATGAGTATCCTAACTGAAAATGAGCATGCTTGCTTAAAATGTAATGTAATAAAAATCTTCAACCAAGAATCTAATTAACTAATTATTTAATCCTTGTAGGTACACACAACCCAAACATTAGTAAGATGTATGCAAATACAAGTCAAATGAAACAAAATGTTTCATTTGACTTTTGTTTCTCGAGAAGAACAGGCAAGAAACTCGGTAAGTCTTGTATTTTTTGTCTCCTCTTTTAAATTGCTAATATTACAAATATTTATTTTAATAATATAGAAATGCCTGTCGGAGTGAGTGGAACAGTTAATCGAATGACATTTTCAAAGTGTTAATACCCTTTGAACGTCAATTCTCACATCTTTTGTCAATCCCAAGCAGTTTTATCTGTCATATAATCAGACACATTATATGCTTTTTTCATAATTGCGCACTTGATTGTGACTAAATTTATTCAAGCTAAGTGCTTTAATATTATTAGGGATTTTATTGTAGAAGCGTACACAAAGGCTTTTATTTATTTATTTATTTATTTATTCTTTAGTACAATTGTGTACAAGGCGGACTTAATGCCATAGGCATTTTCTGCCAGACGACGTTAGGATGATTCTGAGAGTCACGAGGTAGATGTAAAAAGAAATTTAGATAGGTAACTTAAAAGTATTTAGAATACACATAAACAAACTATGATAGACATAAATGCAAATAAACACTATACTGTACATACAAATAAATTATAAATTTACAAAAATATTATAATAAATATACATATATATATCTTAAATATATATCGTCGAATGAAAAGATTAATGAATCTGTAAATTCCGCAAATGGAGAGGTAGGGGGTATTATCGTGTAGCCAAAGATCATTGATGGTCATCCGACAGAAAAATACGCAGAGTCCTCTTAAATACATGCAAACTACATTCAGACAATCTTAAGTCAGGAGGAAGAGAGTTCCAGGAGATAATCGATTGCACAAAGAAAGAAGAATGGACGGCATCAGAATGATGAGAGGGACACTTCAGCAATCGATTGAAAGAAGAGCGAAGATTCCTATCGTGAGAAGTACACAAGTACTGGAAATGGGATTTTAAATATGCGGGGCACTGTGGGGAATGAAGAAGAGAAAAAAGAGTAGTTTGCGCCCTCATCTTCCTCCGTTGTCGAATAGGCATCCATCTCAGAAAATTACGATGAGCAGATATGTGGTCAAACTTACGAAGATTGAAAACGAACCGAATGCAGTAATTCAAAAGTCGGTCAAGTTTGTTTAAGAGATCTGCATTCAGGTCGAGAAAGCACACATCACCATAGTCGATTAATGGTAAAATTAAGGTTTGGACGAGCATTGCCTTTGTTGTAGAGGGTAGCAAATTCTTAAGCCTATAAAGTGAACGCAATATTCCGGTAACCCTTCTACAGATACTGGTTACATGAATCTGCCAAGTCAGGGTTGAATCAATATGCAAGCCGAGGTCTTTGACGTCACTGCCTATAGGAATAACATTACCATCGTAAATAATTGAACGTAAGTTAGAGATGTCAACTCTGCATATCATTCGCGAGCTTCCCACAATAAGGGCCTGACATTTTGACGGATTGACCGCTATGCCAAACTGTTCAGACCATGTTTTTATAGCTTGTAGGTCTAAATTTCTTAGCTTTTAAATTTTAGGTTCTAAATTTATTAGCTTTTAAAAGAATTATTAATTTTTTTAAGCCTAGTATTTGGTAAGGCTAACATATTCTTTTGCCTAGTATTTACTGAATGATTATCACTGTTTTTACAAAACGAATGTATATTTTTATGAACATTTATAAACATCATCATGATTTCAGCCAAGAGACGCCCACTGCTGGACATAGGGCCTCCCCCAGGGATGTCCAAACCGATCGGTCCTGCGCCTCCCGCATCCAGCGGCTTCCCGCGACTGTGAAGGTTGGCGGCTCTACACTGGAAGTTGTTGACGAATATGTTTACCTGGGACAAATAGTCCAGCTCGGTAAGTCCAACTTCCAGAAAGAGGTAAATCGACGAATCCAACTCGGCTGGGCAGCTACGCAGCATATTCTCGGCCAATCTACCGCAGTGTCTCAAGACGAAAGTCTTCAATTCGTGCGTGTTGTCAGTGATGACGTACGGAACATTTATAATATATTCTCGTAAATATATCGCGACGAAACGGTCATAATACCAATTTCTTAAAAAATTTCTCTCAGAGTCTCTTATTTTAAGATTATAATAAATAGCACGAATAGCCCTTTTTTGCAGCACAAAAACAGTCTGAATGACGGCAGCATTTCCCCACAGCAAAATGCCATACGACATCACACTATGAAAATAGGCAAAGTATACAAGCCTTGCTGTATCAACATCAGTCAATTCCATACAGCGTAGGCTGCAGAACTAAGTCTCTTCGATAATTTATCAATGTGTGGCCCCCACTGAAGCTTAGAATCTAAAGTAATACCAAGAAATACTACGGTATCCACAAGGTCCAATTTTTATGCTTAAAATGAGTATGCTTGCCCGAAATAAGTATGCTAGCTGAAAATGAGTATGCTTGCTTAAAATGAGGATCATCATCACAGCTCATATACGTCCCCACCAAGGGGCACGAGCCTACCCTAACTAGTTATGTTAGGGCGATTAGGCCTAAGTCAAACCACGCTGACCTAGTGCGGATTGGTTGACTTCATATTATACACCTTTGAATTACTTCGCAGGTGTATGCAGGTTTCCTCACGATGTTTTCCTTCACCGTTGGAACGTCAGATAAATGCATAATTATGAAATTCGTGAAACGAAAAACACATTAGTACATGGCAGGATCGATCGGGGCATCTAGCGTAAAATTATGCTTGCTTAAAATCAGTATGCCAAAATCGCCAAAAAAATCAGGTGTTAATTACATTTAGGTTCAGTGGATGTTGTACATTTGCATGAAACAGCGTTTTTTTTTTGCGACTTCATGATAACCTTATATTACTGAGCCGCCTATTTTAATGAATGCGGATGGGCTCCGATTCACCGTGAATGATCCACTGATGTCCTGTACACCCCGAATCCGAGCTGAATTGGGTAATCCGGAATCTTAAATTGGTAATCTTTATTTGAACAATCACGTCGGCTCCACACGTTGGCCCCAATGTTGGCCCCAACGCCACTCGTCCAACGTGTGGATCTAGAAAATGGAATTGGCTCCAACGTTGGGGCAACGCTGGACCAACGTGTGGAGCCGGGCGCAAGGCGTTGGAGCCAACGCACAGATTTAGAGTAGGCTAGATACCACTTGTTCATTAAATAGTATGAGAACCGAGCGTGCCTCCGTATCCCCACTCACTATGACGTCACGCGAGTCATTTAGTGATGTACACACATAAAAAGAATCGTTTCAATCGCAACGCGCGATGCGCCGCGCTCGCTCAGTGAGCCAACAGACTTCGACGAGAGACGATGCGCGTTTAAAAACTATCTGTGTGCCAAATTTCATCCAAATCCGTCATCCACATTAACAAACATTGAGACACAGACACACTAACAAACATTCACATGTACCTATAATAAAATTGATAGGATGTAACAAAATGTGTTTGATCCCTAAATTACCTGTGTAATAGCTTCCTTTTTCTGGTTAAATCAGAAAATGTCGTATTTTCATTTGTTGTTGGTTGGTGGTAAACTTTCTGTAAAATAGAATATTATTTCTTTTTTAGCGCACTTGATTCAGACTTGACCAAGTAGGCTCATTAAAGAATAGAATAGAATCTCAAAATTACTAATAAATGTCATAATTATCAGTAGCAGGTATATGTCATTAGTCATTAGCATAGAACACTTATCCACTTACTTCTTCATTTTGTGTCGTATTCAGCACCAAAATTTTCGGATATGCTGTTCCGGATAATCGTCTTATCTTTTTGCTGATTACATAGTCCTCTTTATTGAAGTGGATTGAGCAAATTGTACTGTGTGGTGAAGGATACCAATTTCTATTACCTGTCGCTTGGATTGGAAAACTGAAAACAATCATGCCCTATCTATACTTAATTCGAAAATGCATTTTCATTGGACTCTCAATTATCATTCTGTTCTTAAACCGAATTGACGGCTCGATTGCTTGAATCGATTTGAAAGTAACCATTGTACATCACTAATCGCAAAATTTGATAGACGAATGATAAAAGCCCTTGTACCACGAAACTTGTTTACTTTGAAGTGATTCTGTCGTTTAAAATTCATTGCGTACGGCCAGAACACCCGATGGTGGTCTTTCAAAGCCAAACCCGCAATGTAAAATAAATATATCAACATTCCCAAATACGAATTTATCGCAGTAGTATCACGCGAATATCACAACAAATCATAAATAATTGATTTTAAAATGAATTACAGCTATTTGTGAAACAAAGTTACTTACCGATGATAGGATACATCTCCATTGACACGATTTACTACTTTTGAAGAGTTTTTACAGTTTACAATTTGCGCAATTTGGCATTTTTACGTTTTCAACCACAGGACTCGTCAACGTTACGTTAGAATGCCAAATAAAGTAGAAGCGCGGACAGTTTGAGCATTGCTCAAACTCGGGGCGTCTCGGGGCACGCTGCGCCGGGCAACAGGTGGTATCTAGCCTACTCTAAATCTGTGAGCCAACGTATGGAGCCGGCGTCATACTTACCATTATTACAGCATTATCATGCTTTTATTCTATTTTTATAGTAATATTTATTATAATTGGGAGATTCGGAAATTATCTTTAATATTGGGAGCAACTGTGATTAACTTTTCCACGAATAAATAACATCAAAATATTATTAAAAATAATGAGTGATGAGTGGCAGTGCAGAGTATTCTATGATTATTTTAATCCCTTTTATGTTTGTTTTGTGTATATCCTAAATGCGAGAGTGAGTTTGTTTGTTTGTTACGCTTTCACGCCTAAACCGGTATTAAAGCTATCTCTGCTTAAACCCTTGGGGATAACCTAAGCTACTTTTTATTACGAATTTTAATGAGTTCCCTGGGAATATTACGAATTTTAATAAGGTGCGGGCAGCAGCTAATTGTTTATATTTTTCTGTAAAAAAATCCTTTCTTAGCTCCTGTTCACTTTTAAATCAATATCTTATACATGCTACGAAAAAGCACGACAATATCTAGCGAAATTTGTACACGCATGCTCTTAGCAGCTTTTGCTAGTAAAAAGAGCGCTTACGTGCTAGTATCTAAACCGTAAAGTTTTAACAAACTCTGTGCACCTTCAATTTCGTGCTTTTAGTATATTACGCTTAACAATTTAAGTTTCCCAAGCTTCACTGCTTCCGACTAAGCTCTTCAGATAATTAAAAGCCAACGAAGAAGCACTAGTATAGGCATTAAAACGAAATTTTGCCGGTCATTAGGAACCGAGGCAATGTGTTACAGCAAGCAGACGGCTCTCAGAATGGCACTAGTCCAAAATAAAGGCAAATGCATTCTAAATGACTGATGAAAAAATTATACGGCAAACTCATATCGGAGTTTATTGAATTGTAACAGGGATTATATGATGTACTTTTTCTAAATATTATACGAGTACTTTTTCTAAAATAATATTGATCGAGGTCACAGAACACAGCTTGTTAAAAGCAGGATATTTTTCGTATTTTTTTCTTATAGAAAACCTAATGAACTACGAGAGGGGTTCCCAAACTTTTCCAAGTTGTGGCACACTTAGAAAAGTTGAATTTTCTCACGGCACCCTAGTCATTTTTTTCTATTTCTTTTTATTATTTTTGTTGTATGTACCTTTTTTGGAATTTTGCTTTTTAGCACATATATCAGGAGCACCTCGCGGCACCACTGATCTCTCTCCGTGGCTCCCCAGGTGCCGCGGCACCCACTTTCGGAACCTCTGAACTACGAAGTAAAAAATGAGGAAAAATCTGTGGCTGTTTCTGATGACCTAGCAATGATAACCAAATACGTGATCACTACATGATCCTCCAAAACATATTTTGTTTCACATGTCGGATGATATGGAGCAAACGCAGACAAAAAATATCCGTTCATAAACACCTTTCGATTTGTACGAATAACGATCAATCTTGTGAATTAATATTATACATGACAAGTACCTACTGAATTCGTAAATGTCATAATACCTGTGTATTGTTTATCATAAACAGAGTTCCCCACACACTCAATTCGACAAAGTTACGTTCCTTATACATTAATTCGTCACCAACATCTCATTAGATGAAATAAAAACGATTCCAAAAAAAAACAAACACGTCTAAAACGTCTAGTCCACGTCCACGTCTAGTCCTTAAAATTCAACTTCTGTTGTCTTCATAAAAGTTGAAATTTTGACATTAAACTATTTAAATCTTGACTTCAGTGTACCTACGTCCTTCAAAGGCTCGTACTACCTAAATTCTACACAATCATCAACTTCAACTTTTTACGACGCGTTCAAACTCAATTTTAGCATTAGGCTTTGATCGACAATACCTTAATTTCCACATCGATCAATAAAGCTCCAGTATCTAATAAGTTATGTAAAACATTCCCTGCGAATTTTCAGGTCGACAAATCCCTCAATTTTCCTCTACAACCGAGTAATCTGTTTCGTGGAAAAAGTTTACTCGGCGAAACGTTGTTACTACGCAAGCCTTCGATTCTATTCCCCAGACAACTTTAAGCCTAATGCAATCAGTCCTAAAACTTAGAGACCCCACTTACAACTAAATTGCTTGTCTTACAACAACGGAGACAATCGTTACGTTGGGTATTAGGTAACCGGATTATTGTTTTTTTTGTACAAATAACACGGACTGTGCATTTGTCTATATCGCTCTCTATTTAAGAGGAAAAAAGTTATCAGACTTTTTATGTCCGGAATAAGATAAATATTTTTTTAATTGCTGCAAATGGCAGACGAGCAGGAGGTCTGATAGTAAGCGGTAACCGTCGCCCGTGGACTTCGCCAATATCAGGGAGGTTGGTAGCGAATTAGCAACGTAGTTCGCTTCCAAATTTAAATATAAACTCTCTCTTCAAACCACTCTTTAACAGAGACAATATTATTAGGTTAGGTATATGGTAAGTATGTAGAGGTACATACATAGATGACCTTCGGCATGAAAAAGATATTGGAGATGTGGAATTAAGGAGCGTCGGTGGCGCTGTGGCCTCGGCACTGGACTGTGCCCCGAGTAGAATCGGGAGGCCCGCGATCGATCCTGCCATGTACCAATGTGTTTTTTCTCAATGGGGACGTATATGAGCTGTGATGATGATGATGTGGAATTCAGAATCCAGAGTATACTGCATGGTTACCTCTATCTTACCTATTTCTGCTACCATGCAGCGGCTCTTAGATTTCTGTGTTCCGGTAAGGGTACGATGAGGGTAGGACAGCCAATGAAACTACTGGGAACTGTCACTAAACACCTTATATCACAAGTTGGTCCTTGTGGAATTTTATTATTTGGAAATCCTATCAAATCAAAATCAAAATAGTCTTTATTCAAATACGACTTGTTAGACAGCTCCTTTGAATCGTCCGATTCGGGGCATCTCTTAGGTGATCATCATCATCATCACAGCTCATATACGTCCCCACCGAGGGGTTCGAGCCTACCCTATTTTAGGGCGATGAGACCTTAGTCAACAACGCTCGCCCAGTGCGTCCAGTCAACTTCACATACACCATTGAATTTTTTCGCAGATGTATGCAAGTTGCCTCACGATGTTTTTCTTCCTACGGTGAAAAGAAACTACATTATGAAATTCGAAACCTTCGAACCCCGGACCTCCCGATTGGAAGGTAAGTGCCGAGTACACAGCGCCACTGATATGAAGAATTTATGCAAGAAACTTGTCAGCCTTTTCAGGAGTATCGACATTTACAATAAATTATGTCGTTACACAGCAGTATTCTTTTACACTAATTTATTTTAATCTTTAGGAACTACTTGTACTATTACGCGACTGTAGCCACATTGAATCCGAGTCCATATTCGAATTCGACGTTTTCTGTCATCATATCTACTGGTACAATGATAGGGGGCGAATTCCACCTCCTCAAAACAACACAATATCTTTCTGCTCCTAACGGCAACAGGATTGCTTTCAAAGTTTCGCCGCTTATTGATTGACGAACGAACGCCAAACTTCCGGTAACATTCCTAAATAAATTGGCTTTATCCACTCAACAATCTGTCCATTTACTCAGCATATTTACACAACACCGGCACTTCTCCCGTTTTTGAGACGCGAGCCACGCTTCTGAATCTCTTTGAAACGGGTCCTGGAATTGATAAAAAGATTGCGTGCGTAGTAGTCGAGAAGATTTCCTAAACTGTGAGCATATAAAAAGTATCTCTAGTATCGCTCCCACTTAAAATTTATTTGTTATACATCGTGTAATAAACGTTTGTAAAAAATATGCAAACCAATGAATCAATCTCGGCCATTTTTGTTATTTTCAAATTAGTATTAACAGAAATATTTTAAAAAAGAAATATCCTCTTACAAACGCAAAGCAGTCTTTACACTGCGCGAGGCGGGTCATTATGACAATGTTCCTATTCAGAACTAGGGGTTAAAATCACAACTCCGTTCATTGAAGGGAGGGGGGTATACTGACAAGGTTCCTACTTGGGGCTAGGGTGCAAATTACAAGTAAACAAAAATAAAGTTTTGATTACCTTCAATTTTTACAAAAAAAAAGTAACCGCGCCATGTACTTTAAAAGTTGAGTCGGTTTTTCTGGAAGGCCCGACAAATGGCCTCCTCCCGCCGAATATTAAGCGGTGAAAGAAGGCCAAATAAATTCACAGATAGAGAAGAGACGCCACCCACTATCCTACCTGCCCGCCCCCTGCCGGCCCAAAAGATGCTTTTTCACACCTCTTTTGAAGGAACCCATGTTGCAGGATGGAGGAAACACGTGCTCAGGTAGAGAATTCCAAGTGTGGGATGAATGACAGAAGAAGGAATCTTGGAATTTCTTGGTACGGTGTGAAAAGGGGGATACAGTGTAAGGAGGACTCCGGTCCGAAGACCCTTACGCGTGTTTCTGTTAAGGAATGGAGAGGGAGGGATAAGGTTAAAGAGCTCCTCAGAACATTGGGTAAAAGGCGTTAAGAGAGGCGATGTCACGACAAAGTTGTAGAAGCTCGAGGGTGTTAGTTGCCTCTACATCGCCAATTATATCGCGAATAGCGCGACGCTGCAATCTGTCCAGAGCATCGAGGAGGTATGAGAATTTATGAGTGGTTTGTTAAAATATAAAACTGTGGGCACAAAATGTGTCATGTTTTTTTCTGTTTAGGCGTGACGTGATAGGCAGATAAGGAGGCAGACAGGCAGTTAGTTGCTAGTTATTCTACCAGTTGGTTTGCAATCTGATCAAATAGCATTTAATTACAATCGGACGTGTGTAATTAATTAGATCTATCAGATCTATTCCGGACGACATAATTGTCCGGTGATCGATCACGTCTTATAAATAGACCGTCGAGGTGTCACGTTGCCCCTACCACATGACTAGGGCGAATAATTAAGGTGTTAATAAAAATAATGAAACACAATTTGCAAAGTATGAACAAGTACGCACATAACAAGTATAGTGTTACTAGAGTGTCACTATAACAGGGTGCAAGAAGAGCCATAACAAAGCCCGCGTCTACGGGCTATTATAAATTCAGACTATTAAAATTAACTTACATACAATGTTATTTTTTAGTTACTAAAAACAATTTGTGTGCTCATTCAGACAAGCTAACTGAACAACTTTTACTATGGGACCAACTTTGAAATCGGAAAAAAATCAGCTGTTCCATACATTTAAGTTCAGTGAATGTTGACCATTTGTATGGAACAGCTGATTTATTTTGCGATTTCAAAGTTGGTCCCATAGTGAAAGTTGTTCAGTTTGCTTGTCTGAACAAGCACACAATTTTTTTTAAGTAACTAAAAAATAAACATGTGTTAAAAAAATAAGACAGAAGAGGCGAGTGGTAGCTATTAATTAACGTGCCGTTGTAGGTAAATAAAAAGTTTTTTTAAAAACACAACCAGAAAACTACTGGTTTTTCACAGACCCATCTATGTCTATAGGGGATTTAATTTTAGAATTCTGAATTTTTAATCTAATAATTATATAAAAATCTCTTGTCACACTGTTTGTTATCGAACTCCTCGGAAACAGCTTGACCGATTTTTATGATTTTTTTATCTATATCTAGCTCGTGGGTCTGAGAATAGGTCATAGGCTATTTTTATACCCCCAGGTGATAAAGGTCATAAGGCCCTCTCCAGGATTTTTTGGTCCAAATTTTTTTTTATATTCTGCATCAAAAATACTTATAACCCAGTTCACCCTTTTACTACCAACCCCTATTTTTAATAGCGATATTGATATTTTAACTGGCGAAACGTACTTCGTGGGAATCGCGGGCACAGCTATTAACAGTATACGAAGCTAACATATAGCTTTGGTAGGTTGTGGCTTCATAGGGTAGGTATGTATGTACCAAACACGTTGTGTAGTTTCCAAAATCCAATACGATTTATATCACACACATAAGTTAATAATTATTATGAAATGAAAAAATTGACACACAGGACTTAAACAATAATAATAAAAACACTAAATAGGTCTCCGCTCAGTATTTTTGTCAAGACACTGGCTTTCTGCGGAAGCCTTGCAAAAAGCATACAGCAAGCAGCTCTGTACAAACAGATTACAAAAAAAATACTTAAATTAAGAATATCTAACATAAATATTGAACCTAAAATTAAAACAAAAAAATATACCGTGTGGTGACAGTTTTAGAATACGCGTGTAGCCATTCCCTATCATGACGTGGATGTCGTAAGAACCGACTAAGGGAGTGTACATAAGTAAAATGCACCCTTGCAGAGATGGAAAATTCGCTAGCCCCTAGACCAGCGTGCTGAGATAAGCCAGCTACTCCTCGTGCAAGGACAGCCCCATGCCCAGCAGTAAGACGCATATGGGCTGATATGATTATGATGAGCTCAAAACTAAACCTATTCAGCCAGAGTGAAATAGCGATCCTAATACTACACAAAGTTTACTCCGTCTTTCGTAAGCCCAATAAAAACATTTTGTAAGCTCTCCTAAAAGTGCGAACCGAGAAAGAGGCTCAAATAGGTGGCGATATGTTGTTCCAACAATTAGTGGCGGAGTAGCTAAAACTTCCACGAAAAGCAGAGGTATTAAAAGACCTATTTAATATGAGGCGGTCAGAGATTCTAGCTCGTTGGAAAAATAATTAGAAGCTGAAACTCGTGGTAGGTGTCACGATATTTGCGTAGTGGTGGGTGCTTGGCGGGGAGCCAGCCGGCCACGTCGTGGGTTGGTCCTACAAGCAGGTACAGCGATAAACTTGCTGCTGTGTCATGAGAGATAGTTTTTCAAGTGACTTAGTAACCTTGGTCAAACACAGAGTGAGTGTAGTACTACATGAATTTGCATAGAAGACTCGTTAGCGACTGATAAAATTTACCAAAAATGTGTTTTTTTTTTGCCCACAGCAGGGAATCTCTTAACCTCCATCTCATCTGATGGTGAGTGTTCGGAAATCTGGGGCGGGCGTTAGATTCGCTCCCGACCCCGTGAAGAGAGTCACCTTTGAGCTCGCATAATGAGAGGTCGGGTCGGTGACGGTGCGCACGAGTGAAATGCGCCCGATTCGCGAAGTTCAATATTACCTTATTTGAGTGATCAGGGAGCTTGGTTGCCTATTTAGGGCCCCCTGTTGTTTAGTACCACCACTGTGTTGTGAGCAAGTGTTCCTGGAAGAGAAGCAGAGTCCATGAGTGGACTTTCACTACCAGCGCTCCTCTCTCTGCTGCTGTTCAGGTGATGCATGGAACATTTGCCACAGTGAGTTAATTTGTGATATTCTTTGTGTTAATTATAAGGTAATTCTAATGTGCGATACTAGCTCCGTGTATCACGGACGTAAGTACACCCCGGAGTTTGGTTACGGTTAAGGGCGAAGGTTTTCCGCCCCCCAAACAAACCGGCCGTGTAAAAAACAGTGAGTAAGGTCAAAGATTTAAGCGATCTTCACCTGAACTCTTCAACAACTGAGGAACTGGCTATCTTACCTCTAAATGTCGGAGCACAGTGTTATTGACATTGGTATCATGGCGACAAACTTATGTAAGACGGTGGTAGCTAGCCAGGCGGGCTCTGGAGCCCTGAGGCCCTACCACCAACCGAGCCAAGCAGAAAAATAGAATCCCGGACCTCCAGATCATTGCCGGATGGCCTCAACCCCTATACAACGGAAGCGGTCCTAATTGTTTATCAACTCAATTGAATAAAAAAATAACAAAGCAATTGGAAGATCATCCATGCGAACAGAGCACCTTACGAGTTGGATCTGTCATCAAAACCACACTTCCGAGGAGGCGAAAAAACTGAGGTGCTTGTTAAAGATTTTTCAAGGTTCTCAAGTCATTCCATTATAGGAGTTGAGAGAGAGTAGCAGCCTTAAAATAATTTGTAATGCTTAGTCCGACGTTCATTGAACGTTAAATGGTTCAAACTCAAGATTTGTCAAAAAGCTATGGAGCGTAATATCTTTGGTGTTACTCGGCTAGATCACGTAAGAAATACCACTATACGCTCTCTAGCAAAATTAGCTAAAGTGGGCGAAAAGCTGCACGCCTTAAGTGCGACTGGGCAGGACATTTGAGCCGAATGGGCCAGGATCGTCACCCAATAGTTTCCGCATTACGGACAACGTAGTCGCGGTAAACCCCGAAAGCGATGACGTGACAACATAAATGGTTTTAGAAATTGATGAGAGCTTGCTCAAGAAGTCAAGACCGCGAAGAATGGAAAAAACAAGGGTAGGTCTTTGCTCAGCAGTGGGATGATATAGGCAAAATAAGAAGTTCGATGGCTCACTTTAGTATGCCAGCGTTTCTTGAAATTCCGTGTATCGCCCTTCATTTTTAAGGAATAAACAAAAAAAAACGTGTTTTCACACTAGGTTAATATGTTACAAACCCTATATTTTTTAAAGTCTCTCCGCAACCTTCGTATAGTAGCAAATCGTTTCAGTCATGGGCACATCCTTATATTAGAATTGGTCAAAGTGTACCCAAGTGTCCTAATAGAAATAAAATAAATAAAAGTCTTACTCATAGCAACAACATTTTAGCATTTATGCTCCCCGTCCGACACGTCATAGTAACATTAAGGAACACGGCATGTCATTATAAGTCAATGAGGTTGTATTCAGTACAATTTGTATTAAGACAACCACGAAAATGGAAAGAAATCTTTTATCACCTTCTTCACCAGATCGGTCAACCTTGTGAGTACCAACACTACGCCTCCCAGCACGCTGCTGCCACTCGCGGACCTTTCCACCCCAAAGGCCGCCAGTCCTGCGAGCGATGTGTCCCTGGTTCCTAATACTTGGGAAATGTGAACAAACCCTCCAACCAATCCATGGCTCTACACAACTAATCCTTTTTTAAACGGGTCGAAGACAGTAGCAAATAGACTAGTTACCTATACGTAAAGGTATATTGGATACTGTGTCCCTGCGGTACGCTTAGTGAAAACATGGCTTAACTACTCGTGTGTGTCTTGTATGCTTGCTTGCCATCCGAACTGTATTAAAAATACGCCTAAATAAGCGAGAAAAAGTAAATACGAGTAAAGAAAGTAATATTCACCCAGCCTCATAAGTATTCGGAAGCTGCCAATCCCTGACGCCTCTATCACTGTCCTCTGAACGAGTTAGAAAGAGACGTCGCGCCGTAGCTATGAGCTTATCAATAGAACCCTTTATGATAAAAGTTTAGTTTGGGATCCAATAAAGTTATCGAGTGCGGAGGCTAAATATTCGTAAGGAATTCCCGCTGCGGTTCGCTCTATTGAATGTAATAAGTATTCCAATGATTTACGAAAGGGTTCAAGATGCCTTCTATATTATTTTATGATCACGTGAAATAGAAACACTTAACTATACTCTTAGATTAAATGACTAGTAAAACTTGCAAACCCTAATCGTATATCCAGGTACTCCAATATTAATATACTCGTATTTTCATATTTTCTTATCATGAGGACAAACTTGGGTAAATTCTCATCGTTAAAAAGATGTACTATGCAAACTTACAACTATCTAAATACCCATGACATTGACGTCCTAAAAGATCCTAATGAGTTATTTAGGGAAAGTGTTTTGAACTGCCCCCGAGACAAAAGCCACACGCTTAATTTTCCGCAGTCATTCCGCAGTAAAAATGTATGGAGATGACTATGAAAAAATAGCGTGAGGTTGTCGTAAGCTAATGTCATTTCCATACATTTTTTCTGCGAAACAACTGCGAAGAACTTAGCCTGTGGCTTTTGTCTAAGGGGTCCGCTGGCTTTGTCAAAATGATATCTACATCTACTTGCATCTAGTACGAAGAATTGGTCTAAGACTTGCATTAATTGCACACAGAAATAAAAACAAACTTGCCGCTCCACATACTGGCTTGAAATACGAGAAGCTCTTTGTTACATAATATATTATGCTTGTTTGTCAACTCAGTGGTTAAAAGAATTCTTAATTACTGGAAGATCTATCTACGAGTACCCTTGTGGGAACAGAGCACCTCGCGAGTTTGAACTACTAAAAAACTATCCTTCCCTATGACAATATAATAAGCCGAGCTTGTCTAACAGTCCTTTTATAAGTTCTCAAGGCGACACAAAATAAACCTTCGAAGGGATTGTACAAACGAAAACCGAACTATCGGCGATTCGGCGCCATTGTTATCATAACACTTACTTTGCGGCCTAAATGGGGGAAGAGAAGCAGAGAACCTTTAAGCCGGGATACTGTGAAATTTCGATGTTTTCATACAAGTGTTAAGCGGATCCAAATTGTATACTAAGTAATTCGAAAACTGAACGGGAAACACAACTGCTTTATTACTGAGCTTTTATTTTATTTATTCACTTTAAATATAATCCAAGTTTATTTAATGAATCGCCAAACTGCTATACAGTTTGTTGGCTTGGAAATGATGCATTTTATGTTTGACAACAATCAAGCGTTATAAAATATACTCGTAGATTACTTACCTACAAATGAAACAAGCAATATTTTAACAAATAGGTACTATCATTGTAAGTATCCAATATCAAACTTTTAATGTTATTTTTTTAGAAAATTTGCTTCCAATTTTTACTGTATCTTTTTTTTTATTGCTACTAAGTTGGCAAACAAGCAAACAGCCCACCTGATGGTAAGTGGTAACAGTCACCTATAATACATGTGGCTCCTGTGAGATTCTCAGTAAAACTAGCTGCAACCCCCACAAGAACCACAGTGTACGTTGCCAACTTGTGACATCAATGTAAAGTCACGGTACCCAGTAATTTCACTGCCATCTAACTTACCCTTCAAACCGGAACACAGCAATGCAAGCACTGCTGCTTTGCGGCAGAAATAGGTTAAGACGGAGGTACCCATGCAGACGACCCTGATACAGAGTCTCCATCCGGTAATCTATATCATTTGGTATTAAAACTTTCTTGTTCTCTTACCATAATAATAATTAGCATTAGGTAATACATATTTTATTATTATTTCTTAATCTACAGTTAAGTGGTGTTGGTACTAAGAAATCAAAGTTATTATATTGTCCAAAAATCAATAATAATAAAATTTATTTAGCACAGAAAAACCAGTTTTTTACAATCAAGTAACTTAACTAGGCATAACCAAGTTTTAGGCAGCTGGTGCTAGGAATATCCTGAGCCATAAGCACCAGCGAACCCTCCATTTACTTACTATAGTAAGCAATAATTTTACACTGTGAATACTATGTTCTACATTACATTCTTTTAAACCGTTTACTCACTAAAGATATTAAAATTTAGGTAATAAATAACATTTTAGACTTGTATACCTACTATAAAATTATATTTGTACTAATTTAATAATATTTGTACGACACGTTTAGCGCAGAGGTCGAGTGATCACCTACTGCGCAACGGGTCGCGGGTTCGATTCCCGTACGGGACAAATGTTTTGTATGGCCTACAGAAATTTGTTCCGGTCTGGGCGTATGTGCATGTGATATTCTATGTTTGTAACTGCACCCACGACACAGGAGAAAATCCTAGTGTGGGACGACGTTTTTTAAAAAAAAAAAAATTGTAGAATGTACTTGTGGCTGCGTGTGCGTGTGTAAATGTGTGTGTATGTGTATGTCTGGGTATATGTGTACTGTGCATGTTTAAACACTTACTACGATTTGATTATCATATTACGCTAACATACAGGTCTAAGAAGTTGTTCAGTATCATTGTAGTCAAGTTGCAAAAGCCAATTAGTGACTATTTTTTTGAACTCGCGATTATTTTTAGCATCAACCACTAATATCTGGTTAATTTTATTATATATGAAGTTACCTAAAAAGTAATAAAATCTCCGAGCAAAACCAGTCCTGCAGATGTTTGAAAAGGGAACTCTGTTTCTGCGTTTAGATCGAATATTATGGCTGTAATTGATCGGGGTAAGTTCCACGTGCTGTCTAAGGATAATTTGCAAGATAAAGAGTTGACGTACTGTAAGTACTTCACAGTACTCATAAAAGTCTTTCGTAGGGAATCGAAATGACTTAAAAGTACAAACCTTTAGTATGGCTCTTTGAACACGTTCTAATTTCAGCAAATGAGTCTTGCAAGCGCTACCCCAAGTCAATACGCAATAGCTTAATAAAGACTGACATAAAGCATAGTACACCATTTTAAGAGTTGTAGGTTCAGCCAACATGTCTCAGGTGTTTGAAAACATATATGAGCTTGCGAATTCATGTAGATAGCAATTCAATTTGTGGAACAAATGTTAATCTGTTATCCAGGATCACGCCGAGATATTTAATAGTGTTAACTTTATCAAGCTTTGGACAGTTGCAATGCAGATTGGCTTCTATAAGATGATTATGTGCAACAATATAAGCCTGTTTTAGAATACGTAAATGACTTTGTTTGATACCAAAAGTTAAGTATTTGGTTTTGTCCACATTAATGGAAACAGAGTTAGCAGAGCCATTCCAATACTTTAATAAAACCACTCTGTGCAGTAAGATATGTTTGGTCCCATATGGCCGAAGAAAAAACTAAAGCTGTATCATCCGCAAAGGCAATCAGTTTACCATCATTCAATTGGAGATTACACATTTCATTAACGTACACCAGAAACAATGTAGGTCCTAATATGCTTCCTTGCGGAACTCCATACTCAATAGAGAGAGCAGTACTTACGTGATCATCTATTTTTACATACTGTGTACGGTTGGTAAGGTAATAAATATGAAACCTTTTAAAGCTGTACCAGCTGTGCCCAAGAACTACGTTTGCGTAAATAAAACTCAAGACTGTAGTTTCCTTCCAAATTTTTAGGATGGGGAGCTTCTTGTGAGAATTTTAAAAACCCGTTTTTTAGTGAGTACCTAGTTACATATGGATTTCATGCTTCTAGCTCTATTAGTTTAGGTTCCACTTGGATACCTCAGTCAGATACCGGTTTGCTGATTAACCGGTTCAAAAATGGACACAATTAGAACGGTTTTTTAAAATATTAACCGCTTTTTATTTAACGGTTCCAAGCCCAGATTTTTAGACTATATTGTTAGATGTTATCCCTCTTACATATTTTTCAACAGTCTATATAATTTAAAAATTAAGTAAACACAATGACCAACTTTTGACACATTGGACATTTTACAAACATTGTGTCCTCACACAAAGTTGCGGGAACAGCTTGTCATAAATAAACGACATTAGTAGCGTCGGAACATATCCAGTTAATTTAAAACATATCGGGCTCATGAGTTATTTGGACAATTAGGAGGCACAGATGCGACTCAACGCGAAACTAAGGGATACCGCACATAGCTCCGGGGGCGTCTACATAAATTACGTACCTAATATTACCATAACACGAGTTATGTACAGGTAGCAACATGTCAAGCTTTACATTTGCTTTACGAAAGTCATCGCTATTACAAGCGACATAAGAGCTGTCTCGAGGTCAAAATGTAATGTTTCGCGCGTTGCTGTGTGTACAAACAAAAGTCGGAAATATCATTCATACATTTGGGATGTGTGTGATTTATAAATCAGAGCAATGAAAGTGGGAAAAGAGACCGTGCGTGGAAGGAAATGGGTTATTGCCTCGAATTTATGATTGTATGCAATGCAGCTTAAGCCCTCCCAACTAAGAACAGGGGAGTTATTGTCTAAGAAAAAAATCTTGATAGATTTTTTCTTAGACGATAACTCACCTGGGTGGAATAAACTCTTTTTTTTTTCATTCAACTGTGTTGTACGCTTCGGGCATTTTAATTTATCATCATCATCACAGTTCACATACGTTCCTACCGAGGGCCTCGAGCCTACCCTATCTTAGGGTATTTAGGCCTTATGCGGATTGGTCGTGGTTCACATAACCTTTGAATTTCTTCACAGCTTACGACGTATTCCTTCACCGTAGGAGCGTCAGACAACTAAGTATATATATGAAATTCGAAAAACGAAAAACACATTGGTACATGGCGGTCTCAAACCCCGACCTCCCGATTGGAAAGCAAGTGCCGAGTAAACAGAGCCACTGACGCTCATTAATTTTAATTAATAAATCTTAATTATTTATATACATTACATTTACTTTACATTTTATCTTGTTCGAAACATAACGATAACATTCCTAAAGATAATTTTCGTTTTATTAATCACTAAACATTTATTTTATTTGACTATTTCATTACCATTTCATCTCAGTCACCTTGAGTTTTCATTGCAAGTTCGATGTTTATCAGGCAGGAATTCCCAGGAGAACGATCCATCTACTCGCTCGCATCAAAGAATACTCAATCACTCAATGCTTCGATATCCCGAAGGCGGCATAGCTCAATCGTCCATTCACCGGTGAAAAAAGTGACTGAGCATTTTAGTGTTTTGTTACATTAGTTAGAACAGCTCTATTTTATTTTTACAATAGAAAATATAGATAGACTAGCTTTTGCCCGCGGCTTCGCTCGCGTTAAATTCGGGGTAACACCGAAGATTTACAAAAAAAAGGGAGGTATTTTTCGTTGGTGACAAAGAGTCTGTGTACCGATTTTTAGCTTCATACCTTGAAAACTGCAAAAAGTCCCATATAAAATTTCACCCCCTCTTTTAAGGGGTTGGGGGCAGATTTCCAAAAAAAATGATGCACGATTTTTTTGTTAGTCACAAATAGTTCGCATTCCAATTTTTAGCTTTCTACCTTGAAAATTGTGGAATGCTCCATACTTCATTCCGTCGCTCCGTTTTGCCGTGAAAGACGGACAAACAAACACACACACACTTTCCCATTTATAATATTAGTATGGATTATAATATTAGTATGGATATCAGAGAACTAGATATGAATTTGAATCACCAACGGACTAAACTTTTACAGCTGGTGTTCCACAGGGTAGTGTATTGTCATCTTTTACAGCTGGTGTTCCACAGGGTAGTGTATTGTCATCTTTTCTCCTCTCGGTTTTTATAAACGAACTCACAAAAATCATGACGTCTAATCATGATCATAAATTTATTTGATAATATGAAATATTACAGGTTAAGTACACGTTATTGTTGTTTAAAAGTGGTCACATAACGCGTGAAAAAAAATCTAGAACTACAGTTAAAATAATTAAAAGTATAAAATAATGTGAAAATACAACATTCATGTCAATACATAATAAATGGAGATCATAAATTCATACCACCGGATTAGAATTCATTTGCGCTATATGAATTTTGCTCAATTTGCCAGTATTTTAACCTTTTTTAAGGAGTCCAGTGTGATGCTTTTTATTACTTTGCTCTGAGAGTCTACTGAACACTGAAGGTCCCATCATCATGCCATGAGTCAACTTTTATGATTTGCTCAATGAGTGATTTACGGGTGCCAATATTCTTGTCTTAAATTTCGGACATGTACCTAGGTATATTTTATGAAAAGTATTTGGCCTTTAATTATTTGAGAAGGTATACACAAATTGCCACTTTATAAATAATTATAGATGGCAATATCATTATTTTTAATGATTGAAAATGAGTCTTAGCCGATATATCCTGGCGCCTCTCCCAGATAATTGCGCGGATGTATCTCTTCTGCATTCTAAAAACACAACCAGTGCTCCACGGCCCCACAGCTCAGCACCATACTGCTGAAGGGAATGGATCGTGACAAAATAGCAAGTGCTTGCAACATTCTTTGGAATTACACGTGCTACACGACCACCGTATCGGTACCATCTGTATATTCGCATTAATTCAGACATCTGCATCCGCATCAATTAATGCCGAGCTTTTACGGATGCGGATTCATATCTGCAACAAGTAGGTAACGATATGTAAATAAAGTGGGCGGGACCAGAGTAGCACGTGCCTTGCGCGTGTCTGCTGTTGTAAAAACTATTTATCTCCTCAAAACATCGAATCGAAATCGATTTTCATGTAATTGTGTACTTAAATTGATATATCTTAAAGAATACTGAAATCCGCATCCGCATCCGTGGATATGAACCTCTAATAATCGGCATCCGCGGATGTCAAAATTTCTACATCCGTAACAACCCTAATAATCAGTGTTATTGGGCCATGGGCTGATTCATTTAACTTCTTTTTTACCCAAATTGGCAGCAACAGTTTGTATACACTACCCAGCTTGACCTTGGACGTGCTACCTTAGGTAACCTTTAAGGCGCTCATATATTCCTTTCTAGAAAACCAAGTATTTGTGCATTATCATGGACAAAATGGGAGTCTTATTCTCAGTAGCGGCGCTAGACCACATGTTCGGCGACATCAAGTTCGCGACGCCTATTTTACTTCGCCCTCGGCTGTTCGGCCCTTTAATTGTTACGAATTTTGACGCATACAAAACATACTCGAAGGCATTGATTGAAAGGCAAAAAATTTCTATGTTCTCGATAAAAAACACTAGCGCAGGTTTAAAACTAGGTATTCACTTTTCTTTTTCGGTTTCTGAGAAATAGATTACCTATATGCTAGTACTTACCTTAGGTACCTATTTCTTAGTTAATATTACGAATATTTACAACTTGTAAATGATATAGCTATTGATTTTGACGAAATAATTTTGAAACTTGACGAAACTTTTAAAACTTTTTTGCGAGGCCCCCTCAGGCGCGAGGCCGTCGGCGGTGGCCGAAGTCGCCGACGCCTAGCGCCGCCACTGCTTATTCTCATAGAAAGTTGATCGCCGTAGTATGCATTTCGCTCATCATTCCCTCAAGCGACTTCAGTATTCACGTAGGTACTTCAGGACACGTGGTTCCTGTAACCTGTAAGACTTGCAAATCTACAAGCCCTACTAGGACACCAATGCACGTTGCCAACTTGTGACCTAAGATGTTAAATCACAGCACCCAGTACTGCTGCCTGCCTTACCCTTCAAACTGGCATACAGCGATGAAAGCACCGCTGCTTGGCGGCACAAATAGGTAAGATAGAGGTATCCATGGGTAGTGCCAGTGGTATGGTGGGTCGGAGCTATAGTCTCCATCGGGCAGACCTTGCGAGTTAAAGTATTTGACCGTCTCCATGATGTACTGGTTGATCGGGAGGCCCCCGCATTCGATTTCCCGTGGTGTTTAGGATGGGTTTGGTTGGAGGTAGGGTTTTTGAGCCCGCCTGGCCAGCTACCACCTTCTTACCTAAGTTTGTCACCATGATAACAATGTTAACCTGAAGGCAAAGAGCTTCCGTTGTGTAAAATATAAAAACCAGCCAACTGCGAGTTGGACTCGCGCACACAGAGTTTGATATCTCTCTGCGTTCTTGAGAAAAGGGACATACATTCGGACAGACGTACAGACCATCAGACATAAGGGTTACGGTTTTTTTCCTTTTTACCCCAAAAATTAATAAGTTGTTTACCGCTTCTGTTCGGAAATCTAAGGGCACGCGCTAGATTCCCTCCCGTTAAGTAGTCGCATACATCTCGCGTATTGATAGGTCGGTGACAGTGCGAACGAGTGAAATGCTCCCGACTCGCGAATTTAATTATTACCTCATTTAAGTAATCAGGTGTCTTGGTAACCTAGTTAGGGCCCCTGTGTAGTTGTTTGTCACGTTCACTGTGTTGTGAGCAAGTGTTCCTAGAAGATATTCAGGGTCCATGGGTGGGCTTTGACCACAGAGGAGCGCTCCTCTCTCAGCTGCTGTTTAGGTGCTGTATGGGGCACTTGCTACAGTGAGTTTGTTTGTTTATTACTTAGGTTAAGGTACTTCTAACGTGCGAGTCTCGCTCCATGTATCATGGACGTAAGTACAACCCGGAGTTTGGTTACGGTTAGGGGCGAAGGGTTTTCCGCCCCCCAAACGAATCGGCCGTGTACAGCTTCTATGGTGTATGTCTGCAATGTTATACCGTCTGTATACACAGCAGATAGTTGTATGACTCTATACAGTTGTACAAATTTATACATAAAATGTTGCACTGAAACTATTAGAACAAAAATAAAAACCATCCAAAAGGAGATAAAATACGTTTATTTCTTAAAATTTGTCAAATAGACACGGATCCGGAACAACCAATATCTGTCGGAAATGGGGAACACTTCCCGCTCTAGTTACTATTACAGTATGCCATATACACAACAAAAATTATACATATATAATTATGTATCGCGTAAAAACTAGTTTACATTATTTAGACACAAAGTACCTATCAGCATTTTAAATGCTATCTTTTTATATATATAAACCTATATAACCGAACGCCTCCAACTCGGTAGTTTGAATAACCACACTCGGATTACACATGTTATTTTTTTTATACACTCCTTTATACATTGCTCCTTTATGGGCGTTACACATTTATAGCTGTTACGTGTATAAGCTGCGAGGTTGGTCTTTAGAACTGTAATATACACTGGGCATTTATTTTTTCACGTTGTTATGTCTAAAAATCACAAAATTTTTCCGCAAATTAGACACCAACAAAATATTTGTTCCAAAATCACAACAATAATTCATTCATACACTTAAAATGTATTAAGGGTAGGCCAGTTCACAATCAAAGATTGATATTTGCGTTTCAAGCTTGAAATAATGGTGTAAAAATTGTATTACACAAAAAAAAATATTAAAATCGATTCACAATTGACAACATCTTAAAAAGTATTGTATAAAAAATATCCAAACAACATTTATTGTTACAACAATGCAAAAATCTCGAAATGGTTTCTGAATTTTGGTGCCTAAGCAAAAATGAAATGTTGTCAATTGGCGGAGTAATCGCGCAGCATACACACAAAAAAAACTGAAAACCTCCTTTTTTGAAGTCTGTTAAGAATTACTGTAAACTTATTGCAGTGAAATGGCTACAAATCTCTCGTCTGTGGCGATAGCCCTATTGCTCGAGCTCGTAGCAACGTGTGGCTTCAAGATGACTGATAACATACACTAACGCGTTAAGTTAAGGTACGATTCAGCTTGAAAATCTGAAGTTTAGGTATTTTAAATGTCGGCTTTTATCAAGATCAAAGGGGTGCAGCTTCTGTACGTAGTACTATTATGTATTCTGTGGTATAATGTACTAATTATCAATATTTTTATTCGCGAGCCTGGCGAAACAATATATTGCAATGCAACCCCAGTAATGATTGGATATTGTGACCTGGCCTGGCCTTAATAGGGAGCATGCGTGCATTTTCACTTTCTCAAATAGACACAATTAATCAAGACAACATTAATAAAATACGAAAGAGAATAAGTTTACAAAACTGAAAATTCCTAAAATGTTGAAATAAAAACACGCACACTCCCAGTGTGAACACCGTTTAAACAAATTAATATCGAGTGGCTTGACTAAGCTTTTTATTATTTGGGCGAATGCTACACGTTCAATATATTTACCACACTGGGCTGGCTGCTCCTAGTGTTCTTATGGCCGTGAGATCTTTGGCTAAGATTGGTACGAATGTAGTAGGTCATAAGAGTTCGTCATAATTATGTCATAATTATTATGAGTGGACGCTTCGAATAGGACCAAAAAAAATTCTGTCATTTGTATGAACAATGTTGTGATAATAATGTTTGTTAGAACGATCCACAGATACTTATTATTCGTTTAAACTAGTACATTGACGGATATTAAAATATATCACAGGATTTCTACATATATAGATTTATATTCAAGACCCATGGCTCGTGATATCCACTTCACTTGCCAAGCCAAGTGACTTTCGATCGCTGTCGCTTATTTGGTTTGAGTTTGCTTTTAATTAAATGAAGCCAAAAGTGGTCTTAAGTTGTGCTTCGGGTCGAAAACTTTTTGTTTAAGTGCCCGTAAAAAGGTCTATTTTTAGAGTTTGATATCAACAAAACAAAAATATTTTACGTACAATGTACGTCTCTATACGACACGTGATATAATATTGGGCGTGTTAGACAGTCGCGCTCCAGCACATTTATCTCAAATCTCTAATAAGATGTGTATTGAACGCATAACCTTCGCCACATACATCCGAACTACTAGTGAATCGAAAAACTATTTACATTACGAGTCAGAATTCGCCAGGGCTCCTAGTTGAATCTCCTGTGTGGTAAATTACCGAAAAAAATCAACGACAATCATAGATTAGAAAAATCAACAGATCCATAGACAACGCCCGCCCAGTCCCACTCGCATAAAGGAGCAAAACACAATCACCTCTTTTGAAAAAGCCTCTCACTAAAATATTACACAAATAGATATATTGTTTAAATGCTAGATTACATACATTCTAAGTGCTTGTGGTCACTGAACTAGTCTGTGCGGAAAGGGTACCTTAAATTAAGAGTTTACACCTTTTTCACTATTAATTCCAATCTTGTGCTCCGTATAGGGACGGTAACAGGGTATGAAAAATGAAAATCTATGTATCACGTATTATTCGATTTGTCGAAATTACCTGTCCAAATTTTTGTTAATAATCTACATGGATAAAATTGAGATGAATCGTTTTAGGATAAAGAGGAATGGCTTTAGGATCAGAATGGTTCGTTGTTCTGTTGCTTTATGATAAAAGACAATAAGAGAGGACAGAACAGATCCCCTTTCCGCACAGACTGAGCAAATATAGCGTCACTAGAAGTTATATAAGTCAACAATAATTCATTTTATCATTGTATTTTGATACGATATATTGCATATTATATTTATTTCAATATTGTACACCTAAACCGAGTTAATTTAAGTGAAAATGACGTCTAAGCTAATAATCACAAGGGTTTAAATAAAAAAGCTAACTTCGGCCGACACGTAGAGCGTTCGAGCGAACTGCGCGCTTTAAATTAGCTTCACACGAGAAAGTCATCGATTTTGTCTGTACAAAAGTCCACAACAATTATTCGAGTTGCCGCCGCCAGAGTTCCGCATGCCGGCCGACTTCGTGTCGAACGAATTTGATCGATATATCATTACATAAATAAAGCTTAAAATCCATCCTACAAACTAACAACATAGGGAGTGTGATAATATTTATAAACAACTTATACGGATGCGAGTTGTGAGCAAATAAGTAGACAAGACAATATCATAGTTACACTTATTGACAAATCGCAGACAAGCCCGGCGAACTACAAAAAAAAATATAATAAACCTATATTTATTTTTTCTGTATTACGAATTTAGTGATGTGACGGATATCCGTTTTCTGTGGATGTGCTAATAGGAAAAAAATATGAGTATCCTTACATTTTATTAAATACACAAGCGTAATGTACATACATTGAAACACAAAGCATCAAATAAATTTAAAGTCCGCATCCGGGGATCTTTATCGTAGTGATCCATGTCCGCGGATATATATTTACAGAGATCCGACACATCACTATACTGCGAAACATAATTACTGGGCGTGCAATCGATAGGGTGAAGCGAGTATGCATTACTATTGAATTGACATAAATAAACCTGTCAAACTTCGAAGAAACAGTACTTCGAAGGACAAATACATTTTAATTTCTAAAACATAACAATCAGTGCACCAAACAAAAAGAAATAATTCGCTTTTCGCACTAAATATTCATATTAAATTATGACACATCATTATTTACACGCAAATCGATAGAAGAGGACATAGACAATTAAAGGGTCCTACCATTGACTAAAGTCCTATCGGACTCACCATAGACAAAACAATGTTCGATTGTGATGTAGAATTCGGTTTACACTCTATGCTACGGCTTTTAAATGAGATTAGAACATATAATTTTAAATGTAAATATTATTCTAAAGATAATGTACAAAGGCGTACACGCATATACAGAATACAATTTTTTAAACATTTGAAATGTATATATTCTTTCCATGTGCATATTGTATGTTAGCACAAAGTCACAGGGCACCAGAATTGATTAAGTATATTAATCGGAGAACTTAATTTAAAGATTTCTGCGAACCTGAATTAGCTGGTTAAACTCAAAACAAATCTAAATTGGGATGATGACTGAATTCTAATTTTCACATCTCGACATAAAATATTAAAATAGCGTAGAAAAAGATGCAATCATGTGAAATTAGAATTAAAATCGGCTTAGAAATACATAAGATACAAGCATTTTAAGCTGTTAATTTTGAAGCGATTAGACAGAGAGATCCGACATCAACCGTGACGTCATCGTTGAGTACGGCCATATAAACTCCATGTAAAATGCCGTTTTGTTAGAAAGAGACGGAGAAAAATCTTTAATACCTTATATTTTGGTTGTTTTTATAGTTATTCGAAAACCGATTTTTTCTTTCTGTTTATTATTTGAATGAGCTTCTATTAAAGCAAAAAAAAATTTTTTGTCATCTAGCCAATTCGTAGGAAGCCGGTATCCTGAAACCGTAAAATAACCGTAGTGACCAAAATCTTAACCTTACCCATTGCAATTTGGGGAGTTTTGTACCGGTCTCGGTTCCGCTTGTGAATAACACTGACAACTTCGTGTGTTTAGCACAAGAGAAATTGCCGACTTCCACTAAATCAATGAGGTTTCATTCTGCTTTGCTCCGCGATAAAAAATGCGTTTACTTGACCTTTCGAATTTTAAAAAATAGAACACAATATGCTACAGAAGGAAACAATTTACACAAAAACGAATCGGAGACAAAAAGTGTATCGAAATTTTTAACGCATCAACAATTTTTTTTAGAACCCGACTGAAACAACTAAATGTTTCACATTAAATTTTATCATTTTTTGTAACAGTTCTAAAATTAGTTCGTGTGTTCTGTAATAGTTTGTGTATGTAACTTTTTCATTGTGTTTTCACGATAACACTTGCGAGAGTGTACATATACATTTATTTCACTGGTAAAACTATAGCACTTATGAACAAACGAACATGAGATTTTCTTGTAGATAAACGGTCTATTAAGCATCCAATCATCTCACAGGGAAAGGACAAGTTTTTAATTACATCACATACCAAAATTCTCTAAGCCAAAGGAAAATTGTGCACATCACATCATTATATACAAATCAAAATTATACTGTATCTATTTCGTTTCAAGTAATAATGCCATATTGGAAAAAATAACACAACGATTTAATATATTTTTTAAAAATTATGATTTTACAAATGTTAACGCCTCGTTCATTCAATTTTAATATATCTATGGCATTTACAATTGGTATAACGGTCGATACGCGTGTATATTTCCCATTGGCATTATTTAAACATTACTAGGTATTAGTAGGTATTTTACATAAACTGATTTTCTAACGTAACATGAACAAACTAAAGGAACCATTGTGTGAATGTACAGTTATAACAAAATCTAATACTACATACGCCATAGCTTTGAGTTTGCCAACTCGATTCCGACTACTCACTAAGCAAGCCCATAGACGACTGATTTTTAACAGAACCAAAAATAATTGTTATGCCAAATCAGTCCCGTGAATATTGGAGGGCCACAACACACATCGTTATTTTAAAAAAAGTACCTACATAATAATAATGCAATATTTATTATATAAATTGAATATTACATCCCTCACAATATATACCGGGTGTAACTGAACACCCCAATAACATTTAAGAGGCATATAAGTTGGATACTAAATGGACTTTCGGTGCTTGTCTGAGACCTGGAACCCCAATACTTTCAGAGTTATTTGATTTTAAACTGAAAGCAAAAACTTTCAAGTGACAACCATAATCAGCTCTTAACACAAAAGAAAGAAGACTGGCGAAATCCGACCTCATATTTTTATAGACCGTTTACATTTGAAAACCTAAAAAATTAATAAAGTTGAATGTATAGAATTTACTCCAAAAAAAATCGTGGGTTTTGAAGACCGGAGTAAAGAGATATTTGCACTTATTTTTTAATGAAGAACTTACTTTTGTACTTCACTACACAAAAATAACTAAAGACTCGACCGTATAGCAGAGATTCCTTTGCTTTCTAGCCACATGAACATTGATGCAATTCATTCATTCATCACTTCACTCTGTTTTCATTTGTTTTGTTTGTGTTTGTGTTCGTTTGTGGTTCGGTTTGTTTCTTGAGTTTTTGTGGTTTATTGGATTTTTTAACGACTTAGCACTTGTTAGGCTATTTTAAATTAACAGTGCATAAACAACTTTATTGCTAAAAATACCAAAAAATAACTGTGTGCGAAATTGCGGCCAATAAAATGAAGAAATCATATTTCTTTACTAGGTATCTATTTGATCAAAGTGGCACATAAATGTGATCTAAGAAGATATTTTTGATGACAATTAAAGGACAATAATGCTCACAATTTACACGACGGCACACACTATGAATTTCTAACCTCACAATATTTAATGCGATATCAACAATGAATAACTTTTAAACCCCTACTTTTTCAGAGTAGTAACAATTAACTTTTTTGTTAGTCTAACGGTGTTCTATAGATATCACTAAGTTTCATTGGTGAACGCGAGCTTTAAATGCAGGTCTGAAAATGTATGGAAGTTTGCCAATCTTCTTTAAACACAAATTGACACGTGACAGACGTGAGCGTAGTATTCCTCGTACGTTTACGTAGGGCTGTCGGCACTTAATACCAAAAATAATTTATTGAGTTTGTATGGGAAAAAAAGTAGGTTTGTTAGCCCTAATATTTTTCCTACAGAATCTCTACTTCTGATGGATACATACCCTTAAATGTTATTGGGGTGTTCAGTAACATTTTTTACATCTTATACAGGATGTAAAAAATTACATAAACAGAAAGTCTATTAAAAAAATTCACGGCATCTCAACTCTCCCGGTAGAAACTTAAAATCAATCATCCCAAGGCACGCTATGTCACAAAAAATCCATTCACACTGTAGAGAAACAACAAGTGTAAAATTCAGGTAGCGCAATTTTAATTAATCTACAAATTTTCATATGAATAAAAATACTACGACCGTACGTTTTCGTATCAACGAAACATTTGGAGGATTTGTTTCGGATTCGTCGTATTCGCGACTCGTACTCCCGATTCGTCTAAAACCAGACAAGTCGTAATCTGTACAAACAGCAACATCTGAACTACACGACCATGTCCATAAACACGTCTGAACTACACGTCACATGACCATAAACACGTCTGAACTACACGTCACATGACCATAAACACGTCTGAACTACACGTCACATGACCATAAATGTTGTAAATGCTGTCAAAGTGACAATAAGATCTTATTCGACGTCCCAATAAACTTTAAAGAATGAAGATCTGTCTATTTTTGGTTTCACGGAGAAGAGTTTCAAGTTTCGTTATCTTGATTTGTTTATTTAGTAAAAATAGTGTATTTGGTTTTGAATTGTATGACAATAATTCATGCTAATTAAAATATGGGCATTGACTGTATTATAACAAATATGGAAAGCGACCAGTCAGAAACATGAAGAAGCCAGAACAAGTCTTCTAGAAACCAACATTTAACATGTTAATATATTTGTTTAATTATATAATCAAAATATTATATATATTATTCATTGTAAATTTTCCTATAAATTGTCGCAACAATCGAGTCTTGTACAATTGTACTCAGATTATAATAATCTGAAAATTCGTTTGGTACGACTCAAAAACATTTATACATTTTTGTGTGAATAATCATCAAGTTTTCGTGTGAGGGATACGTTTTATATTTATGAAGTCAACAGAAGTAATAGTTGGTTTTAAATTCGGATTCTGTCAATGTACAAAATTAGTTTCGTTATCCAAAAAATAATAATATGGTGTGATATCTGAAAAATCGACAGGTTTTCTAAAATAGAAAGTATTTAATAAACCTTTCAAATCTTTATTCTTAAGGCCTTACTAATAACCATTGTATAAGCCTGATTTAGTTAAACAGTGTTTTGTCACGTTCACTCGAATGACATTTCAAATTCGAACAAAAGACAGAAAACACTGCTTAATTGCAACACACTGCAAACACAAGGTTTATACAATGGTTATTAGTAAGGCCTTTAATGTTACAATTTATATTTTTTTTAAAAACTAATCTTTTTTTTCTTTTAGATATATAATATGAGTATTTATGTATTTAGATAGTCACATATCTTCGTGATCAGGCCACTACACAATCGAATAAAAAAACAGAAACTAATTTCATTTAAACCTGATCTTTAAAATCGCATTTGAATATAGACAGGACACTTACATTAAAAAAATTCTCAAATGAAAATCAGAGTTTATCGTTTGTATTTAAAATGAACACTACTTTATCAAAATAGAATCAAGCGTATTGTCAAATCAAAAGTCAATATTTATTCCTCTTCAAACATTAAATGCCACTGAGTGCCACCCCTATGTAATGCGCTTGTTGTAACACTTAGTAATGCCACTAATTGCCCACAATTACGGGTAGGTGATGTGTTACCATCAGCAGTGATGTAACGACAACACCGTTACACGAATGGGTCGTGTATTTTGCGCTCAATCGAAATCATATTTCGACGGAACGCAAACACGAATGGAGCCTAGGCAAAGGGGATAAAGCAGTTGTACACACTGCCAACCCACTGGCATCTGCCTTCGTCAAGATTGTAAAGTAAATTTGCCACCCGACAACCAAACGCATCGTAAATTAGTGAGTTTCGTGTGAATAAATCTATCAAGTGAAACCAAGTGATCAGTTACATATTTTCTTCGCGTTAAAACTAAACTTAAATTACAATATTTTATCATTGCACTTATTTCATTCAAAAAAATGTTAGAGCCAGCCTCAAAACAGACGTCCTTCGTCGATTTTGAAGCTGGCTGCACATAGTCACTGCAAGCGTACTAGAAAAAAAAAGAAATGCCAATTTGACGTTCACGTTTCGCGTCACGTTGACATTTCCGCTACCGAGTCCACGAAGCTCGCGATAGTCTAAACCGAAATATGGAGACGAAACAAAATATATAATAAACCTACTACTGCATTACTTAGCGTAAAACTTAAAAGGTATCACTCAAAAATAACACTATGTCCTTAGCGCATTCTAGTCTAATTCCGCGTCGAGCCGATAGATATCCCGCATTGTCAATCACATTTCCGTTCCACCCTTATCCAATTATTGCTAAGACATTACCGTTATGGTAGTTTGCGCCCTCTGTCTACGCGCGATACAGTTCACAAACAAAAAAACATACTTACCTGAGAAATAAAAACTGTTCAACTGTCAACCTACTGTCATTGGCTAATGCACAAACCGTGCAAGCTAAAAGAAAAAAAAACTATCGATCAATATACAATTTTGACTTTTACCGCTGGGATAATAAGCTACAATAATTTGAATTTTTATCTTGACACAATTACATGGGGACCGCAAACATTACCTCAAGATATGCTTAGAGAACAGAAATCCAAAGAGGAGAGGGCGCAAACTAACGAAGCGCTGAATGCACTATACCTCGCGTGTTAAGCGCTTTACGAGAACTCCGCGCGCTTCGCTGCTTCGGCGCGCTTCGCAGTATCCGCGTGCTTCGCCAGTTCCGCACGCTTCGCCAGCAGTTCGGCGCGCTTCGCCAGTTCCGTGCGCTTCGTCAATTCCGCGCGCTTCGTGCACGGGGCGGAATCGCGCGCGCACGCGGCGGTTCGTCAATATGCGCGCCTGTCTTCCATATCGGACATCTGCAATATATAGAGCAGACGTAAGTTTTTATGCTGGTCGGTTGGGGGGTGGGGTTTCTTAGGGGTTGAAGGGGTTCCGAATAAGAGCCTATGGAACCCAAGACGACGTTTTCGACCAAAGACGAAACTTTTTGTGACCGAAGTCCACAAAGTCAGTTTCTGTATAGTCAAAGAATCTAGGAACTCGCTATCATTTTTAACTGCATCATCAGGTACTATGAGGAAAGAACGAACCAATTACTGTAAATAAAATCTGATATGCTTGTACCTTGATCTTCTTATCTGGGCTGCCTTTTATGACTTGGGCAGGCCCTAAGTGGTACAGGCTGTGGGTCCCTTATGAGCGGGGGCCATGCGTCGTGCACGCTTTGAACTGAAGGGCTAGCACAAACATTTGCGTCAAAATATTCGTATCGTCATCGTGAAATATTTGTATTGAAATTGAACAGCGTGCAGGGAGTAATTGGAACTAAAACTCTCATACAAATATTTCACGATGACGTCATTGACGATACGAATACTTTGACGCAAATGTTTGTGCTAGCCCTACTGGTGTACGTACGTTGTGCAGACGTGCCGACCTGCCCCCGTAGCATGACCATCAAAACACGATATTATAAAGCGCTTTATCGCGACGAAATGTTAAAACACAATACGTTTTTATCGTTTTTTTACAGTTCACCGCGATTAACCGCTTAATCATATCGTGTTTTGGCAGCCATGCTACGGGGGCTGAGCGGGCCTTAGGTCGAGCACGCTGTGGGCCGCCCCTTGTGACCTGGGGCCTTATTCTGCTAATCTAAACGTCGTTGTGGTGTCTTGATAGCGTTTCAATAAAACTACTTTTGTTGCTTTTATACGCATTTCCTGGTGCAATTTATTCGTACTACAATTTCTTGATAAGTCCATGGTGACAAATGTTTAAGTTAATAACCGGTTACCCAACAAGAACTGTCTCAAAAAGAGATGTTATTGAAGTGTTATTGACACGGCCGTACGTCGAGTACGCCTGCTGTGGGGTGGCCGGTACGTGTGTACACGCGAGCTGCGAGGTGGCGGTCAAGGAAATTAATTCCCGATCCATTTCGTTGACATATTGTTTGACACTGACAATGCATTAAGGGCGAAAATACCAATAGAGGACGCCTAATTACGTGTAAACAGTGTACCCAAAATCGTCCTTGTAGCATTCGTAGCTCTTATGGTGCCATATTGCTTGACGATATTCAACCTTATGAGGGTTGCAAATTAAATTCTTCGACTTGTCGTGGCGTGACGACCCCTTGTTAACACACGAGCTGTGAAGTGAGGTGGCGAACGTACGTAGTGCAGGCGCGACCGCCTCCTATGACCTAAGCGGGCCGTGACCTGGGCCGGCCGTACGTCGAACACGCTGCGGGCCGCCCCTTGTAGCCTGCGTGTATGCACGTGCGTGCGTACGTGTGCTGTAAGCGTGAGTGTCGTACGTACGTTGGACAGGCGCGGTCGCCTCCTATAACCCAAGCGGGTCGTGACCCGAGCGTGCCGCCCTTTGTGACCTGCGTGTAGACACGTACGTCCGTCCGTGCGTGCGTTGTAAGAGCCACAGCGCATTGAAAACTTTTTGTCACCCGATAGTTATTTTCGACCCGTTAAAGTCCCTAACGCGCTCCCCTCCCGCACCTTTTTTTTGTTCCGCGATAGTGAATAGCTGAACGCAATGTAAAAAAATCTACCTGAGCGATGTCGTAAGCGGCGCGTTAGCAGGCCCCTCAATTAAAGCCTCGTAGCTAAGCATGTATTAGAGACAGAATGTTGATTTTTTTGTTGAAAAGGTTATAAGATCTGGATTAATAAGAGATAATAAAAAGAAATTGTTATAGGGGGCATTATTTGGTAAAAATAAACATTTACTCAAAATTTAACACCTTTATGTTCAAAATTAGTGAAAAAAAATGTTTTTCTCCCTATTGACTGCTTTTATGTACTTTTTCTTATTTACCATACAGTGTTTTGGCATCATTATTTTTTTTTATTTGAACAAAAGTCACGCAGTGGTTACAATGTTATAATTTGAATGTGAGTGAGTGGTGAGTGTGGTACGTACGTTGTGCAAGCGCGGCCGCCTCCTACGACCCAAGCGGGCCGTGACCCGGGCGGGCCGCCCCTCGCGACCTGCGGGTACACACGTTCGTCCGTCCGTCCGTCCGTCCGTGCGGGCGTTGTATTTGAGCGTGAGTGGGTGCGAGTGTGGTAGGTAGGTACGTACGTTGTGCAGGCGCGGGCGCTTCGGCGGCGCGGGCTCGTCGGGCGCGTCCTCGATGACCAGCTCGCCGCCCAGCGCGCACTCCTCGCCGCCGCCGACGCCGCCGCCGCCGCCGTACCCGCCGCTGCGGCAAACAATTTTTTTTATCGTTGCTACTAAGTTGGCAAACGAGCAAACTGCCGACCTGGTGGTGAGCGGTGACGGTCACCTATAATACATGCGGCTCCTGTGACATTCGCAGTAAAATTGCAACCCCCCAAGGGCCGCAGTGTACGTTGCCAACTTGTGACTTAAGATGTGAAGTCACGGTGTAGCCAGTAATTTCAGTGCCATATCTTAACCTTCAAACCGGAACACGGCAATGCGAGCACTGCTGCTTTGCGGCAGAAATAGATAAGACAAAGGTACCCAAGCACGCGAACCTGATACAGAGTCTCCCTCCGGTAATCGCTATGACAATACAGTCATAGTGGTGCAACGTTAACGGGAAACACCGAGCTCGAGAGAATTCATAAATAGGCATTTATAAAATGTATTGCTGTCGCGCTTTGTGTCCGAACAACTAAACTGAGCGCGATAGGGACAACTGCAGCGCTGGGACCGAAAATACCTATGAAAAGTACACAAAATACGTTTCGTAGTTCCCTGTTTTCTCCGCGAAAAAGGAGGATGCCCACTTTTGTATGGAGACTTGCCCCACTAAAAATTTTCATGAATAGAAACAACTCTAGGCTTATTTTAAACGCTTTGTGTGCTTGAATAGAAATCAAGTATTGTTTTTTAATTAAAGCTGCAGTTCCCTAGATATCCATAAAAATTGCTCCTAACCTAACCTATGCGACCTGTATAAGTTGCAAGAAAGACGTCAAACTAAACTGAACTGTTATGCTAAACTATCGATCATTAACAATCAATTATAATAACACTATCAATAATCCTATATTGATATCCAATATTATCAACAATAAGGAATAAAATGTGTAGGTAACAGAAATCGCAAGCAACGATGCGACTTATTTTAGACGCGTTCCACCTAAGTACAGATTTGCAGAATTTTCAACATCATCGGGAGTTTTTGATAGGGTAAATGCTCTATGATTTTTGACCGTCATCGAGCAGCATAATTATGTTAACGTAATGCGCTACATTTCAAAATATAAAATATTTTGAATAAGATTCCCTTTGTGAAAAATAGCGTGGTTAAAAATGTTAACATTAATATTGTATAAAAGGAACGCAAAATATAAATTAATATTGATGTTAGCGTAAAAAATGGTGCGCTGCTTAGATGGAAAACGGGGTTTTATACTCTATGCGACCTATCAACCTTCTGTCATTGAAAAAAATGTTTTTTAATTGAAATGATAAAATTAATATATTTTATAATTTATTAGAAATAAATATTTAAAAATGTAATGAAAAATAATGCATAACATTGAAAAATGTGTTACTGTAGCTACAACGAAAAAATGCATAAATATGCAGTTGCCATTTTGTAACAGGAAATGCATGTAAGTTTTTATTTTATTGCCGAAAATAACTGTAGCTTCTATTTTTTTTATATAACACTGAAAAATCATGTTTTGATAAAATATATTTAACTAGAAATACCGCTTTATTGGTCGTCGACCTTGATAGTGGGGCAAAATCGGGCATCCTCCTTTAACAACTGAATATGCAACATAAATTACTCACGCATAGTAGGGCGAGTGCTGATGTATGACGAGTCCCGAGGGAGCGTCATCTTCCTGGATGGACACCAGGTTACCGCCCGTCGTCGTGCCCACTACGTATTTCTCTGTAAAAAAAAACAAGATCTTCAAAAACTTTTCACTAGAGAATCACGGCCCGTATGTACACAGTTTTTGTCCCTATTACCGTGCTATTGTGCTGCCGTTGTCTTGTTTAATATAACCGAGCGTGTAGAAGGTAAGAGCAAAAATAGCGTAAGTAGTTGTTTCATATCCACCCACCTTGCGAGTCTGTCAATGTTGATGTTTTGTGTTTTCGTACAATGTGTAAATATTGTAAGATTAATGGTGAATCCCAGTGTTCGGTAAAACCTAAAAAGGTTTATGTAGCACTGTGTTACGTTAAAATTAAAGTATAATAACAAAAATTGTTATTTACCTTAGTGCTGTAATTTGTGAGTAAGTATGAAAATAATTAACTCGTAAACAGCGTAAAAGAGATAAAATAGTGATTAATTGAGGAAATAGAAACAGCAAAAAACAGTCAGGTGTGCGTGTGCGTGCGTGCGTGCACGTGTACATGTGCGTGTTTTTTTTATGGAGGGCCCGACAAATGACCTCCTCCCGCCTGAATGTTAAGCGGTGAAAGAGGCCCAAATGAGTTGACAGATAGAGGAGGGACGACATCCACTATCCTACCTGCCCGCCCCTTGCCGGCTCAAAAGATGCTTTTTCACGCCTCTTTTAAAGGAACCCATGTTATAGGATAGGGGAAACACGTGCGCAGGTAGAGAATTCCAAGTGTGGAATAGAATAGTTTAATTTTAGGGGATGCGCAACTCAACCTAGATATAAGAGTAGTCGGAAATACATAAGAACACAATAGATCAATTAGAAAATGAAAAAAAACAACGGCACGGACCACGAGTCTGTGGTGATTATAACTGTGGAATGAACGACAGAAAAAGAAATCTTGGAAGTTCTTGGTACGGTGTGAAAGAGAGGATACAGTGTAAGTTCCGTGTGTGTGTGTGTGTGAGTGTGCGTGTGTGCGATCAAGATAGTCAAGCAACGTTACCTTCCCGTTCGCCGCCGGCTCCGTTGGTGACCACCGTGATCTGGTGGCCGGCCACCACCAGCCCGCCGCCGCCGTACATGCCGTGACCTGCGGACGAGCATGCGATCATTATAATCACAAAAATATATAAGATAAAACACCTGCAACTTCGCAGCAGTGGCCTCGCTAGGCGTCGGCGACGTCGGCCACCGCCGACGGCCTCGCGCCTGAGCCTCGCGCCTCGCAAAAAATTCTTACAAGTTTCGTCAAGTTTCAAAATTATTTCCTTAAAATCAATAGTTATGTATATCTTTTACAAGTGGTAAATAATCGTATTATTAAACCAAGAAATAGGTACCTACGGTAAGTACTAACTTAAAGGTAAACTATTTCTCCATTAAAACCGAAAGAGAAAAGTGAATACCTAGTTTTAAACCTGCGCTAGTGTTTTTATCGAAAACGTAGAATTTTTTTGCCTTTCGATCAATGCCTTAGAGTATGTTTTGTTTGCGTCAAAATTCGTAACAATCAAGTATTTAAAAGTGCCGAAGGGCTGAGGGCGAAGTAAAATAGGCCTCGCGAATTTGATGTCGCCGACGTCCACATGTGGTCTAGCGCCGCCACTGCTTCGCAGGATTATATAGCTAACATCATAAACAACAACGTTTGTTCTACGATACGTTTGATAATTCGTTACATTTTACCTTTACAAAAAAAAATCATTTAATATACCTCTAGAATGTTTGTAAGTCTACGCGCACAGCGTGCGAGCGTAGCGTCGTCGTTTATAAATGAAATATAGACTTATCAATGTCACGACAGTGCTATGAACACTTGAAAATTGACTTTTGTTCAATTTATTGAGTAGTCTTAAAACTCGTAAAACAAACGTTGTAGTTAAGGATGTTAGCTATCTAATACTGGAAGGTTTCAGGTGTTTTAGAATTAACCCTGTAATATAGTCGAATATAGAGAATCTCCCTATTTTTTGAAGTCGAAAAATCCTTCCTACTGCCTTCTCAAAATAGTGGGGTTTGACAACTAACATCATCGACACGGTAATAGTAAATACAGTAGAATGACTTCATAGAAACGGTCGAAACATGCGCTATGCCACAGAATAGATAATAGTACTAAAGTACAGAAGGATCACTCTCGAAGAAAAGCTAAGTTTAGGTATGAAAATGTACCTACTCTTGCGACCTTCAACTGACTTCACGGGAAATTGAAATTTATTGCAGGACACGAGCGTTCTAATTCCGTTACGAGTCGCTGACCCGATACCGAGTTGGCGACAAGAGCGCAGGGTTCCCACTCACCGATATATTTACGAAAATATTAATTAATTAATAAAGATAAAAGTGTGTATTAATTAATTCAACAAAATATATTTCTTGTCTATCTACTAAGTTCTTAGTTTCAGATTTTTGTATTGTCAAAAGAATAACATGTTTCTCAGTTCAGAAAATTGTTTTTGATCCAATTAAATAATTTTATCGCAGGTAGAAAATTAGAGGAGCAAAGAGAACCACCGGTCGCCGTAGTTGCCGTTGAACGAGCTTCGACGCGGCACCATAATTGTAGACTAAGAGCTTATTTATTTAAATTTAAATAAATAAGCTCTTAGTTTATTTAAATTTAAATTATGAAAGGGCAATGTCCATTTTTGGCTACCAGTGAACACAATGCCACAAGGAAAAAGATTTGCAAATTAATTATCTTATTATTTTAGCAAACTTATACTTAAACAGATTTGTATCAAACAACACTTTTGTGAATATATTTTTTTTCAGTATTTATTTTATTTATGCGATCAATAGCATGACATCTTCCGGCGTAGCGCACGGTATTCTATCCAATAATAATTGCTACTGTGCGAGAGATTAAAATGCTGTGCTCTGTTAAGTGAAAATAAATAAAGTTATAATATTTTTCAGTTTAAATCAGTAATACAATAATAAATTATGAATTAAAATAAATAGGAACTGTTTCTGACTATGAATTTAATATTTTTGACATATGGCAACACTAATACGAAAACAAGAAAAAAATATATCATGTCATGTCAATTGTCATTCGCTTTGTTTTTCTACATCGTTAGTATTATTTTCGTGATTTATGCAACGCCGACTTTGTTAATTTATAATGGACCTCGATAATTCTCTTTCCTTCGCCATCCCATGGACATCGATTCTCTCTCTCATTCCGACTCCTGCTCAGCTAAGGACACCAAATGGAAGGTTGTTTGTTATACATTATACAAAATTAAGTAAGTAAGCGCTAGAAAAATCAATTTAAAGACTTTGATACTAATTCTTGCTCAAATTTATTTATATGAGGCTACTTACTAATTAATTATTGTAAAAAAATAATTGTAAATGAATGTTCATCATTAGCCAAAGTCTCATACAAAATGGACAATCCCCTTTGAGGGTTGAAAATATTCGAATCCTTACAAACAATCTTATTAAATAGTTCACAGGAAAACACGAACATGGCAATGTGGGTAATTGGATTTCTTGTAGTAACTGAAACAATTCACTTCCAAGATTTCCTTGTAAATGGTGCTCAAAATTATGTGTAAATACTGTCTCTAATTTCTGAATATACTCATTCATTTCTTGAGAGGGCATCTTTAAACTTCCATAGAATGATTTTCTTTTATTATAAGCTTTATAGTGAGTAATAAAATAAAACAAGTATGGTCCATATATATATCATCTACATACTTGACTGCGTAATCATAATAAGCATAATTTATCAAGTATAAAAACTATTGTAATTTTTTTTAAGTAGGTATTTTTACTATTATACTTATTTCGCATTCATTCATTTAAACGCCCTAAAACACTTAATACCTATTTTTAACAATTTTATCCTTATCATGTGGGTATCACCTACTATAATAACAAAGTAGTTAGGATGTGATGTGAAAAATAGTCAAATAGCTTTCCTTTCAATATCTTTTGGTATATTAAAAAATGATAATTTTGCATCCTTTTTCTTCCGTTTAGTTATACACCCATAAACACAACAGTACCTATCATACAGATGACGTGATTATTTCGAATTCATTGTTCGTTACAAAAATCACCGAGAAAATCTTAACTATTACCACCTATTACGTGCGACGCGGCTAGCGTGCGAGCTGAGTGGCAACCCTCTGCCATATAGCGGCTGGCCGGGGCGCCCGGCCAAATGTACCTAAACTGCGGAGTGAGACCCCCCTGGCTATGCCTACGCGCCTCGATATGGGATCGCACTCGGATCGCATAGCGACAAGGGCTGTCACAAATGCAGTTCACCGCAGGGCGTATGCACGAGTCAAACGGAGCGCATGGTCGGTAAGCGAGCAGCCCTATCGCTGCCCACTCACCAAGCGATGCCGAGCGGCCGTAGGTATAAAATTTCAAAGAGGGGCCGAGTCCACATACTGTATTATACTATTACCGTGTCATCGACATAATAAAAATATAGTGCTCAAAGAAATGGAGAAACAGTCGGCGATACATTGGTATAAGCGAAATAAAGTACCATCATCATGACAATACAATTCAAATTAAAAACTGAGCAACTTTCCCAAAGGAAAATATGTACAAAGACACAAAAAAAATCTGGTCTTTCTATAACAATTTCCTTAGTTAAAATATAATTTTGAATAAATGAGTGCGAAGATTTTTGTCGTTTTTAGACATACGTTCCTCGGGGAAAGTTGTTCAGTTTCACAAGTAGAATCGTGTTCTCTTTTTTTCGGAAGCGGTTGCATTACACCCTGTATACAGGGTTAATTTTCAAAGAGGAGCCAAATTTTGTGTGCTTGTTCAGACAAGCAATCCGAGCAATTTTTACTATGGGACCAATTTGGAAATCGCGAAAAAAAAACAGCTGTGCAATACATTTAGGCTCAGTGGATATTGAACATTTGTATGGAGCGGTTGGTTTTTTCTGCGATTTCAAGCTTGATCCCATAATGAAAGTTGTTCAGGTTGCTCGTCTGACCGAGCACACAAAATTTGGCTCCAGCTTAAAAAGTAACCGTGTATGAGCTGTGGTGATGATGATGATGGTGATGGTGATGATGATGTGTGCGGGTTACCTGGTGATCCGGGCGCGCTCTGGCTGACGCCGGCGCCGGGCCGCTGCGGCGCCAGGTACGCCGCGGGCTGCCCCAGCCTTTGCTGGCCCGCCTGCGAACCAAGGACCGGAAAACCCCTTTATTTGATTAAGCCGATTGTTAGGGAAACCCTATCAATAGGTTACCGAACGATAGGGTTACCCCATTGATAGGGTTAGACTTTCCTTGTGGAAACTTTTTGAATAAGCTTAACCTTTAATTTTAAGTGCTTACCAAGTAATAAGGTTACCCTATTGTCTCCTATCTTATTTCCGCACATTTTCGCGATTTTTACTAACATTGGATTGATTCGACCGACGCCGACGGTGAGGGCGGCGGACGGCAGTGTTTTCTTATTTATTAGATTGACACTGATATCTGTTTTCAAGTTTTATGTTAAATTATTATAAACATGGAATCTATAATACAGCTATAAATCTTGTCGCGACATTGTAGATAAAGAATAATACAATACTTACCTATTTAAGTTGATCTTGATATTGGTAACTCTAAGAAAAATATTTGTTTTATTTAAAAAATCTTGCGGCAAGCTTTTATATTTTAATAAAAAAATGTTTCATGTAATAAATTAATGTTTATTTTCCTCTTTTTAGGGCATTAAAATAACGAATAGACAGCTCTTGTTGCGTATTGAATGTTTGTGAATAGCAACATTTGCCGTTACATAGTTATTCATCAAGCAAATCAAAAACTAATGCTTGAACTAATTTGAAGAAATTAAGGTCTATTATCGTTTTTTTTTTCAAACTTCTACGTTCAGCCGATTTAAGGCCGATTTCGAGATCTGGGAAATCCTATGTTACCGCAGCAAATTCCTAATAACTTAAAAAGACTTATTCGTCAACTGGCGAGCGCAAAACTCGCGAGCGCTCGCCAGTTGGCACCTTCCGATTTTACCTAATTTTTTGGTCGTCAACTCGCTCGATGGTGGAATCTGACATATTTATGTACAGTCAGCTACAAAAATGTTTAAGTAAATTTAAAGTAGGTACCTTTTTTAATGTTTAAGATACTTTATACGATGTAAGTTTAAAATAAAACAAAACATAGTTTTGAGATAAAGGTTGGGGAAAAAGTCTTTTCGCATTATAGTATGTATAAACTTGTAATAAAATCTCTTTGGCTATACTATTTGTATCTGGCTGGTTTTGGTATCATTGAAAGTTTAAATTTTAAAGAACATAATTCCAAATTCAAATTAGGAAAATGTGTGATTTTCATTTGTTTTTCGTACCGCCAAGATGAGTGAATCTAATGAAGAAATTCGATACATTTTAAAATTTTACTACAAAAAAGGTAAAAATGCAACGCAAGCCGCGAAAAAAATTTGCGATGTTTATGGACCTAGTGCAGTGTCTGTGAGAGTAGCACAAATTTGGTTTAAGCGTTTTCAATCCGGAAATTTTGATGTCAAAGATGCACGTCGCTCTGGTCGCCCTATTACAGATAAAATGGATGCCATTTTTGAAAAAGTGGAGCAAGATCGGCCTGTCAGTAGTTACGACGTAGCTGAGGAACTGGGAATTGACCACAAAACAGTTTTGGTGCATTTGAAAAAAACTGGGTACACAAAAAAGCTCGACATTTGGGTACCTCACGAGCTCACTGAAAGAAACCTAATGAACCGTGTACTCATTTGTGATTCTTTATTACGACGTAATGAAACCGAACCATTTTTGAAGAAGCTGATAACTGGTGATGAAAAGTGGATCACGTACGACAAGAACGTGCGAAAAAGGTCGTGGTCAAAGGCCGGTCAGGCTTCACAGACTGTGGCGAAACCCGGGTTAACTCGCAACAAGATGATGCTGTGTGTGTGGTGGGATTGGAAGGGCATTATTCATTATGAGCTGTTACCACCAGGCAGGACCATCGATTCTGAACTCTACTGCGAACAACTGATGAGATTAAAGCAAGAAGTTGAGAGAAAGCGGCCGGAATTAATCAACAGAAGGGGTGTGGTTTTTCATCATGATAACGCTAGACCTCACACATCTTTAGCCACTCAGCAAAAATTAAGAGAGTTTGGCTGGGAGGTGTTAATGCATCCGCCGTATAGTCCTGACCTTGCACCTTCAGATTTCCACCTGTTTCGGTCTCTTCAGAATTCTTTAGGCAGTGTCAGGTTAACATCACGAGAGGACTGCCAAAACCACTTGTCGCGGTATTTTGACCAGAAGTCCCAAAATTTCTATAGCAATGGGATCATGTCCCTACCTACAAGATGGCAAAAAGTTATCGAACAAAATGGTACCTACATACTTTAGTTAAATGTAAATAAACTATATTAAAAAATGTTTTGAATTTTCTTAAAAAATGCGAAGAAACTTTTTCCCCAACCTATTATATAAATCAACATGACAAAAAACTGCTTATTTCCTTAATAATTATCAACAATATCACAATGACTCAAGAATTTGGCTTATTACCTATTATATTAACTGTCCAAAACTAAGCAATGTGAGTGAATTTCACTATGAATACTTTTTAAGAAACTTAATTTACTACCCCTTCCTATATATTTGAAATTGCAAAATTTGTAAAACAAAATTTTAAAAGTACTAAAGAATTATTTCCAAATAAATATACAAGATATATAAATAGACTTGACCCTGGTGTTCGACCAAATTCTACAAAATTCATAATTAACTGTTGTTGTATGTGTATCTCTATATACAGTGTGTCCCCGAATAAGGTGCACAAACGAAAATGGGTGAAATTAGACTACAATTTATTGATAAAAAAAGAGAAGAAAAATTTTAAAATTAAATTGTATTTAATATTGATTTTTTTATTCTCTTTTAAGACCTTTTGTGTTTGTAAAATTGTAACATTGTAACCACTGCGTGGATTTTGTTCAAATAAAAACAATAATGATGCCAAAAGATTAACTATAGGTGCGTTCCATTTGACCGCAGATTCGCAGCATTTTCAACATTTTTAGCATCATCGCGTTTCATTAGCTTTTGACGCTAGCAGGGCTAGCATCGTATGTTGACGTAATGAGTTCCATTTAAACAATATTTTGATTTTTAGGTTAGGTTTTCTTTGTGAAACATAGCGCGGTTAAAAATTTTAACATTTCTTATAAGAAACGCAAAATGTGGTTAGCATTTGATGTTAGCGTGACAAAATGGTGACGCTTAAATGAAAAACGGGGACTGTATGGTAAATAAAAAAGTACATAAAAGCAATCAATAGGGAGAAAAACATTTTTTTTTCACTAATTTTGAACATAAAAGTGTAAATTTTTTTTATTGCATAAAGTTGGCAAACAAGCAAACTGCCCACCTGATGGTAAGTGGTAACAGTCACCTATAATACATGTGGCTCTTGTGAGATTCGCAGCAAAACTGCTACCTCCACAAGAACAACAGTGTACGTTGCCAACTTGTGACACAAGATGTAAAGTCACAGTACCCAATAATTTCACTGCCATATCTTACCCTTCAAACCGGAACACAGCAATGCGAGCACTGATGTTTGCGGCAGAAATAGGTAAGGCGGAGGTACCTGAGCAGACGACCCTGGTACAGAGTCTCCCTCCAGTAAATTTTCTAGTAAATGTTTATTTTTACCAAATAACGCAGTTAATAAAAAATGTTTTTTTAGATTTTTTGTAATAAATACTTATTGTGATTTGTTTTTCTTGTTTAAATCAATTTTACAATGAATAAGCTTAGCTTAAGTTTAAAAAATGCTTAAATGTGTTTAGCTAAATTCCAATTTAAGAAAAGCTACCTCAGCGGTTGACAAAAAGGCAGCGGCGCGGGCGCCAGGGGACGGCGCGTTAGCAGGCCCCTCAATTAAAGACTCGTAGCTAAACATGTATTAGATACAGAATGTTGTTTTTTTTTTGTTGAAAAGGTTATAAGATCTGGATTAATAAGAGGTAATAAAAAGAACTTGTTATAGAAAGAAAGAAAGAAAGAAAGAAAATGGTTTATTCAGTGGCACTGACACAGAATAACAAATAAAAAAGGGAGTACACTAATAAATGTGCCACGGAAAGGGTATCTACTCAGCATAATGCATATAGGGGGCATTATTTGGTAAAAATAAACATTTACTCAAAATTTAACACTTTTATGTTCAAAATTAGTTAAAAAAATGTTTTTCTCCCTATTGACTGCTTTTATGGACTTTTTTTTTATTTACCATACAGTGTTAATCTTTTGGCATCATTATTGTTTATTTGAACAAAATCCACGCAGTGGTTACAATGTTACAATTTTACAAACACAAAAGGTCTTAAAAAGAGAATAAAAAAATAAAAATCAATATTAAATACATTTTTTTTTTCTAAATAAAATTATTTTTTTATCGATCAATTGTAGTCTAGTTTCACCCATTTTCGTTTGTGCACCTTATCCGGAGACACACTGTATAATAAGTTACCAGAAAAAATTTTACATTTAACAGATCTAAAGTTGAGTTATATAAATGGTTGCTATGTATTTTTTTTTGTTAAAGAATTTTTATGTAATAATTAGTTTTTGTAGCATTTAGCCAGGTAGCACCCGCCATTGCTATCGCTGACACGAGTGCAATTTCTTCTCGATATTTTATGTGAAAGTTTTAGTTATTGTTAAGTTTTAAAGTTAAGTATACGTTTCACATTAGAAGACGTAAGTATAATACTTATTTTAACTAAGTAAAATCATCAATTTACCCCTACAATACATTAATATCACTAAAAACTTCCACATTCAAATATTTTTCATTGTTTCGCCTTTACTTTTGGACGTCATTTTTTCCTTACACTTCTATGGACGGGGTCATTGAGGCCCCTGTTCTTCGTTACGCAGTTTACACGTTTTTTTAGATATTAGGCTAAAATTTATGTCTTAATCGTAATAAATAGGTTCAAATCAAACTAAACCAATACAAATTAAATAAAATGTTAATAAATTTTACTTAGTATAACGAAATAAAGAACTTATGTGATAATAATTATAGGAATAAGTCTCATCTAACAAGAAAAACTACTTTTTCCTCAATTATGAATTCTAATAAGTAAATTAAACATAAAAGAAAGCTCGTAGGTAAAAAAATAGAAAAATGACACCTATTTAACAAAAGCAATCGTAATACAATTGCTTTATCGATATTTTCTGACGCACTGCTGGCTGCACAGCTAATTATATTGAACATTTTTAAAGAAAAATTGATTAAAAGTAGAAGGAAATAAAAATATGATTGTCCTTATATTTGTAGACAAGGAGCCTTAGAGACCCCAAGTCCATAGTTAAAGATTAACTGTTTTATTTCCATATTTTCTCTACAGGCGGCAGTATTAAAGGCTTAATTTTTATTATAAAAACCAAAGCACGCTTAAGCATGCTAATCTGGGCAGAGCAACGTTTTGGTCCGAAAATGAAAACCAAATACGATTGTACATATTCCGAAAAATCGTAAACATAACAGATATTAAAATTCAATTCCAACCCAGAAAACAAAACACAAAGACTCAGTTACCAACCTTCCAAACCCAGGTAAACCTGCGGGCAATAGCTAGTTTTTATAGTTTTTGGTTTCAATCTTTTTTATTTGACTGTACTTTAGATGCGCGCGCGAGTTGACGACAAAAAAAATAAAATAAAATCGGAAGGTGCCAACTGGCGCGCGCTCGCGAGTTTCGCACTCACCAGTTGACGAATAAGTCCTTAAGAATGACAACACGCACTAATTCAAATTCAAAAATCTTTATTCAACCTAGGCCTTTACAGGCACTTATTGACGTCAAAACAAAGCAAAACATTCCAATTTAAAGAAAACATATTTAACCTTATATGTGCATACATCCTGAATATACCTACTCAAGATGTCTGCAAATACAAGTAGCAATTTAAAAAAAAGTTGAATCTACACCTGTTCAGAAATTGGGAGAGCCTTCTCGAGAAGAACAGGCAAGAAACTCGAAAGGTAAAATTTTTTTATCTCCTCTTTTAAATCGCCATTTACAATTTTGGTTTTGTTACATAGTCATTGAAAGTTAAAAAAATACAATCGGTATGCTTACATACACTTAAAATGTCAAAAAATAAGTTATAGACTTTACACTAATCATAATACAATAAATTAGGTATGTTGTTACCAAACATATGATAACTTAGTCTATATAATTCAAAATCAGTGTCAGTTCTTTTCTGACAACAATATCTGTTAACATCAATAGCTATAACAACACGATTATTGACATTATAACGAATAAAATAATAACTTCATATTAAACACCAGGCATTGGCATCATTTAAATAATCGTTCACTTTTTATTATCCTTTACTCATTAAAATCTTTTTTACATGCGCTTTAAACTTATAAAAAGGCAAGTGTAACTGACACTATGTGGAACTTTGTTGTAAAAAGTTCCAAATTTTGTCACAAATTTTGCTATTCACAAACATTTAATACGCAACAAAAGCTGTCTATTCGTGTATTTGGTTCCGGACGGAAACGATTCTATTTAAAAAAATTGACCCGGACATACAAACATACATACATATATACACATACATACATACAGTGCAGGCTAAATACAAGTTTGTAAAAACAAACAAGCTGCACCGCGACTGGCGCGCAGCTTGGCGACATCTTAACGTAAACTGATTGACGAGTCACACGAAAATTAACTTTAGTGCGAATAACTTATTATTCCTTATTATTTGATGGGGCGATAGTTTGCGGCTGTCGATAACTACACACGTAAACGGTTATGCAACAATAAGTCTAATGCATTTGACGTAAAAACTTGAATTGCTTGTGCGCGTTAAAACCCTATTGATAGGGTTAGCCTCAATGGGGTTTTCGGATGCGGTAAGTGCTTACCCTAATTAACTGTATTATTTTGGTTAGCCTTTCGGTGCAGTAAGTCGATGAAATGCTTACCGTATTGATAGGGTTTGTGAAAACAAGTCTATAAATTACCCAATCAAAAACCCCTTATATGGAAAGTGGTTTCGGTCCTTGCTGCGAACACGATTATTGCATATTGGAGACGCGTCGATATCCGGCCCAGCTTCGGTAACTAATAATAATGTCCTCCTAATCGATATTCGGTCACGGCGACCAATCTCAACGGAGACTAGCTATCTGCGCAGGAGATATTATAGTGCACAAATTAAATGACTGCGCAAAAGCAAGTGCACTCTCTGTTCCATAGGCATTTTAAAAGAGGAGACAAAAAAAATACAAGACCTTCCGAGTTTCTTGCCTGTTCTTCTCGAGAAGGCTCTCCCAATTTCCGAACAGGTGTAGAGTCAATTATTTTTTCATTTGACTTGTATTTGCACACATCTTAATAATGGTTGGGGTGTGTGTACATACAAGGATTAAATAATTTAGTTAATTAGATTCTTGGTTGAACATTTTTATGTTTTTTTTGACGTCAATAAGTGCTCTGTAAAGGTCTATATTGAATAAAGATTTTTGAGTTTGAAAAAATAGTCCGATAGGATGGTCAGCCGACACGACCGGGGCGTGATCAGGCGCAGGACCCATTGTTCTACGTGCCTTCCGAAGCACGGAGGAGCTCGAGATGTTTCGTATTTTGGTCACCCATCATAGGACTGACCACAGTCGACGTTGCTCAACCTTAGCAATCGCTCGCTGAGCGCACGCGCCAATGTACCACCAAGCTCCTCGAAGGTTCAGATATTCCCAAATTTACCGAAATTCTGCTGAGGTTCGTGTAAATTGAATAATAATTTTTGTTTTTGCTTTGTCTTCACCGACTGCAAGAGGAAATTGCTAAAGATTTGTTGAATAATTTATTGATTTTTATTTTTTCTTGCGGGACTAGTCTATCTATGCAAATAAATAAAATTGAAGTGTCTGTTTGTAATGTCAAAATAACAAGTTTTTACTAAATGGGTACGAATGTATATTGGGTACCAATAACAAAAACACAATTTAAAAAAAAATTGTCTGGTTGTCTGTCTGTTTGTTCCCGCTAATCGCGGGCACAGCTAGTTGAAAATAAAATCAGACATCTAACGAGCAGTTTTATTGACACGCGTTATGGCGACACGATAGCAACGTTGTGATTAGCAGAACTAGGTCCGCAGGAGTGTCCAGGTGTCCAGTACCTGGTGGTCGTGGTCCTCCGCGGAGAGCAGGTCGGGCGTGGGCTCGCGCGACAATTCCTCGGGCGTCACTAGACCAGACACTCCCACCTGCGACGGCGACGTAGGTGCACTCCTGGAAACAAGCGCATTAAGCTTAAGAAGTGTGAAAACTCCGATTCGATAAGCGTGTTAACAGTCATTAATCGTCGTTGTCGCACATGAGATGACGAGATTGGTGCAGTACTGTCACACACACACGTACACACGCCTGCTGCACACAAAACACAAACACACACACACGTGCCACCGCATGAGCTAAGGAGTCCACGAACTGTCCGAAATCTCCGATTCGATCAGCCTGTCAACATCTTATATGTCATCGCAATTATACTCGACGAGATTGAGGCGATACTGTCACACACTCACACGTACACACGCACAAGCATACGCACCTACGATGCACACACGCACAGACAGACACGCACACACACTCATCCATTAAGTAAAATGCTGTGATACTGCAACACACTCATATCTGCATCTTAACGCAGAACATATATTTTTTTTTTATGGGATAGGGGGCAAACAAGCAAACGTATCACCTGATGGTAAGTGATTACCGTCGCCCATGGACACCCGCAACCCCAGAGGAGTTACAAGTGCGTTGCCGGCCTTTAAGGTAGGAATACGCTCTTTTCTTGAAAGTTTGAAGGTCGTATCGCTTGCATAACACACTCGCTTGCACCTATAGGAGGGCAAAGTTAAATGGAACTGCACTCTCTCAGTAGGCATCTTGGTGCAATACTGCCACACAGTCACACACCTAGAGAAAAGGCTCTTTTTTTTTTCTCTGCATCGCCTGAAGGTTGACTGGCAGATAATGCCCCAGGCATTAAGTCCGCCTTTGTATACAAAACTGTACATAAAGAGTTATAAATAAAAAAATAAAATAAAATAAAAAGGCTGAAGTCCCACAGAACCAGGGAGCGGACCCAGTGACCGTAATACCTTAGGGTTTTGATCGTGTATTTTGTAACGCTAGGTTACAAAATGCCTTACGGTAAGCTTCCAAACGGCTTACCGGTTTACACGTTAATCCCTTCGATTGAATTAATTTGGGTTACCGCTTACCGATATCAAAAACCCCTAAATGGGTTAGCGTTCTAAACGCTGATTAATTTGTGCAAGTTATTTTAGACCTTACGTAAGTATATCGCGTATAGATTGCTTTTGCACCGCATATATGCCGAAAGTCGCGACCGAACTCCGGCGTTATTGCGCCCGCAGTGCTATTTCAATCGCTCGGTGTGCGTGAGGGAAAGGGTTACCCTAACCCGATCAGTAAGCGGTTAAGCGCATAAACCCTGAAAACTTTTAAGATTAGGTAAGCCGTAAATTATTGTTGTGGGTGGAAATCCCTATTTTACGGGTTACCGTTATTGTTGGGAAACCTGTTAAACGGCTTACCGAGCCCACTATCACACGAATGGGTTACCCTTTCGAACAGGTTAAACAAATGAACGGGTTTTACCGGTCCCTGCACAGAACTGCACTCGCTCAGTCGAAAAGTTTTTGCTTACGCCAACGCTGTCATATACATACAGACATGCACACAGTCAGACAGACAGACACACACACACACACACACACACGCGCGCACGCACCTGGAGGAGAGGCCGAACGGCGCACGGAACTGCACGCCCCTCGGGCGCCGCGGGCGGAACGCGAGCTCGATCAGCTTGCCCTCGCTCTGCGGGTCGATGCGCCAGAAGCTGCCCTTGCCCGGCTCCTCCTGGCTGCGGGGCACCTTGATGAAGTACCTGCCGCACACGGAACGCACCCCGTATTCAATACGTATCACCTAGGCTCGTCTTAATAAATACACCAACAATTAAAAAAAAACAAAAATCTTTATTCTGCATAGGCCTTTCTTTACAGACACCTATTCACGTCAAAAAGGTATGTTTATAAAATATATAATAAATGAGCTATGTTAAAGAAATGGTAAAACGATGGTTAAAATGGATGGTATGATATGGTAAGTAAAACAATAATGTATATCATCACGTGTATCAAGCACGCGGCCGAAGGCAATGGTGAAATTCTTGACTGACACGAATTTTATCTAATGGCCGGTACACACTTTGTTTAGTGTTTAGTGCGAGTGGCTTGTTTAGTGTTTAGTGCTTAGTAAAAAACACGTTCGGACAGCTTCTGTTTAGTGTTAAGTGTTTAGCGAATAGAACACGTTCTATTTTTTCTGCAAGTCGCCTCTCCCGCGCTCTCGCCTCCACCCCTTACTTGCAGCTAAACACTCACTAAACAAGTTTGGACAGATCTGTTTAGTGTTTAGTCCATATAATGAAATAATGAACAAATAAACTAAACACCGTTTACTAAACAGTGTAGGGACAGCACCTACTAATCACTTAACACTAAACAGTGTACTAAACACTAAGCACTTGAGTAAACAAAGTGTATACCGGCCATTATTGCTATATTTATTTGTAATGGACGGTTAAGGACCATACACTTTTCATTAAAGACCAAAAGTGACAGCATACTACTTAGGATTGTCCAAAGCCGTATTTTACCGGCTTACCTATTTCTGCCGCAAAGCAGCAGTGTTTGCATTGCTGTGTTCCGGTTTGGAGAGTAGGATACTTATGGCATTGAAATTATTGGGTACCGTGACTTTACATCTTATATCACAAGTAACGGCAACGTTCACTGTGCTTCTTGTGGGGGTTGCAGATTTGCTGCGAATATCACAGGAACCACATATACTACAGGTGACAGTTACTGTTTACCATCAGGTGACATGCTTGTTTGCGAATTTAGTTGTATAAAAAAAGCCAATACAAAGTTAGAATCGACCAAAAATAACACAGACTCGGCTTGGGATAGCTCCTTTAGAACGTAGTACATTAAAACTCAAGGAATATTTAGAGCAACGGCTGACAAATTAAAAGCAAGATCGTGCTAGATTTTTTCTTAGACGATAAACCCCCCCGCATGTATTATACATGTGATGCGAGCCGCGCAGGGGCGGATCCAGGATGTCATTGGGGAGGATTCTGAAGGTTCCCTCGGAAGGAAGATTAACTCGGAGCTAAGGTTGAAATTGCAAGCGAACAAAAAAAAATAAAGTGTTATTTTCATTGATTTTTTACAAAATAACGTAACCGCCCCTGCGTGCCGCTAAAAGTTGTGCCGGAATCGTGGCACCCCCCGGATCCGCCAATATTATGGAGCCTCGCGAGGCGTGACCGCTCACCTGTTGAGCGACAGGTTGTGCCTGATGGAGTTCTGCCAGCCCTTGTCGGCGGTGCGGTAGTACGGGTAGTGCTTGGTGATGTAGCTGTAGATGCCGCTCAGCGTGAGCTGCTTGTCCGGCGCGGAGGCCACCGCCTGCACGATCAGCTGCGCGTAGCTGTACGGCGGCTTGGCGTCGTCGCGGCCCTCGCGCTCCCCCCGCTCCCGCTCCCCCCGCTCGCGCTCGCGCACGTCGCGGCTCGCGTACCCGGACTCGGACGTCGTCGACGACACCTGCGACGACGACGGCGCGGATGAAATAATAATAGATTATTATGTTTATTTCAATTTTTCAATCAAGCTCAATTTTGAACAGCTCCTTTTAGGCTTAATAAACACTTGTGTTAAGATCTATCTAGCGCTCTTCTTAAAACAATAGTTCAGGATTGAGTACTTAAATTAATAGGTAGCTATTCAAAGATTAAGGTAAAACATATTCTATTGCTTAAATAGGTGTGTGTGTGTGTATGTTTGTGCGTGCGCGTGTGTACGTCTGCGTATGTACACGTGTACGTATACGCGTGGGTATACATGCATGAATGTGTGTTGTATTGTCATGTATTTGTGTTTTGCATAATTATTTTAATTTGAATTTAGGTTATAATTTACAGAACGAATTTACTGTATAAGCCAATCATGTAGGTAATGAGATCGCAATCAACTCTAGGTCGATGTCTAGTCCATTCAATTCTAAATCTTTGTTGCACACCTCAATTTATAAAATACCTAGTGGTTCATAAAAAAATAAAGAGACAAGATAAAGGAAGCTCATTATAATTACTGCAGCGGCTGAAAATCAGTCTAATGTTCTGTTAAAGTAAAAATCTCCACTGAGCCTTGGCCCTTTTAGACATTGCAGCACACGTGCACATTCTACTTAATCCAGTTATCAGTTTGGTCTCCTTCCAATTGTTGATTTAAATATGGTGGGCTTTTGTGTATGAATAAACGATCTATCCCTTTTCAGTATTAAGAAAGCCCAATTCCTCTAACTTAGTCCCACCTGCACCGCCAATAAAACAAAAATCTGACGCCGGCTCCACACGTTGGCCCAAACGTTGTCCCCAACGCCACTCGTCCAACGTGTGGATGTAGAAAATGGTTTTGGCTGCAACGTTGGGGCAACGCTGGACCAACAACGTGTGGAGCAGGGCGCAAGGCGTTGGGGACAACGTGTGGAGCAGGGCGCAATGCGTTGGGGACAACGTGTGGAGTCGGTGTAACGTCTGCTCCACACGTTGGCCTAGATGGCATTTTCTAGATCCACACGTTGGACGAGTTGCGTTGGGGTCAACGTTGATGCCAACGTATAAAGGGAAGCAGACTAAACGTATCGTTCAAAAGCGTGGCAACTTTACCACATGTAAACATTACTCACACACAAACAATTTTAATTTAATTTTATTGTAATTTCTGGAGTTTTATTATACGATGCGTTAGAACACTTCGGGGCACAGCATTTTACCATTGTTCTTGTCGGATTAGCAGTTATTTTTATTTATAATCACAAAACAAGACATTATAACACAATGTCACGACGCCATTTGTCTCTTATTTTGACAAAGCTCAACATGGCGTCCACGTGGCGCCTGCCACGGCTTTGGAAATGCTTATGTGTGCGTGCGTTAGTATCGCCATAGACGAGAAACAGAAATAGCGATATATCATGTCACTTTGGAGTGAAAGTAAAAACGATATGCATTACTTATGGACAAATGTGTGAGTAAAATTATGTTAAGGCTGCTTCCCTATAAGTATTATAAACAACAGCCCAAGGTTGGCGTGGGAACTCACCGCGGTGCCGTTGGAGGAGGGCCGCTGGTCGGCGAGCGCCGCGTACTGCGCCACCAGGCCCAGGTCCGCGTGGCGGCGGCCCGACGAGCCGGCGCCGCGGGGGGACGTCGGGCAGCTGTTCGCCGCGCTTATCGTGCCTGCAATGCACACGGAGAGAGCGCCGCATTAGCCAGCCTGTACAATTTTGGGCGAGTTAAATCGCTCCAACAGTGGTGGTGGCAACGAACGAACCAATAAAGAAATGAGTTCGAAAGACGCATTTTTGAATCATTAGTAGTGAATGTTGAATTCGAACATGAAAACAAATCATTTGCGTAATTAATTAGGTAGCTCCCGCGGTTCCAATTTTTATCAATTTTTGAATCGCTCGAGTTCAGTGTTGTCATTCAAAACAAACAATATATTAGGTACCGTTTTACTTATACATTTAAAGAACCAGCGATGAGTCATACGTAAAACGGAACGCAAATACATTGCTGATATTCTATTAGTAGAAATCAAAAACCACTCGTCGCGGAATTCACCCAGTGAATATTCAAAAATAGTGAATTTGAAAATTCTTATTCGAAGCTTACGATTTCGAATGTGAATTTGATTTCTGTTGTTTCAAAAATGCGTCTCCTGTTCAATGCGGAACTCCGCATAACTGAACTCGTACCTTCTTCTCCAAACCAAAGTAAATTCTAAAACAAATTACATGACTGTGTGTGTGTGTTCAATATATACCAGTATTTCATTTATTAAAGTTGTTTTTACTGAAATAAACACAAAGAAATACGACACGTTTCCTAGTGGTAGACATTTGATTTATATTTGCTGTTCGAGAATTTGACGACAACAATCCCCATAGAGCGTCGGTGGCGCAGTGGACTCGGCACTTGCCTTCCAATCGGGGGGTCGGGGTTCGAGACCCGCCATGTACCAATGTGTTTTTCGTTTCGAATTTCATTTGTACATTTGTCTGACGCTCCTACGGTGAAGGAAAACATCGTGAGGCAACCTGCATACATCTGCGAAGAAATTCAATGATGTATGCGAAGTCGACCAATCCGCACTGGGCCAGCGTGGTTGACTAAGGCCTAATCACCCTAATATAGGGTAGGCTCGAGCCCCTCGGTGGGGACGTATATGGGCTGTGATGATGAATCCCCATAGTAATGTTGGTTGGTGACACGAAAATATTAGTATGGGAATCGCTGTCTTTCACTTTTTTTTTATTTTTTTTTTTTGTTCCGTAGCGCCCACCTATTCAACAGACGGGCTACGGACCTGATTCATTCAAAAATGTTGGTTGTGATGGCCGCTTACCATCAGGCGACTCACATTTATTTGTCACCTTTGTGGTTTAAGGCGAAAAATAGAGAATAATCAAGGGGATAAAGCAGTGTCTTATGTCACGAGTGTAAGACAAAGACTGCTTTGTCCCGAGGAAAATACTCTACTTTTTGCACCACCTGCAAGAAAATCCAAACAAATACGTAAGAACTGCAGCATTAAAATCGTAATTATTAAGTCACGAAACTTCTGTATTGGAAAAACTACACAGAAGACATGGCTGTATGCCCTTCAATCCCTTTGCTTTTTTAAGCTTGGAAAATTAAAAACTACAAATGTAAAAAATATGGCGTGATTAAATTTTTGTTTTTTTTTTAGATTTTTGTGCATAATGTGTTGTCGATTCAGAATCATTATTTTTATTCGACTATATGTGATGGTTTTCTATCAAAATTTAAGCTCTTTTTCCAAATACAAATTAATTTAATACCTACGAAGAGAAAGAAATTCAGTACAATATTCAATATCTATTTTAGAGGCTTGAAATGACTCACTTTATGTTGAGTTTACATGACACAGAATGTCATTTTTGAGGTGTCAGGTGGTGCGAAATCCTTACTAATATTTTAAACGCGAAATTTTGTAAATATGGATGTATGGATGTTTTTTTCGCTCTCTTTGGCGCAAAATCTTCTGAATGGAGTTGAATGAAATTTTGCAGGTAGACGGATTACGACATGGATTAACATATAGGCGACTTTTCATGTTATCCCGGAAAAGCAAAGTAGTTCTCGCGGGAAAGTACATTTACAATTTTTTCTTTGAACTTTTAATGCGAAACATGGTTCGCGGACACACCTGTACAGGGTCAATTTTAATGCACCTGCAACCTCGCAGGATTAGACCGCTAACATCATAAACAACAACGTTTGTTCTACGACTTTTGATAATTCGTTAGATTTTACTTTCACACAAAAATAAATATTAATTTAATATACTTCTAGTATATTTGTAACTCTACGCGCATCACCAGAATTACTTAGGACAGCGCGCGAGCGTAGCGTCGTCTTTCGTCGTCGCTTATAAATGAAACATAGACTTATCAATGTCACGACAGTGCAATAAAAACTTGAAAATAAATTTTTGTTCAATTTATTAGGTTATCTTAAAACTCGTAAAACAAACGTTGTAGTTAATGACGTTGGCTATCTAATCCTGCGAGGTTGCAGGTGCATTGAAATTAACCCGGTGAACCATATAACAACACAGCGCGGAGTGACCGACTGACCAGTGGGCGACGGCGCCGGGCTGCGGCCGTCGTTGTCCACGGGGATGGCGATGCGCAGCGGCACCAGGCTGCCCATCGAGCTGTTGGCCGCGCCGCCCTCCTCCACCAGCGACTGGAACTCCAGCCGGATGTTCGTCGACGGGAAGCGGAACGTGCATCTGGAAAACCATAATATAAATCATTGAAATGCATTTGTGATCGTTTCCACAGGAATACCATAATATAGGTTGCATAAGAACGTAGAGAAAATTTAAAAAATCATTGTGTGGTTTTATGAAAACGCGATGCAACGTAGACATTTAACTGAAAACTTTCGAAAAATTATTCGATTTAGGGTATTAAAATCGCGTTTCTAATCTTAATTAGTAATAAATCTTTTTCTTTTGAAAAGAAAATTATAAATGAAGGAATTTAATTAATAAAAAACAAATAAAGAAAATAGCTATTTAAAAACAAACCAAATTATAAAAAAAACAAAAAACAGTGCTCTAAACCAGGATCGAACCACTGTCACGCTAATTTAAAGTCAAAAATCTAACGCATAGACCAATCTCAACTTAGGTACCTATATGAAATAGTGAAATTAAAGATCTCATGTTTTTGTGTAATGCGCCATGCGATAGGTGGACGAAAAATTTTGAGGCGATGTAAAAAAAAGTTTAACTTTAATAAATCATTGAAATACATTTATTTTCGTTTCAATAGGTATACCATATAATTTATTTTATTTTTTATTTTATTTATTTGTGCTCGGGCAACATAGACCCATAGATACATACCTTATAAACTAACATGCATATCTATAATACAATTTGGTTAGAATATCATAAGTTGCATAGTTTATAAATTTTTACCGATTTCTTGAAAATTGGTTAAGAATAAAGCGAACTTATTTTAAGAAATCTGTAAAAGTTTCCAAAAGGGATGTTGATACGTAGTTATAAAACAAACCCCTCCAACTACCCATGGCCCTACTCAACCAATCCTGGTTATACGGGCCGAACCATCGGGAGATGCGCGCGGAACCTGCGAATCGCACTCTAGCCGCGCGCACTTCTTGACTTTCTACGAGTTATTTTAATCTGTGTGTGTTTTTCCTCGTGTCCCTTTCCCCTTACGGGTCGAACTACACACGTTACGCCTTCGGTGTCCGCCACCAGGTCGCCGTCTGTGTGCCCACTGATTATGGTACCGCTGGCTTCGTCTACCTTCCGTCTCGTCTTCTTTCTTCGGGCGGTTGCCCTCTTCTCTCTTAGCCTCTATCGTACCCACTCCGGATCTTGTACGTACCACCGTCGCGCGAAGTCCCGCAGCCGCTTGAAATTCGCCTCCGTCCCCACGAGATCGCAGTAATAAATCGGACCCGACTCAAGCGCTATCACCTAGTTATTAACAGTGAATATCTTAGGATATTAAAACAGGTCGTTAAAGGATCCCACCGGGGAGAAGCTCTTACTAAGACTACTTTAGCTTAACAAAGTTCAAAAAGAGATCAATAGATTAGACATTTCGTCAGGGCTGGTAAGAGTTCGTTGGCTGAGTCTGCGTCAACACGGTATGTTGGAGACACGGGTTCTAATCCCGCCCGGGACGAAATTTTTTCTTCATTGATTTCATACATTTTTCAATTTATTCAGTACTCATATATCAAATTGAAATATACATATTGAAAGCTCTTGCGAATAGTCCAAATATACTCCGTAAACAGAATTATACACACATCTTATCTTATCTTTAGAGTTACGGATGCTGTTAATTAATCCGAACGTAGATATAACATTATCAATGCCATTAATAAAATTCATGTACGACACCACAGAAAAGGAAAGCAAAATTGTATTATTAGATTCGCCACACGTTCTTGGTATTAGATCTTTTTATAGCTTTCGAGGAAAATTCGACAGCGGCGCTCTCGAGGAAGGCGAAGCCCCAGAGAGTGCGGGCGTCATTATTTGCTTTGTCGCTATAAAAAGCATAAAAAGACTCGTGTATACATTTTTATAAAGACAAAAAAACAAAGATCACTTTAAGATTTGCTGGGGTAAAAAACTAGCCAGATCAAATGTTGAGGTTCTAGATCATTAATTATTTGCTTTATGTAAATAATTATTATACCTAAATAAGTTTCATTTCAGCACCGTCTACAGAACTTGGCAGCTATTTTGTATCTCTATTGTTTTGTCGATGAAGTCAACAGTTAACCACACCATATCATAATATTAGACTTTGCTCCTATCTTCACATTATGTTTTTGGTGGGATTATAATCACCACTTAAGGTCATTAAATTAGTCGTGAAGTGATTGAGGCATATTTCCGGTGTTTCTAGACACGCTAGGTGTCTAACTAAATGATAAAGTGCATAGTCCATACGCAAAAAGCAGTCTGAACAGAACGTAAGTTGATAAAACCAAATACGCTTTTATTCAATAAAGCTCCTGAGCCATTTCTCATTCAATTAGATCAGCTTTAAAACATTTCCAGCCCCCTGTATCCGCGTCGATCAAAATTGGTTGCGTTATTGGCGCCCAACGTGGGCCTCACGACGGCGCGGCGCACGGCGGTCATCGACCAACGGCTCAGACGCATTACCGCTCAGCAAATACACAGCAAAACCTTATCCTGCGTCTCCGAGGACTTGTTTACTGTCGACTCCCTGTGGCGCGGGGGAGTCAATACGAAGCGGGCGCGTGCAAATACACCCAACATAACATAAATTACACTAAAACCTACATTACGCGTCGCTTAGCCGACTTTATACTCTGCCTTCGCATGAATATGTGATGTGAATCGTCGCGCGTCGTTCAGATCGTACTATAGCGTCTTTTAATAGGAACACAATAAGACACTCGAACTTTTCTCGACTCTTAATACGAAGTTATGATCATTAAAACTATTACTACGATTGTTATCGGTGAGACAATGAAATTATCATAATTAAGTTACACGAATGCGTCACTATCACCGTGTGTAGACCTATTATCATACAGAGTAGATACATTTGTATTCTAATCAGGCAACCGGACGCTAAGATTGTGAGATATGATATGACATAATATTATATTTGAAATTTTGAACGTTTTCTTATTATCAATAATAATATTTTTTATTTAACATCTGTAAATTTCAATCAAATAAAGGAAACACCCGAAACACAAGTTTTACGCATTTTGTTAACACTTTTCTTCTTAAATCTTGTTACTTGTTAGGATAAAAATCTGACAATCGACCAGGGGCCTAATTCTGCTAACGGCTAACGCATTTGTGGCGTGTCAATAACGCTTCAATAGCATTGCTTTTTGATACAATATAGTTGGTTAACCGATAACTAACTAAAAAATTGGTCACTTTGACTTATCAAGAAATTGTAGTACAAATAAATTAAACCACAAAAAACGTATAAAAGTGACAAAAGAAGTTTAATCGGAACGCTATCAAGACACTGCAACAAGGTGAAGATCGGCAGAATCAAGCCTCAGATATTTTAGCAAGCTAAGAAGCATAGCACATTCACATATGCTAAATATGTGTTTTATCATAATATGCTTTGGGAACATTGATTTACTACCAAATGTAGATAACGTATGAACGTTCGAAAAGTGGGCCGGTGAAGAACTGCCCAATCGCGCCTCGTGCAGTTCTTTCCCATGCGTTGGATAAGCAATTTTGAGCATTATGTTTGAGAGTATAAAGTTGATATTTTCTTGTAGCAATTACTAAAACGTCAAGTTTAATGTGGCTAGGTATGAAATGATGTAACTGCACACGGTTGTACTTCAAATAGTTGCCGTAATAATAAAGAATAAGGTTGAATTCGATAAATACGGGACTTTCTTTATGGTAATTTTAATTCGGGTGTGCATATTCAACTACCTATTTAACAGCGTACAAATGTATAGTCGAATAGGTGACAGATTTCAAGCGCGTTTTTGTATGAAGTGCTCTATCTACGTTTGGTAGTAAATCAATGTTTGGGAAATAGCACGCCGAAAAAGTTTAAAAATAATATAGCAAATGTAAACCAGACTTTGCGCTTCGAACGTAGATTTTCGGGTTGGCAACCTGTGCCATAATGCGACTTATTGGCATGGCTTCCGTGTTGTGTAAATAAATTCCCTTATTCATATCAAGCTAACACAATCTCCGCGTAACTAGTCAACCTCCGTTTCCTACTCAAATAATAATTTATCTTAATGGAGTAATTGTAAAATCTCCCTCAGGCAGGCCAATGATAAACCGGCAGTTCGGTATTATACATATAACTCTTAGCAACAATCCTGGTGGGAATAATGAAATTGGATAGTGTCCATTTCCGTATCACAGTCCCCTGCGGTGTATATTGGTAATTGTGTTCCCCAAACAAACAGAGGACAGATAACTATCACCGCTTAAGCACAAATATGTTTTTCAGTTTAAAACTACGCGGTTACTATATGTATGTAAAAATGAATCGTCGAAATGTGTATAGTACGTAGTATAACTTCAAAACGGTCACCAAATTGGTCATTTCTTATTTTGTTGCGTTCGTTATCGTCAGGAAAAGGTTTGTTTAAAAGAAAATGTTTGAAAAATAATCTCATAATTATGAATTTAAAAATTTTCATATCCAAAAATTTACAAATTGATATTCAAGTTATTCCAAATCTATGGTTTCTTTCATTATTGTATTGTCAAAAGGTTTTTAGTATACCCGTGCGAGGCCCTGGCAAGCAGGTAGTTTTAAATATTATTTTTACGAGTTCGTGATGCCATGTTGCAAGTTGCACCGTAGTAAATTAATACAACGACAGTGCAACCAGCTGTTAGTATGCGCCATATAGTAAGCCTACAACTTAAAATGACATTTTCTATGGATGATATTGTACGCCATATTATTATCATAAAGTGTTGAAGTTACTATTACAGTTTCTAAGGCTGTTAGTGTAATAGATAACACCTACTGTAAAATTTTCTAACATTCGTAAACGTCGTAATGGATTGCACGTATACCACGAAAATAGCCAAACGCAATCTCATGATACAATCGACCATTAAATGGTACGGCGAACGATAAATCTGGTGATCTTTCTAATACCCAAAGCAACAAATAGGGAAAGGACAATAAAAGCAAGGCTGGACGACCTCATTGACCTCTCAGATGTAATCGTTTCAATACCTACATATAACAATATCGCGCCCCTTCATCGAACGATCCCCTAGTACTCGTGAACTTGGGCATCGGATCATTGAATGTCGGCAGTCGCCGTGCAGGTGGTATCAGTAAGATGGAAATAGTCTGCAAAGTTTTGCGTCGCAAGTTTTCCAATTAAGTTCATATACTTAAATATGCGATCCTCTCCGGGTGAAGGACTTGAATGTTAAGTATTTACGTGTGTTAAGGTGAACATATCATTCACTTTGTTTATATGCATAGGGAGTTTTCTCTTAGGAGTCTTGGATCTTGTGAAGACGAGCGTAGCCGCCCAAAAGGTAGCGACTGTATTGAGCTCTGCACGAATCCATCTCAAATTCCCGGAAAGCTCCTCTGGGCTAAACGGTTGCATGAAGCTGTCGATCCCATCGCTGGATAGTGCGTCAGGTATTTTCTTGACAAAAAAAGGAGCAACAGTTCCCAGCAGTAGTTTTTCGTACTGGTGAAAGGGAGAGCTTTAAAAAAACTGTGAAGTGGAATAGAAAGAGTGTAGTTGTAACACAATCGACATATAATCGTATTTAAATGGGTGAATTTGTTAGCTTGTGGTATTAATTGGTGGAAAACGTCAGCTCCTCATTTATTGATCGGCGGGGTGAATCGCGAGCAGGTGACTCTGGATTGGGTCTCGTCGAATGTAACTCTCAACCCCTTACACCCCTCTATACAACGTGTAAATAAAATAGCACAAAATCGCAAGAAACCCAAATCTTTATTATAAACTAGCTGACCCGGTACTAGTACTTTGTATCGCCATGTTTTTTAACCGACTTCAAAAAAGGAGGAGGTTCTCAATTCGATGCGTATGTTTTTTTTTGTGTATGTTACGCGATTACGCCGCCAGTTGTGGACCGATTTTGAAAATTCTTTTGTATTCGATAGAGTATACTCCAAGGGTGGTCCCATGGTCACCGAAGTCAGGATCTGATGATGGGATCCCATGAAAATTGAGGGAAACACTAATTAGGGTTTCTTTCACTATAAAGATTTCATTCACTAAAAAGTTAAAAATAAAAAATATTTTACAAAAAATAAAAACCGACTTCAAAAACACTGAAAAGTTAAAAATAATATAAGAATAGGTACAGACAACATCACACTTCTATATTGAAGTCGGTGTCAAATTTTAAGACTTTCTAGGAGATCATCGTTTGGCACCGACTTCAATATAGAAGTTTTATGTTGTCTGTACCTATTCATATTATTTTTAACTTTTCAGTGTTTTTGAAGTCGGTTTTTATTTTTTGTAAAATATTTTTTATTTTTTTAACTAAATTATTGAAGTGATGTTTAAATTATTGTAATGTTTATATTACACAAACCTTGTCCTAACAATAACAAATACATAAAACCAAGAATCATCCAATTTGGTGCAGTCGTTCGAAAGTTATGGGTGTACATACATTTCGAAGATCCATTTTTATGTATATAGAAGAATTGTATTATAAATCTTGAAAACAAATTTTCGCGGACTTGCAAAAAATTTCCTTTTTTTTTGTTGTGCTTTTTTTGTATTTTCTTGTTGTTGTTTTGTTGCACTGTAATTCTTAGTATACTAATAGCTTCACGAAAGCAGGTCAAGCGCAATTAATAAAAAATAATACAAGTAATGAAAATAGGACACGGCCAAACGCCAAGCTACCCCATACAGGCAGGTGGCGGGCTTTCGCATAAAAGACACCTTATCATTCCGCAAGTCGGTGATGCAACACAGTTGTTAACGTCGTGAATAGCGACCGACCGGACGGGAATCTGACAAAGCGACGACGAGGCACTTTAAATAGGCACCAGGCGGGCGGGGGGACGGAGCGTTTCCTCGAACCGGGGGTAGCACCCTCCGCTGGTGCCTATTATGTTCATTTCCAGCGATGACTCCCCTGCCTTCGTGTAGGTAGACTACAACACTAATGAAGCGGTTCGCATTAGCATTGGCTCGTTTATGGGGAAATGTATAACCTTTTATAATAAGCTTCCACAAAGTGTTACCGACTTGCCTTTTCAAAAAAGACTCTTTCTTATGAGTAAAGGATATTATAAAGTCAACGATTATTTGAATGATGCCAATGCCTGGTGTTAATTTTTCAGATAATGAATCGTGTTGTTATGTATAACCATTTGTTTAAACAAATATTATTTTTGGTAATAAGTAGTAAGAAGAGAACTGACACATCTCATCTTGTAATGGAAGTTGAGCTCAAACTTCTGCTGTGAGGTCAGCTTCCAATTGACGACTCTGTAACAATACAGGGAGAAAAAAATAGCCCTTGCTGGTTTTCTTGCTGGTTCTTTCCAGTACAAGGTCTCCCGCCGTAGACTTGTGAACCAATGGCGTAGCTGCTTTGACGTTCAAAAGAGATTGTAACAATCCAATTTGAATAAAAGATATTAAATTTGAGTTGAATTTGAATTTGAAAATTTGAATTTGCATGGTGAACGTCACTATAAAGTCCGTACCTACAAATAGTTGATTAATTAATTAATTAAATTAATTCTTTTTATTTTATACAAAGTTGGCATAACAAACAAGCAGGCGCCCAATTCTGCTAATGTTAACTTTCGTTATCTTGTCTCGATAGCGCGCTGTCGAGATCGAGACACGATAGCGTTTCAATGAAACTGCTTTTGTAACTTTTTTACGCATACGTGGTGCTATTTTCAACTCAATAGTGAAAAATGTTTGAGTTAGTCACAGATTTAGAGTAGGCTAGATACCACCTGTTGCCCGGCGCAGCGTGCCCCGAGACGCCCCGAGTTTGAGCAATGCTCAAACTAACCGCGCTTCTACTTTAGTTGGCATTCTAAAACGTAACGTTGACGAGTCCTGTGGTTGAAAACGTAAAAATGCCAAATTGCGCAAATTGTAAACTGTAAAAACTCTTCAAAAGTAGTAAATCGTGTCAATGGAGATGTATCCTATCATCGGTAAGTAACTTTGTTTCACAAATCGCTGTAATTCATTTTAAAATCAATTATTTATGATTTGTTGTGATATTCGCGTAATACTACTGCGATAAATTCGTATTTGGGAATGTTGATATATTTATTTTACATTGCGGGTTTGGCTTTGAAAGACCACCATCGGGTGTTCTGGCCGTACGCAATGAATTTTAAACGACAGAATCACTTCAAAGTAAACAAGTTTCGTGGTACAAGGGCTTTTATCATTCGTCTGTCAAATTTTGCGATTAGTGATGTACAATGGTTACTTTCAAATCGATTCAAGCAATCGAACCATCAATTCGGTTTAAGAACAGAATGATAATTGAGAGACCAATGAAAATGCATTTTCGAATTAAGTATAGATAGGGCATGATTGTTTTCAGTTTTCCAAGCGATCCCATTGTAAAAAATAAATGGATTGAAGCGACAGGCAATAGAAATTGGTTTCCTTCACCACACAGTACAATTTGCTCAATCCACTTCAATAAAGAGGACTATGTAATCAGCAAAAAGTTAAGACGATTATCCGGAACAGCATATCCGAAAATTTTGGTGCTGAATACGACACAAAATGAAGAAGTAAGTGGATAAGTGTTCTATGCTAATGACTAATGACATATACCTGCTACTGATAATTGACATTTATTAGTAATTTTGAGAATCTATTCTATTCTTTAATGAGCCTACTTGGTCAAGTCTGAATCAAGTGCGCTAAAAAAGAAATAATATTCTATTTTACAGAAAGTTTACCACCAACCAACAACAAATGAAAATTCGACATTTTCTGATTTAACCAGAAAAAGGAAGCTATTATTACAGGTAATTTAGGGATGAAACACATTTTGTTACATCCTATCAATTTTATTATAGGTACATGTGAATGTTTGTTAGTGTGTCTGTGTCTCAATGTTTGTTAATGTGGATGACGGATTTGGATGAAATTTGGCACACAGATAGTTTTCGTATAAATAAACGCGCATCGTCTCTCGTCGAAGTCTGTTGGCTCACTGAGCGAGCGCGGCGCATCGCGCGTTGCGATTGAAACGATTCTTTTTATGTGTGTACATCACTAAATGACTCGCGTGACGTCATAGTGAGTGGGGATACGGAGGCACGCTCGGTTCTCATACTATTTAATGAACAAGTGGTATCTAGCCTACTCTAAATCTGTGGAGTTAGTTATAGGTTAGGCAACTGCGGTTAATAACTGTCCCAAAAAGCAATGCTATTTTAGCACGCCAGAGATGCGTTAACGCTAACAGAATACAGGTGAAGAGTCAACATTTTTTTTTTCTTTCTTTTCTTTGCATACATCTTAACTATGGTTGGGGTGTATACACAATACATTGCTTTCTTTTCTTACATTTTTTTTTTATATTTTGTTGATTAATTAGATTCTTGTATTTCGTTTGACGTCGATAAATGCCTGTAGCCTGTAAAGGTCCATATGGAATAAAGAAAAAAAAGAATTACACTCCAGGTTCGGTGCTGCCCGCACCTGATTGATGGTAAGTAGTGCATGTGATTTCTGCAAGTACTTCAATCCGTACAGACAGCCCAATATACAATGCCAACTTGTGACCTGAAATTTTATGTCACACCATCCAGTAATTTCACTGTCTTTCTTACTCACCCTTAAAACCGGAACACTGCAATGCAAGCAACCGCTGCTTGGCTACAAAAATAGGTTGGAGGTACCCGCGCAGTAGGCGTAGCACGGGCTGCCAAGCCTAGACTCGAGTCACGCATTATGTCACAATTTCAGTGACATAATCTCTACGTCTTAAAGAGTAGCACGGTGGGGCGTATTAAGTGGGACTGACGTGATAAAAATTTTTTGACGCTCGTCAAGTGTGACTGAGTTTTATTACAATTTTTTGCTATCCGACTGCTGCTACATCTTCTAAAGTATTAAAGCCATTTGTCGGGATCACTCCAAAAATAGTCAGTACGGGTATAAGAACTCAACTGCAAATGAGGCACCAAAGAGAATGGGCCCATCAAAAAGGAATGAACCACGCCAAGCTCTTTATGGGTATGGACAATTGGCTCAAATTTACACTGAGCTCAAGCAGATCCCAGATTCGCCTACTGTTGGGTGCTCTAACCGGACACTTCGGCACTAGGATCATGCTAACCAGGATGGGACACGCCAGTTCCAAAATCTGTAGGGCCTGCAAGGAGGGAGAGGAGAGCATGGTGCACCTGCTGTGCCACTGTGACGCCCTAGCTTGCAGGAGACTAAGGCTGACGGGAATTGGATACCCAAAACCGGAGGACTACAGGGCCATACCACCGAAGGACATCGTTGAGCTCATGGGCACGATAGACTGGACCGTTGGTGGCGATGGCATTACGGACTAAGCTTTACGGCAAGGGGTAGCACAAAAGATCCATGGTGGGTCGAAGTGCGAAGGCTCAATAATTGGGCCACCCCCACCCGAAGATAAGATTAAAGCCCTTGTTACAACCACAGCAGTCGGCGCACAGGCACGTCAAGAAATTTGTAACTTTAGTCCATGTTTTGTAATAAGACTGTAACTAATTAATCAACTTACGCTGCCTGGCGGTAGGTTTATAAAGTAACGATTTTGCCACACGACAAATCATACACAAATGGGCCAATCGCTGCTCAGTGTACATTTTTACGTTAAACTGACACCCGTAACATAAATACACTGTCCTCTGATTGGTCGATAGTATTGTAGGCTGTTATGTCTTGAGCTACATGCTCCGTATCACTGATCGTGAATGAATTGTAGCGTTGTAATGCGAATCATTACAAATAAAAACCACAATTGCTAGTTTTACCACTGAAACTAAATAAAAACACGCATGGACGAGATCAGTTTGTTTACTTCGTAGACCGATAATGGCGGCGGCCGGCTGGCGGGGAGCGGGGTCAAAGCAAGTGAAACATTCAATCAACCAACCAGTGTACAGTACGCTCCTTGTCAAGCTATACTGTTTGACCTTTGGACCGTTCTTATGTCGCTCGTAATAGTGGCAGTTTTCGTAGTGTAAATGTATAGCTTGAATGGGAGTTTACTGTACACCTCGCGTTTGTCGGATCATTTTACCGCAAGGCGCCCGTAAATTGATCAATTACCAGAAATTAAATAATACATTTCCACTGCCGTTTATAATTTTCCGGGAGTTTATAAACTACCTCGAAAATTGATCAACTTACGATTCTTGTTATTTTCCGGTGTCATGTATACATTTTCTCTATTAACGTGAGAAATGCCCAATGTTTCAGAAGGAAATACGTATTGGAAACATAACAATTATTAAGATTATGAATGATAAAATGTACTTAATTTTAATCTAAATAACGGAATGGCAAAATTGTCACCAATCGAACGACATACGACATCTTTATTTCGCGACATACCGTACGTAGACGACATTACGTCTGTTTACTTTAGAATCGCCCCACTACAGTACCTAGACGCACCACTGGCGCTGCTGGTCTGCTGCAAAGGGAATTGATTTCTATCAGTTTATAAATAGCCCCGCTTTCAGCGTGGCACGGTCCGCTTGTGGGGTGGAGGTCGCTCGATTATAGACCTTGCGCTTTGGGTGATAGGGGCGTTTGCATGCGACGGGAGGCGGTATCGATCGGCGCCGCTCCAGACGCGTCCTTCACCCTGCCACCTTTCAGCCGGCCGACGTCGGCGGCGGAGCGTTCAGCGCAAACGTTCAGACAGACGGACGCGGTAAAACCCTGTTCAAAGCATACTGCCAACCCCTCACAGCTATGGTACAGTCGGTCAAAAAATGGGTTTACTTACCACCCTAAGGTTTGAAATTCAGTTTCATATCATAAAACAACACAGTTGGTCACCGAAGGTAACCTTACGATATTTTGTTGACACGTGAAGTTTTGTGAGAACCGGTTACATTTAAGCTACATTTACGAGTACGTGTGCAATACAACGCATTACGTGGGCTATTAGGGCTGCCGCCGCCCGCCGTGGCGGTGTGTAGCGCGTCTGGTATGTTTATCAAGCATAGAGTCGCTGATTTCTAAGCTGTGCATTGAAGCTGTGATTTGCATGTCCACAGCATTTCAAGTTAATTACAGAATTGTTTGATTGAACCCGATTATTTTGGCTGTTCTTAACAAGTTTTATATGTATACGCCTTATTATTTTTAACCGCCCCCGTGGTCAAGTAGTTGTACAACCGGATGTTTGACCGGGAGGTCGGCGGTTCAATCCCCAATGTGGGCAGAAATTTTTCTGCTCGGTTTGGTTGGTTGATGACAGGGCTTCTGAGCCCGCCTGGCTAGTTGCCACCGCCTTACCTAAGTTTGTCGCCATAATAACAATGTTTATATCATTGTTTTGTTCCGACAATTAGAGGTAAGATAGCCAGTTCCTCAGTCGTTGAGGAGTTCCAAGTGAAGCTCGAGCCCACCTTCGGCCTTATCGTCACTTACCATCAGGTTAGTCGACTCAAAGGCCAAGTCTTGCATGTAAAAATAAATATATGAACAAAATTGTCATTATTGAAAATTCGGAAAATATTTAAGACACTGATCGACGGGCGAGTAAAAACGCGGTTTTATGGCTCGTCGGTAAAGCTCGCCGGTGTATCATCAATAGTGGGTAATAATAAATAATTAGTTTATGATAAAATAATACGTTTAGTATTGTAATATTTAATTTGAATTGCAATTTTATCTTTATTTCCATTCGATTTTAATGTAATTTGATTTAATTTGTACTGATTAATATTAAAACAACATTGTATTTCATATTATTTAAGAATCTTTATATGCATGACCAGTGTATTTCAAATAATCATTTTTATTATTATTATTCGATTATGAATGAATTGATGCCTGAAATAAAGAGTTTTTTTTATTGAATATCGAAATCTAATGCGTTCATCAGTTAGACATAGTCGCAGACATGTACAATAAACGACAGAACAGTTGGACGGACTGCCACCCAGGGCCCAAATGATGAGTCGCTAGTATTTAATAAAAAGTATCAACCCTGTTTTTTCCTACTATATTCAGTATTGCCTACCCAATTTTTTTTTTTAATTTCTCGCGTTTTACTAGGTTCAGCTTTCATTCGCCAGACCAGACTCCAGTAGGTAGGTAGGTACTGCGTTATTTGCCAGCGCACTTGTTTATCTCCCATTGAGGGCGGTCCGGTTGCGAGGGTGGCTGCGGGGGGTTTGTACACGGAGGCGGGGGGCGGTGACCGCTGCTGCAAGCTGAAATACCTAGGTTAGGTATATTCTCGAATTGTTTATTTCTCTCTAGGCAGCTCGATTTGAATGAGGTCACGCAAATTACGAGTTTTCTAGTTTTATGTTGCAACCAATGTTGTATTTACTATTTATTCACTGATAGTAAAGCGAATAAAAGAGATGTTTCTATACCATTATATTTTATAACATTCATCAAAATACTTGGCAATAGAATCTAGTCTAAGCGTTACCGAATACTTTAAGCTCAAAAAAAATCAACAATCCTTTTGATCAATCAACAACATCAATCAACAATCCCTTTTCCAAAGCCTTCCCACCTTATAAAATCCCAACTAATATCAAGGAAATTAGCTTGAACACATTTAAAATTACTATCAAAGCTGAACTTATTTAAAAAGAATATTATTAGGTGTTTAAATTATACGACAGATAATAAAACTGTTTGGGTTTGACAAAAATGTGTCAATTTTGAGATGTATAATTAATAAATAAATGTAAAATGGATGTCAGTAACTGTTCCAATCGCTTCGACAGGCATTTCTGTATATATAGTTTTGTAAAATCAAAATCATGAAAGTATATTGTTAAGTTGGCGATTTATAAGGAGAAGACAAAAAAATAGTATCTTCCTCGTTTCTTGCCCTTTTCTTGAATCAATTTCTATAATTGTGTTGCCTGTTGAACAAAGATTTTTCGATTTTGAATTAAGAATTCGTATGTTCCTTAAAACGTATTTACAAACCAACCGATGAACCCCAAACAGCCGTAGTCAAAATAGAAGGCGATATATAAAACCTAATTTAGACGATTCGACTCCCGACAAGATCGAAATATAATTCCGCTATATCGAGGGACCGATACTAGCTTTTAGGTAGTCACTCAAACTACAATTCTTAAATGTTTTTAGGGGACGAAGTGGGCATACTGTCAACTGTGGCCAGTGGTTAAGGTGTTATTATAAGTGGAGTTCATAATAAACACATTACCTAACTGGCCACAGTAACCGACACTCCGCTCCGCTCTTTGGTCGCTTGGGCCCACGAAACGTTCGGCTCGCGGACCCAATCGTCCTATTGCATATTTCGAATCGGTCGATTGATCCCACTGAGAAGATTTTGCGATTATTTTGTACGTCACTGAGAAAAGTATTGTTGAAACTTAAGTCACAAATTTGAGTTAATATTCACTCGTCTGTCTGTATGTCTGTAAACGCTTTCACGCCTAAGCCGCTGGACTAATTTTGGTGAGATTTGGTATGGAGATAGCATAACCCCTAAAGAAAGACATAAGCAATCACAGTCTTACTTATGTTGGTCGCCATAGTAACAATAACAATAGCATTGTTGTGTTCCGACAGTTAAAAGTAAGATAGTTCAGTTATAACAGTTCCTCAGTTGTTGAGGAGTCCATGTGAACCTCGCTTCCATCTTCGACCATATCGTCACTTACTAGCCCCCCTAGCATGAACATCAAAACACGATATTACAAAGCGGTTTATCGCGGTGAACTGTCAAAATACAATACGTTTGTGTCGCATTTTGACAGTTCACCGCAATAAACCGCTTTATCATATCGTCTTTTAGTGGTCATGCTACAGGGGCAGGTGAGATCTGAGGCGAGAGCTTCCCCATTTTGTGTAAAAAAAAATTAAATTACGATCGCTTAAATCTTAAAGTAATAATAGCAAATAAACGTAATAAATAATAAATCGTAACAGTGCGAGATCAGCGACCTTTGGGATCGTTATAGGTAATTGTTGACGTTGTGTTGTAATAATGACTCATTCGACAGACACGCAACAGTTTCATGATAACATTAAACTTGTCGTCGATCGTATCGCGACGTGGCTAGGGCTCGACCAAATCAATGGACGTAGATCGTTTGACTATGTGATCAACCATGTACATGGTAACTTAGGGTTAAGCACAATATCAGCTTAATAGAGCTAAGCGATACTTCTCACCGGCTCAAAGACTTCCATTACAAGTAGTCAGACATGGAATATTGCTGCCATCTTTGGACGGGAGCACTTCTATATACCGATACCATGTCATACGATGAAAGATCCATAATAGGCCAGCTACGTCTGCCAACAAACTGCTTTGCAGTTTGGCAGAAGTAATATATATTGTAAAATGGTGATGTTTGAAATAAACGCTTTTCATTTTTCATAAAACGCTTTTCATTTCATTTCAATTGGCATAAGTAGATAATTGTATAGACAGATTTTCTGTTTCTGTTGTTTGCTCTTTGGTTTTTAAAATAGGGTTGTCTTAACTCACTAATAAGTATTTATTTATTTTAATTGTATTTTTGTAACACGTTCTTTACTAAATATTTTTTTAAATTATATTTTCCGTAGCAAATTAAGAGAGCGTTTCTTCTCGAGTGATTCGCTATGACTGAGAACACTGAGCGCCGGTAAGCAAATCAGTGAATTATTTTTTTTTATGGGATAGGGGGCAAGCGAGCAGACGTATCACCTGATGGTAAGTAATTACCGTCGCCCATGGACACCCGCAACCCCAGAGGTTACAAGTGCGTTGCCGGCTTTTGAGGTGGGAATACGCTCTTTTTTTGAAAGTTTGAAGGTCGTATCGATCCGGAACTACCGCAGGCGACAATTCGTTCCAAAGTTTGACTGTGCGAGGCAGGAAAATTCGAGAGAAACGCACAGTTGTGGACTGCCAACCATTTAAGTGATGGGCATGGATTTTTTGCCGCGTGGAACGATGGCGGAAAGAGGCGGCAGGTATAAGTCCGAACAATTCCTCGGAGCATTCCCCGTCATAAATACGATAGAAGATGCATAGCGAAGCGACATCTCTACGCAGCGCCAAGGTATCAAGCCGATTTAAAATTTCCTGGCAGTCGACGATTCGATTCGAGTAAATTGAGACGACCTGTCCAAAAATGTTTTTATTGCTATACTTTACTAGACCTACTGAAAACCTGGATTCTTCCATTAGCACAGCTTACCTGAAACAAAAAAAGAAAAATCTTTTATACACAGTGCGAGACAATAAAAGTACAAATAATAACTCTTGGCAAAGTGGTTCTTTGCATACAATTTTATAATTCAAAACATGTTACACAAAGTCAAAACCTAAACATAACGATGTTGAGTAAGGCTTGGTTAAAAATAGGCCAAAAAAGAAAACGAGTCATCGAGTCTTGTGTGCTAAGCTAACAATTACGCAATCCGCCGGTGTTATGTGACCCCCCGACCCGGTATTACTCTATGGCCGTTTGGCATCGCTTGCGACCAAGTTAACTATAGAACCATATGAACTGTCCCGCATATGGTCGCGGCGAACACTGGGCCGTCACATCACGTCTGGTCGTGGTCGTGGCCGTCTAGTGCGCGGAGGAGGTCCCTTAGGGTGCAGGAGGGGAGCAAAAAGTAGTCAATGACACACCAACAAAAACAAAGCAAAGTTGGCACTTGGCACCCTGTCGCACTGGCGCGACCTGCCCGACGGCGGACGCGGCCGCCATGTCGGCCAGCTCGGCCCGGAGACACGCGCCGGGCCGAGCCGGGCCAACCGGCAGCCGGAAGGGGCGGCGCGCGTGACGTCACCCACCCCGGTCGACGGCCCCAAGGTCGTGCCGTGCCAGCACCCCCCACGTAGCACTGAGCAACGCTCGAGCCCCGGGCACAAAATAAATAATAGTACTACGTACGTACAGAGTTTTCAATTGACGACTCTGTAACAATACAGGGAGAAAAAATAGCCCTTGCTGGTTCTTTCCAGTACAAGAAAGTCTCCCGCCGTAGACTTGATTTAAATATTTTGAATTTGAATTTGCCCCCTTTGATCTTGAAGAAAACCGACATTTTAAATAACTAAGCTTTGAGCATCCAAGCTGAATCACACCTTAACGCCACACGCTGGCGTATATTATTAGTAACTCCAAAGCCTTACGTCACTACGAGTTCGAGCGACAGGGTTGTTGCTGATGATAAATAATTAAGCATGCGAAATAAAGCGCTCGAAACGCTTCTATATACCTATGAGTATGCGTTAATCTCAAGACCGCGGCAAACAGAACAATATACTCCTAGCGTAGCGCGACAACCCTGCTGTTTTTGCACTCTCCTCTTGGAGTGCGCGGAACGGTAGATTCCGAAGAATCTGAGAATCTCTCTGATTTCAAAGCATCAAAATCGTGCGAGATAAGAGTCGTCTTCAAACAATTTGTTTTTATTTAATATTTTTTAAAATTATTCTTATAGATTTCTCTTTCTCACAAAACAGTATATAGTAATGACCGTCAAGTATAAATCAGAAAAATCAAACATAAGCAAATCCTAACCAATATTATAAATACGAAAGTGAGTTTGTTTGTTTGTTGCGCTTTCACGCCTTAACCATTGAACTAATTTAGTACAGAAACAGCTTAAGCCCTTGGGAAGGACATACACTACTTTTTATCCAGAATTTTAATGAGTTACCTGGGGACGCAGACGAAGTCGCGAGCAGCAGCTTATATTAATTTTTCAAAAAGGAATTCATTTCGATAATCATTATATCAAATATTTAAAAAATGTCAAATTAAATAGGTATTAAGTATAAAGTTATTTTACACAATTTAAAAATATCACCATTATGATTGTGTTGTAAATTGGTCGATGTTTTGTTAAAGTATGAATAAAATAATTATTTTATTATTATCAGAATGAAACATCGGCTTCTTGCGAGCCCTTTACCTTTTAATAGGTACGAGTATACCGCTACCCTTCGTTGCGATGCCGAAGGGGAGCATTATAAAATTTCGATTACCGTGTTAAGTTCGAATACCGCATATTTTATGTAAATGCGAGGTAATGAGTACAATTGCACCAGTGACAATAGTATGGCATGCAATGTGGCGTGGGGCTATAGACTGTGCGACCAAATAGGGATTATTTATTTTATGCGCAATCCAAACTATGTTTGGTGACGCATATTATGTGCCCATCTGTCAGTCCGTCCGTCTGTCTATCTGCCAGTCTGTCGGTTCCATCGAGATCTTTGGTCCCTGTGCCACCTACAGTTTTGGGGATTCCGCTAGTTAATATGGTATGAACTCCCGCCCCCTAGACCATTTAGATTTAGATAGTAGAATCTATGTGTAGGTTTTCAAATTCGCGCGGCCCTCAAACAGTAAGCATCGTAAAAATTATCTCTGTCTTTTAAAAATATTTACTGATATAAAACTCACAGTTATCTATTAATAAGTAGTATCGTTATAAAGCCAAAAGCAAAATAAATCAAATATAACTACTAGTTATAACTTACACTTAGTGCTTAAAGATATTTTTGGAGTGTAAATATAAGTGTTGACAATTAAAGTTTTATAAGAATTCAAAGTACCCTACTTGCGGGAAATACGAGCGCGGAAAATACGAGCGACCGCAGACTTGAACCCGTACCAAGTTACGCAACGATAAACGATACACATCGCAGAGGTGTCGCTAAGTATCATAATAAAAGGACAAAATGAAATGTTCCGGTTGTCTTCATGCTATATCTAAAGAAGATCATGTGTCGTGCTCGTCTAAAAGCTGTAACAAAGTTCTGCATGCAACCTGTGCAAATGCACATAAATTGACTTTACAGCAAAAGGAAATATGGATCTGCCCAGATTGTCGCGTAAACGCTAAAAGGACGGGAGACAACTCAAACACCCCCGTACGTACAAGTGAAAATGTGACAAATCGAAAGAAAAATAGTGCCGCAATGGGACTTGAAAAAGAGTCTTCTACACAAAACACGAGTGGCTTAGAACTGATTGTTGACGAAATTCGATCCTTACGTCAGGACATGGCAGATATGCAGACCGAATTTCAGCAAACGTTTTGACGACCTGTCAGCGAAACTCAACGACTACGATACACGCCTTAAAACGTTGGAAACTAAGGAAAGGGAATGTGAGATTTTAAAGGAACAGATTACACAACTACAAGATCAGGTAAACAAACAGGTCCTTAACTCATTACAGTCGGAAATAGAGATTTTAGGTTTATCTGAAACCGCAGGTGAAAATCCTTGCCACCTAGCCCTAACAACAGCAATCAAAATAGGAGTCGAACTAACTGAACACGACATAGACTACGTGTTTCGAGTTGGCTCCCCGACTAAAAGCAACTCTGAGGATTTGGATAATTTACCACGGCCACTAGTTGTTTCCTTTACCAGAAGAATGAAACGAGAAGACTTTATCAAACAAGCCAAATCTCGTCGTACTCTTGACAGTAAAGAAATCGTGGGCTCCGGACCGCAGAGGAAGGTGTATATTAATGAACGACTAAGCAACGAAAACCGTCGTCTTTTTCGTGAAGCACGTCAATGGACCCGAGAGCACGATTATAAATTCTGTTGGGTGCGAAACGGTAAAATATATATTAGGAAGCGAGAGGGACGAGAAGGTAGCCCACCAATACTCATTCGAATTATCGAAGATCTTCAGAAACTGTCAAAAAAGTAGGAATAACAGCCGCGATAGTAACTTAGAGGTAGAAAATGGACTTGTAAGATTTTTTTGGATTTTATTTCTTTTGTTGTTGATTTATATACTTTTCAAGGATATATTTCGAGATTTTACTAACATTGCAAATTATATTAAAATACTCAAACATATCACATACAAAACATCAAAAACTACACATCACACACTTTTACACGTCATAATATTTCAATTAAATCTAAGATTGGATCGCCTGGCTCAATTTCAATCTAACTTAAATTACGTTACTAATAAACACTATGCACTCTATTTTTACGAAATTAAAAAAGCGGCATTCTTATTTCTAAAAAAAGTTATACCCAAATTATGCATTATTTACAACTATGACTACCCTTGATCTTTTACGTGATATAGATAAATCTTTTAACGCTGAATGCCATACTGTTCCGTATCCTGAAGAGTGCTGTCACATAATAAATAAATACAATCTTAAGATCCTTCATATTAACATACGGAGCATGCAACGAAATTTCGACAGCTTTTTGCTTATTTTTATTAGATTAAATATTTCGTTTGACGTCATAGTTTTTAGTGAATGCTGGCTAAATGAATCATCTATCATTCCGGAAATCGAGGGGTATCAACATTATAGTACAGCTAAATTTATAAATAAATCTGGAGGTGTTATTGTGTATGTAAGTAGCAAATGGTCAGTAAACGTTGTGGAACCGGATATAGATGAGGCGAATGTGTTGAAAATTGAAGTACCTAATGCTTTTACTTTGTTTGGTATATATCGATCACCATCTTTTACAAATCCTGCAAAATTTATTTCATCGCTGGAGAATACTTTGAGCTCTCTTAAGCGCACCCCATGCCTCATTATCGTGGGTGACATGAACATCAATATTATTGGCCAATCAGTTTGTGAAGAAGGTACGTTGACTTACCTTAATCTTTTGGCTAGTCATGGTCTAATCTCATGTATAAATTCTCCGACACATAATCGATCATGCATAGATCATATATTTATATCAACAAAAACCCTGGCGGAATCAATAGTTTGCCCACTTGATCTTACTGATCACAGCCTTGTCATGTTAGGTGCAACAACTGCTATATCTGAAAAGGGTAAGAAGTATAGGTTTCGGGTGGAAGTTGACTATGAAGCCCTTAAAACAGAGACAGAACAAATTGAGTGGCCAAACATAAGCGGCTCGTCTCTCGATGAGACTGTTTCAAAATTTTCTCTTGCACTAACAAATGCTGTTTCCAAGCACTCTTCTCTTCGTCGAATCAGTCACGCTAAATTTAATATAAAACCCTGGATGACGCCTGGATTAATCCGCTGCTCAAAACACAGAGACAAACTACATTCGGAAGCCAGAAAAGCTCCTAATGACTCTACAAAAAAACTGATATATACTCGTTATAGAAATTTTTACATAAACCTACTAAGAAATTTAAAATCAGAATATGATAGCAAAGAAATGAAAATCAATGAAAATAACCCCAAGAAGCTCTGGAAATCTGTAAATAGAGTATCACATAGAACAACAAAAAAATCAAATACCATCTTAGAGGATATTGCCGGAATTAAGGTATCCATGAGGGAATCGTTGGATACATGTAATGAATATTTCTGTTCAGTCGGCCAAACCTTAGCACATAGCATTTTAACAAAAGTAAATGAGACTCATGAATCGCTTGCTTCGAAAGTAAAAATTAAAAATTCGTTAGGAAAGTCGTTATTTATGTCACCTACAGATTCTCAGGAGATACTTAGTATCATTAAAAACCTGAAATCAGATAGTTCACCCGGCCTGGACAATATAAATAACAAAATGCTTAAGGCAGTTGGACCCATCATTGCGAACACCCTTGCTACCATATTCAATGAAAGTATTGAATCTGGTATTTTTCCCAAATTCTGGAAACTTGCGGCTGTAGTTCCTTTACACAAAGGAGGTCCTAAAGATGACCCAAGTAATTACCGTCCGATTTCTCTTCTAGGTAGTATTTCAAAGGTGCTAGAGCGTGTCATAAATAAAAGAGTGAACTCCTTCCTAAAAATAAATAATTTACTTATTGATCAACAATTCGGGTTCCGCCAGGGTAGATCTACTGAGGATGCTGTTACACTTTTCACAAACACCGTAGCTACACATCTTGATAATGGCTCGAAGTGTATTGGCGTCTTTCTGGATCTTGCCAAGGCCTTCGATTCTATATCAGTGCCAATTCTTCTAAATAAACTTAAAGCTTATGGTTTCAGAGGTAAAGTATTGAGCTGGTTCACAAGCAAGCAGTGTGTAAGGGTTTCTAAGGAGAAGAGCAGTCTCATGCCCATTTCTTTCGGCGTCCCTCAGGGCAGCATTCTGGGTCCTACTCTTTTTTTATTATATATTAATGATATAGCTAATGTTCCTCTTCAATGTGCAAATATAATTTGCTACGCAGACGATACTGCTCTCATTTTCCACGGTAAGACTTGGCCGCAAGTCTATCAAACGGCTGAAGGTGGTATGGCTGGAGTGGCGGCGTGGTTAGATCAAAATCTACTATCACTGAATACATCAAAAACTAAATTCCTGTGTTTTCACAAAACGGCTACTTCGGCTCCTCCTATCTTATTTAAAAATATTAAAGTTCATTCTGTTTATTGTCCTGGAAAAAATCAGATCTCCTCATGTAATTGTGACCACATTGAACGTACGGACACCCTGAAGTACCTTGGCGTATTCCTGGATGACAAACTTTCATTTAAAATTCATGTTCAAGAAATGTCGAAACGAGTAAGGAAAATTATATATGTTTTTAAAAATCTTCGGGATGCAGTGAACAGAAACATTCTAAATATGGTATACTTAGCTCTTTGTCAACCCATTATAAATTACTGCATTCTTGCATGGGGTGGTTCCAATACTTCAACCTTACTACCTCTTGAGAGAGCTCAAAGGGCAGTTCTAAAGGTTGCTTTAAAGAAACCTATGAGATACTCAACAGATACTCTCTACGAAGAGGCAAATGTTTTAAGTGTTAGGAGATTATACCTCGTTAGAGTTGCTGTCACTGTTCACAAAACTGTGTTACAGTCACAATTAACATACGATGAAATGCTAAAAAAAAGAGTTTTTAAGTTACCCAATGTTGTCGTTACTACTTTTTACGCGCATAGATTTGGATTTTTTCTTTATCCATATATCTACAACAAACTTGTTAAAATGTGTAATTTTAAAAATAGTTCCGTTCGTGAAGCTAAGAAACTTATTACACAAACTGTAATTAAATGGTCCTACGAAGAATCTGAAAAGATAATAAAGGTCTTAAAATAGCCGTATATTGAACACATACACACACCCACACACACACACGCACACACACACACGCACACACACACACGCACACACACACACGCACACACATTCAAACACGTACCGTTTAATATTGTAAAATAACTACATATACTTACATTATATATATATATATATTTTTTTTTTGTTTTGCTTATTGTTTGTTGCCGTCAAATAATAATGTTAATGGTATGTTTCCCCCATAGGACAGGTTTCGACCTAGTGTGGGGGCTTGTCAAATATGTACGATCTGTGTTCTTTTTGGTAATAAACAAATTTTATTTTTTTATTTATTTTTTTATTTGCCTTTCGATAAACGCTAACGCAATCGCTAAAAAGTAAAGAGGGTTTATTTTATGTCAAATCCAGTACTTACATTTTCCTTTTAGCGATTGCCAAATAGCGAAAATCGAAATGCGTCTTGTCTATGAGGGAAGTTTTGTGAATTCTATTTAGGTCCGACCCGAGGGCCACGATGCCTATGGCTAAAAACAATAGTAAGTTTCCACATTCTCACGCTTATTCAATTTCCTCAAAGTGTTCCCCCCATTATACTATCGCCCCCTTTCCTCGCATTCGATGAATCCTTTACGGCCACTAGGCCAAAGAGTTTAGTCGGTAGGAGTCCGACATAACCTGTTCGGACGACCGTTCAGGTATCCATGAGGATTCTCTGCCTCCACTCCGCATAGTGGTGGGCAAAATGCGTTTGCCGAAAAAAAAGATATATTCCACGCGGTAACGCCGTGGGTTTTTGATTATCAGTCATTCATAACAATCCCTTTTATTTTTTTGTTATCAAACTTTTCGAATAAAATGCATTTCAAAACACTTCAGTTAAAAAAAACAATGCTGTTAACACCTCACATGAACGGCCTTCACCCGTTGGCCGGCCAGGCGGCGCGCGCTGATACATATAAATCATTCAAGCCAACAAACATTCATCACCAGTTCACTGTCGTCACCAATTACGAATACTAGATATTATGCGGTATCATTGTGACTATTATTCGCATGGTCGCACTGGATACGTAGTGCTACCCACTGTTTATTTCCGTGCAGAGAGCCAAGAAGACGAACCCCTATTTTTTATATCATAAGCAAATAAGTAGGTTGCCCATCTGATGGTAAGTGGTTAAAATCGCCTAAAGTACATGTAGTTCCTGTAAGATTTGCAAATATACATATGGTCCACAAAGATCTAATGCACGTTGCCAACTTGTGACATCAGATGTCAAGTCATAGTACCCAGTCATTTCACTGCCTGTCTCACCGTTCAAACCGGAACACGGCAATGCAAGCACCGCTGCTTGGCACCAGAAACAGGTAAGATAGAGGAACACGCGCAGACGACTCCAGTTCTGCGTATCTCTCTGGTAACCCTGTATTATGTAACACCTAGGTATTTGACGATCTCTCTCACTTCACCTACTGAATGACGCGACAATACGAGACTCGACAACGACTCTCTCTTAAAGGCAGCGATGGATGTACATTGATTGGCAAATAGAAAGTAGTCGTGGTAGATTTTGAGTAATACAATAGGGGGATTCCTATTAAAGCTATGTAACAATCAACCATCATATGCCTGTCTCGAAGCGTAAAATCACTTCGTTTTATAGGAAAACCCAAACACCGACAAAACAGTCTCATATTCGATATTCCCCTCCTTAAATAGCAGCATACGCAGATAAAGCAACCAGGAATAATAGCAACCCGTCCGCCGGCTATTAATACACGCATAATGTAAATTTTTATCTGCATACGGCCGTCTAGATCTGACCGCACAAAACGAGACACTATAGTGTGCAACCGATTTTGTGCTTATTGAGAGTATTTCAAAGACAAGCGACGCAGGCGGCAGTCAGGCTTATGACGGGTGACCAAAAATGAGCTTCGGAATTGGAAAGTACGTTTCATAGTCAAATGGGTCCTGCGCCTTTTTTACGAGGTGAATGCCCTGACGCACCAACCGTCCCAGCCCCTGGTTAGGGGCAAGGGTGTGTCGTGTGAGACTCCACGGCAGACTTAACTCACTCCGGCCATTTTTGGACGGCGCTCAATAACGCTGCACTCGCGTCAGCCAACTCGGCCTAAGTGGGTCCTGCGCCTGCCACCGTAGCATGAACACCGAAACACTATATGATAAAGCGATAAATCGATATGAACTGTCAAAATATTTTAAGGTAGAACAGCTACCTTGGAAATTTGATCGACTAATTTTTGTTAGTAGTTTATATTGATATATGATATCTTTCGTGAGAGCTAATCCCATCGATTCGCGCCCCAGCTCTTTGTTTGTTTAACAAAAATCTGTCGCGATCGCTCTCAATTTTTAACCGACTTCAAAAAAGGGGAAGGTTCTCAATTCGAAGCGTATGTTTTTTTTGTGTGTGTATGTTACGCGCTTACGCCGCCAATTGTGGACCAATTTTCAAAATTCTGGGGTGGTCCCAAGGTCACTGCATCACATCACATCTTTGGGCAGGAGCCCCAAAGTACCAATTAGAACTATTTGACTCCCTGCACAGACGGGCTGCTCGAATCATCGGTGATCCTGATTTGTTGGACTCATTGGAGATACTGGAGTCTTGGAGATACTGGAGTCACGGAGTTACTTCGGAGGTGATTCGCCAGTCGGCCAACACCGATAAGGTGGCAGAGCTGGTCTATCGATACGCCTAGGTCAGAAGGGCCAAGGCGGGTCCTGGGTCTTCATATTTGCAAGTTTGGCAGGAGACAATTCCAGTCGATTACGGGCCCCTCAGTCACCGACGAGTTGCAGAAGCCGAAGGTTATTTACAAGTAGTGGGAAAATGTCGAGATGGTCAAGTCGCCTACCTCAGGTAATGTCGCCAAACAAAAACTGAAAATTCCGCGCCGCCGCCGCAATTTCTCAAGGCGGCGCCCATGTCTAGTCCCAGGGTCACCAAAGTCAGGATCTAATGATGGGATCCTATGAAAATCGAGGGAAACCCTTAAATTGTATAGGTACGTCGAACGTGTTTCGTGTTTTTTTCCGAAGTTATTCACGTTAAAACCGACTTCAAAAACGTTTCGTTTCTGAAGGTGTGTCATCATTATCACGGTGACCTGCAGGATATTTTTCGGTGTACGATACGAGTATTAAATAAATTAGGTGGTCACAATTTTCCGTATATTTACTGTATGTACGTATTCATGGCTTGGTTCCGCCCAGTACGAAAAGGTCAGCGACCTCTTGGCAGGCAAACGTCTTTAGCTCTGTGTTGGGTATCCATAACTTAATTCAAATATAGGTTAATGGTATAACTTTAACAATATAGTAATCAAACAAGAATTTACAAGTATTCAGTTACGCATAGTCAAGGTGTGTTAATTAATGTTTCGCATAAGTGAATTAATTAATGTTTCATTTCATACTGCAATATGTCTCGTTCAGAAATCGCTTTCTATTTCATAGTGAATGTAGATCCTTCCGCGCGTTAAAAAAAGTTGGGCGTCACATACAGATCGGCGAACGCAAGTTGAGGAAAAATGCCCGCCGTCCGCAGTGCAATCTTAAGCCCCCGTGTCCCGCGATTTGTCCGAGACACCATAGCACAAAGCACCATTCATAGTTACCATAGCAATGAGGCAGATTTATCTAACAATAGCAATTTTAATTTCGCAAGTACAAAACACTCTGTATACCGGGGGGAGACTCTGTACCAGGGTCGTGTGCTTGGGTGCCGCAAAGCAGCAGAGCTTGCATTGCTGTGTTCCGGTTTAAAGGGTAAGATAATATGGCATTGAAATTACTGGGTACCGTAACTTTACATCCTAAGTTACAAGTTGGCAACGAACACTGTGGTCCTTGTGGGGGTTGCAGTTTTACTGCGAATCTCGCAGGAGCCACACGTATTATAGGTGACTGTTACCACTTACCATCAGGTGGGTAGTTTGCTTGTTTGCCAACTTAGTTGCAATTCAAGAAAAAACACTCTTCTTCACGATATCACCCGTGCCAACATTAAGATAACACTCGTCTTCACGAGAGCACCCGCGCCAACATTCAGAAAACACTCGTCTTCACGAGAGCACCCGCGCCAACATTCAGAAAACACTCGTCTTCACGACAGCGGCTGTGCCAACCTTCACAAAACACTTGCTTTCAAGATTGCACCTGTACGTACTTTGTCCAACTTACTGGCCGCGATATACATATGTATGTATTTATATATACATACCAACTTTCACACATTTTATTACAATATATAAATCAGCAGAACATGGAACTACAAACTCTCTTAAGGACGCGCTGGCACCCACGTAACTCACTCAGTACTATTGTACAATGACCTATACATTCGACTCCATACAGGTCCAGGGGTGCAGAGCAGAGGTGACCACGCGGCATGACAGCCGTCTAAGGCGCTCCACAGACGACACGGCGAGGCTTTAAAAGTGAGAAGAGTCCATTCTAGCGTGTTTAGTTTGTCGTCTGCGCAGGCCCTTCCAAAGCCGATGCGACGGGCGACGACCAAAATTTGCACACAATACGGTGCCGTAATCGCGCCACGGCCGCGATGTGTGAATGGACGGAAGGTCGACCACAAAGAATACGCGACTATTCAATCAGTGACGTCACGTCTGACTCAAATTCGGCCGTCGCGTGATCAATGCGAGGAGCGCGCGTGTCATCCCCCTTACCGTGATCCCATAGAACAGTATTAAAACCGCAGTCAGAGCGAGACAGCGCTATAGGCTGCAATAAACATTTATTATTATTATTCTAGTGGTGTCTCGGTTTTAATATGGTTTTAAGCCTGCTCTAAGCAATCATCGTGTGGACCTTGTGCGAGGAGTGTGTGGACTGTAACGTGTCTCGAAAAATCAAAATATTCATTTTTCAAATACGACTTGATATAGAAAGCTCTATTGAATCGTAAAACTTTTCACCTACCACCCATTCAAGACATTTATTAAATGATAAGAATGGGCGCAAGAAACTTATCGGCTTTAACAGAAGTAACAACATTTACAATAAATTCTGTTATTACCCAAACACAGCAAAATTTTTCCATAAGTTGTTAAACACAACAAGATTTCTCTACATTATAACAAGCAGTAAGTACAAATTAACAACAAGAATTGGCATCATTCAAATAATCGTCGTCTTTATAAATGGCCTTTAAGTACTCATAAGTCTTTTCACTTTGTGGCACTTTGTTGTAAAACGTTATGGCGGCTGTACACTCTCAACGTCAAGTCTCGCCGAGAGGTCTCGCCCGAGAGACCTGTCAGCGAGTGCTTACCATGTACACTCTCGTCTATTCACTTGCGGTTTTGATCACCGAGAGGATGGACGCGTTAGAAGTCGCTTCCACTGTTTCGCTATGCACTATTAATTATTATATGTATGTACACGAATATCATACAAAAAAATTCAAAACGAGTGGCGTAAAAGAAGATGGTGGATGGTCGCTATGCATCGAATAATAATAATAAATCATTTTATTTGCAATAAAAAATATTTTATAAAAATTAAAAACAGACTTCAAAAAACCCAGAAAAGTGAAAAATAATATAAGAATAGGTACAGACAACATCACACTTCTATATTGAAGTCGGTGATAAATTTTAACACTTTCTAGGAGATCATCGTTTGGCACCGACTTCAATATAGAAGTGAGATGTTGTCTGTACCTATTCTTATATTATTTTTAACTTTTTAGTGTTTTTGAAGTCGGTTTTTATTTTTTATATTATATTTTTTATTTTTAACTTTTTAGTGAATGCAATCTTTTTAGTGAAAGAAACCCGAATTTAATACTATTAAATTAGCATTTCCCTCGATTTTCATGGGATCCCATGATCAGATCCTGACTTTGGTGACCATGGGACCACCCTTGGGGTTTACTCTATCGAATACAAAAAGAATTTTGAAAATCGGTCCACAATTGGCGGCGTAATCGCGTAACATACACACACAAAAAAACATACGCATCGAATTGAGAACCTCCTCCTTTTTTGAAGTCGGATAAAAATATGGTTACAGAGATGATTATAAGAAGCTAATCCAACATATTTTGTCATTTTTCGACGTGCAAATACTTATTCCGATGTGAAATATTATGATTAGTACGATTTAATTCAATACTTTCGAACATTCGAAACAGGACGAGGTAAGTCAGTCATTGTTCCACATATTTGATTCGTTGCTGACAACATACAGACACGTGTGTTCAGAGCGGTTGCTGTCTGTGCACTCTGCACTGCACTGGCGAGAGTGTACATCAATGCTCTCGCCGTTTCTCGCGAGACGTGCCGAGATCCTTTGACTCGGGCACAAAAAACCGACACAGGAGCGAGAGCGGGCGAGTAAGCACGAGACATCCCGAGGCGAGCCGAGAGCTACCATGTACACTCTCGCACTCGGCCTGTCTCGGGGTGTCTCGGCGAGAGTGTACAGCCGCCATTATAGTACATTTTCCCAATTAACGAGCTTGGCTGTCTTGCAACGACCTTTGGTAAAACCAAATTGGTTCATAAGAGACATTTTATGACTTGTTAAATGATGTTAACTGCCGAAATACATTTTTTTAAATATTTAACTTAGTTCTGGTAGAATCAAAATTGGTATCCATATTATAAATGGGAAAGTGTGTGTGTGTGTTTGTTTGTCCGTCTTTCACGGCAAAACGGAGCAACGGATTGAAGTGATTTTTTAAGTGGAGATAGTTGAACGGATGTAGAGTGACATAGGCTACTTTTTGTCTCTTTCTAACCCCCACTTCCTTAAAATGGGGGGTGGATGTTTGTGTGGAGCATTCCGCAATTTTCAAGGTAGAAAGCTAAAAATTGGTATGCGAACTATTTGTGACTAACAAAAAAATCGTGCATCATTTTTTTTTGGAAATCTGCCCCCAACCCCTTAAAAGAGGGGGTGAAATTTTATATGGGACTTTTTGCAGTTTTCAAGGTAGGAAGCTAAAAATAGGTAAAAAGACTCTTTGTTACCAACGAAAAATACCTGCCTTATTATTTTTTTTAAATCTTCGGTGTTACCCCGAATTTAACGCGATGCTATTCTTCATGAGGTCATGGCAGACACCATCAATACGTTTGTTTGATATTAACGCGAGTTGCGTGCGGGTCAAGTTTCATTATCACAGATTTCATTATGTGAATCGAAACACCCAAACAAAACACAAAGAAACATATAAAAAAGAAATATCCAAGAGGTCACATCGTGACTAGCTGTGCCCGCGAACTACGTTTCGCCATAACAATTGTTCAAAAAAATTCTGGAGCGTGCTACCCTTATCACCTAAGGGTATAAAAATAGCCTATGAGCTATTCTCAGACCTATCAAACATACGTTAAAAATCGGTCAAGCCGTTTCGGAGAAGTTCCAGTTCCACCAACACTGTGACACGAGATTTTTATATATTTTAGAAGATAACGCACTGCGTACGTGGCTTAATTTAAATAATTTTATCAATAAACGTGATGAAAAGATGATTTTCAGTTTATACTTGTAGGTTTATCATCACAATAATTATGGCAAAGTAACAACTATAATTAAAATTTATTATCACATAGACATAATAAAATACGGTTAACAACATACAATAAAAAAAAACGGCTAACAAAATAAAAATGTCACAAGCTTATCAAATTAAAAATGTTCGCAAGGCCATCATCAAGTTCGCAATTAGGCATTAGAAAATACGTAATTTGTTATTTTATTTAATGTAAAATAGTTAAGTGATATGTGGATTTCTTGATAACAATCAAAATAAAGCTCTGAAAAAAGAAACAATCAAGTATCGAATCAGAATGATCAACGCACAATGCTCTAGAACAGAGGTTCCCAACCTCTTACCCTATGCGCCTTACCACAACATTGTGCTAAAATACTACGCCCTCTTAGGAGCCGGGGGGGATTTGAATGAAACTTTTATTCAAAAGATGGTTGCAGCATGTCGCTGCGGCTTCGTATAGGTGGCACCGTCAGCGTCGTGCGAGTTTATATGAACAATTTTAATAAATATTTTTTTATAAAATCGAGTTTAATTCTGGAGCCGCTCACTGCCTGGTAGAGATTGCCACTGAGGCAATAAGGCCGCCCTTTGTTAATAAGGACTAATTGTAAGTGCATTTCTTGTTAACTGTATTATAGCAATAAAGTTGTTAAATAAATAAAGCTCTGAAAAAAAATCAAGTATCAAATCACAATGCTCTAGAAATATCTCTTGACTTGACGACGAAATGTTTCCGGCGAGAATAAAGCGAGATCCTCATTTTATTGTGCTCACATCAATCTCCTGTGAAATGTTTGTTATCCCTCCCTACTATAATATTATAATAATACTGTAACCTGCTGAACAAACTTCAATGAAATCTGGTACAAAGGTAGCTTTAGGATAGGACGGGACGGGACAGGATGTTAGGCTACCGATTCAAAATTCAATGATGGACGTCAAAATACGGAAAAATAAAATCATGCCCCCCCCCCCCCCCTCTGGAAAAAACTCTAGATACGCCAAAGGCAACAACTAGTCCAATTTAAAGAAAAACTTCTTTGCAGACGGACAGACGATTTTTTAAGAAGCGAAATTTTGATTATGGACATGCACTATATAGAAATCATTTAAAAAAGAGTAATTGGGATGATGACTGAATTCTAATTTTCACATCTCGACATAAAATATTAAAAAAGCGTAGAAAAAGATGCAATCATGTGAAATTAGAATTAAAATCGGCTTAGAAATAGATAAGATACAAGCATTTTAAGCTGTTAATTTTGGAGCGATTAGACAGAGAGATTCGACATCAACCGTGACGTCATCGTTGAGTACGGCCATATAAACTCCATGTAAAATGCCGTTTTGCTAGAAAGATATGGAGAAAAATCTTTAATACCTTATATCTTGGTTGTTTTTATAGTTATTCGAAAACCGATTTTTTCTTTCTGTTTATTATATGAATGAGCTTCTATTAAAGCAAAAAATTTTTTTTTGTCATCTAGCCAATTGTAGGCATGGACTTTTCTTTCTAAGTTCATGATTGGAGGTATATCGTCCACAGCAGTGACTTCTTATCTCACCAGAATACCAGATGATGGTGACAATGACAACTACACTGCACACGCACGTATAGCTATGTATCAAATGTCTAATCACCAAATTACTGTTAGGTTTCTCGCCATAGCAACGATAAACATTGTTACTATGGCAACATGTTGCTATGGCGAGAGGCTGTAGCGAGAGAGAATCGTCTCAAAACCGAAGATCAGCGTTCCATCTGATCAGCTGTGTAAGCGTAGCAGGCAGATTACAGTTCCCAATTCTGCAACGCCTACAAAGACCACACACACACACACACACACACACACACACACACACACACACACACACACACACACACACACACACAGTCTACGTTGCCAAATTGCGACATACGATATGGAGTCACTGCGGACCTACAACGGCCGCATCGCAGAATCATAATACGAATCATATTATGAATTGATTGCAATTCTTTACAAGCAAATTCCATTTAACAGCTTTGTTTGAATATTTGTAAAATGGTCCCAATTGACACTTTAGCAATGCCTAATTTGTGGACCATTTTACTAATATTCGTACAAAGCTGTCAAATGGAATAATTGCTTAATGATGAATTGCACCCCATTCATAATATGAATCATAATATGTTTCGTATTATGATTCTGCGATGCGGCCTTTTTAGGTCCACAGTACTCAGTAATTTGACAGCCTAGGGAGTTATTGTCTAAGAAAAAATCTATCGCGATCGCTTACAATTCGACAGTCGCAGTCCATCCATTACGCCTTTATAAAAGCCGGCACTGATTCTTATGCTTACGGCGCAATGGCTGTCAAATTATAAACGATCATGATATATTTTTTTTACACAATAACCCACCTGAGTTACCCTTCAAGCCGGAACACAGCAATGCGAGTACTGCTTATCGGCAGAAATAGGTAAGATACAGGCACCGGTTAGAGCATCCAGCCTCAGCAGGTCGCCAGTTCCGAAACTCGTTTTCGGGACTGTGAGGTGTCCAGTCCCGACACCTCACTTGGAATTCCGGAACTGCGAGTTTTTGTTTAATATCATAATTCCGCAACTAGTTCCGTCGTTAGGAAGTTCATTTTGTATACTTTTGTTTATTTGAAAATAATTTAATTCTCCATTGAGTTAAGTGAGACCAATCAAGTGACATAAAAATTAAAATAATCAATTACGAAATTAATCGCCAGTTCCGGAACTGAGAAATCTCAGTAAAAATAGTCCGAGATTCTGGAAATTCGACATTCCGGAATCTCGGAAGCCCTAGTACTGCAGACGACTGGTACAGTCTCCCTTCCTCTAGTCACAAATCTTCGGAGCTTTAAATCCACCACATTTTTGGGACACCCATTAACACATACGCATGATTGAGTAACTCTTTAGAGGTTCGCGTGCCTTACGAGAAATGAAAAATTGACGACGCCATGTTAGTTAGCGTCTTCCACTCGCTACTCGGTCATTAGTGGCCGGCGGGTAACATTGTTCCATATGTAAACAAAAGTAGAATTGATCGCCGTCGTCGGTCCGTCCGTTCGTTCGCATTCCATTAGCGGCAGCGGCGGCACCGGCGGCGTGTGAGGCGTCACGCACACCGCTCAGCTGTTGCCATGCGCCGATCCGCCGACCAAAATACTCGTTAAACTCGTTAAATTAGAAAGTTAATCGATTAATTATACGCTAATAGTGTGCCTAAACTATTATTAGGAACTATCAATTCAGCCTCTTCGTGTGCAACTCGAAATTATAAAAATACTTCTATTTCTTCTCAGACCATACATACTCGTACGCTTTTCAATTGGCACTGCGATAACTGCCAAACTAATGGGGATCGTGTCATTTACAACAACTTGTATGATACGGCGGTAATAGGAGGGCAGAGAATGTAGGAAAACTGCACATTAATTAACCGTCCCATCCCATGTCCCTATTGTCCGTCGTCATTCGCTGACGTAACAACCATAACATCTACATAAACCCACTTGTGTCGTGTATTGCCAAAACGCGGCTCGGTGCAAGTCGACCGAGCGCGGTTGAAAACCAGCTCCGCAGTGCCACCCATTGATTTACTACCACACGTAGATAACGCATGAACGATCGAAAAGTAGGCTGGTGAAGAACTGCTCAATCGCGACTCGTGCAGTTCCTTTCCATAGTGAGTGATTAGCTGTCGGCACGTAAACATGCCGAAGTGCGCATTCAAAAGTTGTGGTAACAATAGCCAGAAACGGCAGAAAAAGACGGGATTTCATATTTTGCGTGAGTAAACTCATTACACATCGTATCATGTCTTCAAATATTCGATTTATATGTAAAAACCAATCAAAAACAATTATTTTAATCATAAACATGTCGCTTCGCGTCAGTGTCAGTACATCACAATCGTCTCGCTCGCACGGGCGTCGTATCACGATGTGTTATCTCATTCATGCGTTGGAGCAACAACGCGATAAGCAATTTCAAGCATTATGCTTGAGAGTATAGTTGATATTTCCTTGTAGCAATTACTAAATCGTCGTTTGATCTGTGGCTAGGTATAAAATGATGTAACGTCCCACGGTTGTACTTAAAATAGTTGACGTAATAATGCAGAATAAGGTTGAATTCGATAAATATGGTACTTTCTTTATGGTAATTTTCATTCGGGCGTGCATATATCAGCGAGTACAATTATATAGTCGATTAGGTGACAGATTACAAGCGCGTTTTTGTATGAAGCGCTCTATCTACGTTTGGTAGTAAATCAATGGTGCCACCAGACAGGGCAGATTGATAACACGCACTGTCTGTTGCCAAGCAGAAACGGTACATCACAAAACCAACTCTAAAGCGTAATCCTTAAAGAGTAGAATCCATCAATACTAACAAAGTCCTTGTTGGGGATATGTAAACTTGGTTGTTAAGCGAAAGATTTTATAAGCCACGATGACAATACATATGTACGTATATGCATATCTTTAAAATCAAATCTCAAATAACAAAACCATGAAAAGATGCTGATCAACATGCATCAGCATAAGATCAACAGCCCTCAAACAGTAAGAAGGAAAAATCAATGCATCGTTATCTGCATCGGGTTTTTACTATTGATGTTACTGTTTCATTCATAGAAATGAAAAAAGTAATATTGTAATTAACAACAGAAACTTATTGTTACGGAACGCAGAGTGCTCCTAACATTATTGGAGCTGGAGAGGCCGAAAGAACCTAGAACTGTAATGTAAGAGCTGGTGGCTGAACCCAATATCATAGGCGAGACAAAATCCCGAAGACTTTGCTAGTTCGGTTACCTAGAGAGGATGAGTGAGGATCGCGCCGTGAAAAGAGCATACCCAAGACGACCAAGTGGGACGGCCAAGGAAGAACTGCGGAAGAACGGGGTTGAGCGGGACCTCTAGGTGTAATCCTGGCAAGAGGGAATAGAGGAACGAAAAGCGTGGCGTCTTCTTGTGTCGGAGGCCAAGGCTCATTTTGGGTCGCTGCGCCAAATGAAGTCCTTAGAACAAACAAAAGGTTTAACTTTAAATGCATTCAAAGAAAATAACCGCTATAAACTCAACCTCCTACTAATAAAACAAAATGCAAACGGCAAAACAACAGCAACATCACTGATATAGGTCATTAGAATAAAGCGTTCACATTGTAAACAATTCCTCGGCCGCCATTAGGCAAGTCCGCGCGGCGAGACAAATTAATGTGCGTCGTACAACAGACACAGCCAGCCGTGTATGTTGGAGCGGAGGTCTGGCGACCTACCGCTACAGCTTAAGACAAGGGCAGTACAACTGTTAGAGGAGGACGCCGTTATGCAGGGTAATATCGGCGTCTCTGTTCACGTGTTGTTTGGTTTTCTCTATGTGCTCGCGGTAAGGGCGTGTTGCGTGGCGGCGGCGGGCGCAGGGCGTCGCGTTGTCTCAGCCACCGAGGAGCACTGACCCGCTGTCGGGTCGGGGCGGGCGGACACACGCCGCCTGGCAACAGCAGAGAAAGGACGCTAGCAACAGCCGGTATCGACTGCCTACGAACGGGTCTACCGTGATCGCATAAAACAAAACTCAAACTGCGGTTATAGCAAAATAATGGCTGCAATGCCGGTGATTGGAGCCATATCTTGCTCAAAGCGCTAATAGTAAACGAAACCTATTACATTAGATAATTTGAATGTAGGACCAAAAACTTAGTTGAGTCACCGCTGCTGTCGCGACAAATTCTGCAAATGTAATTAAAATAACTGTTATCGCTTTCTCTTCAAGGATTGTGTGCGAGCGTATATTTTAATGTGTGTTTTATATCAGACAGCATAGTGGGCATTTGGGCAATTACTTTCTAATCGCCGATAACTCTCTCGCACACATCTAGCATATCTTTTACAAATTGATTTTACCACCACAAGGAACTCATCACCACAGCCCATCACTTTATCCCAATCAATCAGAGGACCTAAAAGAGCTGCATTGGCAGAATCATTATAGGTGCGATCATATTATGAATTGAGTGCAATTCATCATAAGTAATTATTGTATTTGACAGCTTTGTATGAAAATTCGTAAAATGGTCCACACATTAGGCATTGCTTAAGTGTCAACTGGGACCATTTCACGAATATTGATACAAAGCTGTAAAATAGAATTTGCTTATGATGATGAATTGCACTCAATTCATAAAACGAATCATGTTATGATTCTTTAGGTCCGAAGATCTATTTTCATCCCCCATAACAATAGTCGCAGTGGGTAATATGTTAGGTAGTATGAAGAATCTTTAGTAAATTATTTGCATCATAATAATGTTGTTTTAGAAAGTCGAGGATAGATAGACGTATATGTGAAATATAAAACTCCAACTTATAGAAGATGACTTCACGAAGAAAATTAATGTTGTGAGCAGGTGCAGCGAGATTGGTACTCGTAGCTACTGGAAGGAGTCCAATTTTACAACTCAAGAGAACTTTTCGCAAGCACTACTTTAAATCACTCTGCATAAAAGTCATATTGATATCCAATATCATAATAACTTATCCGTCTATGTTCAATAATTGCTTGATAATTATCAACTCTAAAATCCACTCCTACAGAATTTTACCATTCTAGAACCATATCTGAATGTAATAATTTTGATCCGCAGTTTCATGATTTTTCATTTTATTTCAGTCTGCAGATTAAAAAAATGTGCGACTGACGCACTAAGAGTCTTCGATCAATCTTAATTGTCTTCTTATACAATGATTGTGAAAAATAAAGCGATAACTTTAATGAAGAATAAAAATTGTGTCAATTAAGTGAGAAAGCCCGTGTAACTAATTGAGGGTATATTGAGGGTCGATAATCCGATAACTTTACCAGAGGAATGAATGACAAGTTGTCAGTTTTTATATAGAAAATCTGCCAAGCCGCTACGTTTATTACACTTTAATATCTCTTTTAATAATTAACTTAATAAAAAAAAGGAAAACATAGGAACATTCTTATAGTGGCCATTGATTTTATTGGAAAAAATAGAGCAACTAGTGCCATTATCCAGGAAGGAAACAGGGCACTACGTTAGTATGGAAAAACGGGGTAGCACACCCACCACTCTCTTTATAGTATAGTAATCGTATTAGCTATGCGATAACGATTGAGATATTAAATGGACAGCTGGAAACACTATCGTAAGACTATCGTGAGCTAGTAACGTAACGAGTTCTCTCACTGTAAAATACTCGGTGAGATATTACGATAGCTGGCTGTCGAATAAAACGATACGACATGTCAAAAGTGAGTTCGTGCTGACGATTCTCATACTTAGCTCTCGTTAACTATACCATAATACCATTACGATACCATATAGTTCCTTAGCGACCGTAGCGGCGCTGCTATAGTTTTCATACAAATAATACGATTACGATAACCATTATATACCGGGTGTAACTGAACACCCCAATAACATTTAAGGGTATGTATCCATCAGAAGTAGAGATTCTGTAGGAAAAATATTAGGGCTAACAAACCTACTTTTTTTCCCCATACAAACTAAATAAATTATTTTTTGGTATTAAGTGCCGACAGCCCTACGTAAGCGTACGAGGAATACTACGCTCACGTCATACAAACTAAATAAATGATTTTTTGGTATTAAGTGCCGACAGCCCTACGTAAGCGTAGGAGGAATACTACGCTCACGTCTGTCACGTGTCATTTAGTGTTTAATTTTTTTTGTGTTAAGAGCTGATTATGGTTGTCACTTGAAAGTTTTTGCTTTCAGTTTAAAATCAAATAACTCTGAAAGTATTGGGGTTCCAGGTCCCAGACAAGCACCTAAGGTCCATTTAGTATCTAACTTACATGCTCCTTAAATGTTATTGGGGTGTTCAGTTACACCCGGTACATAGTGGTTTGTGCTTGGGGCACTGAACGCGCTCCAGTGTCTCGAGTGGACTCGACATCTTTGTTGCATTTTCTGCAACTCAACGACTTTGCGCCTATTTTGCGTCGCACCAAGACATGTTACGTCACGAGTTGGCAACGAACATCGGGGTCTTTATAGGGGTTGTAGACTTGCAAGTCTTACTGGAACCACGTGTGCTATAGGCGACTGTAGGCTAGGGATCCCATACGTCCCGATTTAGGGCGGACAGTCCCGTTATTAGAAATCATGTCCCCGCTCTCGCCCGGCACCCGAAAATGTCCCGCTTTAAAAATATTGTGGTTTTACCTACCAATAAAACTTTTATTGTGTTCTCTTCCCTATTCTTATATTTAGAACTTAGGAGTGAAATTTCCTTAACGATTAAAAGACCTCGAACATTCTCGATAGCGAAGTTTGATATTAGAGAAAAGAAGCGATGCTACAAGGTACAGTAAGCTCCCATTCAAGCTTTACATTTAGACTACGAAAACCGCCACTATTACAAGCGACATAAGAACGGTCCAACAGTATAACTTGATGAGGAGCTTACTGTACATAAAAATTAAAACCTTACTTGGTAGAATCGTTTCTGAAATTATGAGGTAAGTAATGATCAAGTAGGAAGACAACTACTGTTTATATCATGTGGTGTAGTTTTTGTTTTTGGGAAGTGTCCCGCTTTCGCATTTTAGAATTATGGGATCCCTACTGCAGCCACTTGCCATTAGTAGGCCGCCTGCTTTGTTTGCCAACATTGTTGTATAAGGAAAAGTAAGTAACAAAGCATCAGAAAACAATGACAATGCAAGTGAAGCGCATCTATAAACAAACGCATCAACGTCTATAGGCGCGTTCCGGATAAGAACGGATTTGCAACATTTTCAACATTTTTAGCATCAGCGCGTTTCATTAGCTTGGGGTGTTAACTTTTTGTGCTGGTTGCGTGTGTTCCATTTCAACATTTTTGCTACGAAAAGTTAGCATCAAATACCTATGCTAATAAATAGATCTTCTGATATCATTTTTTGACAGAATTGACTTTTGAAACCATTTTTTAAAATTAAATGATTTTTTAGAGGATTTAGAGAATAAATTGAATGAAATTTATAGTTTTATGGGATTCTGATTTGTATTATTTGACATTTTAAACTAATTCGACACGAAAAATCAGTTCCTACTATTTCATTTGTAACAATTAGCGCGGATAAAAATGTTAACATTTCTTATAAAAGAAACGCAAAACAAAGCTATCATCTGATTAATTAGCACAAGCAAATTGGTGATTCTGATCTAGAACACACCTTATAACGTCTGTTTGTTTTGCTATGTTGAGACTCAGCCACTCGACTGACTGGCGAATCGCAAACGCGACAAGGCAAAAGCGTCGTCAGGGACTCGTCTATTTTTGGAGCGAAAACTAAATTACCAGTAATTATTAAGCGAGAGCAGAGAGCACTGATGATTATTATTGTAGCCTACAATTTATTATTATTGTACTCAATTAACACCGTAATCACTTTCTATTTATACGCGTTGATATTAATACATCAATGGCTTTATCGTGTGCTCGCAGTCTGAATACGACTTATTATCTCATGCTTCCAACGTTTGGAGAGGATTACGTGGTATCTCTAATCTAATACATTGTTACTTCATAATTAGTACAATTAAAACGAACGCAAAATTTTCCGTCAATTATAGCACGGTCATGATTTTTCAGTTTGTTTTAAATTCCTTTGTGGTTATTAACAATTTCATATTATAAAATTATAACAATAAATCGAGCGTCGATGCGCTGTGGATTCGCCTTCCAGGTCCGGGGTTCGAGACCGCAATGTACCAATGTGTATTCGTTTTTCCAATTTCTTGCCTGACGCTCCCACGATGAAGGAAATCATCGTGAGGCAACCCGCATTCATACATCTGCAAAGAAATTCAAAGGTGTATGTATGTGAAGTCGACCAATCCGCACTGGGCCAGCGCGGTTGACTAGGGCCTAAACACCCTAACTTAGGATAGGCTCGAGCCTTCGACGAGGACGTATATGAGTTGTTATGATGATGACTATAATGTTAAGTTCCTTTTGGGGTAGCGTACCTACCTCAAAGGAAAAAAACAGAGCATTTATATGATGCCTTCGTTGTAAATCCGTCCGTCTGTTTACGGTCTCTTTTAATTCTTTTATTGTGAATAATTAAACTTTTAAGTCAACGCGATCAAAGGAGATGACCGTTTAAATATTTATTATTATTGCGTTATTTAATTTTTATTTTTGAATAATAATGGATGTGTCCTGAAGCGTCCCTAAAACTTTCCAGGGTGATAAAAAAATAACCGTGTATACTTGTTAAGTTTCTACGGAACCCTTGGTACGCGAGACCAACTCGCGCTTGGCCGGTTTCCTTACCTTTCAATAGAAGGAAGACCCTTAGCGACAGAAATGCAAACTTGTGACGATCATACTGTCTTACAATGGAAACGAGCTTTACTTGGATTCCCGAACAATAGAAGAACTCATTATCCCTACAAACGATTCTCTCTCACAAGATAAATATACATATGTCTCTCTGTGTATAATAGTGTTGTTTAAGTCTCCACTTTACCGGAGGAAGACCAGGGTCGCCTCTTGGGCACCTCTGTCTTACCCATTTCTGCCGCAAAGCAGCAGTGCTTGCATTGCTGTGTTCGGATTTGAAGGGCAAGATATGGCAGTGAAATTACTGAGTACCGTGACTTTAAATCTTATGTCACAAGTTGGCAACGTACACTGTGGTTCTTGTGGGGGTTGCAAATTTGCTGCGAATCTCACAAAAACCACGTGTCCACTGTTACCACTTACCATTAGGTAGACAGTACAGTAAGCTTGTTTGCCAACTTAGTTGTATAAAAAAAACTGAGAGTAACAAGAATACATGAACGTATCCTACAAATCCAGAAGATAAGCGGAAACCAGAGGACGGAGGAAAAACAAAACAGCACAGGCGTGTTTTTCGTTGTGCCGGTCCCTTTGTAAACACACCGGACAGCGTGCAGCCCAGAAATAGGTCGTCGCTTCGTTCGCCGACTGACATGGACGGACAATTTGTATTTTTGGCAGTGCAACATGCCAGTGTCGGCGCGGCGCAGCTCGGCTCGGTGACGCCTAGTTTCACGGGAGCTTCACGGCAGCTTCGCATCTTATACAGTAGGTACATCAAGAAAAATTATGGGCATCGGATAACATCCGAAACACAACTTATCAAAGACAACTGACAAAAAAATAAGAAATTAAATTGCGTTTAAGAGTGGGAATGGTACAAAAAACATTTCGTCTCGGGCGGGGTTTGAACCATTACACACAACCACACGTAATGTTGTCTCCAACATACCGTGTTGACGCCTTGATCACTTCGCCCACCGAGCTCTTACCAGCCCCGATGAAATCTTTAACTATATTGATCTCATTTTATGTAAAACTTTGCATTTCCTTTCTAAATACTAAACAATAAATAAAATCTATAAAGAAAAAATTTCGTCTCCAGCTAATAACGACTACTTTGCTAATAACGACTACTAATAAAGGAGATCCATAAGGCTAAGAATTTTGTCGGGGCCGGTAAGAGCTCGGTGGCCTAGTTGGTCAAAGGCGTCAACACGGTATGTTGGAGACGCGGGGTTCAAATTCCGCTCGAGACGAAATTTTTTTTTAACTTTATTAATGTTTCAATATATTGAGATATATTGATATCTTTTGAACTTTGTTAAGGTTCAAACCCCGCCCGAAACGAAATTTAAAGAAAATTGCTTTAAAAAAATTTTTGGTCAACCAAAAAGTTGTAAGTATACAATTTTGTTGCTTGCATATTCATTTTGAGCACATCAGATTATGTCAACTACTACAATATTGTATAAGCTTTAAGGTTGTCAAAATATTTTTTTAAAGTTATAGACGATATAATCAAAAGTGCAAGGTGGCTCGATTTAGGTGTCCGGGGTGTAGTTAGGAACTTATTATACCTACTTAAATAAGTTTGTACAAAACCATAGGACGCGTATGCGTTGAAGTGACCTAGAGCAGGTTTAGTAGCCTTTGTGAGTGGGTATCGTTAGATTTCAGTCGGTAGGCCACGGTCTCTGGATCGCACTCCGCCTCCAGTGGCCTCAAAGTCCGACATAAGGGTGGTATTCCACTTGTCCTATATCTTTGTCAAAGACTTTGCGTAGTATGAGAAAATGGAGGGACGCGGAGCAAGTTTATGTGCTGCGATTGTTATTCAGTTATTACTAAAAAAAGAAAAAATCTAAACTTAAACGCTTTGGTGAAGTCAAAGAGAAATTTAGGACAATTTACTTACAGAATTTACAGGTCGAGAACAGACATTCGTACACGCATTTTTACGTATAAATGACTAGACATTCAATTACATTGTGATGAAAGTATTGCCGTATATAAAAGGCAAAACACCAACATGGATCAAAGATCAGTGTTGCTTACACATTTGATGAAGTCATCCAATTTATTTGATCAATGTATATTGGACATAGAGCTTTGATAAATAGAATACCACCCTAACCTCGCGTTTTCCGAAGCGCAAGGTAGTAGGTACGTAACGCATTTCCCAACGTAAAAAAATAAGTACTAGACTAGCGAGTAATACTAAGCTTTTATAGGCCGCGCCTTAAGGCGCATAGTAGGGGTCAATCATAAAAAATCACTGCAAAAAAAACCGGTTCTCTTCATAAATATTGAATAAAAAAATCTTTAAAAAAGATATGTTATTATTCAACGCAACGCAACGCAACGCAGGGTGGTCTTTTTAATTTTTTGATAAATTAATTAAAATTATTGGTTAAAATGTGACCCAAACATGCCTCGATTTTAACACTTTAAACCTAATCGCGTCGTAAATATTAGGTTAAATCATATACTTTCGATTTCAATAAATAAAGTGAACAATATTCTAGCGGATGGTCTTTTTAGATTTTTCTTATTCGTCTTTATTAATTTTTAATTGAAATAATTGATCTTACGCGTAAAGGTTTGCTTAAATATTCCCCTCGCTCTCACTCACTCACTCCTATGTAATCAGTGCGGGACGATCGAGCAAGGTCATTAGGACACATTGATTTACTACCAAACGTACCAAACGTGTTTGGTAGTAAATCAATGTTAGGACAACTATGCGCCTTAACAACCCGTCAAAAAGAATTCCGGTGGTGATGCGTTGCCTGACGACAAATTTACATATATATCTCTTTATACCTCGATATAGTATTTGCGTACGCGAGACAATACACACCTATGTTTAAATACAACTTTATCACTGCGCTGATAACGAACTGCGTACCTACCTGGCCGATAAATACGCGTTTCTGATAAAACGAAATCCCCACACTCGTACGTACTTCTTTTCCGATGCAGGTAAGTACTTATTTGTTGGATCAAAAGTGATAAAAATGGCACTGGTCGAGAATGCTTTTTTGCACTAAATCCCCTATTTGTGCACGTTTAAGTGCATAAAGTTCATAAGTTTAATGAAAATTAAAACAAATGCTCAATTAATTTTTTTTTATAGTTTCACCCAACGTTATGATGGGAGACAAGTATATTTTGGAAATGAGAACGACTTTCTATTATGCCAAAGATTTTTTTTATAAACAAAACGGACAAACCAGCCAACTGCCCGCATGACAGAAGTGGCTTCAGTAATCTAAAATCCAATCATCAGAGAAAGACTCAGGACTGAATCGAATTCATGGATACCTCTGTTTTACCCATTTCTGGTAAAAAGGATTAATGCAATGCCGCCCAATACTGTTTGAAGAACAGCCATTGTTTCAGCTCATATACGTCCCCACTGAGAGACTTGACCCTACCCTAAGTTAGAGTGTTAAGGCCTTAGTCAACCACGTTGGCCCAGTGCCGATTGGTGGACTTTACATACACCTTTGAATTTTTTCGCAGAATTATTGAGGTTGCCTCACGATGTTTTCCTTCACCGTAGGAGCGTCAGACAAATGTACATAAATGAAATTCGAAATCGTTTAGTTTAAGAAATTTCAGCAATTAATTAATAATTAGGAATATATCATACAACAATTTTGAAAATAAATAGAAACGTTCGTGCGCTTCAAATTTGACAAATTAATTGCAACAATTATGCTAAACAGAAAAGTAACTAGGCAGCCATTTCTATGTGTGTTGCAAAATATATTTCGCTCGTCGCCGTCGTTCCGAACGCTGCCAGTTTCAATATAACATTAATAATTATTACCGTTTAGCACTACCGTCGACGACGTCAACGTCAATGCTGATGACGTCAATGTTTCGATAGACTCTCCGAAATATCCGTTGGTTGTTTTTTTTTGCTCAGATAATCCCCCCGTTGTGACGCAGCCATGTGAGCGGTTGTGATATGCAATGAATATTTATAGAGCGCGTGATGCTCGATGATGACGAGGCAATGCTAATTCGAGCGAAACATATTCGCTTGACACGTGCTGTGGGCGGCCTGCGTTGGACAAAGGCGACAATGTAGCATGTCCGGTGCCAGCATTGTGGAGTCGCTGAGTGCACGACAAAGACTATAAACCGGGCAAGAAAGCAACATGCCCACCGACGCGGCGGGGGTTATTGTCGAAGAAAGAATCTATGACGATCGCCTTAAATTTGACAGCCATTGCGCGGTCAACGCAACACTCTGCGCCGACTTCCTTTTATAAAGCGGTGATGGATGTACTGCGGTTGTTAAAACGAAAGCGATCGCGATAGAGTTTGAGTAACACAATCAAGGGGCCGATGGTAAGTGGGTACAGCCACCTATACGAGTAGTGTATGTGGCTGCTGTAGGATTTGCAAATTTACAATCTCTCCGAGGACCCAATGCACGGCAACTTGTGACACAAGATGTCAAGTCACAGTACTCAGTGACAGTACACAGCGATGCGAGCACCGCTGCTAGGCGACAGAAACAGGTTAGATAGAGGTGCTCTGTACCAGAGTCATTTGCATGAGTACCTCCCTGCAGGCGTAGCACGGGCTGCCAAGAAATTTGTGATAAGACTCAGTGACATGTATCCCTTGAGGAGCGTCAAGAAATTTTATCATGTCAGTCACACTAAGGCTGCGTTCCGAAAATCAATAAGAGTCACTATTAGCGCGCTCAAACGCGTCCCGAAATGTTGCGAGCGCGCTAATGTTAGCCGGTATTAGGAGCCACATGACACCATCGTTAACGTAATATAAAACTTACGGCCCTAATGCTCTGGAGTGAAATCACTTTATGCGAACTGTCAGTCTGACGTTCGATAATTGTTTTTTCGGTTCAAAATGAATGTACCTGTTCTTCCGGACCGAAATCGTAAGCATGCTGATAGCATTTTTAGTGTTCTCTTTAATTTGGACAAGGCGATTATAATCGTTAGCACTGTGAGCGCTGTTATCGGACCGCAGCCTCAATACGCGCCGCCGTGCTACTCTTTAAGACATAGATATTATGTCACTGAAATTGTGAGATAATGCGTGACTCAAGTCCCGTCTTGGCAGCCCGTGCTACGCCTGCTGATCTCAGATAACATTAGTTAGATGAAACAGGTGCGCAAAGCATGACAAAAGTAGAAAAAAAACGTTTTAAAACCCACGGATCAGTTTATTAGAGGGAACCAATATGAGGAAGTTGAATAGTGTCAAATTTATTTTGAAATCCTCCATGCTGTGGGCTTACTCTTAAGCCAATTCCGATCGTTCGACATTGGGATTGTGTTTTTTCGTACGCTTATTTAGCAGCACTAGCGAAAAATTGGATACGTATCTTGAGAAATTTAAATAGCACCGAGTTTGCTTCACTCGAGATCTGCGCAGTACGGGTCAAATTTGGCGGCAATGTGGAAACTCAAGCGTACAAAAAATCACAATCTCAATGTGAGCAGAATGGAATCGGCTCAAAAATAAGCCTACAGATAGTTGGGTGGGTTTGTTTTGAAATTAGGTAGAAAATGTAACCAAACTATATTATTTCAACGGTGTCCAGATATAAATTGAATTTGTCAAAGAAATAACTTTTTATGACAATGCAGATAGTGTAGTGCAAAACATACACCTCTACTTAGTTACTTTGGCACCAAATTCAATATAAAACTGTGATGTTGTATGTATTCTAAAATTATTTATGACTTTTTGGTAGAAAATAAATTTTACAATTTCGAATTTTCAATAACACCATAAGTTTTATATAACTGTTAACATGGGTAGGTTTCGACTTGATAGTGTAGGATAGGGTAAAAACATGGTATTTACAGACAGACGGACGGTTGGACAGCAGGACAATCGCACACACGGACAACAGAGTGATCCTACAAGGGTTCCGCTGCTTTCTTTTGAGGCACGAAACTCTAAAAATGTAAAACTATACTTCATATTCTATCATCTAGTGAAAAGCCGAAGTCTCTAAGGGTTGCTTCACACATAAGCGGGCCGGCATTGTCGTTTCGGCAGTATTTGTCGAACAGCAAAGTCGGGTCGAGTCTCAAAGCAATTACTGCACTTGTGCCGAGTAGTTGATTTTGGTCGACACATCATTCGATTCGGCAGTATTTGTTGAACAACAAAGTCCGACCGGGCTTACCCTAGTATATTGCGTGCGGTATAATATGATTATGTCTATTCGATTTTACCACCCGGCTGTACCGATTAGAACTGTCCCGCTGTTGTTCGGCCTAGTGTATAGTTGCGGCAAAATCGAACGGCTTTTTTCCCGAACATTCATCTACATACCGGGTGTAACGGAATACCGCAATAATATTTAAGGTTGTAAAAATGTTTTATGACTATTCTTTGTATTTTTATTATATGCCTACTTTCGATTTAATACGCTGAACTGTTAAGCGTATTAAATCGAAAGTAGGCATATAATAAAAATACCAAGAATAGTCATAAAATTTTTTTTTGTTAATCAACAACCTTAAATATTATTGCGGTATTCCGTTACACCCGGTATATTCAATTTTACCGCCAGGCTGTGCCGATTAATGCCGTCCCGCTTATGTGTGTAGCAACCCTAATGGCCTGTCTTAGCTAAGACACTCCTAAGAAGAACGCTGTCACTTCTTGTCTTTAATAAATTTATTTGCGTAAACATGGTATACAAAGTTGTTTCATATACAATAAGGATCATACATGATTAGCTAATATCATAGCATGCAAATTTCATCATACTCATTGACATGTTCTGCATTAAGAAATTCTTTAACACTATAAAAATTAAATTTACACGACCATTTATATAATTACTTTTTGAATTTCTTAAGATTTAAGTTTTTAAGATCTTTTAGGATTTTATTTTAAATTCTAACACACATGGTCAAACAGCTTTTATTATATTTTGCTAGTCTCGGAAGGTCATCCAGAACAAGCCTATCAGAATCTCGACGATTTCAAGGAAATGTGTCACTTGCCATTTTAAATAGATACCTTTGTCTTTTAATAATTAATGAAAAGAATGTGACCGCATGTCACTTAAGATCGTCCAAAGCTAAGACAAGGTTAGTGCAGTTGGCCATTAGTGGCCCAGAAGCCGAGATCTCTATGGAACGGACAGACAAATGGAATATAAGATAGGCACGTAAGCGTTACCAAACAACGTTTGGATCATACTAAAAATGGATTCGTAATGGTTGATACAAGGATTCGAAGATCGAAATAATCTTGAGGAAGAGCGTGCTTGTCGCATAGCCAAACTTAAGATCCCCTAACGAACGCTTAAATATCATGAATGAGACGTTTAACAACACCACGCGAGAGCGAAGAACGCTTTGGTGACCCATATAGGACTGCCATTGGCGTTAGCACAGGCGCTGCGCGCAGCTGCCCCCTTCCCGACTTCGAATTGGATTCTTGACCTGAAATCTCGGCAGTTCATGCTATCTAGACGACAAAACATTACTGGCTGTTCACGTTTTCCAAAACAACATTAGAAACGCGCAAATTACAAAAAAATAAGTCTATTCAAAAAAATAATTAATCTTTTTATCTCGACTCCTAACGAGGTTCCCACCAAAAGGGATACTAAGAGACTCCACACAGTCCATCTTCGCTTGTCGACAAGAACTGTCTTGGCAGACTGGAACTGTTGTAGTGTTATTAACTAATAATTATTAATAACTAGTGGGCCTGGCAAACGTTGTCCTGCTCGATTCCAGCACCACCTACCGGGTCCAACTGTACGTTTAAACCTTCCTTGGACCTATTCAAATACACACATAAAATTTCGTAAGAAACTTTCGAGCCGTTTCTGAGTTTTAGCGAGACTAACACACAGCGTTTGATTTTTATATATAAGTAGAAGAAGATAATAATGCAAAAAACTACCGGATGATGGAGACTCTGTACCAGGGTCGTCTGCTTGCATGGATGTGGCATATTGGCAGTGAAATTACTCGGTACCGTGACTTTACATCTGATGTCTTACAAGTTGGCAACATACACTGTGGTTCTTGTAGTTTTGCTGTGAATCTCACAAGAGCTTGTACTATAGCTGACTGTTACGATTTCACTTACCATGAGGTGGACAGTTTACTTGTTTGAAAACTTAGTTATACAAAAAAAAAACAATCAAGATTAATGCGAAGTCATCGATCGCCCCTGACTTACATAAAAGTGCGCGTTGAGACATGCGGCGCGGTTTGTTTTAGCCTAGCTACCGAGAAGACAAACAATACACATAAAACATACAATACGCAAATTGAGCGCGCGCGTATCTTGGCACGGGGACGTGTTTTGGAGACGGCAGGCAGGCAGACGGCTCATATTGCCAAGTTTAGCAACTGGCATTGCGAGCAGACCGCTCCTTGTCGCCTTACCTCGATACAAACAACGTCTATTGTTTTCTTCTGATGGTGTAATTGAAAACGAAAAAGAGACGTAAATTAAAAAGAAAAATGAAAGTTCGAAAACCTTTTTTTCCCTCGTCATCATCATCACCTGCGAAGTAATTCAAAGGTGTATGGTAATTCAAAGGTGTATGTGAAGTCAACCAATCCGCACTGGGCCAGCGTGGTTTGACTAAGGCCCAATCGCCCTAACTAGTTAGGATAGGCTCGTGCCCCGCGGTGGGGACGTATATGAGCTGTGATGATGTGTTGTCACACTACGGAGGGGGGGGGAGTCTCACAAACTTTTTAGACTTTTCAGACAGCCCCGTATACGTGTTAAAGTGCTTGAATCAAATAACATGCCGATGAAACACAACACATAACCAACCACAAAGGACACGGTGTCCTAGACGGGACTTTATCACACGCAGGTCGGCAAACCCGTCCTAGCGGCGTGTATTCATAGACGTAGATAACGAACGAGCGCCGGCCGGTGCGCGGCAACGTGAACTTTAGCGACACGAGCGGACGCGTTAACGTGCGCCAATTTCCCCTAACCGCGTAACTTACATGCGGCAACCTTCGATATATAAGTACCATTATACCGGCTCGTGTCATGGCTGGCGCCGCCGCCGTCAAAACAAATAATGCCGAATTTTAAACGAATGCGGGCGGCGGCGGCGGCGTGGAATAACACTGAACAACGGTTCTGTTCTGTGCGAATCGATAGAAATATTGTTGTTTAGACTTCGATAGAAGATACTAGAAAAATAACATGATTCTTCTCGCTCTCTCATATCACAATGAAGCGAGACGGGGCGAGGGTTAGTCACGTCCTCTTAAGGTAGCCATCATACACTGTAGGGTATGGCTACCTTAAGTTAGCCATGCTTAAGGTACCTTAAGGTAGCCATAGGTACGAATGCGGGCGGCGCGGCGTGGAAGAACACCGAACAACGGTTCTGTGCGAATCGATAGAATGTTCGTTTAGACTTCGATAGAAGAGACTAGAGAAATAACATGATTCTTCTCGCTCTCTCATATAACAATTAAGCGAGACGGGGCGAGGGTTAGTCACTTCCTCTTAAGGTAGCCATCATACACTGTAGGTAGGATATGGCTACCTTAAGGTAGCCATACACGGTAGGGTGTACCTGATAGGTTTGCCTGCACAGTTACACCTATCAGGTAAGCTTGAGCTGAGTAGAGGGCGGCATACACGTAGCAGTAAACCTGTACAAACTCTCAGTTTAAGCCATGGCCCCGGCAGCATATCTCGACGCTGTAGCGCTAATCGGTTTATTATATGTTTTGTCCCAACCGCCACACACGCTCAGTTTTGCCTGTACAGTTAAACTGCACAGGTATGCCAACGGGCAATAAATACTAAAATTCATTTTTTTTTGGTTGCCTAAATAGGTGTGGAAACCTGCACAGTTGTGCTACATACACCCTCTGGTTTACCTGTAAAATTTAACTATACACGGTTATTTTTTTATCACCCTGGAAAATTTTAGGGATGCCTCAGAACACATCCAATATTATATAAAAAATAAAAAAAATGAAATTAAAAATAAAAAAAAAATATAAAAAAAAATAAAAAAATCTCTAAAAATGCTGCTCTCAACTAGTGCAGCATTTTTTGTATTTTTTTAAAAATTAATATAAAATTAAGGAGGGGGGTTATTTTTTTTATTTATATTTAAATTATTCTAATACCATGCCGTGAAGCGTCCCTTAAATTTTCCAGGGTGATAAAAAAATAACCGTGTATAGGCAAACCTGTCAGGTACACCATATAGTGTACGGCTACCTTAAGAAGAATCAGCGCCTAGCAGTGCAACGTTCATGAATTGAAGAACATAAACATTCAATCCCTTTTAAAAAGAACTCGGTTCCTCTTTACAGTCAAGGCAACAAATCTAAACAAAGACGAACCGTCTGCCCGGGAAAGTCTACAAGCCATATTGTTACTACAACCCATATGTTAAATTTGGGCAAAATTAGGGACAACGACCTTAGTGGCATGTAGCATGTAGTGAGGCACTGGGTGCTAGAATTATTGCTTCCATATCGACAAGATGCTGCGAGCCACATATCAAATTAGGACGAGTTGCATGACCTAGCCCATAGAACACGATGACAAGGTCTAGGGATTAGTGCGCTCTTATTAGCATTTCCAAATTCAGCATCAAAAACCCAGTTCAACGAGGTGCTACAAACGATATTGAAAATCAGAGTTTTTGGCCCTATACGGCATGAACGGCAAGAGTCGAAACTCGGAATTAATAAACTTCAAAATGGGCAAAACTAGAGTTCATATCAAATCTCCTTCAAATCTCTAACGGCCAATTTCGCCAACCTTGTCCTAGTTTAAGATACTCTTACGAGGGGCATTCAATTATTACTTAGCCTCGCCGCCCGATGGCGCTGTTGTTACAAAAAAGTTTTACTATCGTGCAGTAAATACTTTTTGAAGTCTACTAAGAAGTTTCTAATCTTTTCCCTTCATATGTTTTGTTTTGACAGCCTTTGGAAGCGAGCGTGTCGGTCGGTTTTACAAAAATGGAAAAAGAACAATATCGTTCAGTGATTAGATTCTTGTTTTTGGAAGGGAAAATGCGCAGCGAAATCAAAGAGCGCTTGGATGCTGTGTACGGTGACTCTTTTCCTTCGATGGCGACCGTCAAAAATTGGTTCAACGAGTTTGCTCGTGGCCGCACGTCGGTTTTTGATGAGCCACGCCCAGGTGCACTGAAAACGGCTACTACGGAGGAAAACGTTAAAAAAAATCCACGATCTCGTGTTGGCAGACCGGCGATTGAAGATTCGCGAGATAGCTGAGACTGTAGGCATCGCAGAAGGGACAGTGCATCATACGAGTATTCTGCACGAAGAACTGGGTATGAAAAAGTTATCGGCGCGATGGGTGCCGCGTTTGCTCACACCAGACAACAAGCGCAACCCTAAGACCACATCGGCGACATGTTTGGCGCTGTTTCAACGCAATCCGGCGGAGTTCTTGCGTCGTTTTGTGACCGTCGACGAAACATGGGTTCACTGGTACACACCAGAGACCAAGGAACAGTCGAAACAGTGGACTTTACCCGGCGAACGTGCTCCAAAGAACGCGAAGACTGTTCAATCGGCCGGAAAGGTGATGGCCAGTGTTTAGTGGGAATCACAAGGTGTGATCTACATCGATTACCTCGAGAAGGGTAAAACAATCACGGGGCTCTACTATTCCGACTTATAGGGTCGTTCCGACGCCGAATTGAAAAAAAAACGGCCCCATTTGGCAAAGAAAAAAGTGCTGTTCCACCACGACAACGCGCCGGCTCACACCTCCGCCGTCGTCATGGCCAAATTGGTCGAATTGCGCTACGAATTGCTGCCCCTTATCCACCGTATTCTCCAGATTTGGCTCCCTGTGACTTCTTCTTGTTCCGAAATCTGAAAAAGTCACTCGCCGGCAAAAGATTTGGGTCGAATGATGAGGTCATCGCCGCCACAGAGACCTATTTTGAAGACCTCGGGAAATCGTATTTTTTGGACGGGTTAAAAAAGTTAGAGCATCGCTAGGCGAAGTGTATTGAATTGAAAGGAGACTATATTGAAAAATAAATCTCTACTTTCTTAAAATTTTCGTTTTTCTTTTGTAGGCTAAATATTTGTTGAATCGCCCTCGTAGGTGCTGTCACATTCTTTTCATGAAAGACAAAAGGCGACGGCATACGTCTTAGAGTTTCCTAAGCTAAGGCTGGTGAAATTGGAAATTAGTCTTGGTTCAAACCTGATGCTCTTTGACTTGTGATAATAAGAGTAGATAGCATAGGCGACAGGCGTATATAGAGGTGGGGGGCCGGGGCCGGATGTTAGGCTACCGTTCCCAATTCTATGATGGACGCCAAATAGTGATAACTTCGAACACAAATCAAGGGCCAGCCAGACCCACCCCAGAAAAAAACTCTAGATACGCCAATGGTAGATTTTTTTTTTATTGCAGAAAGTTGGCAAACAAGCAAACTGCCCACCTGATGGTAAGTGGTAACAGTCACCTATAATACATGTGGTTCTTGTGAGATTCGCAGCAAAACTGCAACCCCCACAAGAACCACAGTGTACGTTGCCAACTTGTGACACAAGATGTAAAGTCACAGTACCCAGTAATTTCACTGCCATATCTTACCCTTCAAACCGGAACACAGCAATGCAAGCACTGCTGCTTTGCGGCAGAAATAGGTAAGACGGAGGTACCTAAGCAGACGACCCTGGTACAGAGTCTCCCTCCAGTAGTAGATAGAGACAGCGTCAGGTTTAAACTAAGACTAAGCTGAGACCTTTCATACCCAGCAGTGGCAGTTAGTCCGTGTTTTGTAATATAAGGCCGGAAAGCCTCTAGGCGGCCCAAGTGCTGAGACCCCGATGGAACGGACAGATAGACAGGCTGAGGAACTAACGGATAGAAAACGAACGAACAACGCACAAGCGTTAATAAACAAAGTTTGGGTCGCGCCAAAAAAACGATTCCTAATATACACGCGACCCGAGGTCCTTGAACGCAAGTACACGTGCAACTTTTTGCGGCCGTCCGCTATCGAGCTCGCTCGACTTACTCATTCGATGTCAATTCAAATCAATTCCTAACCCTTCGGCTCCATATGCGCCTATCGTCTCGAATCAATTCGTGCCGAAGCTTCGGACGTTTTGTACGCTTAAAAGTTATCGCGTATATACTGTGGTCCCATTAGCGACTTCGTCATTTTGCACGAACTCTCGTCCAATAATCGTGCAATAATCCAAGATGGCCGAAATTTCTAGACTCTTAATTTCTTTACTTCTACATGTGTGCTAATAATTATATGATGCATTTATCCATCCTCCATTTTATCTTATTTACTAGTCATTCGCACACGTCTTTAACAAATGAAAGCAACCGCCAAAATGAACAACGCTAGTGTGACCACGCAACGCGAATAGTTAGCGCGCTAAAACCCTTTGATGTACCGCCACACGCCCGGTAACGCATACGAAGTCCGAATATTCGCGACGATATCCGAATATGACTGGTCCCATCTGCGTGTATCGCGTCATAGTACGAAGCTTCGGGACGATAGGCGCATGTGTAGCCACGACATAAGACGCACATCGGCAGTCAAGATAGGACGTCACATCATTATCATCACAGCTCATATACGTCCCCACCGAGGGGCACGAGCACGAGCCTACCCTAACTAGTTATGTTAGGGCGATTAGGCTTTAGTCAAACCACGCTGGCCCAGTGCGGATTGGTTGACTTCACATACACCTTCGCAGGTGTATGCAGGTTTCCTCACGATGTTTTCCTTCGCCGACACTATGCTGACGCTCCTAGCGTCAGATAAATGTACATATGAAGTTTGATACATGGCAGGATCAAAAGCGGGCCTCCCTATTCTACTCGGGGCACAGACCAGTGCCGAAGCCACAGCGCCAGCGACGAACACAATAATTAAGAACACACGACACATTGATCTATTTCCTTACACATGACATGATATTTTTTTTTTTTTCAATTTATGATCGAATTTATCCTAGTAACGAAATCAATAATTCAAAAAGTTTTTGTGTGAGACTTTAGGGAGTTAAAACGAAGTATTTGGTCGTATTGTAAATTGAAGTCTCCATCCCGTATGTCTAGTTTGCTTGCCACAATCATTTAACAGTATTGAGGCCGCAGTGAGGCGTTTTGCAATGTATGCCGTTATGTGAAACTGTTTTAAGAGATCCCTCCCCCTTCTCAGGGAAGATCTGTGCTCGGCAACAGGCATATTGAGGCTGTCACGACACCCGAAGCAACAAGTCACGAATCGTTAACGATATCGTATGTACCTAGATGTGAATCGGTTTGTTAAAAATAGCAATACCTACCTACGACACTGCCAACAGAGGTTATCAACGCCTGTGCGTCGTCGATGGCGAACGAGCAATTACATAAATACATCGGACGAAATTACATAACTTTATCTTTGCACTCAAATCGAAAACATTAAGTAACATCATATCATAATATAATATTTATTTATTTTTGCACAAAGTCCGCCTTTTGTACAGGCGCTTAAGTGCAACAATCTACACACTATCTACACTATTATTGTAAAGAGGAAAGATTTGTATGTAGTATGTAACGAATAAACTCAAAAACTACTGGACCGATTTCAAAAATTCTTTCACCCTTAGAATCCCTGATTAATATAGGTTACAAAATTATATTTCCTACGGGAAAATATAAAATTCCCACGGGAAAACAAAAACAACGCGCGCGAAGCTGCATAAAGTAAAGCTAGTGCTAACCTCGAGCACCGGTGCAAGTATTTATTGGATTGAGATTGTATTTATGTAGAGAAAATACCAGAAGACGAACAGGCGTAGCACAGACCGTGTCACAAAACGGGACAAGAGACAAATGACGTGTGTTTCTTCTTTGTATAACAATGGAGTAAGGCGTGACGAGAGGGTTGGTTAGTCACTTTCACACCTGCAGTCCACGCGGCGGCGTGCTGGGCCTGCTGGTGCAGGTTGGACTCTCGCGTCGAAGGTTCCGTACGAACTTATCTAGGTATACAAGCTCCTAATTCTTTGCATGTGCTGTTCGCCATTGCTTCTTGTTAAATTTCACGATTCCCTCGTGAAAACGGTTACACCTATATTGCATTGTCAATCATTGATGTGACACGGTACTAAAATGCTTATCTACTTTTAAAGCCGACCGTAGGTAGGTAGGTAAGTACATATCTTACGTAAAGGCAGCAAACTGCATACATTCTACTTATAATTCCGCGCCAGTAGTTGACAATAGACGTAAACAAACAAGAGAGGAAAGCAAAGGTGCTCTGCGTAAACAAGCGCACATAAAAATAGCCTAACAAGATTACACTGGCCGGAGAGTGAGCTGACCACTGTCCCAATAACATTCTCCTTGGCGACGGCGGCGTCGCTTCGAAGCCTTTACCGTGCGGCAGTGGACTCGCAACAAAGTTAAAAATACAATTAAGGCGCATAGTAACGTGAATCATAAAAAGTCACTGCAGAAAAAGCCGATTCTCTTCATAAATATTGAATAAAAAAATCTTTTAAAAAGATATGTTATTATTCAACGCATTCTTTAGAGGATGGCGTTCTTAATTTTTTGATAAATTAATTAAAACTTGGTTAAAATGTGACCCAAACATGCCTCGATTTTAAAACTGTAAACCTAATCGCTTCGTAAATATTAGGTTAAATCATATACTTTCGATTTCAATAAATAAAGTGAACAATATTCTAGGGGATGGTCATTTTAGATTTTTATTATTCGCCTCTATTAATTTTTTATTGAAATAATTCATCTTACGCGTAAAGGTTTGCTTAAATATTCCCCTCGCTCTCACTCACTCACTCCTATGTATTCAGTGCGGGACGATCGACGCAAGGTCATTGGGACCACTATGCGCCTTAATCATTTAGGTCAGGCGATTTAGGTGGGTGATCGTCCAATCATCGTCAAATCATTAAATACCGAGGGAAGGTAAAATGTTCGTCCAAAATAGTATTTTTATCCATTGTCATCAGCCAAATTTATCCAGTAACTCGAATGGTCATAAATAATCATGCACAGTCGACCGAAAGACATACAGTAGGGATCCTATAATTCTGAAATGCTATCAAGCGGGACACCTGCAAAAAAAAAACATTACCAATTTGTATGGTAAAACTCCATAGACGCCAAAGGACGAACCATAGACAAATGACACGGTTAGCGCAGAGGTACGAGTAGAGTCACAGAACACAGAAAGACGTTTTTTTTTGTGTTCTGTGGGTAGAGTGATCACCTACTGCGCAACGGGTCGCGGGTTCGATTCCCGTACGGGACGTATATTTTGTATCGCCTACAGTTTGTTCCGGTCTGGGCGTATGTGCATGTGATATTCTATGATTGTAACTGCACCCACGACACAAGAAAATCCTAGTGTGGGACGATGTTTTTGAAGTGAGAACTTCTTTAGCGGCGTTGTACACTTTTTTTGTAATGGGTAAAAAATGTTAAACTCGCGTCAGGACACGTGACCGTCAGGACACGTGACCCTGATCGAAAATTCGTAAGACGGATGCAGAGTAGCCAATTAAAATTGAAATGGCCGCAGGAACTGTCGAGGTGCGGTGAGGGGTCCATGTAAACCGGCCGAGAACAATAGCGGCTGGCAAAAGTTCTGGAAGTCACAAGTCACTTGAGACAGTTTTAATAAATTTATTTACTTTGTTAGGAAAAATCTAAATTGTGCTTTTATTTGATTTTGTTGTAAATATTAATTAGGTAAGTTAGTATAAATTAAATATTATTTTTTTGTTATAAAATTACGTTTTTAAGTAGTATATTAATGTCTGTTTTGATCATATTTTTAATTTAATTGTAAATATTTTGATTGATTATTACTAGTTATATAATTATGTACGCACAACTTTACAACAGGAAGTTGATTTTTCTGAGGGATAAACTTTTTAATGTAATATAAATTGTCATGTTTGTGTACGATAGCGCAATAAATAAATATTGTATTCTACCACATAAAAGATAGTACTTTTATTCTGATAATTAAAGCAATTCGTGCAAAATTATTCCATAACCATTCCAAAATATCCAAAACGCACAACGTTAATACATACTTAAGTTTTCACTTCTGCCGGCACTCCCGGAGTGCAACCCGTCATTTTTTTTTAAAAAAAAGGACGCTCAGGAGTAAGGTCACATTCCAATGATGTATGGACTGAGAATGTGATAGATAAAGCGGGTCTTAATCTAAAATAAGGAAGGGAACATAATAAAAGTTTAATTGGCAGGTAAAACTTCAATACTTTTAAAGCGGCACATTTTCGGGTACCTATTTTTTTGGGAGGGGAGAAAATGCATTTACACATTCTTCGTGGTCGAGCCAAACCACGAGGATATGATATGAACTCCCCTGACCGTACTCGGGTACCTACCTACTGGGAGACAGAGGAACGGTTTAGAGTTTTAGACGCATAATACCACAAACGCAAAATACCAACCCGAGGTTTTTTGGTGTTTTGCGAATTTTCAAAACATGATTTGTAAAAACGCCTTAGTCGGGTGCGGATGGAATCCCTTAACCAATAAAAAAACCTTAGAATAATAACGCATAGAAACCCAACTGGCGCGCACGATTTGATGCAACTAAATGTGAGCCATATATGGCTCACTACGCCGGCAGCTCCATACTGTTTTTATCGTAGTGTGCGTGTTTCGCGCGTAATCACACTTCACACAGCGGTGTCATTTTTGCTTCACTTTAATCATCGCGCTCTTTACCGGGCTATCCTTCTATGCGTTATTATTCTAAGAAAAAAACTTTATTTTTTGTTTACTTCTGATTTTAACTCTAGCTTCGAGTCAGCATACCTACCCCCCCGTAATGAAATCCTGAAACCGCACCTGTACAGTCCCACTGACTCCCCACATCAAAGATCAAAGACACACATCAAAGACATTTAGGTACTAATTGTAAATTAAATCCCCCTGCATTGACACAATGCATCGTCATTCCAAAATGGTATAAATAGGCTCAATACATTTTAAATATGGCAAGAATTATCCTAGGGAAAAAGTAAATTAATAGAACATTGAACATCACACGATTGCCTTGCACGAACCAACGAAACAGCAGAGGACGTATGAATCACCTCAGCATATTTTATGGAAAATTCCAAGGTAAGAGGAGCGTTGCGTTGGGCAGAAGTTAATCACCCGTCGTCGCCCGCTGGCTTGTTTACCAACAAACCCAGCCTTGGCACTACTATCTAAGTCGGAGATCAATGTTTCCAGTCGGAATGCGCAGATCACTAGGACGGAGTACAAAACACTGAGCCACGGTAATTATATACTATATTGCCGTGACTGAGCCGTCACAAAGAATTATAACCAGTGTTGCCGCTTGGTAGAAGAAAAATAGACCAGACCTTCTCTAGTTAAGGTAATGACATTTTTATATATATACTGTTAATATTATAAAGCTGAAGAGTTTGTTTTTTTGGTTGAACGCACTAATCTCAGGAACTACTGATTTAAACTTTTTAAACTAAAAAATTATTTTTGTGTTGCATAATCCACTAATCGGGGAACGCTATAGGCTATATTTAACATCACGCTACGACCAATACATCCGCGCGAACGAAGTCACGGGCACAGTATTATATAAAATAATAGAAATTAAAAACTAAAGTCAAGTCCTTCTTTCTCACAGAGAGATAGAATAATAACCATTTCATGTATCAGGGAATCCCAAGTATAGAAGAAAGATTCCATTGATAGAGGGTATTTTTCTATATGACGTAGGGCTATCTTTTTTTAAAAATAAAACGTCGCCCCACACCACACTAGGATTTCTCCTGTGTCGTGGGTGCGGTTACAAACTTATAATATCACATGCACATACGCCCAGACCGGAACAAATTTCTGTAGGCCATACAAAATATTTGCCCCGTACGGGAATCGAACCCGCGACCCGTTTGCGCAGTAGGCGATCACTCGACCTCCGCGCTAACCGTGTCGTCACGGTTAGCGTACTTCCCGTTGATCTAGAATCGTGAAATCTGACAAGAAGCAATGTCTTACAACACGTGTAAAGAAAAAAATTTTAAAACCGTACGTAGTAGTATGCAGTTATTCCGAATCCGCAGTTAGTCCGATAGTCCGAACATACATTATGCGGCAGGCACTGTACCGTTATGTGCGTCACTAAATAGCGCGCGTTTAAAACTTTCATTGGAAACAGAATCTTAGGCCTTCGATCTACAAGGGGTGTAATGTAAATATATATAAAAAAACTTAGCTATAGTATACATACAATAGGTATACAGGTACAGTAATTATAGAAATTTTGTTTGTTAAGGTACATTATATTTCGTTTAATTTAGCAGTGTATTTTAAAGATTTATATGTTATACATCGATGTTAATAATAATGGGAAGGTACTGACTCCCGAAATACAGTTCACACTAGTTCAGGAGTCAGGACTCAACTAAATTGTACATTTGAGCATAATAAATTCTTTCTTTCTTTCTTTATTATCACACGACAAATCACTCAAAACTTGTTGTGTATTATACGTAGTAACACTAATAATGTAGTGAAATTGCGCGAATCACAATCAACCGTTAAGTGTGATCACGTAAGTCGCATCACGAGAGTAAAGTGAACGCATTCGAAACTGATTTAACACAAATATTATGAAACGCAAAGGTCTTGCAGAGTTAGATAGTAGCCGCTCTGTTGCGTCACACTCACGCACGCGTTTTGGCGCGACGCGACGCGGTCAGGCGCCCGCGTCGCTTTGGTTGGCATGATGCGCTGCGCCACGCATGCGCTTTGCAGTTGTTAGCAACTATGAAAGTGTTTACACGCGCACGGCGGATGACACACTTTTTGTTCAATATAGTCGTACATAGACTGTCACTGACATTCCGACTATCGCTGTCAAGTAATTTAGAAACATACATAAAGGTACAAACAAAGCAAAGGGACTTAATAACGCAGAATGTCAGATGGAGCTCAGATTTTCTGTCTAATATTTTGTCTCTTCAAGGTCAATATAATAGAAACCGAACAAGACTGTAATAATAACACGGTAATACTGTGGTTATAAGGACGATACCATAAGAATAATACTTTCGACTCCATATTGATTGTCAACTTTTGTTATTATTATTTTATGTAGGTGCCTACTCCAAGGTTTTAACGCAGATTTTCGCAATAAAATAGACAATTCACAGTCACACGGTGTTTAATATAAGTATTGTCCAATTAAAATAAAGGACTTTATCGATTGTACAGAGGTTGGCAAAATTAGTTAGACGTCAATATGTGTGATATTCTCACCTAAAAATAGATATTGATAATGCTATGAACTTGAGATCGCCTTCGGCGATAAGGCCGCCTATTTTGCTGTTCGTGTATGTATTGTGTTGTCTTGTAGCCTGTAAGAAATTGTGCAAAATAAAGTGTTTCTATCTATCTATCTATGTAACTTTAATATTACCGACTTAATTGTGTATGTTTGAAAAACTATATGATTAATTACACTCATTAGCGTCTTTAACCTATATAAGGTTAAAATAATTCCTCCCTTACATAAGAGACTATAGTACAGGAGTGGCCAACTTTGATCGATTACCAAAACCCTGTGCGATGTACCATTATTACATACTAAAGGTAAAATAACCAAATGAAACGGCGCGTTTGAAAATATTTACAGGACGATGCTCGCAGCGATTGGTCACCACGCCACCGCGCAGTCTGTTTTACGTATTTTTACAAGCTTATTTAACTTGCAATGAAAGTAAGTATGTAAATATGTAAGTATGTATGTTCGGGTGAAATCTTGCAACTCAATTTTGAAGCAGATATCTTTAACCGATTGAGCTGAAATTTTGTACACACGTTCAGTTTGGATGACAATGCATGATTCATTGTGTGACGTCATTCTAAATCCAAGATGGCGGCATACCCAAGATGGCGGTCCAATTATTTTTAATGCACTCCTACAATATGAGTATCAAATGAAAGGTCTTGCTAAGAGTAACTCTAAAAATAATGTGACGTCACTAATAATCTAAAATGCATAAGTAGTTTATTATCTGCATGCATCGATATTATGCATTACAAGTTGCGTTTATTTAAAATTAGAACATATTCGTTCTGCGGGCGGGCCAATTTATTGAATATTTATAAATACTTAAATGAAATTATTATCTCATTTTTGAGTTTTTTTTTTTCAATTATTTCAACAAGGTTTCATTAAAAATGTGTTTCTTGTAATTTATGATTCACACCATCAACAATAACAACGAAAAAACTCGCAGAATTTACAACATTTTTACAGAGATTTTGACCAGGTTCGATTCCCGGTTATGTATGAGAGTTAAAAAAAATTAATGCCATTATTATTATTAAATCTAAAATCGACGCCATGGTTCCTAAGAACAGATATCACTAACTCTCACGGTTTCTGACTTCTCCCTACTGACCCATTTGGATTGATCATCCTGTATATATAGCATAATAACGTCTAACCTTATAATTGCTTTTGTAGTAAGCTCGCGCAGATGGGCAAATTTAGCCACTGTTTTAGGCGTTACTTTCAACGCGTTCAGTAACACTTCTTACGACGCACACGTTAACACTGACATTAAAGTAGGTGACACTTCACATAAATGGTAATTTTAGTTGAAGCAGCCCCCCTAGCATGACCACAGAAACACGATATGATAAAACGATATATAGATATGCTGCACCGTTTAAAAACGTTGGAATTTTAGTTATCTTGAAGTTTTGAGTATGTTTTGGATATTGGTATTGTTTTATTTTGGGCATTGTGAATATATATTTATGGCGATAAAATTTCAAGGTAACCATTATTATATGTAAAATTTTTTGGCATATTGATTGATCGTTTAATCATAGCGTGTTTCAGCGTTCATACTACGGGGGCAGACTCATTAGCTGAGTTGTTCGCGCGGGAAGCACGATCGACTGGTGATGAGTCTCGATATAGCCCACGTTGGGTATTACCGGTCTAGCTAGAGCAACGGTTCAATTTGGGCTGAGCGGTTGTTTACTAGTGGAATTGGCCATCTAAATCACAGTCCAATTATTTATTGAAAACGTAGCCGCTGCACGCCCGGTGTACTGAATCATGCATGGCGTCATTGCATTGCATCGTCGCGTCGTGCTCGAATGTGAATTTTTGAAAGGTATTCAATTTTTCGACGCGATCTGAATAAACAAAGGTGACTCAACCTTTTCTAAAGTTGTCGAGAATTCACTATAATAAAGTTACGTAATTAAGTATACTTGCAATAAATGATGTTTATGTTTTTAGGTTATTAAATTATTGAAAAAAATTGTACATTACTGCAGAGGCCGGGAAGTTAGGGATTGCCGGAAGAGTAATGCTTTCAAGGCCGAGCGTGAGCGAGGCCTTGACAATAATTACGAGTCCGGCAATCCCATTCCCGCCGAGGTATTTTCTCAATAATTGCGAGGAAATAATGAAAGACGTAATACTGGAATTAATTATGAAATTCAGTGTTATAATAATAATACCATATAAATAAATACCTTTCATATTAAAATATTGTTTAATGTTGTCTATTTATTCAAATATTTATAATTGCCGTGATCTTCGTATAATTAAGCTTTATGATCTGTAAATAAAACAATAGTAGGTACTAATAATAATAAGCTTCCTCTATCTTGTTCAACGATTGCGTGCCCAATGGGTCCATAATGATCTTATTTTTTGTGAATCACCATTATGGTAAGCAATAAAGATTTTGAATTGGAAACAAATGAGTAAAATATGAATAAAAAACAAATCAAGCAAATAATTCGTTAATAAATTATAGTAGCCTATAAAATATATATTTATAGCATTTAAGTAATACTTATACTTTTTAATTTTCAATTAGTGCAAAGGAAACAAAGCCCATACAGCCCAATCATATTTTTCACAAAAATGTAATACTGCAGATTATGACTTTTTTCTCTTGCAACGAACATGAAGCATCATTTCGTGTGATTTTATACCAACATTTTAATAAAATTGTTGTCATATTCAAAATGCTTACAACGTGTCTCATAATAACTCCCCATAAAAATTATAATATTCACTTAACCGAAAAGAATGTGTCAACTTTAATAACTTGTTATATCAATAGAATTTAATTGTCAAATTTATGAAAATTCAGTTTTAGAACACTTTTGATAGTTAAAATAAAATTAAATATTATAATTTTTATGGGGAGATAATTATGAGACACGTTGTATATGCTCGAAGAGTGCATTTTTTATAATGTGGTAGCAATTGGCTGTATGACAAGTTACATAATTACAAGGTATAGATAAGTTAAAAAACTTTGGAGCAGCGGCCAAAAATGAATTTTCATACTTACTTTCCTGGCCTAGGCCGGTAAAGTAATGCATGAGCCAAGAATTACAAACTTCGCGTCTTCTTTTTACTACAATAATGCCTACATTTCCGAGCATGTTTGAGAAAAAACTATTTAAAATAAAACTATTGGCGACATTACGCCATTGTATCATATCATTGTGACCGATAACAGAAAAATAAGAAACATTTATTTTGTACATTTTAGGTAAAAAATGGAAGCACATATTTCAATAGAATGTCGTCGCTTCACTCGACGTTTATGTAAACGCCCGTGAAGATACACGCGTTGTCCAGATGGTGTAATTAATCTAGGCACCTGTGTTTTGTTTACCGTCTAGCTCAGGGGCCCCCAAACATTTCTAAGTCCACTTAGAAAATTTGAATTCCCTCACGGCACCCTAGTCATTTTTTCTATTTCTTTTCACCATTTGTGTTGTACCTTTTTTGGAACTTTGCTATTTAGCACAGATATCAGGGTCGCCTCGCGGCACCCCTGAACTCTCTCCGTGGTACCCCACTTTGGGAACCTCTGGACTAGCTAGCTAACACATATGACTAGGATCACCATCTTTAAAAGTTGATCAGGAATGAACCGAATACTGGCATTCAGATCTTGTATTTTTCTGGTGGTGAGGCGTTCTATTCCCCCACGAGCGTATTAGTTTTTCTGCTCGGTTCGATTGGCGGCAGGGCTTCTGAGCCCGCCTGGCTAGCTACCACCGTCTTACTTAGTTAATAGTATTGTTGTGTTCCGACAATTAGAGGTGAGGTAACCAGTTCCTTCGGACTTTCGCGGCCTCCATGATCGCTTATAGCAAAGTTAAAACAATACTAAAACAGGGACACCGCAGCTTTGCTTGCGTGTAATTCAGTTTGGTTGTACGTAGCGTGATGTTATAAAACCTATAGCCTTCCTCGATAAATTGGTTACATGCAACACAAAAAAAAAGTCAATTTGATCCAGTAGTTCCAGAGAGTTCAACCAAACAAACAAACTCGTCAGCTTTTTAATTTTAAGTAAGTACTGGCTGTGCCCGCGATTTCGTTATTCTCCGATGTCGGAAAACAACATCGTGATTTTATATATTACTAGCTGTTACGGCGAACTACGTTTCGCCATAATAAAAAATAGTTTACGACCTATTCTCAGACCTACTGAATATACACAAAAAATTTCATAAAGATCGGTCCAGCCGTTTCGGAGGAGTTTGGTAACAAACACTGTGACACGAGAATTTTATATATTAGAAGACTAGCTGTGCCGGCGAACTCCGTTGCGCCATAATAAAAAATAGTTTACGACCTATTCTAAGACCTACTGAATATACACAAAAAAATTCATAAAGATCGGTCGAGCCGTTTCGGAGGAGTTCGGTAACAAACACTGTTGTGGACTATATGGTTTAGGTCGGCAAATTCTTTACGATCCGTTCAGGGGTTCGGGGCTGGTTCAGGTACTGGTAGGCACTGGTACTAGTACAAGTCACTATTACTTCCGCACTCGGTGTCCTGAACAAGGTGCGTAGGTATTTTGCGCCGGACCAACTATGCTTGTTGTATAAAACTCAGGTTAGGTCTTGCGTGGAATATTGCTCGCACCTTTGGGACGGCTCCGCTCAGTACCTCCTCGATGCTCTGGACAGATTGCAGCGTCGCGCTATTCGCATAATTGGCGATGTAGAGGCAACTAACACCCTCGAGCCTCTACAACTTCGTCGTGACATCGCCTCTCTTAGCGCCTTTTACCGAATGTTCCATGGGGAATGCTCTGAGGAGCTCTTTAACCTTATCCCTCCCTCTCCATTCCTTAACAGAAACACGCGTAAGGGCCTTCGGAGTCATCCGTACACTGTGTCCTCCTTTTCACACCGTACCAAGAAATTCCAAGATTCCTTCTTCTGTCGTTCATCCCACACTTGGAATTCTCTACCTGCGCACGTGTTTCCTCCATCCTACAACATGGGTTCCTTCAAAAGAGGCGTGAAAAAGCATCTTTTGGGCCGGCAAGGGGCGGGCAGGTAGGAGAGTGGATGTCGTCCCTACTCTATCTGTCAACTCATTTGGGCCTCTTTCACCGCTTAACATCAGGCGGGAGGAGGTCATTTGCCGGGCCATCCATAAAAAAAAAAAAAAAAAAAAACTATGAATTAAAACGCAAACTGGTTCACTATGCAATACTGAGCATGATTTATTTGAAACTTACACTTCTTATAAGCCCCCGCTTAGGGTCGCAACTAGCGGAGGGCATAACACGTAACAATGTACAAATTCCTCATACTACTTAATCTAAGGATCGCAAGTAGCGCGTACTATGCGTATCGCCATCCCTCTCGCACGCGTGTTTGTCGTCCTTTACAAACACTGTGACACGAGAATTTTATATATTAGATATATTATAGCCTATAACCTTCCTCGAAAAGTGGACTATAGAGCACAAAAAGAATTTTTCAATTTGAATCAGTGTAACTCTTAACTACTGATTAGCGCGTTCATCCAAACAAACAAACTCGTCAGCTTTATAATATTAGCGTAGATAGATATATGGAGGATTAATAATAATTTTGAACCCTTTCTAGCACATTAAAAATATACATATAGGGACATGGCATTATATATAATATCTGCAATAGGCGGCCTTATTGCTAAGGTAGCAATGTCTACCAGGCAACCTTAGGGTTAGGAAAGTGTCTACGTATACAAGATACTTGCAATGCAATGAAACGTGTAAGGATCGAAAAGCCAGATGAAATTGTGTAGTTGTGTTGGTTATGACTTTCGTCTTCTCACATCAGCAGTTATGAGTGGGACCTTTACGTATTGGTTATGAGATTTTTGGTTATGAGTGGGCGCGAGACCGATACTAAAGCAGCTATTTTTAAATATTAATGGGCACTCGTTCTGAGAATAAAACAATAGTAAAACAAATAAAGATCACAAGTTCGCAATGCGGCAACTTTCTCTTTAAAGACACCTGCGACCCCGCGCGTCATAATTATGTTGACTCATTCATTAGCATCTAACTTAAGGCGCATAGTAAGGTCAATCATAAAAAATCACTGCAGAAAAAACCGGTTCTCTTCATAAATATTAAATAAAAAAATCTTTAAAAAAGATATGTTATTATTCAATGCATTCTTTAGAGGATGGTATTTTTAATTTATTGATAATTTAATTAAAACTTGCTTAAAATGTGACCCAAACGCGCCTCGATTTTAAAACTTTAAACCTAATCGCGTCGTAAATATTAGGTTAAATCATATACTTTCGATTTCAATAACTAAAGTGAACAATATTCTAGCGGATGGTCTTTTTAGATTTTTCTTATTCGCCTTTATTAATTTTTTATTGAAATAATTCATCTTACGCGTAAAGGTTTGCTTAAATATTCCCCTCACTCTCACTCACTCACTCCTATGTAATCAGTGCGGGACGATCGACGCAAGGTCATTGGGACCACTATGCGCCTTAAGTCGGTTTAAGTAAGAGTCACCAAATGGCACACGTTTTTCGTAAATATTTACAAAAACGATGCATTCGAGTGGAATAGTTGTAATAAAAAGAAGAACAAGTGACAACTGCCATATCTACACAAATATTATAGTTTCTTTGATTGCTTGTTTGTTTGGTGGAACGCGCAAATCTCAGGAACTACTGATTCAAACTGAAAAATTATTTTTGTGTTGGATAGCCGATTTATCGAGGAAGGCTATATATGCTATGTAATATCACGCTACGACTAATAGGAGCTGAGCACCAATGAAATATGTTGCAAAAACGGGAAAAAATGTACGACATGTTGTTACTTTCCGATATCCACGCGAACGAAGTCGCGGGCAAAGCTAGTATGTACATAAAATAAAACAATGTCGGATTCTACAACACACCAAAGTACGTTGTTCACTGTTCTCAGTAATTCCACTGCCTATCTAACCTCTAAAACCGGAACACAGCAATGCCAGCACCGCTGCTTTGCGGCAGAAACAGGTAAGACGGAGGTACCCAAGCAGGCGACCCTGGTACAGTCCTCCTCCGGTACTAAGCTACGAAACCTGATTCCCCCTGTACCTATGTGGCCAGTAGAGATCTCCTTTTGACGAACAGTTATTGGTCCGCAATGCGCCATGCATGCCCAATGCAAGCCAATCAAACAATTAGATTGAATCTTACACTTATTGCCTGAGGTAATTCTATCCGAACTAATTTTATAAATGCGAAAATCGAGTTTGTTTGTTACGCTTTCGCGCCTAAACCACTTAAGTAATTTTGATGGTATTCGGTATAGAGACAGCTAAAGCCCTTGGGAAGGACATAGGCTACTTTTCATCCCGAGTTTTTATGAGTTCCCTAGGGGACGCAGACAGATTCGCGCTCTGGACGCCGTCGAGAGCACACGCGCTCACCGAGACGCTTCGCCGGTCGTATGCAATAGATTGCAAGTGTCGGTCTCACCGGTCCTGGTCCCGGTCCCGCCGGTCTCGGCCCCGGTCCCGTTGGTCCCGCTGGTCCCGCCGGTCCCGCCGGTCTCGCCGGTCCTGGCCCCGGTCTCACCGGTCTCGGCCCCGGTCCCGCTGGTCCCGCCGGTCTCGCCGGTCCTGGTCCCGTTGGTCCCGGCCCCGGTCTTGCTGGTCCTGGTCCCGGACCAGTTGATAAAATTGGTGTGGTTTTGTTGTGAGACCCCCGAACACAAACTAAGTGTCGTGGCGAACACGTAAAGTGAAGTGCTAGTGTCCTTACAACTTCGACAAGTGTTGATCTCGCCGAAGATAGGAAGAACGGGCCAAGCGTTGGTCCTGGTCCTGACCCCGGTCTCGCCGGTCCTGGTCCCGGTTCTACCGGTCCTGGCCCCGGTCCCGCCGGTCCTGGTCCCGGTCCCGCCGGTCCTGGTCCCGGTCCCGCCGGTCCTGGCCCTGGTCCCGGTCTCGCTGGTCCTGGTCTCGCCGGTCCTGGTCCCGCCGGTCTTGGTCCCGCCAGTCCTGGTCCCGGTCTCGTCGGTCCTGGTCCCGGTTCTCCGTGCTGGTGTTGGCACTTCCGGTGCCTAATAGTGCTGTGCAGTGTGGTGGCGACCCCGGCGCTTTTGCGTCGGGCGAACGCGGTGTTTTGTGTGGTGTGGTGCTGTATCGTGTGTGCGCTGCTGTGCAAACAGGACTGCAGTGCGGCCGCATCGTGCGCATCAAGACTCCATATAGACCGTAAGTGTTAGTCTATAAGGTAGTTGCAAGGACAATTTTGTGGACCCTAGTGGCGTAGTTTTTAAGTTACGAACACTAGAGTGCTTAATTTTAAGGTAGGTTAAGTTTTATCTTTAAGTTGTATATTTGTGTATTGCTCATTTGTACAATTTTGTGTGTCACGGGCTAGGCCCGTAGCTTTGTCCCACTATGGACAACTTTAGCGTCTCCGAAGCCTCAGAGGCGACGGACGTTGAAATCAGGGACCTGATGGTGAGGCCCCTTTCGGGAGTTAGTGTTCAGGTGGTGGACGCCAGTGTGTCTGATGTCAGGACCCAAGAATGGGTACTAAGGTCGGAAACGCCGGCGAGCCGGAAGAGGCCCTCCTTGGGCAAGTTCTTCAGCGCCAGCTCTGGGACTGACTCAGAGCTGGAGGTAGAGACTGAGGTCGAAATGGAGGCAAGGGCTAGGACCCCGTTGCCGAAAGTTGCGCGCAAGGCCCGAAAGGCCAAGAAGAATAAGTGCGTTAGCACCCCCGATGACGCGGGAGATTGTCACCTCCACACGACCGGACTCTCCCAGGCCCGTAAAGAGCTGGAGGAAGGCCCGGCTGAAGCAGACGTCCCCAAGCCCCCAAAAGGGAAAGGCAAGGGGAAAACCTCAAAGAAGGAGAGGCCTCCCTCACCAGAGGGCCTCACCAACGAGGAACTCCTACACAGGGCGGAAGCGAGCGCCTCGCTTATTACGGAGGTTGCCAAGAAGTCTGGCAACCTCAAGGGTACGTGCGTGAGGGACCTCAAAGAGGCTTCCACATCCATCCTCGGGGTTGCCAGAACTCTGGCTGATAGGAAGACCTCCGAGGAGGTTCGCCGCCTACAGGCCGACAACCGCCGGCTGAAAGGGCAGCTCGACGCGATACAGTCAGAGCTTGTGGCCCTAAGAAGAGACTACTCGGAGCGGGGAGGGGGGGCGAGCCCACGCCAGAGGGCGAGCCCACCGCCAGTGGCGGTACCAGCTGCAGCAGCAGCAGAGGCCCCGAAGGGGGACATCGTGACCCGGGACGAGTTCATGTCATTCATGGACTCGTTCCAATCGGACATGATGTCCCTCTTCGGGAACATGTGTGCGGCCAGGCTGGATGGCCTGGAGGTGGACGGGCGCCTCTTGCCGGCCAAATCGCACAGGCCCCCATTGGCTAGCGACAAGGCTGCTGAGAGTCAGCCCGCGAAGCAGGCACCCCCCGCTGCTAATGCGGAAGCAGCGCCAGCACCCAGCGGGGGTAGGAAGAAGAAGGGAGTGACCACCCTGGCCCCCGAGGCGAACCTACCGAAGAATGCCAGGGAGGTAAGGCCGAAGAAGGCCCCGGCGGCTCCAGCCGCGACTCCTGTGCCGGTGGCGGGCCCTTCGAGGCCTGACACCTCCAAGCCCCCCGAAAAGGAGGGCTGGAGCACGGTGGTAAGGAAGGGGCGCAGGAAGCCAGCCAAGACGGCTGCGGTGACGGCCCCGGTCAAGTCCGCGCCCCCTCCACCCCCAACCACCGCCGCAAAGCCGAAGATGCCTAAGGCACCCAAGACTCTGGCGGTGGTGATTAGCCTGTCGCCCGAAGCGGTGGCAAAAGGCGCCACATACGCCGCCGCCATTGCAACGGCGAAAGGCAGCATCAAGCTGGGGGAGATGGGAATTGTGGGGAGCCCCACGTTCCGGACTGGGGTGACGGGAGCTCGGATCATGGAGCTCCCGAAGGGCACTTCGCCGGAGCAGGCTGACGCGCTCGCCACACGCATAGCGGGGGTACTCGGCGACGCCGCCAAGGTGGTGCGTCCGACCAAGACTGCGGACATTCGAGTCACCGGACTGGATGACTCGGTGACCGCAGCGGAGGTATGCGAGGCCTTGGCCGCGTTGGCGGAGTGCCCCCGCTCTGCAATCAGGGTGGGCACTGTCCACCCTGGCCTCAGGGGCATGGGAGCCGCCAACGTGTCAGCTCCCATCGAAGTGGCCAAACGCCTCGCAGGCGCTGGCAAAGTCGCGGTCGGATGGAGCAACGCCTCCATCCGCCTGCTGGAGCAGCGCCCCATGCGCTGCTTCCGCTGCATGGGGATCGGTCACCCTGTGCAGCGGTGCCCCTCCGCCAAGGACCGCAGCGCGCTCTGCTTCCGCTGCGGTTCGGAGGGGCACGCAGCCGCCACCTGCCAGGGGCAGATAAAGTGCGCCGTGTGCGCCGACGCCGGCAAGCCTTCCACTCACCGGATGGGGGGCCTCAGTTGCAACCCCCCGCCGGTGAGGGGAAGACTGATGCCGAGGGCTGCCACAGTGGCGGCTACCGGGCGGGCAACACTGTCCGCCAGGGAGGAGATTTCCATGGACATCGCCAATGGCCAGTAGGTCCACAGGGAATCTCCTCCAAGCCAATATCAACCACTGCGCCGCGGCACAAGATCTCCTGTGCCAGTCGATGGCGCAGTGGCAGATAGACCTGGCGGTGGTCGCCGAGCCGTACGCGGTGCCTCAGTCCACGAGGTGGGCTGAGTCCACCGACGGCTTGGCGGCCGTTGTGGTGCCGCCCACCAGCTCGGCCCCCCTCATCTCGGTTAGAGAGAGGGGGCCGGGTTACGTGGCCGTCAAGTGGGGAGAAGTGGTGGTGGTGTCCACCTACTTCTCCCCGAACCGCAGTCGGGCAGACTTCGAGGCCTACCTGACTGCGGTCGAGGGGGTGGTAAGGAGGGCGGCGCCCCTGCAAGTTTTGGTGGCGGGCGACCTCAACGCGAAGTCGCGCGTGTGGGGCTCGCCCGCCACGGACGTCAGGGGTCGTTTGGTCGAGTCCTGGGCCACGAGCCTGGGCCTCGACGTCCTCAACCGAGGGACCACCCCGACGTGCGTGCGGTGGCAGGGTTCGTCGATCGTCGACGTGACCCTAGCCACCGCACCCCTCGCCGCAAGGGTGAGGGACTGGAGAGTGGAGGCAGAGGAGGAGACCATGTCGGACCACCGGTACGTCCGATATTCGGTCTCCCCCTCGCACGCCTCCACGTCTCCAGCGGGGACGGGTGCCGCCTTCCGCCGGTGGGCGGTGACGCACCTCCAGCCCGACGTGGCGCTGGAGGCGGCGATGGTGCGGGAGTGGTCTGAGCTGCCCCCGCACCTCGCCGGCGACGCTAACGGCATGGCGGTGCACTTCGCAGAGGACCTGAGAGTCGTCTGCGACGCCGCCATGCCGCGGGCGAAACCTGCCGCCCGCAAGCGGCAGGTATACTGGTGGTCGCAGACCATCGCGGATCTGCGCGCCACCAGTTGTAGGGCGAGGCGCGCCTACCTGCGGTGCAGAAGGCGCGCCACCAGGAGGACGCCCGACGAAGAGGAAACCCTGCGTCGGGCGTACAGGGAGGCGAATAAGGCCCTCAAGACGGAGATCTCGAGGGCCAAAACGGAGTCGTGGAACTCTTTTATAGAGCTCCTCGACTCCGACCCCTGGGGACGGCCGTACCGACTGGTGAGGGGGAAGTACCAAAACGGTGCTCCCCCGATACACCAGTTGGACGAGGGGCTTGTACAGAGGGTTCTAGGGTCGCTCTTCCCCGACCCTGGACCCTTCGAGCCCCCGAGGATGGTCGCCCCCAGCGCCTCCCTCCAAGTGGAGGAAGCGGGCCCTCCCGTGTCGGACCTCGAGTTCGACGCGGTTAGGGAGCGGTTCCGGCGCAAGGGGAAGGGGAAGGCGCCGGGACCGGACGGGGTGCCAGCGAGGGTCCTGTGCCTGGCACTGGGCCCCCTGGAGGAGCGGTTCCGGGCGGTGCTCAATACGAGCATCGCCTCGGGCCGTTTCCCTCAGTGCTGGAAGGTGGGGCGACTCTGCCTTCTGCGGAAGCCGAATCGCCCCGCCGATGCCCCGTCGGGGTACAGGCCGGTGGTGCTGCTCGACGAGGCCGGGAAGTTTTTTGAGAAAATTCTCGCTTCCCGGCTCGTCGAGCATCTGGAGGGCCCGGGACCGGACTTGGCTGAGTGCCAGTTCGGTTTCCGCACCGGCCGGTCCACCGTGGACGCCGTGGCCCACCTCAAGAGGTGGACTGAGGGGGCCACGTCGGCGGGGGAGGTTGTCGTTGCGGTGTCATTAGACATCCGCAACGCATTCAACAGCCTCCCCCACGAATGCATAGAGGAGGCACTGCGTTTTCATGGAGTGCCCCTCTACCTCCGCTCCCTCATCACCGATTACCTCCGCGGGAGGGAAATCGTGTATGAGGGGGCGGACGGTCGCGTCCACAGGTGGCCGATGGCGGCGGGAGTACCCCAGGGTTCCGTGCTGGGCCCTCTGCTCTGGAACCTGGGGTACAACTGGGTTCTGCGGGGCAACCTCCTGCCGAACATGGAGGTTGTCTGCTTCGCCGACGACACCCTTGTCGCGGCAAAGGGGCGCACGTATGAGGAGGCGGTCCACCTGGCGTCGGTCGGCGCGACGATGGTCGTCCGGCGCATCCGCCTCCTCGGGCTGGACGTGGCCGTCGAGAAGACGACGGCCATTTCGTTCAGGCCGCCGCGTCGCCGCAGACCCCAGGCGGGGCTCCGTGTCCGAGTAGAGGGGGTGCAAGTCCAGATCGAGAGCTCGATGAAGTATCTCGGTCTGGTGCTGGACCCCCGATGGGATTTCGGGGAGCACTTTAAGCTCCTCGCCCCAAGGCTGTGTGCCGCCGCGGCAGCCCTCGGACGGGTCCTCCCCAACGTGGGGGGACCAGGCGCAGCGAGCCGTCGACTTTATCAGACGGTGATAAAGTCGATGGCGCTGTACGGAGCCCCGATTTGGGCGGAGCGTCTCGCCCCCCGAACGGTGGCCCTCCTGCGTAGGCCGCAGAGGGTCATTGCCACCCGGGCCGTGCGGGCCTACCGCACGGTCTCTCACGGGGCGGCCTGCGTTCTAGCGGGCTCGCCTCCGTGGGATGTCGAGGCACGCGTCCTTGCGGCCGTGCACCGACATCGGGTGGCAGCGAGGAGTCGGGGGGAGCGCCCCCTCCCGCAGGAGGTGGCGCGCACAAGGCTCCTGGCGCAGAGGGAGGCTCTCCGCCAGTGGGCCGAGACGCTCGCCCACCCAGCTGCCGGCCACTGGACGATCGAGGCCGTTCGTCCAGTGTTGGAGGAGTGGGTTGGGCGCCGGCAGGGCAGCCTCACCTACCGGATGGTGCAGATGATGACCGGGCACGGCTGCTTCGGCCATTATCTGCACCATGTCGCACGGAGGGAAGAGACGCCGCAGTACCACCACTGCGGCGCTCCCGACGACACGGCCGGACACACCCTCTCGGAGTGCCCGGCCTGGCGACCCCAGCGCGACGCATTAGCCCTCGCGCTGGGCCTAGGTAGGGGTGCGCCCGTCGTGCTGGCCAACGTCGCACGCGAGATGCTGACCAGCGCGACGGCGTGGGAGGCTGTCGCCTCCTTCTGCGAGGAAGTGATCTCGCAGAAGGAGGCAGCGGAGCGGGCGCGAGAGGTTGACCCTCTCGCCGCACCGCTCCGGCGCAGGCGGTTGGGTAGGAGGAGGCGCGCGTTCCTGGACGCGCGCCACCAACTCCCCTAAGCAAGCTGGGGATGAAATGGCCCGGCCGGCCGACAACCGGTCGGGAGACACTTTTCTACCCCTGGCCTGCCCGTCTGGGGGGTCGAATTATTGCACTTGTCGACCCCCCCGTAGAGGTAAGACCTGGCGCTTGCGTCAGGCCTACAATCCAGGGGGCGCACTCGGGGAATGGCTAACGCCGATCCCGAGTGTGTCTCTACGGAGGTAGAAGTTGCTCTGGAGGGTGGTTTAGCCAGGTATGGGGTTACCCAGGTAACCCGAGTCCAATGGCATATCCTTGGGGCGGCTTTGTCAGCTTTCAGCCCCTTGTTGAATCGTAAAGAGATTCCCCCGCCTCAAAAAAAAAAAAAAAAAAAAAAAAAAAAAAGGGGACGCAGACAAAGCCGCGGGCAGCAGCTAGTAATAGATAAATTTAAAAGACATTTCTGGTTTGAACACTCTCCGTGCCAGGGTACCTACTCTTTTAACGGATAGATAATAGAATAAACCCTATTTTGCTGTCAATGTCAAAAAAGATGTTAAATGACCCATAACGAATACATATAAATGCATTATTTACTCTATGGTAATCGCCAAGAAAATCAAATCAATTTATTTGCTCTATGGTAATCTCCAATAATCTAATATAATCTGTTATCCTTTTGTAACGACCACAGACAACAAGTTACCCACAGTTTACGAAAACGCCCGCTAACGGTAACCGTAAACATAAACTTCTTGAAAAGAATTTCACAACACTAACTGTGGGTTCTCGACAAACCTAACTAGTACATACATACATACCTACTTCTAAACGTCAATAGCAACAGCAGGTAAACGCGCACGCGGTTCAGTGACCTGGATACGATACGACAGCGGAGCAATTACTAAAACAAGCGGACTGGTGATTTCAGAGCACAACAATATCGGGCACGATTGTTGACTTATTGATGTCAACTGGACAACTGAACTGTTATTAAAACTAAATAGACACTATTAACATATACTTACAAGTAATTGAGATACGCACGGCGACGAGCAGGACTGGCCGCTTACTGCTATCGCTTAAAACAGTATACTAGCGCGTTGAGAGCGAGATGGCGCTATACGCTGCAATAGCTGTCTCTGTCTTTGTTTCTGTATTGACCAACGTAGGTAGGTATGTAGGCTTCACAAAACCACAAAAACATTAAGAAAACTAATTATCATTAGAGTTATGTATGTTTGGGGAGGCCTATGTCCAACAGTGGGCGTCTCTTGGCTGATATGAAGAAATAAGGCATTGCATGCAAAAACAACATGCATTTTTTTGCCATTTATGGAAACCTGGGTTAAAAAACCACGACCACTTTTACGCCAGTAGAATAGAAATTCGACCAAGCACCAATTTTGCATTATTTTACTTTTTTAAATATTACCAAAATATAGTTTTAATTTGTTTTTACACGAAACTTTAACTCCTTACCAAAAATAAGGGGTATCATTAAACAAACTGATTGAAGAAAACCGCGTTTTAAGATAACGTTTTTTTTTATATTTTGAATCATTAAAAAATAATCGTATTTATTGTAATCTTAAATAATACCTATGAAAGGAACGAGGCCTTTCTGTCGCCGCACTGACTGTCTACGTGTACATGTAGACAAGTTTAATGCCAAATTTTGATAATGTCTCGTGTGGTGTTTGTTTTTCAAGTCGATAATTTCCTTCGACCTGCCTATACATATATGTATAAAGATTTATTATAAGAGTGCTTCGTCTCGTCTCCGGCAAGGCCGCTCACAGCCACGCCAATCCAACATGTGTGACACACATACAACATCCAAACATGGCAAACGGCCCGGCCGGGGCGGCGCGGCGCGCGGCTCGGCTAGCGTCTAGATACACCTAGACACGTAATCAGCGTGTCTAGCTAGATGTGGACAGAAACCATTCGGCGTAAGTGTATTGCTGTGCCGAAAGGGAATATGGGAAATGGCCGTAATATGGCTTCATATTTATACAGCCCCCTTAGACAAGATGTCTTTCGATAATCGCTAACGCAATCGCTAAATGGACAATGTAGGTATGAGATTTGATTGCGCTCGAAAGCTAAGCGAGGACTTATTTCAAATCGCATACATTTTCCTTCTAGCGATTGCGTTAGCGTTTATCGAAATGTGTCTTGTCTAGGGGGGCTGGTCTGCGAGACACGCGAAATCACAATGTCAAAAATCGCCCCATTACCAACAGATTTGATTTACGTCGTAATTTTATGCATTTATATTATAACACTCATTACAAATATGTATATGTATTCGACGGACAAGGCAAAAATATTTAGAAGTACTTTCAGAAACAAAACCCAATGAATTAAAATAAACGAATGGGTTATTGTTACCTTTGCTTGATTGAATTTAATTGAGTGTATTTTATGTAGTGGATTTTTTTTATTTGTATAAATTATGTTTTTCCTAACTTCTTTCACAATTTACAACGTTAACACACGTCAATTGACTACTCACGCGCTGTCGCTTGTTAGTTTGTTGTGTTTTTGACTAGCTTTATAATTCCGAGATTTCTTGTTCTTTACTATGTGGCTATAATAACGTTTCCTTGATTGCAATAATTATTTGATATATAATTCGATTTCGAAGCTTGTCCGTAGTAATTAATGTGGACTACAGTATTTACTCATTTGTAATTAACGAAAAGCATTTTTTTACCGCTGTTGGCATTGGGGCGAGCTAGGTATGGAAGCAGAGCAGTCCTTAATTTTAGACTTAGGGCGTAAATGATCGACCAAATTTTTTTACTGCATGAAATGACTCACTCACTCACACATTCGACGCAGACGCATTTTTTGAAACTATAAAATTCAAATTCGCATTCGAATGCTAATTTTCAAATTCACAATTTTTCGAATTCATCCCGTTAATTCTGCAACGTTCGAGTGGTCCTACTCAAATTCAAATTCAAATTCAAATTCTTTATTGCATTCCATAAGTATTTTTTAGCTATAGACAAATGTAAATAGTATCATTATGGACCTTGTTAAGGCACAACAATTTTTGAGATAGGCATGCACTACTTAATATAAAAAAAATAATTATCTAAATCTAATGTCATCATATTTAGGAACTATTATCTATAAACATTCACAGGTACATTTTTATTTAATTTATATATATACATTTTTATTTAATTTACTATCACAGCATTATAATAATCAGAATATAATATGTCATTATTAATAAATATTTATATGGAATAAAATTAACATTATTGATATTTATAGTAACATTGAATGAAATAACATTTATATATTACAATATATTTTAATTTGGAGACTTGTAAACATTTAAAAATATAATCATATTTTAATAATTACAATTATATTTATTTAATTAAACTTTATTAAATAGTCATCTGTGCTTTTGGAGATTATGTAACTATATTATTACTTTTTTTACATTTATATATCTGTTGTATTATATTTATAATATTTAAAGCTAATGTGTAGTTGACATTTATATTTATTTAGATAGTTCTATAATATAAAATACATTTAATTTTAACTAGCTGGAGTTGGCTGGTAGAGGTCTCTTAAAGAGATAAGCTCGCCTTTGTACAATTGTTTTGTATAAACGATCATAATGTATAAATGTGAACAAGAAAGGATATAAATACCTATACAACTTAAAGCTAGTTGTATCTCGAAACATATTTATCAACTTTATTATTTATTTATCTATTTTTAAAAATATTATGCTACATAATAGCAAGTAAGTAATTAACGTAATTATATTATGGTAGGTCTATTTAATATTACTATTTTTTCATTTGTCATTCATAAAATCATTAATTGTGTAATAGCATTTTCTAATCAATAGTTCTTTTAATAACTTTATACTTTTTTTGTCGTTTTCCTCATTTTTTATATTTTCTGGTATCTTGTAATAAATTCTAGTGGTCGTGGACAAGGGGCCAGACGAATGTAGTTGTAGGTTAGAGGTTGGTGGTACTAATTTATTTTTGCGTGTAGACCTTAGCGAGTAAAACATTTTTAAGTGTTCTCGTTTTGTATATAGCTCAGGGTGTTTTCGTACGAATTTAAAGGCTTCAAGTATATATATGCCTGGCACTGTCAGGATCTTATGCTTTATAAAATGTGGTCTACAGGTATCGGTCATTTCTATATTAGCTATGATTCTTATCAGTTTTTTTTGAGCAGTAAAGAGAGTAGGGGCATCAACACTGTTCCCCCAAAGAATTATGCGATAGCTCAGCCATGCATATGCGTACGCATAGTAAGTTGTGAGCGCGATTTGTAAATCCGTGGTTTTCTTAACTTCGTGTAACGCATATGAGAATTTGGATAGTTTCAGTCTAATTTTGTCAATATGATTTTTCCAATTTAAATGTGGGTCAATATCTAATCCTAACAGTGTAAAATTGTCAACTTTTTCAATTTTTATGTTATTGTATGAGAATTTGATGTCAATTGGAGATTTTTGATAGGGATGAAATGTCATTAATTTTGTTTTGTTAAAGTTTATTTCTAGGTTGTGGTCATGTAGCCACCCTACAGTTTTGTTCAATATAGATTGAAGTTTGTTGTTTAGATCTAAATTATTATGGCATGATGTCATTATTGAAATGTCGTCGGCAAATAGAACACATGGCTCATCCATTATTTTGGGGAGATCGTTAATGTAAATTAGAAAGAGTAGACAGCCTAATACGCTTCCTTGAGGAATTGAAGCAGTTTGAAATATATTCTCGGATCTTATTTTTTGTATTTCTCTGGTGTTGTGATTAAAATATTCTATTTCCACTAATTGTTGTCTATTGGATAAGTACGATTTGAACCATTTGTGAGTGTCGCCTCGAATACCTATACTGTATAATTTATTCAACAGTATATTGTATTGAACCTTGTCATATGCCTTAGTCATATCGAGTAGTATTCCTATTGCGTATTTTTTATTGTTGATATTTTTCAGTGCTTCTTCAATATATTTATAAACAGCTAGGGTTGTCGATTTCTTTTTTCGGAAACCATTTTGAGATTCGTCTAGGAGTTTAAATTTTTCGCAAAATTTATAGACGCGATTGCATATAATTTTTTCAAATATTTTTGAAGCTGTAGGTAATAGGGCAATAGGGCGATAATTATTTAGATCTGTTTTCTTGTTCTTTTTGTGGATGGGCTTTACTATTGAGATTTTTAAGAGGTCAGGGAATACACCTTCTTTCAGAGATTGATTGATTATCATGTGAAGAGGTATGGTACGCACGGCGCCTACTCGCCCGTTTTTAATTTCTACTCGTAGTAGAATATAGGTACGCAACGTATATAAAGTTCCGTTTAACGTGCGATTCAATCAAGATTCAACGCTGGTGTTTTTTTTAATTAAGGTGTTTTTGTTTGTTTAGGCGTAAGTCAACTACGCTGGCCCAGAGCGGATTGGCCGACTTCACATACACCTTTGAATTCTTCGCAGATGTATGCAGGTGGCCTCACGAAATCACGATATTTTCCATCACCGTAGGAGCGTCCGAAAAATGTACATATGAAATTCGAAAAACATTTTCCATCAGTGTAGGAGCACTCACCATTCCTAACGTTTGTTAGTAAACGTTTTAGTCTTAGAAAATGTTTGTAAACATTTTCTAACAGCAGTGTGGGAGCACCATTATAGAAACAACAATTCGACACAGCGATCGCTACAATCCTGTTACATTGGCTAGGAATAGTTTCCTTATCTCAGATATAGCCCCCCTAGCATGACCACCGAAACACGATATGATAAAACGATATATTGATATAAATTATTTTCGTGTGGTTGTCATAAGAGCTAACTTGTAAGCGGTTCATAATTTGATATCAGCACTCGTGTGCGCTATTTGCACGCAAACAATCGGTTCAAAATTGCTCATGTGTGCTTTTTGTATGCGGTATGACGTAATTGATGACGTCACCGATTAATGCTGACAGTGCTAACTGAAAAGAGTTAGTGCACTGTCTCCAGAACTGTCAATGTCAAAGTCAACATCAGTTTTAATTATTTTAGTTTGTTCGAATTTATTTTTTCATTAGATTATCTACAATTAATAGTGATGTCCAAAGCTTGAGCAGTTTTTCATTACCTTGTACCTACCTTTTACCATTTTCTGCTCTTTTAGCGTCTTCAGGAGACAGTTTGAGGTAAACTACTTTGTTTTCTTCTTCAACAAAAACTGGTAATTCTAATGTCGTTATTTTTTCCTTATATTTAATTCAACCTTTACGATATTTGGCTTATTTTTGCCTTCAATTCAAATACAGAGTAATTTTCAACCATCGAATTAGCGAACCAAAACAAAATGTCAACTCGACAATGACATTTGACTCACGGTGCTGACGAATTCGGCCTGAGCACTGTAAACGTTGTTTGTGACGCAATCAATGACGTCATCACATCCAACGTGAAAGCTGTTGTCGCAAAACGGGCTGCCTGTTAGCGCGCTCACAGTGCTGATGGTCACTATAATCGCGAAACGGAACACGGCCTATCGGTGGCCGATTTTTTGACGGTGGAAAACCCATACTAATATTATAAATGGGAAAGTGTACGTGTGTGTTTGTTTGTCCGTTTTTCAAGGCAAAACGGAGCGACGAATTGACGTGATTTTTTAAGTGGAGATAGTTGAAGGGATGGAGAGTGACATAGGATACTTTTGGTCTCTTTTTAACCCCCCACTTTCCTAAAATGGGGGGTGGAAGTTTGTATGAAACATTCCGCAATTTTTAAGGTAGACAGCTAAAAATTGGTATGCCGACTATTTGTGACTAACAAAAAAATCGTGCATCATTTTATTTTCGGAAATCTGCCCTCAACCCCTTAAAAGGGGGGGTGAAATTTTATATGGGACTTTACACAGTTTTCAAGGTAGGAAGCTTCTTTATTACCAATGAAAAATACCTGCCTTATTTTTTTTTGGAAATCTTCCACATTACCCCGAATTTAACGCGAGCGAAGCCGCGGGCAAAAGCTAGTGAAACAAAGTGTTCTACGTTGCAATGCACATGAACTACTTAAAATCGGTCAAAAAATTTCACTGAATCCCGGCCGACCCAATTATTCGGTGAAAAAAGGAACATTCATTACTAAACAAAAAATCAGCCACCAATTGTCGGTTGTGTGCATTGATTTACTACCAAACGTAGATAACGCATGAACGTTCGAAAAGTGGGCCGGTGAAGAACTGCTCAATCGGGCCTCGTGCAGTTCTTTTCCATGCGTTGGAGCGACAACGCGATAAGCAATTTTGAGCATTATGTTTGAGAGTATAAAGTTGATATTTTCTTGTAGCAATTACTAAAACGTCAAGTTTAATGTGGCTAGCTTAGACCATTTAGTACTGGACCCGCCTTCTCATTCATTTCCCCTCTGTCAAAGTATGAGATTCAAAATCTCATGCGTTTATAAGAACTACTTCAGGCGCCATTTCGAATCATAATTACTCGGAATGCGGTTGAGATTAGAGCTCCACGAAAATGCCTATTTGTGCTGTATTTTCCTGCAGAAATCAGTCCAATACATCAAATATAAAGAAAGGTGGTATATCTTTTCATTTGTACGTATATTTTTTCTAATATTATTATTGATTTTCATCTAAAATTAAGTTTTACGAAATCGGGATAATTTAAATCGTACCGTCAAACTATTATCATTCATTCAAAGTGCACTCCCCACGAGACTACATTCATTCAAAGCGACTCCTTACGAGACTAGTAACAAACGTCAGTTGTGCACTCCCCACGAGACTAATTATTTAGGGCTGTCAATATTATGTTTCGAGTATAATAATTTGCACGTATTGTTTTGTTTTCTAATTTTGAAATATTATATCCGTATTAAAAATAGTTTTTTTTTCATTCTAGTTATACGAATAGAATTTATAATGCAAAGTTTAAATATAATTTTATTAATCTAATAATTTGAAGTAGGTACCTACATTTGATTCTATACCAAAAGTTGTCTTCGTAAATTAATAAAGTCTATGAAACAAGGAAGTATACTCATGAAGTATAGTAAAATCACAATAACATAACTAATGGTTTTATGGAAAAAATCTTAATCTTCCCAAAACAATGTATTAAAAGCGGCAGTGGTTCATTAGTTTCAAATCACGACAACAGTAAACATACTTATCAAGGACATTACACTATTTCTTATAGTCATTATTTTTTTTTAAAGTTAAAAATTTTAACTTTAAAATAAACTCAAAAATACAATTCATATAAGAAAAAAATTCTTGTCTTTTCATTTTCTTTAAAAATGTTACCTTTTAAATAAATTTAAAAATACAATGAATACAAGAAAAAAATTCTTTTGCCTTTTTATTTTCTTTAAAAATGTAAACTTTTAAATAAACTTAAAAATACAATCAAAACAAGAAAAAATTATTGTGTCGGTCGGAATGGTTTTTTTTTTGTATTGATCATAATAAGTTTATTTAAAAATAGCTTTTGCCCGCGACTCAAACTATCTGCATATACCATATTTCATCTAAATCGGTAAAGCGGTTATTGATTCCCCATACAAACTTCCACCCCTGAGATATTTTTGTAAATATACCTATTTTTTACATTTATTAAAATAATATGCAGTCTTAGTAGAACTTTAATTGAACAGAAATTTCATGACCCACACCCCTATTTCTATGCCAAGAAAACAGAATAGTGCAGTGCTTATATCGACGCAAGTTATCGAGAACGAACTATTGAATTAAAAAGTTGCTGCTTTTAACACGAGTTGCGGTTAATGTGTCTTTAACAAACATTTCTAGATTTCCAAAGAACCACACGTTTAAAATAAAATGGACCATTGCATGCAATAGGCACCCATCATGGGTGAGTCAACCACTCGAACGAGTACAATGCTCAAATGCTCAAAGCATTTTGAACAGGTGCATTTTTTTGAAATGCTTAATAACAGGAGGAGACTTAAACCTCAAGCCATCCCAACCCTTCATTTATCGGATTCTGAAAGGAGATATTTTATTTTTACGCATATCTAAATTATTTGAGCCCTGATTTTTTTTACGCCTTTGGTGAATGTGGGCCAAATCATACTTGCAAAGTATCTTTTCGTAAAAACTGAACAAACGAAACAACTTTTCACAATAAATTATGAATCGAAATTTGACACTTTTTCATATTTTCGTCTAAAGATACTAATAAAGATACAGGCTGGATTTATACATGCATACAGCTTATATTAATAACCTACTTTAATCGAAGTTAGTTGCAAATAATTTCTAACCCGATAAACTGATGGTAATCATCTATTACGTTTTACTTGCGTTTTGTTTGTAAAAATGTACATCAGATGTACATTTTTACAATTTGTCTTTCACAAGGATAGTAATAGTTATGAATCGATATGATTCATGAAAGTGATACGAGTGGCCATTCTGACAATATTTGTCAAGTAACAGGAACCATAATTAATGCAATGCTAGCATTGTAGGTATTGTAATAGACGCTATGTACTATGTTGCAATTACTGGTTTAGATAGTGCTTACAACATTGTGTCTCGTGTCATGAAGCTTGTGAGCTACAATTTCAAAACAAAATGTGACAAATATTTGTCACAGTTTAGTATAGTGAAAAAAAAACATTTGTTCTTCACTAAGTTTGCCACATTTTAATTGCAACTTTTTATCAATATTACTCCAATTATCTTTAGTTTTATAAAAGGCTAGCTCCGCCATTAATACTACACGAATGAATGGTGAAGTGAAGGTAAACGAATAACACGTTGCGTGGGTGAGGTAAGCAGGGCGCGGGGCAGTGTTTAACTATGTGTCTAGTTACTGTTCCTTGCTATTCTGTATAAGATACATGCAGAATAGTAAGGGCAAAAATACAATTGTACAGGCAACTGATTACAGGTGGTATTTACCATACAATTCTTGTAGCAATAACAATTTTAAATGATAAAAATATCGCACTGAATGAACAGTTTTAGTCACATAACCGTTCTGTTTCTGTAGATATAAAGAAAAACTTTGTAATAATTAAAATATTATTGTTATGAATATTCATAACTTCGTAGTTGTCGATTACACGATACAACAATAATAGGAACATGCCCATTTTATAACTGTACACATTTGTTTAGTAATTTGTACAAAGGATTTTGTTAAAGTTGCAAATATTATCGTTTATCTCAACAAAATTCTTGTTCTTTTAATTTATTCAAATTCAATATCTTTTATTCAAATTGGATTATTACAATCTCTTTTGAACGTCAAAGCAGCTACGCCATTGGTTCACAAGTATATGGCGGGAGACCTTGTACTGGAAAGAACCAGCAAGAAAACCAGCAAGGGCTATTTTTTTCTCCCTGTAATGTTACAGAGTCGTCAATTGGAAGCTGACCTCACAGCAGAAGTTTGAGCTCAACTTTCATTACAAGATTAGATGTGTCATGTATTTTATTTCTATGTGTGGTTTATAATTCACATATATTAATACAGTGGAAAATATATTTAGTAGTGAATAAATTAATATCGTAAAGATATAGATAATTAGATAATTTTTGTTTGAATTAGAACAAAGTAGTAATTCAAACAAAAATTTTGCAAGATGAATTAACAACACGGTTTTGTAATTCTGGTGGACTCTGATTTCTCTGCGAATACGTAAATACCTCCTCCTTTTTTGAATTCGGTTAAAAGAAATCTGCGGGTCGATCGTATGTTTATTAAATTTTTCCTGTAGATCTTAGCATCGCCTTGCTGTTAGACATTGATATTCTTATTAAATGTATATTATGCTATAAAATGTAGCTATAAAATACCAATGTCAAATATAATAATAGTTCATAATATGTGTTAAAATATAATTATGTACGTAGAGTACAAAACCTTAATAATGTCAAAAGGACAAACCATTCATTTAACCATTCAATGAAAAATATCGATATCATTCGATCAATATGGAACCCATCCCTATAATCCCCACTTTCTTCTTTTAGATTATGACAGTAGGACATTAAAAATTTACGTATAATAGAAAAAAATGAAGGTGTGTGCGTGAAATTACATTTGTGTTGTGTTTTTCATTCAGTGTGCGTTCATAGCGACGCAATTTATGTTTGTGAATGTGTGTGTATTTGCAAATGTAGTGCTACCTCGTCCCCCTCAAAAATTGACAGAAAATAATGTTCCGGATTCTGCAACAATGGCGGGTCCAGTACTAAATGGTCTAAGGTGGCTAGGTATGAAATGATGTAACTGCACAGGTTGTACTTCAAATAGTTGCCGTAATAATAAAGAATAAGGTTGAATTCGATAAATACGGTACTTTCTTTATGGTAATTTTAATTCGGGTGTGCATATTCAACTACCTATTTAACAGCGTACAAATGTAAAGTCGATTAGGTGACAGATTTCAAGCGCGTTTTTGTATGAAGTGCTCTATCTACGTTTGGTAGTAAATCAATGGTTGTGTGCCACAAAACCTAATCAAGGCGAAATCATGTTCAGAACAGCTTATACAATATAATTATCAAGTACACAAATTTTAAAAAAATTATGACTCAAAAGGTACTTTATCAAGTCTTATTTATTATTATATGTTTATGTAAAGCCGGGTCCGCAGCGCCAATTTTTTAACAAAACACGTTAACAAAACATGTTAGCAAAACATGTTAAGAAAAACAGCCAGTCCGCTGCGCCAATTTTCTAACAAAACATGTTAACAAAACATGTCAGCCCAACATGGCGCCTGTTTTTAAAATGTTTTTGTCATTATTTATCAAGAACTAAAAATTTATGAAAGGTTCGGTATAATCTATTAATGTAACATCCCACAGCACCGGTCTCTCTATTATTAGTTGTATTAAAATCAAAATATTGTCTTTATTTCACTCAAAAATAAACCAAAAATAATTGTTATAAACTTCAAGCGATACGTGTTCCTCTAGTGAGCGCTAACAAAAAATGCTTAGCTTCACCTCCCCGCAGGCGAACGCGGGGGATGTTATCCATTCGTCGCGGGAAACATGTTATCGTATTTTTCTAACAAAACTGTTAAACCACGCCCCTAATCGGTTAACTAAACAATGTTTTCGTGTTTACAAACACGAAAACATGGCGCAGCGGACCCGGCTTTAGAATGATATTAGGCAAACTATACTGTTTAAATATAAGCAATTTGAAGTTGATTGATAGTTGAATGACCCTATAAGGTATTTGTTTTGATCATTATTTATGGGGAAATGTATAACTTTTTACAACAAAGTCCCACAAAATGTAACTGACTTGCCTTTTGATAAGTTTAAAGCGCATGTAAAAAAGACTCTGATGAGTAAAGGATATTATAAAGTCAACGATTATTTACAAGATGCCAATGCCTGGTGTTAATTTGAAGAAATTATTAATGATAATAATGTAAATAATCGTGTTGTTGTGTATAACTATTCATTAAGGAGTATTGGTAACGTTGTACTAAGAAGAGAACTGACAAATATACATTTGTTATGGAAGTTGAGCTCAAATTCTTGCCTTGAGGTCAGCTTCCAATTGACGACTCTGTAACAATACAGGGAGAAAAAAATAGCCCTTGCTGGTTTTCTTGCTGGTTCTTTCCAGTACAAGGTCTCCCGCCGTAGACTTGTGAACCATTGGCGTAGCTTCCTTGACTTTCAAAAGAGATTGTAAAATCCAAGTTGAATAAAATATTTTGATTTTGATTTTGATATTATATTTTATTCTTGTTAATGAGCTATATTAGGTATGTGTATCCCTTATGCATAAGTAAGGTGGTATTCCATTTGTCAAACATCTATTACATGTGATATAGCTAATTCATAAAAAAATTATAGAGTTCATACATGTAAATTTAAAATATTAAAACACTTGACTGCCTAATAAGTAGACTTTCAATAAAAACTGAAAAGATAAAAACATATCCCATAGTAGAAAATTCTAGCAGTCGGGACCCATTACTGGGAAATTAATTTTTATTCAAAGTTTACTTTTTATGCAGTCATGTTTTTAATATTTAAATTATTTATCACTGCTTTATTATAAGTACATATTGAAAATTTTTGGGAGAATGGCGGTTAACCAACTTTTAATTGTTTGTTACAGATTCTAAAGTTTAACAACTATAAAAATATTAGTTTTTATTTATTAATGATGTTACATGATGTTAGAGAGGGGAGAGTTAACTTAAAACCTCACCATGGATCACCAAGTGGAGGGGTCTAAAAAGTGGTCCAAAAACTTCACATGATTAATGGACAACCCCTAAAGAAGATTTTCAAATACCAATTCAATAATACCCCACATAACATAGTTAGTTGATTTATTTTTTTTATATTTTACAATATGACATCTAGATAAAAAATGTTGACCTTTCGAGTTTCTTGCCTGTTCTTCTCGAGAAGGCTCTCCCAATTTCCGAACAGGTGTAGAGTCAACTTTTTTTTTCGTTCCTACTTGTATTTGCAGGCATCTTGAGTATATTCAGGATGTATGCACATACAAGGTTAACATGATTTCTTTAAATTAGATTGTTTTGCTTTGTTTTGACGTCAATAAGTGCCTGTAAAGGCCTATGTTAAAAAAAGATATTTGAATTGAATTTGAATTTGAAAGTTGTCATTTATTACATGGCATATTGCTTTTATATTACTATCATGATGACCTATGCAACACTTGCAAAATCGAGATGAAAAGAATGACATATGAACCATAAAATCAGTTGACGCATTTGGCCAAAATAGTGCCACAAAGGAATAACATACGTATGTATACATACAAAAACCGATGAACACTATACCCCCTACTTTGCGTTGCACAGTTGGGTAAAAAAATCCCTCCAAATATGCATTAAATAGTCTTGATTGCCAACATACAACCTTCTAGTGAGTGAAAAAAAATTTAACTTTATCATTACATAAATCAGATGCTTGCGTACATTGATGTTAGTTAGTTAGTTAGTTAGTTTGACGGGGCTCTTTCGCACTTAGCCTCTTGATTGGGCCATTGTGCGTCCTGACCTTGCGTCAGCCTACATCCTACTCCATCCATCCCAGGTCCTCCCAGAATGCCAGCAGCCTCTGTGGGCTACTACATGCTTCCTGCATGGATGCCGGGGAGTGGAGAAGTTTCGCCCGTTGGTCGGCCACGCTTGTGCATTCCATAAGGACGTGCTGTGGCGTTTCTTCCGCCTCCATGCATCCTCTGCATAGGGGGCTGTCTGTCACCCCTATTGTGAATAGGTGTTTGTTTAGGAGACAGTGTCCGGTTATAGTAGCTATAACTTTTCGGATTTTGTCTCTCTTTAGTCTGATGAGGGAACGGGCAAGCTTTTTGGATGGTACCGGGATTGCGTTTTTTGTTTGCTTGCATCCCTCATTGGCTCTCCATTCTGTTAGATGTTGTTCCTCGGCTTTCTCACGCAGCCAGGTTTTAATCTGGGCCTGTGGAATAGGCATTAAGGGTTCTGGTCCATACACTTTTGTGTTTGAACCTCTCTTAGCCAATTCATCTGCTGCATCGTTGCCAAGTGAGTCGCTGTGTCCTGTTATCCATTGCAGAGTTACCCGGTTTGTATCTGCTATGGTTTGGAGCATGTTATGGCATTCCAGATAATTAAGGATTTTTAAAGGATTTAAGACATAAGGTGCTCAGTTGATCCCATGCCCATAAAATTTCTTTGGGTGCCACCTCTGGTCTAGGTGGTCAAAAACGTAAACTGCTAATCTCAAGGTCTGCGGCTCTATAGTTATTGAGTATTGTTTTCTCAGTTCAGAGTCATAATTGGTGAAGTGTAAATGTTTGTACATATGTGTCCAACCTTCTGGAGAGAACAGGGGTGATGTTATTTATTTATTTAAAAACATTAGGTTCAATTTCACCAATAATATTGATAATTTAACAGTGGTTAGTTAACTAACAAACAAATTTTTGCCAATTCACTCATACAGTTGTGCCAAAAAACGGTTGTTAGTTAAAACTAACCACCTGTTTAAATCTTGATGAAATTTGACCTTAATATATTGATGTTTGTTATTGTAATTCAGTGGTCAAGTGTGTGTAAGTAACACAATACAGTGTCTACATAACTCAACATATACAAATACATTTGTTTTTATAACATCTGGAGCACCTTCAGAGAATTGGAGTGTAGTTGTTCCATTGTTTTTTAACTCACTCCGAGGTGTTACAGCAATAATATCTTTTTCAACACACTTGCTACTAAAGTGGATCTAATTATACAGGTTTTAAATACATAAAGCAGATCATAAAACATGCGTCTATTATAGCGGAGGCATGCATCACAGAGTCCGGCAATGCTGCACATGCCGGCTGCGCCAATAATGTACTATATTTTTTAAAAGCTAGAGGTAATATAAAAGACCTCAACGAACTACATGATTTTTCAAATGATCATTTTCATACCATTATTTAATTTGTCTACAAATTAACAATGATTTGTGTATTTTATCAAAAAATTCAGTATATTAGGTATGTTTCCTCACAAGTGTGTTAAAAAACGTTGTACGATATATGCGCCTACATATTGGTTACACACACTCGTCTCTAACTCTCTAATATGCCCTCACCTTCGGTTCAGGCTGAAATTCCACCTCATGAGTTATAACCAACATACTGCACTTATATCGTAATATACTATTATCCTACTGTTTGATATGAATGTTATAATACTGTTTAATTTCTCTCTCTTTCTAGCAGATGATGCAATAGATAATGGCCCCAATATTATCCAATTATATGAGAGTAATTCAGTACCAAACGTCAGAGTGTTTTACAGCCATCATATTCGATGGTTGTTCAGTTGAAAATTACTCTGACACTAAGGTCTTGAACGACCGGTTATTTCACCCATGGGTCACGCTCAAGTGCATTGAACGGGGTTAGAGCGAAAAGTTGTACTTCGCGCAGTCTCTGAACGCACCTCTGCTAGTGTTAGCAAAGTTCCCTAGTACTTTATAGTATAGAGCTTTACAAAAGTGATGAATCTGGTTGTTATTCGTTATTAATCTTTTTTATTGTTTGTACTAAATCTTTTTAATGCTTAATTCTTTGTTTTTTGCAAGGTCAAATTAACAATAATTCATTCACTCAATATTCTATATTAATTAGCCTGTATGCAAAAATCACTACTGAGTCCAATTTTCCATAATATTTCAATTTATACTTATCATTTGAGATGTAGCATGTGAGTATGACTGATAACATATATTAAATTATTGTAAAATTAATTTGGTGTTACGATTATAAATTTTACACTAAATGAATTTTAATGTGAAAAAGGTTACATTTTTTAAAGGTTATCTTTACATTTTATCATTTTTTTTAAATGACTAATTGTTGTTGAGTATTTCTTAACATTTCCTATGTATTTCTTAACATAATGTCATTATGATGTTGTTACTTATCAGTCATGATGTAATCAGAATAAGAATGTTGTAAAAATATGCTCAATACAATTTACACCAGCTGGAATTTGAAATCATTGTAAAATGACCAACATAACACTTGTATCATCATGGCATAAGTATAAAAAAATTGCAACAGATTGCATCATCCAAGCAGTTTTATAAAGACTGGTCATAATGAATGTGTGTCAGTATATCTAATAAATGAAGTCTTTGGAGGTTGGTTATGATAACACTAGTTGAGTAAACACTGTGTTGAACTAATGTAAACAAATGAAACCTTGCAACATTTTGAGTGGAATGAGTACAAACTGAATGTCCAAAGTTCACATTATAGATAAAACAACACCTTAATGTGAAAGTAACTGATAATGACATGTATAAAAATACTGTTAGAGTCAACCACATGTGTCAACAACATATAATTTGAGAATTAATACTATCACAGGTGGGTAGGTGATAAACAAATATGTTTGTATACAAACACTGAGCTTATTATGCGCGTAAATAAAGTGAATTAACGCGGCGACCTTATCTATGACGCCACATGTTTACGACGCTAAGACTCACCTCTTAGGCAGCAGCATTGCGGCGGCTCCCTTTCGCTGGAACACTCCATCCACCAGCACACCATTCTTACTGTTGCACGTCAGGTAAAACTCGGGATGATCGTAGAACAGTTCCAAATGCCGACGCGATATGAAACTAGAGTGTCCCATGTTGACATCTACTTGACCGCGGCTCGAGTTCCGGCCTATAACGACACGCTTTTGACGAATGATGTACTCGAAGTCGCGACCGTCGAGGCGCGCGATCGCGATAGGGGCTGGTTCCTGCGCCCATTGCACCTTCGAGGGCGACGGCGGCGCCGACTTCAGAGACAGGAGCGCCCAGGCGTCGCTCTCGGAGCTCCGCGTGAACTGAGTCTGGGCCATTTCAGGCACGCAAATATGCTATCACCAATGCTGTCCACTCGCGGGGCGTATACAACTTGCACGAGGGCACATCACATCACAAACCCGCCGCGAGAAGTCACCTCCGCGTCGCGACCCGGATATCCGGAGCTTGCCGAATCAGTGCTTATTCTACAATTTGAGGTTACTGACGGGACGCACATGCGCAAAGTTTGGACTTGTGCGGTAAACAAGAATTATATAAACCACCACACCACCACGTGATAAGAGTGTATACATATACCTAGTCGGAAAGTATGGATCGATACTATTACTTCACAGTAATTATGTCTATCAACAAAATATCAATGTTTCGGATGTTGCACAACTGAATTTTCGCGATTGGATCGAAATTAGACACTAAAGTAAACACGAGGCGAGAACAAAAATAACCAAAAACGTCAGTTCGCTATACGCAGTTTACAAGTTTGGCACGCCATCTACACAAAACACTGACAAAGCATACACTAACGTTTCTTTACACGCAGAAAACTCATTGATGTTATTACATAAGCACAAATATTAAAATATAAAAATAAAATCCTCTTTCATTTTATTTATTTGAATAAGTATTCATTCCAATTAGTCAATTTAATTAGTACTAATTTTAAACAGTATAATTGTTCCTCATGATACAACCTATCAATAATTATCTCAAGTTGCGCCAAAACAAACATAATTTTGCGTGTTTCTTACATTTCCTGATATCCCCGATTTCTAATATGCTCGTATATATATAACTTTTAGATCATACGATTCGAATTACAGTTGTCTTTCCAGCATGGAAATAACCATGGGGCTGCATGTATTTGTTCCCTTGGTCTTTCTGAGAAAAAAACAGAAAAGAAAAACTATTATTTTTATTTGTATTTGAAAATGACAATTTGTCATTTTTGTTTATGGTAGGTATGTACCTATTTTGTATTTTTTTCGACTGATTATAACCATGGGGCTGCATGGATTTGTTCCCTTGGTCTTTCTGAGAAAAATAAACGGAGAAAAGACTATTTTTTTTATTTGTATTTTACATTGATTTACTACCAAACGTAGATAGAGCGCTTCATACAAAAACGCGCTTGAAATCTGTCACCTAATCGACTATACATTTGTACTTGCTGATATATACTTGAATATGCACGCCCAAATGAACTATTTTAAGTACAACCGTGGAAAGTTACATCATTTCATACCTAGCCACAGATCAAGCGACGTTTTAGTAATTGCTTCAAGAAAATATCAACTTTATACTCTCAAACGTAGTGCATGAAATTGCTTATCGCGTTGTCGCTCCAACTTATGAATGAGATAACACATCGTGATACGAAGCTCGTGCGAGCGAGACGCTTTGATGTACTAACACTGACGCGAAGCGACATGTTTATGATTAAAATAATTGTTTTTGATTGGTTTTTACATATAAATCGAATATTTGAATACATGATAAGATGTGTCATGAGTTTACACACGCAAAATATGAAATCCCGTCTTTTTTCTGCCGTTTTTGGCTATTGTTACCACAACTTTTGAATGCGCACTTCGGCATGTTTACGTGCCGACAGCTAATCACTCACTATGGAAAGGAACTGCACGAGGCGCGATTGAGCAGTTCTTCACCAGCCTACTTTTCGATCGTTCATGCGTTATCTACGTTTGGTAGTAAATCAATGGTATTTTACAATGACAATTTGACCCCTTGGGTATATGTGTTCTGTGAATTTGACACAGGCTAAAGCCGGCGGCAGACATGTGATCAAATATGCAAATACCTACAAAGTGGCGAAGTGTGGCTCTGAAATTTGCGTATTTGTGCAAAGTTTGAACACATTGTTGTAGTTTGCCATCATGTGTCGGTTTTCGTGCACACATCAAAGTAAACAAAGTTCTGTGCGGCCTGCCACACTTGTTGCAGTGTTTAGTGACGCGTCCGCCGCTGAACAGAGCAGATGTATTTTGAGCGTCAATAATGGAATGGAGACGCAGTTATCGAATTTGTTCTCTTTTGATACAGTGCAGACATTAACTCACGTCTTCTTCTTGAAGATTTTACATTATTTATAGAATGAAAGAAAAAAATTAAAGGCACTCAAATAAAACAGACTGACGGCGTCCACAAAATCATCGTCCATTCTGTCAGCCATCTTTGCGTTAACTGTGACCGAAAATCATTTGAAAACAAGTCTGGCAGGCATATTGGCGTTTCTATTTGTGCACATAAAGTTGATTCACAGTTTCGAAAATGTGTGTTGAAACTTTGATCACATGTCTGGCGGCTTTACTGAATATAGTAGGAAAAAAAAGAGTTGATACTTTTTTAAAATTAAATATTACGTAATGTTTAGTTTCAATGAACTTCCAACAATGAACCTTTTATAAGAAATCGCTGTATTTGGATTTCATGAATGTTAAAATCACTTAATATCTGTAATATTTCGACAGAAATTTTAAAAATATATAATGAAATTGTTTATTACAAAGTATCAAAATCACCATGTTGAACTAAACTACATGGGGACATTGTATCAGTGCTGCTACTTGAAAAAATGTCAGGTTCATCTTTCATTTTTAGCCCCAAGGGCCTAAGTATACGTATTTATATACGTATATTTAGGCTACGTAATACGGTATACGGGCTTTTTTTAGGGCTCGAAAAAAAATAGGGCTATTTTTAGTTTTCAACCTAACCAAAACAAGTAAATTGAGAATGCTCTGGTTACTCGCATATTACTTGCAGTGAGGTACTACTAATTTGACTTTGTGGGGATAATTCTATTGCGCACTAAAGTGTGTAATGATATTACACTACGTGAGTGCTATAAATCGGTTGTTGGCCCTAAAAAGTAACACTTTTCGAGTAAATGATGTGTTGAACTTATAGGGTTGCCAGGTCTAAAAAGCGAAATTCCGGGATAGAAGCTTGTAAAAATCGGGATTATCACTTTCAAGTCGGGACAACAAAATAAATTTATAATAGTACTTTTGCACCAAGGGCCTTAAGAGTGGAATTACTGACGAAAGTCTATTAGAAAAAAAGTCTTTTAATGAGTCGAGATTGTAATCCTCTTACTTGAGCACTAAGACAAACAGATACACACAATGTTTTTCATCACAATTTAGAATTCAAATTTAAATTCAAAAATATTTATTCAACATAGGCCTTTACAGGCACTTATTGATGTCAAAACAAAGCAAAACAATCTCTACGGGTCCAAGTCCCTACGGGTTAAAGAAATCATATTAAACTTTTATGTGCAGGAAATGAAAAAAACTAAAAAAATCAATGTATGGTTTTATGAAACCATGATGCTAGTGAAACATTTTTTCGGATCGTATGCTAAATGCATACAATGCTACTGAAAACTTTCGAAAAGTTATTCGATTCAGGGTATTAAAATCGCGTTATAGTCAAAGATTATAACCATTTTTAGTTTTACCTGTCCCGGTATCTGTCTCTATAAGCACGGTGTCTGTCTGTAACCATTATTAATATCGAGAAAAAACACGGCAAAAAAATCACGTTTGTTGCATTGGAGACCCCTTAAATATTTATTTTATTTTAATTATTTATTTTTAAAGTGAATATTCTGTGAATATTTCAAGCGTGCACCTGTTGTCGTTATTACTTTCAAGCAAAACATGGCAATGGCAAACAAATCACGATTGTTGTATGGGAGAAGCACTTTTTATTTATTCAGTTTTTAGTATTTGTTATTATAGCGGCAACATAAATACATTATCTGTGAAAATTTCAACTTTCTAGCTATCACGGTTCATGAGATACAGCCTTAGAGGATACAGCCTATAGTGACAGACAGACGAACAGACGGAAATCGGAGTCTTAGTTTTTACACTTTAGGTACAAAACCCCAAAAACAGTGCTCTACACCAGGGTCGAACCACTGCCACACTAATTTAAAGTCAAAGATATAGGTAGACCAATCTAGACTTATACAAAGTAGTGAAGTTAAAGATCTAAATTTTTTTGTGCAATGCGACATGCGATCGATGGGTGAAAAAAATGAGGCGATGTAAAAAAAGATTCAATTTAAAAAAAGGTTCGACACAGGTATAGAAAACGGAAAAATTTCGGAGCAGAAACTTGTAAAAATCGGGATTATTTCTTTCCGACTAAAAGGTAAAAAATACCTAGATTTTACATAAAAAAGTTAGGACATAATTCAACGATAGTATTAAGTCACTGCTTTACTATAGAAAATTGAAAATTTTTTGTGATCAACAATCGGGACATTTTGCGTTCTGACACGGTTAAAGCGGGACGTGTCCATATAGGTATTTCTCAAAATCGGGACGTACGTCCCGCTCAAATCGGGACACCTAGAAACCCTAGTTGAAAACTAAATTATATTTTTATAATTAATGGGTACAACGGAAAAGTCATTTAATAATACCCTTATCTAGACAATATAAAATTGAATAATACCCGAAAAAAACCCCTAATTAGAAAAACCCTATTTTTCTAATTAAGGGTTTTTTCCGGGGCCTTTGCATAATGATTTATAGTCGGGCCACTTTAATAGGCCATATTTGACAGTTCTGACCCACAAGGTCAAAGTGAAGTGACCTTCGTTTGATCTGATCGCTTATCGATTAATTGAATGAATCGATACGACCTCCATGCATTTTTGAATCAATTGTAGTTATTATGCAAAAATAACCATCGGCTGTATAAAAATGACTAATAAATAATTTAATTTATTATTCTCTACCTAATTTACTATGATACTATGATAATCCGATTTTTTGTTATATTTTGCTGGCAGTGCTGCAAATGTTGCAATGGTTAATGCATGTTATATTTTTATTTTAATGTTATATTAATAAAAAAGACAATATAATGTGTATATACAGGGTTATTTTGAATGAACCAACAACCTCCCAGGGGCTGATTCTAGTGCTCAGACGCAACAACTCTTTGTATGGGACCAACATCGAAATCGCAAAAAAAAAAACACTTCTCCATACAAACTAGGTTAGCTGATTGAGACTTTAGTATGGGAAAGTGGATTTTTTTTGCGATTTCAATGTTGGCCCCATACAAAAAGTTGTTGCATCTGAGCACTAGAATCAGCCCCTGGGAGGTTGTTGGTTTGTAACTGTGTAAGGAGTAGGTTCAGCGACGACGCAGTGGTGCAGTGGTTAAGTATGGCCGTTAATAAATAATGCACCAAGAATTGTGTCACTGATACATATTTTATTCCATCGTTACAAATATCATTAAAAATAAAAGGAAAAGGCACTCTGAAACAGATATATGGACTATTTTAGAACAATGGCAAATAAACATAATAATATAAAAACTTACCAAGACAATAAAAACTTACACATAAGTGCCTAAGTTAACAAATGGTCGTCATGTCGACAACAATCAAGACAATCTTGATGTTAATATAATTTATTTGCATTGAGCATATTATTATTTGATATTGGTTTGTGGCATCGCAACTATCTCACGTCTCGATGTCGGCTATTGAGTGACGGAAGAGACGAATAAAATTATGTCAAAGACATAAGATTTGAAATGCAGTCAGGTTAGGCGGGAATGCAACGAGTTGCTATATCTAGAGTATAGCACCTCGTTACAGGTTCATTCAAAATAACCCTGTATATGTACATACTTCGTTATTTGTACCCGAGAAACTATGTGCACACAGAAATAGGAATGAGAAGCAGAATAAGAAGACGAGATCATACTAGGAATGGAATATTATATTCCGCATTCCAATCTCGTCAGTAGAGGCAGACGTAACCTCTGGTTCAATCGCGAGTGCGCCTCTGCTGTTGAAAACAAACAGCTGGCTTACCGCGCTTGGATCAGAGGCCGAGCATCTAAGGATCCCAATACAAGCCTACTGAAAACAGCCTACAATAATGCCACCAAGTTATGTAAGAGGGCTTACATTAGAGCGGATGCTCAGCGCATTGCACAAGTGGGCCAGGAACTGCTATCGCACCCTACGGGTAGCCGTTCTTTTTGGCGCCTGGCCAAAGCTGTGCAATCAAACTTCTGCCAACCCTCGCTGCCACCGCTGAGACTTGCCGATGGCTCACTTGCTCATCAGCCGCAGGAGAAAGCCGACCTCCTGGCAAAACTCTTTGCGGCTCATTCCCGTGTCGATGACTGTGGTACACAACCTCCGAAACTGTCCCATTGTGGCAGCACCATGCCCGATATCCGTATCAGACAGCGTGATGTGCGGGCGGAGCTCCAGTCGATCGATACTCGAAAAGCAAGTGGACCAGACGGCATTCCTGCGATTGTTCTTAAGAAGTGTGCAGCGGAGTTGACTCCGGTCCTTACGCGTCTATACCGTCTGTCGTTCTCTGCTGGTTGTGTGCCGAAATCTTGGAAAGAGGCCAATGTCCAGCCGGTTCCCAAAAAGGGAGATCGTTCTGATCCGGCTAACTATCGCCCTATAGCCGTCACTTCCATTTTGTGTAAAATCATGGAGAGGATCCTTAATACACAGCTGATCCGTTACCTGGAAGGTCACTCGTTACTTAATGACCGACAGTATGGGTTTCGTCCTAAACGGTCAACAGGTGACCTTCTAGCGTTCCTTTTGCACAAATGGGGTGAATCTATCGATAAGCGCGGCGAATCGGTGGCTATTAGTCTCGACATCGCCAAAGCTTTTGATAGAGTCTGGCACAAGGCTCTTCTTTCCAAGCTTCCGGCATACGGATTACCCGCGCAGTTCTGTACGTGGATTGCCAGCTTCCTCCACGAGCGTAGAATTCGCGTTGTCGTTGACGGCTGCGCTTCGCGGTTCGTGGCAGTGAACGCTGGTGTTCCGCAAGGCTCCGTTCTATCCCCCACATTGTTTCTTCTGCATATCAATGATATGCTTTCCTTGGGAGCTATACATTGCTATGCAGACGACAGTACAGTGCATGGGGGATATCACGGGGCCTCGGGGGCTGCTCGTGGTGATATTGGTAGGGAAAGGCAGAATCTTATCATTGAGCTCAACAGGACGCTGGACCTCGTCTCCGAATGGGGCTCCAACAATCTTGTTGAGTTCAATGCTAAGAAAACACAGGTGTGCGTGTTCTCGGCGAAAAGGTCACCTTTCCTCCCCCTTCCTTCTCTTCAGGGCGCAACCCTTCACACACAGAGCAACATCACCTTGCTCGGAATGAACATTCGCTGCGATCTGAACCCCAGAGACTACATCGAATCCGTCATAACTACTGCCTCACGGAAACTCGGTGTCCTGAACAAGGTGCGTAGGTATTTTGCGCCGGACCAACTATGCTTGTTGTATAAAACTCAGGTTAGGTCTTGCGTGGAATATTGCTCGCACCTTTGGGACGGCTCCGCTCAGTACCTCCTCGATGCTCTGGACAGATTGCAGCGTCGCGCTATTCGCATAATTGGCGATGTAGAGGCAACTAACACCCTCGAGCCTCTACAACTTCGTCGTGACATCGCCTCTCTTAGCGCCTTTTACCGAATGTTCCATGGGGAATGCTCTGAGGAGCTCTTTAACCTTATCCCTCCCTCTCCATTCCTTAACAGAAACACGCGTAAGGGCCTTCGGAGTCATCCGTACACTGTGTCCTCCTTTTCACACCGTACCAAGAAATTCCAAGATTCCTTCTTCTGTCGTTCATCCCACACTTGGAATTCTCTACCTGCGCACGTGTTTCCTCCATCCTACAACATGGGTTCCTTCAAAAGAGGCGTGAAAAAGCATCTTTTGGGCCGGCAAGGGGCGGGCAGGTAGGAGAGTGGATGTCGTCCCTACTCTATCTGTCAACTCATTTGGGCCTCTTTCACCGCTTAACATCAGGCGGGAGGAGGTCATTTGCCGGGCCATCCATAAAAAAAAAAAAAAAAAAAAAAAGAATGTTTTTCTGCAAACAAGATTTTTAGTTCTAAATGTAAGAAACAAAATGATCTCAATAAATCATAATGGAATCAAAAAGAAAGATGAGAATCGAAGTGTACCCCTAAATCACGAATAACGTTAACTCGCTTCAGTATAGGGCAGTGGATGTCACAGTCAAAATCGGGTGTTTAATTTTTGGAGATGTTACTACAAAAAATCATTTTCAAACTTACCTATTTTATTGATTTAAGATAGGTATGTATAGCCTATTTGCTAACTTTAGTTGTTAATTTTGAACAGTAATTATAAAATACACTTAAACAGAGCGCCGCCATAAAATAACTAATAATAAACTAGTAGGTAATGTATATAAATATTTTTTCTAAATGACAGTTCATAGCGAAAAACCGAAAATAGCGAGTAGGAGTGCTAGTTAGGTACCTTCTTTAATATATTATTATTGTTTGGTTTTACTGTATACACCGTGTTTTGTTACTACTCTAGGAATTTTAATAGGTTATTTAGAATTTTAGACACATTGAACAAAAATCAAGAATCGAGAATTTACAGTTGATCCCATAGTATAAACGTTGTTCTTTTTGATGGTCTGCTGACGAAACTCTTTAAAGGAGGTCTTCAGTATTTGCCCAAATCATGTACCGAGGTACAAATTATATGAAATGAAAGATAATAATGTGTTCAAAATGACCCAAGGGCTAAAATCTTTAGAAACCTAATAGTATTTGCAAAAAATTAAGATAAAAAATGATAAGTGACTGCGAAACTTCGTGAAACGAAACGTGATTAGTTGTGGACGTCAAGGTTTGACATTGACAATCAGTCATTGTTATGGTCGCTTGATAATATTTTCACACTTGTTAACAAGATTTATAACGCTTTGGAATATGGACTTATTACGAGTTTTATTGTAATATTTGTTATAATTAAGTAAAAACCCTATTTTTATTATTTTAATAGTTGGAAAACCTTTACTTAGCAGGTTTAGAGAATACACTACGCTAATACGCCTTATTTAATATTGATGCTATGTTGCCAGTCATCTAAATGTTTAAGTCATAATTTCAAGTGGTACAAATGTTTTAAAGAAATTATTTTTATTATTTTATGAATTTTCAGATTTTTTTACATAGAAAAATGTAATTAAACCCGAGGTACGTGTTTTGGGCATAGTTGTATGGAAGAAAAAATGGATCCTTTTGATTAATAAATAAATTACGTTGTATATTCCATTTAGTTACTCGAATGTTATTCGAGAAATGAAATGAATGATTCAAACAATTAGTTCAATTGCATAGAGAACATAAAAAAAGAAAATTGGCTTTCAACTATGACTTTGTGATGACGTCAAATTTCCGTCGATTTAAATTATTTATTTAATTTAGGAAAGCTTTTTGTAAAGGATAAGTGTTAAAATAGTATTCACTTTTATTTCGATAATCTATTTAACATGTGGCAATTAAAACAAGTGCGATTTTATCATTTGAAAAATAAATAATATTATGTGATCGTCATTACAAGGCTACCAGTGAATAGCTTTGATGAACTGTCAAATGTGGCCTATTAAAATGGCCCAACTATAGGGTTATTTAGGGCTATTTTATCTCGATTTTAGGGGTATTTATTTTGGAGAGTTGGTAACCCTAATTTGTCATTTTTTTGTTACCTATTTTGTATTTTTTTTCGACTGCGATTAAATAATCATGGGGCTGCATGAATTTGTTCCCTTTATCTTTCTGAGAAAAAAAAACGGAAAAAAGAAAAACTATTTTTTTTTTTTTATTTGACAATGACAATTTGAAATTTTTGAAATTGTTTTGTTTTGTTGGGTGCCTATTTATTTTGTATTTTTTTTGACTGAATAGGCATTGAAGAATTTAAAGGTAAGAAAAAAATGTAAATTAAGCTAGGATTTGTAGATTTCCCTAATTATTGTTTCTTTACCCTAAGTAAATTTTATTTGCTTTAGTCCTTTAAATTTTTTCTTTTATGTAAGTATAGAATAAGTTAGAAACAAAGAATAAAAATTATAATTTTTACATATACTATTTTTATCACCATACTTTTTTATCAAAACACGAATTCACGTGGTGTTAAAGGCGGTGGCTTACTAATAGGATGATTTAAAAACGCAATGTTCATCAACCACCTAAACGATACACACGCAACAATGACAAAACAACTCACATACAATGTAAACTACTTACCTACCTACTAAAAGAAATATGTAAAGAAATAAATAGGAGACAATTTGTTTTGACCGGTGGACATTCTCTGACGATGATGCCAGTTTCCCAGGGGGTTTTTTAGTTTGTAAAGAAATAAATAAGAGAATTTGTTTTGACTGGTGGACAATCTCTGACGACGATGCCAGTTTCCCAGAAATGGAATTTAAATAGTCCCTTCATAATATATTAGTATCTACAGTTACTTTCACATAAATTAGTTACCTGTTGACTGCATTCTTGTGATTTGCTTAATGAACTTGTATTTCCCTACTGGTTGTCTATCAATTTTAGGTAGGTACCTATACTTTAATATTCAAAGAACATACAGAGAAAAATCAAATGTGTATAACATTCTGCGGAAGTGACCATTTGCCAAAATGAGGATCTTTGTCTAAACCATGTCATCAGTACGGTTTGCTGAAGGAAAACGTTGAGTTTGACTTCTGATGTGAAATTTTTACTGTATTTATAGATGAAAGTTGAAAAATACCCCAAAAAGCAAAATAACTTTCTGTGATGTATTAGTAAAATAATGCAAAACCTCAGACACCCTAACTTATTTATATTTATAGAAGAAGAAAAAGGTCTAGCTGTGCTCACTAACTATGTTTCGCCTAATAATTAGGCAAAAGATACCCTTATCACCTAGGGTTATAAAAAATAGTTTATGACCTATTCACAGACATATTCTGAAGTCGTTTCAGAGCAGGTTACAAACACTGTGACATGAGAATTTTATTATTATATAAATTAAATTCTAATTAATTTATGAAGATATGTCCATTCTCCTGTTTTGTTGCATATCTTGCAAATTTAAAACTATGGTCAACACAAAATTAAACAAATAATCACTTCCCACACTCCAGGTTGTCGGACCTACTAATATAGAACATGTAGATGAATACATACATATACCTAGGAGTAATAAGGATTAACACCTAAGCAATGAGGTAAAGAACAATACATTTGACATCTATCTTTTTGATATTTAGAAGAGAAACATTGCCACTAACCAAACAACAAACTAAAAAGTAGTAGGCTTACCAACAACAACTTTTAAGGGAAAACAAAAAGGTTGAGGCAATTCAAAAATGGTTTTGGCAAAATGTATTGCCGTCTGCTGTGCCCGACGTAGACAATAGCATTGTCATGTTCTGTCAACTAAGAGGTAAGAAAACCAGTTTCTCAGTTGTTGAGGGCTCCAAGTGCTGTTTGTTTCCTTATCGTAACTAACCATTAGGTGAGATGAAGAACAAGACCTTCCCTGTCATAAGTAAAAAAAAATGCCATGGAAAGGAGTATGACATGAGTAAGAGGTAAGAAAGGAAAAGGAGAAATGAAATCAGGAAAGCTAGTAAGGTACTGAATGTTATGTATCTTATCTTATCTTCGGGTGGGGGCAGCCCAATTATTGAGCCTTTACACTTCAACCCACCATGGAGCTTTTGTGCTACCCCTTGCCGTTAAGCTTAGTCCGTAATGCCATCGCCACAAACGGTCCAGTCTATCGTGCCCATGAGCTCAACGATGTCCTTAGGTGGTATGGCCCTGTAATCCTCTGGTTTTGGGTATCCAATTCCCGTCAGCCTTAGTCTCCTGCAAGATAGGGCGTCATAGTGGCACAGCAGGTGCTCCATGCTCTCCTCTCCCTCCTTGTAGGCCCTACAGATTTTGGAACTGGCGTGTCCCATCCTGGTTAGCATGATCCTAGTGCCGAAGTGTCCGGTTAGAGCACCCAACAGTAGGTGAATCTGGGATCTGCTTGAGCTCAGTGTGAATTTGAGCCAATTGTCCATACCCATGAAGAGCTTGGTGTGGTTCATTCCTTTTTGATTGGCATTCTCTTTGGTCCCTCATTTGCAGTTGAGTTCTTAGACCTGTGCTGACTATTTTTGGAGTGATCCTGACAAATGGTTCCAGTCCTACCAATTGTGTTTCCAGTCCCTTTCTTGCCAGGTAGTCAGCTTTCTCATCTCGAATGTTATGTAGAAAATGATAAAACTTAATTGGAAATTGCTAAAACAACTTAATGAGATGACTAGACAAATGGAGTAAAATAATAACCCAATACCCAGGAATGATAGGAGGATCCAGGAAAAGAGGTAGACAGTATAAGAGATGGTCAGATGAAATAGGTAAAATAGTAGGCAAACTATGGAGGAAAAGGGCAGAATGAAAAAGTTTGGAGGAAAAGCCTTTGCTGGACAGCAATCAGTCTTGGACTCAGTATAAAAGAGAGAATTTATTTATTATTAAGTATATTATTTATAATGAATGTTAATATTTAGCAAATGTCATATTTATTATAAATTGAACTTATTGAATAGGGTATTTCACACCATGTAAGAAGAAGTATAAATATGCATGTTTATGATAGATAGATATGTCACCCATCCTAGGACTGACCACATCGAATGTTGCTTAACCTTAGCAATCCTTCGCTGAGTGCAAGCGCGATTGCGCCATCAAGCTCCTTAATTCAATGGATTGTTAGCATATTGACTAGTTCGTCCACAAGTCCCACGTGAACAACGTTGTACAGATCGGAAGTGTGTCGAATAGGGTGGCGTACCTTATACTCAGAATTACCAAAGAGTATTCACTGAAGGTCATACTGGCATACGCTCCGAACTCGACGCAACCTTACGAGGAAGTGGAAGCTATGTATGAGGACATTTCTCGGGTAATACATGCTTCCAAAACTCACTACACCATTGTCATGGGAGACTTCAATGCAAGACTTGGTGAGTTGAAAGTGGGGCGATTTCGAACTGTAATCCGGAATTACCGTGGTCAAATGCTAGCCGATTACATGGAGAGAAAGAAAGGGGTTCTATAGCCTCTATATGATGAACACTTTCTTCAAAAAACAACTGCATGAAAGGTGGACCTCGAAAAGTAGGTGTGACAAAAAATGAGATTGACTTTATCATTATTCAATGTCGTCTCAGTGATCGATGCGTTCAACACGGGAAGCGATCACCGAATGGTGCGAGGCACATTGAATCTTTACATAAAAGCCGAGAGATATCGACGTCCTGAGGCCATCCAGATCCAAAACCCCAAGCGAAAGCGTAGAAAGGCGAAACAATTGTGTTGGGATACTTGGCAAAGACACTTTACTGACCAATCAAAATTAAAGGGGATCTGGTACTGCTCCATCACAGATAGTATCTTTAAGGCGCCCTGGTTTATTCATGACAGCCTCTCGAGGGAACTGCTTATTTCTGCTTTTAGGGTTTGGTCAGGTGACATTCTATTAAATAAATATTTACATATGATGTGCATTAAGCCATCACCACCAAACGCGGTACCAAATGCGGTAAGGATGAAGACCTCCTCCACTTTTTGATGGAATGTGCTCTGACAAAGGAGAACAGATAAATATTTGTCAAATTTAGATTTGAGGAATGGTGGGATAAATCTAATGCTGCGGGAATGTATAGGTGGTGCAGCAGGCCAGATATATAAGTTTATGAGACAATCCTTCAAGGAGCGGAATTGTGTATGATGTGTAACTTATCAATCATTGGACTGAATAATGGTTTAGAAAGTCCCTATGAGGCTGACATAGTTACCGTGAGTGACTAAAGCCTCTTAAAATAGATAAAAAAACCAGCCGTACCAAGGAAAGAAACAAGATCTTGGAGCTGACAGTTACACTGATGGAAGAAAGGCGTGGGATGGATCTGCAGTCCATTGAAGATGCTCGTTGGCGACTCAACCGAGCGGAACAAGGGCTCCAAAGTGTTGGACAAGAGATCTGTCACTCGGTCAGAGTTTGCTGACGAAGCTGAAGACAGAGGAAGGCAGAGTCGTTACGTCTCGACCCGAGCTTATGGCTGAGATCGAACGCTTCTATGGACAGCTTTACACAACATCGCAGACACCTGTCTCACCTGAATCATGTATACAAGCTGTTCTCGAGAGTCATCACGAATCGTCTCGCGCAGGTTTGACGACTTCCAGCCTCCCGAACAAGCCGGATTCCGTAAAGTCTATAGTACCTAAACCACATTCATACGCTGCGGCAGGTTATACAGAAGACCGAGGAGTATAATCTGCCACTATGCTTGGCGTTTGTGGACTATGGGAAAGCCTTCGCTTCTGTCGAGACCTGGGCCGTGCTTAGGTCACTCCAGAGGTGCCAAATAGACTTTTTTTTTATACTACGATGCCGGCAAACAAACTTACGGCCCGCCTGATGGTAAGCAGTTACCGTAGTCTATGGACTACGGTACACCAGGGGCATCACATCACAGACTACCGGTAAATCCAAGTGTTTAAGTCATTAACGAACATTGAACTTCCAAATGTTGAAACAATCACGAAAACGCCACTATGTCAGTCCGCCTTCAGGGCCAAAACTCGAAACCAATACAACTTCAGCGAGGTGTGAGACAGGGTGACGTTTTATCGCCGAAACTGTTCACAGCTGCGCTGGAGAAAGTAAGTATTCAAGCTTTTGGACTGAAGAGGACTCTGCATCAACATAAACGGCGTGTACATGACTCACCTTCGTCTTGCCGATGATATTATAGTCATGGCTGAGACCATGGAAGATCTAGGCACAATGCTCGGAGACCTCTGGAGAGTTTCCTTACAAGTAGGTCTTAAATAAACATGGACAATACCAAAATCATGGTGAATTCCTATGTAGTACCCACTCCTGTGAAGGTTAGAGGCTCTACACTGGAAGTTGTCGATGATTATATTTACCTAGACCAATTAGTCGAGCTCGGGTCCTCCCTAACGTGAGAGGGCCAGGATCGGCGTGCCGTCGACTGTATCATGGGGTGATACGGTCAATGGCACTCTACAGAGCCGCGATATGGGCAGAGTGCCTATACCCCCGGACGGTGGCCCTCCTGCGACGTCTGCAGAGGGTCATAGCAGCCCGGGCCGTGCGAGCTTATCGCACGGTTAGCCACGGCGCGGCCTGCGTACTTGCGGGCCAAACGCCGTGGAATGTCGATGCACGCGTCCAGTCGTCGGTGTATCGGCACCGGGTTGCCGTCCGAGAACGGGGGGGACGATCTGCCCCATAGGAGGTGGAGGTGGTTCGTACCCAGGCGCAGAGGGAGGCTCTGCGCCGGTGGGGTGAGGCACTCGCCTTCCCAGCTGCCGGCCACCAGACGATCGAGGCGATCCGTCCGGTATTGGAGGAGTGGGTTGGTGCATGGTGCAGGTACTGACCGGACATGGTTGTTTCGGTCACTACCTGTACCGAGTTGCACGTTGGGAGGAAACGCCGCAGTGTCATCACTGCGACGCTCCCGACGACGCGGCCGAGCAAACCCTGTTGGTGTGCTCGGCCTGGCGACGCCAGCGCAGCGAACTTAACGATGCGCTGGGAGGCGGAGACCTTTCGCTGCCGAGCATGGTCGTGGCCATGCTCCGCGGCGAAGCGGAATGGGGGGCTGTCGCCTCCTTCTGCGAAGATGTCATCTCGCAGAAGGAGGCTGCGGAGAGGGAGCGGGAGGTAGATCCTCAGGCCGCTCCCCTCTGCCGCAGACGGATAGGCAGGACAAGACGGGGGGCATTCGCTCAAGCAATGCCTGTCTGATGACCCTGCCGTGAAGCCTGCGTGCACGGTCGGCTTCCGTGCACGCAGCCGTAAGGGGATTGTCCTGGTGTTCTCGGACAATCCCCCCCTTGGCGATAGATAGCCTGAACGCGTGAGTAGTGGTGTCGCATTGTGGACCCTACCACACGCGCCCTAAAGGGCAGGGAGATTACCGAGGGGTTTTAGTGGGTAGGCCTGGCACTCTGCCGGGTGAGCCCCACACATGCTCGCCGTCTAGCCAACGGTGGGTACGGTGCGGTTGCGTATTTCCCCGCGAAAAAAAGGCCAATTAGTCGAGCTCGGTAAATCCAACTACCAAAAAGAGGTAAATCGACAAATCCAACTCGGCTGGGCAGCTTTCGGGAGACTACACTAAACTTCCAATCCTCGGCCTCCTACTCAACCTCGGCCAATCTACCGCAGTGTCTGAAGACGAAAGTCTTCAATTCGTGCGTGTTGCGAGTGATGACGTACGGAACTGAGACGTGGCCGTTTACAATGGGTCTCATAAGGCTCAAGGTCACTCAAAGGGTAATGGAGAGGGCAATTGGCTATGCTCGGGGTTTCTCTACGTGATCGCATCAGAAATGATGAGATCCGTAGAAGAACTAGAAAACGTAGAAACTAGTAGAAGAACTAGAGTCACCGACATAGCCCAAAGAATCGCAAACCTCAAGTGGCAGTAGGCAGGACACATATCTCGCAGGACTGACGGCCGTTGGGGCGGAAAGGCCCTCGAGAGGCGGGCGCGTACCGGGAGATGCAGCGTTGGTAGGCCCCCACAAGGTGGACCGACGCTCAGGTGAAGGTCGCGGGAAGCCGCTGGATGCCGTATTTCGATGGTAGTTAAGTTAGTTGGTGACTTCAAACTACTCTAACTATTCATATTCATATTCCTTTATTGCTTTCATGTTGTTACATTTAGATGTTACATTTTTATAAGTACTTACAAACATGAACCCTGCAAGGGCACCGCAACATTGCTAGTGAGTTTATATGATTATAATGTCAATTTACAATTAAAAACTTATACAATACAAGCTCTAAATAATGTCAGTATCACAGATGTCACAATTATAATATATCTAAAAAAAAAGTCATGTCAATAAAAAAGAATTAATTAAATTTAGTTGTCAAATAATTATTTAATTAGTTATTTATTTACTCGAACAATGAGTTATTTTATTATTATGTTATTTATTTTGTCCTAAGAATTCATTTATGGAATAAAAACTGTTTTTTAATAAAAAAATAATTTTGTATTAAAGGATGTCAATTTATTTTCATTTTTTATGTTAAGATCTAATTTATTAAAAATTTTAACTGCCATATGATATGGACTATTTTTTAACATGTTTATTCTAAAAGGAGGTTGATACAATTTATTTATATTTTTATATCTCGTGTTAACATTATTATGGGATTTAATATCTTTTTGGAAGAGATGTGGGTTTTTGAAAACAAATAAACAAAGATCAAACAAAGAACTTTGAACTTGATGAAATATGGCCTACAGCTTTGTGAGTTATCTATGTTTGCTAGAATTCTCACGCATTTTTTCTGCAATATAAATGTTCATGCCAATTCACACTGTTACCCCATAGCATGATGCCATATTTTAGCCATGAGTAAGCGTATGCTTACTCTTGTCGGGGCTGCTTTAAAACTTAAGAAATGCAACCTTTGCATTAAAACTTGTAAGGTTAAATAAGACAATTTTATCAGTTTTATCACTTTTAATGTAAGTATCTTAACAATTTGTGACTAGAAACTATCACAGAATGCAATAATTTATATAATATGACCCAAAAATAAAAAAATAGTTTATTGTCAAGTCAGTCATCAAGTTGAGTCAAACTTGCTACTCCCCGATTTATCCAATGATTCTCTGGTATGTCCGAGTTAAGAGTGATGAACATCACAAAATTGCTAGAGTGGCCTGTGGTCGCTAGCTCCCCCTTCCTTTCGCTGGTCTTGTATATAGGGCAGAAATAGCACGGTGGAGGGTTGAATTCCGTTACAAGCGCAGGCCGGAACCATATTATAGGGATTGTATCAAAAAGGATCTTGGCATATGACTCGTCTAGCTGCATTGTGTTGCGATTCCACCTCGCCCCTTCTAAATATAGGCCCTGCGAAATAAATAATGTATATAAAGAAAATGCACTCGACAAAGGTCACCCTTCAAGTCACTTCTAACAGCGACGGTTTTCGTTGTACAAGTGCAAAGATTAATGTGTTCTCAACTGTGCAATGCGAAACTCTGTTGCAACTTTCACTTCAATTTCAGACATCATCAGCAACAATAATAATGTTGAATTAATAAAAATATCTATTAGAAATAAATATAACATTTATAATCCACAAGCATGCACAATTTACTTCAATATTAAATTGGGGAAAGATATGATGATAAGGTAAATACGAGTATATTATGTATTTGTCATTGTCCCTTGCCAATTGACATTATCTTGTCTCTGTATGTGAAATGATAGTATAATCTGTGTTGTGAACTGCAACTGCGATTACCACTTTCATCAACATAGTATGGGGCATTCCGTTAAAACACAACTCACCCAAACAAATACACTGTGTTCCTGATCTCCTCTATCCATGTTTTGTGTTTGCTGCTTGCAAATAAAGTAATATGTCTTGATTAACATAATTAGGTGCTATCATAAACTTACTACCCTGACGTGTATCATAAATATTGTAATGATACATATTCAGCAGGCTACTATTCGCGGCACATAAGTTGAACTAAAATGGCTGCCGTTTGCGGAGGTGCAATAGTAATAAAAATTGTTATGTGAATATTTGCCCACGAAATTTAAATTGCTATTGCTAAGAGTCGCGTGGGTAGTGGAGTCGCAGTGTGGACCTTACCTAGCGCGCCCATAAGGGCAGGAAGAACACCGGGGGGTTTTAGTGGGTAGGCTTGGCACTCTGCCGAGAGAGCCCCACACACGCTCGCCGTCTAGCCAACGGCGGGTACGGTGCGGTTACGCATTTCCCCCCGGAAAAAAAAAAAAGTCTGCCCCAATACTACAATTTTTGGATATTAAACGAAGTGCGACACACGAGGGCTTACAGTTACTCCTGCGCAGACGGCAGCCATTTTAGTTCAACTTATGTGCCGCGTTCCGTAACCAACTTTGAGTAGCCTGACCTAGCTATAGGACCTTGGCCCTAGTAATTTAGTTGATTTTTTGCCCTACCTTCATGCCTTGAGGCATTAAGTTCGCCAATTGAATCAAGTGTGAAAATAAATAAATAATACACATACCCACACACACATACGCACGCGCGTTGCACGCACGTAAATTCTACTTTACAGCTTAGTATACTTATTTTTTATACGATTTAAATAATTTAAAAAAAACACACTCACTCTCTTTGCCTTTTAATAGACCATTCAGATGTACTTTTATAACAGTAAATGCGTCGCTAACGATGTTTTTATCGCAATTTGTAAATTGGTTGTTATTGTAAGATTTTACTATACATATATTGTGATATTGTTTGTTGACCCAAATAAATTTAAAAAAAATGTAAATCTCTAGTACTAGTTAACTTCGTTTATGTACGAATAGACGAATATACTTATCTGAAAAAATCACTAGGAACCGTCTGAGTGCTCTGACGTGTTTTATTACGCTCCGTACTGCTAAATCAAATTCAATAGTTAAACGAGCACTTGGTTGGGAAAATTATTCTCAGTATCAAATCAAATGCCCAGGGAATAGACAGATTAAGCAGAGATATGATTATATTGACTCTTCCCCACACTCTACCAATAATAACAGCACTTATAAATGAGTCCATAGTCTCATGCAAGTTTCCTGCAAGTTGGAAGACTACGGTGGTTCGCCCGATACCCAAGACTAATAACCCTAGCGACATTAAAGACCTTAGGCCTATTAGCCTTCTTCCGTATCTTTCCAAGATTCTGGAGAGGGTGGTGTATAATCAGGTTTTAAAATTTTGCGAAATGAGAGGTGTATTACCAGACTTGCAATCAGGTTTCAGAAAGGGACGTAGCACTTGTACAGCTTTACTTGACGTAACTGATAGGGTACTTTCCAATCAAGACAATGGCAATGGTACTATTCTTGTACTCCTTGACTACTCACGTGCCTTTGACTCCATAAACATAACTCTGTTATTATCCAAAATGGCCCATTATGGTTTTCACGTATCCACTATAAGATGGTTTGAGTCCTACCTCACTGGCCGCTCCCAGAGAGTCGAGTTTAGTACTATAAATGGCTCGACTCTGGCTTCCCGAGAAATGGCAGTGAGCAGAGGTGTACCACAGGGCTCTATACTGGGTCCACTCCTGTTCATTCTGTATACTGCTGATCTGGCCGAGACTATCGAGTTCTGTGACTACCACATCTATGCAGACGACCTGCAAATAAGTGTCCCAGTTGGGGGGTCGGATTTCAACAATGCTGTTAATCGGTTAAATCATGACCTAGACCGCATTGCATTATGGTCTGCAAGAAATTGTTTAGTGCTGAACCCAACTAAAACTAAATTTCTTGTCTTAGGTTCTGACAAGCAAATCACGAATATCATAAGTCGTGATCCCAAATTAAGTATATTAGGAACAAATATACAGCGGGTTGATGAGGCTCGAAACTTGGGTATTCTGATGGATGGGAGTTTGCGTTTTGAAAGGCACGTGCAGGAAAAAATACGTGATTGCTTTTACCGTCTAAAAGTGCTTTATAGGATTCGTGATTTTATTAGTACGGCTCTCCGTATCGCGCTTTGCGATGCACTGGTTCTATCTAGGCTAAATTACGGAATCACTGTATACGGTCCGTGTCTCTTGAGTAAAACTCAAAAATTGGTTCAACGAGTTCAAAATGCCTGTGCAAGATACTGCTTCCAAATTCCGCCTCGTGCGCATGTAACACCTTTTTTGCAATCCTCGAAAATTTTAAAAATGAGCGAGAGGCTTAAACTTCACACAGCAACTTTACTATTTGGCGTTGTGAACAACAAATATCCGGAGTATTTGTACAAAAAGCTCGCCTGGAGATCACCCCGCAATAGTGTCGCCGCTGTCAGGAGCTGCGTGCCACCCTTACAAATCCCACATCATAAAACTGCCGCGTTTCGTCGGAGTTTCAAGTATAACGCTACAAAGATTTGGAACGACATTCCGCCGCCCATAAGAAAAATAAAATCCCGCAACAGTTTTAAAACTCAATTGAAAGTTTATTTACTAAATATGTCATATTAAATTAAGCGTTTTTAACTACCTATCTTATTTACTATTATTACCACGCATTATACACGTCACTATCACTACCTTTCCAAAAAATGTATTACTCTTATACACTACAATCACTTCTCCATTACCCTTAATTTAATTTAATTTTACCCTTACTTTAATTTAATTTAAAAATTCTTCCTAAGTACTATTAAATTGACCTATCAATCCAGTAAGTCTATGTATACCTACATTATAAACTTAAACTACTTATATTATAATTATAACATACTACCCAATTCAAAAGAAATCCCATGCATTTACTAAACAAAAAAACTTTCTTTAAAAAACACTCAGAGTAGATCCTTTCATCGACTTATTCCCGGTTCTGGCAGAATAATCAGCGCCACAGCTTGCTGCGGCAATATGCTGAGTCAGATCCGTTTCGCTTGCACAGTGCACTACAAGCAGTCACTAATACGTTTTTTTCTGTATTCTTAGTTTTTACGATGTGTATGTCAAAAGCCTTGTATCTGTACTGTGTAAATGAATAAATGATTTATCTATCTATCTATCTATCTATCTCAACCAACCTATGAGATAAAAGAAATAAAGATTTGTAAATTTTAAAATAAATATTTCTTTATTTTGCCAGATTACCAGATTTTCTTATTAGCCAGAAAAGAAAAATACTGTTAATTGTTATTGCGAGAGGTAGATTGCGGACGGGGTGCGATGTCAGACAACCTCCTTGTGGTGCACCCTGGGCAACCCGGCAGATTCTCTGCCGCGGGCTAATAGTCTGACGAGAGGACCCCCATATGGGGCGTGGGATGGCCGGGTTCAACCCGGCGGGCCACTTCGTGTGGCCACCCGCTGCATGCGGGGAAGAGCGAAGTCCCCTCTTCTTATGATAAGAAGAGGTGTGGCTCTCGCTGGAAGCCGATCCCGGCGGCTACCTCCGGTGGTAGTAGGGACGAGGCGAGTTTCTCGCCATGGCGCTTCGCGCCCGTTGGGGATTTCCCCGAGCTTCGGCTCACCCGCGCGGCGGTGGATCCAGTGGGATCTGCCGTCGGGCAACCCGTTACCCCGCACTGAGCGGGCCGGGGGCCCGGCACACTGAGCGTCGGGCCGCGTGGAAGACAACCACAGTAAAAAACCAGTTGCGGGGTGTAGAGCGGCGCAATTCTGCGCCGCTCCACAAAGCAGCAGAGCCAGGCGGAGAGTCCGGCAACGGACATGTCACGGGCAGGGGGTCAGCGGGAATAAGGCCTGGCTGTTGTCCCCTTCCCTCTGTCTTGTGACGGACGGAGGAGCTGCTGGGGGGGTTTTTAGTGGGTAGGCCCGGGCCGGGTACGGTCTGGGGAGTCCCACATATCCTCGTGGTTTGGCTCGACCACGAGGAATGCGTAAATGCATTTTCCCCCCTCCCAAAAAAAAAAAAAAAAAAAAAGGTAGATTGCGGACACACCACTGTTACCAAGTCCAACCATGAAAACGTTTTGCCCCATAGGAAACATACCTATCATCCATACATACCGAATATATACATATTATGCATCCTTAAACTAAACCCTTACATCTTCAAGCCTTATCGGGCTCGTACAGTCAATTCCATGCATAGTACCTTGCAGTACACGCCGAACTCTGGCTCCTCCTGGCACTCCGCCTCCATGCCGGTGACGGTGAACTCGAAGTGGACCTGGTCGATGGGGATCTTGTTGTGACGCGAGTAGTTCTGCAGCACGCCCGTCAGGAACGACTGCGTGAAGAAGAACCCCGATATCCAGAACACAGCGGGCGGCCCCTCATCGATCCAGTCTTGCAGGAACTTCAGCCTTCGGGGACAAATGAAAATTTTCAGTGTGACCAGCACAGTTGTCGGGGACCTGGATAAGATTTCTCAATGTGTGATCGTAAACTAGATAGTCAAGGAGTTGGGATTGTTCTGAATAGCAGATGACTAAATAACTTATTGTAATAGTAGACATTCTTTCTATCAATTTAATGAATGTTTCACGAATTTCATATGTACATTTATCTGACGGTCCTACGGTGAAGGAAACGAAACGAAACATCGTGTCGATACCTGCATACACCTGCGAAGTGATTCAAAGGTGGATGTGAAATCAACCAATCTGCACTGGGCCAGCGTGGTTTGACTAAGGCCTAATCGCCCTCACATAACTAGTAAGGGTAGGCTCGTGCCCGTCGGTGGGGACGTATATGAGCTGTGATGATGATGAATGCTTGCAGCACATGTCAAGGAAAAAAGAACCGCTAATGCGAAGCTTTTGGAACTTTACAAGTTTGCAACGGAACCCTCGGTGTAAACACATCACATCCAAATTGCAATGTTTCCATTATCAAATACATAACAACATAATTTATTGTACATGTTTAAGTAAAAAAATTACTACTACAGTTATTTTTTATTTTATTATGGATTGCTTTATGCTCGCTCGGTATAGTCCATTCGCTTAGATAGTGTCAGTACACCCGCACATAATTGTGGTTATTGTAATACAATTCGAATATAAATAATACACATAACTAAGGTAGCAAAAATAATTTTAATAAAAATTGGAGTAGGTACACGTTAGCAGAGTAAAATTAGACACTATTATTCTTCGTCACTCGTAGAATCACAGTCATTACCAGCTGTATTTATTAATGGAGATCCAACATCATCACGTTCCGAATCTATCTAAAATAAAATATCGATTTTTTGGTGTTGATGGCCCCGTTATTAATATTGATTCTTGGTATCCCCACCATTTTTGAAGTGTCTATGATAGGTGCAGACAGATATTAATTTCAACACAATACCGATGAATATTTAATATAAATTGTTTACAAGTTTACCAAAAACACCTGTCTTTTTTTATTGTTGGTTCACATAAAGTTTCATCTTGGGGCATTTCACTGTCCTTCCAAGTACGAAAAAACATTTTCGGTATACGTAACAGAGTCAACAAACACAACCTGGCGCTTCGATGAAAATTGCCATATTCACTAGCGGGTGTGCGCCCCACGCGGCATCCTTTGTTTTCCTTTTATAAAAGCCGCCAAGTGCCTAGGCGGCGCAGTACAAAGGCGACCGTATCTAAGCGAATGGACTTTACTAGCACCACGAAACCCCATCTGAAATGATTTTCTGGCTACGGCCTCGCGGTGGGAGACGGTCCAAATCCCTCTTTCTGTGGGTTGTCCCAGCAGCGAGCGTTGAGCCCGAGATGACGCTGGACATTTTACTGAGCAGCGTTCAACTTGTTCCCAGGTCCACGATGACGGAGCGAGTGCTGGACGAGAGCAGCTGGCCGCAGGAGGCGCAAGCGGCCATCAACGACATCCGCAAGCACGTCAAGAGCGCCACCGTCTCGGCCGCGCTACGCAACTCAAACCGACGCATCTACATCAACCTGACCACGCTCGAGCTGGCGGACTACTGCGTGGAGATGTCCGCCGCCGGCTTCAGGGTGGTCGGCCGGAACTACGACGACACCGCCCTCTCCACCATAGAGAACGTGAACTACGAAACGCCCTACGCCCTACTCAACAGCATCAGCCAGAAGTACAGGGAGTCGTTCGGCGGCGAACTCATGAGCAGGCTCGTCGATCTGGCCAAGAAAGCCGAGGGCTGATTCGTGGATCTGTCGAGTTTAGGCGACGACGGCATCATTGTGTGAAGCCATCTAGTGTGTCAGCGATCTGTCAGTATTAATCTCCTGCTCCAGTGTTCTGTCCGAAACATGCATAGAACACGCTGAGGGTGATAGTAGAAGCAGTTTATATGCACAAGATTTTGCTGCACTTAAACAGTACAAACTTTGAATTCAAATGTCCGTTAGACTTGTCAAAGCTGACAGAAGCCATAACCTAAAAATTTAATCGACATATAACCTGTTTGTTAAAATTTTAAAAGTCATTTTAAGTTTTGTGCGGGTATGGTTGTGCGTGTTCTAGCATCGTGTGATAAATTGTGAATCCTGGGAGTATTATCTGCGAGTCTAGGTATAATTATTGTTGCATTTTTAGATCTGTCAACGGCTACCGACCTACCGAGTGCGTCATCACGCTCCCCCGACCAGTAACGTAGCTAGCGACAGCGTTTACAGTACAAGGACAGACTGAGTACAAATAGTATTTATTTATATTTCGTATACCCACGTGTGAAAATTTGTTTTCGTTGATGTGTTGTGATAATAAAATGCGTTTACATTGTATCGTGGTTTCAAATGTTCAGTTGACGTTTTCAACATACACCTACTTAAGTATAAACTCGAAACTTGGAAATTTCAAGTTCACATTCAATTGGGTAGTGGGTGGGTTTAATTCACCAATCAAGGAGATTATCATCGCGTCTCTCGCGATCTTGCGGTACCTACCTGGACAAGAGGTCCGCCACGTATGAGCCCAGCGGCTTCATGGAGGGGTAGGACTTGGCGGCCCACAGGCGAGGTACGGAACTCCGCGACAATGCGTCCGCGCAGGCTTCTAACTCCGCGCTGAGCACGGCCAGCCCGCGCGCCGCCAGGTACACGCCGCGCAGGCTGCTACGCACCACCGACACCAGACGGTTGTAGCGGATCAACTCCTGCGCACATTCAACTCCGGTGATGACAATACGCATTTATAATACAATTGCTATAGAGATAAGACCATTATCCACAAAACTTTTTTTACATAAATCGAGAACCTGGTTGATTCATATGTGTTTCTATGATCTGAAAGAGTATTTTGACATTCGCTAATATTTTTATCTACTTTAGTCCTTATATTTGATAATACATTATATTGACGACATTTTATTAATTTGATTGTACTATAATTTCGTGATTTTAAATTTTGACATTTATTATACATATATTGATAATGGGATTTATAACTTGTGATAGAAATTGTATAGTAATCATTTATTCTAATTCAATGAATTTTATTGTTAATGAAACTTAATGTATTCTATGTTGGACACAAAGCATGTCAATTAATTGACAAAATACGCTTGAGCTCTATATGATCTGTGACAAAGTATTGTATACCGTGTTTTAAATCAAATAAATTATTTCATTTCACACCGCGGATTCGATTTAGCACTTCCGGATAGTGTGATCCTTATTTGTACAGTCGGCAAAAAAATTGGTTGACCACAAATGTTGAAAGTAAGTTTCGGGTCCTAAAACGACACAGGTGACATTCCTTCGCATTAATATACTGACAGCTGCCAAACTAACCTCAACGATATTTTGTCGATAAGCCTTTTTAAACGATACAGTTTTGTCAAAACCACGATACACCACTTTCTTGGCCGACCGTGCATTATTGGGTTCAAACTATCATTTATTTTCTGAACGGCGTGTAGGGTATAAAACGCACATTTTTTATTTATGAAACTGTTACATAGGGGTATTTAATCACGAGTGTGGATGATGACAATAATACACGAGCATTTTAACACCCAATTATGTACAGTTGCATACAAGATTTTATTTATCTGTTTAGTGAAAAAAACGCTTATACATTTTAATAATATATCGGTGGCGTTGTGGACTCGGCACTTGCCTTCCAATCGGGAGGTCGGGGCTCGAGACCCGCCATGTACCAATGTGTTTTTCGTTTCGAATTTCATATGTACATTTGTCTGACGCTCCTACGGTGAAGGGAAACATCGTGAGGCAACCTGCATACATCTGCGAAGAAATTCAATGTATTTGTATGTGAAGTCGACCAATCCGCATTGGGCCAGCGCGGTTGACTAAGGCCTAATCACCCTAACATAGGGTAGGCTCGAACCCCTCGGTGGGGACGTATATGAGCTGTGATGATGATGAATATGATCAATGCACGAGACAACACACGAGGAGTGCAGTGAGCTGAGGAGCGTCGAAGCGAGCAGTAGGTAGTTAGTTGCGCACCTGTTTGAGCACGGTGTTCATGCTGTTGAGGTAGAGCACGGGGTGGGCGGCGGCGGCGGCGGCCACGTCGAACTCGGCGGGAAGCCGCGCCAGCAGCGCGCGCGTCACCTCCGCCGCCGCCGCCTCGCCCGACCCCGCGCCCGCGCCCGCTCCCGCTCCCGCTCCCGCTCCCGCAGCGCCCGCCCCCGCTCCCCGCTGCGTCGCCAGACAACCGGCCAGCAGCTGCGCACGAGACGTAGGTACCGCTTAGCCCCGCCGCACGTGGCGCCGTCAACTCGTCAGTCAATTCGTTTTGATCAAATGCGTCAACATTATGAATATAAAACTTTCTTGGATGCGTTCCGTTCATTGATTTACAACCAAACGTAGATAACGCATGAACGATCGAAAAGTGGGCCGGTGAAGAACTGCTCAATCGCGACCAGTGCAGTTCCTTTCCATAGTGAGTGATTAGCTGTCGGCACGTAAACATGCCGAAGTGCGCATTCAAAAGTTGTAACAATAGCCAGAAACGGCAGAAAAAAGATGGGATTTCATATTTTGCGTAAGTAAACTCATTACACGTCTTATCATGTATTCAAATATTCGATTTATAAGTAAAAACCAATCAAAAACAATTATTTTAATCGTAAACATGTCGCTTCACGTCAGTGTCAGTACATCACATTCGTCTCGCTCGCACGGGCGTCGTATCACGATGTGTTATCTCATTCATGCGTTGGAGCGACAACGCGATAAGCAATTTCAAGCATTATGTTTGAGAGTATAAAGTTGACATTTTCTTGTAGCAATTACTAAAACGTCGTTTGCTCTGTGGCTAGGTATGAAATGATGTAACTTCCCACGGTTGTACGTAAAATAGTTTGCCGTAATAATGCAGCATAAGGTTGATTCGATAAATACGGTACTTTCTTTATGGTAATTTTCATTTGGGCAGCGTGCATATTCAAGTATATATCAGCGAGTACAAATGTATAGTCGATTAGGTGACATATTTCAAGCGCGTTTTGTATGAAGCGCTCTATCTACGTTTGGTAGTAAATCAATGGTTCCGTTACACGATTGTTTTTTTTTTACATACGACAGAAAAGCTTTTGGCCTTCATCACGCTTAGGATAGTAATTGGAGATGTGGCCGAAGGTGAAAGCGAACTTCGTCTGGACTCCTCAACACTGAGGAACTAGCTTTCTTGCCTCTGATTGTCGGAACGCAACAATGCTATTAACATTGTTATTATGGCGACAAACTTAGATGAGAGGCTGGCTAGCTATCGCCGAGTTAGTCAGGCGTGTTCAGAAGCACTATCACCACCAAACCGAAAAGAAAAACTTCTGCGCCCATGGGTAATTGAACCTCAGACCTCCCGATCAATACCCGATGGTCTCAACCACTAGACCACGGAGGCGATTAAAGGTTTTTTATTATTTTTTATTGAGGCTTAAAAGTGGGTAGGTTACTCTTGGTCTTAAAATTAATATTCTGAGTCGCGCAACGTGGAGGTAACATGAAGGAGTCAAAGAAAAGTAACGTAAAATATTACAAAAGTAGGTAACATTCTGGCAACACTTTCAACTGGCGCCAGCACACGTGACATACCTAACCCGAGGCCGTACCGCCTATCTCAAAGCGATCACTCGCTATCGCTTTCGTGACATTAGAACAATAGTTTTAATGTCACAGATGACATTTGAACTATTGTTCTAATGTCACGAAAGCGATAGCGAGTGATCGCTATGAGTTAGGCGGTAGCCCCCCCCGTGTTACGAGACTATGCGAGAGAGAGACAGAGGGAAAGGGAGTGAAACGAACGAAACATTCTAACCGCATTACAAGTATTATTCAAATGGTGATTATACCACGGAGTGATATGTTAATTTGCTGGATGGTCATTTTTATTCAAATACTAGCTACGCGTTCGCAGCTTCGCCCGCGTTATTTTTAATTTTATATTTTCTCGAGGGAAAAATTTTGTAGCCTATGTTCATCAGAGATAATGATAATGTAGGATTTTAAATCTGAAAGAATTTTTCAAATCGGTCCAGTGGTTTCGGAGCCTATTTAATGCAAACAAACAATCAAATCAATCCGCTTTCTAATATTACGAGTAGGTAATATTGAAAAATCAACAAAATACACTGATTATTTCCGTTCCCCATTGATCAGAATCGAAATAACTACAGAAAATGAAAGCTGTATAAAAGCAGCAGGATTTAAAAGTATTTTGCTTTTAGTTCGAGACTTTTCAAAACCGGGTAAAAATGCCCAATGACCTATTGTAAATTTTGCTGAAACAACAGTAGCCACTTACCACCAGATGGACCCTATCACGGGCGCCCATAAGGGCAGGGAGAACACCGGGGGGTTTAGTGGGTCGGCCTCGCACCCTGCCCGGAGAGCCCCATACACGCTCGCCGTGTAGCCAACGGCGAGTACAGTCACGCATTACCCTCGAAAAAAAAAGATGGGCAACTTTGTCGTATAACAAGAGGCGCTCACGGCGGCGGTCTCGTGGTTGTCCTTGGCGATGTCGGCGTTGTCGTGCAGGCCGAACACCTCGGGGCGCGCGCGCGGCGGCAGCGCGGCGATGTGCCGCACCACGGCCTCGTGCTGCAGCGCCTGCGCCAGAGGCACGCGGTACTCGCCGCTCGACGACAGCCAGTACCTGCGCATCGTCGACGGGGCTGCGTTCAGACGCTGACAGTCATCTTACTTACACTAGCTCTGAAGCTCAAAACGGCGACCTTACCGCCTAACTCGTAGCGATTACGATGGCGCTAGCGAGTGACTCGCTATCGTTTTAATTTTACGAATTTGCTATGATAGGCGGTACGAAATCACAAGATTAGAGAGCTAAAACTATAACGAGTGAGTTAGGCGGTAGAGCCGCCGCTTATTATAGCAAATTCGTGATAGGCGGTAGGGCCGTGAGTCGGTTTTCATTCCGCATAGTACGACACTGCCGAGCACACTCTGTTGGTGTTCCCGGCCTAGCGACGCCAGCGCAGCGTACTTAACGCTGCGCTGAGAGGCGGAGACCTTTCGCTGCCGAGCGTGGTCGAGGCCATGCTCCGCGGCGAAGCGGAATGGGGGGCTCTCACCTCCTTCTGCGAGGACGTCATCTCGCAGAAGGAGGCTGCGTAGAGGGAGCGGGAGGTAGATCCTCAGGCCGATCCCCTCCGCCGCAGACGGATAGGCAGGAGAAGACGGGCATTCGCACAAGTAATGCCTGTCTGATGACCCTGCCGTGAGGCCTGCGTGCACGGTCACTTCCCGTGCACGCCGCCGTAAGGCTTCTCCTCTTAGACTGTCCTGGTGTTCTCGGGCAATCCCCCCTTGGCGATAGATAGCCCGACCAACTGGTCGGGCTAGCCCGGACGCGTGAATAGTGGTGTCGCATTGTGGACCCTACCACACGCGCCCTAAAGGGCATGGAGAACACCGAGGGGTTTTAGTGGGTAGGCCTGACATTATGCCGGGAGAGCCCCACACATGCTCGCCGTCTAGCCAACGGTGGGTACGGTGCGGTTGCGCATTTCCCCGCGAAAAAAAGGGCTGCGAGTCGGTTGCCCTCCGCGCGGTTCGAGATGCGCAATCATTACTAACATTACGTTGGCATGCATCCGCTTAATTCAGACCAGCGGCCATCCCACTTACTCATGGCAATGCGTGATAACGATAGCGAGTGACTCGCTATCGTTTTACTTCTCTAATCTTGTGATTTTGTATGGCCTATCACAGTAAACTCGCGGCAAAAGTGAGTGCATCGCTACCGCCATCGCGCTTCGCTATGAGTTAGAAAGTAGGGCCGCGGGTTGTATGCAAGCTATTGGGCACTAATAACGCAATTTGAACTAGGCGAGCAAATGTAGTTAAACAATAATACAATGTCAATGTACGAGGTAGCAACGTACATTTTGCCCGATCATCAGTTTCGCGGTCGACCTCATTACCGCAGTTATTGTATTCAGTGGGTTAGTAACAGCTATCAAGTACGCCGCACATTTATCATCCATCTTTCATCCAACAGTTTTTAATACACTTTTAGAATCATCATCATAGTGTCGGGGCAACCCGAATATTGGTCCTTCGAGCTTTTTCGGGAAGGCGGGATCTGCACGTGTAAACTTTAATTTCTTTGACGCGTCAGTTTCCACTTACCGGACTGCATCAGTGAAAACTTTCGAAGTGTTTTAAAACATTGTGACTGTGTTTATCAAGTGACATAGTGACAAATAAATCAAGAAGCAGTTTTCTGTACAATCAAGAAGTACAGCGCGTGGCTACCGAGCATCAAGTATCATCAGCGGGTCTGACGTGATAGCAGTTCACAGTCAGGCTCATCTAGCAGTAGCAAGTCATATCAAGTAAGATCTGTCCATTTGTTTCAATTTATCGCAGCAATGTCGTCCGTTAGTGACATTCTTGCCAACCAGCAGCAACTATCAGCGGCCATAGAGAATGTGTATACTAATTTCAAGAAGGACGGCGCTAAGAGGAAGTCTGCTCCAGATTATTTAAAACGTAAGTTGGACATTCTTGATAGTTATTTTTTCGAGTATGAAACCAATTACGAAAAAATACTATCCGCAGGTAATTTGGAACCGGGTATGAAAGATTATGTCAATGTGGATATGGAGAAGGTGAGAGAGAGATATGGTTATATCAGGGCACAATTACAAAGCTATTATTCCACCGGGGAGAGGCCCAAGACGCCTGTATTAAAACCTCCTACCTTTCTGCCTCAACCAAGTGACATTTCCCAGCCAGGTGTAAGTAGATCAGACTACCAGGTTCAGCAGAGTACAGTAATAACAGCAAGCAAGACGGAAGAGTTGTTGAAGAAACAGAGCAGCAATTTTCGAGCATTCCATAGAACGGTAAAGAACATTAATTTAGAGTCTGCTGTAGAAAAGTGGGAGCTGGAAGATCTACTCCATACACTTCAAGCGAGGTGGAGTGCCATTGATTCTTTACATTGGGATCTAGACAGTGAGTTAAACGGTACAAATCAGGAGTATGAACAATCATGTTCTGTATATGAAGAAAAGTATCAATCGACAAAAAAGGCGATCAATATGTGGTCTGTTGCTCAAATGGAGAAATCCACTCCGCAAATGGAGATTCCCACATTTAGCGGTAATAATAATACCTGGATTATGAAGCTGAAGGCATCTACCTATTTAATTTGATACTGATATTAGTAATTCAAAGAGTAACATTGTTTTTCATAAAATAGGTAAATCTTACGACAAGCTTTATATTACCATAAAAAAACTTGGGCTCTAAGGGGACTCACTCAGGTTCAAATGGTACTCACTCGAACTCTAAAAAGACTCACTCGGTTTCTAAAGGTACTCACTCGGGCTTAAAGGGAACTACCTAGATAACTCTAACTGTTCAGGAACTCACTCGGGCTCCGTTATCACGCGCTCGTTGTAGAAGAGGTGCAGCAGCGACATGAGCAGCCGGCGGTCCTTGTCGTCGGTGACGCGGCCGCCGTAGTTGCACTCGCCCGCCAGGTACGTCAGCGCCTCGAACGGTATCTCCTCGTACTCCGTCAGGAACATCTGTACGGAGCAACTGGTCATTCGCTGCTTGTATTATGTACTATTTTTCATCTACAAAGTGCTGTCTCGTGATTAGGAAAATTAAAAATTTCAAGAATTTCACCCGATTTCAGGAAGCTCTTAATTTTCATCATACTTGCTGACATAGGCGTAGCGTAGGTATAACTTTTCGATGGGGGGCGGTCCAGATTATTAAAGACTTCAATTTGCCTATAACGTGCTCATTTTATCTACTGGGGGGGAGGAAAAGGGTCTCGCGCCCACTCATAACCAGAAACTCATAACTGGAATAAAATGTGGCGACTCATAACTGACTTGAGGACCCACTCATAACCATGGTTATGAAATATATTTTAAACTTATGAAATATTTAATTTAGAGCAGTAACTCATAACCGAACATAAAAAAGCAAATACCTAAACTGTGAACTACTTTGAAGTACATTTGAGACCAATAGTGCTTGCTTACTATTATATACTTGCATACTAATTTTAAAGTAGGTACTTTTTGTTTTATTATTTCATACTAAAAAGAAATGTTTAGTTACAGTACAAACGGCAACACAGTCTTAACTGTCATTTCAAGACGCAATATCCAAAACATCCAGTACTTACCCGTAGTACTACTCACGTGTCCGGTAGTACTACGGGTGATTAATTTTGCCTGTAGTACTACTTATTATCTTTGACAATCAAAAAACACCATGTGGGTAACTATCGGTTTTAATATTTATATTAGTTTTGATGAAATTAAGGAACGCTTTAATAAAACTATTTTTAAAGCAACTTTAACGCAACCTTCAATTGCGAGTCATTTCATGTTTTAACCGACTTCACAAAAAGGGGGATTTTATCATTTCCATTGTATGTTCTTTTTTTACGTTTGCTACCTCATTCATAACTGTCATTTATTAACCGATTTGAATATCCTTTTTTTGTTTGAGGGGGTATAGTTCTCGATTAGTCTCATTGTCACCAAATCCGGGATCGGGCAACAAATATACCCGTAGTACTATATTAAAAGTAGTACCAACGGTACCTAGTACCATGGGTAAGCACTAAACAAATCTTAGTGCGAGGAAGGCATAAATAGTTTCTCTCCGCGACATCTTCAACAAAAATAACAATATTGAGAAGTGATTGACAATTAGTTTGTCCTGAGACTTTTAGACATCTCATCTACTCTTTCAAACGCCGCATAAGAGAATACCATCTATCCAAGTCCTAATTATGATATATAAAAATTTAATATTATTTGTGTAATAGGTATTTCTACATATTTTTTATTTGGTATGTTATATAGTATGGTTTTATTTTTATATTTTTTTTACTATTTGATTGCCTTCTAAGCTGCTATACACGCAAATTCTCATATATTACAATTTCTCCTTTCGCAGGTCTGATGGAAAAAAATTCATTTATGAAACAAGCACATCGTTTTTAACGGATTTAAAAAAAAATAGATACAGTCGAACATAGAACCTATTTCTTTTTCAAAGTCGGTTAAAAAAGGAGGTTATCAGTTTGACCTGTATGTTTCTATGTATGTTTGTACGCGATTATCTCGCGTTTGGCTGAATCGATTTTGATGCGGTTTTCAGAAAATTTACATTTAAATTAACTAAAAAGATTGAAAAGAATTTTTTTTACAAAAATAAAACCGACTTCAAAAACACCAAAAAGTCGCAAATAATATAAGAATACAAACAACATCACAGTTTTATATTAAGGGCCCACCATCCGCGCGAGCCCGAGCTAGTTTAGGTAAATTTCTCTAGTCTCTGTTTGTGTGCGTCGCTCACGCACACAAGCGCACTCGGTCGCGCGATCGGTACGGCCGCCTAGCAAAATATCGTAGATGTTAATTTTGAATTTAATAGGTGTTTATTATTTACTGTGTTATACTATAGTAAATACAGGGATGTGTTTGATCAACTTTTATTTTTACAAGCTTTTATTTAGCTTGCACTGTATGTATGTATGTAGATTTGACCACTTCTCGGTTTTCGAATTGGCTGAAATTTTGCACATAATAATAGGTATGTATACCGTGACAATGCAATGTTATGATAACATGGAGCTGATCTGATGAAGGAACTGGTCGGTGGGCATAGGAACTCCGTAATAAAATGACGCAACCCTATCGAGTTTGGGCTCGTTTGATTCGTTATGAAGAGTACTTTGGTCCTATATGGTAACCAGGGTCTGATGCTGGAGCTGGAAGGTGGCCATAGGACTTCCGCAATAAAACGACATAACCCTATCGAGTTTGGGCTCGTTTGATTCGTAATGACGAGTACTTTGGTCCTATATGGTAACCAGGGTCTGATGCTGGAGCTGGAAGGTGGCCATAGGACCTCCGCAATAAAACGACATAACCCTATCGAGTTTGGGCTCGTTTGATTCGTAATGACGAGGACTTTGGTTCTATATGGTAACCAGGGTCTGATGCTGGAGCTGGAAGGTGGCCATAGGAACTCCGCAATAAAACGACACAACCTCATTGAGTTTGTGCTCATTTGATTTTATTGCCGAGTACTTTGGTCCTATATGGTAACCAGGGTCTGATGCTGGAGCTGGAATGTGGCCATAGGACCTCCGCAATTAAAGGACGTAACTCTATCGAGTTTGGGCTCGTTTGATTCGTAATGACGAGTACTTTGGTTCTATATGGTAACCAGGGTCTGATGCTGGAGCTGGAAGGTGGCCATAGGACCTCCGAAATAAAACGACATAAGCCTATCGAGTTTGGGCTCGTTTGATTCGTAATGACGAGGACTTTGGTCCTATATGGTAACCAGGGTCTGATGCTGGAGCTGGAAGGTGGCCATAGGAACTCCGCAATAAAACGACACAACCCCATCGAGTTTGGGCTCGTTTGATTCGTATTGACGAGTACTTTGATCTTATATGGTAACCAGGGTGTGATGCTGGAACTGGAAGGTGGCCATAGGAACTCCGCAATAAAACGACACAAGCCCATCGAGTTTTGGGCTCGTTTGTTTCGTAATGACGAGTACTTTGGTCGAGTTTCGTAATGGCGGCCATGCGATTACAAAATGATAAAATATAAAATAATAGTAAAAAGAATTTAAAATAAAGTCGCCCCACACTAGGATTTTATTTTAAAGCCCTAATAAGACGAAAATAAATTTTAGTTTATTACATGATACATCTAATATATAAAATTCTCGTGTCACAGTGTTTGTTACAGAACTCCTCCAAAACGGCTTGACCGATCTTTATGAAATGTTTTGTGTATATTCAGTAGGTCTGAGAATAGGTCGTAGGCTATTTTTTATTACGGCGAAACGTTAGTTCGCCGTTATTATAGCGAAACGTAGTTCACCGGCACAGCTAGTTTTTAATAAAATATAAAAGCTTGTCGCAAGATTTACCCATTTTATAAAAAAGAAATATTTTTTTCTTAGAATTACCAATATTTATTTATTTAAGGCTTACCAAGTAAATACATACGGGCAAGGTACTTAAACAGTTTTTTTATGGAGGGCCTGGCAAATGACCTCCTCCCGCCTGATGTTAAGCGGTGAAAGAGAAATGAATTGACAGATAGAGGTGGGAGGACATCCACTATCCAACCTGCCCGCCCCTTGCCGGCCTAAAATATGTTTTTCACACCTCTTTTGAAGGAACCCATGTTGTAGGATGGAGGAAACACGTGCGCAGGTAGAGAATTCCAAGTGTGGGATGAACGACAGAAGACTTACCGGAGGGAGACTCTGTACCAAGGTCGTGTGCTTGGGTACCTCCGTCTTACCTATTTCTGCCGCAAAGCAGCAGTGCTTGCATTGCTGTGTTCCGGTTTGAAGGGTAAGATATGCTCTAAAACAAAGGCAATGCTCGTCCAAACCTTAATTTTCCCATTAATCGACTATGGTGATGTGTGCTATCTCGACCTGAATGCAGATCTCTTAAATAAACTTGACCGACTTTTGAATTACTGCATTCGGTTCGTTTTCAATCTTCGTAAGTTTGACCACATATCTGCTCATCGTAATTTTCTGAAATGGATGCCTATTCGACAACGGAGGAAGATGAGGGCGCTTACTACTCTTTTTTCTCTGCTTCATTCCCCACAGTCCCCCACATATTTAAAATCCCATTTCCAGTACTTGTGTACTTCTCACGATAGGAATCTTCGCTCTTCTTTCAATCGATTGCTGAAGTGTCCCTCTCATCATTCTGATGCCGTCCATTCTTCTTTCTTTGTGCAATCAATTATCTCCTGGAACTCTCTTCCTCCTGACTTAAGATTGTCTGAATGTAGTTTGCATGTATTCAAGAGGAGACTGCGTATTTTTCTGTCGGATGACCATCAATGACCTTTGGCTACACGACAATACCTACCTACCTCTCCATTTGCAGAATTTACAGATTCAATAAACTTTTCATTCGACGATATATATTTAAGATATATATATATATATATATATATGTATATTTATTATAATATTTATGTAAATTTATAATTTATTTGTATGTATAGTGTTTATTTGTATTTATGTCTATCATAGTTTGTTTATGTGTATTCTAAATACTTTTTACCTATCTAAATTTCTTTTTACATCTACCTCGTGATTCTCAGAATCATCCTAAGGTCGTCTGGCAGAAAATGCCTATGGCATTAAGTCCGCCTTGTACACAATTGTACTAAAGAATTAATAAATAAATAAATAAATAAATATGGCACTGAAATTACTGGGTACCGTGACTTTACATCTTAAGTCACAAGTTGGCAACGTACACTGTGGCCCTTGTGGGGGTTGCAGTTTTACTGCGAATGTCACACGAGACACATGTATTATAGGTGACTGTTACCACTTACCATCAGGTGGGCAGTTTGCTTTTTTGCCAACTTAGTAGCAATAAAAAAAAGAAGAAGGAATCTTGGAATTTCTTGGTACGGTGTGAAAAGGAGGATACAGTGTAAGGATGACTCCGTAGACCCTTACGCGTGTTTCTGTAAAGGAATGGAGAGGGAGGGATAAGGTTAAAGAGCTCCTCAGAGCATTCCCCGTGGAACATTCGGTAAAAGGCGCTAAGAGAGGCGATGTCACGTCGAAGTTGTAGAGGCTCGAGGGTGTTAGTTGCCTCTACATCGCCAATTATTCGAATAGCGCGACGCTGCAATTTGTCCAGAGCATCGAGGAGGTACTGAGCGGAGCCGGAGTGCGAGCATTCCACGCAAGACCTAACCTGAGTTTTATACAACAGGCATAGTTGGTCCGGCGCAAAATACCTACGCACCTTGTTCAGGACACCGAGTTTCCGTGAGGCAGCAGTTATAACGGATTCCAGTTTTTCAAAAAAGGGATCATATATGCATTTAAATTTCAGGACTGCACAGCATTGTCATGTGTGTATGACAATGCTGTACAAAACGTTATTTATTACAAAAAAATAAATATTGTTTTATTGTTTATCCTAATTCTCGCACAAGCTTTTATATTTTTATAAGAAAATATATCTTGTAATAAATTAAACTTTATTTTCCTCTTTTAAGGCATTATGATATAAGCTTGTTTTTAAAAAAACTTTTTTTAAACTAGTTACTCAAATAATACGAAATATTTTAATGATTACCGAGTTCTTTATTGTTAGTTGTATCTACAAATTATTTTATATAATATACATATAACAATTTAGTAATAAACAAATATGAAATGAATATTTTATTGTGCTCAACGCACTTTTTAGTGCATTGAAGCCATTCGCTAGATTGTAATAAAAAAATAAATTAAAGTTTATTTTCTTTTTTTAGGACATTGAAATAAAAGCTTGTTTTTAAAAATCTTTTGTGATAGCGGCCATCTTGTTTTAGTTTTTTTCATGGTGTACTGTATTTTACGAACTTTCATTTGATACCCCATATACAGACCCATATTGTGGGGATTGTACATAAAAATAATCTGTCAATTTGTGACGGCGGCCATCTTGTATTAGATTGTCTTTCAGAATATACTATATTCTACAATTCAAGCTCTTTCATTTGACACCTAAATTGGGGAAGGTCGCACAAAAGAAATTGATGGGGTTGCGTATGGATATTATCTAGGCTAGGCTCAAAGTACTCATCAAGAAAAATCATATAGGACCGAAGTACTCGTCAATACGAATCAAACAAGCCCAAACTCGATGGGGTTGCGTCGTTTAATTTCGGAGTTCCTTTGGCCACCTTCCAACTCCAGCATCAGACCCTGGTTACCATATAGGACCAAAGTACTCGTCAATACGAATCAAACGAGCCTAAACTCGATGGGATTGTGTCGTTTTATTGCGGAGTTCCTATGGCTACCTTCCAGCTCCAGCATCAGACCCTGGTTACCATGTAGGACCAAAGTACTCGTCAATACGAATCAAACAAACCCAAACTTGATGGGGTTGTGTCGTTTTATTGCGGAGTTCCTATGGCCAGCTTCCAGTTCCAGTATCAGACCCTGGTTACCACATAGGACCAAAGTACTCGTCAATACGAATCAAACAAGCCCAAACTCGATGGGATTGTGTCGTTTTATTGCGGAGTTCCTTTGGCCATCTTCCAGCTCCAGCATCAGACCCTGGTTACCATGTAGGACCAAAGTACTCGTCAATACGAATCAAACGAGCCCAAACTTGATGGGGTTGTGTCGTTTTATTGCGGAGTTCCTATGGCTACCTTCCAGCTCCAGCATCAGACCCTGGTTACCACATAGGTCCAAAGTACTCGTCAATACGGATCAAACAAGCCCAAACTCGATGGGATTGTGTTGTTTTATTGCGGAGTTCCTTTTGCTATCTTCCAGCTCCAGCATCAGACCCTGGTTACCATGTAGGACCAAAGTACTCGTCAATACAATTCAAACGAGCCCAAACTCGATGGGGTTGCGTTGTTTGATTGCGGAGTTCCTATGGCCACCTTCCAGTTCCAGGATCAGACCCTGGTTACCATATAGGACCAAAGCGCTCGTCAATACAATTGAAACGAGCCCAAACTCAATGGGGTTGCGTTGTTTGATTGCGGAGTTCCTTTGGATACCTTCCAGCTCCAGCATCAGACCCTGGTTACCACATAGGACCAAAGTACTCGTCAATACAATTCAAACGAGCCCAAACTCGATGGGGTTGCGTTGTTTGATTGCGGAGTTCCTATGGCCACCTTCCAGTTCCAGGATCAGACCCTGGTTACCATATAGGACCAAAGCGCTCGTCAATACAATTGAAACGAGCCCAAACTCGATGGGATTGTGTCGTTTTATTGCGGAGTTCCTATGGCTACCTTCCAGATCCAGCATCAGACCCTGGTTACCATGTAGGACCAAAGTACTCGTCAATACGAATCAAACAAACCCAAACTTGATGGGGTTGTGTCGTTTTATTGCGGAGTTCCTATGGCCAGCTTCCAGTCCCAGTATCAGACCCTGGTTACCACATAGGACCAAAGTACTCGTCAATACGAATCAAACAAGCCCAAACTCGATGGGATTGTGTTGTTTTATTGCGGAGTTCCTTTTGCTATCTTCCAGCTCCAGCATCAGACTCTGGTTACCATATAGGACCAAAATACTCGTCAATACGAATCAAACGAGCCCAAACTCGATGGGAATGAATTGTTTGATTGCGGAGTTCCTATGGCCACCTTCCAGTTCCAGCATCAGACCCTGTTTACCATATAGGATCAAAGTATTCGTCAATACGAATCAAGCAAGCCCAAACGCGATGGGGTTGCGTTGTTTGATTGCGGAGTTCCTATGGTCACCTTCCAGATCCAGCATCAGACCCTGGTTACCATATAGGATCAAAGTACTCGTCAATACGAATCAAACGAGCCTAAACTCGATGGGGTTGCATTGTTTGATTGCGGAGTTTCTATGGCAACTTTCCAGATTCAGCATCAGACCCTGGTTACCATATAGGATCAAAGTTCTCGTCAATACGAATCAAACGAGCTCAAACTCGATGGGGCTATGTCGTTTTATTGCGGAGTTCCTATGGCCACCTTTCAGCTCCAACATCAGATCAGCTCCATGTCGTCATCATAATATATTTATACATATGCATGCAAAATTTCAGTTTAATCGGAAACAGGGAAGTGAGTCAAACAAATTTAACTCACAAGATTAGACCCGAACATGCAAAAGATATATAAAAGCTTGTAAAAAGGTTGAAGGTTTTTCGTACGGCAGCCACAAATAATAAAATTGTTAGTTATCAACTTCTCCGATTACTCCGTAGGACTTCGCGTCGTATACATACACAAATAATTACGTAACCGGGAGCTAGCTCAAAGCGACGTGCTCTCACTTCGAGTCTTGATTGCACACTGAATTTCGACGCGCCCGAGCCAAGTATTTGTAAGAAAATCGATAAATGTATGTAAAAAATTTCATATAAAAATCAATATACGATAATTTAAAAAAATACCACGGTGTCAGTGTTTTGCATACCTTTGTTCTATATATTTGTTAAATGAAAATACAATAGGGTTAATTAATGAAGCTAAAAATCACGAACGGTGGTGGTGCCCCAAGTAGACTCCACCACGTCGGCGTTTCACCGACTTGTATTGCTGAATTTTATTCACCGAATACCAGCTCTTAGAAAATTGGTATTACTTACCTTGGTTCCAATTGTCTCCGTCCATCTCCTCCGTAGCCGGTGGACTTCCTGAGCTAGCTCAAAGGAAGTCGCGGCTCCTGAAGTTCTGTAGTGGATCCACCGGTGGAGACCGGAGCACTACAAAGGCCTATTAGGCCACCACGACTCACACACGCGATTTTGACACCTTGCACAACACAAAGCGGGCTTTCGCACCCCGATATTAGGTGCGCCGCGCAAATCACTATTTGCTTGAATATTGTGTATTATATTTTATTCCGGCCCGCACATAACCTCTAAGCATGTCATGACATTTCGACTCGACTCAACTGACATATCACATGCGGCCGGCCGCCAAAAAAGCTGTCACTGCACAGACTAGAATGCAGTGCCGCCACTCGCTCTTCCTCGAGCGTGAACATCCCCCCGCTCCGGACAGTCCCGGACTGTCCGCCAAATCAGTCTAAGGGGAGGCGAGAAAGAGTAGCGACCGCGCGCTTCAAAACAGAATCCCCAACTAGGACCTCGGCAAACCTGGGCACACCATCAGACCCTAGAGTAAGTTGGACCCTCGGTGGGTTTGTCTTATCTGACCACTTAACGCGCTGTTGCAAAATGTGTAAATATTCAAGGTGCCAGCGGCGCCAGAAGCTCTGGGTAAGCTGCTGGAGCAACTCAAACCGCGAAAGGCGTCCTGGATTGACATCTCTATAAGGATACTCGGGCAGGGCGTTAAGTGGTCTGCCTATCAAGAAATGGCCCGGCGTGAGGGCCTGCAAATCGTTCGCGTCGGTAGACAACGGACATAACGGACGCGAGTTGAGAACCGCCTCAATCTTAGGAAACACCGTCGCGAGTTCCTCAAACGTGAGAATAGTCTCCCCAATAACGCGGCGAAGGTGAGTCTTGGCGGCCTTTACAACAGATTCAAAAATCCCTCCCCAGTGAGGGCAAGACGGCGGGGAGTATCGCCATGTTACCCCCCTACGGGAGAGTGTGGATCCGATCTCAATATTATTTTTATCTAAAAATTCACAAACTTCTCTTATATGTCTATCAGTGCCCTTGAAGTTCGTCCCACAATCGGACCGAATTAGAGAAGGCAGTCCCCGGCGGGAGACAAATCTGCCTAACGCTGCTAAGAAAGCGTCCATGGTGAGCGCACTCACCACCTCCAAATGAACGGCTTTAGTGGCCAAACAAACAAACACACACAAGTAAGCCTTTTCAGTCTTAGCATTACGGAGTCGCGACGTTTTTATAGTGAATGGTCCCGCGAAATCAGTTCCAACTCCTAAGAAGGTCATCGATTCATTCACACGATCAGCAGGCAAATCACCCATTTGGGGCTGCATCGTCTCGGGGCGTAAACGATAGCAGGGCAGACATCGAAAGATAACAGATCGGATTATTCTTCGCGCTGACAAAATCCAAAACTCCCGTTGGAGGAGCGCGGTCAATGCATTACATCCGGCATGAGCATTCTTCACATGGCGATCAATGATCAACAATCGCACCAATGGTCCGTCCTTGGGGAGCAACAGGGGATGACGTGATCTATAAGGCAAGTTAGCGTGCCTCAATCGGCCTCCTACACGCAACAATCCTTTATCATCCAGAAAGGGAGTCAAACGCACCAAGGGTCCCTTCAATTTGGACGTCCCGGTACGGAAAATCTTAAGTTCCGGTTCAAACGCTCTAGACTGGGTCATACGCACCCAATGCAGAAGATCTTGGCGCTCCTGCGGTGAGAGGACCGGACACAAATCTTTGTCCTGAGGCCGGCGACAATTTCGTATAAATCTTCTTATCCAAGCGGTCACGCCGAGCAACTTGTCCAGAGAACTGTAGCGGTCTAATAAAAATTCCCGCTCTGGAGCCGCCATAGTCTCGACAGCGTGAACACGCAAGCCCGGATTTGGTACCTTCACCACAGCTGGTGTGGAAGGCCAAGACGGCTGTAACAACCATTCGGGACCCCACCACAGAGTGTGGTCAATAAGCTGAGGGGTTTCGCTGCCACGTGATGCACAGTCAGCAGGGTTTATTTCACCTGGCACGTGGCGCCAAATCAACGTGGCCTTCGAGGCCTGTATTTGGGATACCCGATTGGCCACAAATACTTCCAGGGAGTGGACGGAGTTCTTAATCCAACACAGGACAACCTGACTGTCGGACCAAGCAAAGAGCGACTCAAAGTCCACACTACGTCCCAGGGTGTCAACAACGTGGTTCATCAAACGAACCAGAAGAGTAGCTCCAGACAATTCTAACTTCGGAATCGTTAATCGAGTCCGAAGTGGAGCAACCTTACTCTTAGCAATTAGCAAGTGGAGCTTAACAGCTCCTCTATCATCGACCGTCCGGATATATACGACGGCTGCGTATCCACTCTCAGACGCGTCACCAAAGCCATGAAGGCTGGCCGTAAACCGTCCCTTAGGCAGTATATGTCTAGGGATACTAACACGGTTAATGTCGGGGAGAGACAACATGAAGGACTCCCAATCTCGCAGCAAACGGCCCGGGAGGGGCTCATCCCACGACACTTCGGCTGACCAAAGTTCCTGTAGGAAGCACTTCATCCAAAACACTACGGGACTAATCCAGCCATTTGGGTCAAAGGTACGAGCTACTGTAGACAAAACCAACCGTTTCGTCCAGACCTTGGGGCTTGGCAGCTCCAATCGATAGGTGAACGTGTCCTGGACAGGTCTGTATTGCACTCCCAAAACAGACAGTAAATCTGGAGTGTTGGCATTCTCAAAAATATGAGGCTCCTGCTGGTGGTCGTCTGGCAAGTCACACAAAAGCTGAGGTGAGTTGGACATCCACTTCCTCAGTTCATAACCACCAGCCCCGAGAAGAGCAATTAGTTCATCTCGCAAAATCAAGGCTTCCTCGACACTAGAGGAGCCTGTACAAATATCATCAACAAATGCATCCTCCTTGAGAACCAAGGATGCGCGAGGGTATCGTAATCGTTCACGTTCAGCGAGTTCCACAAGTGAGCGAATTGCCACAAAGGGGCTCGAACGCAAACCGTATGTATTGGTGTTCAGCTCGTAGACCAGCATGGGATCTCTGGGATCCTCCCTCCATAAAATGAGCTGATATCGCCTATCGTCCGGGTGAATCACAGTCTGCCGAAACATCATCCGGATATCGGTCACAAAGACGACGGCATGGCGACGGAAGTTGGTCAATACATCACCCACCTCGTGGTGCAACTTCGGTCCAGCATGCAGACATTGATTCAGCGAAACTCCGGTAGACGTAGGAGCTGACCCATCAAAAACAACGCGTATCTTCCCGGTGGAAGGTTTCAAAACCGCGTGGTGAGGAAGAAAATTATGTTCCTCGTTTCGCCAGTCCAGTCGCGAGACCGACATGTGCCCCAGTTGCTCATATTCTCGCATGAAGTCGACATACTTCTGTTTGAGGTCGGAGTTCCTACTCATACGACGCTCCATGGACAGCAGCCGCTTCTCGGCCAACGGCCGGGAGCTGCCAAGTGAGGGGCGAACTGACAAAAAGGGCAAACGAGTGATCAGCCGTCCCGAGTGAAGGCGACCTGTATTGTTCTGGTAGAACAACTCACACTCCTCGTCCAAGGGGTTCACTCGCTTCACGGTAGGTGGCTCTTCCACCTCCCAAAACTGTTGAAGGACATCCGATAAGGTGGAGCTAACAGTTATGTAACTGTCCACCGATGGAGATGGTGGGTTATGCCTAACTGGTCCCATCACTACAAACCCAAGCGATGTAGATAAGGCTACCAGCCCACCCTTCTGTAACTCTCTCCTCTTCCCACAATACACGCGGCCTAGAACATCGGCACCGAGCAATAAGTGAATCGGACCGGTTCGGTGGAAGGAAGGGTCAGCCAAGGTCAATCCTGATGTCGCATCAACGACAGCGCGCGAAACGTGCTGTTGCGGAAGCTGACCAACAACCTTCTCATAAACAATCGCGGCAACGCCAATTTTGGGCGCTGAAGAGAAGTGGGGGGAGAAGGAGAACAAAACCTGACCGATCGGATCCGGGATCCGCAGGTCTCCGATTCCTCGTACCGATTCAAGGTATGGAGATGTGTTCAAACTCAACTGCCGGACCAGCCAGCTGGAGGCAATGCAACCCTGAGCTCCCGTATCCAAAAGGGCGCGAACTAAAACAAAGGTGCCCCTCGGGCCCCACACCTGTACGCAGGCTGTTGGTAACAGCACCTGCTCCTGTGGGGGGGTTGCAGCCGACAGTTGGTTTAATGAAAATCCCCCCGCATTCCCCGCAACGGGGGGGAAGGGGGGTCCGAAGAAAAATGCGTGCGCGGCGGAGGAATAGGGCGCTCAAGGCGCTCGAGCGGGTCCCAATCCGGCACGTACACACCCCGACCAAAGCTGCATCGGGGGGCCGGGCGGTGCCCATGATGGGCGAAAGTTGGGGGAGCCCGCGATAAACGAGGTCTCTCCATCAGAGGGGGAGAGAAGCGTATCGGCTCCCGGCGTGGCTCCCTAATTACCGCGGCCCAATCCCGCGGTGGCGCCTCATAAGCGGCGCGTCGATCCCCCCCGCCCGTAGGGGGGGTGGGGCGCCCAATCCTCTCACTGGAGGGGGGGCGCCTGTCCAATCTCCGCGGAGGGGAGTGTCTGTCCAATCCCGCCCGTGTGCGAGTCCCTCTCTCTCACCACCTCACGAGTGTCTCTATTGTTGAAGCACAAAAGGGGGTGATGGGCCCCTCCACAACAGTGGCAATCTCGTGGGTGGGGGCAATCCGATGCCATATGGGCCCCCAGGCAGCGGTAGCACCAATTCCGCTGCTTGGCCATATTCCTACGCCCCTCGGTGCGTAGGCCAACAAATTTGGGACAGGCCGGCAAACGATGGCCATCCCGCTTGCAACACTTGCAAGGCATCGGCCTCTCCCTGTGTGGAGAGTTCTGCCGCACTGCAGTATACTGCTTGTACGGGCGGCGCTCTCTCCGTGGCGCTGCCCGGGTCGCCTCATAGCGACCTGTACTCGGTCCCGGTATAGGAGCCAGATCCAAGTGGTCGGTCATCCGACACTCATCCTCCAAAAATCTGAGGAGATCCGAGAAGGGGGGGAGGTACGAGGCACTATTGCCCCCGTACCTTTGTTCGAAGCGTCCCTTCATCTCCATGGGAAGCTTATCGAGGATGAGGTGGAGCAAAATAAAGGACCACTGGTCCACCGGTAGATCAAGTCGTTTGAGCGCGTTAATAGCGCTCAGCAGCGGGTTCAAAATCTCCTTCCTCAATGAGGAGACCCGCGATACTCGTGGCAGCCCTAAAATGGCAGCCACATGTGTGTCCGCTAGCAAGCAAACATTCTGATACCGGGCGGTCAACAACGCCCTTGCAATATCATAACTGTCATCATTGACAGGTAGATGCTGGACAAGTACACCAGCCTCTCCACGTAAGGCAGAGAGCAAATAGGCCAATTTCTGGCTAGGGAACAGGTCGTCCCTCGAGTGAACCAGGCTATCAAAGAGGTTAATGAACCCCATCCAAGAAGCCAGGTTCCCATCAAAGGTTGGGATGTCTAAAGTGGGCAGTCTGCCCAGCAAGCCGGCCGGGGTAGGCTTGACCTCCCCGGGCGTGCACGACTCACCCCTCCGGGCGGATAGGAGTGCCTGAGCCTTGTTTATAATCACATCCGCCTGTTCAAAACACTGATCATAATCGGCATTAAATTGGTCGACTGCCCGCAACTCAGCGGCACCCTCGGCTGGGTGGTCGAGCAAATATTGTTGATGAAGAACGAAAAGCTGCTCCAATTCCTTCAAGCGAGCAGGTACTCCCTCATGCCGAATTAACAAAGCCTGTTCTCGGTCTGGTCGGTCTACCAAAGCGACGGCACTAGCAAACCATCTCAAAATCTTTTGTGCACCCGCGCGGGCACCACTAAGCGGGCTGACTGGCGGGACCATTTTGCACCAAAATTAATAAACACTATAATAATACACGGACAAACAGACCGACAACCGCAGACAATAAAACAGATCGGGAGGAACTTCAAAGGCAGAACAAAATATATAAACAAACCAAAATCAAGTATAAATGCTAGAACTTAACTAGAACAACAAGGCATTTAACAACAGAATTTTTCAAACAAATTAAATTCAAGTATTAAGTCAATAACTTAACAAACATAATATTCAAGGGCAAACAAAACAAAATCAAATGTAAATGCTAAAACTTAACACAGCAAAATAGTGTATTACAACAACAGCAAAGTCATTTAGCAGCAAAGTTTTTTAAACAAATCAAATTCAAGTATAAGTTTACAACTTAACAAACAAAATAGTCAAGGGCAGAACAAAGATATGAAAAAACAAACCAAAATCAAATATAGGTAAATGCTAGAACTTAACTAGAACAACAAAGGCATTTAACCCCAATTTTTCATATACAATGACAATTAGTTAAGGAGATCGATCCACAAATGAGCTGGTAGTCGGTTTAAAATCAGCAATCAAAACCAATTAATATGTATTGCCCGTTTGGACAACCAACAAGATTACAATATTAATTGTACAATACTAATCAAATACTCAAATCTAAGAACCACTCAAATCTAAAAACCACGCTCTGCTACCAAGAGATGGTGGTGCCCCAAGTAGACTCCACCACGTCGGCGTTTCACCGATTTGTATTGCTGAATTTTATTCACCGAATACCAGCTCTTAGAAAATTGGTATTACTTACCTTGGTTCCAATTGTCTCCGTCCGTCTCCTCCGTAGCCGGTGGACTTCCTGAGCTAGCTCGAAGGAAGTCGCGGCTCCTGAAGTTCTGTAGTGGATCCACCGGTGGAGACCGGAGCACTACAAAGGCCTATTAGGCCACCACGACTCACACACGCGATTTTGACACCTTGCACAACACAAAGCGGGCTTTCGCACCCCGATATTAGGTGCGCCGCGCAAATCACTATTTGCTTGAATATTGTGTATTATATTTTAGTCCGGCCCGCACATAACCTCTAAGCATGTCATGACATTTCGACTCGACTCAACTGACATATCACATGCGGCCGGCCGCCAAAAAAGCTGTCACTGCACAGACTAGAATGCAGTGCCGCCACTCGCTCTTCCTCGAGCGTGAACAAACGGTATATGTGTGTAACCCAAATTTTAAGTAAAATTGATGCTATTTTTTAACGAAATGGTATGTAAATTTGAAAAATGGTACGGTGATTGTGTAAACACATAATTTAAGAATTTAAATTTATTTTTTCCCGGTCAGTTAACTGGAACGTTAACGTAAAATATCAAAAACGCCAACGGCCTTTTTGCTATTTTTCGCGCCATGGGCCCTTAAAGTCGGTGCCAAGCAATAATCACCTGGAAAATCTTAAAAAACAACGCATTTCCCCCCGAGAAAAAAAAAAGTACCTACTAGTTAAAATGTGGCACGAACTTCAATATAAAACTGTGATTATGTTTGTATTCTAATATTATTTATAACTTTTTGGTGTTTTTGAAATCGGTTTTATTTCTTGTAAGAAAATTTTTTTTTTCAATCTTATTAGTTAAGTAATTTATTTTTTTTTGTAAAAAATGCATTATGACTTCTGTATTGTTTGTGCTGTCTAATTTTAATGCGGGCGAGAGATTACACACCGCAATAGCCACCCTCACTTTGCTAGTTGTGTTGGTTATGAGTTTCGTCTTCTCACATCAGCAGTTATGAGTGGGACCTTTACGTATTGGTTATGAGATTTTTGGTTATGAGTGGGCGCGAGACCAGGAAAAGTTTATTCCATCTAGTATAATGTTGACTTTCAATGGGAGGTGTCCGGACCCCAAGCTCCCCCTTACATACGCCGATGCTTGATGATAAGGCGATGGTGGAAGTGAGCTTCACCCGGACTCCTAGGCAATTGACGAACTGGCTTACTTATCTCTACTTGAGGTCTAACAATATCACTAACATTGTAACAGGTAATTGAGTTGACGCGGCGTTAAATTAATTAACGCAGTCTGACGGCCTTATCTACTTTTTCACAACAGAGACATTTCTCCACCGTACATAAAAACCGGCCAAGTGCGAGTTGAACTTGCGAGAAGAGGGTTCCGGATGATGTTACCTATATTGAGTGATTTACCATGTAATTTTAATATCATGGACTTCTTATAGGTTACCCTTTAATCTATAAGTAGAAAACTAATTTCTGTATTTTTTTTTCAAAATTTTAGGTTCAGTAGTTTCGGAGATAATAGGGGGGGGGGGGGGAATGGTCAATTTTTGTCTAATTTCTTAAATAACTTGGAAACTATTTATTTTAAAATTACAAAAAAAATACATTTAAGATCTTCACAACAAGACCTTCCATTTGATATGTCACACGATGCAGTTTTCAATATATATATATTTTTAATTTTTCACCTTCCCCCCAAAAATGACCTCCCATATACGGATTTCACCTATTCACGTCACACTACCGCGTTTGGGTCACAGAAATTGATATGTGTACCAAATTAATTTCAACTCAATCGGTCTAGTAGATCCGGAGATAATTGACCGTGGCCGACAGTGACGGCCACACGAGTGATCCTACGAGGGTTCCGTTTTTTTATTCGGACGTAATGGAATCCTAATAAAAAGGTGTGCGTGACTCGCCTGCAGCTGCATGACGCAGATGCGCAGGTCGCTCTCGTTGAACTCGTACGGGATGTTCCATCCGAGCGGGCCGAACGCGCGGCGCTCCTGCAGCACGGCGTGCAGGAACGCGAGCGCGTACAGGAGCCGCGGCCACTCGGCGCGGGGGCACGCCGCGTACTGCGCCGGCTCCGACAGCGGGCCGGACGTGTAGGTGCGCAGCAGGTTGTTGCGCAGCCCCTTGGGCGGCTCGTTCGTCATCTTGACGCCTGCACCACGATATACAGAACGATACAGTAGCCCGACTCCATATAAAGGGACGAATCGGCGCACGCACACATACAAACGTCGTTTACACGGCCGCCGAGCATGCTCTGAACGGCATAGCGACGCAGTGTCACGCCGCGCGCCGGCCGAGGATCGTTGTGCTCCACGTACACGCCGCGCCGCTCACGCGCGTCGTGTACGTATACCTTCACCGATCGACCGAGGCCGAACCTGCGCCTTGTAAAGCTGTAGGCGGTGCGCTGGACCGAAATACCTTCTCGATCTATTGAGCACACCGAGCTTCTTAGAGGCTAATTTAGCCTTACCCTCCAAGTGGCCACGGAACTGGACTTCGCTCGATATGTGACACCGAGGATCTCAATATTGGCTGAGGCAGATAGGGCATCTCTATCTGATCTGATAATAAGTTATGGTAAAGCTGAATATTGAAGCGTGTATTTTTTTAACAAATGTGGACCAATCATCATCATCACAGCTCGTTAAACGTCCCCACCGAGGGGCTCGAGCCTACCCTAAGTTAGGGTATTTAGGTCTTTGTTAACCAATACAAGCATTAATACCAATCATAGCAAAAATTTTTGAGAAGGTTATGTACGACAAAATCTATTCGTTTATTACATCACAAAAGTTATTCTCAGGTGCCCAGTTTGGTTTTAGAAAAAACAGCTCAACGACTCTAGCATGTTTTCACCTAGTAAAGGAACTGACACAAAATTTAAATTATGGATTTAAGACATTAGCAATTTTCTTGGATATGAGCAAGGCCTTTGACTTTGTCTCTCACCAACTCTTACTACAGAAACTGGAGAGATATGGTATAAGAGGTAGTGCATTGTTATGGTTACAAAACTATTTATCCGACAGAGAACAATGTGTAGAAATAACCAAAATAACCGGAAATACAAAAAACTCATACTACTCTGACTATATGTTTAATAGATGTGGAGTTCCACAAGGAGGGGTTCTGGCACCATTATTATTTTTGTTATATATTAATGACCTACCTAGTATCACAGACCAGAAATGTCTATTGTTTGCAGACGACACATCCATCATCATTAAAAGTAAAAGTGAACACGAATTAAAAAAAATAGTAATCGAAAATTTCCAGAAATTTATAGAATGGTTTGACAATAATTCACTGAAAGTTAATATTGACAAAACTAAATTAATCCGATTTAAAGCTAAAAGTATTGACTACGCTGATATTGACATAAATTATAAAAATAATAAACTGGACATGGTAAAGGACACAATGTTCTTGGGAATTAAAATAGATGAATTATGTAATTGGAAACTTCATATTGACCTAGTAGTAAACAAAATTGACAGAATTCAGATTCAGATTCAGATTCAGATTCGCTCTTAATAGAATTAGACAGCTTGTATCACAAGAAGCCGCTCTCGTTGCTTATCACGGATACGTCTCATCAATATTGAGATATGGTCTTATAGTGTGGGGCAATTCAGTAGATATGCTTAGGGCCTTTAAAGCACAAAAAAGAAGCATGAGATCAATCTGCGGTGCTGATTATTTGGACAGTTGTAAACCACTATTTAAGAAATTTAATATACTTCCATTACCCTGCCTTTACATATTGGAGATTTCTATTTTCGTGAAAAAAAATTTTCACCTCTTTCCAAAAAATAAGGATTATCCATACAGAGGTAGAAGGGTTGACGATCTATACGTTCCTCAACAAAAATTGGTACTATACTCAAGAAACACGTACTGTATGGCTATTAGAATATATAATAAAATACCAGACAAAATAAAAACATTGACATATAATAAATTTAAATCAACACTGCATAACCTTTTAATTAGTAAAATGTATTATACTATTAATGAATATCTCAATGACAAATTATGACAATTCTATTAAAATTATTGACTATCATCTTGACATTACTATTATTTTATTTCTACTACAATACAATTCTCTCTAATAAATAATGATATAAATCTATGACCCTGTAAAAGCCATTTATATGTAAGCTTCTATCAAAATAATAAGATATCCATGCTCATGAAAAACAAAATATCTGCATATATTAAATGTATAATTTAACCAATAATTTTAACATTTGCACATCGAACATTCGATAGAATATGTCGGGAAATATAACTGTAACAACCTACTAACCATATTCTGGCAAATAAATGTATTATTATTATTATTAACCACGCTGGCCCAGTGCGGATTGGACGACTTCACATACACACCTTTGAATTTCTTCGCAGTGTATGCAGGTTGCCTTACGATGTAGGAGCGTCGGTAAATGTTCATATGAAATTCTAAACACGACCGTAACCCTAGCGCCCAGTTCAGCTTTAGGTATAAATTTCAAAGACACGCCTGAGTCGGGCTACTGTATCGTTCTCTATATTGTGCCTGCACGCACGGTGCGCGCGCGACGCCAATCGCGACAATTTTGTGTACAAGTGACTTTGCATTTTCTCCAAAAGAAAAAAATGCCAAACATGTTGAAAAATGTATACAGGATTAATTTTCAGACAGGAGCCAAATTTTGTGTGCTCGTTCAGACAAGTAAACTGGGCAACTTTCACTATGGCACCAATGTTGAAATCGCAAAAAAGAATCAGCTGCTTCATAGAAATGTTCAACATCGACTGAACCTCAATGTGTGGAACAGCAGATTTTTTTCACGATTTCGAGGTTGGTCCTACATTAAAAGTTGTTTAATTTACTTGTATGTAAAAGCAAAATTTGGCACCTGCTTAAAAAGTCTATCAATGCAGGAAAAGGCGGGATTTAAACCCGCGTGTTCAATATGACGCGAATTCAAAACCCCGCCCGGTTCGAAACTTTTTCCTTTATTGATTTACATTTTTTTTAAATATTTGGCGTTTCTTCACGAAAATGCAATCATTAATGTGCAAGTTTGCTTTATTGTTAACCAAATTACATGAGATCTGTAAAGATTTCTAAATTGAACGCGGATAAGTCATTATTAACAGTGAATAAGTCTAATTTGGCTTAATAAAATACTCGGCTGGTATGTGCTCGGTGGCCCAATTGATTATGGTGTTAATGTTGAAAACGCGAGATCGAATCCTACCCAAGTCAACTTTTTTTCTTCTGATGATGTATTCATTTTTCTACAACAGATAATCTCGAAGCTCAAGAACACGCCACGAGTAACTAGAAGCGAAGCCGCTCATACAACCCCGCGTTGTGGCTCACCTTTTTTGTGAGATTAAGAGTAAACCTATTTTAAATACATAGGTTTACTCTTAATCTCACTCCAGCTTTAACACAAATATGATATCTACGATAGAACGAGCTTGCCTATAAAATACACCCTCGGCTTAAAGATATTTCAGTTTTAAGCACTCGAGAATATAAGCGTCAGAATTCCACACCTTGGTTGTCCGCTGACGAGAACATCAAACAAATCAGGATAGTTTCAGAATTTTCCAGCCCGGAGACGGGGACGGCGCGGCTGGGGTGAGAGGTGAGCGAGCAACAGAGTTACTCGCACAACACGAGGTGCTCACCGTTCTGCAGCACGGAGACGGGGAAGGCGCGGATGGGGTAGGAGGTAACCTTTAGTAGGGCTACTCACACAACACGAGGTACTTACCGTTCTGCAGCACGGAAACGGGGAAGGCGCGGATGGGGTAGGAGGTAACCTTTAGTAGGGCCACTCACACAACACGAGATACTCACCGTTCTGCAGCACGGAGACGGGGAAGGCGCGGCTGGGGTAGGAGGTAACCTTTAGTAGGGCTACTCACACAACACGAGGTACTCACCGTTCTGCAGCACGGAGACGGGGAAGGCGCGGCTGGGGTAGGAGGTAACCTTTAGTAGGGCTACTCACACAACACGAGGTACTCACCGTTCTGTAGCACGGAGACGGGGAAGACATGGCTGGGGTAGGAGGTAACCTTTAGTAGGGCTACTCACACAACACGAGGTACTTACCGTTCTGCAGCACGGAGACGGGGAAGGCGCGGCTGGGGTAGGAGGTAACCTTTAGTAGGGCTACTCACACAACACGAGGTACTCACCGTTCTGCAGCACGGAGACGGGGAAGGCGCGGCTGGGGTAGGAGGTAACCTTTAGTAGGGCTACTCACACAACACGAGGTACTCACCGTTCTGCAGCACGGAGACGGGGAAGGCGCGGCTGGGGTAGGAGGTAACCTTTAGTAGGGCTACTCACACAACACGAGGTACTCACCGTTCTGCAGCACGGAGACGGGGAAGGCGCGGCTGGGGTAGGAGGTAACCTTTAGTAGGGCTACTCACACAACACGAGGTACTCACCGTTCTGCAGCACGGAGACGGGGAAGGCATGGCTGGGGTAGGAGGTAACCTTTAGTAGGGCTACTCACACAACACGAGGTACTCACCGTTCTGCAGCCCTGAGACGGGGAAGGCGCGGCTGGGGTGAGAGGTGAGCGAGCAACAGAGTTACTCGCACAACACGAGGTGCTCACCGTTCTGCAGCACGGAGACGGGGAAGGCGCGGATGGGGTAGGAGGTAACCTTTAGTAGGGCTACTCACACAACACGAGGTACTTACCGTTCTGCAGCACGGAAACGGGGAAGGCGCGGATGGGGTAGGAGGTAACCTTTAGTAGGGCCACTCACACAACACGAGGTACTCACCGTTCTGCAGCACGGAGACGGGGAAGGCGCGGCTGGGGTAGGAGGTAACCTTTAGTAGGGCTACTCACACAACACGAGGTACTCACCGTTCTGCAGCACGGAGACGGGGAAGGCATGGCTGGGGTAGGAGGTAACCTTTAGTAGGGCTACTCACACAACACGAGGTACTTACCGTTCTGCAGCACGGAGACGGGGAAGGCGTGGCTGGGGTAGGAGGTAACCTTTAGTAGGGCTACTCACACAACACGAGGTACTCACCGTTCTGCAGCACGGAGACGGGGAAGGCGCGGCTGGGGTAGGAGGTAACCTTTAGTAGGGCTACTCACACAACACGAGGTACTCACCGTTCTGCAGCACGGAGACGGGGAAGGCGCGGCTGGGGTAGGAGGTAACCTTTAGTAGGGCTACTCACACAACACGAGGTACTCACCGTTCTGCAGCACGGAGACGGGGAAGGCGCGGCTGGGGTAGGAGGTAACCTTTAGTAGGGCTACTCACACAACACGAGGTACTCACCGTTCTGCAGCACGGAGACGGGGAAGGCGCGGCTGGGGTAGGAGGTAACCTTTAGTAGGGCTACTCACACAACACGAGGTACTCACCGTTCTGCAGCACGGAGACGGGGAAGGCGCGGCTGGGGTAGGAGGTAACCTTTAGTAGGGCTACTCACACAACACGAGGTACTCACCGTTCTGCAGCACGGAGACGGGGAAGGCATGGCTGGGGTAGGAGGTAACCTTTAGTAGGGCTACTCACACAACACGAGGTACTCACCGTTCTGCAGCACGGAGACGGGGAAGGCGCGGCTGGGGTAGGAGGTGAGCCAGCAGCGGAAGGCGGGGTGCGTATTGTGCGGCGCCAGTTGCTCGCAGCAGATGCGCTCGAGCTCGCACATCCAGGACTCCAGCACGTGGCAGTTCTGCACCACCACCCAGCCGCCGCTCGCCGCCGCAGACTTGATTAGGCTCGCCGCGATGGGGCCCTGACCAGTGCCAACGAATTGTTTGACGTGTCAGGATAGGGTATTCAGGTAGTCCGGTGATCGATTAATTATTATTTTAATTTTTTGTTTTTGAGTAAAAAAAAACAATATTTTCGCAAAGCTGAATTCAATTTTAATCTGCGTGTCACGTGACATAGAACGAAAATCAAACAAACTGTGACGTCACGGTGGATGATCATTTTAATGACAAAAATAAACAAGATTTCTCTCACTCTGAAGTATTGAAAGATGATGAATATGAAACATATTTTAAGGAACATATGTATAAACTATAGTGGACTTGTGATGTTTATAAGTTAATGTTCTGATTGAAATATATAGAACATATAAGAGGATAAACATGACGTGGGTACTGTTTAAGGCTATGAAGCGCATATTGATTTGATGGTAGATAAATACTGTTACAATCGCCCATATAGATGCACAGCTAAAGATTGAAGGGAAATTGAAAAGAAAGGAATTTGATTGAAGTAATAAGATTCTTCTAACTCTATTTGCTAATCCTTTTCTGCTGATTGAGGATTTGGTGATAAAAACTGCAAACTGTGATTTTTCTATTGTTGACTTTAATTCGGCATTTTGGTCAATTGCTTTAAAAGTTCAAGACGGATACAAAACTGCATCTGTTAAACAGGAGGGTCATTTCCAATGGACGAGTTTCCCATTTGGATTAAAGACTGCTCCAGCTATTTTTAAACGAATATGGGAAACATCCATAGCAAAATATGGATTCTCTTGATTAAATGCAAATTACATAGATGATATCTTAATATTTTCTAGGAGGTTTACAGAACATATATTACACACATACGAGTATATGAAAATTACTGGAGGCAATATTAAAAGAAAGCTTTAGACACAAATTTATGAATGAAGCTTTAGACACAAATTTATGAAATGTACGTGTGCGAAAAATGACGCCTAATATTTAGGTCACATTACAGAAAATAGCTCGGTCAAACCTCTGCAAGATTATTAAGTTGCTGTCAAACATTTCCACAATGATCCCCTCGACAGATTGTCAGCCATATGCAATCAAGACCAACCATCTGCTCATACCTGTGCACTAGACAAGTATGCACGCAAACAAGTCCGTAAAAAAATCACCCACCTGCCCCTGCCCCAGGGAGATGGTCTCGAAGCTGACCACCTTCCTCTCGGCGGCGAACTGCACCAGGCCCGCCATGGGGTCCGCGCCGGGCGACAGGATGAAGATGAGCGGCGCGCAGCAGTGGCTGTCGGCGAACGAGCGCGCCAGCTCGAAGGGCGGCGGCTCCACGAACGCGCGGCCCAGCGCGCCCGCCACCCACTGCGCCGCCAGCGGGACCAGCTTGTCCGGCCGCACGCACCTGCCCACACCGGGAGACCAATGAATGTATGAAACAACTAGCTTTCCGCTAGTTATTTTTGTTTTCCCGTGGGAATTTCATATTTTCCCGTAGAGAGAACATTTTTATAGCCTATTATATAGAACATAGCTGTGCCCGCGAAATATGATTCGCCTTAAAAGTTCAAAGAAAAAAACTGTAAATCTACTTTCCCGCGGGAGCTACTTACTTTTCCGGGATAATAAGTAGCCTATATAGTGGATCCCTGTCGTAATCCGTCTATCTACAAAATTGCACCCAAATCCATTTAGCAGTTTTTGCGTGAAAGAGTAACAAACATCCATACATACTCAGAAACTTTCGCGTTTATAATATTACTAAGGATACAATTCAAATTCGCATTCGAAATCGTAAGATTTGAATATGAATTTCCAAATCCAATATTTTTGTATAACTCCGTGAATTCTGCAACGAGTCGTGCTATCCACACGTTTTTGATTTCTACTAATAAAATGTACGCAACGTAGACATTCCGTTTTGCTTGCGGTTCACTGCCGGTTAATTAAATTAATTATTTGATTGCGTTCCGGTTTTCATTTTTTCTGTGTGAAATGGAATCTAATATAGAATTTGTTTTTAATGACAACACTGAATTAATGTTATTCAAAAATTTCATAAATTGGGAACAGTAGAAAATAATTTCACACGTGATTTGTATTCATGTTCAAATTCAAGATTCACTCCTAATGATTAAGAAATGCATCTCCAGGTCTCCGTTAACACGGTCTTAGGCACATTAATTGATAGTTACTACGTAACAAATACATTTCTTTTATACAAAAGCTTAAAATACCATCATTATATTAGCCTACAAAAGCACACCAAAAGGCGTTGCTAGAAGAAACATACTCTACGAACATACGCCGAGAATCGAGCGAAAACGTTAGAGTTGTGCAAAGAATATAAATTAAACAAGATAGCTGAAGTGAAACATAGAAAAAACAGCAGTGCAAGCATGGACTTGTCGATCAACACACATCGAACGACACAAGCAACTGTCCATTTCACTCCTTATGATTATGTCGGGTATGTCGATCATAGCTGTAAAATTTTGTCTCCATCACTAGACAACAGAGGTGGTTGAGAGAACAGATGCACTTACCGCAAAATTATAAGTTTAGCAATGCCCGTTATATCTTCGTAGGGGTGCGGGAACATGGCCTCGTGGGGCGAGGACAGATCGTAGAACTTCTTCCAGGCATCCAAGTTGCTTTCGAAGTTTTCCTTGAAGCCGCGCAGTCTGTGTGGCAGATAGTGGGGTAGAATTAGCACTGATTTTCTTTACCCAAAATTTGTTTGGTAACCCTCATGTACTCGTGTTTCTATCCGTCCGTCTATTCATCCCACGAAGCAAATACAAGTAGAGTTTTTTTTTGACGCTGTACCTATGAAATTAAGTGAACCCAAAATGCGGGACGTCAATTCAAGCCCTTTTATGATGTTAAATGAAGCGAATACTTTTTGGGATTATTAAATTAGACTACTTGATGTACAATGATGCGTATTTAATTTTAGTTGTTACTATTGTGACAATTGAAAGCAGAATGTATGAATATTTAAAATTTACAGGTATTGTTTATACTTATACGGTGTTCGCATGCGGCCTAAACAAGTTGCAAGAAAAAATTCATTGTGAGAAGTCGTGTTGTCATTCAATACATTTTATACAAAGTGAAATCAGCCTTAAACGCAAGAACAGGTATATAAATTAAAAAGCCGTTCTCTTGAACTGTCGAACTTCTCATTGGTCTTCCTCGTATACGCGTGCGGTGGACGTCTGTAACTGGTTGAAGACCCGATGACTTTTGCGCTCGGCAAATGTTGCCATAATTATGAATTTCGGGGTAGTAAAACACGGGGTAAAGGGAACGTTAAGTAGCTACCTAGTGGTGAATGGAAGTAAGTACTCGAAAAGCACGCTTTGTGGATTCGTTCAATACAAGTTTTCCTTAGTCCCTCTATAAGTATTTTAGTCAAAGTATTGAAAGTTCCAGAAGATAATGCTTCTTGTGAAGAATAAATAGGCCATATTTATTCTACTTACCTACCGAGAAAAAAGACAATTTTTATCGTTGACTAAATTTCTTTCGTTCTCGTACTTACAACAACCAATAATACAGGAGCACTTTCAAAGCCTTCACGCAACTTTTCGCTCTAACCCCGTTCAATGCCTTCGAGCGTCTCGCCCGGGTGAAACAACCGGCCCGTTCAAGACCTTCGAGTGTCAGAGCGAGTTACAACCGAACAACCGTCGAATTTAATGGTTGTAAAACGCTCTGACGTTTATTACTGAAATACTCTTACGTGATTGGATGATATAGGGGGCCATAATTTAAAACGTCATCTGATAAAAAGAGAGAGAAATAAAAATTCATGTGCAATAGGGAGATAAAAGATTTGGTTGCTGCAATCCGTTCAACGCCTCTGAGCGAGTTAAAAAACAATCCGACAACTACACCCAGAGGCTCTGAACGCGCTCCAGCATTTAATTTTTGAGTGAGCATATAAAACACAAAATCATCTAGTAGTCACTAGATGAAGCTGTCTCATTCCATAGCAGCTACTAGATGGCGCTGCTCTAAGTCCATACAAATTCGCGTTAACGCGTTCGATGCGTACGATCGAGTAGAGCTCGATAAAACTCGCACTAGGCACACTGTAAATGTGTTAAATCAGGAGAACATTGACCTATGAAGGACTACATTCCATAGGGCAGCTCCTCTTTGTATTTGCTTTGTGGACCTAGAGAATTCTTTTCATTGGATGATAGGACATGAATTCATTATCAATCAACATCATTATGAACTCATTTAAGACATTTTGCATTTTTTGGGTTGGATCCTATCAATTTTATTTGATATAAATTTTATGCATTTGAATTAATCCGCCCAGAATTCTCAGATAACTAGCAAGGCGCGCGGTTCTTGTGTGGGTTCCACAGCGCCATACTCACCCGTCCAGCTCGCTGCAGCGCACCACTTCCGCCCAGGATTTGTCGGAGAGCCAGGAGGGTGCGGGGTTCTCGTGCGGGTTCTCCAGAGCGGCTCCTCCGGTCAGGAAGAACCACACCAGCTCCTCGTCCACGCACCCCTGGAAATGCGTATACAGTTGTAACGAGACTGGCCGGATATTACGAAATTCATTGCATACTTTTACCCTTAATTTACATCTTTGTGTGTGGACTTTCCCAAAATCCTACGACGAATAGAAGACATCAGCTACTAGAAAAGGGTATTGTTTAGGGAACTCCATATTGGATGTTAGATTTATAGGTAAGCCAATTTTATCTACCTTTAATGTTCAAGTCAAGGGTAAATTTCAACAGGTCCATAAAAATGTTCATTTCCGTGGATTTTTTTATCTTAAAGTTTTTTTTTAAATTGGCGTTTTTTAAGTTTTAGATAATGTATGTATACTTGATTAATATCTAGAAGATAACTTAAAAAACAAACGAGATATACAATATTAAAAATTTCGTGCCACGGCGATGAAACATGCGTGCATGGCAATGAAACAAACGTCCACGGCAATAAAATAAGCGTCCGCGGCATTATTAAAATTGTGTGTGTGTGCGCTTGCGTGCATGTACGTGGATGCGCGTATGTACGTGTATGTGTGTGTGTGTGTATGTCAGGCATCATTTTGTAACATGGATTTGTTTTGTAGTTGACTATACAGTAAAAAACTCATCAATTCTATCCTTAAGTCATTTATTGTATTGCAGAGGGTTAACTTGACGTGTCTGTCTGAACTGTCAATATTCGGCACTACCTGTGTTACAGGTAAATATGTTTTTTTTGCCTAATCTTACCATGGCAATCAAAACATAAGTCACGGAAATGAAACACCTGGCCACGGCAATGAAACTAAATTGTGTTCCAATGCATGGCAATGAAATTTTTTTCATTGCCGTGTCTTTTTGTTCATTGCCATAGCAAATTTTGTCCACGGAAACCATGGCAATGAAAGCGTGGCGATGAAAATCAAGGCAAAAATATAAAATAACAAAAAATCTATTAATTATTCGAAGTAATAAACACTTCAAAAATAAACATAAGAGAAATGGCATTCTATTGAATGCTCAATCAAGAGGACAAATTTATTCAAATAGAAGTTATACCTATCCACGGAGATGAAAGAAAAAATGACGAGTAACATAAAAATGGAATACTTATATTTATGACGCGAAAACGCATGCACGAGTGTATATGCTTCCACGTCGAGTACTTAGGCGACACTAATATGCAACGTTTAGCGCATAAGGCGGGGGCCGCAAGGCGTTAGGTAAAACAATATTCTTAACCATGTTTAGAACACGGCGATGATAGGAAGTTCTGGGACAAATGAATTTTTATTAACCATTCATTGGACTCAATTCTGTGCGCCCGCCGTCTAAATAACCTAAAACTAAAATTTCTAAATTTAAACTTAATTTAAATGGCCGGTTAATCAATTGCTATTCTACGGTGACAGGCCAACTAAATTTAGGCAGAGCTTAAGCGTAATTCTAAAATGTCTAAAATTAGTTTTAATTGTGTTTGTGTTGCTAGCTATAGTAAAAATATTAAAAGTAAATTAATGGATGGGTCTTGTTGTTAAAGATACTAAAACAGGTTTATGTTTATATAACAGTTAATACATTTAATGTACATTTTTATCTTATTTTTAACAATATAATTGTAACTACTTAAAATATTTTTATTTTCCTATTCATTTAAGGCGAAAACAATCAATTTGGGCAAAATTAAAATTTCTACCTCATTTCTATTTGGATTTGTATTATTCATTACCAAAATGGTGGATTTTAGCAAGGTTTTAATTTTGAATCGGGATGATTTTAGTCGCCGCTAAAATTAATCAGTTTAGGAAGTTTACGCGTACGTCTGGAATAGCGTTTGGACGGCTAAACCTAAGTTGAATTGACCGTCTAAAATTAGAAACGTCAAATTCAAATTAGCAATGTCAGTTGAATTTGACAGTTACCGTAGAATAGGAAAATGGTTTAGCGACACCTAAATAAAATTAGGAAATTTAGCGGCTGCTTCAGAATTGAGTCCATTGTATTGTTAAAATATTTAAATTAATGTATTCCGTAACAATATATTAACTATTCACGTATCAAACAAAACAGTTTCAATATAAATAATCAATAGATTTTTATCAATGAGGTATAATATACATCAAGGTGACGTGTGGACAAACACGGCAATGAAAGATTTCCCGGTATAATAATTTTTTTTGAAGTTCCTATTATTCCTATTATTAAAATATTTAGTGCTCCACATAGATAACTATTTCACGTAACTAGAAAAAAATGTCAGAACATTATAATTATGTTTTTTAGTACCGATTTCATAGATGCTACGCAATTTTTGGTCCCGGGAAATTCACCCTCAAAGATAATGTAGATTTCACAATCACACTATAGAAAACATACGCATCGAGTTGAGAACCTCCTCCTTTCTTGAGTAAAAAAGTGGTTGCTACTCGTTAGCTCCTTAAAATGCTCCATAAAATGCTTTCATGAGTCTCTAAATTAATTACTAGAAATTCAAAAAACATTGTCCCAAACCTTGTCTCTGAGGATCCCTAGGGTGAGCACGAACGAAAAGACGAGCTTGTCCTTCTCGAAGAGGCTGCGGCAGACGTTCTCGTAGATGCTCTTCGTGAAATACTCGTTGAGACCGTCCAGTCGTTGATCCAGGTCGTCGCTTTTCGGGGAGTTGGCGATGGCCTGGTTGTACAGGTTTATGAACCTGCCAAGAACGAGACACATGAAATGTCAAGTGATGCGTTATCTACCTGCCGACAGTAGCTCGACAGGATTATGTGGGACGCTCCTCCTCCGCTTAGTGCACGGGGTCTACCCACTAAATCGATCTTGTGCCCAGGGCATATAAGGTAGAACTATGCGAGGTCGACGGTGGGGCGGTAGAGGCGGCCACTCACCAGGCGAGCGAGTACTGGTACATGGGGTCGAGGTTGGCGAGGTCGGCGGTGCGGCGGTAGAGCGCGGCGGCGCGCGCGGCGGTGGGGCGGTAGAGGCGGCCACTCACCAGGCGAGCGAGTACTGGTACATGGGGTCGAGGTGGGCGAGGTCGGCGGTGCAGCGGTAGAGCGCGGCGGCGCGCGCGGCGGTGGGGCGGTAGAGGCGTCGCGCGGCGTCGATGTCCCGCTCGGCCAGCGCGGCGGCCGCCTGCTTGCCCAGCACCTCGGTGGACACCGCCTTGGACGACGACAGGATCTGGTTGGCCGACTCGTCCTCCAGGATGTTGCCGGCCGACGACAGCACCTGACACCGCGCGATCGTCAGCCTCCAGATTCGCACAAATTTTCCCATCCGCAGAAATTATATTCACGGGACAGATAGGTAGATTGATAAAGAAATGGTTTCACGAGTGGTGTCAATCTTCATACAAACTTTAATCATCACCTTTGCACATTTGCTTGGACAAACCTCCAATATCTTATCCTCGATCTCCTGCAGAGTGCGCTTGTTGTTGGCGCTTTCGACGATGAGCTGGTTCTTCTTGAGCTCCAGCTCGGGCCGGTCCTGGGCAACCACGATGCCCAGCAGCTGGTCCTGCAGCCCTTGCGGCGTAATCATGAAGTTCAACAGGGTCACCTACAGGAGTACCTCTCATCATAATTGTATCAATGGACTTGGCCGTTTACGCTATGGGTAAAGATATGAAGGAGCATGCGGAGGAACAGTTAATATGCAAGATTTACTTTCACGGCTATCTCTGGCAAGTAGTGTGGGTTGCTCAGCCTCGTTGTGATGTAGAAGCGGAAGTTGTGGTTGTACTCCAGTACGTTGTCGCCCAGCTTGAGGCAGTCGACGCCACCCGCCCTGTTGACGTAAGATATATCAGAGTATAAGTGATAATTTATTTATTTTATTTATTTAAAATAATAATACAATTAAGTATAATGCTGGGACACGTGATTCAGTAAATGGGCAACCCCATTCAGCAGTACCCGCAATAATTATGTAGATAAGTAATAGGTAGATATAATGCTGGAGTGTTCCAGCAGCTGTAGCACTGCGTCAAACTGCTGGTACACATAGTTTAGTACGCGGGCAGTCTCAACCAGCCTTTAACTTTACTGCAGCGCCGCGTCCAGCTGCTGCGGGACGTGGTCTAGCAGCGCGGGCAGCCCCAGCGTGACGCCCGGTACCTGTACAGCGCCCGCAGCAGCAGCGGCTGCAGCGCCGCGTCCAGCTGCTGCGGGACGTGGTCCAGCAGCGCGGGCGGCCCCAGCGTGACGCCCGGTACCTGTACAGCGCCCGCAGCAGCAGCGGCTGCAGCGCCGCGTCCAGCTGCTGCGGGACGTGGTCCAGCAGCGCGGGCGGCCCCAGCGTGACGCCCGGTACCTGTACAGCGCCCGCAGCAGCAGCGGCTGCAGCGCCGCGTCCAGCTGCTGCGGGACGTGGTCCAGCAGCGCGGGCAGCCCCAGCGTGACGCCCGGTACCTGTACAGCGCCCGCAGCAGCAGCGGCTGCAGCGCCGCGTCCAGCTGCTGCGGGACGTGGTCCAGCAGCGCGGGCGGCCCCAGCGTGACGCCCGGTACCTGTACAGCGCTCGCAGCAGCAGCGGCTGCAGCGCCGCGTCCAGCTGCTGCGGGACGTGCTCCAGCAGCGCGGGCGGCCCCAGCGTGACGCCCGGTACCTGTACAGCGCCCGCAGCAGCAGCGGCTGCAGCGCCGCGTCCAGCTGCTGCGGGACGTGCTCCAGCAGCGCGGGCGGCCCCAGCGTGACGCCCGGTACCTGTACAGCGCCCGCAGCAGCAGCGGCTGCAGCGCCGCGTCCAGCTGCTGCGGGACGTGGTCCAGCAGCGCGGGCGGCCCCAGCGTGACGCCCGGTACCTGTACAGCGCTCGCAGCAGCAGCGGCTGCAGCGCCGCGTCCAGCTGCTGCGGGACGTGCTCCAGCAGCGCGGGCAGCCCCAACGTGACGGCCAACTCCAGCACGCGCATGTAGTTGGGGTCCGTCAGCTTGATCACTTTCAGCTGGTTCTCCCGTTCCATGTTCTTTATCCATTTGTTCGCTTGATCTGCGAATTGCGATCAACACACCGTAAAAAACAATGCGATAAAATCGATAGTTACCAGCTACCTTGCTACCGTAACCTATTCGAACACTAACTTCACTTTAATATCATTAATAATAAAAAGAAAAAGAAAGTGACTTCAACTTGATGCAATTGGATAAACTTAGACGTTCATTAGCGATTCGTTCTGTAGTTCGTCGTTCGTGGCACACGATTCAAAAGTGCCTCGCAAATGGCCGGGCTGTTTGTGACGTTTCGCTTAGTTTCTTCTAATTTAAATAGATGGCGCTTTTAATACATGTCACATGTACGTGAATTGTTATTATACGACTAAATACAAATAATCGTCAACCTGCAAAACATTTAAATTCCTCGCGTCAAAATTCTACTATAGTGACTTACCATCAGGTGGGCAGTTTGCTTGATTGCCAACTTATTTGCAATAAAAAAAATATTAGTCTGTGACAACCTCACGCAATTTATTCCGCAGCTTATGTCATCTCCATACATTTTTTCTGTGGAACGACTGTGGAAAAATAAGCATGTGGCTTTTGTCTAACTAAGGAATCTGTTCGGATTTCGGGATAGCCTTTTCGATAAAAACAGGCAAGAATCTAGCAAGGTCTAATTTCTGTCTCCTCTTGAAATTGACATTGAAATCTAATGCTACGCGTTGAGAACGTACACCAAAGGTTGTTTCTCTCACCTTGAGGGTCGATCATGAGCGGCCAACGTCGCGCCTTCTCGACAATGATGCCGTTCTCGACGGAGAAGTCGTCGACGGGCAGCCCGGCGATGTTCCACGCGCGGATCACCACCGGCTCACCCAGCGTCGTGATCAACGAGAAAGCCTCCGAACACGGTATATCTACGTAAAAATACCTGTTCGGAAATCTGGGGCACGAGCTAGATTCGCTCCCGACCCCGTGAAGTTAGTCGCATACGATCACGTGTATAAATAGGTCAGTTACGTTGCGCAAGACTGAAATGCGTCCGACTCGCGAATTGTTTTTTTATCCTAATCAAGTAAAAAGGAGTCGCCTTCGAGCTTGCGTTTGGAAAGGTTGTGTCAGTGACGTTGCGCAAGAGTGAAATGCGCCCGACTCGCGAATTGAATTAAATACCTTAGGTTCGGGGAGTTCGGCCACCTATTTAGGGCCCCCTGTTTTTGTGTGGGATGTGTGGTGAGCCTGTGAAATGTATTTGTAACGTCCACTGTTTGTAAGCTAGTGTTCTTAGAAGAGAGGAGAAGCAGAGTCCATGAGTGGGTTTTCACCACAGAGGGGCCCCTCTCTCCACTGTTGTTCCGGTGTAAGAACACTAGCCACAGTGAGTTTGTGTATTTTATTACTAATTAGTTAGATATAGAAGGCGAATTCAACTGGCAAAATTAGCTCCATGTATCACGGACGAAAGTACACCCCAGAGTTTGGTTAATGTTAAGGGCGAGAGTTGACCGCCCCCCAAAAGATCCGGCCGTGTACAAAACAATACCATTTAGTGAGCATTCTACGTAAGATTGTAATAGTACATTACTGCCGCGGTCTATAATGACTACTTTGCTGGTCGCGCTGATGATGGCCAACAGCGCAGCTCCAGGCCGACACAGCGCGGTCAGCGTGCAGCACTTGCTGGACGAGCTGAGATAAAGGCAGAGACCGTAGACCGCCTTTACAGTGAGGACAGCAAGGGCTGCAATGATGGCCAAGCTGGAAGGCCTAGAGCGTAGCTAAGCTAGCTACGCTTACCTATTTCTGCCGCAAAGCAGCAGTGCTTGCATTGCTGTGTTCCGGTTTAAAGGGTAAGATATGGCAGTGAAATTACTGGGTACTGTGACTTTACACCTTGTGTCACAAGTTGGCAACGTACACTGTGGTTCTTGTGGGGGTTGCAGTTTTGCTGCGAATCTCACAAGAGCCACATGTATTATAGGTGACTGTTACCACTTACCATCAGGTGGGCAGTTTACTTGTTTGCCAACTTTCTGCAATAAAAAAAAAAGCTCGAGGCAATCATAGCGTGACCAGCAAAGCAGTCATTGCAGGCCAAGGCTTGTATAGTGCTTTACTCAAAAATGCAAGTACCTAATCTAAATATAACCAGCAAGTAATTTAAATAAAAAATGGATCAATTAACTAGAATTTTAATTATAATGACAAATATGAAAAGTACAGTTATTAAAATTCAACACCGACTTTCCCGGTTTGATATTACTAATAGTTTGCGATAATTCTAATGCGGTGTTTGACTGCTGTATTTTTTCTTAATTTATTACTTCATTTATTTTGTACCTATCTCTATAAATACAAACAGCTGTGTGTTAAATAAAATCTTTTTGCATTTGATTTTTTAAAACGTTGTAACGTCGAAATAGCGGCCGGCAATGTTTCGCCAGCCTGTTAGAGCGGCCAGCAACTTTGCCGGCCGCTCCTTGAAACAGAACGGCAAAGTCGACTTTGCTCAAACAAGGTTGTCAAAATAATGACCACATTACATGCATTTTTGAGAGTAAAATTATTGTTTGTTTGGTTAATCGTGCGGTGACAGATTCAAAAGTAGGATATAATACGTATCACTGCTCCCTTCGACATCTTCGGCCTGATAGTCTTTTACCATCAGTCGAGATGAAGGCAAAGTCCCTGTTGTGCGTAAAAAAGTACACAGTACACTAAGGCTTATACTAATAGTTATATCTCAAGAATGAGATTAATCTTATGATGCGGGTTTGACGTTTAATGTATGGAATATCAAAAACGGCAACTTTATTTGGATCTCATCCTGGAGATGCAATTATGAGTATGAGCCTAAGTGGGTGGTAATAAAAGTCGGCTAGGGGGGTTCACGCAATAACACCACCTAGAAGACAAAGAAGCTATAATTATGGGTTAAGGTGTATGAATGATTAAATGAAAACAAAAAGCTACTTACTCAATTCGATAGTCCGTTCGTTCCAGAGCTGTATAATCTCCCTTCTATAGTTTACTGTGAAGGGTCCGAGGTACGCTATGAAGCCAGCAGATAAGAGGACGTCACCTAGATACAAAGCAATATATATTATATTAAATGATATAAAAGCCAGTAATTATTAAAATATCAATTTTATTACAAAGCTAATACGGCGAGAAAAATTGTCGATGCATCGAGAAGAATTCAGACATCAGCAGGTGCAGTAGTAGGCCCGCTCACCGAGGAAGTTGTCCAGCAGGGGCAGCAGTGGGCCCGCTCACCGAGGAAGTTGTCCAGCAGGGGCAGCAGTGGGCCCGCTCACCGAGGATGTTGTCCAGCAGGGGCAGCAGTGGGCCCGCTCACCGAGGATGTTGTCCAGCAGGGGCAGCAGTGGGCCCGCTCACCGAGGAAGTTGTCCAGCAGGGGCAGCAGTGGGCCCGCTCACCGAGGATGTTGTCCAGCAGGGGCAGCAGTGGGCCCGCTCACCGAGGATGTTGTCCAGCAGGGGCAGCAGTGGGCCCGCTCACCGAGGATGTTGTCCAGCAGGGGCAGCAGTGGGCCCGCTCACCGAGGAAGTTGTCCAGCAGGGGCAGCAGTGGGCCCGCTCACCGAGGAAGTTGTCCAGCAGGGGCAGCAGTGGGCCCGCTCACCGAGGAAGTTGTCCAGCAGGGGCAGCAGTGGGCCCGCTCACCGAGGATGTTGTCCAGCAGGGGCAGCAGTGGGCCCGCTCACCGAGGAAGTTGTCCAGCAGGGGCAGCAGTGGGCCCGCTCACCGAGGATGTTGTCCAGCAGGGGCAGCAGTGGGCCCGCTCACCGAGGATGTTGTCCAGCAGGGGCAGCAGTGGGCCCGCTCACCGAGGATGTTGTCCAGCAGGGGCAGCAGTGGGCCCGCTCACCGAGGATGTTGTCCAGCAGGGGCAGCAGTGGGCCCGCTCACCGAGGAAGTTGTCCAGCAGGGGCAGCAGTGGGCCCGCTCACCGAGGATGTTGTCCAGCAGGGGCAGCAGTGGGCCCGCTCACCGAGGATGTTGTCCAGCAGGGGCAGCAGTGGGCCCGCTCACCGAGGATGTTGTCCAGCAGGGGCAGCAGTGGGCCCGCTCACCGAGGATGTTGTCCAGCAGGGGCAGCAGTGGGCCCGCTCACCGAGGAAGTTGTCCAGCAGGGGCAGCAGTGGGCCCGCTCACCGAGGATGTTGTCCAGCAGGGGCAGCAGTGGGCCCGCTCACCGAGGATGTTGTCCAGCAGGGGCAGCAGTGGGCCCGCTCACCGAGGATGTTGTCCAGCAGGGGCAGCAGTGGGCCCGCTCACCGAGGATGTTGTCCAGCAGGGGCAGCAGTGGGCCCGCTCACCGAGGATGTTGTCCAGCAGGGGCAGCAGTGGGCCCGCTCACCGAGGAAGTTGTCCAGCAGGGGCAGCAGTGGGCCCGCTCACCGAGGATGTTGTCCAGCAGGGGCAGCAGTGGGCCCGCTCACCGAGGATGTTGTCCAGCAGGGGCAGCAGTGGGCCCGCTCACCGAGGATGTTGTCCAGCAGGGGCAGCAGTGGGCCCGCTCACCGAGGATGTTGTCCAGCAGGGGCAGCAGTGGGCCCGCTCACCGAGGATGTTGTCCAGCAGGTGCAGCAGCTGGGCGGCCAGCTCGGTCCAGCGGTCCCGCTCGCCGCCCAGTCCGCCGATGAGCTGCTCGGCTCGCGCCAGCTTGGTGGAGCACAGATCGATCTCGTCCTCCAGACCTTTCTTCTTGCGCGTCATCTCCGCGAACTCGTCGTTCAGAGCCTGCGTTGAAAGATTCCAGTTATCGGTTCACAGTTACATCAAGTCAATCATCGCATTTGGATCTGTTTTTGACTTCTCTCCAAAAACTATCATCACGACATATTTACGCAATATGTGTAAATAGAAATCATGAAATATTAATAAGCTTCAAAATCAACTAGAGAAATTTGACAGATTGTATAACCTGTTGTGCTGTGGACTGTACAAGTAATAGCGTGAAACGTATGAAATAACGCACTTGCAGCTTATCCAAGACGCTTTGCAGCTGCGCTCTCTTCTCATTGAGCGTGTTCATCTGCATCTGCAGCTCGGCTTCGGCCTCGGCGAGGGCCGCTTTTTTCGGGGCCACCACCTGCACAATCATGCCATCATTATCGAAAGAATCAACAGAAGAACTTAAGACCAGTCTATGATTAAGTAAAGACGATTGTGATGTGATAGACTGGAGAGGGAAAGAAAATGTCCATCGGTGAGCGATATGACGATGACTGCATAAAGACTTAGATTAGGTAGCTAAAAGACGATATTCAAGCATAGTTTTTATTGGTTTATTTATAACCATCTGAGAAGCAGAGGTGTTAAAATGGCGCCGCTTAACCGGAGACTCAACTGGGTGATCAAATAATTAATATAGTGGTAATATTTATTACGACGCCAAACGCCATATAGGTACGCCACAAAAGCGGTTTTGATGACGTCATTTGACATTTCCACTTTCTGATACATATACTAACATCTATGTTTACCTTGTTCTATGCAACGTAATTTTTTACACACAACAGGGGAGCTGCAACTAATGGTAAAAGTCGGAAGAAGATGGGGTCTTCACTTGGACTACTCAACAATTGATGAATACTGGCTATCTTAATCTTATAAATACATTGTCATTATACTAGCCATGTAGCTAGCCAGGCAGGCTTGCCTGTGTATAGGAAAGAGTAGTAATTGAAACTTAGATTGGTAATATGCAACACATCCTCTCTTAAATGCGTAATCTACGAAAAAAGATCTAATGGAAAGGAGTATGATCTATTTTATATATTATGCTGTTGCAAAGATTTATTAACCACAAACGTGTGATCAAAGGGTTCAAAATATAGTTGTACCTTGATCACTCTGTCATACACGTCCATGGCTCGGACCCAACGGCACAGACCCTCACAGGCTGACGACACCTTCGAGATTACAGCCGGATCGAAATCTCTGTCTGGGATGTATCTGTGACAATCAAAAGTAATAGATATAATGAAATGGATTATATTATATGCAAAAAATTGACTTTAATGAGGAATGTCACCAATCAGATTTGGACAAAAGCTAAGGTATACCAAAAATCTCAGTGTAATGTTTATGTCTACTTTTATAATATCCTTACAACGTCTTCAAAAACATACTTCTCCCTGATTTTCTTCATGGTGGCTGCAGGTATGTTGTCTTTGTCGTAATTCTTCAGGGTTTCTAAGAACTTCATGTCACCCAACATCTTCTGAGACGGCCCCCAGAAATCATCATACGGTTTTCCTGAACAATTTAACAGAAACAAATGAACAAGATCAGTCTTATCTTTGAGTGAGATCTCTTGCAGTCAATCCAGATAAACAGTCAATCCAGGTGAAGTGTAGATCCTATTCAGATAAGGTTTAGTGTGTTTCTATGTTCTCACCACACTGGAACCCAATTTTTTTCAGGGCAAGTGTGACTTAGCACTTAATGAATATCGCCACGCTTTAAATTAGTCCTCACCTTCGCTTACCATCAGGTGACATGAAGTCCCGTGCCTACTCATAATAACCAATAAAAAATGTTATCTAGCGAAATGCGTCCGGTCGAATAACATGTTACCTACTAATCAACCACCCAAAATATAAGTAGAACTTCATTCGTTCTTGATATTCATTATTGGAGACCGTGTGCGTATTGTGAGCATCGGTGGCGCTTTGGTCTCGGCACTGGACTGTGCTCCGAGTAGAATCGAGAGGCCCGCGATCGATTCCGCCATGTACCAATGTGTTTTTCGTTTCACGAATTTCATATGTACATTTATCTGATGCTCCTACGGTGAAGGAAAACATCGTAAGGAAACCTGCATACACCTCCGAAGTAATTCAAGGGTGTATGTGAAGTCAACCAATCCGCACTGGGCCAGCGTGGTTTGACTGAGGCCTAATCGCCCTAACTAGTTACGGTAGGCTCGTGCCCCTCGGTGGGGACGTGTATGAGCTGTGATGATGATTTGTGCGTACTCCGACTGCTCAGCGCGAACAAATACAGCTTCAGAACTAGCACTGTCCCAGAGCGTCCACGCGGCCACGATGCACACGGCCCCACGATTGGCATGACGCCCACGGCCCCACGATGCACACAGCCCCACGATTGGGATGACGCACACGGCCCCACGATTGGGATGACGCACACGGCCCCACGATTGGCATGACGCACACGGCCCTACTTCTGGCATGCTGTACACGGCCGCAGTGGCATAGCGCACACGATCGGACTGGCATGACGCACACAGCCCCACGATTGGCATGACGCACACGGCCCTACTTCTGGCATGCTGTACGCGGCCGCAGTGGCATTGCGCACACGGCCGGACTGGCATGACGCACACGGCCCACACCCAGCGTACCGCCCGCTAACTAACCTGCGGAATCGCAACGCCGCTCGCCGCGCATGACGCACACGGCCCTATACCCAGCGTCACACCCCAGACACTCTAATACAACTAAGTGACATTTGTACACGCGCAAATGTGTGCGTGGAATTTAGTAGGGCTGGGTGCGTGCTCGTATCAATCGAAATGACGCGGGAAGTGCAGCGACTGCCTTCTCTTTTACCCGCATAGCGCTGTCTCTGTTATCGGCCGGCGCTCGCGGCTACTCGCCCGAGCGATCGCGCGCGCCCTTGTTTATGTGTCAGTGATGTCTACGACGAAGTGCGGGGTGGGGTGAGGTATTTGAAATGAGTGCGGGGAGGTGAGTGACGTTCTGTATGGAGTACTCTTATATATTCTGTGGCAGCGTGACGGCCGCCGACTGACCTGCGGCGTCGACGCGCCGCTCGCCGCGCACGCCGCGCATGACGCACACGGCCTCCATGACGAGCTTGACCCCCTGGGGCGGGTTCTTCATGGCCTTGACGAGCGTCACGTCGGCCGGCTTGAGCGTGTCTAGCGCGTGCAGCGCGGCGGCCAGCGCGGGCGCGGCCTCGGCCAGGTCGGACTCGCAGTCGTCCTTGATGGCCTGCGCCGCCGCCGCCGCCTCGTTGGCCAGCGCCTCGTCCGCGCCCACGATCTGCCGCCCACCGAGCGCACCGAAATGCGCTTACAACGTTGGACTACTAAAAACCGTCGTCATCGGGCTCTGTCCTTTGTATTTCACTAGCTGTGCTCGCGAACTATGTTTCGTCTTAAAAGGTCAAAGAAAAATCTATAAATCTACTTTCTACTTTTACTTTTTCGAGACAATAAGTAGCCTGTCGTAATCCATCAACCTACAAAATTTCTTTCACAAACTTTCGAGTTTATAATATTAGAAAGGATTCAGCTCACTAGCTTTATTATTCTAACAAAAGTTTTACATACATAAATATTTTTGGACACCCCGTGAAATTTGTTTCTGGCATTCTATAGCGGCAATACAATCAATGTGTAATATAAAAACAACCATTTTTTAACATTTTTTGTTTTAAATCTTTTGTACGTAAACTAAAATAAAAATTTGTTTGTTTATTGCACACAGCGACCACCGTAAGGTCGTTTCATTATTAATGTTAGGTATTCGTACACGCCAGATTTTTCGTCAGTTCTGGGCCGCGCAGAGCGATAATGAGCATACGCGCCTAGAAATTTAGGATTTAAAAAGTGGTCGTAATATGTTGATATAAACAAAAAAATTTAAACCCAGACCTTTTATATTACATACTTTCTTTATCTTATATTCAATTTTGCCGGGGAGTCCAAAAGTAATCCTGAATAAGTTAGGTACATCCGGTACTCTAGGGTATAGGTTTCGTAGCACTCACCGCGACTGCCCCTACCGAGAATGTAAAAAAGGATCAGGCCTACATCTACACTAGGCGCAGGAAGTGATCACATTTTGAATAAAGATACCGTATTGTGCAACAAAGTGTTTTACGGAAAGGCAGAAAGGAGACCGACCTCCTTCTGCTTCTCGACGACGACGGTGTCCTGCTCGATCTTGATCATGAGCTTCTCGGTGCGGTCCGAGGTGTCCAGCAGCCGCGGCCGCAGCCCCCGCAGCGCGCCCTGCATCAGCCCCACCTGCCCCGCCGCGTACGCCAGCCGCTCCAGGCCCGTCGAGTACCTGACCCACCGCGCCACCGAACCGACCCAACCCAATCGAATATTGTAAGGGATCTCGCGCACTAAGCGACCACGGCCAGTGGCCGTGTGGGATCAGGAGATCTTATTCTGCTAGTATTTATGCATTTTCAGCCTGTCAATAACGCTTTGATAGCACTGCTTTTTGACAGTTATCGTTGGGTAACCGATGACTAAGTTAAACGTTTATCACTTTTGACTTATCAAAAAATTGTGGTCCTGGTATATTTAGCCGTTGAAACCTAAAAGAAAGAGTCAGCGGTTTGTCCCTTAGTTGACTCTCGGACTGCCTCTCCCGAGTCAGTCTACTTCATAGCTCAAATCCTAGTGGTTGCTTCCGCAGCTAGCTCGTCAATTCCTTATCCTTTTCTATTCCAAATTAAGTTTTAAATCTTATTTGAAGTAAAATGATTAAGTGAAAAAATAAATTATTTTTTTAAAAAGGCTCTGGATATTCTAATTATAACGCGAACGAACGATTAGCAGAATTAGTTAACTATAGAACCATATGAACGATCGCGCATTTGGTCGCAACGACCAAATACCAGTGGTCACAAATGAATCGTCGCGTCTGGTCGTGGTGGTGACCGTTAGTGCGTAAGATCCCTAAATCAAATCAAGTCCTTTATTGCTCTCAAGTGTTGTCTATTCCAGACTATTACTCTAAGACGTTTAGTCCATCATTGATCGAACATTTATTTATGCTCTCAAGTGGTCATTGCTCTCAAGTATTATCTATTCCAGGCATTTTTAGGGACATAGAGAGTTACAATAATAAACAGACTAACAAATTCACAATACATTAACCAATAAAGTGTGCACAGACACCTTATACATTTGATTCTAAGCAAACAAAAAAGAGAGGACAGAATAAAGCGCAAACTATAACTATCGAGCCACAGGAATGCGTCACATTTAAGTGTATTAATTAAAAAACTTGTTATATATACGGCTGATTTTATGAGAGAGAGAGATGTGTCAGTCCTCAATTATTGACATGTTAATTTTTTTAAACCACAGACTATGAATACTGTGATAGGGTCAGCTTGTTTAAATGTGACTTAGAGGACAACATTTAAGGCCTAACTGGCCTTAAATGATGCCCTAATGTTAAAAAAGTCCAACAAATAAACCATACTGCAAATCATTAACTGATTCATCAGTATCTTCTTCAAATTCTTGGATCATAAAAATAAAACTGTTCTCACCGTATCCTCGCCTTTGTGACTTGATCAACCTTCATAGTGTAAAGATTCTGGAACGCCTTTATCAACTCCAGGTAGCTGGTCGGCGTCACATACACTTTCCTCTTTTGGTCGGCATAAAATCTAAACACAATGAAATCATGCAAACAGTAAATCCTTGAGGTAATGCTCTATCATCTAGTAAATACTTGAAGTCCCTAGATAGCCCAGAGGCTGATATCTCCACGGAACGGTCGGACAGACATACGGACGGACGGACGGAAAGAAAGTTTGAGCGTCGGTGGCGCTGTGGACTCGGCACTGGCCTTCTAATCGGGAGGTCCGCGACTCGATCCTGCCATGTACCAATGTGTTTTTCATTTCTCAAATTTCATATGTACATTTATCCGACGCTCCTACGGTAAAGGAAAACATCGTGAGGCAACCTGCATACTCGTACATCCGCGAAGAAATTCAAAGGTGTATGTGAAGTCGACCAGCCCGCACTGGGCCAGCGTGGTTGACTGAGACCAAAACAACTTAGGGTAGGCTCTAGCCCCTCGGTGGGGACGTATCGTGTATGGAGTGTGATGACGATGGGCGACTCACCGGTCGGCGAGGTCGACGACGGAGACGTGGAACAGCTGGCAGAGGCGCACGCAGGCGGCGCGCAGGCCGTCGTCGATGCCCTCCATCCGCGAGATGAACATGGACGCCACGCGCTCCAGGGCCTCCGGGGGCCACTCGCTGAACCTGTGCACGCCCCGGACACCATACAACGTTCGCAAATCAATAACCTATTACTACTACTTAAGCAAATGACGTTTGTACACGCGCAAATGTGTGCGTGGAATCTAGTGGGGCTGAGTCAGGGGAGGTTTCACTCCGCAGTTTAGGTACGTTTGGCCGGGCGGACCGACCGGGCGGTATGTGGCAAAAGCTTGTCGCTCGGCTCGCACGCTGGCCTCGTCGCACGTAATAATTGAGGTCATTTTTGTAACGATAACTGCACATCGGTGAGTGGGAACCCTGCGCTCTTATCGCCAAACCGGTATCGGGTCAGCGACGCGTGAAGGAATTGGAACGCTCGTGTCATGCAATAAATTTCAATTTCCCGTGCAGTCAGATGAGGGTCGTAAGATTAGGTAAATTTTCATACTTAAACTTGGCTTTTCTTCGAGAGTGATCCTTCTGTACTATTATTACAGTACTGTTATTTATTCTGTGGCTGAGTGCGCGGTTTTCAAACGAAATGACGCGGGAAGTGCAGCGACTGCCTTCTCTTTTATCCGCATAGCGCTGTCTCTGTTATCGGCCGGCGCTCGCGTCTACTCGCCCGAGCGATCGCGCGCGCCCTTGTTTAAGTGTCAGTGATGTCTACTACGAAGTGCGGGGTGAGGAGAGGTATTTGAAATGAGTGCGGGGAGGTGAGTGGCCGTTCTGTACGGAGTACTGTTATATTCTGTGCCTGGGGGAAAGCCGCGAATGGTGGGAGGCACAGCTTCGTTCATATTTTGCGAAATAATAAAAATTAAACAAATTGAATAAGGGTGCCGCTTTGATGATTGATCGCTTTATTGCATTGTACTATGCCAAGCTGACAACAATATAAAACATATACACTTTTCGTGATTGTACTAAAGTCTATGATCTATGGATTTCATAAGAACACTCCTATGTGTTAAGAGGACTGTGAAGTGACGATTAATAGCTCGAGTAGGCATGTTCAAAAATGCTATTTGTTGCACACCGCTTAGAGTCGAAAGTCCGAGGTAAGTGCCCAAGTTTGGGCGATAACTGTTTTACCCCCCTAAACCTTTACGAAATTAGATAGTGTTGATCTCATTAGATTCAGTATACCTTAATATATGTTTGTACGTTTTGCTTTTTTTGTAATTCAGAATAATTTTGTTAAAAAAGATAAAAATGCTCAAGGTAGTTTTTAAGTCTAAAATATGAATATTTAGATGCTAATAATTTATATTCTGAGCAATATTACTTCAAAATCAAAACGTACAAACCTTGATTTTCATTATATCTACAACATTTCGAAAAATTATGAAAATTGGACTATGTAAAGAGGGAGAAAAGAGTTATCGCTTTTTGTATGAAAATTTACAGATTCACAAACCTCTTAACTTATAAAACATAAGCTGTTATATTTTTTTCAATAAAAGTGGCCAGCGTCAGCGTAATCACTATTAAAATTTCCATGAAAAAAGTTAAAATCACATCAATTAATTATTTATTACCTCATTTGTCACAATTACATCGAGTTTTGTTTACATGAATAACCTACATGAAATACAGATTTTGTTTTTTCAACGTAATTTTAGGTTATACATAATAGTAGGTATATTAACTTAAACGCGGTCGAAGTTTTCTTTTTTCAGAATTGCACACCGGGTGTAAGTGGCGGTGTACCGTTTTTTTATTTAACAGTGAGTTCACACCATTACTCTAAATTGAAAATGATCCTTCAAGGCTTACCAGTCGATGGTGCAGCAGTTGACTAGCGAGGGGAACATGCGCAGGCGGCTACGGAACGAATCCCCAATGGGGGATAGCGCCAGCGCGGCGCGTAGGCTGGCCCTGACGCGCTCCACGTAGAACCCGAACATCGCCAGGGGGGTGGTCTCAATTTTCTTTCCCTACGGCAGATCGACAACTGAACGACAGAGCGAAGGCCGATTAGTTAGGATTACTCTAAAAGTTAGGATTAGGAGGCACCAGGAAGAATGGGCCAAACAAAATGGAATGAAGCACGCCAAGTTCTTTATGGGCATGGACAACTGGCTCAAATTTACATTGAGCTCTAGCAGATCCCAGATCCGCCTAATGCTCGGTGCTCTCACCGGACATTTTGGCACTAGAATCATGCTAATCAGGATGGGACTAGCCAGGTCCAAAATCTGTAGGGCCTGCAACTTGCCTGCAAGGATAAAGAGGAAAGCATGGAACATTTGCTGTGCCATTGCGATGCTCTTGCCTGCAGGAGGCTAATGCTGACGGGAATCGGTTATCCAAAACCGGAAGATTACAGGGCCATGTCACCAAAGGACGCCATCAAGGTCATGGGAACGGTGAACTGGACCGAAGGTGGTGATGGCTTTAGGGACTAACACCTGCGGGCCTAGCACGGTACAAAGACAAAATCTCCCCAGGGGCCGGACAAATCTTTGTCTATTCCTTCATCTTTCTCCTATTAGCTAGCATGGCACCAGGGAAAGACTAGTTTGACTCCGGAGAAATGGTTTCTCCCAACAATGCTACCAATATACGGAAAAAAATTATAGAGAGTATAACCCAAACAAATTGAAAGAACTTGACAACACATTCATGTCACATACGCACCGGTGAGTTTTTAAATTGTAGGTATAATCATAAAGTCAGGTAATTTCATAGTTTATGGTATGTTATCAGATTCAAATTAATAACATACCTATGACACTTCCACTGCGGACCCACCATTTCAATTATTTTATTTTCGTTTATTGTATAGGCGTGTTCAAGCAAGATAAGCACGGATTGCAATACTTTTAATATCAACGTTTTTCATTACATTTTTCGTGTTGACTTTTCATGCCAATTTCGTGTGTTCCATAAAAACATTTTCGCTTCGAAAAGCTACCATCAAATATACAGATTATTAGATGGGTTCACTAATACCAATTTAATTAATAATACCACTATTTAATTTAATACTATATAGTATATCTAACACCCCTTTACAATGTTTTTTGGAGGATAAAGGATTTAAAAAAATAATTGAAAAAGAAAAATACATAATAATAGTTTTAGCCGATTCAGATTTGTTCTACCGTTTCATTTGTAACAAGTAAAGCGCAAAAATTAAAAAAAGACACTTGCGACATGGTAATAGATGTTAAAAACGAAAAATGTTAAGTATAAAACCTTTTGTCTGCACCTCAATAGCTCGAAGAGTAATATCTCTTCTCAAAACGTCAAAAAGGGATTAATTTTCTCTATTTTTTTAGCGCCGTGCTAAGCAAATGGAGAATTTTTCCACTACCAATGTCACTGAGAGAGATATAAATTTAAACCTTTGCCCCCATGCTAGATACAGGGGAGTAACTGATTTTCTCTCTTGTCAAAAAGACATAAGTGGTGGAGAGAGATCTTTTCCACGCCCCGTGCTAGGCCCGCTGGGGATGCACAATATATGCAGAGTGGGTCGAAGTGCAAAGGCTCACTACTTGGGCCACCCCACTTCTAAGATAAGAATAGTTAGGATGGCCGTACCTAGCCAGCCAGACTCAGAACACCTACTATTTTCTAATGCAGGTTCAGCTCCGATTATGTCCGGCATTCACTTGGCAAGGCGTACGCTATCTTAACACACACACATACACACACACTTACACACGACCTGTTTGTAAATGTTAAAAATACGTAGTATACATACACAGTATGTTTCTATAAATGGCTTATGTGCTACTATGTATATTTTAGTTAATGCTTAATAGAAATGCTGTAGAAACATTGTTTATGTAGTAAAATAAAAATAAAATTAAAATTGTCCAAACTAAAATGTTTACCGACTCCCTGATGGCGCCCTGCATCTTGTCGAGGATCTCCACCTTCTCGTCCATGCCGTACAGGTTCGGGATGTCGCCGGTGTTCAGCAACATGTTGATATCCTCCAGCATCCCCTCATACATGATCTGTCACATAGATTTGCAAACTTCAGTTTTTTTTCGCTGTCCAGCAAAATCAAAATGCTATTTCGTTTAGATAATATACTATTTATAACTACGTGTACTGTGGCTGTAACCACTTACCATCAGATGGGCGGCCTGCCTGTTTCCCGACTTGCCTGTATAATAACCGACTTCAAAAACACTTAAAAGTCAAAAATAATTTCAGAATACACACATATTTTTATATTGAAATCAGTGGCAAATTTTAAGACTTTCCAGGCGATCATCGTTTAGGATCGACTTCAATATAAAAATGTAATGTGTGTATTCTTATATTATTTCTGACTTTAAGTATTTTTAAGTCGGTTTTTATATTCTGTAAAAAATACTTTTTATCTATCTTTTTAGCGACTTGAATAGCAGGTCACCGAAGCAATTATAAAGAATACAAGCACGGGTTGATACGTGATCATAAAATCAAGAGAACCCTCACTCCTAATCGTAAAGAAACCTTCCATCATCAGCTTAGCATCATGATATGAAGACTTCCAGACGCAAATACCTAAATAGCTTTAAATAAAATGTAAAGAAAATGTGGAAAGTGCCTAAAAAATTTGCGAGTTCCCTATTTACCCGGGATGCCGTTCTCAGATCCTGACTTTGGTGGCAATGGGACCACATCTGGAGGCCAAAATTGGCGGAGTAATGGCGTAACATACACACAAAAAATCATACGCGTTGAATTGAGAACCTACTCATTTTTTGAAGTCGGTTGAAAAAGACAATCACCTGGTTATCGGCAAACAGGAACACGAGCGGCTTCCCGATGATGCCGGCCTTCATGAGCAGCTTGCGGATGTCCTCGCGCCACTCGTTCTGCCCGTACGCGCGAGATATTTCGATCTGCCAGTATTCATTATTTGTCAAGCCTGACAGAATCCACTTTAAAAATATTATTAGTGAATTTAATTAAAGTATTCATTATTCTATACAAAATGCGAAATGCTGTTTTAATCTCCACTAAGCGAGTGAATATTTTAGTGATCACACGAACTAGTTACATGTTATTATATGTTGTGTTTGGTACAACAACATAATTTATAAAATGATCAGTGTCCGACAGATAGGTGATTTTCAGGCTAAACCGAATCTTCGGTTCTGATCTCTGTTTCGGCCGAAACCGAAACTTAGACATATAATTTATAATTTTTGTAACATGCTTAGTTTTTATACATAAGTATATTAATAGTTAAGTTTTCTTAAATAGTATGGAAACAACAAATAAAATTGGTAACAAAAATTAATGATTTATTTTAAAATGTTATTTTAACGAACACACCCGAAGTTAGCCGAAGGACGCACGATAGTGACGAACACCGAGTTTCGCCGGGACCCAACGTCCGGTCGTATTTTGGCCGAAACCGAACCTTCGGTCGGTTTTTTAAAATGATAATGTTAGTAAGTAAATTTTTCTGACATAAGATTTTTTTTCGACATTCTAAGTGTATCAGTTTTGTTGACCATAGACAAGCTTTTTTTGACAAAAAAAAGCTAAGCAAAGAATGGCAAAATTATAGATACAGATCGAGCGGTGAGCGCCAGGGACTCTAACAGAGCGCATTTCTGACCGCCCCAAAAAACGGTTTTGTTGGCCATAGACAAGCATTTTTTTCAAACAGGGAAGCAAAGAATAGCAAAATATACATCTAAAAGTCACAATATTGCCATTACAAATATCTCGAAAAGAAAACAGTTTGGAAATAAACCAAAAATATGATTAACATGCACATGAAGTTACTGAGGAGACCAGGTGAAGCTCGCTACCGTCTTGGGCGTTATCGTCACTTACCATCAGGCAAGATGAAGGCCGTGAGCTTCCATTTCAAATTCAAATATTATACAACACCACGTGTAAAAAATTTGAAACTTGCGATATTCCTATACCTGGACAACATTCATCTCCAGGATGCTGGAGGCCAGCTTGACGGCACTGCTCCTACCGCTTCCGCCCACGCCTATCAGCAGCAGGTTACCTGATGCCGACACGTTAGTTTATTCCAAAGTTCCAAGTTAAAATTTCCCCTCGGGCAATATTCGAACCTAGGTAATTTTAAAGGCAACGAAAAGGCTACAAATATAAAATGAGTGACTTAGTTTTATTCTGTAAAAAAACCTAAACTGGACGTTGATACGAAGCTACTCTACGTCTACTTTGGCTTAACAAGGCAGAAAGAGATCAATGCAGTTGAAATTTCGGACGGGTTTAATAAGTCCACGGCCAATTTGGTCATGTATGTTTAAACAATGGGATGTAAATTTTTTCTTGTATTATTTTATTAATTTTTCAATTAATTTAGCATTTTAATAGAAAATGCAAAGTCACAAATATAAAATATTATACAGACTTTTATTTTCATATTGATCCGGCTCGAAGGACTACAACGTTCGATGTCTCAAAAAGTGCCAAAGCTCTGTGAGATAAATTCAAAAAATAAACAAGACTGAATGCAAGTTCCAAGAGTATATGTATATATCATGTCATGACCACAATTTGAGTAGCAGGCAAAAAGTGTATGTGACCCAACCTATTTTTAGTTCTTTACGACGCAGGTTCTCGGGGTTTGCGGATAGGATAGATGGAGGTCAAATACGAGCGAGAATGTATCAATTCTCGCTTTGTCTTCCGGAATGTGAAACGGAAAAGTGGAATAGGAGTATGGGTTCGAGTAGTTATCGCAGAAGGCGTGGAGAGGAAAGGTGCAGTAGTGCAGTATATAATAATAATAATAATAATAAATTAATTTATTTGTCTTTCCATACATTATATTGTTGCTTAAGTACTACTTATAAGTATTTTACAAAGACAAAACGGCTTACAACTCAGTGGTCACCGACTAGCGACAACCTCTGTTATTCTGTCGCAACCTTTAACCATTTAATGTTCATAGCTATAGCATAAGGAGTAGAAACAAGAAACAGCAAAACTAACATAAAATAGTAGATTGCACAACAAGGGCACAAAATGAACCATTAAAGCAAATAAATAAATTATCGCAAGTTATTCTGTGATGTTTTATTGAGCATTGTTGGCTGTTGGGCCTAAGAATCATTGTCTAAAAGAAAATTTTACTTTATGCTCTAGAACATTAAAAGCCATTTTATGCAGCCTATAAACGACATAAAGACGAACTTTGCGAGCACGAGAAGTGAAAAACAACTTAATAAACATTATCAATGCGAGACTACCAGGGATTGCCGTTCAAGCAGCCATTCACGACATTTAGTTCGAAAAGTAAGAAGCGAACCAGAACCTGTCCGAATGGGCGGTGGCAAGTCATTCCATATTTTAGCAGCAGCATAACAGCGTATATGTAGATAACAACAGCGAAATGTTGTCAAGAAGGCGAAAATGAGAGAATGGTTGCTAGCAGAGGAGACGCATGCTAGTTACCGAACCAAAATTACTGCTGTGACGGCTGCGAGTATAGCGTGCACATAGCCTCACCACGATAAAATCTGGTAACCACAGATACGGGACTCCGGGTGATGCTCCATCATTAAAATCACAGATCAGGCAACCAGTCACGGGTAGGATTCCAGGTGGTACTCCAACTACACTCACGAGTAAGATTCCAGTAGTAATCCATCATCAACATCAGAGGTCCTATCTGGCAACCATAGTCACGCGTAGGATTCCAGTTGGTACTCTTACTACAGGGGCCTAATTCCGCTAATCTTAACGTCGTTCTCGTATCTTGATAGCGTTTCAATAAAACTGCTTTTGTCGCTTTTATACGAATTTCCTGGTGGAATTTATTCCTATTACAATTTCTTGATAAGTCAATGGTAACAATGTTTGGGTTGGTAATCGCTTAACCAACAACAATTGTCTCAAAAAGCGATGCTCTTGAAGCGTTATTCGTTATAGCCTCGTCACAAATGCGTTATCGCTAGTAGAATAACGCCCCAGTAGTAGTCAACATCACAGGTCCTATCTGGCAACCCCAATCGCGAGTAGGATTCCAGGTGGTAATCCAACTACACCCATGGGTAAAATGGTGACTGAGTGATACTCCTGTCAGGTCCTACCGTTGTCCTGCAGCAGCACGCGGCAGCAGCGGGACACGTGGTCCAGCGCGTAGCGGAACATCACCAGCGGCATGGGCGCCGACGACACCGCGTTGTACTCCTCCAGGTAGTACTCCATCTTCGCCGCCATGTCCTCCAGGTCCATTACCTGGACGGTATACAATACAATCAATATGAAAGTAGCTTTATTCTACTCTTGGCTCGGTTAAACGATAGTAGGGCCTTTAAGACTACCTACGAGTATCATTTATTTTTGTACACTCGAAGCTATGTATTTTTTAACAACCTGAAGCTGGGTTTGTTCTTTTTTAATACTAGACATGGTCAAAAGTTTAAAGATAGATAAATTCTTTAGTGTAAATAAAAATACTACACATAATAAATAATAAAAAAAATTATGATACATAGGCCTTATCGCTACGAACGGTTTCTTTCAAGCTACCTTACGATGGATTAAATTTACGAAAACAAAATTAGGGAAGTTAGCAATATATTTGAACACACTTGAATATAAGTCATATACTTCAAAAATACTCCTAGACTTACAAATATATCCAAACATAACTTCCCTACACAGTTCTTATACAACTACAGTTACAGACAGTAAACTGAATGATTTTTTTTAATATGTTAAGTGACTTCGCAATTTTAGTTATTCCATAAACACGTCGGATTATAGGTAAGATGAAGCGTGAGGGCTAAAGAGGATTGTTATAAGAAGGAAAGATATGAGCATTCAAGCTCTGCTTTAATGCGGCGCACGGCAATGCTACGCGCGATTATTTAGCTTCGCAATGCATGAAAATGTTAGTGATAACGTCCACTGCAACCTACGGACACGCCACTCATGTACTGACGTCATTGGTACACACGTGTCCAACCCCTTAGACAAAACCCACATGCTAATTTTTCCGCAGTCGTTCCGCAGAAAAAATGTATGAAAATAATATTAGCATGTGACAATATCACGCTACTTTTTTCGCACCTAATGTCATCTCCATACGTAACGACTGCGGAAAAATTAGCGTGTGGGTTTTGTCTAAGGGATTTGATTGGATATGTCACTCAAGTAGCTCAACTCTGCGCGCGCTATCTGGTTAGCGGTGTGGGTCCATACACTTATCTTTTTACAGCAGTGCATGCGTGGTCAACTGCGTGTGTCAGCCAGCACATAATAAATATTAATACTACGTACAGAAATTGCACTAATTTGATCTTGAAAAAAGCCGACATTTCAAATAACTAAATTTTGAGCATCCAAGCTGAATCACACCTTAACACCACGGGTTGGCGTATGTTATTTGAAATTCAAGCCTCACGTCGCTAGGTGTACGAGCTCGAGCGACACGGTTGTTATTATTGATAAACTAGCTTCTGCCCGCGACTTCGTCTGCGTGGACTTCAGAATTGGGTCTAAAGCTTCGCTCGTTAACAATTTTTAATCGTCCCACGGGAACTATTACATGTCCTTTTCCATAGCTTAGGTGACATGCATACCAAATTTCAAAGCTGTCTGCCCGCGGCTTAGCTCGTAACCAATTTTCAATTTTCCCTCGGGAACTACTTCAGGAATCGGGATAGAAGGCCTATGTTCTTTTCCATGTCAAAGGCTACATGCATGCCAAATTTCATCCAAATCCGTTCAGCCGTTATTGCGTGATTGAGTAACAAACATCCAAACATACAAACATCCACACTTTCACATTTATAATATTGGTAGGATAATCAAGCGCGCAAGAAAGCGCGCGAAACGTTACTATATGTCTGGGGCCTAATTCCGCTAATCTTAACGTCGTGGTCATGTCTTGATAGCGTTTCAATAAAACTGCTTTTGTCTAACTGATTTTAAACGTATTTCCTGGTGCAATTTATACGCACTACAATTCCTAGATAAATCAATAGTTAGTAGTTTAACCAACAATGACTGTCACAAAAAGCGATGCTATTGAAGCGTTATTGACACGCCACAAATGCGTTAACGCTAGCAGAATAACGCCCCAGTGAGATGCGTTATTCTCAAGACCGCGGCACACAGAACAATATACTCCGAGCGGAGCGCGGCAGCCCTGCTGCTTTTGCACTGTCAGTGTGCGCGGAACGGTAGGTACTTATCTTGTACCTAAACGCGTAGTGACGGAGGCTGGGGTCAGTTCATTCATGTGTTCGTGACGTCATAGAGCTCCGCGTCCGTGTAAAGCATGACCGTGGGTAGCTACGAATTTAGTATTAGTAATGGAAACGTCGATCCACGAGGGCTGACAAGCTCACACATGCAGCTATATAACGTGAGCGTGGTCATCGTGCACCGCATTCGCCGCAGTGGTCGCCTTTTGCGTATTGTACAAAATCGGAAATATAGAAAGAAATATTCTATTTGGTCGCACAGATACAAAAGAAACAGAATTACAATATACACAAACAATTAGGTGCCAGAATGCAAAATAATAAAAAATGACAGGTTGTGCGAGGCCAAAAAGGTCCCAGCCTCATCTAATGCTATTGGCAGCAGAGCCGAAACAGCGCTGGTTTTCAGGCAGAGCCTCTGCTGTGGCCATGTAAGTGAAATGCATATTAAACTATGATCATTATTCTCGCAAACCAGCCATGAATCTTGATCGCTCACCTGATCATATATTTTGGGATCGGCGTCGGGCTCCATGTAGCTGCCGAAGAACACGTTGGCGACGTGCTCCTGGGTGCACTTCTCCCCCTCGGGAATGTAGCCCGCCTCCGACATCACCTGGTCCAGGTGCACTCGGAAGTGTGCGTACACGGCCTTGTGCATCACGTCGAACAGCTTTAGCCTTGAGAGGGAAACTATGTTATTTCAACACAGTGTTGCCACTGAATAAACAGAGTTGCCTTATCTAAAATTTTATTTGCCGTATTAATGAATAAAAAACACATAAAAATTACCGTAGTATGTACATTCATATTCAAACTAAACTAATAAAATAACCGTATTCTTTTAATTTATTAGTTTTGGGTATTAAATTTAAATGTGCAATGTCCTTGTGTGTGTGCGTTGACTGTCTAAGGTTGCATTATTATATAAGAGTAAAAAATAAACGTTCACGACAAACACGTGCTTATAATTTTATCAACTCTTTTTCTCTACATTAAAGTTGACATATTTTAATAATATCTCGACATCAGTGTACGTCCTTATCATTCCCCGTAACATGTCCACCAAAAAACACGATATGATATAGTGGTTTAAAAAGTGAAACTTTTTTACTTCACCTCAAATTTTTTCGTCCATCTATCGCATGTCGCATTCCACAAAAATATGAGACCTTTAATTTCACTATTTCGTATAGATCACGATTGGTCTATGCGTTAGATCTGCGACTTTAAATCTGTGTGACAGTGATTCGACCGTGGTGGAGAGTGTTGTTTTTTCATAAATTAGATTTTTTGAATTATATTTTTTAAAGTGGACATTTTTTAAAATAAAAAAACTCAATTTTTATCGTATTTTGACAGTTTACCGCGATAAACCGCTTTATCATATCTTGTTTTCGTAGTCCTGCTACGAGGGCATAGGCTCGTACGACTAGTTCTAGATAAAGCGGCTGTACGGCTGGCCCCCTGTCGGCGTCGTCGATGAACGGCCAGCGAAGGGGTCTCGCCTGGAGCACGTGTTGCCGTCATCGACGACCGGTCAGTGAGGGGGTCACGGGGACGCGGCTGTCAGCGTCGCCGATGGACTGGCAAGCTAGCGGGGCCACCTGTCGCCATCGCCGATGACTGGCTAGCGAGGGGGTCTTGCGGGGCGCATCTGTCGGTGTCGTCGTTGCCCGGCCAGTGAGGGGGTTTCACGGAGCGCACCTGTCGGCGTTGCCGTTGCCCGGCCAGCGAGGGCGTCTCGCGGGGCGCACCTGTCGGCGTTGCCGTTGCCCGGCCAGCGAGGGGGTCTCGCGGGGCGCACCTGTCGGCGTCGTCGCTGACCGGCCAGCGAGGGGGTCTCGCAGGGCGCACCTGTCGGCGTCGTCGCTGACCGGTCAGCGAGGGGTCTCGCGGGGCGCACCCGCCGGCGTCCCCTCGCTGACCGGTCAGCGAGGGGGTCTCCCGGGGCGCATCCGTCGGCGTCCCCGTTGCTCGGCCAGCGAGGGGGTCTCTCGGGGCGCAGCGCACCTGTCGGCGTCGTCGACGAGCCGGTCGCCGAAGACGCGCGCGGCCTCGTGCAGCCACAGCAGCGCCAGCTTGCCGGCCGCCCGCAGCCGCGCCGCCGGCACCAGCGCCACGCCGCGCACCACGCGCGCCGCGTCGCGCAGGTTGAACAGGTAGTGGCACCGGCTCGGCGTCGGCAGGAACTGCGCGCGCGCCGCCTTGTACACCTCCAGCGTGGCGCCCACTATCGCCTGCCGAGCGCCACCGATCGGAACGCATCAAATCGATACTTCTCAATGCGCAACCTCGACACGGGACGCCTTTTACAGTCTCAGGCGTCAACAGAGTCCTCAAGTCCCTTAATGGAGATGTCATGTAAGCCTACGTTTATATTCATGCTTAACGTGTTGGATTGTAAACTCCGGCGAGCGCGCAGCTAAATTGCACACTAGCATTCAAAATATTTATTTATTCTTTTAATATTAGATAAGTGAGCAAAGTAAGTTTGCGAAATTGGCTTATTGAAAGATATGTTTTTATCAAATTATAATGAAACTTAAATAATGCTGTGAAAACTACGTTTATAATATTTATAAAAAAATAAAAATGATAAGCTGTCGAGGTCACTTCGTACCTTCGTCTGCCTGACGATCGCGTCGGTGAAGCCCCTGGCGAAGTGCCAGTCGAGGATGGTGCCGAAGATGCGCGCCAGCGTGGGGTCCGCGAACGAGTCCACCGCCACCAGCACCGCGTGCCGCGCCAGCCGCGCCGGCAGCCCGCGCGCCGCCCCGCCGCCGCCCGCCGGCAGCGCCGCCCCCACCGGCACCTGCACACGGCTGCGTTCGAAAACGTCCTCCGAGTGCACTCGCTCACACGAAGAGTACAAGGTCCGAGAACATTTCGGGTGCACTCGGAAGTTGGAGTGGCGTGTCCGAGAACGCTGCGGAGTGCACTCGATCGAGTCGAATCTCACCCGCCTAATAGAGCGAGGTGTGATTTCACTCCATTGTATTTGGCGGGAAATTGTGTGGATTTTAAAGTTGTTCGTGATTGTGATTACAATAAAAAATTTAGATTTCACATTCACACACAACTTGTGCATCTCGGGGAGCGGGGATACGTTTCGTAACGTCGACAATAAGTTAATTTTAGTTGCGAGACGATTGTAAGTGACAACATTGTAAAATGGGCCTTCATCTCTACCGAAGCCAGGTTAGGCTGCGATTTAATTTTATTCATATTTTGTTGGCTTTAGCAACTGGCACCTTCCTTTTTATTTTCGTAGATGAAACAGAAAAATGTAATCAATGGATTATTGCAAACGGACGCGGCGATGAAAACACAAATAATATATTTGTTTATGTACGAGTATACAAAGCAGACCAGATACGTGCCGTCCGAAAACAACCAATACTCCGACCACCCCGACCGGCCACTCTCCCCCCACCACCGACTTACTCCAGACCAGGTGAGGTTTGCGAACGCAGCCCAGGGGACGGTCACCGAGGCCGGCACCCCGCGGGCCCCGTCGCCACGTGGTACGCTGCGTGATGAGTCCCACGCCTCACAGGACCAGGTGAGGTGTATATCTCACCATGTCTATCAAGTCCTACCACCCCTTAAGGTTGTACTAGCGTTCGTGTTCTAGCTGTACTATCTGTAAAGCATGAGATGTATGACTCGCCGTCACGTCTCTTTGTCGCGTGCGCTTCCAGACTCGGTAGAAATAATTTTTCTCACTCATCCAATCTTAAATGTATTCCCTTATCTAAAATAGGGGCAACACGCCTAGTAACAGCTCTTGTGCAAGAGCTCCTCGCCTCAACCGATGCTCTTCCTCCACGAATTGCTCTGCCTCTTGCACAACTGCTGCGCCAACTCCCATTATCGCGAAGTTCACCTCCGAGCTAACCAGTACTACGTAATAATTAGGTTCTTGTCTATCACAACGTATCCCATCCATTTCTTTCACGCATGTCTTCACGCAATGAACACTCCCAGAAAACGTGTGAATTATTTTCGATTTTCTTACAATCGTATATGCTCCTGTCAAACAATTTCATGTCACACAGCCTTTTATTGAAAAATCCACAACCGATGAGCATCTAAGATGCATCACAGCCCGACTGACTAATGATTTACCGAGACTTACGTGAAGTGTATGACTTACCACATCCGTCAGGTCCTGCCGCGCCATGTCCTTGAGGTGGTACCAGTGGCCGTGGTCCAGCCACTGCCGCAGCAGCTCCAGCGGCGGCTGCGCGCCGTACTCCTCCGGTGCAGGCATACTGAGATCGTCCACGAACAACACGCACTGCGCAATCAATCAATTAATATGCCTACAGAGTAAAGCACAACACGAATTTCTTATCATACGGCGCATCGAATCCTACAGACAATAAATAATAATAATAAATAATAAAATTATTTATTTCTCTCACAACAAGTTAACTTACAATATAACTTATTTAGATCGTACAATTTTTGCATACAGTGTTGTGAGAAACTGGTGCCTGTTAGAGACTATATAGCCTGTGTTACAGGTCACCAGGCCAATAGTGTCAGTTTATGGCCGTGACATTAGAAATGACTGGGCATAGGCTGGTTATTTCCAATTTCGACCCAAAACTTAAGACCACAATAAGTAATTAGAGCAGAAGCACAGAGAAGTGACATGAGCTTGTATATCTCACCTTTTTGCCCATTGCCGGTCCGTAAACACCTTTACGCCGTTTGTCCAATTTAGACATTATGATGTCCTGAGTCTGCCGATACAAAAACATGACAATCAATCAACCTTTTCGCTCATTACATCGGCCGCGTAAAGAATTGATGCGGTTCTGTACAAATAAACCCTATATTCAACACACTAAGGGAGTCTTCCAAAATCCTTTCTCAACTGACGTCTCCTGCGGTGCAAGATCAATCTTCGTGCCGAATTTTATATTTATAGAATCAAGTAGATTTCTAGATTGTAATAAACGAGTTGGTGAATGAATGGGAGATATTTTTATCGGGGGATATAGGAGAAAGACAAATGGGCCCACAGGTCTAACTTTATTAAGTTACTTTAAATAAAATTTTAACAGTTTTGCAGGCACTTATTGACGTCAAACAAAATTTAAAGATGTTGAGTGTAGCACCTGTTCGAAATTTCGAGGAGCCTTCTCGAGAAGAACGAGCAAGAAATTAGAAAGGTCTTTCTTTTATTCCTCTTTAAATTACCGACATTACAATTTGACACATCACATTAATTGGCATCCCGGTGTACCTGGTTGGCGGTGGTCCTGGCGGAGAAGGTGAGCGTGTTGGTGACGTACTTGTCCCTCGGCAGCGCCAGCAGCAGGTGCAGCGCCAGCGAGGACTTGCCGGTGCCGGTGGGGCCCACCAGCAGCGCCGGCGTCCGCGCCCGCACCATCCTGCCCACGAAGTAGCGCAGGCACGCGCTCTCGTTCGTCGGGACCATTATCTCGGTCACCTTGCGAATGTTAAACGGTATATTATGTACTAGCTGTGCCCGCGAACTACGTTTCGCCATCAAAATACTTAACACAGTGTTTAGTTTTTCCTCCATTTTATTCCATAATGATTCAACTTTATTCTGCCTTTCTTGAGCATCGGCCATTTCGAAATTAGGACAATTTGCGTAGGTTCGTAATACTCTTTTTCTAACAGTCCACAAAATTAAATACATTACATATTACTATAAACATTAAGTATAATTATTGTTTTAGAGACATTATTGATATTAATAAATTCTTCTTCAGTAGAAAGAACTACACGGTTGCAAGAATAATCTTTATCGTATTCATGTTTCGAATTAAAATAAACAATTGTTAATAAATTAGAACTGTATACGAATAAAGTTTAGATTTTATAATGGGTGTTGGTAACACCAACAAAATATAATTTTTGGATATGACAACTTGGCCAATTTTGACTGGTCGTACAGTAAGCTCCTTGTCAAGCTATACTGTTTGACCTATGAACCGTTCTTATGTCGCTCGTAATACTGGCGGTTTTCGTAGAGTTAATGTATAGCATGAATGGGGGGGTTACTGTACAAATACGTTTTCCGTATTCGATATCCGATCACGGAATACAGACACGGAGTTTCGTAAACGTAGCGCAGACGTTCGTTACATCTCATTCGGGATTTCTACCATTCTACCTAAACGTACGTACAGAACGTGTTCCGTTCGTAATAAAAACGAACGTGTGCGGCAGTCAATGAGTATTTTGTATAGATTTGATGCATTCGGATGCCCGCATTCAGAAAACGAATGCGAAAAACGTTTTTATGCGGTTAGCCTTAAAATGTATTTTTTGTAACGTGTACTGTGCGATATAGCGTTGCTGGCATAGTTCAGTTAGCAAACTCGCCGTGATGACTATTATCCAACACACAAACTTGGAGTTATCGTTAGTTAGTTCACGATCGTTGCATTATCACGGTCTCGAAGGACACTAAATACAGGTAACATCTAACATCGAACATCCAATAGGCCCCGAAGCGGTTCTCAAACTTTTTTGGTGACGGAATCCTTTTGGAAAGCGAAATACTTGACGGAACCCTAAAATAAAACAATAGTTTTTAAAAGTGTATTCTTTCTTAATAAGCATAATAAAAGTACGACCAGAGAGGGTGTTTTGATTTTTCTAAATTATTGCGGAACCCTTATAGGGGTATTGTGGAGCCCTAGGGTTCCGCGGATCACACTTAGAGCATGGCTGCTCTAGGTACCCTTCAGGGCCTACTTTCATTTAATACCCCTATTGCTGGGTTTGAAAAGCAACTGTTATCCGTCTTTTTTGAGCGGCGGCCATGTTGAATTTACGTCAATGTTGCTACGTTCATAGTGCTCTACTGATCAAGGCCTTTCATTTGATACCCATATTGCAGGCCTTAGAAACGACCTTTTTTTTTGAGCAGCGGCCATATTGAATTTTATGCTATTTTCCTAGGTTCATAGTGCTCTACTCGTCAAGGCCTTTCATTTGATACATATATTGCTAGGTTTGGAAACGAACTTTTATCCACCTTTTTGAGCGGTGGCCATGTCGAATTTACGTCAATATTGCTAGGTCCATAGTGCTCTACTCTTGAAGACCTTTCATTTGATACCAATATTGCTAGATTAGAAAACGAACTTTTATCCACCTTTATTGAGCGGCGGCCATGTTGAATTTATTTATGTGTTGCTAGGTCCATAGTGCTCTACTCATCAAGGCCTTTCATTTGAGACCCATATTGCTGGGTTTGGAAACGAACTATTATCCATTTTTTGAGCGGCGGCCATGTTGAATTTATAGCAATTTTCCTAAGTTCATAATGCTCTACTCTTGTAGGCTTTTCATTTGATACCCATATTGCTAGGTTTGGAAACGATCTTTTATCCTTTTTTTTTTAGCGGCGGCCATGTTGAATTTAGGTCGATTTTGCTAGGTTCCTAATGCTCTACTCTTCAGGGCCTTTCATTTGATACCCATATTGCTAGGTTTGGAAACGAACTTTTATCTATCTTTTTTGAGCGGCGGCTATGTTGAATGTATGTCAATGTTGCTAGGTTCATAGTGCTCTACTCATCAGGGCCTTTCATTTGATACCCATATTGCTGGGTTTGAAAACGAACTTTTATCCTTTTTTTTTTGAGCGGCGGCCATGTTGAATTTAGGTCGATTTTCCTAGGTACCTAATGCTCTACTCTTCAAGGCCTTTCATTTGATACCCATATTGCTAGGCTTGGAAACTAACTTTTATCCACCTTTTTTGAGCGGCGGCCATGTTAAATTTATGTCAATGTTGCTAGGTTCATAGAGCTCTACTCTTCAAGGCCTTTCATTTGATACCCATATTGCTAGGTTTGGAAACTAACTTTATTCCACCTTTTTTGAGCGGCGGCCATGTTGAATATATGTCAATGTTGCTAGTTTCATAGTGCTCTACTCATCAATGCCTTTCATTTGATACCCATATTGCTAGGTTTGGAAACTAACTTTTATCCACCTTTTTTGAGCGGCGGCCATGTTGAATTTATGTCAATGTTGCTAAATTCATAGTGCTCTACTCATCAATGCCTTTCATTTGATACCCATATTGCTGGGTTTGGAAACGAACTTTTATCCGTTTTATTTGAGCGGCGGCCATGTTGAATTTAGGGCGATTTTCCTATGTTCATAGTGCTCTACTCATCAAGGCCTTTCATTTGATATGCATATCGCTGGGTTTGGAAACAAACTTTATCGGCAGTCATGTCAAATTAAGTCAACGTGGCTAGGTTCAATGTGTTCTACTCTTTAGGTTCTTCGTTCGATATCCATGTTCCTTGGGTGGATCCAAAAAAATGTGATCCTTCATTTTAGACATTAGGATTACTTTTAATAGTTTTCAATGGATGAAAGAGTTTGATTCCTTAGTCCTAATGTAAAAACATATAACACCTTTCAAAATACCTTGAAAAGAGTATCTTCATTTTTCAACATTTCAAATATTTCAAAAATTGTACCGATTTTGTGAAAATTAGTCAAGAATTAAACCAATCTACAAATTTTATGGTCACTCGATAAGTATTATCATAAAAAAAGCTTTATACATTGGTTGTATGGCTTGATCTTTTTGCCTTACCACCACGGTACGACCTAAGAAAAAGACAATTTGGTTGGCGAAATCCAGTTGGGCAATTTTATTTTACTATGTGAAACACTTCATTCCTGCCTTTCAATTTTCGAAATCCAATTACTTAAGATCAGGCTGTATGGCGTAATTCCATTGCCTTTCCTTCGTGGAAGAAAATACCTTCTCTCTGTACTATGTGACAGACTTGTCAAAATAATTTCACGTGCGCCATGTTGTTTTTCTACCTAAAGCCAATTCGAAAATTTTTTATGGTATGTTTTCACTAAAAATAAAAAGTGAATTTAAACAAACGAAATTATGCCTAAATGTTCTTCCGGAAAATTCTAAGCATTGTGGTGTAAGCCATATCAAATTCTGTCCAGTAGTTTCGGAGATCTTTCCGGACAAACAGACAAACAAACAAACAAACAAACAATCAATTTTTTTTAAAACTATTCTATCGTGTTCTGCTAATGATTTTAAGGCGACCTATGTATTTTTTTTCTTAATATTTCGCAATAACAGATTTTTGTACCCCTACGATTTTATTATATATAGAGATTATCTGTCATTTAAGAGGAAATCATCCGGACCGTTTTTCCCTATTTTCTTCTTCTTTAATGGTAGCAGTTGCTCTATTGTTTCCAAAATAGTCCTTATTACCATGTTTCCGTGTTTTCTTTATTTTTTACTAAATTCCTCATCACAGCTCATGTACGTCCCCACACCTTTGAATTTCTTCGCAGGTGTATAGAGGTTGCCTCACGATGTTTTCCTTGACCGTAGGAGCGTCGCACAAATGTACATATGAAATTCGAAAAACGAAAAAACACATTGGTACATGGTAGGATCTAACCCTGGACCTCCCCACTAAAGACCTGTGCCGAGTCCCCAGCGCCACCGACGATCATTAACTAAATTAATTGGCTGGATTTTTTCAGATTCCGACCGGCCGGAAAGCCGAGGAACTGGCTATCTTACCTTTAATTGTCGAACGACAACAGTGTTAATAACATTATTATTATAGCCACAAACCAATCATTAGACCATAGAGCAACAAACCGCGGACCTCCAGATCCACACTGGGTCCACTAGACAACGGGAGCAGTTAAATGATCAAACGCGAATAATGCTGAGCTGTACAAGCTGAGATTGGACAAAGTTAACTGAAACAGTGTGCGGCCACAAACCTTAGCGTTGGCGGGAATGGGCACTTCCTTCTCGAGCTCGAGCCACGGGATCCAGGCGCCGTTGTTGCGCTTGTCATACACGTATTCGAACACGGTCTCCTTGTCCGGGAACAGCTGGCTCTTAGTCAGCTTGAACGACTTGGGCTTCGGGTGAGCCGAGTTGCCGCCGTCCAGTAGCTTGCGGAAGAACGAGTCGAACATCTTTCTGCTGTCGCCTGGTATAGAGGTATGAAAGTTGTCTTGTTTTAGTTGGGAGTATTATAAATCTGATATCATACGCTGGAGTGTAGAGAATGATAGCTGATGTAGAAAAAAACCAAGGGTTAAAACTGACAGAATTTTTAAAATAATAATGTATTGTAACTATTTAGGTAATAAGTATATACTAAGTATAAAAAATTGTAACGGTACAGGCAATATTGAAGTTTGTGAAAATTTCGATAATCTTCTTCTTCTATCCTTACATATTATAAAACAAAGTTCCCCGCCACGTCTGTCTGTCTGTCTGTTCGCGATAAACTCAAAAACTACTGCACCGATTTTCAAGCAGTTTTCACCACTCGATAGCGTGATTCTCGGGGAAGGTTTTAGTATATAATTTATTAAATTTTTGTATTTATTTCTGTGTACATTAACGATATTTGTTGAAGATGTCGGGAAAAAATAAATTAAGACGAAACGTAGTTCGCTAGTCTTCTCATATATAAAATTCTCGTGTCACAGTTTTTATTACCAAACTCCTCCGAAACGGTTTGACCGATCTTTATGAAATTTTTTGTGTATATTCAATAGGTCTGAGAATAGGTCGCAAACTATTTTTTATTACGTCGAAACGTAAGTTCGCCGTTATTATGGCGAAACGTAGTTCGCCGGCACAGCTAGTCTAATATAAAATTCTCGTGTCACAGTGTTTGTAACTGAACTCCTCCGAAACGGCTGGACCGATCTTTATAATTTTGTTGTATATATTCGATAGATCTGAGAATAGGTCGTAAACTATTTTTTATACACCTAGGTGATAAGGGTTTTTTTGACAATTATTATGGCGAAACGTAGTTCACGGGTACAGCAAGTAACCAATAAAAATATTGTAAGGAAAAATAATCTTTAATTGTAACTTCCCTACAAAGAATCTCTTCTATCACACAAATAAAGTACTTAAAATAAAACTTAAGACGATTAATTTACTTAACACGTAAGTGATATAGGTTTTGTTACTTCTTTTTGTTATCTTTCTACAATAACCATAAGGAAAAATGTGTAGCCACACGTACATACCTTGCAGCGTGCCGCAGAGTCCCCACAGCAGCGCGAACAGCAGCACGCACTGCAGCCACAGCGTGCTCACCTGGCCCTCCTCCTCCAGCAGACACCACAGCAGCCGGGTGAACGTCTGACATGATGACGACACAGAACATGTAACACGAGAAATTCCATGATGTCGAGGCACTCAATGCATTGCTTAACTCAATCTATTATTAAAGTATCTCACGTGGAATTGGTGTATCTCCCCGACGAGCACGAAGTGGTGACACTTGGTGGAGGTGAACTCGAAGATTGGCGGCACCAGCCAGTCCAGCAGCTCGCGCGCCAGCTCCAGCTGCTCCGGGATCAGCCTCTGGCTCAGCTGGTTGCAGTACGAGGACAAGAACGCGCGCCATCCTAACCAAATAATTAAATGGGAGTCAGTTTTTTTGCCACAATATTGGGCAAGCATACAGCCAACATTGCACAATACGCGCTTCGCGCTGCCAACTTAAACGCACTGGCGAGCGCATGTAACCTTTTTGTATGCAATGAGATTTTTATTTTATCTCTAAATATAAATACCAAGCTGCTCCGGCTCCATATATATCATGCCGCAGCGAGAGACCGTCGCTGGTGATGCGTACTCCAAGTCGGCCGGTTCGAAGATCAGATTCATTTTGTTTGTCATCTAAAAAGAAGATGAATTTATTATGGTGCAGATAATGATGCAATTTTGCACATATAACTATAAATCACAGATGGTAGCATAAGAGTTCAGGCAGCTTAAATAGGAGTACATCACCAGGCCGACAAAATACGTTATCTCTTAATATACTATCTGGATTACAAGTGAGCAATGTTGCTAACTTTGTCGTTCTTATGGTACTTATACACCAGGTTAGTAGTAAAAGAAACACAAAAATTATAATTAGCGTAATAAAAATATCAAAAGATATCAGTACACCTATATACATTTTGTTAAAATTTTAGAGCCCCACGTTGGGTGCCAAGATAGTGAATAGGTGCCATCAATAAGATATTGTACTTAAACCCGAAAGTAGATGATAACATACAAAATGATATTAAATCAAGAATAATAAGAATATCAAAATACATTAAGTATATTAACATAGGTACGCTTTGTTAAAATTTCAGAACCCCATGTTGGGCGCCAAGACAGTGAATTACACCAATACATTATATACAAATTAATTTAATTAAAATCTTAAGACTAATTGTACATAGTATCCGTTATTATGTAGGAGACCTTTGACAGTAGCATATTCATGTTAATAATAATAGCATACCGTTGTGGAAGGCAAAATAAAATTCTATTTACTCAAAAATGCATGTAATGTGGTCATTATTTTGACAACCTTGATTGAGCAAAGTCAACCTTGCCGTTCTATTTCAAGGAGCGGCCGGCAAAGTTTTGCTGGCCGCTCTAACAGGCCGGTAAAAGATTGCCGGCCGCTATTTCTACGTTTAAACGTTTTAAAAAATCAAATGCAAAAAGATTTTGTTTAAAACACAGCTGTTTGTATTTATAGAGATAGGTACAAAATAAATGTCATGTCATGGTTAACTCACTATTATTACCCCAATAGCAGCCAGTAATAGTACATTACTGCTGCGGTCTATAATGACTACTTTGCTGGTCGCGCTGATGATGGCCGACAGCGCAGCTCCAGGCCGACACAGCGCGGTCAGCGTGCAGCACTTGATAGACGAGCTGAGATAAAGGCCGAGACCGTAGGTCGAGGCCTTTACAGTGAGGACAGCGAGGGCTGCAGTGATGGCCAAGCTGGAAGGCCTAGAGCGTAGCTAGGCTAACTTGAGGCGATCATAGCGTGACCAGCGAAGCAGTCATTGTGGGCCAAGGCTTATATAGTGCTTTACTCAAAAATGCAAGTACCTAATCTAAATAAAACCAGCAAGTAATTTAAATAAAAAATATATTAATTACTTAACTAGAAATCTAATTCCTTGAAACAGAACGGCAAGATCGACTTTGCTTAAACAAGGCTGTCAAAATAATGACCACATTACATGCATTTTTGAATAAAACATTTGAAATATTGAATAAAAAGTGTTGAGTTCGAGTCTGACCTGTATTATCTCGCCGCTCATGAGGCAGAGCTTCTTGTTGTCGTCGAGCACGGTGTTCATGTTCTCGATCCACACGGCGTCCACGGGCCCGTCCAGCACGATCCATTTGCGGTCGCGCGTTAGCGACGTGGCGAATTCTCTAAACGCTATGGCCAGGACGCCGTCCGACCTTGATAACATAGCAACCATTAATGAGTTAGTAAACTTTAAATATGCTGATTATCTTCTAGTCACATAAAAATATTTGTTGTTACTCAGTAAAGAGTGGTTAAGCTTACGAATTATGAGATTAAATAATTTCATATTTTATTATATGATAGTACCTACACTACAAGATCATTGCCAAGATCATAAGTATACCTATAATATACAATTTTTCATTTTTTAAATTTTGTGTTATTTTCTAATAGTTTCTTAGCATGATATTCGTAGCATTTTTATGACACAGGTAAACATCGTGTAAGGTATACTTGATCGCTTGTTAGGGGAAAAAAAGGTTTGCATTACTAATGGCAAAAATTATTAATGTCAAATGTTCAAAAAGAAAAATGTCAAATGCGAAAAATGTCCAAAAAGAAAAATGTCAAATGCGAAAAATTTCCAATTCGAAAAAGGGGAATCGAGCCCCGATCCTCCCGATCAACACCCGCTGGTCTCAATCACTACACCACGAAGGCAGTTACATTATTATCATTTTAATTTTTTGACATTATAATTTTTTGTCATTATCATATTTTTTTGTCATTATTATTTTTTGACATTATTATAATTTGGACATTAGTATTGCAAACCGAAAAAATCTGTAACTGGCTTTCTGTTACTAATTTTACTCAAAAATGCATGTAATGTGGTCATTATTTTGATAACCTTGTTTGAGCAAAGTCGACCTTTCCGTTCTGTTTCAAGGAGCGGCAGGCAAAGTTTTGCTGGCCGCTCTAACAGGCCGGCAAAACATTGCCGGTCGCTATTTTGACGTTTCAACGTTTTATAAGTACATTTTATTTTAATTTTTACTTGCTGGTTTTATTTAGATTAGGTACTTGCATTTTTGAGTAAAGCACTATACAAGCCTTGGCCCACAATGACTGCTTCGCCGGTCACGCTATGATCGCCTCGAGCTAGCCTAGCTACGCTCTAGGCCTTCCAGCTTGGCCATCGTTGCAGCCCTCGCTGTCCTCACTGTACGGTCTCGGCCTTTATCTCAGCTCGTCCATCGAGTGCTGCACGCTGACCGCGCTGTGTCGGCCTGGAGCTGCGCTGTCGGCCATAATCAGCGCGACCAGCAAAGTAGTCATTATAGACCGCGACAGTAATGTACTATTAGTAGTACTATCGTATATTTGTTAGCGGTTTATTTACTACTTCTCGTGTTTAAATTAGGCTAATGTTTCGAAGTGAGGAAACCGTGTTACGTTTCGTGTGAGAATCGTACGCGCGGTACGGGCAGCGACTGACCACTCGTGCGAGACGGGGTCGAAGCAGCCGTACAGCTGGCCCATGGTGATGGCCTTGGGGTTGATGACGCGCACGACGGCGCCGAACTCCCCGTGCCGCGGCGGCGGCCTGGCCAGCTGCAGCTGCCGCAGCGCCGCCGCCAGCGCGCGGCACGCCTGCGTCTTGCCGCCCATCGGCGGGCCCACCACCATGAACCCGTGCCGCACCACCATCATCTCGTAGATCTGCGCGCATCGCCACCGCTACGTCACTCGAATCGACGACGACTGGCCACTATCACCATCGGGGGGTTGGGAAGTCACCAGCCCCCTAGACAAAAGCCACGCGCTAATTTCACCGCAGTAGGTTTGCAGAAAAAATGTATGGGAATGACAACCTCACGCTATTTTTTCCGCAGCTAATGTCATCTTTTTCCTACGGAACGACTGCGGAAAAATTTGCGTGTGGCTTTTTTCCAGGGGTCCTCTTCGATTAGAATAGGTGGATTGCGGTTAGTTTTGTTGCGTTTGGGATCTAAACACATCCCTATGGCCGCCTACGAAACCGGTGTCACGTAACCAGTATTGTATAAAGAATATTTTTTTCTAAATATTCTTTACTAGCGACCCGCTAATATTTAGATAATTTATATTAAACTATTACCCGTGCGGAGCCGCGGTGGGTCGTTAGTTATACATAGACACCTTCCTCTTGAATCACCCTATCTACTGCTAAAAGCTTCATTCAAATCCGTTGCATAGTTTAAAAATCTAAGCGCACAGACAGCGAGAGCGGCTTTGTTTTATCTATACTTAATATTATAAAGAGGAAAGATTTGATTGTTTGTTTGTAGTGAATAGGCTTCCAAACTACTCAACCGATTTTGATGAAAGTTGGTATAGAGATAGTTCGAGATCAGGGGAAGGACATAGGGTAATTTTCCTACGGGAAATTTTTTTTTAACAAAAATAACGCGAGCGAAGTCGCGAGCGGAAAGCTAGTACTATGTAAAGATACAATACTTACCGATTACGTAACACCGATTTCGCAGGCGGCCAAAGGGATGTGTTCAGATCCCAAATACCAATAACGTAATAATATAAAATTTATTTATTTATTGGTTTCTTTGGGGTGATTGGGTAGATAGATACGTTTGATATACCTGTATGATCTTCTCCAGATACCAGGGGGTCGCTTGAAGATTCCTATTCTCCAGTTCCTTGTTGATGCAGAGGAGCAGTTCTGCGCGGTCCGGCTGCGGGATCTCTACGCCCGGGAACAGGTCCGAGATTATTCCGGTAAACAGCGGCACGTCCTGTAAACACGCTTTAAACTTTAGTCAGATAAAGATTTCTAATACTAAGTTACGGGACTAAAAACTACGTTCAAATTGATTGAATATCATGTGGTGGACTACTACCATTAAACGACTACCACTTTCTTAAAAATTGTTATTATGAGTGTGTAATAATAAGACTAAAATTGTTTTGTTTGGTAGTCAAAAATAAATAGTTCTTAGGTACGGATAAATCGGATAAAATACGGATAAATCCATTCTGGGCGTATATTAATGCAAATAAAAAACATAATTCATATCCATCTTCCATGACTTATAAAAATATCACTTTGTCGTCTGGGGACGATATCTGTAATGCCTTTGCCGAATTTTTTAAATCTAACTTTATGGAGCCTGTTCCTGCTGGTAATACTCCACTGGCCTATCCTGCAATGCGGGGTGGTGCATCCTCTGATATTAGTTCAATTGAAATTAACGATGAACAAGTTTGTAAAATGTTATTAAAGCTTGATTGTAACAAATCTGCGGGACCTGATAGTTTGCATCCAACTCTGATCTCAAAATGTGCACATAGTTTGACTGGTCCTATAAGTTATCTTTTTAAGCGTTCTGTTGGGGAAGGTATTGTACCAAAAATTTGGAAAGTCGCGGCTGTTACTCCCATTCACAAAAAAGGTTCCAAGAGAGAAATTGCTAATTATAGGCCAATCTCCAAGTTATGTGTATTAGCTAAAGTTTTGGAAAAAATAATACATGAACAGATTTATATGGCTCTCAAGCATATTTTCATACCTCAACAGCACGGTTTCCTGAAGGGAAGATCAACAGTTAGCAACCTTTTGGTGTTCACAGAGGATGTTTCTCTTGGCATGCATTCTGGGGGCCAAGTGGATGCTATATATACGGATTACACGAAGGCATTTGATCGTATTGATCACGTGATCCTACTCGCCAAACTAAAATCGGCTGGAATTCACGGAGATCTTCTTAGATGGTTTAGCTCTTACGTTGCGGATCGATGTCAAACTGTGGTTCTTGGTGGGTTTACATCGAAAGGTTGTTACTCCCGCGTCCCATCTGGCGTCCCACAGGGCTCCATTCTGGGACCGCTTCTGTTTTTGGTATTTGTTAACGATATTCATAATTGTTTCCACCACTCTCAGTACTTATTATTTGCAGACGATATGAAAGTATACAAGAAAGTTGCTTCACTAAACGACTGTCATCTGCTTCAACAGGATTTAGATAGGCTACAACAGTACTGCGATGTTAACAAGCTTGAATTGAATGTCTCTAAGTGCTATTGTATCACATTTAGTAGATCTCGAAATCCACTTTGTTTCAACTATAGTTTCAAACAGCAACCGCTTCATCGTACTGACCACATTAGGGATCTTGGTGTAATCCTAGACTCAAAGTTTCTCATGGATAAGCACATCGATACTATAACATCTAAAGCCATGAAAGGCTTGGGATTCATAATTAGAAGCACAAAAAATTTTAGAACCATAAAATCATTAAAAATTTTATATTGTTCTTTAGTGCGAAGTCAATTAGAATATGCAAGTCAAGTTTGGAATCCTCACTATGACATTTACACAAATAAAATCGAAAAGATCCAGAAAAAATTTCTAAGATTTTTAAATTTTAAGCATAGATTAGGGAGATTTGATTATAAAAAGAATTGCCAACAGCAACACTTGCTTCCATTGACCTTGCGAAGAGAGGTTAGTGATTTGTCATTTCTTTTCAATATAATAGTTAATGGTAAAATAGATTGTATGGAGCTTTTATCAAGGATACCGATACAGCTGCCATCTCGTAGTAATACCAGGAGGCGTTATCTGAAGTTTCATGTTGATACAGGTACCACAAATTACAGATTAAATTCTTTTTTCAACCGGGTACTCAAAAATTTCAACCTTAATTATGCCGAAATTGTTGACTTATTTATGGCGAGGCCTAATTTCTTTAAAAAAAAAATCAGCACATCGTTCTTTGAAGGATGATTAGTTTTTTCATTACATACAGTATATTGACGTGGCTTTAATTTATTTTTAACTTAGGATATGTATTTTATTTTGGATTAATTAACTTTTCTATTTGCGAAAACTGTTAAAGGCATTTTTGCTCTATCCCATTTCGTCTATTATTGTTAGATAAATGCTGTTTGTTTTCCATGAATAAATAAATAAATAAATAAATAAAGCTCGTTCCCGTGTTGTTACGACGAGCAGCATCAGTGAGTGGTTAATCAAATGGCTGCAGGACTCTCCTGCGAGATAATCTGGTGGCTGTTAGCTTACAGAGGAAACTTGGTGGAATTGGCACTGCGGCAGCCCAGGGGCTGGCCGTCACTAAGCAGAAGCTTGCCACCTGGAAGCCAACACGGCTCGTCCTATCGAGGTCCTGGGTGACGTCACCTGCGATTGTAACTCGACGAGGTTGACGTCGAGCACGGCGCGCAGCACGAGCGCGGGCTCGGGCTGCGGGGGACGTCACCTGCGACAGGAACTTGGCGAGGTTGACGTCGAGCACGGCGCGCAGCACGAGCGCGGGCTCGGGCTGGGTGACGTCACCTGCGACAGGAACTTGGCGAGGTTGACGTCGAGCACGGCGCGCAGCACGAGCGCGGGCTCGGGCTGCGGGGGACGTCACCTGCGACAGGAACTCGGCGAGGTTGACGTCGAGCACGGCGCGCAGCACGAGCGCGGGCTCGGGCTGCGGGGGACGTCACCTGCGACAGGAACTTGGCGAGGTTGACGTCGAGCACGGCGCGCAGCACGAGCGCGGGCTCGGGCTGGGTGACGTCACCTGCGACAGGAACTTGGCGAGGTTGACGTCGAGCACGGCGCGCAGCACGAGCGCGGGCTCGGGCTGCGGGGGACGTCACCTGCGACAGGAACTTGGCGAGGTTGACGTCGAGCACGGCGCGCAGCACGAGCGCGGGCTCGGGCTGGGTGACGTCACCTGCGACAGGAACTTGGCGAGGTTGACGTCGAGCACGGCGCGCAGCACGAGCGCGGGCTCGGGCTGGGTGACGTCACCTGCGACAGGAACTTGGCGAGGTTGACGTCGAGCACGGCGCGCAGCACGAGCGCGGGCTCGGGCTGCGGGGGACGTCACCTGCGACAGGAACTTGGCGAGGTTGACGTCGAGCACGGCGCGCAGCACGAGCGCGGGCTCGGGCTGCGGGGGACGTCACCTGCGACAGGAACTCGGCGAGGTTGACGTCGAGCACGGCGCGCAGCACGAGCGCGGGCTCGGGCTGCGGGGGACGTCACCTGCGACAGGAACTTGGCGAGGTTGACGTCGAGCACGGCGCGCAGCACGAGCGCGGGCTCGGGCTGGGTGACGTCACCTGCGACAGGAACTTGGCGAGGTTGACGTCGAGCACGGCGCGCAGCACGAGCGCGGGCTCGGGCAGGTGCGGCTGAGCGCGGCGCAGCGCCCCGGCCGCGGCCAGCGCCGCCTTCACGGCGCGCATGCCGTAGTCGTAGTGCTGCTGCGACGACAGCTGCTCCGAGCACAGCTTGTACGCCTGCACGATCTTGCGCGCCAGCCTAGCAACGTCCAGTACCGTTAGAGTACAGATATAGGTGATCTAAGTTGTCCCGAGTTGCTATCCTTATTTCTCTTAAATGTGCCCCCCCCCCCCCCCCCAAAGCACTACAACATGGTCCGATTACACATATTTGTTATGGTATGCTTGGTGTGTTCCCCAACTGAACAACCACCGACACTGAAAACCACACCCGAACTACCCCGTGTCATTTCTGTGTATGATAGCGTTGTGTTTGTGTTGTTATCTATATGTATTGATACAATTAACCATTCATAAATTATAACTTCTATCAAGTGGACAAACGTTGTCTGGACGCTTGTAGTGGTACCGTGGAATTCAGGGTCGATGCTTGGAGTACATACATACCACTAGAACAGATACATAGGAACGCACTTGCCTATCTGTCAAAGCATATGATTTCAAATCGTAAGGATTACCTGCAAGGGTGTATTTTAAGCTTGTGTATATATATCGTGGCATAAATTAAAATTTTAACCACGTCATGCCGCCTCCAAGGTTATGTCACTACTCTATAATCGTACTCATCCAAGAGTTTCGCTAACTGCTAATCATTAACTGCTTATTTGCAAACACTTGATTGTTTAGGTTAAAAACTCCCAAACAAATTACAAGTTAAAACATCCTAAAATAAAATTGGCAAGTAACTCTACTTACCTCAGCGGGAAAACAGACAAGATCATAATCAAACCGTACAAAATGGTGAAGTGAACTCACGGCCCCGCGGTGACGAACCCGTTGGAGTAGAGCGTGATCTCGCCGATCATGGCGTAGTCCGGCACCATCATGGCCACGGTGCGGAACAGCACCTTCAGGTTGTCCGGCAGCTCCGTGCGGCCCGCGTACCTGCGCACGCACAACACATTTGTACTGTCGTCGACGGAATTAGCAGGAGAGTCGTATTGCATTGACTAAGTCCGAATCGGACGCTTGGTACAATCAAATCTACACGCAAAATTTTATTAATATGTTTAAATATTCAAACTTTCGTGCTGCAAAAAAGTTGTACATATTTCGGACTTTGTGATAAATATCGCATTTTACCATTCAATATTGGGCCAAGTGGAGAAACAAAATGGCGAAAATAAAGAAATAAGTTTAATGTCATAGGTATGTAATTTTAATAATGGTTTTTAGCACCTCGGGTGAACTCAATTTTTAGACCAATCTTAGAGTTATGCCACAATTACAATTAGAGCCAAGGACTGTTTCCAATCAGAGCAATATGGGTTTGAAATAAAAGGTCTTGAAGAGTAGTGCACCATGAACTTAGCAAACATTGCCCATTGAATTCAACATGGCCACCGCTCAAAAATGGCGGATAAAATATGGGTCACGCGGCAACACCCACGTTATGGGTTTTGAAACATTTTTAGGGTTCCATATCTCAAAATTAAAAAACGAAACCCTTATAGGATCACTTTGTTGTCCGTCTGTCTGTCCGTCAAGACCCTTTCACCTCAGAACGCGTAGAGGTATCAAACTGAAATTTATATCAAATACTCGGTTCTACGGTCTCTTAATTTAGAATGAAAGAGTCTCAGTGAGAATCATACTAGTAAGTCAACGCAATTATAACGTACGACTGTTGATGTTGCATATTTTGGGATTTTACAAAGTCATTGGGGCAATTCCAGTCGAGAAAGAATCATGGTATAAGCAAGTGTTATGGATGGCACATGTTAAAGATTATTTTAAAACCGTAAACATGTATAGACAATTAAGAACTTATATAGTTAGGTATATAAGGTTTTTAGTCAGTGGAAGTATAGAGTGAGAAAAGCGGGATCACCGACCCCGGGTTCATGGTGATGAAGATGGCGCAGGTGGGGTCGAGGCTGATTTCGGTGCCTTCGAAGAGCAGCCGGCGCTCGCGGCGCAGCGCGGCGCGCTGGATGCACAGGATCTGCTGCGCCACCACCGACAGCACGCCCAGCTCGATGCGGTTGAACTCGTCGAAGCACGCCCACGCGCCCGACTGCGCCAGGCCCTGCGCCCACACACAAAAACATGGTCTTGTTATGCTCTGGCTTCACCTGCGTAAATGTCAGTGTTAACGCCGGCGTCGTAATACGCCTTATTGAATGCTTTGAAAATAACGGCGAAACGTGGTGACCGCATCTGCGGAGTTTGATACAAAAGCTAATAACGTCTAACGCCACTAACAATGCCCCCTAGAAATTAACGCGTTACGATATTGGCCACATCTGTGTAGTGTCCACATTATCCCGTATGATAACGCGCAAGGACGCAGGTGAAGCCGTGGTATTACAAAACCCACGGCCCTACCGTCTAACTCACTCGCTATCAATTTAGCTCGAATTTATGTCATCTTGAGATTTCGTACCGCCTATCCATAGCAAACTCCGTGGAATTAAAACGACAGCGAGTGCCCGCTATCGCCATGGCGCAGCGCTACGAGTTAGGTGGTACGGCCGCCGGTCTAAACTTTGTCTCGGTTTAAACCTTGTTCACTTGTGTTAATAGAAGCAAAAAGAGACAGCGTCAGGTTTAAACCAATACTAAGCTTAACATGTTTAGTAATAAGACAGGGTTTTTGAACTTAGTGTTGATTTAAACATGATACTCTTTCACTTGTATAAATAAAAGCAGATGGAGAGAGCTTCAGGTTTAAGTTAAAGTCAGTTTAGACCATGTTTTGTAATAAGACGGATAGAGTTACATGCCGTTCATAGATTTGAAAGTTTTTTGACTTTCAGCTCTCATGAATACGTTACAAAATTTCATAACAGAAAACTGAAACATCTAACAATAAATGTCACTGAAATACCTGGCATAACGCAACCAACACATGTATAGTAGATTAGTAGCTAAGGGCTGTAAGGCATCAATTGTAGCCCTATATTTCGAGGGTGCAATTGGTGCTTACACCCGAGCTAACTACTCTGCTTTACATCTCTCATGTTCGGTACGTAGGTCCTTATTACCCCCAAATGGGGCTTGTAGGTGACCAATTAGCGCTCTAGGGTAATAATGTAGCTAGAAAAGCCCTAGGGCTGTAAGTAATGATTTGCCAGTATGATGGTTAGATGTACGCGAACTTTTTGAAATAGTAAAGTGTTTTTTAATAACTTACCGCCCTAGGGCTTTCCAAGCTACATTATTACTCTAGAGCGCTTATTGGTCACCTACAAGCCCTATTTGGGGGTAATAAGGACCTACTTACCTCACAATCGAGATGCAAGCAGAGTAGTTAGCTCGGGTGTAAGCACCAATTGCACCCTCGAAATATAATTATCTCGGGCTGCAATTGATGCCTTACAGCCCTTAGCTACTAATCTACTATTAAGAATGTAGGTACTTATAACATAATCAAATTCATTTTAGTTTTCTTTTTTGACAACCCTCGCACATTTGCGATTGATAGTGTAAATACCTACACGGGTGGTGGTGTCATTTGATATAAAATAACTGAAATGAAAAAAAATCGTTGAGGTGTGGAAACTGGGAACCAAAATCTACTTACCACCCGCACCTGGATCGATCCATTTGGGTGTTTTCCCCTCCCCTCAGAGGCAGGTTCAGTAAACAAGCACATACAGGGGCACACCTCTCGGGGCCACGACAGGCGTAGCGTACCTACCTTGAAGAACTTGCCGAGCGCGAGGTAGTCGAGCCCGTCGGAGCAGTTGAACACGACGCACTTCTTGGCCACGGCCTTGGCCAGGTCCTTGGTGGTCTCGGTCTTGCCCGTGCCCGCGGGGCCCTCGGGCGCGCCGCCCAGGTTCAGCTTCAACGCGCACATCAGTGTTCTGTACAACGCAATTAACTCTCATTGTTAAGTGGCGAAGAAGTATCAATAACTGTGTTTTATGTCGATGTGTGTGTGTGTGTGTGTGTGTGTGTGTGTATGAGTGTGTGTGTACACACGTTATTAGGTTCGGTTTCTGTAGAACACAAGGGAACATCGGAGAATATCAGTGTTCTGTAGAATGAAATTGACTCTGGTTGCTAAGTGACGAGGAAGTTTCAAGGATTGTGAGTGTGTTTTTTGCGATGTATAATGCGTGAGTGTGTACGCAAGTCGTCAGATAGAGCTTCAGCGCGCTCATTAGAGTTCCATAGAATACTATTGACTGTCATTGTCAAGTTTCAAGAAAGTTTTAAAAGCTGTGTTTTCTTGCAGTGTGTGTGTGTGTGTGTGTGTGTGTGTGTGTGTGTGTGTGTGGTCGCACAGACCTGAAGCAGCGGTCGGTGAGCGGCGTGGCCACGAGGCGCGGCGTGTTGCCGAGGTACTCGCAGCCGTAGTCCAGCTCGGTGGTGACCATGGCGCAGGCCACGCGCTCGCCGCGCCAGTAGTACCGCAGCTGCGACGTCCACTGGAAGTCCATGGGGTCCGACACGCCGCGACGCACCAGCTCCTCCAGGATTGAGCGGCCTGGGCGAAACATCGGGCAATTATCCCCTCTGAATACGATGGGTTATCAAATGTGTCCACTACTCATCATCACAGCTCATATACGTCCCCACCGAGCGGCTCGAGCCTACCCTATGTTAGGGTGATTAGGCTTTAGTTAACTACGCTAGCCCAGTACGGATTGGTCGACTTCACATACGATACGATGTTTTTCTTCACTGTAGTAGCGTCAGACAAATGTTCATTTGAAATTCTAAATATGAGAAACACATTGGTACAAGGCGGTCTCAAACCCCGGGCCTCCCGATTGGAAGGCGAGTGCCGAGTCCGCAGCGCCACTGACGCTCCGTGTCCACTACTAAACCTGAAACGTTTACCATAGACAGACTCTGTGCCAGATTCTTTTACGCGGGTACCTCTATCTTACCTCTTTCTACGCTAAGCAGCGGTGCTAGCATTGCTGTGTCCTGGTGTGAAATGTAAGACAGGCAGTGAAGTTACTGGGTACTGTGACTTAACATCTTCCTAATTCTGCTAGCGTTAATGCATTTGTGGCCGGTTAATAATGCTTCAATAGCATTGCTTTTTGAAACAGTTATTGTTGGTTAACCAATAAATAATTGAAATATTTGTCACAATTGACTTACTACGATATTGCACCAGGAAAAGGGGTTGTAACAAAAACAGTTTTATTAAAACGCTATGAAGATACGATAACAACTTTTAGATAAGCAGAATTAGGCTGCTGGTTGACTATAGAACCAACAGTCGTGCACTTGGTCGCAACGACCGACGGTCGCAAACAATGGACCGTCGCGACTGCTCGTGGTCGTAGCCGCCTTGTGTGCGAGATCCCTAACGCCAATGTTTACTCTGTGGAGTTGATAAGATTTTATGGGATTCGATAAGTGTGATTCACAGCTCCACTTGTAGAATGGAATTGAATGTTTGACTCCAGTGTAACACTTCATCTTGATTGCTAATATCTATACAATTAATCTATAACATATACTTAAATATTAATTAAATATAATTGATCTTAGTTAATTGGTCTTACTCTTAATTTTTTTAGAAACTCCTGGGCCGTTATATATTACACCAGCCGTCCCGAGCTAAACTGAACTAGAACACTTAGGAGCACGGTCTATGTTTGTGACAGCGGCGATTAACTACTGTTTTGAAATATAATTTTTGCGGTGTTCTAATCTTACAATAGAATAATTGAACCCCATATTGGAGTTCAAGTACTGCGCAAATCTATATTCACCTGCGATAAGGAAGATCGTAGGAAGTACTGCCTCATCGCTACTGCCGTTACCTTACCCTTGCTGCTGCTGCTACCGTGACATGCCAGGAGACCTATTTTTGAATTACGTATGCGATTTAGAAATCACCGCTGACTAAATAGTCAGCGATGACTTTGAAGTCACGAATTCCCAAACATCCTATTTTTGAAAGTCGAACGCAGAGCTGCCAACATAGATAAAGTACACACATACGTAAGGGTTCGGTTCCACGCAGAATGTAGCCGTTTTCGGTATATACCGGTTATTATACGGCTAAAAATTCATTGTAACTCGGCCAAAATATAAGAAAATACTGGTCTAAGTTTGTTTGTGACACAAATTTAAAAGATTTTAAACTTATACACGGTTATTTTTTTATCACCCTGGAAAATGTTAGGGACGCTTTAGGACACATCCAATATTATATAAAAAAAAGAAAAAAAATATATATACCGGGTGTAAGTGAACATGCAACCCAAACTGAGTCAGATGATAGTACTAGTGATACTTAACACTACTACATAGAAAAAAACTTAAAAAAAAAAGTTTTTTTGTCAATTTTTTTTCGCATTTTTCTAACAGCATTGTGTAAACACAAGATCATAAAACGATATTTTAAAGTTTCAAAACAAAGGAAAGATTTTTTAAGAAACGCGCAATGTAAGTTAAACCGTAGAATAAGACTCGTCAAGCCGCCCGATCAAAGGCACGCTACACTACAACAGCTGAGCCGAGCCTACGCGGCCGCCCGCCCGACGCCGAGGTCATGACCTCACGCGAACCCACAGCTGATTCGGACTAGCATCTAGCATCGAACGACGCCCGCGCATTTTAGCTTAAAAATACCTACGCCTATGTGCCTATCCTTACAAACAGCTTACGTACGGTGGAACACACATTGTCATGTTACCTCCATAACCATTTCTTAATCTGGCTTTAATAAGTAGCAATAAGTAGCACCTAACAAAGCATCAATTGTTATTAAATTTGTGGCAATTTTGCCAATCGGCTAATAGCCCGCAGTCGATTTAATTAATTAAACGGCAACAAGTAATTTTCTTCCAATTGCATTCTACAAATTACGTAAGATAGGGTGGGTATTTAGGTATTAAACCTAGGTCGCAACTTTAGCATACCTACAATTCATAGTTTTTAAATCGATTGTGGGTGGGTGTCGTGTCACACTTACACCCAAAGGACCTAAGACATTGACGTAGGTATACGTCAATGCTAAAAGATTACCTGGTCTACGTCTTTGCGAGTTTTGGTGTGTGAAATAACACTAACGCGGACAAACAGTTACATAGTAATTGTATGCACATTTCAGTAATTTGTGTGATATCTGACAACTTGTAATAGTTCTTTCAATCATACAAAATGTTTCGATATAAAATCGAATCGCATGGCATTAAAGCAGTATCGTCTTTATCAAAATTCAATTAAATTCTTTTTATTTTAAGAGAAAACTGAACTGAACTGAAAGCATCTAACCAGAGATTTAAATCTCTGCATCTAACTAATAAAACGGCACATAGGTATACTTACGCAAAGGTAATAATAATAGTAGGTATTCGACGTCTTTTCGGCGGCAAAGCTACATACAGCAGCTACTTAGGAATCGAACACAGAGTACGGATAGTTTTAGATGGATGCTTAATGGGTACCTAATAAAAAGAGTCTGGTCCACCGAGTGTGCTCGGTGGTCTGGTCATCAGTCAATTTGTTTCTTTAGGAAATGATTGCGTGCGTAGTTTTAGATTGAAATAATTTGCTTCACTTATCTTTGCATACATAGTATGGAAGTAGAGAAATAAAAATAAATATCAGTGGGTAAATTAATAACACACCCAGCAATTCAATTTTCAATAAAATCTTAAGAACGTTAATATCGGTTGCTTTTTGTTTACAACGTAGTCAAGTTTCGAGGAGCGTTTTATATTTTTTTAAAAAGAATAATTTTTAATTCTTTCAAATAAATTTAATTATAAAAAATGAAGTTACAATTAAAAGGGGCGAGACGTACGCACAGAGTCGGATGCGCGCACAGAATGAGCCAATCTTATGACTAACTTAACTCTATCATCAGCATTGCTTAGTCTACAACGGAAATGCTGATCTTGCAGCATTTCAGTTATTCACCACCACTGTCCTCAGGGGTCGGGGGTGCATAACTTCTCCCTCCTCAAGAGCAAAATTATCTGACGATTTTGAGTCGCGATAATTTCGCATCTTAGAAATAATCTTAAATTTCCATACAAGGAAAATAATAAAAATTAAAATTAAAGTTATATAAAGAAAAATAGTAGCTAAACTAACACTGTGGGTACGTAAAATTACATTTTCACTTTCACTATTTTCACTAAACAAGGCCGCACCTTTTAATACACTTGACAAGTGTTTCAAGTCGTCCAAATTCACTCCTTTTATATTGACTTTGATTTGTTCAATAGATGATATATTTTTAAGTTCGGGTAAACTTGCAACAGGTGTGATCGTGAAATGCAGGTCTGCAGCAGAAGATCGGTGTCTATCAATTTTTATGTTCTCTAGGTAGAGTTCGCAAGCTTCATCAGCGGTTAAAAGGTAAGTTCCTCTTAATTCGTGTTTAGTGACGTCGTCGTGACATTTTTCTGTTAAAACGCTGTTTATTCGGGTGTAAATTATCCAATTAACAGGGCCAATATGTTGGATTCTTATATTTTCAGCTTCGACTGAATATTGAATGCAGAGGGACAGATTGGACTGGAACTTCATCAGCTGCTCTACACAGGTAGGTTCAGGGTAAGTAACCATATCATTATCATTACACAGGAACTGGTCGGCTGCTACTTCGTCGCAAGGGCTGGCGGCAGGTAAGAATTTCGAACTTTTCACCAGGAGGTAGGGATAACGAGGGATGATAACTGAGGTAAGGTTTGACAATGGATTATATATAGGAACAGAATAGATTTTATAGTAATTATAAACATTATTATCTGTTAATGGTATTTCCATGATAAATGTAATCTGATTTTTCTTAACATATGCTTTTACTGTCATAGCTCTTTCTATTTTTACTAAGTTACTTATACTAACAGGATATATTAACTTATTGTATTTTTCTATTGACTCTAATATAATAAGAAGTTCAGTAGAGTTTATAATTGACTGATGTAATATTGAGACCTTACTTAGTGCCAGTGCTGTTTCAACTTCACTTAATGATATATATAGAGTAAAGAAATTATTAATGAACAAATTGAACATACTTAATATATATGTTGCGTATATAGAATTATTTTCCTTTGTTGCAATGTTAGTTACTATCCTTTCTATGCGTTTAATACGTTCATCTAAAATTATAGTATTATTATATAAGGTCTCAGTATTATTAACCATGCCATCTAACATTTCTGTAACAATCGTTAATCTTTTCTCGAATTTATCCTGGTTATTTGCAACTTGAGAGATCAATCTATCATATTTTAATGCGTCATCGTGATCTAGATTACCTGTTACTATTTTTATTAGTGAACCAATTGGATTAATAAGACCTCTTTTAATTCTAACGGAAGGGACTAATTGTCTTAATTTTTCTATAGTCATATCACGCAAGTTTTGTACCTGTAATCTAATGTTATGAAATTCATAGATATATGGTTTATGTACATCTACTAATTTATCGAACTCTTTATATTTTAAAACATTATATAACAAAGATTCTCGGGTAACACTTAAGTCTAGCACCTTTATGATTGTCCATTTGTCTTCTTGTCTGTAAGCTTGTCCAAGTTTAACTGGTAAGAGGCCAGGATTCTGATTAATGTCTCGAAGTTGAAGGCCCAGGGTCCCTTGGTTTATGATCAAGGTGAGACACCACCTGTGGAGGACGCTTAATGTTTTTAATTGGAACTTTACTTTCCCTTGTACCTATTCTAACCGGGACTACATTTCTTTCAGTACTTCCGATAACTATAGCTTTTTTATACCTAGCCTTGTCTTTACTTTTCCTTAAATTAATATCCTTAGCATATATAACATCACCAATTTCTAATGGGGGTTCGCTTTCGCCACCCCTCTTTGCCTTTGCTTTTTCCTTATTTTCTATAATATTTTCAGAAATGTATTGGTAAAGATATTTAACGCGTTTTGCATGATCTTTCGTAAGTTGCTGTACGTAGGATTTTTCAAAATCAATATCAAAATTTTTGTTAGCGTCAGTATGGCCAAAAACTACTTCGAAAGGGGTAAGTCCAGTAGTGGAATGAATAGTGTGGTTGTATGCTAGTATAGAATACGTCATGATTGAAGCGGCATCTGTACATTTCTGTTCGTATTTTGCTAAGCGATAAATTTCAATTAATGTGGAATGAAATCTTTCTACAATACCTGTAGAGTTAGGGTTATTAGGTGTAGTGATATGGAAATTAATTTTGTACATACTCATGAGTTCTCTCATTAGCTCGTTGTTAAATTCTGTACCGGGGTCACATGTAACTTTTCTAGGAATACCGTAAATTGAAAAATATTTAATTAGCGCTCTTACTACTTCAGGGGTTGAACGGTTGGAAATTTCAAATGCTTGACCAAGTTTGCTGAAGGCATCTACTACTGTTAGGTGATATTTTCCTTCGATGGTAAATAAATCTATAAATATTTCCTGAAAGGGCGCACATTGTGTTTGAGTAAGTTGTAGGAACGGTTTAAGCGGTTTCCTTTCATACTTCATAGTTCTACAGGCTTCACATCCATTTATAACTGCAGCTACTATATTAATCATATTATTCCAAAAATAATTTCTACGTATTCTAAGCATGGTCTCTTTTATACCACGATGGCATGTAGAGCCTTTATGATATTTTAAAGTAATAGCTTTCTGCTCTCCTTCATCTTCTACATACACTACTCTTTCTGTACACTCTAAGAATTTTACTGTTCCCTTTTTAAATAATTCTATTACAACCTTAGAAAAATCTCTTCTGTGACTAATGTTTTCAAAGTAAATAAAATATTTAATATTTGGTCTAATATACTCCTTAAGGAAATTTTTAATTAACTCTACATTGTCTATTGGTAAAAATACTTCTAATATTTTTTGCTTATCTCTTGATAGGTCTCTTACTTGCGTTTCATTCTTAAACCACTGATAAACTAAGATTTGATTCGGTTTAGTATCTATTGCCTCGTGAAGGATAGGAATGCCATAGGATTCCAATTCTTCACCTGAATGAGCAGTTTCTGTAGAACTAGAACTTGTGGATGGAAGAGGATAGTCTTGTTCATCTTTGTCTAAGTCAACAGAGATGGTCGTTGATGAGTCAGAGATCGTTATTACGTCACTATTTTTTTGTAATTTTTCTTTCGATAACTCTTCTATTTTATTGTCAAGCTCTTTCATAAAGTCTTTAAGTTCCTCCTTATGGTCAACATTAACTTTCATTGATATGTCTTCATCGTCAAGAGTCTAATGCATTAAGTTTAATTCTGGATAGCGCATCGGCGTTTGTATTTTGTTTGCCGTTTTTATAGATTATTTCGAAGTCGTATTCTTGCAATCTCAATCTCCACCGGGTTAATTTGGAATTTGGTTCTTTCAATGAGTATAGCCAGGCTAACGGTCTATGGTCTGTGTATATAAGAAATTTGTTTCCATATAAATATGGCCTGAAATGCTTAACGGCCCAAATGATTGCAAGTAATTCTCTCTCTATAGTGCTGTAACGGGATTCAGTGTCACTTAGCGTCCTGCTAGCGTATGCTATGGGTTTGTCTTGTCCAATAGGGCCTTGTGATAAGACGGCACCTAAGGCAATTGCGGATGCGTCTGTCGTAAGTATATAGGGTTTACTAGGGTCAGGATACTGGAGAAGTGGGGCACTCGTGAGAAGTTCTTTACATTTTTCGAAGGAGTCGATATAATTTTGGTCTAGAGTTATTTTACCTTTTTTTTTTAAGCATGATGTAAGTGGTTTAGTCACTTTTGCAAAATCTTTGATAAATCTACGATAGTATCCAATAAGTCCTAGAAAGCTTTTTATCTCTGTCGTCGTCTTAGGAAGGGGGTAATTAAGAACTGTTGCTATTTTGTCATCGTTAGGTCGGAGTCCATTTTTGGTTATGGTGTGTCCTAAATAAAGTATCTCTTTTCTTAGAAATTCTGTCTTGTCAAGCTGTACCTTTAAATTTGTCTGTTTTAATCGATCAAATACATTTCGCAACTTCTGTAAATGTTCCTGAAGGCTACTAGAGAAGATAATTATGTCATCTAGGTATACAAGACAGTGGATGCCTTGTAAGCCTCTTAGTATGTTGTCCATAGTTCTTTGAAATGTCGCCGGGGCTGTTTTTAGTCCGAACGGCATTCTAAGGAACTCATAGTGTCCAAACTGTGTGCTAAATGCGGTCTTCTGTCTGTCTGTCTCGTTAACCTCTATTTGGTGATAGCCGCTTGCCAAATCTATTGTCGTAAAGTATACACTCTTACCTAGTTTGTCAAACAAGTCAGTTATATTAGGTAGTGGGTATTTGTCATCAACTGTGATCTCGTTAAGTCGCCTGTAATCGACAACCATTCTATATTTGACCTGGCCTGAAGCATCTGCTTTCTTAGGAACAAGGTGTACTGGGGAACTCCACGGAGAATAAGATTCCTGTATCACATTATCTTGTAGAAGTTTAGTAACCTGTTTCTTAATTTCTTCAGCTTGAGCTGGGGGTTGTCTGTAGGGTTTAGTATAGATAGGGTCTTCGTTTTTGGTTCTGATATAATGTTTAACTTGGTTTGTAAATGTAAGGGGCAGTTGATCACAATAAAATATTTCTTTATATTCATTACACAGTTTTAAAATTGATTCCCGTTCTTCAGTATTCATATGATCAACTCGTATTTTTGATAGATTTTCTGTAAGTAATGTGTCAATGTCTCTGTCTATCTGGTCATGAGTAAAATTAAGCTGTGAGTCAGTGACATTATATTCTGTAGATTCAAAGGGACCAGTTATCGTCAAGTCCATGTCTTCGTCTAAAGTATTCTGAATAACAGTAGTGGCATAACCACTATTGCAACTAACAAGTGCATCGGGCATTCTAATACCTGGGCAAAATTCTTTAAAGCTTAGTATGGCTTCTCCCTTATATAAATTGGTAGGTAATTTAACTCTTGTTTCAGATCGAGCGGGTAATTTAATTACATAGTCAGGTGAGTTATGCGTAATCGGTATGTCAACAGTTTTCGTTTTTAGAATTTTATTTTTTAAATCAATAATCGCATCTAACTGTTTTAATAAGTCGTTCCCAACTAGACCATCGTAACGTGAATCTACGTCATAAACGTAAAATTTATGGTAATCGTTATTATTAAAAGAGGGCATTAATGGTATCTGTATAACTTTGTCGTGTGATGAACTCGCGTGTGTGCTGATCACTTCGAAAGGTTCGTGAAATATGTATGGAAGAAAATACTCTTGAGCTTTTCGCGAACTGATGAATGAGCGCGTGCTACCAGTGTCTATCATAAATTTAGAGTCTATTTCGGGTATATATATGTAAGGTAATTTTAATTTCATATCGCAGTTTAACTCTATGATTTCTTTGTCTTTGTAGAGGCTTCTAGCTGAAAATTTCCACTCTGGTTATTTTGCGAATTTTGTTCACAATCTTCAATTTGTGCGGAAGGAGGAGGTTGAAATTGCTTATTTAGGTTACTATAATTATAGTCGTAGTTAACGTGTGTGGAATGAGGGTTTTCAAAATAATTGGTAAAGTCGTAATCATATTCTGTCTCATAATTGCCAGGACAGGGATAGTATTGCGGCTCTACATATTGTGTTTCGTATTCCTCGCTGTTATATAACTCCGTTTCGTTTACACGAAAGCCTTGCCTGTTTTGTGGTGCTGTGCGCATAGAGACATCGGTTGTGTAAGGTCTATTAGGTGCATTTTGTTGTTGCTGTCCAAATTGTTGAGGACGCATTGGTGGTTGAGGCTGCAATCCTACAGGTCTGTAACCAAACTGTGGTGGGCGGTAGCCTATTTGTTGTTGGGGCCTAAAGCCAAATTGAGGGGGATGATATTGCGGTCGGTAATATTGTTGTTGGGGTTGATTATAAGGGCCTGTTTGTCTAATTTGTCTACTTTGCGGAATTCCAAATTTAACATTATTTTGCAGGTGAGGTGTCGCGGGAAATCTAAATTGACCATTTGGTAAATGAGATATATTAGGTGTATTAGTTTTAAATGGATTTTGAGGTTTATTAAAATATTGGTTACTTGTCTTGTTTCGTAAGTGATATTGTTCCAGAAAATTGACTTCTTCTAACACTATGCTGAGGGCAGACTCGAGAGTTTCTGGGGCTTTTAGCCTTACTATTCTCACCATATTTTCTGGTAAGTTATATAGAAATACATTGAGTGACATTTTATTGTAAATTATAATTTTATTCGTACGCATATTTTCGTCAGGTAATAAGTTTACTTTAGATATTAAATTAGAGCGCACCGATTGTACGCGGTTACAAAAATCTAAAAATGATTCACTTGATTTAATTCGTAAGCCTTCTAACTCTATAGCGATACACTCCTCAGTGCGCGGATCGCCAAAATGCTGAACTAGCAAGTCCTTGAACTCACCCCACGTCTCGATGTCGGCTCGCTCGCTGATAAGAGACGCTGCTTTGTCCGTTAGACGGCTGGTTATAATTTGCATTATATAACTATTTTGAGCCTCATTGCCTCTGAATTTGTCTATAATATATTCGCATTTGCGTAAAAATAGATTTAATTGGCTCTTATCACCAGCGTATAAGGGAATAATTTTAAGTAATTCACTTGGAATAAGATTGATCTCCGCCATTTTACACAATAAAAACACTTAAAATTAACACAGAAAAACAAAAATGAGTATACGTTAAAATATAAGAATATAGCAGTATAATAATTAATTTTGTAAAATGGTAAATATCTTATTTCCTATTATTTCACAATACTTACTGAGCTCTATAATTTTCTCTATATAAGTAACATTTGTATATCGTAACAAATCGTAACACGTATGTAAAATATTTTATTTATTATTTTATTCTTATAATAAAAATCAGTTACTCATGTATCAAAAAAAATTAATTGTAAATTTATAACATTTAAGTATTTTTTCGTTACTAAATATGTAGAGATATTTCAATATTTTCTTTTATTTAATTACTTAACTACACTTATTACTATAATCAGATTACGTTTTGCAATAGGAGAAGTCTTATCCTAAATGCAACGAAAAAGGATGGATTGTCAGGAACAGGAGGTGAAAAGTTGTACTCACCAGCCAGCCAGGACACCCATCTGGATCACTTTCTCGATTTATTTGACAAATTTTTATTTGGTTCGCAGGATTCGCACAGGAACACGTCGACTTTCCGCAATTTGAACGATTTTTAGCCCAAAGTTCGCGCGAAGGACGACTGAGCCACGATATAGCGAATCCTACCGGCTGCGCCAGTCAAGTTTCGAGGAGCGTTTTATATTTTTTTAAAAAGAATAATTTTTAATTCTTTCAAATAAATTTAATTATAAAAAATGAAGTTACAATTAAAAGGGGCGAGACGTACGCACAGAGTCGGATGGGCGCACAGAATGAGCCAATCTTATGACTAACTTAACTCTATCATCAGCATTGCTTAGTCTACAACGGAAATGCTGATCTTGCAGCATTTCAGTTATTCACCACCACTGTCCTCAGGGGTCGGGGGTGCATAACTACGTACAGAAAAATGTATCAATAAGCCCAATTGCTGCCTTAAAATGCGTATTCTGTTACTATCTTGTACTCCGTACTACGGCTGAAGAGGGGCGGCGAGCGACTTTGCGGCGGCGGCGCAGCCACACAGTTTACAAAGCGAGCCGAAAGCCTAGATAGCGCGAGGCGGCTCGCTTTATACCTTTTTTTCATTCTTTTCGGTTACTAAATTCAGTGCGTTACGAACTTCGAGCGAATGCACGTGCGCGGTTCATATTCGCAATTACGATAGCTGTATTGTTAATTTTATTCCTTCTCAAGCCTGTGTGTTAAGTGTGTGTGTTTGTGTGTGTGTGTGTTTAGTGATTAAGTGTATTTAATTTAAATTAGCAAAATGCCCAATTACGGCTACAGTGCTCGTGAATACGGAGCAATGTTAATGTGCCTTGGTGAAGCTGGGGGCAACGCTTCTCGTGCCTTAAGGATTTACCGCAATAGGTATCCACATCTTCGGCACCCTACTCATGACCGAATAATTACTGCGGCATATCAACGTGTCCTGGAAAACCAACCCATAGCCCCGGTAGTAGCTTCTGGGAGTGGTGGCGGACCACCATTGGAATCGAGGACCGAAAACCGCGTGATGAACATTATTCGCCAGAATCCTCGCCTAGGTACACGCTCAGTTGCGAGGCTAATGCGGCGTGGGGGAGGACCAACAATCTCTCATTGGACAGTGCACAAAATTTTAAAGCGGAGAAGAATGCGGCCGTATAAAATACACAAGGTGCAAGCATTGCAAGTAGGAGATCGTGATCGTCGTGTAACGTTTTGTCGATGGCTACTTGACCAACAAGTGCGGGAGCCCGGGTTCGTGCAACACGTCGTTTGGACAGATGAATCCACATTCACGCGAAACGGGCTATGGAATCGCAGGAATGCACACGTGTGGGCTGAAACCAACCCATACGTTACACAGCATACCGGGCATCAAACTCGGTGGTCTGTAAACGTATGGGCTGGTATTTTTAGGAATAAAATTTCTGGCCCCGTATTTTTGCCGCAACGTCTCGACGGATCGCGATATTTAGAATTTATCAACCAGCAACTAGTCGACATGCTGGATGAAATGTCGCTGGCCGAATATCGCAGAGCATGGTTCCAGCACGATGGTGCTCCGCCGCATGTTATACGACCCGTTCGAGACCGTTTGATTGAACTGTTTGCCCATCGATGGATTGGAAGGTTAGGGCCGCAAGCCTGGCCACCTCGTTCTCCTGACTTAACCCCATTGGACTTTTTTTATGGGGCTATGTTAAAGAAAGGGTTTTTAATCGTGAATGTGATAGTGCAGAGGAGATGCGATCTCGCATTATAAGAGTGTTCGACGGACTCCGTACGGACTGCGCCGAGGACAGCACGCTGATGCCGCGCCTCCACGAAGACACGCTGCGACGGGCTCGTGTTTGCGTGCAGTTGGATGGAGCGCAATTTGAACCACACCTCATAAGAAGAAATTCTTAAAAAGGTAGGTGACTTTTATAGTCATTTTCAAATAGGATAATTAGGGTACTGTGTCTACGATTGACCAGGCGATTATTTTTTGAGCCGAACGTCGGACGCGGCCGTTTATTTCGCGCGGTGCGTGTTTAGTTGTTAGTAACGGCGAGAGCGAGTTTTTCGGATATTGTATTACATTGCGCGTTGGCAAATTATGAAATCTTGGAATATTTGATTTAAAAAAAATTGTGTATGGCATAAAATTTACATTATTATAGTAGATAACATAGCCTTAGTTTGGATCGCATGTTCCCTTACACCCTGTATATAAAAAAATAAAAAAAATATCTAAAAATGCTGCTCTCAACTAGTGCAGCATTTTGTGTATTTTTAAAAAAATTATAATAAAATTAAGTGAGTTATTTTTTTTTTATTTATATTAAAATCATTCTAATACCATGTCGTGAAGCGTCCCTTAAATTTTCCAGGATGATAAAAAAATAACCGTTTATAATTACTTATTTGAGAAATTTTAAATCCAACTCAAAATCAACACACATCAACTTCAAACTTGTCAATTTGTTCTCTAAACAAAACACAGATAACGTTTCTACAGTTATGTATGACTTGTTTACGAGTGGGTGAGGGCACTCGTAATGAAATCACATCCGTAACTAAGGTAGTCACATACGTGATATTCAAAAATAAGAATTATTGAAAATCGGTGATTATTAGTCACATCGGTGATTTCGAAGTTGCATACGTAATTCAAAAATAGCTCTCCTGGACAGATTGTGATTCCGGAAACCGATTCAGTGTGTGCACTCGCCACCCACGCTCTGCCTCAATTTCTTCTAATAAATTACTGTTATTATTATACATGGTTAATTTTAATGCGTCTGCAACCTCGCAGGATTAGATAGCTAACATCATTAACACGTTTGTTTTACGAGTTTTAAGATAATTCAATAGATTGTACAAATATCAATTTTGAAGTTTTTTGCATTGTCGTGACAGTGATAAGTCTATATTTCATTTATAAGCGACGAGGTTGCACAGGTGCATTAAAATTGACCCTGTATAATTAATTAGTCCGCTTATTTCATTTACCGATGTAAATTGCTAAATTGGCGCCCAACGTGGGGCACGTTGGTTTTCTAGCTGTGTGCATAAACTATTAATATTATCAGTCTACTTATAGATATATTATCAGCCCCCCACGCCCCCTACAGCATACTGACCGTGCACGTCGAGCACGACGAGCGCCTCCACAGTGACGCGGTGTCCGGCCGCCAGGGGGCCCTGCACCAGCCGCACCAGCTCCGTGATCTGCGCCGTGCTCAGCTGCACCAGCGCCGGCAGACCGCCCTCCTGGATCGCCTCCGTCGTCTGGTGGTCACATCACACGACGACCCTAATAAATCTCATTACGATCCGGCTCGAAGGACCATCGGTGCGAACCTCACTTACTGTAATACATTTTATTTCAAACTAATCGTCAACTGTTCGTGCCTCGTCCTCGTTGCACGCACGCATAGATAAGCTCGAGTAACTTGATAATAAGAAGAAATCATTTTTTTTGCCAACGATCGGTCGGTTTTTTGAGGAATTACTTTCCCGATTTCGAACAATGTCGATTAACGGCCACACCGCAAATATAAAACATACGGTTTAAAAATTCATATATTTCATGATATTTATTGATCATTTTATGTAAACAATAAACATCCTTAAAGACGGAAACTTCACTCGATAGAAAAAAGAATCCAAAGATCGCTCTGTTCAATATTTTAAAACAACTGTGAGTCAGAAAATACAATAATAAATGACATAGAAGTTTCACCAATCGACGTGCATTTTTATTGTCTAGAAAATTGCAAACATACATTTTTTTATTTTTACCCCAGTTTTCCAAAAATCGATTAAAACGTGTAAAAAGTAACGTTTTAGTTCGATCACAGAGCATAAGGAACATTAGAAACAATGCAACTATCGACTTTACTTTGCAATAAAGCAGTCGCCGTGCACGAGTAGACTTCCTGGGACACCTTGCTTTATTAATGATCTTACCACTAAATACTGTTGCGGAATAGTTATACAATGTTTTGTCTTTGTCATACGAATGACAAATCACTCATAAAGACTTTATACAATGTTTATAAGTAAGGCCATTGAAGTCCAGTTTGAGTGTACTTGTGCTGAGTGAACTTGAGTTGAGGCATTGGCGGATCCAGAGGGGGCTATGAGGGCTTTGCCTTCACCCCCCCTCCCCAAAACCAGGCTTATGCTTTGTTTACTTGTTCATTTTATCCCTAGCTCCGAGTAGAATAGGAAACTTATCGGGATGCCCCCCCCCCCCCTCAAATGATATTCTCCTGTATCCGTCCCCGAGCCACACCCCGGATACTCCATACAACGTTCGCAAATCAATTACCTATTACTACTACTTAAGCAAATGACGTTTGTACACGCGCACGCACACATTTGCGCGTGTACACACGCGCAAATGTGTGCGTGGAATCTAATAGGGCCGAGTGCGTGGTTATCAATCGAAATGACACGAGAGGTGTAGTAGCTACCTTCTCCTTTACCCGCATAGCGCTATCTCTGTTATCGGCCGGCGCTCGCGTCCACTCGGCGAACGTGAAGTCTCGCCGCGCCCGAGCGAACGCGCGCGCCCTTGTTTATGTGTCAGTGATGTGTACAATGAAGTGCGGGGTGGGGTGAGGCGTTTGAAATGAGTGCGGAGAGGTGAGTGGCCGTTCTGTACGGAGTACTATTATTATATTCTGTGCCCGAGCTGAGGTCCGGGGTGGGCGGCTGACCTGCGCGGTGTAGTGCAGGCAGGCGGCGGCCTGCGCGACCTGCCCGGGCCAGCGCAGCGCCCAGACGGCGCGGGGCTCCCCCCCCTGCCCCTGCCCCTCCCCCTCCCCCCCGCCGCCGTACGCGGCCGCGCCCGCCGCCAGCCAGTCGCGCACGCTGCCCGCCATCTGCTGCTCCAGCTGCTGCAGCCACCGCTCCACCATGCCCTGGGGGGAACCGCGATTGACGACATTCAAATACCATATCGAGATTTTTGCATTGTTGTTACAATAAACGTTGATTTGATATATTTTATAATAGCAATTTTAATAGATATCTCGGAAACTTCAGAGTGCGAGGTGTTGGGCGCGACAACTGGGATTGGTCTTTGCCTATCCTAAAGAAACTAGTTTAAGAATGTTAACATTCATAATAATATGACATTCACAGTGCGTTCCAGGTGAGCATTGCCACTTTTTGGTGCTAACATCTCGTTTTATTTAACCACGTTTTACGTTTTTTTAAAGAAATGTTAACAATTTTAGCCGCACTAATTGTTACAAATGAAACAGTAGCAACTAATTTTTCGTGATGATTTTTGACACCTCACCTAGACAACTTAAAATTACAAATGATACAAATCAGAACTAGCTAAAACTAAATAAATTTATTTTTTAAATTTTCTGAAAAGCCTTTTTAATTCATGAAAAAAGTTTTCATATGTCAAAGAAAGCTGTCATAAAGTGGTTTCAGAGAACCCACGAAATGTTAACCCCAAAAGCTAATGAAACGCATTGGTTCTAAAAAATGTTTAAAATGTTGCAAATCCGTGCTTATCTGGAACGAGCCTACACTACGTCTGATGTGTCAAGAAAAAAAGTCAAAGTTTTTTATGGATCCTAAACAAATACAATTGACAGTATTATGCCCAACTCTGCTTTTGTAAAATAACTGAGTTTTAAAAATATACCTGCTTATTTTTCCAGCAGGAGCCAAATTTTGTGTGCTAGTTCAGACAAGCAAAATGAAGATCTTTTACTATTGGACCAATCTCGAAATCACGAAAAAAAATCAGCTGTTCCATACAAATGTTCAACATCCACTGAACCTAAATGTATGGAATAGCAGATTTTTTTCGCGATTTCGAGTTTGGTCCCATAGTAAAAGTTGTTAATTTTGCTTGTCTAAACAAGCATACAAAATGTGGCTCTTGAAAGAAAAATAACCCGGTATTTGCATAGGTAAAACGTAAAAAAATTTGAAAATAAAAATACGGATTCCTTTATTTTTCACGTTCTTTCATGTAAGCTAAAAAAGTAACTGTCTATACATATATGTGTCTGTGTGCTTGTAGTGATAGCTTAAGCCCCCAGGAATAACATTTAAACGAGTGTGCTTTTACTACATCGTGCAAACTATTGTCATTCCAATTTGACACGTTTTGCAGAGACACTGCCTTACATTCTTTGGTCCTTCGAGCCGGATTACATTTATGGTGAATTTAAATGAGTTACCCAAGGAAAGCGTGATATAATAACCGAACTCACGATATGACAAAATAACACAAGGCGGGCAACAGCTACTTATTATAAAAACGAAAGTCACTCTGTCTGTCTGTTACGCTCTCACGTCTAAACCACTGAAGTAATTTCTTTAAACTTATAACAAATTATGAACCGGCTTCTTGTTACACACTACCGTCTCATTTCACGAAATCGCTCCCAGAGAGTGCAAGAAAGCCTCTCGCTTTTCTAAAGATGTTACACATCAAAAGCTTACCGGTGAACACACGGACCATTTGATAAATCTCACTACCTGTATCTTATTGTGATCACGCAATGAGCTACTTCAGGTAAAGTATGCGAATATTACATTGTACCTTCGCTTCTGCGGGCTGTATGGTGGCGGACAGCTTCACCACCTCGCCCTCGGCAGAGGCCATGGCGACGATCTCCCCGTTGGCGTTGAACTCGAGCGAGTAGATGCCCTCGAAGCACTTCTTGAGGTGCGGCTGCACGCGCGTCGGGTCCTTGGTCTCCGACAGGATCTCCAGCAGCTCGTCGTTGGACAAGAAGAAAAACCTGACAAATTCATTTCAAAAATTCATCGTGTATTCAAAGCACACCCAACAATATTATTCACATTCTAAACTTAGGAAGCGTTCCAAATATAATAGGTAGTTAAATAAAATACACAAAAATAATAAAAGTTCAGTTATTATTGCGTTCTGCTCTTGACATCTTCATCTCATCTGCTGGTTGTTGAATATGTAAAATATTTAATACAATGGCAACTCTATTTTGTCTGTGCCCTTTTGACTATGAGCTGTCACAGCTCTTCCGTTTCTCATGGCCGTCTCGTGATGTCCACAAAAGTTGTATCTAAATTTATCTTATTAATCCTTTGTAAATTGACGAGTATTGTAACCGTTTATTAAGTCAAATAAATGCTGCTGCAATATGGAGTGCAAGTGTTAGTATTCCTGAGCCGTTGTACGATTCACGCTCTGAGGCCTCATTCCACCACGCCATCTGCTACTCATCGTCATCGAGCCATCACCATTTCCTACACTGGTAAATGACGAGAAGGTCGAAGGTGAAAGGCTGGGGCCTGATTCCGCTAATCTTAACGTCATTATCGTGTCTTGATAGCGTTTCAATAAAACTGCTTTTGTCGCTTCTATACGTATTACCTGGTGCAATTTATTCGTAGTATAATTTCTTGACACGTCAATAGTGACAAATGTTGTAATTAATAATCAGTTAGCCAGCAATAACTGTCTTAAAAAGCGATGCAATTGAAGCGTTACTGACACGCCACAAATGCGTAAACGCTAGCGGAATAAGGCTCCTGGACTCATCAACAACTGAGGAACTGGCTATCTTGCCTCTAATTGTCGGAACACAACAATGCTATTAACATTGTTATAACGGTTGCAAAAGTTAGGTAAAAAGGTGGTGGTAGCTAATCAGTCAGGTTCAGAAGTTCAACCATCACCCGATTATCATTAGATATAATTCTATAATCTACAGTTTAATCTAAATCAATGTTATCAATTTTGATCGGTTAAAAGTTTTGGAATGAAACATGCAAACGAAGCCATTACTCTGCTAGTGTACTTTCCCTACTACAAATCATTCAAATCTGCTCCAGATAGAGAATAATTAGACAGAGTTATCGCAGAAATAAAAACAGTGAAGCACCGACTGCTTAAAATCCGACGACGATTGAGCATCGAGTCCGCTGCACCCACCTGGGGAAGAAGAGCCGCTTCTTCTCCAAGTAGTCGTTGAGGCCGCGCTGTATGTCGTCGAGCAGCGCGTTGCAGCGGCGCAGCTTCCGGCCGAGCGCGGGGTACTCGGTGGCGGCGAGCACCTCCGGCTGCCTCTGCGTGGCGGCCATGATGGCGCGCCACTCCTTGTCCACGTCGCGGAAGTTGCGCGCCTCCGTCGGCATCTGGCGCATGATGTCCTCCGACGAGAATATCGGCTCCAGGTACATCCACGTCGCTTGACACTGCGCGGAGCAAATGGCATTTGTCCGGGCGGGTTTCGAGACTGGCCGCATATACAGCGTCATTTTGTGAAACCCCCGCCATAATTTAGAATAAGATAATGAAAGTAATATAAGCGAGGTTTGAGTAAAAAAAAATTGTTTAAATCCACACCATTTTTTAAACCCTAAATTTCTAGGCGCGTACGCTCATCATCGCCCTACGCGGCACAGAACTGGCAAATAATCTATAGCGTGTACGAATACCTAACATAGATAATACCGCGTCCTCGCGCTGAGCGCCTCGTGCGTAACAAACAAACAAATGACCATCAATTTGATTTACGTACGGAAAAGTCTTTGTTTTATAAATTAATTGTATTACCGCTATAGAATAACGGACAAAAAATTGACGGGAACCAAAAAAAAACGTTTAACTTTCGTTTCAAAAAAACAGATGGCAACCCTAGGTGGACGGCGTCGGTTTTCATGTAATGGCAAGGTGGAGTTTTAGGTTGGCAGTGCGCAAGTAGCGCCATTCGCAAACGTCGAAAGGTTTAACACTCGGTGATACGAAAGTGCTTATTTGCCAGCCCATAATATGTTAAAATGAAAATGACCTGCAGCCACTGGTCCAGGATGTCCTGCATGGCGACGAGTTTCTCCTCCCAGGCGGCCATCTCCGCCTCGAAGGGCCGCACGTACGGCGAGCCGCGCATGGTCTGCGCCTTCATGATGTGCTCGTCCAGCTGCTGCTGGATGTCGTCCAGGCCGGAGAGGATGCCCACGCCCGTGTCTCTAGAGTGGGGATGAAAGCTCATTAATAACTAGCAGTTTAGTATGCTATAGGGCGCCATGATGAACAGACGCGGCGCCAGACGTAATCTAGGCGGCAGTCTCTGTGTGTGCAAATGTGTGTGTGTGTGTGTACGTTAGACGCCATTCTATGCGTTGTATATTTTGGTGGTTGTCTGCGTGCACGTGTCAGTGTAATGTTAACATAAATTAACATTTACGCAGTACCTAGTCCACCTGCGTAAATGTTAATGATGACGCCTGCTGCGTCGTAATACATCTGCGGAGTTTGATGCAAAATCTATTAACGTCCAACGCCACTAACAATGCCACATAGAAATTAACGCGTCACGCTGTTGGCCACATCTGTGTAGTGTCAAAATTATCCTGTATAATAAGGCGCAAGGACGCAGGTGGAGCCGTAGCATAAAAGATAAGCATGTGTGTACTTGTAAGACCACATTTAAGTAGATATCATTCCACCCGGCGTATATGTTAGTGACGGCACGGTAATAGTATAATATACAGTATGTCGACTCGGTCACTCTTTGAAATTTTATACCTACGGCTGCTCGGCATCGCTTGGTGCGTTGGCCCGCAATCGAGCTGCTCACTTCCATAAATACGTTAACATTACGCTCACTAACACACCGACCGTACGCTCCGTTTGGCTCGTGCGTATTTCCTGCGGCGGACTGCATTCGTGGCTGCCCTTGTAGCTATGCGATTCGAGTGCGACCCCAGAACAAGGTGCGCAGGCATAGCGCGTGTTTCGACCGTTTCTGTGAAGTCGGTTTACTGTATATAGTATTACCGTGCTACAGTTAAGTAGATGTTTAGTTCAGTTGGTGTTTCTTTATGCGTGTGTCAGTGTGTGAGTGTGTCAGTGTGTCAGCGTGTGTCACCGTGCGCTCCACCCACCTGTAGGGCACGACGGCGAAGCGCACGCCGCGCCAGTCGTCGCGCATGCTCGCGAGCGCGCACTCGAGCGCGTGCTCGCGCGCGGCGGCGTGCGCGATCTCTTCCAGCTGCGCGGCGTGCACGTGCAGGCCCAGCTCCACGGCCGCGGCCAGCGAGGCGCCCGGCCCGTGCGGCGCCGCCACGCCGGTCAGCGCGCTGATGCGCTCCCAGTGGCGCTCGCGCATGCCCTGCGTTACGTACCGACATCCCAGCGTCACACAAAATAAAAGAAGAGTCCCATAATTTATTTTAATGTAACACTTCATTTATCAAAATGTAATTTTAATAGAAAACACAGATTTTTATTAGAAAGTATTTTTTTTTATTTCTACTATGTTGGCAAACAAGCTAAGTGCCCACCTGATGGTAAGTGGTAACAGTCACCTATAAAACATGTGGCTCCTGTGAGATTCGCAGTAAAAACCCCCACAAGGGCCACAGTGTACGTTGCCAACTTGTGACTTAAGATGTAAAGTCACGGTACCCAGTAATTTCAGTGTCATATCTCACCCTTCAAACCGGAACACAGCAATGCAAGCACTGCTGCTTTGCGGCAGAAATAGGTAAGACGGAGGTACCCAAGCACACGACCCTGGTACAGAGTCTCCCTCCAGTGAATTATTGCTTCATAGAGTATAAAGATGGGGGTTATGCATAGAATAGCACGTACTCGGATACATGGCCACCGCGGCTTTGCTGGCAAGTACGCATTCTATTATTGAAATTTTCTATGACCGCATAAATATTGCTGAATTTCAGTAATACACCGCCGAATTTCCTTCTTCGAGGCGTCGGTGGTCGTGAGCTCGTCGGCATAGACCTTTGATTTCAAAAAACCCCAAACAAAGAAAAGTCACATGGCGTTAAATCGCAAATCGCAAAAATCTAGACGGCCAATTCTGATCGCAAACACGGCTAAATACATGTTTTAATTTTTTTTTTGATAAGGCATCTTAAATCCTAAACCGTTTCGAGTGCTTTCAATGTCTTACGTCCTAAGCATTTTTTCAGGTGTTTGACATGGTTATTTAACGAAATATTCGAAATAAACTCGAGATATCAAGATGAAAGATTTCCAAATAAGTGAATTATTTTGCCTTAGCTTAACGATCAATTTCACTATATGACAATCCTAAGTAGTATACTGTTACTTTTTGTCTTTAATGAAAAGAATGTGACGCGATTGCTATTTTTAAATAAGTGAAGTGAAGAATGTGACAGCATCAGCATAACAGCACATATACGTCCCCACCGAGGGGCTCCAGGCTACCCTAAGCTGGGGTGTTTAGGCCTTAGTTAACCACGCGTTAACTTAGTTAACCTTTGAATTTCTTCGCAGACGCATGCAGTTAGGTTGTCTCACGATGTTTTCCTTCACCGTAGAAGCGTCAGAGAAATGTTCATATGGAATTTGAAAAACAAAAAATACATAGGCACATGGCGGTCTCGAGCTCCGGACCTCCCGATTAGAAGGCAAGAGCAGAGTCCACAGCGCCACCCGAAAATTGGATATACATTCCAGTTTGTTATCTTTACGCGGTCCTAAGAAAAAGGGTCTTGACAGACAGATGAACAACAAAGTGATTCCATAAGAATTTCAGTATTTTCCCTCTAGAGGTACGAATCCCAAAAAATATCGGTTCCGTTTTTTCTTTTTCAGGTACACAACCCTAAAAATACCCTTCTTTATGTACAGTATATTTAAAAAAAGCACAAAGGAAACCGACCTTGTTGCATATGGCGCACAGCACGGGCAGCAGCGCGCGGAACTTGTCCAGCTTGTTGCGCACCATGTCGGCCACGCGCTTGGCGCCGGGGAACTCCGCCAGCTGCTTGCCCAGCTTGTGCAGCAGCTTCCACCACGCCTCCACCTCCTCCACGATCTTGTCCGCGTCCAGGCCGACGAACGGCCCGTGGTACCTGAAGCGAGCCTCCGTCACTTCACTACGCGCTTAGTATGTACAAGATAAGTACAGGCCCCGGCAAACATCTTGAACATTTTCACAGATAAAAATAATGCGCAGTAAAAGTTTTTGTTCTAAATACTGCAACTGCGCATGTATTTTTTTATCTGTGAAATTGTTCAAGATGTTTGCCGGGGCCTATACCTACCGTTCCGCGCTCACTGATAGTGCAAAAATAGCGAGTCTGCCGCGCTTTTGGGATTAATGCATTACTCACAGTGTATATAGCAACGTTTAGCGCGTTCGACAATTTACCATCAGCAACAACCCTATAGCTCGAGCTCGTAATTACGTGGGGCTTCAGAATTACTAATAACGTACATACTCATGACGTTGGTGTTATTTCGCTTGAATGCTCAAAGTTATTAAAATTTCTCCTTTTTTCAAGATCAAAGGAATGGAACTTCTGTACGTAGGACTATTATCTAGTCTGTGCCTGAAGGTCAATTTCGCTAAATCGAAACTAAGCCGAAACGTCGACCAATCAGAGTGTCACATTATCACGTCCACGAACAATCGAAAGTCGATATACGCGCTGCGATTAGCCGATCGCAACGATTTAGTTTCGATTCGGCTGTAACTTATTAGCAGAATTTGACCTCTGGACGGACCTCCATCGTGTATACAGTCAACGGCTGGTCAAGTTCTACAATTGTTACGAGTAACAAAAAGGGTCAATAAGTAGTCTCTCTGTTTACACAAACAGGCAGGCTGTCCGCCTGATAGTAAGTGGCTACAGTCGCCACGCAATTTCTGAGATTCGGAATCTAATAGTTAATTAGAAACTTCTTCCAGTCTTTCACTCTGATTTTGGGTGACTGTAGTTTCACTAGTACCCTCACTTTACACCCTTAAGGGTACTAGTGGTACTAGATGTGACGATTTTGTAACACTAATACCTAAGGCAGGAAAGTGGCTATCCGATCTTCATTTGTTTTTTCGAGTTGAAGAGTTTTGTTTAGACTTCTGTATAGCAGAGATTTGTATTAACAAATGAGTTCAACGTATTCAGATATCGATTTAACGCCTGATTTTATTAGAGAAGAGGCTAAAGCAGAAGTTGTTGATTTACCTAATTACTAATATATAAAAAAATCTCGTGTAACAGTTTTTGTTATCGAACTTCTCACTCTTCGCTATGTCTTCACGCTTACCATTTCTCGTATCCTTCGTAAAAATCGTAAGCGGTGTGCCAGAGTTTGTGGAAGGGGTCGATGCCGGTGAGCATCGCCTGGAGGCTGAAGTACACGGACACCTCCTGCTCCAGCAGCGTCTCCTCGTTTATTATGTCATCGGCCTCGCGTTTGTCCTCCTAAAAACACCGGTGTCATAGAAACTACACATGGATTATAACAAAAACACCTCGTTAATAGTGTCGGAATTGTTAATGAGCTATAAGGCCGGCTCGTTTGCATGTTGCTCAGTCGTTGGAGCGTAGCAAAGGCGACGACATTCTGAAGATGCCAAGTGGAGTGGCGAAACGCGCTTGCCGTTAGCAAGTCGGCAGACGTGTGTGGGAGAGGTATGGTTCCGTCTTTGGCGATTTAGGATCAACCGATAGATATTCACCGGACCGGATAAATGTCAAAATTTATTCTATGGTAAATATGTCAAAATATAACTGTCCGTAGTAAAAACGGATCGTTATTTGAATATAGAAACCGAGCACAAGCAAACTGGCCACCTATACAGTTGAGCTTTCTTCATACCTAGACAACCCCTAAGCAAGAATGAAAAAACGAATACAAGATTCTCATCATGATCATCATCATCACAGCTCACATACGTCCCCACCGAGGGGTTCGAGCCTATCCTATGTAAGGGTGATTAGGCCTTAGTCAACCACGCTGGCCCAGTGCGGATTGGTCGACTTCACATACATCATTGAATTTCTTCGCAGATGTATGCAGGTTGCCTTACGATGTTTTCCTTCACCGTAAGAGCGTCAGACAAATGTACATATGAAATTCGAAACGAAAAACACATTGGTACATGGCGGGTCTCGAACCCCGATCTCCCGATTGGAAGGCAAGTGCCGAGTCCACAGCGCCACCGACGCTCGCTCAGCGACAAGATTCTAGTGACATCTAAATCAGCAGGTCTGTCTTTTTTAACAACAAAAGTCGGCAAACGAGCAGACTGTCCACCCTCTAAATAACCCTTATAAAGGTACCATTGTGTGTAGCCAACTTATGATGGATGACACAAGTTTGTGACATAAGATGTCAAGTCACAACACCCAGCAATTTCCCCGCCCGTGTTATCCTTCAAACCGGAATACAGCGGCGCGAGCACCGCTGTTCGCTTTCTCGAGAACAGATTCGAGCAAAACCGAAATAAACCGATAATAACTGGTATACTTCACAACCGCAGGCTTATTGTTTGTATTTCTTTATTATTTTTTGTATTTTTTCTTGTGTTTTTATGGTCAAATAAAGTATTTATTATTATTACTATTACCGATCTTTAGGGACAGTCGCAATTGCTGCAATTGTACAATTATTGCTTATAAATCGCAAATTCCTATTATGGAACGTGGGATTGCGCTACGACAGCGCCACGTGCGAGCGACTGACGAACTAAAAAATGCACGTCAACGCTCGGCCGACACGGCGGCCGATTGTTTAATTTGGATTTTGACCATAGACCACTCAGAGATACTTTGTTGATCGCGTTGCCACTGTACAATTAGCAACCGGTTGCTTTTTTCCGTAATAAGCCTGCGGCTCCGAGCCTCGGACGCAACCGTCCGGGGCGAGCTCACCATCAGAGCGGCGAGGATCTCGTCGAGCCTGGCGGCGGCGTCGCGCAGCAGGTCCGGCGTGAGCAGCGGCGGGTCCAGCCGGCGCAGCGCCTCCAGCTGCCGCTCGCGGCGCCGCAGCTGCTCGTCGAACGCCGCGCGCCGCCCGCGCAGCCGCTCCTCGGCCATGGCGCGCTTGGTGCCCAGCGTGCGCAGCGTCAGCTCCACGGTCGCCTCCATGTCCAGCGGCCACAGGAACACGCGGCTGTTGAGCGCGATGTCCTCGACTGCAACCGGGGGGGGCGCTGTTGGTACTCGGTAGATAGTTGCTCGCCCCGCCCGGTAGATGGGAGAGCTCTGTTTTTCGTCGCGGCATCTATAAGAGGTCGCCGCCGCGCCGATCGCGTCTCGATTTTACGGCCAGTGTCATTGAGATACGCGTGCGCGCCACTACGGAGTGAATTGTCGTCGCGAAGCCGCCATTTTTATATGTTTTGTGCCGCTTATTATACGTATGCGAGATCACGAGGATGAAATTGGTGGCCTGATAGGGCTTCTATGGTTTATACGTCTATTTTTGTTTGTTCCTGCGGTTATTGGATTATTGGATTGGAGTAGGTGGATTATTGACAGCAGCTCTTCAGCAAACGCGACTTCCTTTGAGCTAGCTCAGGAAGTCCACCGACTACATAATGCGTATCCACCTGACCCGATTGGCTATGTACATATTTTATTTGCATAGGGAGATTCAGTCGGCAAGCAATAATAAAATAATCGACGAAACGCCGAATTGATTGCGTCGACTGTGCCTGTACTCCACTCACAGGCGAGGCGCGCGTGCTGCACGAGGAACAGCACGTGCTGCGCGGCGGTGCGCGCGCGCTGCAGCAGGCCGGGCAGCGCGCCGTCGCGGCAGTCGGCCAGGTGGCGCGGCAGGTACCGTCACACGCACACTCACAGGCGAGGCGCGCGTGCTGCACGAGGAACAGCACGTGCTGCGCGGCGGTGCGCGCGCGCTGCAGCAGGCCGGGCAGCGCGCCGTCGCGGCAGTCGGCCAGGTGGCGCGGCAGGTACCGTCACACGCACACTCACAGGCGAGGCGCGCGTGCTGCACGAGGAACAGCACGTGCTGCGCGGCGGTGCGCGCGCGCTGCAGCAGGCCGGGCAGCGCGCCGTCGCGGCAGTCGGCCAGGTGGCGCGGCAGGTACCGTCACACGCACACTCACAGGCGAGGCGCGCGTGCTGCACGAGGAACAGCACGTGCTGCGCGGCGGTGCGCGCGCGCTGCAGCAGGCCGGGCAGCGCGCCGTCGCGGCAGTCGGCCAGGTGGCGCGGCAGGTACCGTCACACGCACACTCACAGGCGAGGCGCGCGTGCTGCACGAGGAACAGCACGTGCTGCGCGGCGGTGCGCGCGCGCTGCAGCAGGCCGGGCAGCGCGCCGTCGCGGCAGTCGGCCAGGTGGCGCGGCAGGTACCGTCACACGCACACTCACAGGCGAGGCGCGCGTGCTGCACGAGGAACAGCACGTGCTGCGCGGCGGTGCGCGCGCGCTGCAGCAGGCCGGGCAGCGCGCCGTCGCGGCAGTCGGCCAGGTGGCGCGGCAGGTACCGTCACACGCACACTCACAGGCGAGGCGCGCGTGCTGCACGAGGAACAGCACGTGCTGCGCGGCGGTGCGCGCGCGCTGCAGCAGGCCGGGCAGCGCGCCGTCGCGGCAGTCGGCCAGGTGGCGCGGCAGGTACCGTCACACGCACACTCACAGGCGAGGCGCGCGTGCTGCACGAGGAACAGCACGTGCTGCGCGGCGGTGCGCGCGCGCTGCAGCAGGCCGGGCAGCGCGCCGTCGCGGCAGTCGGCCAGGTGGCGCGGCAGGTACCGTCACACGCACACTCACAGGCGAGGCGCGCGTGCTGCACGAGGAACAGCACGTGCTGCGCGGCGGTGCGCGCGCGCTGCAGCAGGCCGGGCAGCGCGCCGTCGCGGCAGTCGGCCAGGTGGCGCGGCAGGTACCGTCACACGCACACTCACAGGCGAGGCGCGCGTGCTGCACGAGGAACAGCACGTGCTGCGCGGCGGTGCGCGCGCGCTGCAGCAGGCCGGGCAGCGCGCCGTCGCGGCAGTCGGCCAGGTGGCGCGGCAGGTACCGTCACACGCACACTCACAGGCGAGGCGCGCGTGCTGCACGAGGAACAGCACGTGCTGCGCGGCGGTGCGCGCGCGCTGCAGCAGGCCGGGCAGCGCGCCGTCGCGGCAGTCGGCCAGGTGGCGCGGCAGGTACCGTCACACGCACACTCACAGGCGAGGCGCGCGTGCTGCACGAGGAACAGCACGTGCTGCGCGGCGGTGCGCGCGCGCTGCAGCAGGCCGGGCAGCGCGCCGTCGCGGCAGTCGGCCAGGTGGCGCGGCAGGTACCGTCACACGCACACTCACAGGCGAGGCGCGCGTGCTGCACGAGGAACAGCACGTGCTGCGCGGCGGTGCGCGCGCGCTGCAGCAGGCCGGGCAGCGCGCCGTCGCGGCAGTCGGCCAGGTGGCGCGGCAGGTACCGTCACACGCACACTCACAGGCGAGGCGCGCGTGCTGCACGAGGAACAGCACGTGCTGCGCGGCGGTGCGCGCGCGCTGCAGCAGGCCGGGCAGCGCGCCGTCGCGGCAGTCGGCCAGGTGGCGCGGCAGGTACCGTCACACGCACACTCACAGGCGAGGCGCGCGTGCTGCACGAGGAACAGCACGTGCTGCGCGGCGGTGCGCGCGCGCTGCAGCAGGCCGGGCAGCGCGCCGTCGCGGCAGTCGGCCAGGTACCGCAGCAGCTCCACCAGCGCCTCCGTGGTCTCGGGGCTGCCCGACGCCGCCGCCGCCATCTCCTCATACGCGTCGCACATCCTGCGCAAAGGAGGTCGATGGTAAATTTTTTCATGTACAATTAAAATCAAAATTTTTAGTTTCAAACATAAAAATACAATGGTCCTTCGAGCCGGATTCCGAGTCACCATATTGAATCAATACCGCTTACATTGAAATTGCTCGATCACGAACAAACTGAACAACAGACACAAGTTGTGGTCTAGTGGGTGAGACCACCAAGTCCCCATGGGACAGAAGTTTTTCTGCTTGGTTTGGTTGGTACCACCGTCCAACCTAAGTGTGTCACTCTATAACATTTTGCGTATTGTACATTATGCTCCGAAGGGAATGTTAACAGCATTGTTGTGTTCCGACAATTTGAAATATGATAGCCGGTTCCTCAGTATTAACAGGAGTTCAGATAAAGCTCGCTTCCACCTTCGGCTTTATCGTCACTTACCATCAGGTGACAAGAAGGCGGACAACTTTTCTCTTGTATGTAAAAAAAACATGGCTTCGTCCACCGTCCAGAATGCCTCGATCAATCTGAGCGAGGATCTAGGTATACTCACGATCTGTTCCACTGCCTGTTGACCACGATGAAGTGGTCCACGATGTACTGTCGCAGGCCACCCACTACGTCGCGCATAGCGTCGTTCACGGGCGCGCAGTCCAGCATCACCATGTTGAGGGGGATGTCGCGCCGCAAAAACAAAATCTCATCGCTGAGCCTCTCATACATGTGGATGCGCGCTGTAAAATCCTGCGCAATTTTGATAGTAGTAAAGTTGTGTGCGTGATTTGTTCGTGTATCTGTTATATATCGGCTAATCCGCCTCACTCTTAATACGAGTCTTCAATTCGTGCGTGTTGCCAGTGATGACGTACGAAACTTAGACGTGGCCGTTTACAATGGGTCTCATCAGAAGGCTCAATGTCACTCAAAGGGCAATGGAGAGGGCTATACTCGGGGTTTCTCTGCTCGATCGCATCAGAAATGATGAGATCCGCAGAAGAACTAAAGTCACCGACATAGCTCAAAAAATTGCAAACCCTAAATAGCAATGGGCAGGACACATCGCTCGCAGGTCTGACGGCCGTTGGGGCGGAATGGTCCTCGAGTGGCGGCCGCGTACCAAGGTACGCAGTGTCGGTAGGCCCCCACAAGGTGGACCGACGATGTGGTGAAGGTGGCGGGAAGCCGCAGGATGCGGCAGGCGCAGCGCATAAGCTTTTATGAATGACCAATTTTTAAGGTCTCAGAATAAAAATTATGATTATTCTTATTTCAAAATATCAAATGAAGTTATACGACAAAAATTATGAATATTTCTCTATTCGAGTCTCAACGTTAAAGAGACCATTACCTTGAGCTCAGGAGGTGGGTCTTGTTCGAAGAACCTCAGCAGATCCCGTTTCGCGGTCCCGTCCAGGATGTAGTTGTACTGCTTGTAGCACTCCAGGTACTGGACTGGGCCGGGGCGGTTGGCATTGAAATGCTCGATGCACTCGTTGATTATGTCCACCATGTACTCCTCTTCCGGATGCACTGGCAACAGGTAGGGCTTGGGTCGCGCCACGCCTACGGAATAATATAATAATCAACGTTAAAAACCAGGAGACGACCCTATAGACTTCGAAAGTGTCGTTGTCGCGTTGTCGTTTGTACGGCGCGAGAGCTTGTTTGCTCTAGTGGCGAGCTAGCTTCCTATAACGAGGATATTTAACTATGTTTCTGTCACGCACGGATCTGCCCGATCTGCTCAGAGGCCGTCTACACATCCGTCGCGTTCGATTCGCCGTTTTATTTGTTCCCGACTATGCGTCGCGGTTTCGCTTTGTTATATTTGCAGCGAAGGTATGCTACCAGCATTATTGTCTAGAAAATTGCATGCAATTACCATCTGACGCACAAAAATTATTACATTTCAAAAACACTTGTTCTATTTTGTACCCAGTTTTCCAAAAATCAATTAAAACCTGTAAAAAGTAACGTTTTAGTTTGGTGACAGCGCGTGAGCGACATTAGAAGCTATGCGATTATCAACTATATTACCTTGCGATCAAGCAGTCGGTGTACACGAGTAGATTTCCTGGGACACCTCTCCTATTTCAGCCGCATGTGTTCCGGTTTGAGGGGTAAGATATGGCACTGAAATTACTGGGTACCGTGACTTTACATCCTAAGTCACAAGTTGGTAACGTACACTGTGGTTCTTGTGGGGGTTGCAGTTTTGCTGCAAATCTCACAGGAGCCACATGTATTATAGGTGACTGTTACCACTTACCATCAGGTGGGCAGTTTGCTTGTTTGCCAACTTAGTTGCAATATAAAAAAAGGGTAGTGTGTGACGGTAGCAGGAGAACCATAGTGCGGGTGGATGAATGTGAATCTACCGCACATACGAAGTGAAAACATCGCAGTTCTCCAATCCGCATGTGACCACGGTCGGTGTAACCCGACTGAAACGTCAGGCAATTTAAAAAGGTAATTTTATCGCGTTAATTCCCGTTTTCATATTCATGTTATGGCGCGTTGGTGGCGCTGTGGCCTCGGCACTGGACTGTGCCGTGAGTAGAATTGGGAGGCCCGTGATCCATCCTGCCATGTACCAATATGTTTTTCGTTTTTAATTTCATGTGTACATTTATCTGACGCTCCAACGGTCAAGGCAAACATCGTGAGGAAACGTGCACACACCTGCGAAGTAATTCAAAGGTGTATGTGAAGTCAACCAATCCGCACTGGGCCAGCGTGGTTTGACTAAGGCCTAATCGCCCTAACTAGTTAGGGTAGGCTCGTGCCCCTCGGTAGGGACGTATATGAGCTGCGATGATGATATTCATGTTATGATGATGAAGATGAGGATGCGACTCACCCGGGTACATGAGGGTGTCGACGCTGGGCAGGCGGCGGCTGACGTCGACGATGGCCCGTAGCCAGCGTTCGATGTACGCCGGCACCTGCTCTAGCGGCGGATCAAACTTCACCGTCGCCCCCGTCGTCGCCGCCCCCGTCGTCACCGCCCCCGTCGTCACCGCCCCCGTCGTCACCGCCCCCGTCGTCACCGCCCCCGCCGTTACCGCCCCCGTCGTCACCGCCCCCACCGCCACCGCGCGCACTCGCAGCAAAGGCCCCCTCGTAAACGTGTAGTCGCGGTACGGGCCCTCGAACGAGTTGCCGTCCTGCGCAACCGGCTTACTTGGCACACACATCAACACGACAGACTTCGCACGTTGACCTCGACCACGGGAGACCACCTCCGTGGTCTGGTGGTTACCACCGCCGAGTGTTGAGCGAGAGGTCAACGGGAGGGAGACATTTTTCTGCTCGGTTTGATCGGTGGTAGGGTTTCCACCATCTGGCTAGCTACCGCCATCGTACCTAAGTTTTTCGCCATAATAACAATATTAATAGCAGTGTTGCGTTCCGATATAATTAGAGGTATGATAGCTAGTTCCTCGGTTGTTGAGGAGTCCAGGTGAAGTTCGCTTACACCTTCGGCCTTTTCATCATAAATGCTTAACCGTTGTGTGTAAAATAATAAAAAAATGCAATGCAGAACCTTTGACGTATAATACGTTACGTTTACGTCAAAGTGTTAAAGCAACGAGTTAACAAAAGTACCTTCACTTACTCACCCAATAACGCTTAAAGTATTCCGCGAAATGATTTACACTCCTTTCGACCAAATCACGAACTTGTCTTGACATCAACGCGTGAATGTTTCTGCAATGAAAAATAAGAAATCGTTAAAATTGCTATGAACAGCTTGCGTGCGCTGCGCGTGAAATTTCTATCGGCAGTCAACCGCTCATGTTCAATACTCGGCCGTGATGGTGTTAAGCAGAAACACTTTGCTTAAACCTCAAGCCACCACGGGGAGTACTTACGACCGCGTTTTGCGGCTGTGTTAGGAGGCACGTGATAGTTGCCTAACAATACCTAACTTGTTAATTAATACCTACGTATTCACAGTCCAGCTTCTTCTTCTCTCCTTAGGCACTATGGCGTACAAAACAGGGGCTCCCGATCGCCACAAGGCGAGCCACTGACGACTGCTAGACGGCTGGACTGTTCTTGGTAGTAGGTAACATACACACTTGTTAATCTCCACTAAACAAGGGGTCCCATATAGACCTCCAAGACACAATAAATAATTACAGATACTGGGCCCCTACTCAGTGAACAAAACCACGGTCAACTGCGCGGGCGCTCAGTCCCGACTTCGATTTGCGATCACTGTCCTTCACCGCGATTCAGCGCTGCCTCGCGACTCGAGCGTAATAACTAACAGCTCATATCATTATGAATGCTGTTTACCTCTCTTAGTAAGATAACGACCATTCATTTTTTTTTCAAAACGAGTTACAGTAATATCAACTGAAAAGCTCTAGATAGATAGATAGATAGATAGACATTTATTGCAATTCTCCATCACACACATGCGTTACAATCACAACTTAAATAAAATATAACAATAAATAGAGATACCTACATATACCGTGGCAGTATGTGTGTGCTGTAGAAGTGCAAAAGGTCATGGCTCAGTAATCGCTATCGTACACATCAAAAATGTGTACAAAGCACTGATATTCTGCCATAACCTAAGGGTGGCAGGCAGTCAAAAAAATAAAATGGGAGTAAACAAAAAAATCGAGCTTTATATATTATAGCTTATTACCTAGAGGTGTTGTTAGGAATTTGGGCTATGTTTGTGTGTGTGTGTGTGTGGTAGCACTCGTGTACACTCCAACCATGTACCCACCAGACTGCGAGCGAAACAACAAAATCACCAATCTAGATTACAAAGTCCGCCACCAAGTAACCCCTTGGTATACCCTCAACTTGTTTATTTAAAAGAAATTCTTTAAAATGTTTTTTAAAAGTAAACTTTGATTGTAACTGTTTCAAAGGTGGGGGTATATTATTCCAGCATTTGGTAGCTAGGTAGCGGAAACTGCCAGTAAAAGCGACGGTCCTGTGTGGGTGAGTTTCTAGAAGACCTCTTGCAGAACGTGGGCCGTATTTATAATGAAGCAGAGATATTTTCAATTTAGAAAACAAGTACAATAGTGCCTTGAACTTAATAATATCAAACAAAAGACAGGCTAGGTGCAAATGTCATCGAGAGGTCATATTGAGTGTTGCCGACTTGTTTAAATAGGGCGTGATGTGACTCCTTGGCGGTATGTCATAGCAAAAGCGACAACATGCGTTCTGCACTCTCTGCACCAGGTGACGCGTCTTTGATTGCAAACGAGGACCATATATCAAGTCTCCGTAATTTAATTTGGACAAAATTAAGGATTCACAAAGCATGACTCGCATCCATTCACTAAGTAGATTTCTTATTCTGTACAAAACTTGCAATCGATAAAAACAAGCTCTTACCAAGTTAACTACATGAGACTCAAAGCGCAGGTGACTATCCATCAATATGCCCAGATTCCGAGCCTCGTCTACACGCTTAATTTGCTGATCGTGGATTTTTACAATAGGATTACTATTTGTCGTTTTAGAGATCTGACTTTTGGAACCCATTATTAAATATTTGGATTTGAGTGGGTTAAGAACAAGGCCATTGCGCGCAGACCATAAAGCAACATTCTGGAGGTCCTCATTGAGTTTAGTTACGGCCAACTCACTCCTCTCCGAAATGGCTGACGTGTATAGTTGGATATCATCAGCATAAAGATGATAACTGGAGTGCCTTATTGTCTTGACAACGTCTGCGGTGTAAATAATAAACAATAAAGGACCAAGGATAGAACCTTGAGGAACACCACGCTCAAGGGGCTTTGATGTTGATGTTAGTGATTTTCCATCCTCCAAAGTCAGTTTGGTCGACTGAGAACGATCTTTGAAGTAACTTACGAACCATAGTAGTGAATTCGGATCAACCCCATAGTACCGTAATTTTGCCAGCAACAATGGTATACTTAAGCAGTCAAACGCACGCGTGTAATCCAAGAGAACCAGAAACGAACTGGCACCAGCATCCTGCTGCGAAAGCACATCATCGACAACATCGAGCAGAGCGGTTACTGTACCCATCCCCTTCCGGAAGCCCGACTGAACACATGGCAATATGTCGTTTGACTCCACAAAATTACTAAGTTGATTGTACACCGCTTTCTCCAGTAGCTTAGATAAGAAAGACAGAATGCTTATTGGCCTGAGATCTTTAAAGCTTGTGGGGGTATGTTGCTTGGGCAGAGGTGTAACAACAGCGAATTTCCAGATTGATGGGACTACACCACTTTCGATAGATTTATTAATTATAGCGGTGATGACTGCAAGAGACTGCGGTAGCGTTAATAATATCATATCCCTACTAATGCTATCCGCGCCGACAGCGTTGCTCGTGGTGGACATGATATATTTCGCAATGTCTGTCTCCTGAACTGGCCTTAAGATGAATTCGGTTTGACCGTGCTTGTGCGATTCAAAGTACTCTATTTCAGGTTGCAGGCTGATACTGTCACCAGGGACATCAAGAAAATAATCATTTATTTTGTCTGGGTCATTAAAGCCATCTGGCAGGCAACTATTACTGGCAGGATCTGGCAGAATATTACTTTTTAAGTTTCTCCAGAGAGCTTTTGGACTGTTGTACTCTACAATATAGCGAAAGAAAAACAACCGATTTCGACACGAAAACGGTTGTTTTTCTTTCGCTATATTGTAGAGCCTGCTTTTTAGATCGATACCTTACTGTAACTCGTTTTGACAAAATTTGCCAGTCAAGCCTTTTCCTTGATACCCTCACTGTGGTGGTTGAAAAAAATGTAAGCCGCCATTTTGTAGTGGCTATCTTGAATTTATAATAATACTGAACATATATATTAGTATTGTTTTCAGAATTAAAGGTGTGTACAAAAATTTCAGATCAATCAGTCAACAGGAAATGGGTATAATTTTAATTACTAAATTTGACCCAATAATAACATCAACAACAACAAACAGGACAAGCTAAATAAAACCGTTTTAAAATTAAAAGTATATCTAAGTAGATCTTTTAACTCAACGGCTTTGTATTTTGGTGTGATTTTTTTGTATACAGGCTTTGGGAGTTATTACGTGTACACAAGTAAATCCATCGTCGTATGGACGTCTCCACCCTGTATACCTAGTGGGTGGGTAGATACCTGAAGAACTGCTCCACTTGAAAGGTGGACTCGGTCTTCTTCTTTGGCACGTACACGGCCCAGTGGCGCCGCATCTTGACCATGGCGTCGGCGACGTCGATGATCCAGTTGTCCGTCAGCTCGCGCCTAGCTTCATCGCAGAGCCTGTTCAGCCGCTCCGTGAACTCCGAGATGTACTGCGGGAACGGGCACCCCTCCTGCATCTTGTCCATGTCGCAGATCACCATGTTTTGATAACTGCGGATGAATTGAATTGAAATGAACCCAAAGGAGACGGATCACCCTCCATAGAACCTTGGGCCTAGGGTGTAACACAATGAAAGTGGTATTATTTGAAAGGTAATAGGACATTAAACGGTTTCTGAAAATTTGGCCATAATTGGCAATCTCAGATCTGAGAAATTAAAGATTACAAAAAGTGGGGTTATGAATGACGAAACACAGTCAATATGGCATCATTATATAAAACTCTGTTGCCTATTGCGTTACAGCGATCTAACGCTATATTGCAATTTATACAACGATTCATGGTGTGGTGTCCAATCGAAAGGCCGAGAGGGAAGTCCAGGAACAAGAGTGCCAAAGTCAATCGTGTGTAAGCGGGTTTTCGGTGTCCGGTGTGGTGCAAAGGTCATACAAGAAAAATAAGATCACTGAAGTCCGTATTGAATAGCAAAGGTCGTAGAAAAATCGAATAACAATAAGAGCACACTCAAAACTAAGCGAACGAAACGAAGCAAACAAGTCGAGTAACATCTGACATTTTTTTACAGCGCTGACCCCAAAGTATTTAAAAGATATGAATAATCGATTTCAGATAGATATTCATTTTATGGAACTCCTCTTCATTGTTTAGGACAAGATAGATTATAATTATTGATGTTTAATGTGCGTGAGAGTATGGCAAAAATATTATTTATAGTTCACCTGATGTAAAACTCTTATCAAGGGAAATAAAATGTAATCGATTACAGCATGTTATTCGATTCATTCGTTATCAATAACTTTAAACCTGATTTTCTCTTTTTTCAGATTGCGGATAAGGCTGATTTTTCTAACATATAACTACTATGCAAAATAAAGAATATTTCATGTTGTTACATTTTGGCCCACGATGAACAGTCTCCTTTGTGTGCTTGTTCAGACAAGCAAACTGAATACTATACTTCAATTTGTTTGCTTCTATTTTGTACTATAGATCAATTTTGTTAGCGCGTTAAAAAATTAAAATCAAATCTTTATTGCTGACTTAGGTGTGATACAGATGTTGTTATAGTTACGTGCGTGTGCCCGGTGGCGGCGCCGTGTGCCGTACCTGCGGTGCCACAGCGCGGGCAGGTGGCGGGGCAGCGGCCCGCCGTGCGTGTGCCACAGTACCTGCGGTGCCACAGCGCGGGCAGGTGGCGGGGCGGCGGCCCGCCGTGCGTGTGCCACAGTACCTGCGGTGCCACAGCGCGGGCAGGTGGCGGGGCGGCGGCCCGCCGTGCGTGTGCCACAGTACCTGCGGTGCCACAGCGCGGGCAGGTGGCGGGGCGGCGGCCCGCCGTGCGTGTGCCACAGTACCTGCGGTGCCACAGCGCGGGCAGGTGGCGGGGCAGCGGCCCGCCGTGCGTGTGCCACAGTACCTGCGGTGCCACAGCGCGGGCAGGTGGCGGGGCGGCGGCCCGCCGTGCGTGTGCCACAGTACCTGCGGTGCCACAGCGCGGGCAGGTGGCGGGGCGGCGGCCCGCCGTGCGTGTGCCACAGTACCTGCGGTGCCACAGCGCGGGCAGGTGGCGGGGCAGCGGCCCGCCGTGCGTGTGCCACAGTACCTGCGGTGCCACAGCGCGGGCAGGTGGCGGGGCAGCGGCCCGCCGTGCGTGTGCCGTACCTGCGGTGCCACAGCGCGGGCAGGTGGCGGGGCGGCGGCCCGCCGTGCGTGTGCCACAGTACCTGCGGTGCCACAGCGCGGGCAGGTGGCGGGGCGGCGGCCCGCCGTGCGTGTGCCACAGTACCTGCGGTGCCACAGCGCGGGCAGGTGGCGGGGCAGCGGCCCGCCGTGCGTGTGCCACAGTACCTGCGGTGCCACAGCGCGGGCAGGTGGCGGGGCAGCGGCCCGCCGTGCGTGTGCCGTACCTGCGGTGCCACAGCGCGGGCAGGTGGCGGGGCGGCGGCCCGCCGTGCGTGTGCCACAGTACCTGCGGTGCCACAGCGCGGGCAGGTGGCGGGGCGGCGGCCCGCCGTGCGTGTGCCACAGTACCTGCGGTGCCACAGCGCGGGCAGGTGGCGGGGCGGCGGCCCGCCGTGCGTGTGCCACAGTACCTGCGGTGCCACAGCGCGGGCAGGTGGCGGGGCGGCGGCCCGCCGTGCGTGTGCCACAGTACCTGCGGTGCCACAGCGCGGGCAGGTGGCGGGGCGGCGGCCCGCCGTGCGTGTGCCACAGTACCTGCGGTGCCACAGCGCGGGCAGGTGGCGGGGCGGCGGCCCGCCGTGCGTGTGCCACAGTACCTGCGGTGCCACAGCGCGGGCAGGTGGCGGGGCGGCGGCCCGCCGTGCGTGTGCCACAGTACCTGCGGTGCCACAGCGCGGGCAGGTGGCGGGGCGGCGGCCCGCCGTGCGTGTGCCACAGTACCTGCGGTGCCACAGCGCGGGCAGGTGGCGGGGCGGCGGCCCGCCGTGCGTGTGCCACAGTACCTGCGGTGCCACAGCGCGGGCAGGTGGCGGGGCGGCGGCCCGCCGTGCGTGTGCCACAGTACCTGCGGTGCCACAGCGCGGGCAGGTGGCGGGGCGGCGGCCCGCCGTGCGTGTGCCACAGTACCTGCGGTGCCACAGCGCGGGCAGGTGGCGGGGCGGCGGCCCGCCGTGCGTGTGCCACAGTACCTGCGGTGCCACAGCGCGGGCAGGTGGCGGGGCGGCGGCCCGCCGTGCGTGTGCCACAGTACCTGCGGTGCCACAGCGCGGGCAGGTGGCGGGGCGGCGGCCCGCCGTGCGTGTGCCACAGTACCTGCGGTGCCACAGCGCGGGCAGGTGGCGGGGCAGCGGCCCGCCGTGCGTGTGTCGGGCGGCGGCGGCGTGTGTCGCCAGCAGGCGCGCCTGCCGCCAGGGCGCGGCGCCCCGCACGCACAGCGCGGGCCACAACGGCGGCAGGAACGCGATGCGCAGGCGACCGCGCTCCGACTCATCCTCCAGCACGTACGAGAGCAGGCACCTGGCGCAATAAATATAAACGATGAAACAACTTTCGAATTTACTCGCTTACGTTAAGAGTCCCCCGACGCCTGTCTCCGTACTGCAGCGATCGACTCGTACAAAAAAGTAATATGTATAGTAAACGCAACGACTTTCGAGAGCCTCGATGACAAACCTCTTCATCGCCACGGTGAAAAACTCCCGTATTTCTCGCTCGCTCTGCCGCACGCAGGCCTGGTACGTCAAGTTCAGGAGGCGTCTCTTGATGCCCGCCGTCTGCTTGTCTACCACGGCCTTGGCTCTTTTGTACAGGTGGACCGGGAACTCCGGCAGGTACTCGTCGACGAGAGCCTGCGAAACGAAGCAAGCATATAATACAGAATAAGGAAATTTTGGAAAAAATCAAAAGTTTTCGCGTAATTAACATATTATATTGCTGTCGAAGAATCTAGGTGAAACTCGCTTTAACCGTGAAGACGATAAATTAAGGCCGAAGCATATCTTCGGCCTTAATTTATTCATGTAGATTCCTCAACAACTAAAGAGCTGGGTAGCAATTTTGTCGGAACACACCAAAGTAATTTTATTATGTCGACAAACTAAAGCTTCAGTCAGACAGCGGGCGGGGTGGGACGGCGACGGGGCGTCGGCGGAGCGGCGACGCGGCATGGACGTCACATAGCCGGCGGGACGTCGACGCCGATGCCCCGCCGTCAGTGTGAACACTAAAGCGGAAACTCATAGAACACAACGCGTAATGCGCCGCCGCCGCCGCGCTCACTGTTGCCTGTTGTATTCACGCCGAGCGGGGCGTCGGCGGGACGTGACACGCCGGGCGGGACGGCGCTGTGTGGCGTCTTTCATAATAACTAATACATTACAACTACTTATATCGCGCCGACGCCCCGTCGCCGTCCCGCCCCACCCGCTGTCTGACTGAACCTTAAGGTAAAGCGATGAAAGCTAGCTAGGTGTGCTCAAGCCAGAAAAACTTTGATGGATTTCCAGATCAATACCAGAAGGTCTATATGGATTAAACACACTCGTGCTCAAGCCAGAAAAACTTTGATGGATTTCCAGATCAATACCAGAAGGTCTATATGGATTAAACACACTCGGCTCTATTAACCCTCGCCTTCGGCTCGGGCTGAAATTCTACTTCGTGAGTAATAACCACCATAACGCACTTATATCGTAATGTACTATTACCGTTGTTAGATAATACTCGATCCTCTTCAAGTCCTCCGGGTGTATGTATCGGTAGTGCTCCTCCTCCGTGATTCTGATCAGCTCCGCCTTCTGCTCGTCGGGGTCGCGGGGCAGCTCGAACTCGCGCCGGGCAAGCTGCCTGGCAACAGAGGCGATACACTTCGCACCAAACTTCTAGTCCTATCTGAAGTTGTCTCACGTCTCTTTCTCACGCACATAAAATATACTAAGTTTATTCTTATCGTCCTAAAACTTATTTAGTGATGTGACATTCATCTTTTACTTATAGGTAAGATAAGTACAGACAATATTGATTTAATTACAACAGTGCAACGCGAATCGTGCTGAGTCTTCAGAGCAGACTAGAAGTTTTACGCAATCTGTAATGTGCATTTTTGGGATTTCGTACCTCAAAAGAAAAGAACGGAACCCATTAACCCTTAGTTGTCAGTCTGTCGGTAATACGCTTTTTTTCGGGAATGCATAGAGATAAACTGAATTTTTTCTATTTTCTTTTTCTTCCCTTCCTGTTGTACAAAAAAGCTATTTTCGATTTTTGATATATTTTTAATCACCCAAATTATTGTCAATATGCGTACCGTAATACCGTAATGTACGAGTACACTATCTACCTTTTGTGAGCCTCTTCCGCAGCGAGTTCTGCGGCGATCTTCTCCTGTCTTCTTTTCTCTATTCTTTTCCTTTTTGCCTCGGCCTCTGCTTTCTTTCTCCTCTCGTACGCACCGGACACCAAGTCCTCCAGCAGCACCAGACCTAAAACCAAAGGTTGCAATGTCTAATGTGGAACAGGCAAAATGCAATAAGCGAGATGGCACGATTCGCAGATTTTGTTCAACTATTTATAACATTTTTTTTTCTTTTATTATATTTATTTATACTATTTTCAAAAGCCCATGTTGTATCCACTCAAGTTAATATTGGGAACACTACACATGAAGTTGTTGACCACTTTATATATATAAGATAGTCCAGAAAGCCCAACTTTGAGAAAGAGATCATTCGTCGAAACTAGCTCGGATGGGCAGCGTTCAGGTAGTTAAGTAAAATCTTAGCATCCGAATTACCCCGGCGTCTCAAGACAAAACTCTTTGACCAGTGTGTGTTGCCAGTGATGACTTATGGAAGCGAAACGTGGCCATTCAGTCTGCCCCTGGCCCACCTCGAATTTTCACTAAATGATAGGGTATAACCTCTATAGACATTTTTTACGTCCGAACCTAGAGTCGCGCCACGACATCCCTAATTTTCATATACATTACATATAAATCAAAAATATGGTTGGTAGTTACTTTGGTCATATACTCGTGTATGATGCGCGAGAGGTTTCAAATAAAGCCCTCTTCTAGACTAAGAGCACCACAGCTCGCTCGTGGTGTGGTGCACCTAGTGCACCACACCACGAGCGAACGAGCTAGAGGAGTCGATTACCAAAGGGCGACTTACCATCAGAGTCCTCTGCATGGACACCGCTATCTTATTTCTGCCGCCAAGAAACGGTGCTCGCATTGCTGTGTTCTGATTTGAAGGATAACACAGGCAACACAATTACTGGGTACTGTGACTTGGCGTCTTATGTCACAAGTTGCCATGTACATTGGCGTCCTTGTAGTGGTTGTAGATTTGCCAGTCTTACAGGAACCACGTGTACAAATAGGCTACTATAGCCACTTACCATCAGGTAGGCAGTCTGCTTGTTAGTCAACTTAGTTGTATGTATGCACATAAAAAAATGTAAGGGGTCTGATGCTCCCACCGGTATTTCTTTAGAATCCTGCGGCAAGCGGAGGGGGGTGGGGTTTGGAGGGGAGGTGGGGGCAGGTGTGCGTTTCCGCACAAAGAGCTTTTAGATTATGATTTGGGGCATCAACGACAAATTAATCAATTAAAGACAAAATTAGGCAGTGCCTCACGATACTAAAGCCAACCCCTCCCACCATCCCAACCTAGATTAGCGTGCTGGGTCTGAGATTATTTCAAATACCTTTCTGGAGTTTGTTCTTCTCCTTCTCCCTCCGCTCGGCCTCCAGCCGGTCCCGCTCGCGCTCCTGCCAGGTCCTGAGCGGCGGGAACTGCAGCTGCCCGTCGGGACCTATGGGCCCGTACAGCCGCGGCGGCGGGCGCCTCCTCGGCGGCATGTTCACCACGCGCATCGTCTTCGTCGCGGGCGTGTAGCAGTTGCCTAGAATCACGGTATTTGTATATACAGTATGTCGACCCGGCCCCTGTTTTCAAATTCAAATTCAATATCGTTTATTCAAATTGGATTATTACATAATCACTTTTGCACGTCAAAGAAGTTACGCCAATGGTTCACAAGTCTACGGCGGGAGACCTTGTACTGGAAAGAACCAGCAAGAAAACCAGCAAGGGGAATTTTTTTTCTCCCTGTATTATTACAGAGTCGTCTGCTGGAAGCTGACCTCAAAGCAAACTTTTGAGCTCAACTTCCATTACAAATAGATGTGTCAGTTTACATTATACATTTAGGTAACATCAGACTGTATTTATATATCAATCAAAAGAATTAGTTTGAAATTTTTATACCTACGGCTGCTCGGCATCGCTTGGCGGGTTGGCCCGCGATAGGGCTACCCGCTTCCATAATAGGGAATATGCATGATTTTTTTTTTATTTCATAAACTAATCAATTACATCTTTATAACATAGAAAAAATATAAATAAGCTTGAAAATAGTCAAGTTATTGTTCAAAGTGAAATTTAAAACATCGAATAAATTTAAGCCGTTCAAACGCCACCATTTTGTGCGCGTTTTGATGACGTCATTGGTTTTAGTTGTCATTGGTCCCGTGTTTGTTTACTATAGCGATAGCGCGCCCACATACTTATTTCGTGACTTAATTTCAGTTAATTGTTATAAAAATCATGGAAGAAGTTAAAAAACCTTTTTACAAGTATTGTATGATACCGCAGTGCAAAAACAATATTAATAATACACCCCATAATAGTTATTTTCACTACAAATAACGGCAAACTTACGTTTTGCCGTAATAAAAAATAGTTTACGACCTATTCTCAGACCTACTGAATATACACAAAAAAATTCATAAAAATCGGTCAAGCCTATCGGAGAAGTTCGGTAAAAAACACTGTGACACGAGAATTTTATATATTAGAAGAAGATAGATTAAACTTTTAAGCAAATAACAACAATCAATAATCACGCAGAGAAAATTTTAGAAAAATGGCGCCAAATATGTCGTCGTACGTACACAGCAGTGACAAAGCAAATGCGTGCTATGCTTTGCTTGTCGTGTTTTTAAAAGCAAGGTCCGGCCGTGCTTTTTGTTATGCTTTGCTTTTAGGCATGCTTTTACAATACAAAATCTGGTAGACCAGTCAGATTATTTAGCGCAATCTTAACTTAGCATGCTAGAAAAAAGCAGGAAAAAAGCAAAATGTGTGTCATTCTAGACATTTGACATTTGGTAAAGAAAAAGCACTAGTGCGTAATGGTGGTCATCCCGGACGCCAAACAGCCCTGCGATATACCTACTACTTTTTGAGCAACTGTATTAAAGTGTCTTTTCGTATTCCACGCGATGCGAAATTATGACAAAAATGGTGTAAGATGATGAGAGAAAATGGGAAAATGTATCTCCATTATCGGTTGTATTTTGTTGTAAAGATCATTTTAACGTGTGCTATATTTATGTACAGCTTAGTGTGAATTAGCTATTGAGCAGTAGATGATTCGGTCTAAAACTAACCTAACTTGTACAAAAGTTCATTAAAAACTTATCTAAAGAGCTTGCTTATTCCTATTGCGGTTTTACGAAATTTTGATTTTTTTATTACAACAAAGTTAGCAAGTTAGTTTCAGTTTCGATTCGGCTATAACTTATTAGCAGAATTGGGCCGCTGATCTGAAACAAACAAGCACTTAAATACTGAAAGAAATTTTTTCATGTAAATCGCAATATAGTAAGTATTTATTTCATTTTGACAAAAAGTATATAAACATATCATACTTGAGTGAGCTTCAATAATATAATATTACGTGTAAATTGTAATGATATAGACGTAAATTAGGAGTTTAGGAACAATGTTAATGACACATGGTTATGTAGGTAGGTACTTAAGCACACCCCGGACACTCCATACAACGTTCGCAAATCAATTACCTATTACTACTACTAAAGCAAATGACGTTTGTACACGCGCAAATGTGTGCGTGGAATCTAGTAGGGCTGAGTGCGCGGTTATCAATCGAAATGACGCGAGAAGTGCAGCAACTGCCTTCTCTTTTACCCGCATAGCGCTATCTCTGTTATCGGCCGGCGCTCGCGTCTACTCGATGAACGTGAAGTGTCGCCATGCCCGAGTGAACGCACGCGCCCTTGTTTATGTATCAGTGATGTCTACAACGAAGTACCGGGTGGGGTGAGGTATTTGAAATGAGTGCGAGGAGGTGAGTGGCCGTTCTGTACGTAATACTATTATCTATTCTGTGACTTAAGTAAAGGTTATGTTTTGTTGTAAGTATTATTTAAAGATTTATGAATAAAAATCTATGTTCTGGACTTAAATATACCATTTAACATAAAAATTACCTTGCTGCTTTCAGTCCTTTGATCACTGCGCTCGTAAAATCGAGATTTATTGCAAAATATGCTGGCATAATAAATGCATCTATTTTCGTTAGATTATCCAATTGTGCTTTGACAAAACCAGTTTCTGTCATCGTCCTAGATTGATTACAAATATATATACACAAGTAATCACACAGGAATACAGTTTTAAACAATTTTTCTCACAAACACTACTAACACATGAATATCGACGCCGATAAATCCATTGAGGCATTGACGGAATGACCACTGACGTCACATTCCGTTTCGACCAATGGTGGCGCGTTTTGCAAGTTAAAATTTCTCTCCCATAATTTTCACATTTTATATAATATTTTTTGGGTTTAAATAACAACTAAATAAAAAATACCTTTTAAGTATAATGTAAAAGACAATAAAGAATCTAGAAAAAAATATTTGATACTAATTTAAATTTTATGCATATTCCCTATTACGTTAATATTACGCTCACTAACGCACCGACCGCGATCGACCGTGCGCTCCATTTGGCTTGTGTGTGTGTTGTGCGGCAAACTGAGTTTGTGACTGCCCTTCTAGATGCGATCCGAGTGCGATCCCAGAGCGAGGCGCGTAGGCATTGCGCGTGTTTCGACCGTTTCTATGAAGTCGGTCTACTGTATATACTATTTATATGCGGCTAGCTTCCCAAAAAATAAATAAATAAAATGTATATCAAATAGTCGGGTCTTTGATCTCTTTCAGCTGTGAAAAATCTAAGTTGTAAATCAACGCGATCGGAAGCTATGACCGTTTATGTCGCATTAACTTGCGTAGATAAGTTTGTACGGAACCCTCGGCGCGCGAGTCCAACTCGCACTTGGACGGTTATTTTATTACGGTAAGCAATAATTTAATAATAATTTATTATACCAACAAAAACACCAAACAGTTACACATTTCAAGATAACACATTAAGAATATACAGCATAGAAAAGAGTAACAATACAATTACAATTTTTAGATAAGGTGTTTGTAGAGAGTGCAGTGTACCCCTAACTCCCAAACTAGGAGATCCCTGTATCTTGGGAGCTATAGTGATTCCTCCGCTAATTCATTTTTTTTATATAATAAATGCCTCAATAGTGTTATTATAAGACAACAAGCAATCTGAAACATTACAAACCAATTCCTTTTTGTATGCGTGTATTTCTAAGTCACTCTCAGCCTGTGTTTGAGTGTGTGTGTGTGTGAGAGAGAGAGAGAGAGAGAGAGAGAGAGAGAGAGTGAGAGTAAAATATTTCTATACCGTCTATCAACGTGTACTTGCAAATACAAATAAGCACAAAAGCAAGCTCAAAAATTATTTTATAAGATTTTCTGTCTCCTGATAATCATGTTTTAATTACAGCTCCTGAATAATATTTTTATCTATGGAAGGAAGTATGTTACCTATGGAATCCACCGGGCGGGCGTGGTCGAAGCTGTCCCTGTAGGGCACCCCGCGCGTCCAGGAGCTGCGCTGCATCAGCGGTGGGAACGCGCTGCATGCGCCATCACCTTCACCTGGGACATGGACCAAACCTCTATTCCAATATGTTCAACTGTCTGTTCTACTGGTTGAACATATTGGACATATTTTTCCAATTATTTCAACTAATTTAACAAGTAAACTACTTGGCATGAAAATTGTAATTAGTTCAATCACAATATTTTTAGAAATTGGTGGAGTTCAGTTATTATGCCGGGTGTAACTGAACACCCCAATAACATTTAAGGGGCATATAAGTTAGATACGAAATGGACCTTCGGTGCTTGTCTAAGACCTGGAACCCAAATACTTTCAGAGTTATTTGATTTTAAACTGAAAGCAAAAACTTTCAAGTGACAACCATAATCAGCTCTTAACACAAAAGAAATTTAAACACAAAATGACACGTGACAGACGAGAGCGTAGTATTCCTCGTACGCTTACGTAGGGCTGTCGGCACTTAAAATAATTTATTTAGTTTGTATGACGTGAGCGTAGTATTCCTCGTACGCTTACGTAGGGCTGTCGGCACTTAGTACCAAAAAATAATTTATTTAGTTTGTATGGGATAAAAAAGTAGGTTTGTTAGCCCTAATATTTTTTCTACAGAATCTCTATTTCTGATGGATACGTACCCTTAAATGTTATTGGGGTGTTCAGTTACACCCTGTATGTGCGAAGGAGCTTCCGTGTCCGGGCCGACACCGGGACGTGCGCCCGTCCACCGATATTACCAGTGCACGTCCGAGTTTTATTAAATAAAATGAATGACGAGTTATTAATAGAAGCGATATGCATCTCTGCAGTTTTAAACAAAGTCAACATGCATATTAGTTTCCGTAAATGGTGCTTAAGAGGTACAGATTGAAGTTGGTGGCCCTGACGTGGCACGGATCTCCGAGCTTACCACGGAAACGGTCCGGTCACGTCCCGGGCACGGCCCGGATGTGTGTGGATAGACCTTAAGTCGACCTATTCCCTTTAAGAGCGTGTAGTTTACATCGTTTCTAACTAATTTGACTATGAAACACCCTGTCCTAATCGTTTTCGAGATATTTGAATTTCATTGATTTAAATTCAAATATCTCAAAACGCTTACAAATAAAAAAAGCATGTAAAAAGATACTTGTTTATTGTAATCATATCACTATACTCGAACTATAAAAAATCTCAACCTACATTTAAGTTCAATTAGAATAGCAGCGTGCAGTAATATATTATGGAAACAATACAGTACATCTGATAAGGATTTCTGGACATGAGGGTTTTCCCGGAACCGAGATGGCCGATAGTCTCATAAGAAAGAAATCAGACAGACTTATTGACTTAAGGTACAGACTGACTAGCATACAGTAGAATCAACTCTGTTATCAGAGGTCACAAGGACAGTAGACACCAAATTGAATGCATCGCTCAAAAAGGAATGGTGAACACTAAACGGCACCCTATTTAAATGGAGATAGAGTTTGTATTTGTATGGCCTTTTGTAAACTATTAGCTTACCTTCCGGATAATAGTTCCTTGCGGCGCGCAATAGATCGCTATCTCTGTCCACTTCGCAGTCGTACCCAGCGCGTGCGAGTGTTGGCGGCTCGGGCGGCGACCGTGCGGCTCCGCTGAACCGCGGCGGGCAGCGTGCGGCTTCACCGGAGCTAGAGCCAGAGCCAGAGCCACGGGGGCGCTTGCGAGTCGCCCCTCGGCTGGCCATTAGCACCTACGTGATACAACTGCTCTAAGGTGGCCGCTCATTTACTTCAGTGCAATGATATTCATCTATTTATTATTCTTTTTAGACAGTCAGCAACACGTCGAGCTTAACATTTGCATTCAGAAATCCATCGCTCTTTATCATTATCACACACGAGCGACATAACAGCGGTCTCCAGCCCCCGTAGCACGTCCACCAAAACACGATATGATAAAGCGATTTATCGCGGTGAACTGTCAAAATACGACGAAACCCTATTGTATTTTGACAGTTCACCGCGATAAACCGCTTTATCATATCGTGTTTTGGTGGACGTGCTGGGGGGGCAGGTCAATGTGTAAAGTCGGGTGTGTTGCGTAATTTTTGTACTTTTGTATACAAAATTCTGCTTGGTTTGTTTGGTAGGTAGACTAGGTAGTAAGGCTTCTAAGTAGGCCTGGCTAGCTACCACCGTCTTACCTAAATTTATCGCCATAGTAACAATGTTAATAACATTGTTGTTTTCCGACAACTGGAAGTAAGATAGCCGGTTTCCTCAATTGGAGTCCAGATGAAACTCGCTTCCATCTTTGACCTTATCGCCACTTACCATCAGGGGCCGTATTCTGCTGGCTTTAATGTATTTATGGCGTATCAATAACGCTTCAATAACATTACTTTTTGAAACAGTTATCGTTGGTTCTAAAACATTTGTCATTATTACCAACATGAACTTGTAGTACCTACGAATAGATTGTCCCACGAAAAGCGTGCCACAGCTGCACAGTGACACAGATAGTTTTATTGAAACGCTATCAAAAAAAATTACTTACCTTAATCTACGTTGATTTATTTTAACATAAACCGTTCAATTGATTGAATAAACAAATTTGCTTCACGCTACAAGCACTTGTTGGTAACGTGGTTAATATTGAATAATAATAAGCTGTTGTCATGGTAACGCGCAGAGATAAGATAATCATCACGTGTAAAGGTGCGTTTCTATCGAAATCTTTTGTTGACAACGTGTTGACACAACACAAAAGTTGACTACTCTTATAAGGTGGAAACTCGGCTTTAGATTAAATTATGTTAAGAAGATGTTATCAACGAAAGTTGACAACTATTATTCAGTGGAGAGCCAACTTAACGCGCTTAGATCTAAGGTAATGCGTTGTTTTCGAGCTTATATTAGGTAGAGATCTACTACCTTATCTAAGCTTTCATGTCTGTGCTTTCGAGTTAAGATTCCTTTGCTTTAGAGTGGATGGTGGAATCATTTATATGGTACGATTATAGTACACACAGCAACACGATAGGCTTTACATTGACCTTGAGACCGCCCTTTTGTCGCTCATAATAGCGGCGGTTTTCGTAATGCTAATGTAAAGCTTGACGTGTTGCTGACTGTACAATAAACGGAATTGCACTCGGCGGCACCGAGCAACAGTAATGTGTGGCGCATACAATTTCATATTAAGAATTCCTGTGGCGTACTGTCGCGCAGTTCCGCTGCAATGGAGTTCCGTCTAGTGTGGTCGGACCTTAACCACCCTTAACGGCCTTATTAATAAAAATGTTACTCCTTGGATCATCCTGGAATTAGTTACTCCGTGTTTTGTCTTGTTTTGACATATGACAGCCGACTTGTGCGGAAACAAGACAAAAAACTTGAGGACACCTTGAGGAGTAAATAATCCAAGGATGATCCAAGGAATAAAATTTTTATTAAAAAGGCCGTAAAGGTCCAGTATAGTGTGCAATTTTCCTTTACGATCCGCCGCGTTAAGTCGAATCGATAGTCATGCTAATATCGCTACCTAACGATTTGCATAATCGAACACGATATTGAAATCCAAGCGCGGATCCACCGTTGTGGGCACGATGGGCATGCCCACAACCCTAATAGACTTGTGACGTCACACTTTCACGGTTTAGTGAGATCAATAGGCTGATGATATTACATCTAATACCTTAATAAAAAAAACAATGAATTTTGGTCAGGGCGTCACATATGTTTTGTAAACATTTCCTTTGTAGGAATGCACTATATCGATCATAAGCGAGTCCAGGCTCCGGCTCGCACTTGCCGATTTTCGGGTGGATGTGACCACAAGCTTTTTTGAGAGCTGGATCCGCGCCTGTTGAAATCGCAACAAAAACCCGTGCAATCATAAATAAGTGCCGAAAAATCGCTAAACCTCTTTGTGATCGACAATTCCATTTTGAAATAGTACCTAAATGTAGAATAAAAAAATGATCGAACCAATTAGAAAGCCAGTGCCGTTTCCAAACCAAAGCGCCCCACCGACACCCTACTTATAAAGGCTTTATAATAATAATAATAATATGTGAAACCTCTTATTGTGCGGTTGACTTTAACCGTCTTCGTGATCTATAGTGGTTGAGACCACCGGGTATATATATTCATTATCTGAACGTTCGGTGTTCGATTCTTAATGGAAGCAGAAATTTTAGGGTTGGTTTGTTTGGTGGTAGGGCTATTCAACCCGCCTGGCTATACAAATCCCTACACTATGGTGGTATGGTTAAGCCCCACCATACCCTCAGGGGTATGGCCAGTGGTATGGTGGGTCCGCAGTGTTAACTATCACCGTCTTACCTTAATTTATCGGCATAATTTTCGTGCTTCTCTATACATTTGGGTAGGTAATAAATAATAACTAATTCCAGGCAAGCGTTGAATGACTTAACATTTTTGTTACATTAGTGTAACTGTCGGTCATAAGTGTGCTCAGTGGTTGCACCAGTGCAACTAAACAGTGTGACCAGGCCATGGGTCAGAATCGAGTAAGACACCCAATTAATATAGGACTAGATGTATGCGTATCTGCCATCCGTGAAAAAGAATAAGTGAACAATCGAATGAGCAATAGATTAATACCAGGAAAATTAGGATCCCAATACACTTGACACAGAGGTATGGTAACTAAGTAGGTATACTCGTATTTAAAGTGCTCTTTAAACATGAGCTTAATTAATTGATAACAAATCACAATAACAGGATAGGTTATTCGTATTTGATCGTTCATTTACCGTATACCACACCATATCTGGAAATAGGTGCTCTGTGAACAGTCGTGCAACCTGTTGGTATCAAGCTGTGTTGTTTCATCTTGTTTCTGGGGAGCTGAGTTGGGGACGCGCTATGATTAGGACCGGCACATGGGAACATGTTATATGCGCAATATGCGTTTGGTCAGTTACTGCACAAAGCGCTATTCCTGGTAAGAAAGAAAAAATAATAATATCAAAAAAATGATTTATTTCTAACTTCTGCATAATTTTATCTGTCGATGATGTATCAATAGATGCGTAATCATACGTGAACCTGAACTAGTCAAATATTCAAAGTAAATTCTAATTTTTCTCCAGCCCAGCAGAACCTAGTGTTTCGACCCGACTACAAGTACTTCCCGGACGCGCAAGGCTGGATCAAGTTCCACAAGATACCCACCACTTGGCTGGAGGCGCGGCTCAAATGCTACCATGAAGGTCAGCTATTACAGTAACGTACATTTAACAATAATACGCTTACTTTGCATTTTCTTAATCAATACTAAATAAACTGAGAAACTAATAAATCAGTAGGTACTTACAACCAGGGATTGAATTGTCGGAAAATTATGATAACTTTTTAAAACGGTATGACGTCATACCATTTCAATTCGCTAGCTTAAAATTTTAATACTTTAATTTTTCGCTACATAAATATAACGGTACCGTTATATTTCAGTTATTCAAACCTATATACAATAAAGGTTTTCTTTGATAATTTGCCGCTCTTTTCACTTGTGTCCTATCCTAACAAAAGTGGACTAATAAACAGGTCAAAGTTGCAAAAATATGTACACTACCTTAAGGCGCATAGTAAGGTCAAACATAAAAAATCACTGCAGAAAAAACCGGTTCTCTTCATAAATATTGAATAAAAAAGTCTTTAAAAAAGATATGTTATTATTCAACGCATTCTTTAGAGGATGGTCTTTTTAATTTTTTGATAAATTAATTAAAACTTGGTTAAAATGTGACCCAAACATGCCTCGATTTTAAAACTTTAAACCTAATCGCGTCGTAAATAATAGGTTAAATCGTATACTTGCGATTTCAATAAATAGAGTGAACAATATTCTAGGGGATGGTCTTTTTAGATTTTTCTTATTCGCCTTAATTAATTTTTTATTGAAATAATTCATCTTACGCGTAAAGGTTTGCTTAAATATTCCCCTCGCCCTCACCCACTCACTCCTATGTAATCAGTGCGGGACGATCGACGCAAGGTCATTGGGACCACTATGCGCCTTAATGTTAAATCAATAAAGTTAGTAGGTATGTACATATTTTTGTAACTTTTGACAGTATCAATCTCTTTAATATCGATAAATAAGAAGGTTAAATTATTGTGCCAATTTGGAAAGATAAATAACGGCGTATGAATTCATAACTTTTCTAACCACGCGGGGTTTTAAAATAAAATACAGCCATGATTGATTAAATTTAATTTTTTTAACTGTAATCAATTCAAAGTGAAATATGAATATTTTAAGTCATAAAATTTTTAATAGTAAAAATTAAGGAGAATATAAATTAAATAAATCGGTTTGATTGATACTGTTACGCCGATGGCATAAGAAACTTCAGCCGTGGTTTTCTTGGTCTTTTAGAAGCGTTTTCAGCAGCCTAAAAACGCAGTCAACGCGTTTCAGGAGGTCACATACTAGAATATCAAAATTTTACCCAAGTTGCCGTTGTTTTCAGGCGCCTGAAACATGTTTTCAGTCCCTTTCAGGCTTCTCTCTATCAAACCACACCATAACCTGAAAAATCGTTTTCAGGACCCCTTATGGGCCTTTTTTTATTGCTAACGGTGACAGACGAGCCAGTGGCCCACCTGATGTTAAGTGGTAACCACCGCTCATAGACATCTGCAATGCCAAGGGCACAGTTCAGCCACTGCCTACCTGGACAGAAATGCTCTTCTTAAGCCTCGTTTGAAGAAGGACATATCGTAGCGCTCAGGAAACACCGCAGCTGGGAGTTCGTTCCAGAGTCTGCACGTACGTGGAAGAAATGAACGCTGAAACCGAACTGTGCTAGACAAGATCGGTTCCAGGTAGTACGGATGAACTCGATTGCGGTGGCGAGTAGTGCGCTGATAAAAAGGTGACGAAGGCACCATTGCAAACAGTTCCTCAGAGCACTCTCCGTTAAAGAGCCGATAGAGCACGCAAAGAGAGCCAAATTCTCTCCTTTGCTTCAGCGTCTCCATTGAGGCCGTGATATTGGGATCATGAACGATGCGGAATGCACGCCTTTGCAGGAAGTCAAGAGGGTCGAGCTGATATTTGGGAGCTCCTGCCCAGAGGTGCGAGCAGTAATCCAAATGCGGCCGAATTTGTGCTTTATAAAGCATTAGCCGCTGGCTAGGAGTGAAGTACCGCTTGGCTCTGTTCAGGACGCCCAGCTTTTTGCTCGCCAATTTGGCTTTGTCCTCCAAATGACTCCCAAACTGCATTTTAGCAGAGATTTCCACACCGAGGATCCCAATACCATCGGACATACGAAGGGTAACTCCCTGGAACTGAGGCACTACAATAAATGGGTCCTTCTTCGCAGTGACTTGTGTCTTCGTGGGGTAGAACTTTACCAAGTTCTTTGCACCCCATTCGGAGACTCGCCCTAGAGTCTTCGACTTCAGACGCAAGTTGTAACCGCCTTTCCTGCAACGAACTCCGAGGGACATTCTGGTGGTCGGTATACCGCGCATCACCCGTACTGTGATCTGCATAACAATGTATGTTCTCAATGGACAACATGTCATTGATATACAGAATGAACAGGGTTGGGGGAGCACCGAGCCTTGTGGAACACCAGCGTTTATGAGCATGGTTTCGAAGCAGCAGCTGTCGACGACGACCTTAATGCTCCTACCATCCAAGAAGCTATCCATTTGCAGAGTCCCTCGGGGATTCCATATGATGGTAACTTCGTGAGAAGAGCTCTATGCTAGACCCTATCAAATGCCTTAGCGATATCAAGTCCAACGGCGAGAGCCTCACCTTTGCCCTCCAAGGTTTCCGCCCAACGGTGGGTCAGATAAACTAAAAGATCACCAGCTGAACGGCCGTGACGAAAGCCGTATTGTGGGTCGCTAATCAGCTGGTGTTCTTCTAGGTACCGTAGGAGGCGGGAGTTGATGACCCGCTCCATAATCTTGGAGAGCAAGGACGTTATCGCTATGGGCCTGTTATTTGACGGGTCGGATCGGTACCCTTTTTGGGAATTGGGTGAACGTGAGCAATCTTCCACGAAGATGGAACCCTGTTGTTCTGATAGGAAAGGCGGTAAAGGCGCGTTAGTACGGGGATCAGCTCAGGGGCACACGTCTTCAGCACCACTGCTGGGATGCAATCCAGCTCACTCGACTTATGGACGTTCAGGAGCTTAAGCTCCCGCCTGACCGCACGTTGTGTAATACGAATTTCAGGCAGAGAACTTTTACACCGAGGGATGGTGGGTGGTGTGGCTCCCCCATCGTCCATTGTCGAGTTAGAGGCAAAGAGTTGGACCAGGAGATTGGCCTTCTCTTTTGGAGATTGGACTGGCAGAAATTACGTTGCGCAGCTTTGGCCAGCGACCAAAAAGCTCGACTCCCACTGGGATAGCTTCCTAGTCGCTCGCCAACTCTAGCCACGTGTTCCGCCTTGGCTTCAGCAATAGCCTTCCTGTTGGAACTGGAAGCAGCGTTGTACTGACGCTTCTTCTCCGTCACACCAGGATCCCGACTTTTCCTGGCGTTTTCCCAGGCGATGTATGCAGATTGCTTGAGGTGGGCAGTCTTCCTGCAGGTATTGTTGTACCAGGGACGACTGCGTCCGCCAACAGGTATTTTGGCGTTGGGAATGATTATTTCCATTCCCATCAGCACCGTTTCAGTGACGCAATCTGCGCAAGTATCGGGATTTTCGGAGGCGAAGCAGAGCTGCTTCCAGGGGTAAGATCCGAAGAATTCTCGGTGTTCATCCCAGTCTGCTGACTTATACCGCCACACAGCACGACTGCTAACCGCAGAAGCACACTTAAGCCTTTGAATCACACTAAGATATTTGACAAATTTTTTAATAGGTGTAAGTGAGATAGCACGACAAGAAAGAGACAATAATAGTGAGTACCTTTCAGATATATCGAAATTCAAAATGCATTAGAGATTTCTAGGTGTGCTGGCTGACAGAGATAGCACATAATCAGGCGTACCACAGAACTTTCGAGAAGACAATCAATCGATCGGGTATGGAATATTTGAGAATAGAACATTCTCGAATACCTCGAATGTTCGCCGGCCCTACTATATGGGCGTGGGCGAATGCGGACGGACAGTTCTTTTCAAGACAGCAAACCGAGCGAATCAAGCGATACAAAGCAACTTGGAGCGATCATCTGCGACTTGGAAGCGTTTTATAGTGAAGTGTTCTATGTGCATAGAAATGAAATGAAATGAAATAATTTATTTGCCAAAAAACATGGTAAATTATTGTTGTTATGTTTGTAACGTCCTGTTCACAATGTTTTGCTATTCATCTGCATGCAAATCACTTTTCCAACTCATGTAAAAGTTATCCTTTACATTCATCAACAACAATTATACTGTCAATTATCAAAGTTTTAAAAATTTTCAATGTCAAGTAGTCTATTGACGTATATAACTAGACTCGCTGTCCGGTACAGAGAAATTCATGAGTCAACTGAAGCCAATCGGCACCAGTTGAGCTAGTTTTTATTATAATTTCAGTCAAATATTAAATGATTAATTTAAGATAAAGAAAAGAATGTCAAATATTAAAATAAATGTCAACTAAATAGACTTGAATAAGCCGTCTTTCTCTTTAACCTCTATGTAGCCATTCTGTTACACTATAAATAATTTTATCTAGCAGTCAAGTCTTCAATTTCTTTTTAAAAAGCATTTTTGGTAATTCTTTTATATTCGCAGGTACCTTATTAAATATCTTGATGCACATAGCTGTACTCAGAAAGACAGTTTAATAGAACGGAATCTTTTCAAAATTATGTTAAGTCATACTCAAAAATTTTTAAGCAGGTTTGTCAAACTGCGAAAATTAAATATATTAGTGCTCAAATTTATAACAGTACAAACAAAGTCAAATCTACTTGGAAAATTATCAATGCAGAGACTGGCCAAACAAAAGCTTCAGGAAATAATTATAAACTTAAAATTGACGGTAAATTTATTAGCTCAGACTCGGATGTTGCTAATGAATTTGAGAAATTTTTTACTCGAATTCCTGTAGATTTTACAAGCACTTTAGGCTCTTCCACCCCCATTGCAGAATCCTTGTTGAAAGAAAATGTTCCTTCTTGTAATACTGTATTTAAATTTAACCATGTTAGTGAACGTGACATTATAGACACTTTTAAATCGTTGAACGTTAAAAAAACTACCGATCACTGGGGAATATCTGTATATATGGTGAAGAATGTTATTGAAATAGTTGCTACACATTTAGCTTTAATTTTCAACAACTGTATTGATAGTGGTGTGTTTCCTGATTTGATGAAACTTAGCAAAATAACTCCATTGTTTAAATCTGGTAGTACTTCAGATCCCTCTTTCGTCCAATATCCGTACTATCAACATTCACTAAAATTTTTGAAAAAACCGCGCTTAAGCAATTACAGAAACATTTTAGTAATAATAACTTACTGCATATTAAACAATTTGGTTTTACCCGCGGACGGTCCACAACTGATGCTGGAATAAAATTATTAGAGTGTATTTATGAGGCCTGGGAGGAGTCGCAGGATGCCTATGGTATTTTTTGTGACTTATCAAAGGCTTTTGACTGTGTCCAACATCGGACGTTAATCAGGAAATTACACTATTACGGTATCCGTGGTACCGCTTTGGATTTTCTTACTTCTTACCTAAGTGACAGGATTCAAAAGGTGGTCATCAATGGAGAGCAGTCACCTGTATCATTTGTAACAATGGGAGTGCCGCAGGGCTCAATATTAGGTCCATTTCTATTTCTGGTATATATTAATGACCTTGTAAGACACGACCATGAGATAGTCTTGTTTGCAGATGACACGTCTTTAGTATTTAAATTTAAACGTGGAGAAATTAATATTGACGAAGTAAACATTGCACTCTCCAAGGTCGTTCGCTGGTTCGGCGCCAATAATTTATTGTTAAATGAAAGTAAAACAAAATGCATTAGATTCACTATGCCAAATGTTCGACTAGTTAAAGCCAAAGTCAAGGTTAGGGATGAGGAAATAGAGCTGGCCAATCAAACTGTATTTCTGGGTATAACTTTAGATTCTTCTTTTAGAAGTTACAATGGGGTCCTCATATTGAATGCCTATCGAACAGACTAAGTTCTGCAGCATACGCCGTAAAAATGATTCGTCAAATAACAGATGTGAAAACTGCGCGGTTAGTCTATTTTAGCTACTTCCACAGTATTATGTCATACGGGATACGACTGTGGGGAAATGCCGCCGATATTGGCTGCATTTTTGTACTGCAGAAGAGGGCTGTTCGGGCGATCTATAGGATGGGCTCCCGAGAGTCTCTAAGAGAAAAATTCAAAGAAATTGATATTATGACTGTACATTCACAATATATTTATGAAAACTTACTGTATGTACACAAGAATAAAGATATTAAATTCAGTATAAATAGTGACCACCATAATTTAAATTTAAGAAATAAAGACTAGCTAGCAATGCCCACGTATAGGCTCCATAAAATAAGCAACTCCTTTGCAGGTCACTGTATACGAATGTACAACACGCTGCCATGTAATATGCATGGCTTGTCAGTAAATAAATTTAAAATTTTAATTAAAACTCAGTTATACAAAAAGGCTTATTACATGTTAAAGATTTTTTGAATGATAAGGCAGCGTGGCGGTGAGAAGAAATGAATTGCTCGTTCTCTAAATAGTTTTTTACTCTAATTGCGAGTATTAACTCGCAATTTGTAAGACATTTGGCACATGATTTTAAAAGAGTTTTGGCACATGAGTTTCTTGCCCGATTCTTCTCATGTTAGCCCCTACATTCGGAATCGGGTCGCTCGTGGCGATTACATGCGCGGCATTAACTTCGCGGATGTACTTGCCACTAGCGCACGGGTTATCTTGATTTTAGTAGAATATTTTTAATATTTCATTAACTTTGTAAAATTGACGATTTTAAGTGCCCGCAAGGGCCTATGAAATAAAGTTCTTTTGATTTGATTTGATTTAACTGTGCGCCCTCTGGAAGGAGCAGGCCAAGAATCAGGAAGAGCAGGTCAAGAGACAGGATGAACAACGGAGTGTCCTCCGAAACCTTCAAGAGGCCGCAAAGCAATGGCAGGGGAAATTGTCGGAGGTCCGTGAGGATCTCAACAAGTTCGAGACTCGCCTTCATGATTCCAATGAAAAGATCGAGGAACATGAGAACCGCCTTCAGGCTATAAGTAACGACATTGAGAAGCTTGAAATAAAAGTCGCCAACGGGGTGACCGGTGGACTAGATGCAATGGTACCAGTGGATGGAAGATTTAAAGTGCCTCCATTTGATGGTACCTTGTCATGGACCGCATACAAGCTCCAATTCGAATCCGTTTCCAAGGCAAATGGATGGAACAAAGAGCAGGCCAAAATGGCACTGAAGTTGGCGCTGCGAGAAAGAGCTCTCACAGTCCTGGAGGCTCTTGGAAATGACAGGACTTATGACCGCCTTCTAGAAGCTCTGGAAGCCCGTTACGGTGACAGCCATTTAGAGCACGTCTACAGAGCCCAGCTGAATAACAGAACCAAGGGCCGTAATGAGTCATTGCAACAGTGGGCCCTGGAGATAGAAAAGCTAGTCAGAAAGGCAAATTAATCTGCATCGGCTATAATAGTGAACAATAATAGTGAGCACCTTCCAGATATAAAAGATAGTTCGAAATGCATCTAGAAACGTCTAGGCTTGCTGGCTCACAAACAATCGATCGGGTACGGAATATTCGAGAATAGAACATTCTTGAATACCTCGAATGTTTGCCGGCCCTACTCTATAAGCGTGTAGGCGAATGCGGACGGACAGTTCTTTTCAAGAGAGCAAACCGAGCGGATCAAGCTATACAAAGCGAATTGGAAGCGTTTTATAGTGAAGTGTTCTGTGTGCATAGTGTTCATGAACACTATGCACAATCACTGCAGTGATTGTAAAGTAGTTTTCAGAGTTTAATAAAGTGGTTTCCAATTCTCGGTATTTCCCTGTTTTCTATAAAACACCCACCTCGCAAACGTAACAATGCCTTATTATTAACAACAGAATCGTTATTAATATGTTATTATAATAGATACTCGGCGCATACTTTGGTCAAGTCAAACTATAAATATTTGGCAGTAGTCCTGCTTTAATAATACGCGACTGATAATTAGATCTCGCGACTGACGCAAAAAGTGCATGAACTCATGAATTGCTTCGAATACGCGTAGAGTGCACGGATAGACCTGTCGCCTCGTTAATGTTGCCAATCAAGGATTTTACCTAGTTTTGATGTATTTCGATACCACAATGTAATAAATGTGAAATAACGGTATATTTTTATAAAGGTTGATACCGGTATGTACTGTTATATTTACCGGTATTTAACGGTATATAACAACCGCATTCAATCCCTGCTTACAACAAATAATTTCGACTCGGGCAGGATTTATTCATTTTTTAGAGATTTTTGAATTTGAACATTGCCCTACCTACGTTATACCCACAATGTTGCTAAAGGCGCGGTGCTGGCGTCGCCCACCAACGAGCGGCTGTACATCGCCATGCGCAGCTTCATGCTGGCGCAGAACAGCGCCGCCTTCATCGGCCTGCAGACCCTCACCGCTACGGGGGACTACTTTACAGTCGAAGGTACTTCAATACATCTATTTTTAACACAACAGGGAAGTCTGTGATGATAAGGCAGAAGGCGGAAGTGAGTTTCACTTGAATTCGACAACTGAGGAACTGACTATTTTACCTCTATTTTTCGGAACAAAACAATGAAAATCGTTGTTACAGCGACAAACTTAGGTAAGGGGGTGGTAGCTAGCCCAGGCAGGCTCAGGAGCCCTACTGCCATCCAAACTAAGCTGAAAATCTAATCCCATGAGCATGAGGACCTCGGACCGCCAGACGAAGACCGGGTTCTTTTTCTCTTTATTTGATCAAAATGTTTGATCATGCCAGCTCCGTTTTGCCTTAATATAATTAATTTACAACTTCAACTTAAGACTAGAGATAGCAAAATTAATTATTTTTTTATCGGGCTCAGATGAAGGATGGTTCAGCTAAAAATTTCATCATACATTCAACATCATTTCACAGCATGCCATAACTAGTTATGATCCCTCCCTAAATACCAACAAACGACGCAAACAACGTATGCAACCCAAACACCCAGTGGACTACTGCTTTTTCAAGACGGTTTTTTGGCTTTATTGGTTGTTATTTATTTATATAACAAAATAAATAAATCTATCCTTATATATCCACTTACTAAATATCACTGCAAAAAGGCCACAGTTAAATGGTTAAAAAGTTTAGATTATAATGAAACTGAGAAATTGTTAACAGTACCCTGCTAAAACACATAAACACAAACACACACACACACACACACACACCCACCCACACACACACACACACACACACACACCTTTATTGTAGCTTCTCTACCTAGCATGCCTCCCAAATGTACGAGTATTACATAATCATTGCTTTATAATATAACTTCCAACCAGTCCGGTGTGGAGAGACTGGCAATCTGTCACACAGCTCTCCTAGTACAGTCGCCAGTCTCTCACATAGATGTTTCCTTCTGTAAGCTTAATAAATAACATTTAAGTAATTTGTTTTGTGTGGGAGAAGAAATAAAAATTATTATTATATTATTTCTATTTATATTAAGAACACTTTATAGTGAAGATCTTGAACTACTATTCCGCTCAGAAGACCGGGTTCTTAACCACTAATTGATTGATCATGGATATTGTTAAATCAATCCCTACATCAAGTCTTACGTAACAGCGGGCGCGAGGACGCTTCGAACTTACAGTGTACAGCAGCTGCTACTTCGGCAGTGCACTTGCAGTGTACAGGGCGTAACAAGCGCGTTTCCCGCAGGCGTCCCGCTGGAGGACGTGCCGCTGCATTGGGCGAAGGGCGAGCCCGACAACGCCGCCGACGCGGAGCGCTGCCTGGCCATGGCCCGCGACGGCGCCGCCGCCGACGTGCGCTGCGGCGACGTGCTGCCCTACATGTGCTACCGGCGCAGGACCGGCGACGAGACGCTCACACAGTGCGGCACGCACGACAAAGGTCACTGCGCTGCGTGGTAACTAGTACCGTTAGGATAGCGTGTTGGCTCCATGTCCGTTTTTCTCTGGACTCTGCTCCTTGTAGGGTGTTTGGTTTGGTAAATATCAATACCAAGTAGAAACCTACCCAAAATTCTAAATTGTAAACTTAATTTTGGAATCCTCCCTACAAATAGTCGAGTCTGTAAAAACATTGTGTGGTTTTTATGAAACCACGATGCAAGTGAAACTTTTTTCGGATCGTAGGTATTTTACTGAACATTTTTGGAAAATTATTCTATTTAAGTGTATTAAAATCACGTTTTAATCTTAATCTTTCCTTTTTAGGGTTCCGTAGTAAACAAAACCCTGGAACCCTTATAGTTTCGCCATGTCTGTCTGTCTGTCCGCGGTTTTACTCAGAGACTATTAGTACTAGAAAGCTGTAATTTGGTATGGGTATGTATATTAATCATGCCAAAAAAGTGGTAGCAAAAAATATTGAAAAAAAAATTTTTTTGGGGTAAGTAGCTCCCATACAAGTGGGAGCAACATTTTTTTTTCTCGACTAACCCATCGTGTGGGGTATTGTTATATAAGTCTTTAAAAAATAATGTAAGGTTATACCATTTTTCGATTTAGGGATCCGTTTCTGAAATATTTCAAATTTTTGTTAGAGGTAAGTCTCCCCCTCTCTAACTGCGTAACGGTTATATATGAACACGTGAAAAAAATTACAACAGTAGTATATATAACGAAGTTTAAAGGAAAACTATCAGAGTTGAGTACTAAGTACAAACAAAAATTTGTACTGAATATAAATTTACGAGCCAGGTGAAGTTAAGTAAATATAAAATCATTGCAGCTTTAATCACAATAATAATAACTAATTTAATAGCAACATGTTGTGAGGTGTGAGTGTGAACTCCAAGTTGGCATTTGCAACTACGGAACCCTACACTGCGCGTGGCCCGACACTCACTTGCCCGGTTTTTTTCCGTATCAATTACCTCCATGTTGTACATTTTAAGGTGTTAACATAATATTATTTAAACGTTTTTACATGGAACTTTCTCTTTTTTGTAAAGAAAATTATAAATAACTAGCTGTGCCAGCTAACTACGTTTCGCCGTATATTTTTTACCCGTTTTTGCAACATTTGTCATTAATGCTCAGCTCCTATTAGTCGTAGCGTGATGTTATATAGCCTAAAGCCTTCCAACACAAAAATAATTTTTCAATTTGAATCAGTAGTTTCCGAGATTAGCGCGTTCAAGCAAACAAACTCTTCAGCTTTATAATATTAGTATAGATAAAAAACAAAAAGTACTTAATTAAAAAATATACAAATTAGTATGTCGTAGCTTGATAGGGTATTAACCAAACATCTTGTATGAATGAGCTGTGATGATGATGATGAGTTGAAATGTTTTTCTTGCTTTCAAATCGATCATGCATATATGTGTGTATGTGTGTGTGTGTGTGTGACAGAGTACGCGCTGGACGCGGAGAGCGGCAGCTGCCACAAGATGCACGCGGAGTGCGCGTCCTGGTGGCGGGCGCACACGGTGTGCGCGTCGGAGCGCGCCCGGCTGGCGGTGGTGACGTCGCGCGCGCTCGCCGAGCGCCTGCGCGCGCGCTTCGGCGGCCGCGACGCGCGCTGCGCCGACCGCGCGCTGGCGCACATCGGCTTCATCAACAACGCCTACTGGTTCACGCTCGACGGTCGGTACCGAGCCGAACGGGCGAAAGTTCCGTTATTAGGGTAGATTGAGAAAGCTTCACGACATTCTGAAATCACGCCAGACTCCACAGTGTCTTAAGACTCGCCTCTTTAATCAATGTGTCCTGCCCAGCATGATGTCCGGTGCCGAAACGTGGACGCTCACACGTGAGGCTGTGCATAAAATAAGGGTAGCGCAGAGAGCCGCGGAGAGGACCATGCTAGGCATCAAACTCCAAGATAATACCGAGATACGACGAAGGACTTACGTCCGGGATGTCGGAATCGCAGTAATGAAACTAAAATGGAAATGGGCAGGACATGTTGCCAGACTAAAAAATGATAGATGGAGTAAGGTTCTGACGGAGTGGTGGCCTTGGCAAGGCAAGCGAAGAGTCGGTCGACCGAATGAAAGATAGGTCGATGATATCAAAGAAATCGCTGGTCTGACTTGGACAAGATTGGCACAGAGCCGAGGAAGATGGCAAACATGGAGAGAGGCAAGAAGGCTGTAGATGATAATGATGGATGATGAGATCTTAACTTTGGGCCTTTTCTTCCAATGCTTAAACCGTGTGAGCAGTCCACCAGACTATAATCAGGTGGGTTGCAGAGGTGGGAATTTGGCGCGGTAGAGCCGTCGCTCCATTTCCCCTTAGTAAAGAAGCACGTCAGCTCTCTCGAGTCTTCTAATCGGATTTGGCTGCAAGAGTAGGTATACTGGATAAAGGGTTATAGTAGTCAAACGGTCCTAACAGTTGGCTAAGTATCTTTTAACTTTGTCCAAGATGGTTGGGATTCTCAGGTACTCATAGATTTCCGAATTACGACCTTTGATTTTTATCTATGACTTTACATTAAATTGGTAAATAAATTAATTATTGTGACTTTGCATTGTCTTCGAAAATTGATAACTATACCAGAGGGAGACTCAGTACTACATAGTCGTCTACGTAGATACCTCTGTCTTACCTATTTCTGCCGCCAAGGAGCGGTGCGTGCATTGCTGTTCCGGTTTGAAGGGTAAAACAGGCTCTGAAAATACTGGATACAGTCGGCCAAAGAAAGTGGTGTATTAGTTTTGACAAAATCACAATTTGACAAAATCACAATTTGACAAAATCAAAACCAATACAAAGGTAACCTGAACAATAAACAAATTATTGTTCAGGTTACCTTGGTGGCTGCCGTATGTTATTGCAAAGCAAAATTCAACTGTGTTGTTTTGCGACATAAAACTGAACATCAACCTTGGATGAGTAAACCACTTTTTTAGCCGACTGTACGGAGACTTGTCACAATTGGTAATGTATAATACGCTCCTTGTGTATGTTTGCAAACTCTACAGGAACTACATAGGTATACTATGAGCGACTATAGCCACTTGCTCGTACTCTCGGGGGTCTAATTCTGCTAGCGTAAACGCATTTGTGGCGTGTCAATAACGCTTCAATAGCATTGCTGTTTGAGACAGTTACTGTTGGTTAACCGATAGCATTTGTCACTATTGACTTATCAAGAAACTGTGGCAAAGGAATAAAGCCATAGAGAAAATATTTTATTTTTCGCGATTTTTTTATCACACCGCGCGGTTTTACGCAAAGGGAACTGGGTACCATAGTACCCAGGTCGATCGAGAAGCTTACGATTTTGGGGACTATAGTCCCCAGGACGTTCCAGTGGGTAGTACGAATAAATTGCACCACGAAAGGCGTATTAGTTACAAAAGCAGTTTTATTAAAACGCTATCAAGACACTTCAACGACGTTAAGAGTAGCAGTGGTCCTAGACAAGACGCATTTCGATAATCGCAATCGCTAGAAGGAAAATGTATGGGATTTGATATAAGCCCTCGCTTAGCTTTCGAGCGCAATTGTCAAATCTCATACAGTGTCCTTTTAGCGTTTGCGATAACGATTATCGAAAGACATTAACGATTATCGTCTAGGGGGCAGAATTGTGCCCCAGTGGGCCTAGACAAAAGCCAAACGCTTATCCCGCAGTCGTTCCGCAGAAAAAATGTACTGAGGCCCTAGACAAATGCCACACGCTAACTTTTCCGCAGTCGTTCCGCCGAAAAAATGTATGGAAATGACATTAGCTTACGACAACCTCACGCTATTTTTTCCGCAGTTAATGTCATCTCCATACATTTTTTCTGCGGAAAAGTTAGCGTGTGGCATTTGTCTAGGGCCTCTGTACTGACATCAGCTGCGGAAAAATAGCGTGGGGTTGTCACAAGGTAACGTCATTTTCAGACATTTTTCTGCGAAACGACTGCGGAAAAATAAGCGCGTGGCTTTTGTCTAGACCCACAGATGACTTGTTTGCCAACTTGTATAAAAGAAATCGATCTTTCTTCTTGTATCGATTATTCATTCATCAATTTATCTGTTACTATTCTATTCGATTAAACTTATCGATCGATTAGGTAAGCGATTGGCGGAGGCCGGATACGAGAAGTGGGCTGCGAACGAGCCGAACAGCATAGTCCCCGGTGCGGAGAACTGCGGAGCGCTGTCGCTGGCTGACGCGGGGCTCGCCGACGTGTCCTGCGACCGGGCGCTGCCCTTCATCTGCCAGATGACGCCCCCCGACCCCAGGTCAGTGACGTCACACACCGCGGAGCTCGCAGAACAGCTGAAGCTAGGGTTGCCACCTCTACTCTAAATAAGGGTATTGTCCTCCATTTCGTGTAGGTGTACATTACAATCTACGATATATCTGGAATACTCTACTTAGGACGTAACGTAGACGAACGAGAGAAAGGAACAAAGCTTTCCTAAGCTTAATTAAAAACGAGCTGAGTGTATATTTTTTTAAATGTTGGACGCAAAGATGCTGTATGTAACTATGTTTCAGAACGACATAATTATTAAATATTTCGAAAAGTTACAAAAATGTGCTTTAAAGATAAATAAAGAACGCTGTGTACTTTACGTTTGTTCTACCTTGATAAATGCTCTATTTGTCTCAAAAAGGTTGAAGCGCGATACGACAATATCACTATGAATACCATCACTTAGTAGCGACGGCATATACGTTTTCTTCTCCCATTTATCTGTATAACACGTCGTCATTTCAGCACTGACATTCTTTCAATCCATTCATACTTTCTCAAGTCGTATATCCGTCCACATTCATGTACAGTCAGTATCATGTCAACCTTTACATTTGCATTACGAAAGACGTCGCTATTAGGCTTCTGCCTCGAATTTTGCGGGGAGCGGCGCGGCAGCGGCGGCGGCGCGGGAGCGGCGCGGGCAACGCAGACCCGTTCTCGAAACCAGGGCTACGTTCCAAAACATCACCCGAGTGCACTCGGTCACCCGAGGTATGTCCTAAAACATTTCGGGTGCACTCGAGAGTGTTGGAGTGGCGTGTCCTAAAACGCTACGGAGTGCACTCGATCGAGTAGAATCTCACCCGCATAATATAGCAAGGTGTAATTTCACTCGATTGGATTTGGCGGGAAATTGTGTGGATTTTAAAGTTGTGTGTGATTGTGATTACAAAGATTTCATATTCACACACAATTTGTGCATCTCGGAGAGCGAGGATGCGCTTCGTAAGGTCGACAATAAATTAATTTTAAATTCCAAAGACTATAGGTATCGTAAGTGTTACGATTGTAAAATTGGCCTTCATTTCCGCTGAAGCTAGGTTAGGCCGCGATTTAACAGAATTCACATTCTGTTGGTTTTAGCATTTTCGTAGATGAAACAGAGGAATGTAATCCATACATTAAAGCGAACGGAGGCGCCGATGAATTATATATTTTCTTATTTTTGTATATTTGGTTATGTAAACAAAGCAGACAACACTCTTGCCGTTCTAAAACAACCAACACTCCGACCACCCTAACCGGCCACTCTCCCCCCACCACCTACTCACTCCGGGTGATGTTTTGGAACGTAGCCCGGCGGGTAGATCGCGCAGCATTATAGCGGCGGTGTTGTGTCGTCGAGATATTTGTTTTTGTTTGCGAAAGAAATTTCTAAACAACGGCGACACCTTTTTGACTCTAATTTATTTCTAACACTCGATTTATTATGGACAAAACAAGATGTGAATGCCTACTATACTATGAACAACAGAGGCAATATCCCGACAAATTCTACGACTATACAGAATGTGTGTAAAAACTTTTGACTATATACTTGAAGCTATCAAGGGCGATTTATAGTCTGGCATTAATCCAAAAATCCTCGCCAAAAAGTTTAATGTAGAGATTTATTTCGTGTTTTCGATCTCTTTGATTAGGTATAGTTACATTGAACTACCGTCGTAGGCATTTCCTTTCTCAGCAGGAAGAAAGGGTGCAGTGACACGTGACACATGCATTCTAAATTCATCTCCGCGCATACGTAACACTATAATGTAATAGTCATTTAACATTTGTTTGCAGCGGCCAGTGAGGTGCTGAAACCGAAAGAAATAGCGTCACGAAGTCATCAAGATCAAAACGAAGCATCGTGCAAACACATCAATTCGAAAATTTCATCCGTTAATCAGTTTGACTCCGACGTAACATACAATGAGTTGTTTGAGACTTATATTCATTGCAATTGATTGCAATTGCAAGGATACCTGGTGTAGTCATGACAAGAAGTCAAAATGGTGTGAGGAGGTATTTAAGTACTAAAACCTTGATCAAAATATTTAATGGTGTTGTTATATTTTGAGCGTAGCAAAAATAAACCAATATTTATCGCAAGTGATAATGGAACATATTTTCCGAATTGTGTTAGCAATTTTTTTGACGAGACTGGGAAAATTAAAATAAAACATTTCATTTGACATCACAATACTTTTATTTTAATAAGTTAGTTTTATAATATAAATATACAAAAAAGTCCCTGTAATTACACAGTAATAATCATATTTGACTAACTTACATATAAAAACAGCAATTTTAAATTTATTTCTATAGGCAAAGGATTCACTGCAATTGCAATGGCTTTAGCAAATTTTACTTAATAGGTACGTAAATTTATTTTTTGCTAAAACTATTCCAATTCGGTATCACAAACATTTCTTAATACTTGCATTTTTAGCTTTAATAGGTAACTAGACAATTTTGCTTTCTATGTAAGTATAACAAAGCCTCAAACTCGATATAAACCTTTTGTTTTATTAAAAAATATTACGTAAACTGTATAGAAGGCTTAGACAGGAGTAAGAAAATCTTGTTATGAGATTACGCATTTGAATTTAATTCAAATACATTGATTACTAAAAAGGTTCAGTACCTAAAAAACAACACCTTTACAAGAAATTGAAAAATGAATAAATTAAGAAAAGAAAAATGTACTGTGCATGTATGTACTGTACTGTGCAATGTTATTATCAACACAGTTACTTGTAAAATGGGCATTATTACATCGCTTTTAAGGCCATAAACCGAGTTAAATATACACATGCGTAATAATATTACACACTAGTGTGTAATGGAATTATCCCTACAAAGTTAAATAAGTACCTTACCACAAATTATATGTGAATAAACTGATAATTCTTAATTTAACCGGGAAATACAGTTTTTCTAGTAACAATAAAAGAGGTTTTATGCCGCTGAAAATCCATACGAGCTTTTCGGAATAAGTAAATGTGTATGTCCTAAATTAAGTCAAAAAAATGTATTATTATCAAATTCACAATAATTTTTATAAAATATTAAAATATATGCATTTTATCACTTGAAATTGTTATTTTGAAGTAAGCTGAATGTTCACTCACCTTGCATTGGGCGATTGAAAAAAAAACTTGCGCGCAATTTCCCATAATTTTTATATTTTGTTTCTATCCCATCTGTCACTGTTTGGTAAATTATTTAAAAAATGACAAGTTCTAGTGCAGAAGATGAACAATTGATATAGTTAACGTTGTTAACGTTAAAGATCGCTTTGAAAATTGTACGTTCACGTACGTATTGTTTTAATAATTAAACGATATTGTTTATTTTTTCTTCGCAAATGTGTTGAAAAACGCCGTATAAAACTCGTGAGGTCTGCTCATTACACACCACGAGGCTGAATTGCGCACTCGCCTACGGCTCGGGTTGCAACCCACAGCCTCGTGTGTAATGAACAACTTAGCTCTCGCATAATAATAATTATAGTTGTAAATAAACCGTTTTAAACCAGAATCCGCGGTTTTAAACCACGACCACGTGGTAAGTACCACGTGGTAAGACCACGACCTTACGGCCACGTGGTAAGTACCACGTGGTAAGACCACGACCTTACGGCCACGTGGTAAGTACCACGTGGTCGTGGTTTAAAACCGTTTTGAACAAATTTGAAACGGGTTTAAAACCGCGGATTCTGTGTTTAAAACGGTTTATTTACAACTATAATCATAATTCATAATATACTATTAACATTTTTAAAGAAAATGCAATGTCACAAATATTAAACTTTTACAAGCACTCATTGGCGTCAAACAAAACGCAAGAATCTAATTGACCAAGAACATGTTTAAAATATTGAATATTGTGTGCGGTGGGTGTACGTACACACAAGAATTAATTATTTACTCCTTGTGTGTACAACTGTACATACACTCCAACCATAAATCTAAGATGTAGTAAAGTAAAAAGATTAGTTGACTACTTTTAGAGCAATCAATATTTACACTTCTATTATGAAGATCTAGAGCCTCTAAATAACTATTATGCATATAGTAAGCACCTACGTAGGCTGATAAATGCGTTCATAAGTGTTGAGCAGTTACGTATATTTTACCCCACATATATTTAGACCAAGCAAATGAAACTAAAGCATCAAGTCGTGTACTTTATAAAAATAAGGAGATATTATATACAGGATATCAAGATAAATAAAGGGCATCGGAAAACATTGAAATCAAACGTCTAACTTATCAAAGACAATTGACAAAAAGTAGTTTGAACCTAAAAATCATTTACTATATCATTATACTGCCTAGATGTGTCGGTCATCATCGGAAACACCGATGCTCATTACTTAACTTGAAATGCTGCAATTTCAGTAGCACTAAAGACTATTACAGAAGCACTATAAGACAACAATAATAGTTGCTGCAACAATAACTTTTTGTCGGCGGCATCACTCATTGGTTGTGGGAAAACTTTGTCGGTGGCATGTTGGCGGCTCGAGGTGAGGAACTTTTTTTGGCCTTACTGATTGCCGCATGTCGAAAGAAATTGTATCATATAACTTGTGTGACTTAATATTACTAATACTTTAAGCCAAGAGCCAAAACACGACGAATTTCTGGATTCAGTTGCGCAACTGTCCAAAAACGTGTTATACAATCCTTTGCCAAACTTAATATACGAGTTTATATTATGTGAGTAATAAACACTTAACACGTCTATGAGTCAGCTACCTTAATTACTATAAATGAGTCCCTCTTTTGGGTAAACATAAATAAATATACTTATCAACTAAACACTATCAAACTCGGTATATAAGTGCAATAAAAAAATTAACGATTTGCACAAATTACAACAATTTCCTACATTTTACACAACAATACATGGAAGACAAGGATTTGGCTGATATGATATGCTTAGTTCATCAAGTGGTAGCAGACATTAGTTTAACAATTTACATGTCCTTGACTTGTTAAATAATAAATAAATTATTCAGAGCATTCTATTACAACCTCCTTTTAGCCGCGGCCGAATATGCATTCGACCGCACATATTTTTTCGAAGACACAAATTTCACACCAAACAATTACGTCCTTGAGAAAAAATATGCCTTAGATCACTGACAGATAACCATTTCGTGTTTTGCTTATCGACTATCACATCATTGTTTGTTGGATTAGTTAGATGCCAGAGAATATGTTGCATTCTACCGCCCTTTATCTTAAAAGCGTTGCATCAACAATTATACATCAATCCTGCCTTATTCCCAGACAAGTGCGTTGCATAAAACGAAATAGACGTAGTCATGGTACTACGTATTTGACAGGGACCAATGTCAAATGACGTCATCGCATTTGGAAAAGAAGCCAGTTTTATGACATTTGTGTGATTAAATTTAAAACATGGCGTAGTATGTTGACCGGCGTATTGATTTTTACTTCTTTACGAAATATTTTGAAAAGATACTTCATTTCATCACTGTACCGCCCACTAAAAAGACAATCCAAGGCGCATTTATTTTAATAAGACCGTCAAAGCCACGCACGATTACGTAATATAAACTAACTTGGTCGTTCTGATATGCTTGTTATACATGAAGTGACTTAAATCAGACCTAAAAATCTACAGTAAATATTAAGCACCTTTGTAAATTCGCTACTACTACCGTAATCTTAAATAAGTTCTCATTTTGTGACACATATTACAACAAATATGCCTTAAAAGAGTTCTCCTGGTTTATCTGTCATTAGCTATATGAGTGAGAGTACTCACTGGACAGAGTGCTGGTTCTAAAGCCACTTCGCTTCGTCAGCGGCCTGGTTGAGGCAGTTGGTGGACCCTTGCCAGCTGAAGGAGCTGTCCGTGTCTCCATCCGTTGGCTTATCCTGTTGATGTAGAACAGATACTGTGAACAGTTGGTGAAGTTGGGTCTAGAGTCAAGTCAGTCAGGATCGTAATAAGTTGCCAAAATTCAAGTAACAGAGAGGCTGGAGATATTATAGACGGGGCTCGGACCGACCGCTCGAGTGGGACCAGTGGGGGGGCGGTGGCGCCGTACCTTGGCGTCGTTGTCCCACGAGGCAGGGCGGTCCCTCTCCCGGAGGCCGGAGAGGCGGCGGTCGTGCAGGGACCGGCCGAGGCGGGAGTGGACCGAGTGGGACCAGTGGGGGGGCGGTGGCGCCGTACCTTGGCGTCATTGTCCCACGAGGCAGGGCGGTCCCTCTCCCGGAGGCCGGAGAGGCGGCGGTCGTGCAGGGACCGGCCGAGGCGGGAGTGGACCGAGTGGGACCAGGGGGGGGGCGGTGGCGCCGTACCTTGGCGTCGTTGTCCCACGAGGCAGGGCGGTCCCTCTCCCGGAGGCCGGAGAGGCGGCGGTCGTGCAGGGACCGGCCGAGGCGGGAGTGGACCGAGTGGGACCAGTGGGGGGGCGGTGGCGCCGTACCTTGGCGTCATTGTCCCACGAGGCAGGGCGGTCCCTCTCCCGGAGGCCGGAGAGGCGGCGGTCGTGCAGGGACCGGCCGAGGCGGGAGTGGACCGAGTGGGACCAGGGGGGGGGCGGTGGCGCCGTACCTTGGCGTCGTTGTCCCACGAGGCAGGGCGGTCCCTCTCCCGGAGGCCGGAGAGGCGGCGGTCGTGCAGGGACCGGCCGAGGCGGGAGTGGACCGAGTGGGACCAGGGGGGGGGGCGGTGGCGCCGTACCTTGGCGTCGTTGTCCCACGAGGCAGGGCGGTCCCTCTCCCGGAGGCCGGAGAGGCGGCGGTCGTGCAGGGACCGGCCGAGGCGGGAGTGGACCGAGTGGGACCAGGGGGGGGGCGGTGGCGCCGTACCTTGGCGTCGTTGTCCCACGAGGCAGGGCGGTCCCTCTCCCGGAGGCCGGAGAGGCGGCGGTCGTGCAGGGACTGGCTGAGGCGGGAGGCGTCGAAGTGGAACTCCGCGTTGGAGGGCTTGCGTACGTCGCGCAGGTACCGCCACGTGTGGCTGTCCGGGCCTCCTTCCTCAGTGCGGGGACTGTACTTCCATTCTATAAGCGTGGAAATACTGTGTTCTTATATTTTAATTAAAACAAGTTCACCTAAGGCAGGATTTTAACCTGCATAAGAGATCGATACAGCTAAAGTTTCGCTTGTATTGGACGAGTCCCCGATTGCTTATGGTCATAGCGCTAACATTTGTTGGAGACGCTGTTTGAAATTTCTTCTAAGGTAAAAAAAAACAATGTACTGATTTATTTATGCATGGAATGATATTTTTCAATGACAACACAGAAAGGTGATAATTTAATTTTATTTATGCCGACGGAGGCTTAATCGACGTTGGTAGCAAGCTTACCATAAAGTTATCATATTCTATCTCAGTTTCTTTTTCTAACGATAAGCTGTATCTAGAGAATAGAGATGAGTTATATTTGAGTACATCATAAGAACCTTAGACCTAAAATTTTAAATCATGTGATCTTAATTCCCGACTTTAATAGGACAGACGTCATCCGTGGCCCGCAGCACCAACAGGAGCTATGCTGTGGTCACCGCCCATCACAGCCCTTACGCACTGACCTCCGTGAGCCACCTTGCCGATGGCCCCCAGCAGGAAGTCCTTGTCCTTGGCCTGCAGCACCAGCAGCCTCCGCAGCACCTCCACGGCCCCGCGCTGGGCTTGAGCCCGCGCTCTCATCAAGTAGACGCCCACCCTGCGTGTGACATCGGCAAATTATACTCTCATTGTAAGAGTCAATATTTTCCAATTTGCTATGTAGTACTCGTATCTAATACAATACTACTTTAACACTTTACAACATAATAATAATAATAAATAAATCGGTTTAATAGCGAAGAGTCTCGACCGACACCTTAAGAGGCTCTCGCTTGACGGTTGGATCAAGGGCCAGATACAGAAGGCGGTGATTCTTGACACGGCACGTATTGTCCGGAGATTCCTCTCCCTGTAGCCCTAACCATTGGCACACCCCGGACACTCCATACAACGTTCGCAAATCAATTACCTATTACTACTACATAAACAAATGACGTTCGTACACGCGCAAATGTGTGCGTGGAATCTAGTAGGGCTGAGTGCGCGGTTATCAATCGAAATGACGCGGGAAGTGCAGCGACTGCCTTCTCTTTCACCCGCATAGCGCTGTCTCTGTTATCGCTTGGCGCTCGCGTCTACTCGTCCGAGCGATCGCGCGCGCCCTTGTTTATATATCAGTGATGTCTACAACGAAGTGCCGGGTAGGACGAGGTATTTGAAATGAGTGCGGGGAGGTGAGTGGCCGTTCTGTACGTAGTACTATTATCTATTCTGTGCCATTGGTAGCTTGGGCCGTGCTCCGCTGCCAGTGGAACCCTAGATTTAAGTTTTTTTATAATATTTATGTTTTTATATGTATTTATTGTAAAAGTCTTAAATTTAAGATACTGTTTGAAATAAATGTATAATAATAATAATAAAAATACACAGTATTAAACATCCCTCGAGGATCTCTGGTAGAAAATAGCGCGGGCTGCCGCGCCAGGCCAGAGCGTCTTGCGGGGCAGTGGAGCGGCCGCCCCCGTCCCCCGAACCATGTATACCTACGTCACACCCCGGACATTCCATACAAACGTTCGCAAATCAATTACCTATCACTACTACTTAAGCAAATGACGTTTGTACACGCGCAAATGTGTGCGTGGAATCTAGCAGGGCTGAGTGCGCGGTTATCGATCGAAATGACGCGGGAAGTGCAGCGACCGCCTTCTCTTTTACTCGCATAGCGCTGTCTCTGTTATCGGCCGGCGCTCGCGTCTATTCACCGGAGCGATCGCGCGCGCCCTTGTTAGTTACAGTGTTGCCATATTTACGGATTTGTCCGTATGTATACGGAATTTTAGTGTTCAAACCGGACAATGAATGCACAAGGATTTTTATACGGAATTTTGAGAAAATTACTTACATCAGAATTTTTTAATAAGATTGGATATTTTAAACTGTTTTTAAATGAAACTGAACGTTCTATTTTATTTAATCTGCATGACTAGCGATTTGTATTAAATTTTCATCGATTTTTACGAAACTAAGGTGGCACACTGATATAATGTGGTTTGGCTGGTCTATGATTTGTGGATTCCCCGTTGATATATTTTTGTTGATCGCCTAATGAGAGGCGGAGAGGGTTAATAGTTATTTAGAATTAGTGCAAGCTATACGAAATAATTAGTTTTGTTAATCATTCTCTCCCTTGATTTGCTTCTGACATCGAAATCGTTCATAAGAGTGCAATAAACAATGAAAATAATACAAATCAAAGATTACTTTTATTTTTCTCATACGGATATCATACGGAAAATTGGCAATAAAAATTACGGATCTTTGGCTCTTCGATCCGGCAGCACCGGTTAGTGCGTCAGTGATGTGCACAACGAAGCGCGGCGTGGGGTGAGGTGTTTGAAATGAGTGCGGGGAGGGGAGCGGCCGTTCAGTACGGAGTACACATTATAATCTGTGGCCACGTACCACAGCGCGAGCAGCAGGAAGGCGACCGCCGCCGGGCGGGTGAGCGCGGCCAGCGCGCGGGCCAGCGCGGGCCGCTGCGCCAGGCCCAGAGCGGCCGCGGCGACGTCCCGCGGCCGCGCGTACGCGCCGAACGGGCCGCAGCGACCCTCAGACTCCGCCCTTCGACAGACACACCTCGCCCTTTTACAGTTCTATCTAACATATACACGGTTATTTTTTTATCACCCTGGAAAATTTTAGGGACGCTTCAGGACACATCCAATATTATATAAAAAATAAAAAAAATGAAATAAAAAAATAAAAAAAAATAAAAAAATCTCTAAAAATGCTGCTCTCAACTAGTGCAGCATTTTTTGTATTTTTAAAAAAATTAATATAAAATTAAGGAGGGGGGTTATTTTTTTAATTTATATTTAAATCATTCTAATACCATATCGTGAAGCGTCCCTTAAATTTTCCAGGGTGATAAAAAAATAACCGTGTATAAGTTAGTAGTAAGTACGTCTCTCAGGCTACGGGAACCACTTAAGGCACTAGCTGAAAATCGACGCTGCAGCTAGCTGTAGCATTATGTCGAGCTAGGAGCCCATTGAACACCACACATGCAATTCATCCATCGCTTGTGTTATTATTGTTATCCTTTTTTTTACTTAAATGTAGTGTTTGTGTGTGTGTGTGTGTGTGTGTCAATAAATCATTTCTATTCTATTTATTCTATTCTATAAAACAATATTTTCAATAGATGATCCGGTATTCCAAAAATAAATAATAGTAGTTTATGAAATAGTCACACAATAGGGGGTCTTAAAACACTAGTGTGTGTTTGTGGACCGCACGAGTGTTTTAAGACCTAATTATGTGCAATTTCATACACTACTCTATCTACACTCGTGCAATCAGTGGTTACCTAAATTAAATAAAAGACACAAAATTAAAACAAAATCAAACTCATTTATTTGCATTTTGAACAGTGCAATTGTGAAACTAATACAGAAATCTAAAACTACATACATTAATTTATATTATTTATTATTTTAACCAATAGCAGCAACATAATGAATGAAAAATTCAGAGAAATGGCGCCAACACCAACATTCTACCGCGCATGCGCTGTTGCACGCGCCGCCATAGACAATGTACTGCCCTTGGGTATATGCGTTCTGTGATGTACTGGCACAAAAGAAAATTGTGACAAAACCTCCTTGGTCGGGCTTCGTCAATCGAACTGTATTTTATTGGAATTCGAGTTACATTAAAGTACTGGTTTTGTATGGCGAACCTGTATTATAATGTAATTTGTAAAAGGCCAAGGACTTTAAGTTATGCCTTTAATAATAATAATAATAAAAGCATTTATTCTCGAAAAAAACATTAACAGTACACAAAATATTCCGCCAAACTGTATAGCAGTTTGTTGGCAGAAATATGCTCCCATTGATTACATAGTTAAAGTTAATTGTCTATATGTTATCTCCGATACAGTAATACTCAGGTACAAGTCAAACAGTTATATATATTATCTAGTTAAGTACATTAACTGCTGTGGCAGTGCAATTTAGAAATGCAGGCAAGCTCCAACCATTTAAGAAAGATTATTAGTTAAGGCACTTTCAACTTGTTTTAACATAAGCTTTTTTAATTTATATTTAAAGATATTTTTGCTGGCACTTTTCTTAACATCTAGCGGTATATTATTATAAATTTTTGGAACGAGATAGGATCTGGTTCTCTTACCATAATAATTTACTGTTTTAGGTACAATTAACGTTTCCTTGGCCAACTTTCTCCTCAATAGCGCACTAGTAGCAGGAACCTTGAACTCTCGCAGTTCATATTGCTCTAAGGCAATCTGAAACGACACCCTCTCAGAGACCGGCAACATATTACATTTAAGAAATAATTTATTATAATCTTCTTTACAAACCTGTTTTGTTTTCTTATTCACAAGCGCTTTCATAAACCTGATTTGTAGGTGTTTAATTTTATCAAGATAGGTTTTGAACGTTCTGCCATATGTGCTTAGTCCATAAGAGAGTATCGAATCAGTGAGTGCATAATAAACTGTATATAAGGTCGCTCTATCAATAAAGTACTTAAGATGGTGGAACTTTACAAGCACCGCTCTGAGTTTATCACACACCAGTTCAACATGCGCACTCCAGGTGAAGCGGGAATCTATGGTCAGGCCCAGGTATTTATAACTTTCCACCACCTCAACCGCCTCACAGTGACAAGAAGAGTAGCCACTGTGAAGACAGTCGTAGTCATGGCCCATGATCTTTGGTTCTCTCGTTATACACTTATTGTATGGCGAGTAGATATACATACATTTAGTTTTCGTAATATTAATTATGATGCCATTATCATGCGCCCATTTGATGATATTGTTTAGATCCTCTTGTATATAGTGTTCTATGTTATTTATGTCTCTATCAGAGTAAACTAGACAGGTGTCATCTGCATACATGTAGGTTCTACAATGCTTAACTACATTGCACATGCTATTTACATGCATGATGTATCCCACGGGACCGAACACGGAGCCAGTTGGTACCCCGCAGGTTACCTGCGCGCCATTGCCCGTCACGCCACAAGCAGCAGTCCGCAGTGTACGCTCAGACAGGTAGGCCTGCAGCCACTTATTGACAGGGCCGCTGACCCCACACTTGTCCATGGCGGACAGCAGCTGGCGGTGGTCCAGAGTGTCAAAAGCTTTTTTGAAGTCAATGTAGACCACCCCCACCTGCTGCCTGTCATTGAGACTGCTGTTTACATCGTCAGCAAACAGCGCCAGAGCTGTCGCCGTGCTTCGGCCCCGCCGGAACCCATGCTGTGCATCGTTTAGTACATTATTTTTTTCTAGGAAACCACTTATTTGCTCAACTATATATTTTTCGAATATTTTATTTACAACTGACAATATTGCTATCGGTCGGTAGTTTGCATAATTCAAATGAGAACCTTGTTTATAAATTGGCCTTATCAGAGCAGTCTTTAACTCAAATGGGTATACACTTTTATGCAGACACAAATTAATAAACAGGGCAATAACAGGGCTTAATTTTACCTTAATAAACTTAATGTCGCGTACACGTATCCTGTCCGGGCCAGGCGATTTGTTAATGTTTAAGCTATTTATTATTTTGATAATATCTAGATGGGTGGCTTTCCTGTAGCGCATTGATAGTTGAGATTTATTTACATAGTCAGCTCTGTTTAAAAACCTGTGAGTGCAATCATGTTTTATGTTTAATATCTCTTGAGTAAATGTAGTCGAAAATATATTACAAATGTTAATTAAAGATTCTTTTTTACCTAGATATCGATTTATTACATCATCCAAACTAACTCCTTTCCTTCCCGTCCAGCTATTAATCTTATTCCATACTTTTTTCATGTCTCTTTTACATTTTATAATTTCCTCCCGCCTGTAGTTGTTTTTGGCCTTATTTATGCATTTATTAACTTTATTTCTATATTTATTATATTCTAAGCGCATATTCATGTCATGCGGTTTACTTTTCCACCTATGAAATAGCTTATCTCTGTATCTAATCATAAATTTCAATCTAGCATTTATCCAGGGTTTCGAAACCCGCTTTTTTGATGTTATGTTTTTAACCATACAACTATCATAAATACTACCAAAAACACACTTAATTCTCTGATAAAGCAACAATGGACAGTCACATACCAATAGTTCGTGCCACGGGTACTCATCCAGTTTCTTTTCAACACTTTTATTACACAGACGCAAATTTTGACACTTATTATAGCACTGATTTTTGTCAACACTTACATTATTATTACAATTCACCCCGACTAAGTAATGATCCGAGATTTTACACGTGAGTAAAAAGGACGATACACCAGGTGCAGATATCCGGGTCCATATATGATCTAAACAAGAGCGTATGAGTTTTTCATTTCGTATTTCTTCACGCGTGCAGTCTGTGATTGCACATTGCAACCCCATTTCACACATAGTGTCCAGGTATCTCGTAGTAGTAATATCCAACTTAGAATCCATGAGGTCAATATTCATATCGCCCAACACAACAACATCACACTGCGGCGGTATATTCTTCAACAGCTGTTGCAACTCGCTTGTGAACATATGCCTATTTGTTTCTGGCGGCCTATATACGGCCACAATATGAATGTCCGCGCGACCTTGACCTTGCGTCAGCCGGCCGTGCATTATCTCGCATGCGGTGCAAGCAATATTAGTCGCCATAAAGTCGTGCACTTTTTTCACATAGATAAGCAGCCCACCGCCTCTTCTCTCTTCCCGCGTGTAGGCGTGTGAGTTGTATCCATCTAGTTGAAACAATGGAAGTTCAACTGCTTTAATGTTTATTTCCGATAATACAATGATATCGCAGTTATCTCGACAATCTTCCAGGACTGTTAATAATTCATTATAATGTTTTCGTAACGAGCGTATGTTTAAGTGGATTACAATAAAGTCTGAACTATTTTGATTTATATTGTCGCACCATAAGCTTGAGCTTATGTACTTAGTGTATTTAATATTGGATTGTACTGACTGTAGTATATCGTTGAATTTTGAGTTAAATATTTAAGTATAACCAATTTCACATTGCTAATTAAGATCTGCGTGATGTAGCCTTGTAGCCTTAATATTCACTAAGTCTTCGTCTGTGCGAATTACAGTTATTTTTTTGTTGTTCGGATCTTCTCGTCTTAGCAGAATCTTAAAATATTAGTGTTGAGTTTTTAATATTAGAATTAGAACATGAGTGTAGATAAACATGTATTAGATACCCGAGAAACAGCAGGCCGATGGCGGAGAGCGCGCCGAACAGCGACATCATCACCAGCAGGTAGAACACGGTCTGCGTCTGCTCCGCGCGCCACACCTGCCGCGACAAAGTAACACACTCGTTATGAATCGATTTGTCGACGTTGCTCGATTATTTTCATCACATAAATCGACCCATCATTCGGCGATACCATAGATGCATCGATGTGAAGCAACGCATCGATCGTGCATATCACCATTATCAACCGCATCATTGTCGACTGGTGTTCGTCGATCAGACTTACACCACAGAATAAATAATAGTACTAAAATACAGAAGGATCACTCTCGAAGAAAAGCTGTGTTTAGGTATGAAAATTTATCTACTCCTACGACCTTCATCTGACTGCACAGGACATTGAAATTTATTGCATAACACGAGTGTTCCAATTCTGTTACGCGCCGCTGACCCGATACCGATTTAGCGATAAGAGCGCAGGGTTCCCACTCACCATTATGGCCGGTACACACATTGTTTAGTGTTTAGTGCGAGTGGCTTGTTTAGTGTTAAGTGTTTAGTAAAAAACACGTTCGGACAGCTTCTGTTTAGTGTTAAGTGTTTAGTGTTTAGCGAATAGGAACGCGTTCTATTTTTTCTGCGAGTCGCCCCTCCCGCTCTCCCGCCTTCACCCCTCAATTAACACTAAACACTCACTAATGGCCGGTATACACTTTGTTTAGTGTTAAGTGATTAGTAGGTGCTGTCCATACACTGTTTAGTAAACGGTGTTTAGTTTATTTGTTCATTATATGGACTAAACACTAAACAGATCTGTCCAGACGTGTTTAGTGAGTGTTTAGTGTTAAGTGAGGGGTGAAGGCGGGAGAGCGGGAGGGGCGACTCGCAGAAAAAATCGAACGCGTTCCTATTCGCTAAACACTAAACACTTAACACTAAACAGAAGCTGTCCGAACGTGTTTTTTACTAAACACTTAACACTAAACAAGCCACTCGCACTAAACACTAAACAATGTGTGTACCGGCCATAAACACGTCTGGACAGATCTGTTTAGTGTTTAGTCCATATAATGAACAAATAAACTAAACACCGTTTACTAAACAGTGTTGGGACAGCACCTACTAATCACTTAACACTAAACAGTCTACTAAACACTAAACAGTAAGCACTTAACTAAACAAAGTGTATACCGGCCATTATACAGTTATCGTTACAGAAATTACCGTCAAAAATCTAAATTATTACGTGTGACGCCGCCAGCGTACGAGCCGAGCGGCAGCCATTGCCATTCACCGGCCGATCAGTGCGCCGAACAAACGTACCTAAACTGTACCTTCCTGTTTACATTAAGCTAGCTGATAGTGTTATTGCACCGATCGATCGAATGATAGAACGGACTAGCCGACGTCGATTAATTATTTCTACCGGATCGACAGATCGATTTATTAATCGACTAGCTGTGCCCGCGACTTCGTCCGCGTGAAATAGTAACTTTTGTTGAGTTTGATAAAAGTGGCCTATGTTATACCTTGTATAATTAGCTATCTATTAGTGAAAGTCCCGTCAAAATCAGTTCAGCCGTTCCTGAGATTATTTATTTATTTATTTGTTATTTGGAGGACCAACAGCACATAAAACATACAATTAACAATAAATAGATACAGTTGGCCAATGATAGGTCTCCACGTTTGAAATCAAGAAATTAAATAATTTTACGTGTGGACAAGATAATGAATTAATTTTGTTCTGCTAACAATGAAAGAAAATTTAAAATTAATATTGAGTGCAACAAATCCCAAACAACAGCGAGGCGGTTATTAAAATCTTGGCTTAATAACCGCCTCGCTGCTGTTACGCTAGAATAAAATATATCAAAGTCATAATATGTTTTGCAAAATTCGTTTAAGCTTTTGCTTGCTCGCCACAGAAATGCGTTTTGATAGTAATTTGTTGAAACCAGCCAGTTTAATCAGCGGGAACGAACAGACAGACGGACAAACAATTTTTAAATTGTGTTTTTGTTATCGGTACCCGATATACATTCACACCGGTTCAGTAAAAACTCGTTATTTTGACATAACAAACGGACACTTCAATTCTATTCATTCGTATAGACGGGAACACGAATCGGAGCGATCGATCATCATCAATAAGTACCGGACCGAGTGATCGATTATTATCAATCGATTGGAGCACGACTCGGAGCGTACCTTGGTGGCGGGGCGGCAGGCGCGCAGCGCGCACTCGCGGCGCACCAGGAACAGCAGCGGCAGCTTGAGCGTGACGGCCAGCGCCAGCGGCGGCGCGAACGCCGCGCCCGCCCACGCCGCCGCCTGGTTGTAGATCACCGTCAGCGAGTGGTACGCCACGTCGAACTCGCCCCCCGCGCGCCCGCCGCCGCGCAACCTGGCGCGCCACCAGTATTCTTTTCATCGTCACGGAATATATAATAGTACTCCGTACAGAATGGCCACTCGCCTCCCCGCACTCGTTTCAAATAGCTCATCCCACCGCGCACTTCGTCGTAGACATCGCTGACACATAAACAAGGGCGCGCGCGATCGCTCGGGCGAGTAGCCGCGAGCGCCGGCCGATAACGGAGACAGTAGCGCTATGCGGGTAAAAGAGAAGGCAGTCGCCGCACTTCTCGCGTCATCTCGATTGATAACAACGCACTCAGCCCTACCATATTCCACGCACACATTTGCGCGTGTACAAACGTCATTTGCTTATGTAGTATTAATAGATGATTGATTTGCGAATGTTGTATGGAATGTCCGGGGTGTGGCCGAAATCACAGAAGATATGATAGTCCTCCGTATGCCGAAATGTCACTTTTGACAGTGGCGAATGACATAGCTATTGTTTGGTGTCGAGAAAGTGACATTTCATAATAAACATATTTATCTCGGGGTCCTTGTGCTGCGCGTGCTGGACGCCTCGATGACTGAGAAACTGGCTAGCTTACCTCTAATTGTCGGAACACAACAATATATTATTATGCTGCTCTTCTTTTGTTAGTTAGTTGTTAAGCTTTTGCCTCGCAACTCAAACCGCTGAAGGGAACAGGAGCTTACGATAGACTGCACTTTTTGTTCAAAATATATGTTTCTTATGATCATTCCATCATATTTAAGCCCACAGCTAGACGCGATTCCAAAAAGACAAGGGTTTTGGACCGTCTCTTTTAATCCGGAGACTGACTGCAATTCAAACGAATACTGTGTATTCATTCAATTCAAATGAAGTCCTCATTTCAATTCCAATAAATATCGACCAATATTGCGAGAGGATAAAAACAAAAGCTAAAAGCAAACAAAAAATTAAGCAAAAAATAACTCACTTAAAAACAAAAGCCCTAGCGAACTCGATGGCTGGCAGCAGCACCAAAGACACGCCGGCATCCAACATCACCAACCGGTATACTTCCTGTCCCATGGCCGTTTCCCAGCACTACGATTTTAACAAAATAAACATAAAAACAAACAAAAAAACAAACATGCAACATAAAGAGTGGGCAGAAAAAAAATCAATATTATGTTTCGATCCAAAATATTCATCAATAAACTTTGAACAGGTAATTGACGCCGATACAAAGTTTATATTGTAAAGACCAAGTAACAGAAAAGACAGAGGGGGTAGCATTAGGGGTAATGAGCAAGAGTGAGTAGTGGAGTCGCAGTGTGGACCTTACCTAGCGCGCCCTTAAGGGCAGGGAGAATACCGGGGGGTTTTAGTGGGTAGGCCTGGCACGCTCGCCGTCTAGCCAACGGCGGGTACGGCGCGGTTACGCATTTCCCCCCGAGAAAAAAAAAGGGGTAATGAGCATTCTACACGTGCTACAGTATCTCCGTTTCAAGACAAAAGTCTTTAACCCGTGCGTGATACCACTGATGACGTACGAAGTCTAAACGTGGCCGCTTACAATGGGCCTCATAAGAAGGCTCAAGGTCACTCGAAGAGGATAGGGCTGTGCCTGGGGGTTTCTCTTAATGATTAATTCGGAAATGACGAGATCCGTTGAAGATCTAAAGTCACCGACATAACCCAGGGAATTATGAATCTTAAGTGGCAGTGGACAGAACACATCGTTCGGACTGACTGCCGTTGGGGCGGAAAAATCCTCGAGTCCCCACAAGGGGGACAGACTATCTGGTGAAGGTCGTGAGAAACTGTTGGTTGCGGAAGGCGCAGGACCGATCGGTTTGGAGGTCCCTGGCAGAGGCCTATATACTTCAGTGTCTTTAGCCGTAGGGATTCTAAATATATAAAAAATCTGGAAAGAAAGATCTGGCTGAAAATTGGTGAGGTTGTAGTTTAGAACCAGGAGACGGACATAGGATAGCTTTTATCGCATAAACCACCCCTTAAGAGGAAGAAACGGGGGGGTGGAAGTTTGTATGGGGAATCATTAACCGCTAAACCGATTTAGATGAAATTTGGTATGGAGATAGTTTGAGTTGTGGGGAACGATAAAGGGTGTAAAAAGGGTGGGGTTTGTAAAGGGAATCAATAAAAAAGGATTTCCACGCGGACGAAGTCGCTGGCAAAAGCTAGTTTAATGAATATTCAAGAGTAACCTTCAGTCCAGAGCGGGCCCAGTAGACCAGCAGCAACAGTAATGCACCCACATCCAGTGCCCAGGTCCTCGCCAGCGTCACGTACAGCCCCGTCCGCGGCGAGTAGTATTCCATCCTAAGGTGCATGAGACATGTGTTTTTTATCTATCCATATTTAGTTAACAACGAACTCTTCTTATTTGTGACAGCATTTTCTTTTTAAAATTCCAAATATAGTAGATTTTATGCCGAGTGCATAAAGCAAGTCATTTTTATCCGAGATCGTTATATGCAGATGAAGAAGTCGAGGATAAAAATGATTTGTGCACGAGTTATAAACTCTGCTTTTCACTTCGATTGCGAGAAAATAAAACAGTAACATAACATACTATAAATTTGTCATAAGTTTTCATATATATTTGCCGAGATTTTGGCGGCAATATTTCTTGCACCACTTTTTGTGCGTTTATTTCCATTAAAGTATTAGGAGTAAGTTCTAAATCTTCTTCTTCACTTGACATTTTTAAAATTTAGTTAATTCAACAATAACTGAGAAAATTCAATACGAAAATTTCACGGCTTCTTTTTTTTTTAATTTTGTTTATCCCATTTGGGAAAGGCAAAGGCGTCAACCATACAGCCTAGTCTGTATGCAATAAACTATTGTTATTCATTCTTTTTTTGAATTCACAAATCGCCAAACGTAGAGGTTACATATTCATAAATTGCTTCAAAGCATTTTTCAATCGAAAGAAGATTTTGTAAAGAGCGCGGTAGATCTTGCTGGTGTTTCATTATTTTTGAAATTTCTTCTAATAAAATGTTTCTTTGCAGGGCAAAAATTGGACATTCGTAAAAAAGGTGATGCAGAGATTGAGGTAAGGTGGTGTTGCACCAGTTGCACGATGGGGAAGAAGTCATGCCTAGCCGGTACAAATGGTCATTGAATCGACCGTGCCCAATTCGCAAACGGCAAATAATAGTAAAAAATCTTCTGTTTATGTAATTGTGTCTATTGAACCAGGGTTGTTTTATTTTATTATTTATTTCTCGATACCACTTCCCTTTTATGAGCAAAGTACTATTCCAGTGTTCTTCCCATAGCTTCAATATTTCTTTCTTGATTAGAGCTGTACAATCAGTATATGAAATTGGTATGTTTTTTATAGGTACGTCTAGAGTGTTCATAGTTTTGGCCAGTTTATCTACTTCCTCGTTTCCATATACACCGATATGAGCTGGAGTCCAAAATAATATAATGTCTATTTGATAATTTATTTTTAAATGATGTATCTGATCTCGGATATTATATATTAAATGATTTGTGACTGATGAAAAGGAAGGATTTCTCAAAGCCATCAACACACTCATGCTGTCAGTAATAATAATCCATTTTTTGTATTGGCTGAACTGTTGAATGTAGTTAAGAGCTACAATTATAGCATTCGCCTCAGCAGAAAATATGCTGGCATTTTGGCACATTTTAAAACTATGTCCAGTTTTACTACCTGCATCATACATAGCTACTGCAACACTTACATTCGTCTTTGAACCATCTGTATAAATTGATCGATAATCATTATAAGCCTGTAGACTTTCGTAAACATCATATTTATCTTTAAAATCTTTATGTAGGACAATATGAATGTCACAGAATTTACTAGCATATGAGCCACTATAACAATGTAAAGTAGTACTACAAAATATATTACATTGTTCTTTTAAACTTATAAAATGTGAGAAATTCTTTGAAAGAAAAGTGTTAGTGGAACATACATTTAATTTATTTAAAAGAACATTATTCGAACGTGATAAGAGTTTAAAAAGAAATTTAAGTTTTAAAAATTCAAAGCGAATAACCATTGGTGGTAAATGACATTCGACCTGCATAGAATTTATTGGGGAAGTGTTCATAGCACCTAGTATTAATCGTAAGTTCTTATTCTGTATTTTATCAATAATATCTATGTATTTTGGATCGGAAGCGTAACAAAAGAAAGCATACTCAAAATGACTTCTGACCAAAGATTTATAAAGCATTAACACAATTTTAGGATCAGCACCCCATTTCAATCCAGTAACGGACCTAATTACATTAGTGGCTTTTAAAGCTCTGCTCACCAAGCAATCAACATATAAATCCCACGTAAGATTTTCGTGAAAAATAACACCCAAGAATTTAACTGAATTATCAATAGGCAAAGTATGATTGCTGTATGTAATATTAATTAGAGGTAGAGAACTGTATTTTGGGCAAAATATTACAACTTTACTTTTTAAAAGGCTAACATTTAAATCAAGTTCTGAGAAGTAATCTGCCAGCTTCACTAGATTATTATTTAATGTTAATTGAATATCTAATACATTAGTACCTTTACAATAAATGACAAGGTCATCAGCAAACTGAAGATTGTTGACTAAATTATTATTATAAATGGAATTTAGTTTTCTTATATACAAAATATACAGAATAGGACTCAAGATGCCTCCTTGACATACACCTTTGCTCGAAAATCTAGGGCCTAAAAATTTATTATCTATTTTGACATACACTTTTCTATCCGTGAGAAAAGCATATATCCAATAAGCAATTTTTACAGGTAAGAAAGATAATAGAGATTCAAACAAAATACCATGATTAACGTTATTAAATGCACCTTCTATATCAAAAAACACTGCTATTGTATACTCCATATTCTTTTGAGCTGTAGTGACGTCCAAAAAAAAATGTGCTAAGCTTTCTTGAGCCGAAAGTCCTCGCCTAAACCCAAACTGGTTTAAAGGTAAAATTGAGTTCTTTTCTATGAAGAATTCCAATCTTTGTTTGATTAGCTGTTCAAATAATTTACCAGCACAAGACGTTAAAGCGATAGGACGATAAGAATCGGGATGAGATGCAATTTTTCCAGGTTTTAAAATAGGAACCAAGCAGTCCATTTTCCAATTAGGAGGAATTGTGCAATCTTGCCATAAAATATTATAAATTTGTAAAAGCTTATAAAGATTGTCAGTGTTAAGTAGCTGAAACATCTTGTACGATAAACTATCTAATCCACAAGCAGTGTTTTTTCTAGATTTCAGAGCTGCAGTTAATTCGTCAAAAGAAAATGGATCAGTGAGGAATGACTGATTATCTGGTAAACTATTGTCCTTCACAATTGGCCTGTTATTTTGCACAAAGTCAGGCGTGTATTTACGTAAAAAATCACTGACCCACGAAAAATCACTATTTTGCTTTTTATATGTTTTATGTGTAAGTTTTCTCATGTTACCCCATACTACTGAAACTGGTGTCAATCGATTTAATTTTGTACAGAATTCTATCCAACTACTTAGTCTTTCTCTCTTAATGGTAAGTTTTTTAGCAGCTTGTAATCTTTTGAAATTAATATATTTTTCTTGAGAAGGATTATTCTTAAAATCAAGATAGGCTTGCTTGCTTTCCTGTACAGCTTTAGCGCAATTACTATTCCACCAAGGAACTGTTCGATATTTTGATTTTAAGTTTTGAGTAGCAATGTTACGTGATTCGGACCGAGAGGTACGAGAGGGAATTGACTTTTGTGCAGCTGTCAAAATGATTTGACAAAAAGAGTTGTATGAATCTATTGGATTACTAATAGGGTTACATTGAAAATTATCTAAATCCTTATTAACAATTGAAGAATACAACTTCCAATCAACTAATCTATGATTAATGCGATTGTTAAAATCATTTTCATCCTGAAAATTGTTTTGAGAGTTAAAACATTGTGAACTACTATTGAATGTAATCTTAGTAAATGTTGGCAAATGATAACTGCCCAATGGATCGTCGTGTACTGACCATTCGCAGCGAAGAGCTAATGAAGGAGATACCATAGTCAAGTCCAAACCATTGGGTCTCCAAGAATGAGAACCGACAGTTGTGACCTGACCATCATTCAACAGGACTAAATTGCATTCATCTAAACACTCAAGAATATCCTTACCTCTGGAATCCGATAACGGACATCCCCAAATTGAGTGATGAGCATTGAAGTCACCAGCTATAATCGTCGGCCTATGGAGAGAATTCAAGAAATGTTTAAACTTATTTTTAGAGAAACTGGGAATACAATTTGTTGGACAATATATACTGGCTATTGAAATAGTGTTCTGATTTAGTTCTAAATGTATTACAATTGTTTGAAGAGAGTTGTCAAAATAAGATGTTACTTTTTGATATTTTAATGATGTATGGATTAAAATAGCAACACCATTATGCTTGTTGCCACAGTCATTACGTTCAATATGATAACCTTTGATTTTAATCTGCTTCTGAGGCTTTAGCCATGTTTCACATATAATTGCGATATGAATAAAATGGTCATAAAGAAATTTCGTAAAAATAAGTTGATTGCTTAATAAGCTTTGAGCATTCCACTGTACAATATTCAATTGATTGGGGGTGAATTGTGGGGATTTGATTGCTTACCAAAAGTATTTTTTAAGACCTCTAAAACACTTTTAGAATTTATAGAAGTATTTTGAGTATTATGCAAAGAAACACATTTAGTTATGGTTTCAACTAATAATGAGAGACACTTGCTGTCAGTATTGAGCAGTGTAAACAAATCTACATTATTTTTTGTCTTGCTTTCTAATTTGGGAAAATTTAAAGGATTTGTAATATCTGCATAAGAAGCAGGCTTATATTTATTTCTATTTTCAATGATTTTCTGTTTTTTAACTGGGCATATTGGAGACACACTAGTATGATTGCCATCACAATGAATGCAAGTAGCTTTTTCGATAGAAACTGTACAAGTCTTATAGTTATGATTTTCTTTACATATACTACATTTTTCAGAATTTTTACAATATTTTGCCAAATGTCCGTATCTCAAACATTTGTAACATTGCTTAACTGGTGGTATATATTGAGACACATCATGTCGCCAACCACCAATATCTATATGATTTGGCAAAATGGAAGTGGCAAATGTCACTATTACTGTAGTTGTAGGTTGTAATATAAAACCCTCAGTCACATTTATTTTTTTCATTATTCTTTTTATTGTTATTATTTTTTTTGTACTTGTTATCATAGTAAATATTCTCTTGTTTGATATAATGGTAGGTACATTTCTTATAACTCCGGACACCTCAGTTGTAGCAGCAGGAATACTGGCTTTGAATTTGTATTCTTTCAAGAAGGTATTATTATTTAAAAAGGCATTCGCCAAGTCTGGTTTTTCAAAATAAATACCTATCTTAAACTTATTGATATTTCTTAAAAATTTGACGCCTTTGTTAAAGCGCTTTAAACAAGTTGACAAAGAAAGAAGATCTCTTGTTCCAATTGGTTTCTGGATGTCTGATGACTCAACAAAAACCACAAATTCAGTGCCGCTAATTTCTTCCGGATATCTGCGTATATAGTCAGTAACATAATAAGGCTTGTACCTATCTGCATTGCTTATTTCTTCATCACTGTCCGAAGAGGACATATCCGTTTCTACCAACCTTACCTCATCTGTCTCCCTATCTGCATCACCAGACTCCGGTTCATCCTCCTTTTTTTTTCTTTTTCTCGAACTCCGCTTCCCCATATCTGCTTATAATATTATTTAATGCCTATATGTTATATACCTCTTTTGTTTGTGTTTTATTAAGTAACTGACTACAATTAAAAAATTACAAATAAAATATTTTAAAGAGCCCGCCTTTACTATGTGAAGTTCCCGCGCTTTTTTTCTCACGGCTTCTTTCCCGCTACTTTACTTTTTTTAATTTTTGTGCATGATTTTCGGGCAAAGAATAAAATATATACAGCCTACTCTTAAATTATTTTGGAATATTGTTTTTTTTTGTGATGAATATGTCTTGATATTTAGTTACTTTTTCGTATTATCTTATTATAAACCAAAAATGCAAATAGGAAAGGATATATTATAAATTAGCAAGTTTTATCCGTGCACAATTTATTATGTTTGGCTGCATGGTCTAAATGGTCACTGCCTTAGTATAGATACATTTAAAAAGCTACTTTTTTGCCCTTGTGCATAAAGTTCAACTTTATGTCGCCTAGATTCTGCATAAAGTAGTACTTTTTCGAGCATGAGAAGTGAAAATTTACTTTTTATTACAATACGCGATTTTGCTTCAACTCTTTCTCTGTCACTACACTGCCGCATCTTTGGCTGCCCGAGAGGCGCGCGATATACGTAAAGTCTAAAATAACTTGCACAAAATAATCAGCGCTTAGAACGGTAACCCATTTGGGGGTTTTTGATATCGGTAAGCGGTAACCCGAATTAATTCAATCGAAGGGATTAATGTGTAAACCGGTAAGCAGTTTGAAAGCTTACCGTAAGGCAGAGGGTTTGAAAACCGAGCATTATAAAACACCCGATCAAAACCCTAAAGTCACCTAAGGTTATAACGGTAACCGGGTCCGGTCCCTGAATTTTAGTTCCAAGTACACGCTGTACAACTCCAGTACGAATATTACACGAAAACAAACGCATTAAGAGGACTGTGAAGTGCCAAGATTTGGCTCGAGTATGCAATTTCAAAAATGCAGTTTATTGCACACCGCTTAGAGTTGAAAGTCCGAGGCAAGTGCCTACATTTCTTATTCAAATATTGTTTCGGGCGATAACTGTTTTACCCCCCTAAACCTTTACAAAATTAGACACTTTTGGTCTCATTAGATTCAGTATACTTTAATCTATGTTTGTACGTTTTGATTTTTTTGTAATTAAGTATAATTTAGTCAAAAGAAATAAAAATGCTCGAGGTAGTTTTTAAATCTAAAATATGGATATTTAAATACTAATAATTTATATTCTGAGCAATATTACTTCAAAATCAAAACGTACAAACCTAGATGTTCAATATATCTACAACATTTCCAAAAATTATGAAAATTGGATTATGTAAAGAGGGAGAAAAGCGTTATCGCTTTTTGTATGAAAATTTACAGCTTCACAATCCTCTTGAACTAAAAGTGATTTTTCATGAGATTCGTGTGGTGGTGACAACATAGCTCGGGCAAACTGCTCATCATCTCCTGGTGGGGAGGAGTTACCTGGCCACGAGGCCGAAGAGCAGCGGACAGAGGGCCAGCACGAGCGCCAGGAGGCCGGACAGCAGCAGCGGAGGGGGGAGGCCTCCTGCAGCCTCGACAGCACGTACCTGTGCTCATCATCTCCCGACGGGGAGGAGACGAGGTGAGGTGGGGAGGAGTTACCTGGCCACGAGGCCGAAGAGCAGCGGACAGAGGGCCAGCACGAGCGCCAGGAGGCCGGACAGCAGCAGCGGAGGGGGGGAGGCCTCCAGCAGCCTCCACAGCCCGTACCCCCCACCACCAAGGCCCGCCACCACCAGCAGGGACACCGCCACGTTCGTCGCCCGCTTCCACGCGCGGACCCACCACGAGTCCGTGCACTTGTTCCTGTTCTGCTCGCTGATCAGCTCCTGACAGAGTTGCGAATTGTAGAGTGTGAACGTGAAATATAACGGCGCTAAGTACTACAAAATGCTGTTTGACAGGTGTCTTGAGTTGGTCACGGTTTCAACGCAATGCTGTCTCTATCTAACTCACTAGCGAAATTCAAACAGCATCATATTCAAACCGCGACTTACGTTAGACAACGTTTTGTTATTTTTATTTTATTTTATTTAAATCGTGTAAAGCGTTTAGTTCTCAACATTTTAGTAACGAAGGACTATATTACAAATATCTGTCTAGCCATGGATCACCAACCAATATACAGTAGATGAATAAAGGGTTGTTTGTTATACCTATAATATTATTTTTCGGGTGGCTTCGCGGACCACTTCGGCTGCTTCCGGGGACCACCAGTGGTCCGCGGACGAACGGTTAAGAACCGTAAAGAAAGGAACATAAGTGTGAGTAAGAGATGCAAATAAGACAGTGAAAGTGTACGAAAGAGATACAAAAATATTATGGCAGGGTGTGTGAGAGTGAGATAGTGAATCAGAATTACGAGTAACCATATTTATAGCGTCGGTGGCGCTGTGGACTCGGCACTTGCCTTCCAATCGGGAGGTCGGGGTTCGAGACCCGCTATGTACCAATGTGTTTTTCGTTTCGAATTTCATATGTACATTTGTCTGACGCTCCTACGGTGAAGGAAAACATCGTGAGGCAACCTGCATACATCTGCGAAGAAATTCAATGATGTATGTGCAGTCGACCAATCCGCACTGGGCCAGCGTGGTTGACTAAGGCCTAATCACCCTAACATAGGGTAGGCTCGAACCCCTCGGTGGGGACGTATATGAGCTGTGATGATGATGATGATGATATTTATAAAACCAATCCGCACTGAGGCAGTGTGGTTTGACTAAGGCCTAATCGCCCTAGCTAGTTAGAGTAGGCTCGTACCTCTCAGTGGGGACGTATATGAGCTGTGATGATGATGATGATATTTATAAATAATTCGCGTCACGATGTTTGTTCGGGATAACTCCGCAACTACTCAACCGATTTTGATGAAATTTGGATTACTGTATGTAATTTGATCCAACTTAAGAGACAGAATATTTTATAGACTGTTGTTATCTCGATTATTGATTTTTTATATTTTTTGTTGCGAATTAAATTGTTTGTAATCATTTGTTAGTTCCATAAGCTTTAACTTTAAATTTCAGAACGATCGGTGAAGGCGACGTTCAAGTATTACGAGTATTACGTAACGCATACATGAAGGGGCCAAATGTTAATTACTAAATTTATTTTTTACATCCACCTCACGAGTCTCAGATTCACCCTAAAGTCGCCTGACATAAAATGCCTTTGGCATTAAGTCCGCCTTGCCACCGACAGAGGAGTGGAGATAAAGGTAGGTAAAGGTAGTCTCCGGTAGGGAGATAAAGGTGTGTGAAACCTTAAAGTCCCTGTAGAGCGAGGCGGCGTTGAGCCTGGCGGCGGCGGGCACGGAGATGCCGAAGTCCCAGCCGCAGAACACGCGGCTGGCGAACGCGTGGCTCAGCCCGCCCGAAGTCTCGATGAAGTTGCGCCGGTACGAGTACGCCGTCCTGGAGACGCGTTTTTGTATGCAATACGACTCAAAATCACCATTCCAACTCGTAAGACTCGAATACTACATACGTACGTACTATGCGCGACTGTAGCCACTTACTTTGGCGTAGCTTCTTTGACGTGCAAAAGTGATGATGTAATAATCCAATTTGAATAAACTTTATTGAATTTGAATACAATCGGGCGCGCAGCTTATTTATGCCAGACTATTTACGTACCCGCCGAATCCTTCTCTGGATAAATCTCTGGATTTTGTTCATAATTTAGCAAGTTACATTACATTACTAGCTTAGAGGGTACTTTTACTATGGCAAGGGAGGTATCCCTATGAAATTTATGTTTGTGGATTCGTGACTCGAAAATGTGCCCTTGCGCATTGAGACAAATCGGAGATACGAGTAAAACATAATATTATAAATCGCATGTTAACTTAGCATAGCCAAGGGTATTCCTCGTGGTCCCATCAGTTAGGCAAACTAGTGAAACCGCGGGGAACAAACCAGTAAAAGAAGATCTAAGCACGGCTTAAAATACCTGTAGCACAGCACGACCAAGAAGATGATGTAGACGCAGAGCATGGTGAAGAAGTAGGCGTAGGGCATGTTGTAGCCGCCCACGTCGCCGGCGCTGTAGTGGCCGAAGAACATCAACGAGTCCGCCAGGCTGCCCTGCAACAGTCAGCCTCCTGTAGTAGTCGAGTATCCGAGGCTCTTCCCGCCGAAATCGAAGAGGCGACTTCAGCACGCCTCCACCGCGAAACCATAACAACCAAACCGCAATAGTCTGAGCAACGTTGTATGACAGAAAGCGAAATAAAAGCGAATCTACCCGTTCTCCTATCTCTTTCCCGCGTGGTTTCGTCGATTTCACGCGCTCGACATCTCCGCGCTCAGTCCATCATGTTGTTGCGATTCCGTGTTTATTTCGCATGCATATGTGACAGTCGACAAATTTCCAGAGCGAAATTACATTTTGGTTTATATAATGGATATGGTATGCACTGAAAGATAAGAGGTTTCGCCATAACGAAGTAATGTTGCGCTGCGTAACTCGTTAAGTGGTTTCGCATTGTAATTTTCGCAGAGGAGGTGTGCTTGCGGCTAAAGGGAAACACACATCTTCTATGTAGGCAAAAAACATTTCATGAATAGCATGTGATAAATCACATGAAATAATGTTTACACCCGGTACTTTCCTTCACAAAGATTTCCGTAATTGGGATGATGACTGAATTCTAATTTTTACGTCTCGTCATTAAATATTAAAATAACGTGGAAAAAGATGCAGTCCTGTGAAATCAGAATTAAAATCGGCTTAGAAATACATTAGGTATAAGCATTTTAAGGTGTTAATTTGAAGGCGATTAGACAGAGAGATCCGACATCAACCGTGACGTCATTGTTGAGTACGGCCATATAAACTCCTTGAAAATAGCCGTTTTGCTAGAAAGAGATGGAGAAAAATCTTTTATACCTTATATTATGGTTGTTTTTATAGTCATTCGAAAACCGATTTTTTCTTTCTGTTTATTATATGAATGAGCTTCTATTAAAGCAAAAAAAAATTTTTTGTCATCTAGCCTATTGACACTCTGTGAAATCACAGATAGCATTTAATTTAAGAATTAAAATATCAATTTTTCAAAGATGATGAACGAATGAATTCTTTTATTATTCAAAGAGATGGATGGATGGATCGGTCTGGAGATCCTCGGGCAACATTAGCTTGAAATAGGAAACACAAAACAATAACGCTCGACTGTACAGTTTCACATCCCCTGCAAACAAGTTACCTCTCCAGAGAGCAGGTCGAGGATGCTGAAGCGGGCCGTGGCGTCGCCGTCGCCGGCGCCGGTCCCGTCGGCCGCGGCGTCGCGCAGCGCCTGCGGCACCACCACGAAGGACAGCAGCAGCGCGCACAGCGCCACGTCCAGCAGGAACAGCCAGCGCAGGAAGTGGAAGTACGAGCCCACCGCCGACCCGAAGTGGCCCTCGATCTTGCGGATGGAGCCGTACCACAGCTCCATCGAGAATATCACGTCGCGGCAGCGCTCGCGCATCTGGCGGACGACGGCTATAGCCGTTTATTCGGCGCAAGTTTTCCGTTTCGTGCTTTTAAATAAATAGGGACAAATGTTTTGTATGGTCTACAAAAATTTGTTCCGGTCTGGGCGTATGTGCATGTGATATTCTATGTTTGTAACTGCACCCACGACACAGGAGAAAATCCTAGTGTGGGGCGACGTTTGTTATAAAAAAAAGATAAGAAAGAAAGAAAAGAATGAAAATCAATAGTGCTCAGTTGTGAATTTTACAAGTCTGCCTGGGTGGCCAAATCCGAAACTATTACAGATAGCGAGGAACACTCAAAGAGGTCTCGGGAACGGTATTGATAAAAACTCAAACTGCATCATTAGATTTTTGAAAAATTTATTTTCCTTACCGGGAGTCGAACATGCTGGATATTAAAGAAAAACATGTATTCATATACCAACCAATAGTGTTGCTTATAAAGAACAAATTCTAGGAACTAATAAAATAACATATTGCAAACTAAAGGACTAGTCTGTTCACGAGAAGGCTCTCCCAATTTTGGACACCAAGGTTGAATATCCTTTCTTCTAATAAGCTTTTATTGCGTCACTAGCTGTGCCCGCGAACTAAGTTTCGCCATAATAATTCTTTTTCCGTTTTTGCAACAATTTTCATTGATGCTTAACTCCTATTAGTCGTAGCGTGATGTTATATAGCCTTCCTCGATAAATGGAATATCCAACACAAATAGAATTTTTTAATTTAAATTAGTAGTTCCTAAGATTAACGCGTTCAAACAAACAAACAAAGAAACTCTTTAGCTTTATAATATTACTAGCTGCCCGCCCCGGCTTCGCACGGGTATACTAAAAACCTTTTGACAATACAACAATGTAAGAAATCATAAAATTGGAATATTCTGAATATCAATCTGTCAATTTCGTCACATTTATGACAATTTTTAATAAATTCGTGATTTTTACTTTTTTGTATAATTTTTTCAAACATTTCTTTTGTACAAACCTTGTCCTGACAATAACGAACACAACAAAATAAGAATTAACCAGTTTGGTGCAGTCGTTTTGAAGCTATGCGCGTACATACATTTCGACGATTCATTTTATTTATACAGGGTGTCCCAAAAAATAGTGTCAAGCGAAAGTTCAGAGTTAGAGCACCTCTTGGAGTACCCGAATCACCCCCATGTATGTTCCGCGATTATTCGTAGTTTTCGAGTAATAATTTTTTTTTCTGACTTTTTGAAAACTTTGATCCAAAGAACTTAAAAATTTTAAATAAAAAAAAGTAGAACATATTTTAATGTTTTTCTTTTTGCCACTGAATCATCTTTAGTGCTTCTTTTATGTCTAAAATAATCAGCTTCGTAACTTTAGTGGAAATTTAGAAAACAGTAGTGTAAAGTCAAAATTTGAATGTTAGTGAATAATTACTTAAAAATTTATCTTTAAATTAAAAATCTAAACAGGCGAATTCATGGTTTCTAAGTATGTGTAAAAACTTCTCTAGACTCTCTGCTTCATAATCATTTAAAAAAAGAAGTACTGAAGGGCTACTTTGGCTTGGCTTAAATCGGCCATCAAAGACAGCGAGGTGAAAATTTCATAAAATTTACCAAATTCCTATCAGATGATAAAAAAAAATATCTGGTCTTTTTATAATTTCTAAGGTTCAGATTAATTACAATTTAGCAAAAATTAACTTCATGAAACCCATATTTAAATATTTTTCTCGCGGATCACATCGGTTGTAGTGTTGGATGTAACGCAGTACTTACCTGCTAAGAAATTGCCTGAGTGAGAGGATATGAAAGAGACCGCATTATTGCTATCTCTCTTACTCTCATTGGCGAAATGGATAACTGTAACTGAGGAATGCTATTCTTTGTGACAAGGGGATGAGGCGGGGGTTGTAGTCCGAGCGCCTATTGTGTTCTGGCGCCAGTCGTTTGCCTGCTTTTGTTTGCGCCTTACGTACGATACGCTCATTTGTGATTATTTGACGAACTTTGCTTTCTTTACGGACCTTGAGTGCGATTACGATTTGGTTTTGTGTGAATACGGGATTTTGACAAATTTGGCATTCTTAACGGACTTTTCAAGCTCTTCATTTTGTGATGTCTTTTTCATCGCAAGAATACGCTCTTATGCATTACTATTATGGATATGCAAGAGGAAATGCTTCTGAAGCAGCCAGGTTGTTCCGGCAGCAAGTACAAAATGGAGGTGGACCTCAGCCTGAAACTTGGCCTGATCATCGCATGATTTTAAGAGTACATAACTCTTACATGGAAGGACGCCTACCAGGTAGAAGATCGGGGCGCCCATCTGAAATGAGTGACCCAGATACTGTCCAATCAGTGGTCGAAGAAGTGGTGAGAGATCCATCAGTTAGTGTAAGAACAATAGAACGTCGAATCGGAATTCCGAAATCACAAGCACATCGAATACTTCATCAAGAGCGTTTTCACCTATATCACATCCAGAAAGTTCAGCAGCTCAAGCCCGCAGACTACCCGAGAAGGGTGGCATTTTGTCAGGAAATGTTACGGAGACAAGCTGAAAACGAAAATTTCTTTAAAAATATTCTATGGACTAATGAATCACATTTTAAGCGATGTGGGGTGTTTAATGCGCATAACTACCATTCGTGGAGTATTGAAAATCCACACCTCACAAGGGAATCTAATTTCCAAGAACAATTTAGTATCAATTTGTGGTCAGGCATCCTAAACGGACTGCTGATTGGTCCGTTCGAACTACCGGACCGACTGAACAGCGAGGCCTACTTGCAATTTCTACGACGTGATCTCGGCGTCTTATTAGAAGATGTAGACCTATTAACGCGGAGAAATATGATTTTTCAAAACGACGGCGCTCCATGCCATTTTGCTAGAAATGTTAGACAACATTTGTCTGAAACATTTCCAGGCAGATGGATCGGTCGTGGAGGGCCCATTGCGTGGCCGCCACGGTCCCCCGACTTGAACCCCATAGATTTTTTCGTCTGGGGATACTACAAGGAATTAGTATACGCCAAGGACATTACAAACGTCACAGTGTTAAGAACAAAATTAAGACAAGCGGAAGAAACAATAAAAAACAACAGAATTGCATTTATAAATTTAAAAGAAAACTTTTTTAGACGATGTAGAATATGTATTGAGCACGAAGGTCGTCATTTTGAAAACTTTCTTTAAGCGATCGAATAATAAATACTTTGAAAATAATGTTTTGTTTCATTTATTAAGTTATAATAAACCTTCAAAGGTTATTAAAGATGGCAGCAGGAACAGATATTTTTGACCTTCAAATAATAAATTTTTAGCTTTTCTACAATCATTTTTGGTTTATTAATAAATAATTGGAATTTAAAAAAAAATTATTCAGAAGTCGAGTTTTATGAAATTTTCACCTTGCTGTCTTTGATGGCCGATTTAAGCCAAAGTAGCCCTATTAAGTACTTTTTTTTAAATTATTATGAAAGCAGAGAGTCTAGAGAAGTTTTTACACATACTTAGAAACCATGAATTCGCCTGTTTAGATTTTTAATTTAAAGATGAATTTTTATGTAATTATTCACTAACATTCAAATTTTGACTTTACACTACTGTTTTCTAAATTTCCACTAAAGTTACGAAGCTGATTATTTTAGACATAAAAGAAGCACTAAAGATGATTCAGTGGCAAAAAGAAAAACATTAAAATATGTTCAACTTTTTTTTATTAAAAAATTTTAAGTTTTTTAGATCGAAATTTTCAAAAAGTTTGAAAAAAATTTATTACTCTAAAACTACGAATAATCGCGGAACATACATGGGGGTGATTCGGGTACTCCAAGAGGTGCTCTAACTCTGGACTTTCGCTTGACACTATTTTTTGGGACATCCTGTATAGATTAGTATAGATTAAGTGTCTGTAACGGCCAATACTCAATAAGGATTTTGGTAGGTTAAACAGCTCACCCTCTTGAGCGCGAAGCTGGCCCTGTACTTGAGGCTCTTGCCGCAGGAGATGGGGCGGCGCGTGGAGCGCAGGCTGACCGACGCAGACAGCTTGGCGCGCACGTGCCGCTTCATCGTCAGCCCCTGCGGCAGGTCTCGCAGCGCCTCCCTGACATCGACACATTTTCATTTTTTTTTTATAAACGACAGAAAAGCTCTTGCTGGGCCCTCATCTCACCTTTTTTTTCATAAGTTGATAGGCAGGCATACTTTACCGGAGGGAGACTCTGTACCAGGGTCGTGTGCATGGGTAACTCCGTCTTACCTATTTCTGCCGCAAAGCAGCAGTGCTTGCATTGCTGTGTTCCGGTTTGAAGGGTAAGATATGGCATTGAAATTACTGGGTACCGTGACTTTACATCTTAAGTCACAAGTTGGCAACGTACACTGTGGTTCTTGTGAGGATTGCAGTTTTGCTGCGAATCTCACAGGAACCACATGTATTATAGGTGACTGTTACCACTTACCATCAGGTGGGCAGTTTGCTTGTTTGCTAACTTAATTTCAATAAAAAAATACTGCCCACTTGCTGGTGGTGGTAAGTCACCTAGTACATGGTGGTTTTTGTGAGATTCACAGCCAATCTGCAAGCCCCGCAAGAACCACAGTGTACGTTGCCAACTCATGACATAAGAAATTTCACTGTCTTCAAACCGGAACACAGCAAAGCAAGCACTGCTGCTTTGCGCCAGGTGAGACGGAGGTACCCAAGTAGGCGACCCTGGTACAGACAGAATCTCCCTGCGGTATGGTAAGTGATAATAAGGCCAAAGTTGGAGGCGAGATTCACCTGGACTCCTCAAGGAGGAACTGGCTATCTTATTTCTAGTCGGAACACAACAATGTTATTAACATTATTATTATGGCGACAAACTTAGATAAGACGGTGATAGCGCAAACCGAGCAGATAAAATTCTGCCCCCACGGGGAATCGAGCCCCGCACCTCCCGATATCAACACCCGATGGTCTCAACCACTAGACCACGGAGGTGGTTAAATTAGCTTAAAACAGAACAAATCTGAAATGTCCAATCACTGTGAACTGTACTCACTTATTGAACTAACTGAATACAAACAAACAAACGAAACAAAGTTAGAGGAGTAAATAATAATAATGAATATAAGTTCACGAAACGCATTTGAAAGAATACAACTGAAGGTTAAAACGTCCCTAAAAAACTAACATCTAACTCCTTAAAGTCAAAGATCCTTCCATCATCAGCTCGGCTCACGACTACCAGACGCAAATACCTGTATAGCTTCAGAAAAAAACATCAAACTTGTGGTTTCCCTCGATTTTTCCGATATCCCATCACTAGAACCTGACTTTGGTGACAATGGAAATAATCGGGGGAAGTATACCCTCTCAAGCAAAAAAGAAGTCTCCAAATCGGTTAATAAGTGACAAAGTTATGAGGTAACAAACATAAAAGCGTCGGTGGCGCTGTTGACTCGGCACTTGCCTCCTAATCGGGAGGTCCGAGGTTCAAGACCGCCATACATGTATGGATGTGTTTTTCGTTTATCGAATTTCATATACGTACATTTTCCTGACGCTCTTACGGTAAAGGAGGCAACATCGTGAGGCAACCTGCATTCATCTGCGAAGAAATTCAATGGTGTATGTGAGGTCGACCAATCCGCACTGGGCCAGCGTGGATGACTAAGGCCTAATCACCCTAACATAAGGTAGGCTCGAGCCCCACGGCGGGGACGTATATGAGCTGCGATGATGAAACATAAAAAGGAACATAATATCGAATTGATACATCCTAACCTTCCTTTTTGTGAAGTCGGTTAAAAATACGTCAAAATTCTATCTCCAGTTCAGAGGCCCAATTCTGCTAATAAGTTACAGCCGAATCGAAACTAAACCGTTGCGATCGACCAATCAGAACGCCACATTATCACGTCATCGAACAGTTGCATGGCAATCAATATGCGCGCTACGATTGGTCGATCGCAACGGTTTAATTTCGATTCGGCTGTAACATTAGCAGAATAGGCTAGATGACTAACATTTTTTTTTCTTTAATAGAAGCTCATTCATATTATAAACAGAAAGAAAAAATCGGTTTTCGAATAACTATAAAAAGATTTTTCTCCATATTTTTCTAGCAAAATGGCAATTTACAAGGAGTTTATATGGGCGTACTCAACAATGACGTCACGGTTGATGTCGTATCTCTCTGTCTAATCGCCTTCAAATTAACAACTTAAAATGCTTGTATCTAATGTATTTCTAAGCCGATTTTAATTCTAATTTCACAGGACTGCATCTTTTTCCACGGTATTTTAATATTTAATGACAAGACGTAAATATTAGAATTCAGTCATCATCCCAATTCTGCTAATAAGTTACAGCCGAATCGAAACTAAACCGTTGCGATCGACCAATCAGAACGCCACGTTATCACGTCATCGAACGATTATGCGCGCCACGATCGGTGGATCGCAACGGTTTAGTTTCGATTCGGCTGTAACTTATTATAGCAGAATTGGGCCCCTGGTATCCGTAGATGGACGAAATAGTGAGACCGGCTCCATAGTCCACGCACCGACCTGCGCATCTCCTCGGCCGCCGGGTTGTCCTCCATGAGCCGCCGGTGCTGCTCCATCTCGCGCACGATCATGTCGGCGCGCGCCTCGGCGTCCACCGCGTCCGGCGCCGACGCCTCCGCCATCTCCTCCAGCAGGGCGTTGTGCTCGGAGTTGGCGCGGCGCAGCCTCAGCGTGTCTGCGAGGGAGATCCGCAGCAATAAATAAAACCAGCAGTGAAGAAAAAATCTCGACTCGGGCGGGATTTGATCCCGCGGCTCCAACATACCGCGTTGGTTGACGTGCCTCGACCAACTAGGCCACCGAGCTCTTAGCCGCCCCGACGAAGTTCGATGTTGATGATACGAAGTTATTAACTTTGTCTTAACAAAGAATAAAGGAGATCAATAAGGCCAAGAACTTCGTCGGGGCGGGTACACGGTATATTGGAGACTAGCTGTGCCCGCGACTTCGTCCGCGTGGAATAGTTACTTTTATTGAATTTGATAAAAAGTAGCCTATGTTATTTATACCTTATATAATTAGCTATCTATTAGTGAAAGTCCCGTCAAAATCGGTCCAGCCGTTCCGGAGATTAGCGGGAACAAACAGACAGACAGACAGACAAAAATTTTTGTTATTGGTACCCGATATACATTCATACCCATTTAGTAAAAACTTGTTATTTGGACATTACAAACAGACACTTCAATTTTATTTATTTGTATAGATGCGGGTTCAAATTCCGCCCGAGGCGAAATTTTTTCTTTATTGATTTTATTCATTTTTTAATATATTGTGTATTTTTAAAGAAAATGCAAAATTCTATATTAAAAAAAAACAATCCACACTCAGGTCGAGCAAATTCAAAAATAGGTGTATTTATAAAATGTATTGCTGTCGCGCTCTGCCCTCGAACAAACGCGAGCGCAATAAAGGCAACTACAGCTCGGACCGACCATACCTATGAAAAGTACACACTATAGACATTTCATAGACCCCTGTTTTCTCCGCTAAAACTAGACCGAAAAAGCCATTCTTGGATAACGGCTTCGGCTGTGATTCTATATTTTGCTTTTTTTTCATATAATCTCGAATCGATCTAACATTTTTTTTCATAAATTTTATGTTTGAATACAGCAGAAAATCCTACCAATTTTTTTAATGTTTGAAGATTGAAATCTCCTTTAATAATTAACTTAATAAAAAAGGAAACATAGGAACACGCTAACATTGGCCATTGTTATTATTGGAAAAAAATAGAGCAACTATTGACATTATCCAGAAAGGAAACAGAGGACTATGTTTGTGGAAAAACGGCCTGTAGAATTTCCTCTCAAGGCACTACTTTCCCGTTTTCGAACAATTTCGATCTAATGTACCGCCACAAATATAACATATAGGTACAGTTCTTAAATTCATATACGATATTGTTGAACATATTATCTTAACATTCTTAAAGACAGAAACATGATTAATAATATTTCACTTGATAGAAAAAAAAACAAAGATCACTCTGTTCAATATTGTGTGAACGGCTGTGAATCAGAAAATACAATAATAAACGAAATAAAAGATTTACCAACAGATGTGCGCTTTCATAATATAGAAAATTGCAAAAATAAATTTTTTATGTTGTACTCCAGTTTTCCGAAAATCTATTAAAACGTGTAAAAAGTAAAGTTTTCGTTCAGTCACAGCGCGTAAGCGACATTAGCAGCTATTCAATTATCAACTCTATTTTCTTGCAATAAAGCAGTCGCCGTGCACGAGTAATTTCCTGAGAAATCTTGCCTTACTCACTCACCCATTAAGGGGGCACAGTCAGTCCACTAGCGCCACCATTAGTTTCTTTCTTATTAATTACTAGCTGTGCCCGCGACTTCGTCCGCGTGGAATAGTAACTCGTGGCAAAAAGTAGCCTATGTTATACCTTATATAATTAGCTATCTTTTAGTGAAAGTCCCGTAAAAATCGGTCCAGCCGTTCCGGAGATTAGCGGGAACAAACAGACAGACAGACAAACATTTTTTAAATTATGTTTTTGTTATTGGTACCCGATATACATTTATACCCATTTAGTAAAAACTTGTTTTTTTGACATTACAAACAGACACTTCAATTTTATTTATTTGTATAGATGATGAATTAAAGGCGTTTCTACAAAAAATCGCACAGTCAGGCATTCAATATAGATATTTCAGATTTTTGGGAGCTATTCAGGGATAGATTAAAAGTATAGAGATAATCATAATCAGAATTATTGCTAAAAGTGGCCACTTTAAGCAATAATTATGATTTCGACTATTCTATCCCGTTAATGTGTACAAAATACCTAAGTAAAATATAAATCTGAAGTATCTATATTGAGTACCCTACTGTGAGATTTTATGTAAAAACGTCTTTAATTCATCATAATTAATAAAAAACCAATGACTGACTGTGCCCCCTTAATAATCAATCTTGAAAACTATTTGACATATGAACATGAAATTAGGCGCATAGGCAGTTTATGGATAGGACATGTTAGCTACGAACGGAAATTATCGAAATTCAACCCTCAAAGAGATGTGAAAAAGGGGTTAAAGTTTGTATTTTTGAAGATAGAAGCATGAAATTTTGTATTTAAGCTAATAATTATAAATTGCATCTATTAGTGAACAACGGCGTGTTTGACGAATAACAGCACTTACCAACAACATGTGTATATGTGAATGTTTTTTCCTTATTTATTCAGTTATCAAATAGTAGGAGAATTACTTTGATTGAACACAGATGCTACGAAACAAAAAACATACCATCATTGAACAGCTCCGCCATGTCTATCTCCTCCATGTTAATTCAATTGTACACTAATGAACTAAATGGTTATTTAAAGATGTATTTATTTAAAAATGGATGTTTCGACATAATGACTGCCAAATGACCACAGCCATATTCAAAGGTAATTTATGCTATGCGCCTGTGACTCATATCGAACACAGTCGTAAGCCCCTATGCGCTTAATTGTCGTTCCGAGTTCATTGGCGCAAAAGTACGCTCACTTTACGCTTCCTGTCAGGAGCTAATCCTAATTAAAGTGCAGATGTAGGTTTTATCGCGGTACCACGATTAAGCAATAGGCATACACGGCAAAAAAATATTGCATCGGTACGCACGATACACGTCACCGATTGCATCCGTAGTCGCTGTTTACATCATAAAAAATACTTATATATTGATATATAAATATTTCTACAAAAAATAACAGCCGATTTCAAAAAAGTTTGAGTTTTTGTAAAATATATTTAATTCAATCTTTTTAGTGAACATAATACATGCGTATTAGAATTCGACCCAACCCGACGAAAACATCAGAACAAATGAAAATAATATTGGGGGCCGAGCCGCCCGCGTCCGTAGGAGTAGACCCATAAAAACCGATTCCCTACACGTAGCCCCTGGTTGGTGCTAAACAGGCAGCAAACTCTGGTGGGAGGCTTCAGCCGTGCCTAGTTACCACCCATCGGACTGAGTCTTCCCGTGAAGCGACCTAGTCGTGTTTCAGGAGGTAGTCCGATGTAACCAGTGTGAGAGACGGGTCTGAGTAGTTGCACCTTCACAGGAGTCCGTACATGACATCACGCGCTGACGCCGGTCCTGGTGGTTAGTTCTGGAGGGTAGCGGGATCCGTAGCACGGTTATCCGCTGGCCGACCGCTAGTTGTAGATAGTTGGGGGCCCAAGTAGTGTGCTAGCCACACATGAAAGGCTGCCTCGCCATCTAGCGAAAAATCCTGGGGATGCGCCTTGTTGCCGGTTGGCGACCGGACGAGAGGGCCACAAGGACATCTTCGGGGGGGTACGGGCGTCCCCGCAGTCTCCAAACTAGTCACCTACTGGTTTGGTGTCATGTCGTGTTTGTTATTGGGCAGAGTGACCGGGTGCCTCACCCAACTACCGTTCTCCACCAATCTATTCACTCTACAAAAAAAAATGGCAAAAAGAAGAAATAGTAAGTTGTGCAAACAGCGGAAGCACGCCCTCTCACTCCACGTGCACCTTAGTAACATACGAGGTCTGCATGCAAATATCGACCCAGTCCACCATTACCTCGAGACTGCAAAACCACACTTGCTATTCCTCTCGGAGACCCAAATTAGATGTCCTGCGGACGCAGCATACCTTTCCTACCCAGGTTATGTCCTGGAGCACAAGTTTAAGTCGCGCGCAGGTATATATGTCTATGCGCGCAACGACGTCTGCTACAGGCGTCTCCGTGACCTTGAAGATTCAAGATTTTCCGTTCTGAGGATTTTGGTCGACACTGGCTTAGAGAAGATTCTTTATGCCGGTGTTTATCGCTCGCACACCGGAGATGAAGAGACAACTCAGCTATTTCAGCACCTTAATGAGACGGCAGATCTGGCTCAGCGTCGATATCCTACTGCTCAGCTTGTTCTCCTGGGGGACTTTAATGGCCTTGAGTGGCTCTTCCCATATTGTGAGACAGACCATGCAGGAAGAGAAGCATATAAACTGGCGATGTCGCTGAACCTGACCCAACTGGTCCAGGAAGCCACGAGAGTACCAGATGTTGATAGCCACACTGCCAACTGCTTGGACCTTTTGCTGACTAATGATCCGGACAGATACTCCATTTCGGTATCTTCACCGATCGGTGGATCTGATCACTGTCTGGTGAAGACTGTATGCTCTTACACACCGCCCGATACCAGTCCTAGAGGCACCCGGCGTGTGTGGAAATACAAATCGGCAAAATAGGATGAGATGCGGCACTTCTTTGCATCCTACCCCTTGGCGGCAAGTCTGCTTCTCTTCTAGTGACCCTACTGACAGCGCCATTGCCGTTACGGAGGTGATTGATCAGGGTATGGAATACTTTATTCCATTTTCGGATATATCACCTTCTGGCTCAGCTCGCCCATGGTTTAACACCGAATGTGACAGCGCCGATGCGCGAAAGCGCGAAGCGTATAAAGCCTGGGTTGATGCTCGTATGTGCAAGTCCGCGGATCTCCGTCTAAAGAAGAAAGCTTTTAACAAAGCTGCCAAGTCCAGCAGGAAGGCAATTCGCAGAGCGCGTTTCAAGCACATACGCCGAATTAGGATAAGGCTGTCCTCATACCCAACAGGTAGCAAAGCTTTCTGGTCCCTGGCGAAATCTGTCGAATCAAAGGAGATGTTCAGTTTTGCCATACTTCGTGGTATTAAAATAAATAGTGCGTTTAGCAGTATTGTGGTATATAACGCTTAAGGCAGTAAATATTTTAGAATATAATTACCTCCTTTAAAAAAATTAAAAACCCCCCATTTAGTTTTAAAAATCATTCAAAAATCTGATGGTAGAAATAATAAAAACACGCTGGCAACACTAAACATATATTGGCATTTGGCAACACGTGTATTTAAGATGTGATTTCTATAGTGATGTAAAATGTAATGTAAAAACGGTTTTACCGGCTTTTGTTCACAATTGTTCCACAAGTGTTATGGGACGCTCGACAAGATGAACGATTTTGCAAATGACGATACGTCAACGTTGACTTTTGACAATATGATTATTGACATGAACGTAACCTTACACCGCACTGTGTCGTTCAGCGATATCCCTACTCATACAATAGTATGAAACGATTTATATCATATCATGCTATTACCCTCTTATTACGTTACGTTTTTAATGTTCCGTTCTGCATAGCACAGGCATTATGAGGCGTGATAGATTTGATAATAGATTATAATAATGATAGATTTCCAAGCCTCCAGTGTTCCCTGCGGAGCGGAGTTAAAACGCATTAATACGCCTGCTATACATTTACTTTGAAACCGCATTTATTTAAACGCGTAGTAGACACTTAAAACAGCACTCGGATCATCGTGAATTCGTGGGTCGCGGACCCACTCCTTTCTAGTTATTTTTATGACTGATCCAAGCGACCACGCAACAAAGGCAGTGCAATCAATCCGGAAGTAGTGCGGGCGTGTTACTTACATATTTATACGTTAAAATGGCGGTGTTTTGTTCAAGCGACGATGAGATTCTGATAGAAAGGATTAGTTACTAGAAACACTTTTTGGTGCGATGTGAGTCTTCAACGATATAAATAAGGATTATGTTATGCATCCGTTCACAGTAATAATCAAGTTTAGACTGGTTAGATTTGATCGCGTGGATCCAAATGCTAGATGTCGTGGTGCAGTGGGTCACGGTCTCGTGGTGCTGTCTCATCATGGTTGTCGGTTGCGGTCGCGATAATCCGAATGCTATATTTACAGTGCACTTTATTAAATATGTCCAATTGTCGTTACATTGGCACCTTTGGAAGGTAAACAAAAATCAGTCTTATTTCTAAAGCTCTAAGGTTTTCAGTATAAATCTAACCTCCAGATCACTCACTTCAATCGGAGTTATTTGTTGAAACGGTTTATAGCTTATGAAACAATGACGTTCTCTTCACATATGTATAGAATGAAATGAACGTTACAACAATAATTTTTGCTTTGAATATAAATATTATAATGAAAAAAATATTTGTAAGTATAACAGCAATCAAAGAAGTAAAATAGAAAGTAAAACTGCAATAGACAATAGAAGTAATATTCGACGGTGTTTTCCGTATGCAGGATGCGATTTTAGCGGTTTAGTGATATCGGTTTTTATAACTCACATCGTGATTGATCAAAATGTCTATATCTGTCAATGTCAATATGTCATTACTGTCATTTGACTTTTCTTTTTTTTAATGTTGTCATCGTCAAAAATTCTCATATTAATATAAAACGAACTTTTGATGAGTAAAAGTGAGAGAAAGTCGAGAAAAATAGAAAATAAATCATTTAAATTAAAAAATATATAAAATACCATCCATTTAAGGCTTAATATCATAGAAAAAAAACTGTTTCATTCGTTTCATTGACCTCATGAAAACAATAATTTAATTTATTTTTTATAAAATATCGGGGGGGTTTAAAATAAATATAAAAATACAGTGTTGCTGGGCATGTAATAAGCTATCCCCTGCTATGTGAATTATGTCTGCTAAAAAATATGTCGAATATTATACCACTTTTGAACATCTCCTTTCTGTCGATCATCTCTGCCTCCATTAATAAAACCGGATGGATCATTAGCTCACACCGCGGTAGACAAGGCTAATTTATTTGCTTCTCTATTTGCGGACAATTCGCGTCTAGGTATCTCTGGTGAAACACCTCCAAGTCTCCCTCATCGTGGTGCTACTATGCCCGATATCCACATCCATCAAAAAGAGGTGCTTAAAACACTCAAAAGCTTAGACGTGAACAAAGCTAGTGGTCCTGATGGTATACCAGCCATTGTGTTGAAATTCTGCGCGCCTGAGTTGTCTCCGGTTTTGACTCGTCTTTTCCGTCTTTCTTTAGAGTCAGGTGTAGTCCCCAGGAGCTGGAAGCTTGCGAACGTTCAACCTGTTACAAAAAAGGAAATCGTGCCGATCCTATCAATTACAGGCCTATTTCGGTGACGTCCATCTTGTATAAAGTTATGGAGCGTGTAGTGAATAGGAAGCTCATGGCATACCTTGAAGTCAATAATCTCGTCAGCGACCGACAGTACGGATTTCGCCGAAACCGGTCGGCTGGGGATCTTCTCGTGTATGCCTCACACATCCTGAGCGAGGCTATCGAGAAACATGGCGAAGCTATAGCTGTGTCTCTCGACATATCGAAAGCTGGATTGACATTGACAGGGTCTGGCATGAGTCTCCTTAACAAGCTACCATCTTACGGACTACCTGCATCTTTGTGCACATGAACAAATTGACACATGGATCAAAGACTTCTTGAGGGAACGATTGATTGAGTGGTTATTGATGGCTGCTCGTCCGATCGGCAATTAACGTTGCCGTACCTCAAGGGTCAGTACTATCTGCAACTCTATTCTTGCTACACATCAATGACCTGCTGAAGCCCGGCATCTATGGGTATGCAGATGACAGCACAGTTGTGGAGAAGTATACTTCCGGTCCAACAGACCAAAAAGGCGGAAATCGATGCGTTGAGAGAAGGCATGGTTGAGCGTATGAACAAAGCTTTAAAAGCTGTTTCCGACTGGGGTGACGAAAATCTTGTCCAATTCAACGCTAACAAAAAACAGGCTTGCCTTTTCTCCGCCAAAAAGAGTCAGTTCCCAACGTCTCCAACTTTCCGAAATGTAAGTATACCTCTGAAAGACCGTCTTGAGCTGCTGGGGCTCACATTGACCTCAAAACTCAACTTTGGGCCTTACCTCGACTCTAAGGTCCTGCTTGTTCCATAGATTGACTGATATCTATTTTGGTTGTAATTCTGTTCAGTAATACACAAGCAAACAATTTGTATATGCTTGACAATAAACTAATTGGTCTATAGTTATCAATGTTAAGTGGATCTCCCTTTTTGTATAACAAAATAATATCCGAGTTGCACCATTGATTTGGCACTATCTGAGAGTTCAGTACTAGGTTGAATAATCTTGTCAGTGGTCGAGCTAGAATAGGTGCTCCGATTTTTAGTATCTCATTGCTTACAAAATATTAATAGGAAGTTATATTTGGCAGATACATTAATTTCCATTGCTGTAAAACTATTTACTAATTATGAAAAAGAGTATTTGCAGTTATAATAATCACTTAATCTTGGCATAAATAAAGAAACGCATATTGTTTAAGAAAAGCAGTGGCTTCCGCTCTCTTTAAGCTTCAGTCAGAAGGCGGGCGGGGCGTTACGGCGACGGGGCATCGGCGGAGCGGCAAAAACTCATAGAACACAACGCGTAATGCGCCGCCGCCGCCACACCGAGCGACGCCGCGCTCACGCCCGCCCGCCGAGCTCCTGTTGTATGCACGCCGGGCGGGGCGTCGGCAGGGCGTTGGCGTCACACGCGGGCGGGACGGCGCTGTGTGACGTCATTTATAATAACTAATATATTACAAAAAGCCGTAACAGACGATCCGATTTGGTTGGAGCCAACCGCCCGACCCCGACGAAATTGGAACGTGTGTACGGCTGTCGGCCCGACATAATTAATATTAGCTTGTTGGGTGCTTGACGTCCTGATCGCTCATCCGACAAGTAGGGACACGACAAAAGACAAAACTATCGATACTTTGTGGTTTAATTTAATTATGTGTGCTTAAAGTAATAAATTAATAATTTGGTAAACTTCTTCTTTTTTGCTTGGTGGCCCTGTTTCCCTTTTGGATTTCGCCAGAATCGAGTTTTTTTGCTCAGTTTCGTTTTTCAGATGGAATGTAATGCCCTTGTAAGACTCTGCTTTCTTGACATGGATCGTGAAAGTACAATGGGTAGGTGTATTTTATATATTTATTTTTATTAGTACTTTGCCAGTTAAAATGACTCGACTGCTGTCCTGCCAAACCACAAAGTAGAGAAAAAAATGTATTGTAAAAATTTTGTTTTACTTTTTGTTTGTGTTTTAACAGGGCAACCGTGTTTCATTATTTATTTATTTTCGCACGTTTAGTTACGCATTGTACAGTTAGCTCTTTGTCAAGCTATACTATTTCACCTTTGGATCGTTCTTATGTCGCTTGTAATAATAGGTTGGGGAAAAAGTTTCTTCGCATTTTTTAAGAAAATTCAAAACATTTTTTAATATAGTTTATTTACATTTAACTAAAGTATGTAGGTACCATTTTGTTCGATAACTTTTTGCCATCTTGTAGGTAGGGACATGATCCCATTGCTATAGAAATTTTGGGACTTCTGGTCAAAATACCGCGACAAGTGGTTTTGTCAGTTCTCTCGTGATGTTAACCTGACACTGCCTAAAGAATTCTGAAAAGACCGAAACAGGTGGAAATCTGAAGGTGCAAGGTCAGGACTATACGGCGGATGCATTAACACCTCCCAGCCAAACTCTCTTAATTTTTGCTGAGTGGCTAAAGATGTGTGAGGTCTAGCGTTATCATGATGAAAAACCACACCCCTTCTGTTGATTAATTCCGGCCGCTTTCTCTCAACTTCTTGCTTTAATCTCATCAGTTGTTCGCAGTAGAGTTCAGAATCGATGGTCCTGCCTGGTGGTAACAGCTCATAATGAATAATGCCCTTCCAATCCCACCACACACACAGCATCACCTTGTTGCGAGTTAACCCGGGTTTCGCCACAGTCTGTGAAGCCTGACCGGCCTTTGACCACGACCTTTTTCGCACGTTCTTGTCGTAGGTACGTGATCCACTTTTCATCACCAGTTATCGGCTTCTTCAAAAATGGTTCGGTTTCATTACGTCGTAATAAAGAATCACAAATGAGTACACGGTTCATTAGGTTTCTTTCAGTGAGCTCGTGAGGTACCCAAATGTCGAGCTTTTTTGTGTACCCAGTTTTTTTCAAATGCGCCAAAACTGTTTTGTGGTCAATTCCCAGTTCTTCAGCTACGTCGTAACTACTGACATGCCGATCTTGCTCCACTTTTTCAAAAATGGCATCCATTTTATCTGTAATAGGGCGACCAGAGCGACGTGCATCTTTGACATCAAAATTTCCGGATTAAAAACGCTTAAACCAAATTTGTGCTACTCTCACAGACACTGCACTAGGTCCATAAACATCGCAAATTTTTTTCGCGGCTTGCGTTGCATTTTTACCTTTTTTGTAGTAAAATTTTAAAATGTATCGAATTTCTTCATTAGATTCACTCATCTTGGCGGTACGAAAAACAAATGAAAATCACACATTTTCCTAATTTGAATTTGGAATTATGTTCTTTAAAATTTAAACTTTCAATGATACCAAAACCAGCCAGATACAAATAGTATAGCCAAAGAGATTTTATTACAAGTTTATACATACTATAATGCGAAAAGACTTTTTCCCCAACCTAATATACCGTAGATATAACTTTGCGAATAGAATTCATTATTTTAAATTCAAAAACAAATCCAACCGCATTCAAAGACTGCTAAATAATCACCTGTCTCGATCGGGAATCAAACACGCCAAATGAAGAAAATGAATATCCTGTATTTTTATGATACCGATCGATAAGAGTCGGATCACAGGAAAGAAATATCTCCAACAAACATTACCTCAAAAACTTAAAGACAACCATGAAATCCATCTGTACCTATTTATTTATTCTTTATAAACTATTTTTATAAACTTTATAAAATATAAACAAAAGGTTTTAATTTATTTGAGTTTCGCAAAGACAAATTGTGTTTTTGTATTGGCCAAAATAGTATTTTGTATCGATATCGATATAGGTACATAATACTTTTTAGGGCATCCCTCCTGTTGGATTGCCAACCGCGTCGGGCCGTCTGTAGGCGCGTCGGCTCCTCATTTGGTTGGATCACGTTGGATCCAACCAAATCGGATCGTCTGTTAGCACTTAAATGATTATATCGCGCCCACACCCCGTCGCCGTCCCGCCCCGCCCGCTGTCTGACTGACCCTTTAAGGCCCAGCACACACCGCTGGCAGCGCAGCGAAGAGCATTTCAAGACAACAATTTAATATAAACCGTAATATCTTGGACATACAGTCAATAATTGCATTACTCGCACGTATGCTCTTGTGGGCGCTCCGATACCTGTGTGCATTTGTCCAAGGTGTTAGAGCTAAGGCAGCAATTTCCGCCTGTTTTCTTGCCAATGTGTTTTACATAATACAATGATTGACTTGTCAGAACAATTTAAGGCATAAACATGATATATTACAATAAATTATAACTTATTTTACCGTACTAACTTAACTGGTGGTTTATATCTGTGTTGTGATTGTCTTTACAGGCAATAATACGTTACATTCTACTATATACGCGCGCAAAGAAATAATTATCACAAGACTGTCTATCCTGGCACTTGATATTGGCAGTAATGGTTGTAAGCACTCAAAACGACCAATTGCCATAAGCACAAATAGAAAGAAAGAAAGAAATTCATTTTTATTTACGATTATTCTTAATACTGCTTGAAATACCCTCCTTAACACTCCATTACACGCGATACAAATAATGACATAATAATATGCACGGAGCATGTCTGTGCCCCAAAGTAATTTATAATTTCAAGACTCAAGACTCAAGACATTTATTTTCACAAACACTACAACATAACATAAAAGTGGAACAAAACAAAAAAAAGAATACAATAAAAAGCGTAAAACACAAAGAGATAATTTTGTAGAAAATAATAATAATAATTTATGCCTCATACGAATATACAGTATGTAACAAAAACCTTGTGAACCCTTAAAAGGGCGCATATGTTACTTATATAGGTAGGTACTAACCAAAAGAAGTTACAATGAAGAAGTTTTGTACTCAAGTTTTGTACTGTTGAAGAATTGTACTCAACTACCTGCCTGATAACCATCATAATAATAATAAAATTGTGGTGCTTACTGTAGGACAGCTGCCTGGAGGGCATGAAGTTGACGGCCACTTGCCGCGCCGCACTGTGCCGCAGCGTGAACGTGCGCCGCACGCTAGGTGGCCGCTCTAATTCTTCCACCTCGTTTTCCATGATTATTCAACACTACGAAAACCAAAATTTGTATATGAACCACAAATTTTATTCAATTACTTTCTGAAAAATAGTAATGACTTTATTATGAAAATCTTTTCATATCAGATAATGTTATCATTTCCTTCTAATCAGAACAGATGTATGTGTCGAATGTCGATATACAGATTACATACATTAGCTTGGGACTGTCAACTCGGTTGTCAAGGTGTTAATACGTGCAATTGGGTTTACTGCAAAATTATTTGTTATCTGAAAATTTTCAGCACTTTTGTGTTACCTCTGCTTAATTAAATGATCTGTGATTGTCTGTGTAAGTTTTTTGTGTGCTTTTATTTTGTGTTTTTAACCCATGTGGGATCGGCGACTATGTCGTCGATCTCACCTGAACCACCCAATCTGGATCTGGACTTAGTGCCACAATCATTAAGTGGGGAAGGATTCGTAGCTGGCGATGATGTCGTTAGCTGCGAGCAGTCTTCTCAGCGATTAGGTCGAAAAATGTCTAACGAACAAAACGTGTCAGCTTCCCCTAGTAAAATAAATCCCACGGAAAGTTTGACCCCATCCCATTCTATACAGCATTCCTACGCCCATCCTAGTTTGACTCAAGCAAAAAGATACACCAACCTGGACAATGGACCTTTCATTATTCATGTATCCCGTTTAGAGCCGCACCCTAAAGCTGGTACTACTATAAATCCAATTGTATTTGGAAAACTGTTGGTCAACGAAAATATTAAAAACATCGTCAGACAAGGTGTTAAAAGTGTAGGACGAAATCGTATCTGTGTTCAATTTACAAATGGGGAGGATACTAATTCCTTTGTTACTAACCCAGTCCTTGCCACTAAGAACTTTTCTGCCATCATCCCAACCTTTAATATTACTTGCATGGGAGTTGTTCGAGGTGTTCCAGCTGAATGGTCCATGAAGGAATTTGTAGAGGCAGTAGAGATCCCGGAAGGCTGTGGCTTTATTTTAAAAGCTAGACGCCTCAATAGAAAATCAACTAAAGATGATTACAAATGGGGAGGATGCTAATTCCTTTGTTACTTACCCAGTCCTTGCCACTAAGAACTTTTCTGCCATCATTCCAACCTTTAATATTACTCGCATGGGAGTTGTTCGAGGTGTTCCAGCTGAATGGTCGAATGGGTGCCAACTCACACAGTTGTCATCACATTCAGTGGTCAAAGTCTCCCATCCAAAACCTTTTGCTGTTACACTGCTCTACCAGTCGAGGTTTATGAACTCCCTATTATTCAGTGTAACAACTGTTGCCACTTCGGACACATTCAAGATCAGTGTCATTCAAATCCCAGATGTTTCCGTTGTTCAAAATCACATCATGGCAAAGATTGTAATGTTGCTGAAGACCTAGCAACTTGTCTCTATTGCTCTGGCAGACATTTTGCTTCAAGTAGGTCCTGCCCAGAACATACAAGGCAGAAATCCATCAAAAAAGCAATGTCCCAGGACAACATATCCTATGTAGAAGCCGCTGCTCGTTTTCCACCAGTCCGACGTTCATATTCCAATGTGGTCCGTGAATCGCCCCTCCCCCTTTATTCCCTCCCTTCTCCGCATGCTTCATTATGTACTCCACCTTGTCCTCCTTATTCACCACTCACAACTGCTTCTCCAGTATCTCATTCTACAGAGAAACAGTTACCAAACCAATGCGAAACCATCCTGTCATAAAGAAGGGTTATGATAGGGCTGCCCACAAAGAAGCGATTGCTCATTATGACCCTCCAGAACCAAACAATGGAGTTATGTTCAATTCACAAACCACAAAACCGCAAATGACATCACAAACCATCCATTATTTGGATTCAGTACTGTCAATCATACTGAAAATGATGGATAAGTTTTATGATGTTTCTCCACCGCCCAACGTTGCATCAAAATTCAACCAACTTATGGATTTAATAACTAAAATTCCAGCTAATACAATGGGATGCACGTAGCCTCCGCCCCAAGAAACAAGATCTCTTCGAGATGATTAATCGATACAAGCCCTCTGCCTTTGCCATCTCTGAGACATGGCTGATCCCCGGTTCTCCTTTTAGAGTGCCGGGCTATGCCTGTCTCCGTGATGACAGAAGCGATGTTTATGCTGGTACAGCAATTTTAATAAACAATTCCTTTCCCTTCCAGCTGCAAAAATTTCCAATATATCCCAAATCTATCTATATCCCAAATCCTGATATAATTTCTATCTCTGACTTGCACAGTCTATTCTCCACTCTTTCAACACCTTTTGTTATTGTGGGAGACTTCAATCTTTCCCACATAATCTGGGGTGGTCCTCATTATGATGCGCTCTTTTACAATTTCCCCTGAAACAAATGATCATAACCTTTGGCTTGAGGATTTTTTTCAAAAATGAGCACGCTCGGATGTTCCTAATGTAGATTGCTTTCCATCACCCTATCCCACCACCATATCCCGTCATCCCTTTAATAATCCGTTTTCAATGGACGAACTTGTTTCAGTACTTCAAAATTTAAAAGATTCTTCACCTGGCATCTTAGACCATTTAGTACTAAATGGTCTAAGCCTGGCATGCATGGTATCCCATATTCTTTTGTAGCTAAGTTTTTTCTCAGAGGATGTTCCTTGAATTAATAAATAGTTATTTTGAGTCTGGAAGTGTTCCTAAATCGTGGAAAAATCAGGTTATAATCCCCCTGTTAAAATCTGGGAGACCCTACTAGTGGAGCTTCTTACCGCCCTATAGCTCTCTCCTCCACACTGTGCAAATTAATGGAACACCTTCTAAAAAGACGCTTGGATTGGTTTGTTGAGAGTAGAGGTATTTTGTCGACTACCCAATTTGGCTTTAGGAGAGGAAGGAGCACCATGGACAATCTTAGTATTCTAACCACAGATATTACGATAGCTCTGAGCAATAACCAGTTCCTTGTCGGAGTATTTTTAGACATCAGCTCAGCATATGACAATGTTTTACTTCCGGTGCTCAGGCAGAAAATGCACCATCTGAGTATCCCTGAGAGGTTAGTGCATTTTATATGTAACCTACTGATGGATAGAACTATTCAAGTACATGCCCGTGGTGCTCTTTCATCTCCTAGGCAGGTATGGAAGGGCTCACCCCAGGGCTCAGTCTTGAGCCCTCTTCTGTACAGCATTTACACATACGATCTGGACGAATGTGTTAATTCCTTTTGCAATATATTGCAATATACCAATGACATTGTACTATATGTTGCTGTGTACTCATTAGAAGAGGCAGCCCAAAAATTGAATCAGGCTCTGTCTTATTTGGAAGACTGGTTGAACAGTCGTGGTCTTAACATCTCAGTGCCTAAAAGCAATACTATTATTTTCACAAGGAAACGATCCTACCCCAATATTGACATAAAATATTGTGCACAGACTATACCCATTGTCTCTCAAGTACAATTTCTCGGAGTAATTTTAGACAAAACTTTATCTGGCAAACCTCATCTAAATTATATTAAAAATAAAACCGAAAAATATATCAATATTCTACGATGTCTGTCAGGAGTTTGGTGGGGTGCACATCCCTGCACCCAGAGACTTGTCTACAATGCTTTAATTCGGAGTCTATTTGAATATGGGTCACTAGTACTGGAACCCTGTAACAAGGAGTCATCATTATCTTTGGACAGAATTCAATTTAAATGCTTGTGTATCATACTGGGTGCAATGAAATCGTCCCCTACCAATGCTCTGCAGGTTGAGGCTGGAGATCCTCCCTTGAGTCTGCGTCGGGCCTTTCTCTCTGACAAGTTTCTTTACAAAGCTGTACAATTTTCAAACCATCCCCTAATCCCAAAGTTGCAGCATCTTTCTCTTATCATCGCCAACAACAATTACTGGTCCAATAAAGATCATCCATGCTTAATTAAGAGTTATTCAAAATTAATGAAACATAAAAATAAATTTCACCAGGTAAATCAACCTTTGTTAGCAACTGTCAGTTATGAATCACTCCTGTACAAACCAAATATTATTCTGGACTTGGGTATAAAGAAGAACACCCCAGGTGCTAATGCTATGTTCCTAAATTTACTTGAAACTAATTGGAATGACTCAGTTTTTCACAGATGCTTCTAAATCCCAGAGTGGCGTTGGGGCCGCTGTCTATTTACCAAAATATAATACACTTTTAAGTTTCAGATGCCCTCCTGAATCCTCAATTTTCACAGGAGAATCAGTGGCAATCTTTGAAACAGTTAAGTTTATACTTGATCACAAATTTAGGAAATGTATAATTTTCTCAGATTCTCTTAGCTGCCTTCAAGCATTATCCTCCAACCATTTTTGTTCTAATAATAGATATCCACTAATTTTAGAAACTAAAAAATTATTACTAAGATGCCACGAAAACAACATTTCAGTAACACTAGCATGGATTCCTAGCCACTCTGGTATTGTAGGCAATGAAACTGTGGATAGCTTTGCCAAGGATGCGGTTCTATCTGGCTGCACGGACCACTTTAAAATCTATTTATATGATTTATGTTCACAGGGTAGACCTTATAACAGAATGGACTAAATTTTGGGATAAGTCAAAGTCAATAAAAGGCAAATATTACAGTGAGATACAACCCAATATTCCACCAAAGCCCTGGTTTTCCCAATACAAATTTGCGGACAAACGCACCACTTCTGTTATATGCAGACTGAGACTCGGACATTCTTGTACTCCTCTCCACCTTTACAAGTTACATGTTCGAAACACTCCAATATGTGATTGTGGCACCGAGGAAGGATCCACAGACCATGTCTTATTCAATTGTCCTAGTTATCCCGTGTCCTTATATGATATTTTACCTCCCTATATTCCTAGACCTATAAATGTTAAAACCCTACTATGTATCATAAGATTTCCTATGTTAAGATAACTGTGTAAATATATTTCTACTTATAATATTAAACTGTAACCATACAAAGTTTATGTTCTGTGTGCTTCTATGTTTTATGTAACATTATTGTGACGTCTTGTTTTGTCCTTTTTCAGGTAACCCAAAACAATATTATATTGACACTTTTGGCCATATTTCATAAAGTAAACCTTTAAACAGTATTTTATCCAAAACTTGAGTTTGGCAGTAATGGTTGTGTTTACGACCGATTGCCATATATAAAGAAGTGAAGTGAAGTACATTAGCTTGGGAATAAAACTTTGTACTTTATCAAAAAATATATATGTTATATATAAAAATGAAACGCTGTGTGTTTGTCTCGCAAAAACTCTGAAACGGCTTGACAGATTCTTACGAAATTTTCTGTGTGCATTTTCATCGGCCCAGGGAAGGTTAAAAAGTATAGTTGGACCCGGTAGGTGGCGCTTTAATCGGGCAGGACGTCTGCCGGGCCCACTAGTCTTATATATAAAAATGAAATGCTGTGTGTTTGTCTCGCAAAAACTCTGAAACCGCTCGACAGATTCTTACGAAATTTTTTGTGTATTTGAATAGGTCCAAGGAAGGTTTATACGTAATTTAATTGGACCCGGTAGGTGGCGCTGTAATCGGGCAGGACAACGGCTGCCGGGATAGCTAGTCTAAAATAAAAATACTCAAAGTAAATAATGAATATAGCCATACAGGGTTACCAGTAAGTCGACACACAATGCTTTAAGATTTAATAGTGCTTTTTAAAGGTATGTATGTCAACTTACAAATAACTGAATACAATTCAATCAATTCCTGTTCAAACAATTTTATTGAATATAGTATCCCGGTACTCAAAATGTAGAATTACAGAAACTGTAAAACAAAAAATATTGACCTTATTCTTCAAGCGGTAAGCCGTTACGGAGGTGTTTAACTATATTTGTTTAAAAATATCAAAAAATTATGTATGAATGAGAAATAAACAAAAACAAAAGTCAAAACCGTATCAAAACATTTTTTATAATTTTATCACAGACTACATACATACCTGCGTTCCGTTGAATAAGGGTGCGTTCCGTTGAATAATAATAGCGCTATGAGCACTCACAGCACTTACAGCCGGTCCGGTCCGCGGCCGTACCGCCTAACTCAAAGCATTCACTCGCTAATCTCGCTATCGTTATCATGACATTAGAACAATAGTTTTAACTCAGAACAATAACTGTTGTTCTGAGAGTTTTAATGTCACCTGTGACATCACAACGCAACTATTCGCCCGCTTAATCAAACAAAGAAATAACACAAAATCGCTGATTTTTGGGAATCACCGTTTAAAGTTTTTTTTTTCTTCCGCGTCAACTTTAGTATTGTATAAATATGAATTGGTTTAATTTTGATAAAACAAAATGTATTTAGGATAAAGTTTGATATATAGGCAATGTTATCACATAACGAAAAATAACTTTGCCGGGATAAATCATTAAGTAATCATGAAAGAAAAAAAAAGATTTGACTTATTTCACTTTATCATTAAATTTTAGCTTAATGATTCAAATAACAACTGACGTAAATACAAAAAATCCAGTTTATCAGTAGCAAAATATAAAAAAACATGACATTGATCACTGTTATTTCAGTTTATTACTATTAACTTTGATAGTTTCTCACAAGAAGTTCTCTAATAATTATTGCGTTTGTTTAATGAGGTAATGCTGAAAGTATTATATTGAATTAGAAATTAAAAACGCCTTTTCATGTTTCTTATTTATAATAATCAAATAAAAACTTTCCACATAATTAGGTTTTGATAACACAAATTAAATCTTCTTAAAAAAACAAAACTCTGTTTATACTTAGTTTTAATAATCAGTATTGAACTGTAACAAAAATAAAGTCTTCTATAAAAAAAACGAAACTTTGTTTATACTGAGGCTCAACAATCAGTTTAAAATGTCAAAATATTATGTAAAATAAAAATTATCCTTATAAAACAAGTCTGTTTATACATAGGTCCAATAATTAGTATTAAACTGTCAGAACATTTTTTTATTGCTTTCGAAGGCAGACGAGCAGACTTACCTAATGGTAAGTGGTAACCGCTGCCCATGGACGTTGCCAATATCAGGGACATAACCAAGCCCCTGCCTACTTTGAATGTAATACTCTTCTTAAACCTCGCTTAAAAATGGACATTTTATTGCGCTGGGGAAACACAGCAGCAGGAAGTTCATTCCGTAGCCGGACCGTACGTGGTAAAAGTTAGCGCTGAAAGCGAACCGTGCTACATAAATGATTCTGATTCCAGGTAGTAAGGATGTACTGTACTGCAGTGCCGAGTGGTACGGTGATAAAAAGTTGCCGTTGGTACCAAGTCGAACAGTTACTCAGAGCACTCGCCGTTGTAAATTCGATAGAAGACACAGAGAAGTCCCTCTGTGACTCCAGCGACTCTAAGAGTTCAGCAGACCAGAAACACCGATGATTTGAGCCGCCCGTCTTAACAGGGAGTCAGAAATGGTTCAAGTTGGTATTTTGGGGCTCCTGCCCAGAGATGTGAGTGGTACTCCACATGTTTTTTTTTATTGCTAACGGTGGCAGACGAGCCAGTGGCCCACCTGATGTTAAGTGGTAACCACCGCTCATAGACATCTGCAATGCCAGGGGCACAGTTCTGTCACTGCCTACCTGGAGAGAAATGCTCTTCTTAAACCTCGTTTGAAGAAGGACATATCGTAGCACTCAGGAAACACCGCAGTTCGTTCCAGAGCCTACACGTACGTGGAAGGAATGAACGCTGAAACCGAACTGTACTAGACGAGATTGGTTCCAGGTAATATGGATGAACTCTACTGCGATGGCGGGTGGTGCGATGGTAAAAAGGTGAAGAGGGCACCATTGCAAACAGTTCCTCAGAGCACTCTCCGTTAAAGAGCCGATAGAGCACGCAGAGAGAACCAAAGTCTCTCCTTTGCTCCAGCGTCTCCATTGAGGCCGTGATATTGGGATCACCGACGATGCGGAATGCACGCCTTTGCAGGGAGTCAAGAGGGTCGAGCTGATATTTGGGAGCTCCCGCCCAGAGGTGCGAACAGTACTCCATATGCGGCCGAATTTGTGCTTTATAGAGCATTAGTGAAGTACCGCTTGGCTCTGTTCAGGACGCCCAGCTTTTTGTTCGCCAATTTGGCTTTGTCCTCCAAATGACTCCCAAACTGCACTTTAGCAGAAATTTCCACACAGAGGATTCCAATACCATCGCACATACGAAGAGTAACTCCCTGGAACTGAGGCACTAAGATAAATGGGTCCTTCTTCGCAGTGAATGCGCACACTTGTGTCTTCGTGGGGTTGAACTTAACCAAGTTCTTTGCACCCCATTCGGAGACTCGCCCTAGAGAGTCTTCGACTTCAGACACAAGTTGTAACCGCCTTTCGAGCAACGAACTCCGAGGGACATTCTGGTGGTCGGTATACCGCGCATCACCCGTACTTGCATAGCAATGTATGTTCTCAATGGATGGTCGCAGAATGAACAGGGTTGGGGAGAGCACCGAACCTTGTGGAACACCAGCGTTTATGGGCATGGTTTCGGAGCAGCAGCCGTCGACGACGACCTTAATGTTCCTACCATCCAGGAAGCTGGCTATCCATTTGCAGAGTCTGTTTACGCTCGAGGAAGAGCGAGTGGCAACACTGCATTATAGTCTGTGCAGTGAGAGCCTGTGGCGGCCGGCCGCATGTGACATGTCAGTCGAGTCGAATACGGAATGACATTGAAATAGGTTAGACCACCGGGCGGTGAGTTTTCGTTTCGAGAAATATATAACAAATAGTGTCTTGCGCGGCGCACCAAGTAATTGTTGGTGCGAGGTTCCGCCAAGTTTTAGTGTCGGTGAAAGTGTAAATGCATCAAATCTTTTATCGGTGAAGTGAGTGATGGTGGCCTAATAGGCCTATGTAGTGCTCCGGTCTCCATCGTTGGATTGACACCAACCCTTCAGGAGCCGCGACTTTCTTCGAGCTAGCTCAGGAAGTCCACCGGCTACATACGGAGACCAATCGAATCCAAGGTAAGTAATACCAATTTTCTAGGAGCTGGTAGTCGGTTATAAAATTCAGCATCATTATTCGGTGAAACGCCGACGTGGTGGTGTCTACTTTGGGCACCACCATAATGCTAATATCTTTTTTTACAAGCTTTTATTTAACTTGCAATGTAAGTAAGTATGTAAGTATGTATGTTCGGATGGAATCTTGCAACTCAATTTTGAAGCAGATATCTTTAACCGATTGAGCTGACATTTTGTATACACGTTTAGTTTAGATGACAATGCATTCTTAACTGTGCGACGTCATTCTAAATCCAAGATGGTAGCATACTCAAGATGGCGGACCAATTATTTTTAATGCACCCCTACAATATGGGTATCAAATAAAAGGCCTTGCTAAGAATAACTTGAAAAATTAAGTGGTGTCACTATTAATCCAATATGGCGTACTTCTAAAGCCAAAAAATCAAATTTGAAGTAGATATCTTTAACCGATTGAGCTGAAATTCTGTAAGTATAGACGTTCCGGCAAACGACCTTGCAACAATGATGCGTTGAATTAGATGAACAGACTAAGGAACGTGTTCAGTGATATCTAAAAAGTACTTTTGTAGATAAACAAGTAAATTAAATAATTTACACATAAGTAAATCTCGTGACAATCTTTTATGTCATATAAATTGTGTTAAATGTGAAATAACGTTATAAGTAAGTAAAAGTTTTAGTGTAAAAGTGTATTTTTTTCTTTTTAGCGCATTTAAATAAAAGCTTGTTTTTAAAAAGGTTTTTTTACATTTAATTTTTTCAGTAACATATTGAATCATTTGTAAAAGCGCATAGAGCAATTTCGATTTCTGTATCGAACATCTTCACTTTGGCCCTATGACGGGACAGAACTAGTATAATAGCCAACGTGTGTACGCTTTTCTTTTTAAGGCGGGGGAATCTCTTTACTATTCAACAAGGGGCTGAAAGCTGACAAGGCGGCCCCAAGGATATGCCATTGGACTCGGGTATAAACCCCATACCTGGCTAAACCACCCTCCAGCAACTTCTACCTCCGTTGAGACACAATCGGGATCGGCGTTAGCCATTCCCCGAGTGCGCCCCCTGGATACTGCATTCAAAGATTTCCTTAAAATTATCTGCTTCGTCTGGGAATTGAACCGGCTTAAATTAAAAAAAAAACACCCGTATTTTTATGGTGCCAATCGAAAGAATGGACAAAAAACAATAAGTCCTCTTAAGAAACATTGTATCTTAAAAGAAAGGAATAACGTTTTATTAACACGTTGGCCCAAAGTAAAATGTTTGATTCAAATTTCAAATACATCTCCTTTAAGCTAGACAGAAGGCAAAAAAAAAAGAAAAAGAATGTTGTTCTTAAATTTGAAAATGGTACAATTTGAGAGTGTTTGTGTTTCGGATTTTTATCTGTTTAGTCTTCATTCACTTGCACGCGTGTTATTGTGTTAATTTAGATTTCTTATGGCACAGATTAGATAATAGTTACTACATAACTTACCCCACAAGATACGTGAAAAATTTGCTATACAAAAAGCAATACGACAACGTGGGCGAATTACGAACAGAATTGAGCCATATCATGTCGAGTATTCACCATAATATGATAAAAAAATCAACAGGCAGTAAACTTATTAAAAGATTGACGATTTGTGTACGGGTTGTACACTTAGAATGGTGATGGTAGATGAAAAGTCACTTGTAGAGTCAACAAAGATTATGGTTTTATTATATTAGACTATAATAAACACTTTAACTAAGTCTATAAAATATACTAGAATTAACTATGGTAAAATTATGGTGAATATATGGTGAAATGGTGTGAGTGCGTATGCGCGATTGGTATAAAGAATTGGCGGTGCGATGTAATGGTGAAAGAGTCGCCCTTGATAATGCAGCCGTTACTAAGTGCGATAACGCTGAAATTGGTGAGATGTTCCGCAGTGATCAGCTGTTCACATATTATCCTTACAGGACATTTTCCGCAACACGCATATAAATATGAATTTGTATCATGAAGTTGAGACCAGTGATGTTCACAGGTAACAGCTTTGGTTTTACAGGTTTGTGTTATTGAATCTTTGATACACAGGCTTTGGTCAGATTTGAATTGATAGAGTGGTGATCGCAGCTGACATAAATAAACATCGACGTCATACGATAAACACGCCCGTAATGCATTATCGCTTACAGGTAGGAATTCGTCTTTCCGTAAGTTGATCGCAACATGATCCGCGATCGGAAGTAGGGTGACCATGTAGTTGTTAATTTTTCTTGGAATGGGAACGAGCCTATAAATATGTAATATTTCTCTGCTCAGTAAAGGAATTTTGATCTCAAATAGTGAGTATGCCTTGGTTATCCTCCCCTTAACTTTTAATAGATGGTAGAGTTTTGGTAACTGATTATAAATGTTATCAACAGGTAATGATAAATCCTTAGGAATACGACTGGCAATCAAATGTAATTCTTGTAGTAATTGCTCTGATTTCAACAAGTGAACATTAAAATTTCCATGGTAAACGTTGGTTATGGTTTCTAACAGTGTCTCTTGTATTTTTCGTAAGTCATTCAAAATATTGTTAGCAATGATGGTTGTTATGGCAAAGTCACTAGTGGTGACAACACTATTTAATTTCGATTTTAATTCTTCGGCAGATTTTTCCAGACTAATAATGTGTTGGTTGAGCATCTTATATTGTTTATCCACGGATGTCTTAGCCTTTTGTAATAAATGGTACTCTGACTTTACAATTGACGAAATTGTGCCACAGCCATTGGTTTTGATGTTCCTAATTGGTTTTCATAACCTTGTTTAAACGGAATTTTAACATGGTACCTGCCACCTTCATCTCGGAAGGTAGTAGACTGATAATATTTTATACAGTGGTGATCTGTTCACGCTCGAGGAAGAGCGAGTGGCAACACTACATTGTAGTCTGTGCAGTGAGAGCCTTTTTGGCGGCCGGCCGCATGTGACAGGTCAGTCGAGTCGGGTCGAAATGTCATGACATTGTTAGAGGTTATGTGCGGGCCGGAATAAAATGTAATTTAAGTCAAATAACAAATTGTGTTTTGCGCGGCGCACCTAATATCGGGGTGCGAAAGCCCGCTTGGTGTTGTGCAAAAGTATTATCGTCGCGTGTGTGAGCCGTGGTGGCCTAATAGGCATTTGTAGTGCTCCGGTCTCCACCGGTGAATCCACCGCAGAACTTCAGGAGCCGCGACTTCCTTCGAGCTAGCTCAGGAAGTCCACCGGCTACATACGCAGACGGAACGGAGACAAGGTAAATATTATCTGTATCGGTTTTTGGATTCAGCAATCAAAGCATCAAGTCGGTGAATCGCCGACGTGGTGGTGTCTACCTTGGGCACCACCATCTCTTGGTAGCAGAGCGTGGTTTTTAGATTTGAGTGGTTGATTAGTATTGTACAATTAATATTGTAATCTTGTTGGTTGTCCAAATGGGCAATACATATTAATTGGTTTTTGATTGCTGATTTTAAACCGACTACAATCTCATTTGTGGACCGATCTCCCTAACTAGTTGTCATTGTCATTGTATATGAAAAATTGGGGTTAAATGCCTTTGTTGCTCTAGTTAAGTTCTAGCATTTACCTATATTTGATTTTGGTTTGTTTTTTCATATCTTTGTTTTGCCCTTGAATATTTTGTTTGTTAAGTTGTAAACTTATACTTGAATTTAATTTGTTGAAAAAATTTTGCTGCTAAATGACTTTGCTGTTGTTGTAATACACTATTTTGCTGTGTTAAGTTTTAGCATTTACATTTGATTTTGTTTTGTTTGCCTTTGAATATTATGTTTGTTAAGTTATTGACTTAATACTTGATTTTAATTTGTTTGAAAAATTCTGTTGTTAAATGCCTTTGTTGTTCTAGTTAAGTTCTAGCATTTACACTTGATTTTGGTTTGTTTATATATTTTGTTCTGCCTTTGAAGTTCCTCCCGATCTGTTTTATTGTCTGCGGTTGTCGGTCTGTTTGTCCGTGTATTATTATAGTGTTTATTAATTTTGGTGCAAAATGGTCCCGCCAGTCAGCCCGCTTAGTGGTGACCGCGCGGGTGCACAAAAGATTTTGAGATGGTTTGCAAGTGCCGTCGCTTTGGTAGACCGACCGGACCGAGAACAGGCTTTGTTAATTCGGCATGAGGGAGTACCTGCTCGCTTGAAGGAATTGGAGCAGCTTTTCGTTGCTCATCAACAATATCTGCTCGACCACCCAGCCGAGGGTGCCGCTGAGTTGCGGGCAGTCGACCAATTTAATGCCGATTATGATCAGATTTGAACAGGCGGATGTGATTATAAACAAGGCTCAGGCAATCCTATCCGCCCGGAGGGGTGAGTCGTGCACGCCCGGGGAGGTCAAGCCTACCCCGGCCGGCTTGCTGGGCAGACTAACCACTTTAGACATCCCAACCTTTGATGGGAACCTGGCTTCTTGGATGGGGTTCATTAACCTCTTTGATAGCCTGGTCCACTCGAGGGACGACCTGTTCCCTAGCCAGAAATTGGCCTATTTGCTCTCTGCCTTACGTGGAGAGGCTGGTGTACTTGTCCAGCATCTACCTGTCAATGATGACAGTTATGATATTGCAAGGGCGTTGTTGACCGCCCGGTATCAGAATGTTCGCTTGCTAGCGGACACACATGTGGCTGCCATTTTAGGGCTGCCACGAGTATCGCGGGTCTCCTCATTGAGGAAGGAGATTTTGAACCCGCTGCTAAGCGCCATTAACGCGCTCAAACGACTTGACCTACCGGTGGACCAGTGGTCCTTCATATTGCTCCACCTCATCCTCAATAAGCTTCCCATGGAGATGAAGGGGCGCTTTGAACAAAGATACGGGGGCAATAGTGCCTCGTACCTCCCCCCCTTCTCGGATCTCCTCAGATTTTTGGAGGATGAGTGTCGGATGACCGACCACTTGGATCTGGCTCCTATACCGGGACTGAGTACAGGCCGCTATGAGGCGACCCGGGCAGCGCCACGGAGAGAGCGCCGCCCGTACAAGCAATATACTGCAGTGCGGCAGAACACTCCACACGGGGAGAGGCCGATGCCTTGCAAGTGTTGCAAGCGGGATGGCCATCGTTTGCCGGCCTGTCCCAAATTTGTTGGCCTACGCACCGAGGGGCGTAGGAATATGGCCAAGCAGCGGAATTGGTGCTACCGCTGCCTGGGGGCTCATATGGCATCGGCTTGCCCCCACCCACGAGATTGTCACTGTTGTGGAGGGGCCCATCACCCCCTCTTGTGCTTTAATAATAAAGACACTCGTGAGGTGGTGAGAGAGAGGGACTCGCACACGGGCCCTCGTAGGTCACCCACATCTCCGAGGAGATCGGAGGGGCGTGCCACCCCTCCGCGGAGATTGGACAGGCGCCCCCCCTCCAGTGAGAGGATTGGGCGCCCCACCCCCCCTACGGGCGGGGGGGATCGACGCGCCGCTTATGAGGCGCCACCGCGGGATTGGGCCGCGGTAATTAGGGAGCCACGCCGGGAGCCGATACGCTTCTCTCCCCCTCTGATGGAGAGACCTCGTTTATCGCGGGCTCCCCCAACTTTCGCCCATCATGGGCACCGCCCGGCCCCCCGATGCCGCTTTGATCGGGGCCAGTACGTGCCGGATTGGGACGCCGCGCACGCATTTTTCCTTGAACCCCCCTTCCCCCCCGTTGCGGGGAATGCGGGAGGATTTTCATTAAACCAACTGTCGGCTGCAACCCCCCCACAGGAGCAGGTGCTGTTACCAACAGCCTCCGTACAGGTGTGGGGCCCGAGGGGCACCTTTGTTTTAGTTCGCGCCCTTTTGGATACGGGAGCTCAGGGTTGCATTGCCTCCAGCTGGCTGGTCCGGCAGTTGAGTTTGAACACATCTCCATACCTTGAATCGGTACGAGGAATCGGAGACCTGCGGATCCCGGATCCGATCGGTCAGGTTTTGTTCTCCTTCTCCCCCCACTTCTCTTCAGCGCCCAAAATTGGCGCTACCGCGATTGTTTATGAGAAGGTTGTTGGTCAGCTTCCGCAACAGCACGTTTCGCGCGCTGTCGTTGATGCGACATCAGGATTGACCTTGGCTGACCATTCCTTCCACCGAACCGGTCCGATTCACTTATTGCTCGGTGCCGATGTTCTAGGCCGCGTGTATTGTGGGAAGAGGAGAGAGTTACAAAAGGGTGGGCTGGTAGCCTTATCTACATCGCTTGGGTTTGTAGTGATGGGACCAGTTAGGCATAACCCACCATCTCCATCGGTGGACAGTTACATAACTGTTAGCTCCACCTTATCGGATGTCCTTCAACGGTTTTGGGAGGTGGAAGAGCCACCTACCGTGAAGCGAGTGAACCCCTTAGACGAGGAGTGTGAGTTGTTCTACCAGAACAATACAGGTCGCCTTCACTCGGGACGGCTGATCACTCGTTTGCCCTTTTTGTCAGTTCGCCCCTCACTTGGCAGCTCCCGGCCGTTGGCCGAGAAGCGACTGCTGTCCATGGAGCGTCGTATGAGTAGGAACTCCGACCTCAAACAGAAGTATGTCGACTTCATGCGAGAATATGAGCAACCGGGGCACATGTCGGTCTCGCGACTGGACTGGCGAAACGAGGAACATAATTTTCTTCCTCACCACGCGGTTTTGAAACCTTCCACTGGGAAGATACGCGTTGTTTTTGATGGGTCAGCTCCTACGTCTACCGGAGTTTCGCTGAATCAATGTCTGCATGCTGGACCGAAGTTGCATCACGAGGTGGGTGCTGTATTGACCAACTTCCGTCGCCATGCCGTCGTCTTTGTGACCGATATCCGGATGATGTTTAGGCAGACTGTGATTCACCCGGACGATAGACGATATCAGCTCATATTATGGAGGGAGGATCCCAGAGATCCCATGCTAGTCTACGAGCTGAACACCAATACATACGGTCTGCGTTCGAGCCCCTTTGTGGCAATTCGCTCACTTGTGGAACTCGCTGAACGTGAACGGTTACGATACCCTCGCGCATCCTTGGTTCTCAAGGAGGATGCATTTGTTGATGATATTTGTACGGGCTCCTCTAGTGTCGAGGAAGCCTTGATTTTGCGAGATGAACTAATTGCTCTTCTCGGGGCTGGTGGTTATGAACTGAGGAAGTGGATGTCCAACTCACCTCAGCTTTTGTGTGACTTGCCAGACGACCACCAGCAGGAGCCTCATATTTTTGAGAATGCCAACACTCCAGATTTACTGTCTGTTTTGGGAGTGCAATACAGACCTGTCCAGGACACGTTCACCTATCGATTGGAGCTGCCAAGCCCCAAGGTCTGGACGAAACGGTTGGTTTTGTCTACAGTAGCTCGTACCTTTGACCCAAATGGCTGGATTAGTCCCGTAGTGTTTTGGATGAAGTGCTTCCTACAGGAACTTTGGTCAGCCGAAGTGTCGTGGGATGAGCCCCTCTCGGGCCGTTTGCTGCGAGATTGGGAGTCCTTCATGTCGTCTCTCCCCGACATTAACCGTGTTAGTATCCCTAGACATATACTACCTAAGGGACGGTTTACGGCCAGCCTTCATGGCTTTTGTGACGCGTCTGAGAGTGGATACGCAGCGGAAGTATTTGTGGCCAATCGGGTATCCCAAATACAGGCCTCGAAGGCCACGTTGATTTGGCGCCACGTGCCAGGTGAAACAAACCCTGCTGACTGTGCATCACGTGGCAGCGAAGCCCCTCAGCTTATTGACCACACTCTGTGGTGGGGTCCCGAATGGTTGTTACAGCCGTCTTGGCCTTCCACACCAGCTGTGGTGAAGGTACCAAATCCGGGCTTGCGTGTTCACGCTGTCGAGACTATGGCGGCTCCAGAGCGGGAAATTTTATTAGATCGCTACAGTTCTCTGGACAAGTTGCTCGGCGTGACCGCTTGGATAAAAAGATTTATACGAAATTGTCGACGGCCTCAGGACAAAGATTTGTGTCCGGTCCTCTCTCCGCAGGAGCGCCAAGATGCTCTTTTGCATTGGGTGCGTATGACCCAGTCTAGAGCGTTTGAACCGGAACTTAAGATTTTCCGTACCGGGACGTCCAAATTGAAGGGACCCTTGGTGCGTTTGACTCCCTTTCTGGATGATAAAGGATTGTTGCGTGTAGGAGGCCGATTGAGGCACGCTAACTTGCCTTATAGATCACGTCATCCCCTGTTGCTCCCCAAGGACGGACCATTGGTGCGATTGTTGATCATTGATCGCCATGTGAAGAATGCTCATGCCGGATGTAATGCATTGACCGCGCTCCTCCAACGGGAGTTTTGGATTTTGTCAGCGCGAAGAATAATCCGATCTGTTATATTTCGATGTCTGCCCTGCTATCGTTTACGCCCCGAGACGATGCAGCCCCAAATGGGTGATTTGCCTGCTGATCGTGTGAATGAATCGATGACCTTCTTAGGAGTTGGAACTGATTTTGCGGGACCATTCACTATAAAAACGTCGCGACTCCGTAATGCTAAGACTGAAAAGGCTTACTTGTGTGTGTTTGTTTGTTTGGCCACTAAAGCCGTTCATTTGGAGGTGGTGAGTGCACTCACCATGGACGCTTTCTTAGTAGCGTTAGGCAGATTTGTCTCCCGCCGGGGACTGCCTTCTCTGATTCGGTCCGATTGTGGGACGAACTTCAAGGGCACTGATAGACATATAAGAGAAGTTTGTGAATTTTTAGATAAAAATAATATTGAGATCGGATCCACACTCTCCCGTAGGGGGGTAACATGGCGATACTCCCCGCCGTCTTGCCCTCACTGGGGAGGGATTTTTGAATCTGTTGTAAAGGCCGCCAAGACTCACCTTCGCCGCGTTATTGGGGAGACTATTCTCACGTTCGAGGAACTCGCGACGGTGTTTCATAAGATTGAGGCGGTTCTCAACTCGCGTCCGTTATGTCCGTTGTCTACCGACGCGAACGATTTGCAGGCCCTCACGCCGGGCCATTTCTTGATAGGCAGACCACTTAACGCCCTGCCCGAGTATCCTTATAGAGATGTCAATCCAGGACGCCTTTCGCGGTTTGAGTTGCTCCAGCAGCTTACCCAGAGCTTCTGTCGCCGCTGGCACCTTGAATATTTACACATTTTGCAACAACGCGTTAAGTGGTCAGATAAGACAAACCCACCGAGGGTTGGAGACCTCGTGTTAGTGAAGGACCCAAACCTGCCACCCTTACGTTGGCGTCGCGGACGCATTGTCCAACTTACTCTAGGGTCTGATGGTGTGCCCAGGTTTGCCGAGGTCCTAGTTGGGGATTCTGTTTTGAAGCGCGCGGTCGCTACTCTTTCTCGCCTCCCCTTAGACTGATTTGGCGGACAGTCCGGGACTGTCCGGAGCGGGGGGATGTTCACGCTCGAGGAAGAGCGAGTGGCAACACTGCATTGTAGTCTGTGCAGTGAGAGCCTTTTTGGCGGCCGGCCGCATGTGACAGGTCAGTCGAGTCGGGTCGAAATGTCATGACATTGTTAGAGGTTATGTGCGGGCCGGAATAAAATGTAATTTAAGTCAAATAACAAATTGTGTTTTGCGCGGCGCACCTAATATCGGGGTGCGAAAGCCCGCTTGGTGTTGTGCAAAAGTATTATCGTCGCGTGTGTGAGCCGTGGTGGCCTAATAGGCATTTGTAGTGCTCCGGTCTCCACCGGTGGATCCACCGCAGAACTTCAGGAGCCGCGACTTCCTTCGAGCTAGCTCAGGAAGTCCACCGGCTACATACGCAGACGGAACGGAGACAAGGTAAACATTATCTGTATCGGTTTTTGGATTCAGCAATCAAAGCATCAAGTCGGTGAATCGCCGACGTGCTGGTGTCTACCTTGGGCACCACCATCTCTGTTTCAGAAAGAGTTGGTGTTTGTGTGATGTCTTCAATCTCCCAGAATCGTTGCAATTCATCAGTCTGGTTGATAACGACATTACAATGAAAACCTTGCGTTTCAACATTTCCACACAAAATCCAGCCTAGCTGTGTTTCTTGCGCGATAGGGTAACATGGTACTAGCTTAATAATACCGCTCATTATGATGGTTGAATATATATCAGCGCCCAGTAAAATATCAACTTGACTACTGACATAAAATTGAGGATCAGCAAGCTCAATGGTATCTAGATAATTCCAGTTTGGTTTTTTAAAGGATTGATTTGGTAGTTTATTGATCAAAGATTTCATAATGAATGCGTCGGTATTAATAGAAAAGTCATTGTGTAAAGATGATATGCTGATTCGAATGACCCCTTTGCAGTTATTCTCTTTGGTTCCTACGCCAAATATTACTCCCTTGCATCGTTGTCTAGGGATACGTAATATTTGAGCTGCCTTCTCCGTGATTAACGAAGTCTGGGAGCCCTGGTCTATGAGTGCCCGCATGGTGTGGTAGCTACCGTCAACTGTCTGAACTCTAACCTTAGCTGTCGCCAAGAGAGTTTCAGCAACGTTGTTCTGAGAAACGTGACAGGTTTTTCGGTCATTGACAGTTTTGTTATTGTCACTGGCGTTTTCAGATGACAATGCAAATAGTTCATGAATTAGCGAGTTATGCTTTCCTTGGCAGTGACGACACGTTTTGTTGGATAAGCATTCCTTACCGTGATGGTTAAATAAACAATTCTCGCATAAGTTAAATTGCGAAATTGGTTTTCGTTTTAAGTCCGGCCTAGATTCACGAAATACTTTACATAAGTAAATAGCGTGGTTTTCGCTACAATGTGGGCATCTTTTTGCTTCCACGTGTAAAGTTTTATATGACGTAGATGATTTGTGGTAATGATTTTTTGGTTGAGGAATGGTTGGTTGAGGACGGTATAATAGTTTTTTGAAACGGTTTTCTTCATGGTGAGCGGGTTTGGTAGGTTCTTGTTTACGTCGAAAGGCTTCTAAGGAAGTAAATTTAGTCTCTAAAAATTTAATAAAGTCTTTAATGTGGGCAGCTCCCTTGGTTTTTTTAAGGATCCCACGTAATCATTATGCGATTCCACATCAAGTTTTTGGGCCAATAAATGCACGATAATAGGGTCCCAAGTGGAAGTATCAACCCCCATTTTTTGTATAGCATGCAGACATTCGTTGGTGGTGTCATGCAGCTTTTTTAATAATGAAGCATTTTGAACTTGCATTACTGGTAAATTTAGAAGAGTGTTAACGTGAGATGTAAAAATCAATTTCTTATTATCAAACCGGTGATTTAAAATATCCCATGATATTTGGTAATTTTCGGAAGATACATTTAAATGCTGAATCAGCTTTTCCGCTTCACCCTTCAGCTTACTTTTTAGAAATTGAAGTTTCTCTGCATTTGACAGGGATGGATTATTGTGTATGGATTCCTGGAAAAGGTCTTTAAATGACGTCCATAACTGGTAATTGCCACTAAAGGTTGGAATTTCCATTTGTGGTGTCGATTTCTCCCGGTGAGATACGGACCACATTTTGGTGTTAATAGCCCTTTGGACGCTCTCATATGTTTTTTCATGTTTTGAAAATTCTGCCTCATACAACTCAAATTTATCGCTATCATCTTTCTGTTCACTATCGATCTCCCAGTGTAGAGTATCGATAATTACCCACCTAGACTGTAACATTTTGAGAGAATCATCAAATTCCCACTTATTTTCTAGAGTACCAATATTGATGTTGGCAACAGTTCTCGAAAAGGCTTTAAAATTACTAGCCTGCTTACGATATAGCTCGTCTAACTTACTATCGTTGCCGTCCCATGTTTGGGATCGGGATGGCTTGGAAGGCATAGTTGATTGGTAATTCAATGGTGTTGCTGGTTTTAAGAGTGGTGTTGTTGGTCGACTATCATCCGGTTGGTAATTTTGTAGTGTTTGCCTAGCCTGCTTATAAAATTCAGCAGTACGCTCTTATTCCCTGCCTGTAAAATAGTCATTCCCTTGATCTCCAAAGCTACACAACATAACATGGTTGGCATGAAATTCTTTCCAATATGAATCTAAGGTCTCAAGCCTCTTACGGATGTAATCTGGTGTTTTGCGGTCACGGCTGTCCTTCCTAAAATTTTTCAGAAGTTGATTCATTCCCGCCATGATCTGGTTTTGTGTCTCGAGTAAGGCCTCCATGGTAATGATTTAGGTAAAAGTGGTTTATAAAGGAAAGATCTTACTTGATTTTCTGGTACGGTGATACTGAACCTTGGTCCGGTATAGTACTGGTTGTGGTATGGTACTGGTATAGCTCAGCCCTGGTTAAGCTGGAACTGGTCTGGAACTGGTATCGCCCACAGCACTGGTTCAAAACAGGAACTACACGTCGAAGACAATATGGCAGTCACTTTGTCTACACTCGCGAGGTCCCTTTATGCTCGAAGGACCAAAAATGTACTTAGAATGGTGATGGTAGATGAAAAGTCACTTGTAGAGTCAACAAAGATTATGGTTTTATTATATTAGACTATAATAAACACTTTAACTAAGTCTATAAAATATACTAGAATTAACTATGGTAAAATTATGGTGAATATATGGTGAAATGGTGTGAGTGCGTATGCGCGTTAGTTACTAAGTTCAATGTACGGTGACCGTACAATTTGCATAAGACAAGAAGGATCACATTTTGAGCATTTAATTAATCAATTTACAAAAAATACTCGATTGACTTCGGCGGTTTCAAGTATGTTTTTAATTTGATTAAAACGATTAATAAAACGTTATTCCTTTCTTTTAAGATACTATGTTTGATGGCGCCTAAAGTAGACGCCACCACGTCGGCAATTCGCCCATTGTTTTATGCTGAATTTAAAACCGAATACAAGATAATAATACTTACCCCTAATCCGGTTCGGTCTCCGTATGGTTGCGAACGTCCACAAGCGGACGTTCGCAACCAACATTATTTGGTGCGCCGCGCAAAACTAGTTCAATTACGATTTTTTCCAAAACGCGCCGCCCGGTAACCTATTTCAAAATCATTACATTCGACTCGACTGACATGTCACATGCGGCCGGCCGCCACAGGCTTAGACAATAGATATCAATAGACATGAAATACCTACGAAAAAAGCGTGTCAGCATTTGGGTTGGTGCTCTAAGATGGCGGAAAAAAACTAGGGACGCCGCATCCAAGATTCCACACTTTTAATGTTTTTCTTTATAGAATTCATTAAAAAATCAATAAAAAAGTATAACTGTAAAATGCACTCACAAATAATGCTCACCGACTGATATTTTAGCACAACAACAAACACGGTGCTTTGTAATGGCGGACTAAATATAATAACATTGCGAATCCATTGGTTTATTTAATCCATAGATATAGAATGAAATAGATGGGCTATAAAAGCCGTCAAACATGAGGAAAAGAGATAAACTTATACACATTGCCAAAGGAAAGAAGAAGATGGCATCATTTTTTTTGTCCTTGTTACCGTATATAGGTGAAACTGGTAGTGGGGATTGTTTATCACCAGCGTCTGGTGCTAAACAAATACGTGGAAGAAATTTGTTCTGTGAATTATAGCTTACTGTGTAATTATTTAACACTTTAATTAGTGTAATTGGGAACTAATTGAACATTTAAATCATGGTGCACTGCTCCGTTTTAGTTTGTAATAGTGATAGTGCTAGAAAACAGGAAAATATAACCTTTCACAGGTAAGACCTAAATTGTGTCAATAAAAAGCGCCAAAACTATTTTTTAAATTATAAATACAAGTTATATTGCAATATTTTATCCTTCTACTATGGTTCTCAATCATATTATGGGATTAAACATGAAATTTCAAACTAAGTAGTAAGGTTACTGTTAACCTAACAAGTTAGGAATGTCGCCATACAATATGGCCACGTATACAGCCAACGCGTATAACATTTTGCCGGGTTATAATGATACCAGTTACGCTACGACTATTTTTCCTTGATTCGTAGGTAATTTGTTACGTGAAAGGGAACTCACATATTAGTTTCTGTGTTACATTAATATTGACATATTTAAGTATAAAATTTTGAGCATTTTAGATAACAAAGGTAATTCTTTTGAAGTGAGACTTTCCATTTGCTTGTTTGTCTGTATTTAACAGATTTCCTTCGGAGATAATTACTCGAAAACAGTTGGGTTAAAGTTACTGGTCGATTGAATTGGCAGCCAACCAAGCATACCCGAATGTGTTCTAAGCATTTTGAACAACAGTGGATTCAGAAAAACAAAAAAGGCACTTTTCTTAGGAGTGGTGCTATTCCTTAACTTTTTTACAGGTCAGTAACTTATACATATTATATCTACAAGGTACATACCCTATCAAGCCAAAACCTAAATTTATTTTTCACAAACCCAACTATTTTTAAAGGGATTTCGAAATTTATTTTACAGTTTCGGATTAACATGGGTAGGGTAAAATCCTTTTCTACTATTTTGATATGGCCAAACATATTATTAATGGTTTGATTTTGGTTATTTTCTATTAATATAACAAGTCTGACCATTAGTACAGATACAGTTTAAAAATTTATTTATATTTTTAATGTTGTAAAATTAGAACCTGCTTTTATTTTTAACCTGTATACATATTGTTTCAGGACGCATCGGTGTTGGATTTCGGTTCAAATTTGAATACGCCCCGAAAGAGAAAAATGCGGCTTCAAATGCTGGGTTTGAAACAATCAGCGAGGTCATCAAATAAAAAACTACGGCCAGTGCGTCAATCGCTTAGACGATTGGGAAAAAAAGTAGTCACACTTGAAAATGTGTAAAGTGATTTGAAGTGTAAGTTAATGATGCAAAATTAGTAGTTGGACATTTTAGATACTGTAGGAGGAACCAATAGAGATTTTCTGAAAAGATTTTTAGGAGTTGACAAAAGAAAGTATTCTGAACCTTTAAGGAAATTCGCGCTGTGCTTACACTTTTTATGTTCAAAGGCATATGAGTTTGTACGTAAGCAATTTAATACGTGTTTACCACACCCAAAAACAGCTGGTGAGTGGCGAGGAGTAGACAGCCTCTAGAAAATGTTTGTGATTTATTAGCAATTTTGTGCCATAGCTAGTAATCTGGCTTAATCCAAATGAAATAAGTCATATCTCTACTTTGTCTGAATATTTAACAAGAACACATAGGATGTAGATATAGCTCTATGCACCGAACAGGTGTTTCTAATTTCTAATAATTAATTATATAGGTACTTGACAGAACATAATCTTCCTCAGAGATCTACAAATTGGTCTTGTCCTGCGCTATTTCCAAGTTGCCGCCAGCGGGAGCGAGGTTGGGGGTGGCAACACGGGCAACTAAGAATAACCAGCTATCTACATCGGCATCTTGCGTTCTTTGCCAGATCTTTTTTCCACATTGTGAGCAAGCTTACCAACTTTGGGCTTTTAGCACCATATTGAGTGCGGTATCAGTAGTTCAATTCTTGAACTTACCCAGCCCAAGTGAATTTTTACCTGTATTGTAGTGAATTTTATCTCTGTAAGCCGAAGTCCTTTATTCGATGACAATAACGGTGCTATTGAAATCTAATTTTAGAAGATGTTTATTTAAAATTTAATATTATACATTTTCTAAATCTTCACAAATATTTAGTAAATGTGTAAATATTGGATTTTAAATAAACTGCAGAGATAAAGAAAAAACAATGATTATTGCCCGCTGTATTCTTAATCGAGCGACGATCTTCGCAAGGTACTTAGCTGGCAAAAGCTGGAAGCGAGTGGTCGCGGATCGTGCTCAGTGGCGAGCACTTGGAGAGGCCTATGTCCAGCAGTGGACGCGTGTGGATGATGATGATGATTCCTAATATTTTTTATTATATTTGTAAAGATGTTTACATAATAGCTTAAATAAATAATAGTAAAATGTTTTAAAACGAAATATACTCGAGTAAATCCGAAAAGTGTAGTTTTATTTAAAAGTGTAAATAACTTTAGACTGCGGCGAAGGTTGAATGAAGAATTCAATAAAAAAATCGCAAATTCCTCCCACTTTTATTTTTTGAGACATATTATTGAGCGAAGGGCGCTCATTAAAATGTCTCAAAAAAAAAACGTAGATCAATCAACCCTACTTTGTTTATAGTGGTAAAAGCCACCATAAACATAAAGTAGGGTAAAACTTAAAGCAACTTACCGTAGTGTTTTGGATGAAGTGCTTCCTACAGGAACTTTGGTCAGCCGAAGTGTCGTGGGATGAGCCCCTCTCGGGCCGTTTGCTGCGAGATTGGGAGTCCTTCATGTCGTCTCTCCCCGACATTAACCGTGTTAGTATCCCTAGACATATACTACCTAAGGGACGGTTTACGGCCAGCCTTCATGGCTTTTGTGACGCGTCTGAGAGTGGATACGCAGCGGAAGTATTTGTGGCCAATCGGGTATCCCAAATACAGGCCTCGAAGGCCACGTTGATTTGGCGCCACGTGCCAGGTGAAACAAACCCTGCTGACTGTGCATCACGTGGCAGCGAAGCCCCTCAGCTTATTGACCACACTCTGTGGTGGGGTCCCGAATGGTTGTTACAGCCGTCTTGGCCTTCCACACCAGCTGTGGTGAAGGTACCAAATCCGGGCTTGCGTGTTCACGCTGTCGAGACTATGGCGGCTCCAGAGCGGGAAATTTTATTAGATCGCTACAGTTCTCTGGACAAGTTGCTCGGCGTGACCGCTTGGATAAAAAGATTTATACGAAATTGTCGACGGCCTCAGGACAAAGATTTGTGTCCGGTCCTCTCTCCGCAGGAGCGCCAAGATGCTCTTTTGCATTGGGTGCGTATGACCCAGTCTAGAGCGTTTGAACCGGAACTTAAGATTTTCCGTACCGGGACGTCCAAATTGAAGGGACCCTTGGTGCGTTTGACTCCCTTTCTGGATGATAAAGGATTGTTGCGTGTAGGAGGCCGATTGAGGCACGCTAACTTGCCTTATAGATCACGTCATCCCCTGTTGCTCCCCAAGGACGGACCATTGGTGCGATTGTTGATCATTGATCGCCATGTGAAGAATGCTCATGCCGGATGTAATGCATTGACCGCGCTCCTCCAACGGGAGTTTTGGATTTTGTCAGCGCGAAGAATAATCCGATCTGTTATATTTCGATGTCTGCCCTGCTATCGTTTACGCCCCGAGACGATGCAGCCCCAAATGGGTGATTTGCCTGCTGATCGTGTGAATGAATCGATGACCTTCTTAGGAGTTGGAACTGATTTTGCGGGACCATTCACTATAAAAACGTCGCGACTCCGTAATGCTAAGACTGAAAAGGCTTACTTGTGTGTGTTTGTTTGTTTGGCCACTAAAGCCGTTCATTTGGAGGTGGTGAGTGCACTCACCATGGACGCTTTCTTAGCAGCGTTAGGCAGATTTGTCTCCCGCCGGGGACTGCCTTCTCTGATTCGGTCCGATTGTGGGACGAACTTCAAGGGCACTGATAGACATATAAGAGAAGTTTGTGAATTTTTAGATAAAAATAATATTGAGATCGGATCCACACTCTCCCGTAGGGGGGTAACATGGCGATACTCCCCGCCGTCTTGCCCTCACTGGGGAGGGATTTTTGAATCTGTTGTAAAGGCCGCCAAGACTCACCTTCGCCGCGTTATTGGGGAGACTATTCTCACGTTCGAGGAACTCGCGACGGTGTTTCATAAGATTGAGGCGGTTCTCAACTCGCGTCCGTTATGTCCGTTGTCTACCGACGCGAACGATTTGCAGGCCCTCACGCCGGGCCATTTCTTGATAGGCAGACCACTTAACGCCCTGCCCGAGTATCCTTATAGAGATGTCAATCCAGGACGCCTTTCGCGGTTTGAGTTGCTCCAGCAGCTTACCCAGAGCTTCTGTCGCCGCTGGCACCTTGAATATTTACACATTTTGCAACAACGCGTTAAGTGGTCAGATAAGACAAACCCACCGAGGGTTGGAGACCTCGTGTTAGTGAAGGACCCAAACCTGCCACCCTTACGTTGGCGTCGCGGACGCATTGTCCAACTTACTCTAGGGTCTGATGGTGTGCCCAGGTTTGCCGAGGTCCTAGTTGGGGATTCTGTTTTGAAGCGCGCGGTCGCTACTCTTTCTCGCCTCCCCTTAGACTGATTTGGCGGACAGTCCGGGACTGTCCGGAGCGGGGGGATGTTCACGCTCGAGGAAGAGCGAGTGGCAACACTGCATTATAGTCTGTGCAGTGAGAGCCTTTTTGGCGGCCGGCCGCATGTGACAGGTCAGTCGAGTCGGGTCGAAATGTCATGACATTGTTAGAGGTTATGTGCGGGCCGGAATAAAATGTAATTTAAGTCAAATAACAAATTGTGTTTTGCGCGGCGCACCTAATATCGGGGTGCGAAAGCCCGCTTGGTGTTGTGCAAAAGTATTATCGTCGCGTGTGTGAGCCGTGGTGGCCTAATAGGCATTTGTAGTGCTCCGGTCTCCACCGGTGGATCCACCGCAGAACTTCAGGAGCCGCGACTTCCTTCGAGCTAGCTCAGGAAGTCCACCGGCTACATACGCAGACGGAACGGAGACAAGGTAAACATTATCTGTATCGGTTTTTGGATTCAGCAATCAAAGCATCAAGTCGGTGAATCGCCGACGTGGTGGTGTCTACCTTGGGCACCACCATCTCTGTTTCAGAAAGAGTTGGTGTTTGTGTGATGTCTTCAATCTCCCAGAATCGTTGCAATTCATCAGTCTGGTTGATAACGACATTACAATGAAAACCTTGCGTTTCAACATTTCCACACAAAATCCAGCCTAGCTGTGTTTCTTGCGCGATAGGGTAACATGGTACTAGCTTAATAATACCGCTCATTATGATGGTTGAATATATATCAGCGCCCAGTAAAATATCAACTTGACTACTGACATAAAATTGAGGATCAGCAAGCTCAATGGTATCTAGATAATTCCAGTTTGGTTTTTTAAAGGATTGATTTGGTAGTTTATTGATCAAAGATTTCATAATGAATGCGTCGGTATTAATAGAAAAGTCATTGTGTAAAGATGATATGCTGATTCGAATGACCCCTTTGCAGTTATTCTCTTTGGTTCCTACGCCAAATATTACTCCCTTGCATCGTTGTCTAGGGATACGTAATATTTGAGCTGCCTTCTCCGTGATTAACGAAGTCTGGGAGCCCTGGTCTATGAGTGCCCGCATGGTGTGGTAGCTACCGTCAACTGTCTGAACTCTAACCTTAGCTGTCGCCAAGAGAGTTTCAGCAACGTTGTTCTGAGAAACGTGACAGGTTTTTCGGTCATTGACAGTTTTGTTATTGTCACTGGCGTTTTCAGATGACAATGCAAATATTTCATGAATTAGCGAGTTATGCTTTCCTTGGCAGTGACGACACGTTTTGTTGGATAAGCATTCCTTACCGTGATGGTTAAATAAACAATTCTCGCATAAGTTAAATTGCGAAATTGGTTTTCGTTTTAAGTCCGGCCTAGATTCACGAAATACTTTACATAAGTAAATAGCGTGGTTTTCGCTACAATGTGGGCATCTTTTTGCTTCCACGTGTAAAGTTTTATATGACGTAGATGATTTGTGGTAATGATTTTTTGGTTGAGGAATGGTTGGTTGAGGACGGTATAATAGTTTTTTGAAACGGTTTTCTTCATGGTGAGCGGGTTTGGTAGGTTCTTGTTTACGTCGAAAGGCTTCTAAGGAAGTAAATTTAGTCTCTAAAAATTTAATAAAGTCTTTAATGTGGGCAGCTCCCTTGGTTTTTTTAAGGATCCCACGTAATCATTATGCGATTCCACATCAAGTTTTTGGGCCAATAAATGCACGATAATAGGGTCCCAAGTGGAAGTATCAACCCCCATTTTTTGTATAGCATGCAGACATTCGTTGGTGGTGTCATGCAGCTTTTTTAATAATGAAGCATTTTGAACTTGCATTACTGGTAAATTTAGAAGAGTGTTAACGTGAGATGTAAAAATCAATTTCTTATTATCAAACCGGTGATTTAAAATATCCCATGATATTTGGTAATTTTCGGAAGATACATTTAAATGCTGAATCAGCTTTTCCGCTTCACCCTTCAGCTTACTTTTTAGAAATTGAAGTTTCTCTGCATTTGACAGGGATGGATTATTGTGTATGGATTCCTGGAAAAGGTCTTTAAATGACGTCCATAACTGGTAATTGCCACTAAAGGTTGGAATTTCCATTTGTGGTGTCGATTTCTCCCGGTGAGATACGGACCACATTTTGGTGTTAATAGCCCTTTGGACGCTCTCATATGTTTTTTCATGTTTTGAAAATTCTGCCTCATACAACTCAAATTTATCGCTATCATCTTTCTGTTCACTATCGATCTCCCAGTGTAGAGTATCGATAATTACCCACCTAGACTGTAACATTTTGAGAGAATCATCAAATTCCCACTTATTTTCTAGAGTACCAATATTGATGTTGGCAACAGTTCTCGAAAAGGCTTTAAAATTACTAGCCTGCTTACGATATAGCTCGTCTAACTTACTATCGTTGCCGTCCCATGTTTGGGATCGGGATGGCTTGGAAGGCATAGTTGATTGGTAATTCAATGGTGTTGCTGGTTTTAAGAGTGGTGTTGTTGGTCGACTATCATCCGGTTGGTAATTTTGTAGTGTTTGCCTAGCCTGCTTATAAAATTCAGCAGTACGCTCTTATTCCCTGCCTGTAAAATAGTCATTCCCTTGATCTCCAAAGCTACACAACATAACATGGTTGGCATGAAATTCTTTCCAATATGAATCTAAGGTCTCAAGCCTCTTACGGATGTAATCTGGTGTTTTGCGGTCACGGCTGTCCTTCCTAAAATTTTTCAGAAGTTGATTCATTCCCGCCATGATCTGGTTTTGTGTCTCGAGTAAGGCCTCCATGGTAATGATTTAGGTAAAAGTGGTTTATAAAGGAAAGATCTTACTTGATTTTCTGGTACGGTGATACTGAACCTTGGTCCGGTATAGTACTGGTTGTGGTATGGTACTGGTATAGCTCAGCCCTGGTTAAGCTGGAACTGGTCTGGAACTGGTATCGCCCACAGCACTGGTTCAAAACAGGAACTACACGTCGAAGACAATATGGCAGTCACTTTGTCTACACTCGCGAGGTCCCTTTATGCTCGAAGGACCAAAAATGTACTTAGAATGGTGATGGTAGATGAAAAGTCACTTGTAGAGTCAACAAAGATTATGGTTTTATTATATTAGACTATAATAAACACTTTAACTAAGTCTATAAAATATACTAGAATTAACTATGGTAAAATTATGGTGAATATATGGTGAAATGGTGTGAGTGCGTATGCGCGTTAGTTACTAAGTTCAATGTACGGTGACCGTACAATTTGCATAAGACAAGAAGGATCACATTTTGAGCATTTAATTAATCAATTTACAAAAAATACTCGATTGACTTCGGCGGTTTCAAGTATGTTTTTAATTTGATTAAAACGATTAATAAAACGTTATTCCTTTCTTTTAAGATACTATGTTTGATGGCGCCTAAAGTAGACGCCACCACGTCGGCAATTCGCCCATTGTTTTATGCTGAATTTAAAACCGAATACAAGATAATAATACTTACCCCTAATCCGGTTCGGTCTCCGTATGGTTGCGAACGTCCACAAGCGGACGTTCGCAACCAACATTATTTGGTGCGCCGCGCAAAACTAGTTCAATTACGATTTTTTCCAAAACGCGCCGCCCGGTAACCTATTTCAAAATCATTACATTCGACTCGACTGACATGTCACATGCGGCCGGCCGCCACAGGCTTAGACAATAGATATCAATAGACATGAAATACCTACGAAAAAAGCGTGTCAGCATTTGGGTTGGTGCTCTAAGATGGCGGAAAAAAACTAGGGACGCCGCATCCAAGATTCCACACTTTTAATGTTTTTCTTTATAGAATTCATTAAAAAATCAATAAAAAAGTATAACTGTAAAATGCACTCACAAATAATGCTCACCGACTGATATTTTAGCACAACAACAAACACGGTGCTTTGTAATGGCGGACTAAATATAATAACATTGCGAATCCATTGGTTTATTTAATCCATAGATATAGAATGAAATAGATGGGCTATAAAAGCCGTCAAACATGAGGAAAAGAGATAAACTTATACACATTGCCAAAGGAAAGAAGAAGATGGCATCATTTTTTTTGTCCTTGTTACCGTATATAGGTGAAACTGGTAGTGGGGATTGTTTATCACCAGCGTCTGGTGCTAAACAAATACGTGGAAGAAATTTGTTCTGTGAATTATAGCTTACTGTGTAATTATTTAACACTTTAATTAGTGTAATTGGGAACTAATTGAACATTTAAATCATGGTGCACTGCTCCGTTTTAGTTTGTAATAGTGATAGTGCTAGAAAACAGGAAAATATAACCTTTCACAGGTAAGACCTAAATTGTGTCAATAAAAAGCGCCAAAACTATTTTTTAAATTATAAATACAAGTTATATTGCAATATTTTATCCTTCTACTATGGTTCTCAATCATATTATGGGATTAAACATGAAATTTCAAACTAAGTAGTAAGGTTACTGTTAACCTAACAAGTTAGGAATGTCGCCATACAATATGGCCACGTATACAGCCAACGCGTATAACATTTTGCCGGGTTATAATGATACCAGTTACGCTACGACTATTTTTCCTTGATTCGTAGGTAATTTGTTACGTGAAAGGGAACTCACATATTAGTTTCTGTGTTACATTAATATTGACATATTTAAGTATAAAATTTTGAGCATTTTAGATAACAAAGGTAATTCTTTTGAAGTGAGACTTTCCATTTGCTTGTTTGTCTGTATTTAACAGATTTCCTTCGGAGATAATTACTCGAAAACAGTTGGGTTAAAGTTACTGGTCGATTGAATTGGCAGCCAACCAAGCATACCCGAATGTGTTCTAAGCATTTTGAACAACAGTGGATTCAGAAAAACAAAAAAGGCACTTTTCTTAGGAGTGGTGCTATTCCTTAACTTTTTTACAGGTCAGTAACTTATACATATTATATCTACAAGGTACATACCCTATCAAGCCAAAACCTAAATTTATTTTTCACAAACCCAACTATTTTTATGGGGGATTTCGAAATTTATTTTACAGTTTTGGATTAACATGGGTAGGGTAAAATCCTTTTCTACTATTTTGATATGGCCAAACATATTATTAATGGTTTGATTTTGGTTATTTTCTATTAATATAACAAGTCTGACCATTAGTACAGATACAGTTTAAAAATTTATTTATATTTTTAATGTTGTAAAATTAGAACCTGCTTTTATTTTTAACCTGTATACATATTGTTTCAGGACGCATCGGTGTTGGATTTCGGTTCAAATTTGAATACGCCCCGAAAGAGAAAAATGCGGCTTCAAATGCTGGGTTTGAAACAATCAGCGAGGTCATCAAATAAAAAACTACGGCCAGTGCGTCAATCGCTTAGACGATTGGGAAAAAAAGTAGTCACACTTGAAAATGTGTAAAGTGATTTGAAGTGTAAGTTAATGATGCAAAATTAGTAGTTGGACATTTTAGATACTGTAGGAGGAACCAATAGAGATTTTCTGAAAAGATTTTTAGGAGTTGACAAAAGAAAGTATTCTGAACCTTTAAGGAAATTCGCGCTGTGCTTACACTTTTTATGTTCAAAGGCATATGAGTTTGTACGTAAGCAATTTAATACGTGTTTACCACACCCAAAAACAGCTGGTGAGTGGCGAGGAGTAGACAGCCTCTAGAAAATGTTTGTGATTTATTAGCAATTTTGTGCCATAGCTAGTAATCTGGCTTAATCCAAATGAAATAAGTCATATCTCTACTTTGTCTGAATATTTAACAAGAACACATAGGATGTAGATATAGCTCTATGCACCGAACAGGTGTTTCTAATTTCTAATTAATTATATAGGTACTTGACAGAACATAATCTTCCTCAGAGATCTACAAATTGGTCTTGTCCTGCGCTATTTCCAAGTTGCCGCCAGCGGGAGCGAGGTTGGGGGTGGCAACACGGGCAACTAAGAATAACCAGCTATCTACATCGGCATCTTGCGTTCTTTGCCAGATCTTTTTTCCACATTGTGAGCAAGCTTACCAACTTTGGGCTTTTAGCACCATATTGAGTGCGGTATCAGTAGTTCAATTCTTGAACTTACCCAGCCCAAGTGAATTTTTACCTGTATTGTAGTGAATTTTATCTCTGTAAGCCGAAGTCCTTTATTCGATGACAATAACGGTGCTATTGAAATCTAATTTTAGAAGATTTTTATTTAAAATTTAATATTATACATTTTCTAAATCTTCACAAATATTTAGTAAATGTGTAAATATTGGATTTTAAATAAACTGCAGAGATAAAGAAAAAACAATGATTATTGCCCGCTGTATTCTTAATCGAGCGACGATCTTCGCAAGGTACTTAGCTGGCAAAAGCTGGAAGCGAGTGGTCGCGGATCGTGCTCAGTGGCGAGCACTTGGAGAGGCCTATGTCCAGCAGTGGACGCGTGTGGATGATGATGATGATTCCTAATATTTTTTGTTATATTTGTAAAGATGTTTACATAATAGCTTAAATAAATAATAGTAAAATGTTTTAAAACGAAATATACTCGAGTAAATCCGAAAAGTGTAGTTTTATTTAAAAGTGTAAATAACTTTAGACTGCGGCGAAGGTTGAATGAAGAATTCAATAAAAAAATCGCAAATTCCTCCCACTTTTATTTTTTGAGACATATTATTGAGCGAAGGGCGCTCATTAAAATGTCTCAAAAAAAAAACGTAGATCAATCAACCCTACTTTGTTTATAGTGGTAAAAGCCACCATAAACATAAAGTAGGGTAAACCCATCTACTTTAGGCAGGTATGACGTCATCTATGTCTGTCCCTTACGGGTATACGGTCACGTCCTATCTATTCATTCTTTATCTAAGATTTAATCTGAGGCCACAGGCCCTCACATGCACAGACTATATGCAGTGCTGCCACTCGCTCTTCCTCGAGCGTAAACAATGTTGCTTAAGAGGATTTATTATTTTTTGTCCATTCTTTCGATTGGCATCACAAAAATACGGATGATTTTTTTTCACATTTAAGTGGGTTCGATTCCCAGATGAAGCAAGTAATTTTTAGAAAATCTTTGAATGCAGTATTTCTAACTTTTGAAAATAACATAATGTCTTCTTCCAGCAAAATATCCTATCAACGATATTTAAGGTACTTTCCCTTCATGACCCATAGTCTTGGGACGTCCTATCACAGATTAACTCAGATTAAGAACTAGTTCTATTCCCGTAGTATTATACCGGCTCCAGACTCACGCGAGAAGTCTCGGCGAGAAGTCTCGCCGAGAACTTGCGCGAGAACCGAGAAGCTATCCACACTCAGCGATCTTCTCATTTACATTCTCGGTCGTGATCCGGAATGGACGACAGTGCTAGCTACTGCCTTGGTATTGTGTGCGTTATTTAAATAATTAAAAATAATATTGAGAAAAAATGGCTCAAACGATGGTGGTTATTGACAAAGTACTTTTCTATAGAAAACGTTTTGCTTCCCACAAAATGGGCTCTGTGTGAAAATATTATTTAAACTTTAACTCTGTTTCATTTTTCCACATTTTTTACTCGTATGTCTAAAATTACTGAACTATAAAGACTAACGAAATATCTCAAAACAATTAAAATCTTCGTGAATTCAAATTATTTTCTTAATATTTATTACACATTATTTTGTTAAGCACTGATAGCACAGATGAGAGACTATGTTAAATGAAAGAGTATACAATAACTGTGAAGTTATCTAAATGATACTGATATGCATCAGACACCACAAAGTATTTTTTTTATAGAATAATTGGCACGAGATAACATGCGATCTACGCCACGGTCGCAGTCGCACTGAGAACAAACGAGAGTGTGATAGTGTTCTCTTTTCTCGCCCGAGAAACCCTTTGAAGCGGGCAAAAAAACCGACACCGATCGGAGAACAGGCGAGCCCGAGAACGAGAAGCCGAGAAACCCATCACATTCACGCTTCTCGGGTGTTCTCGGGGGTTCTCGGCGTGAGTCTGGAGGCACCTTTACTATTCTCTTTGTTCTATTCTTTAGACACATGTTTTCTCTAATCTGTGGTTCTATCTATTTGTGTTGTGAAAAGTTGGAATAAAATTTGCCTGTCCAATTTGGACGAATATTACTTCTCTCTGGAATAAAATTAAATTACTTGTTTGCTTTTTTTTTAGAAATTTTAGAAGTAGGTAGGTACCAGGGGCGGTCGACTTTTCTATTGGCGCAATGAGACATACCTACTAGGGATACATCGAGTGTTACCTCAAAAAACATGTTTCTAAAAATCCTAAAATGGTAGTAAATAATAACAAAAGATTCATAGATGTTAACCATATTTTCTGATGATAAACATCTTTTAAAACATAAATTTGCGTTATTTAACTAAAGTTAATATTTTAAAGTAAATTTTGTTTAAAATTATCCAGAAAGACTTGAGTTTGAAGGTTATTTATTAAATGGATAATGGATGTAAAGTCAATGTTAGAACTGGCAACATACATTCACAACAAATATGGCCGAATTTATATTTCTGGCGCATGAATTATTTTCCTTTTGTTTCTCCATTGCGAATTTACGCAATAATATCGAAGTGTGCTTGCTTTTGAGATAACGACTTTTCTTGATAGTGTCTTTTTGTGTTTTTACATGAGAAATAGACTCGTTTGGAGACAGTGACTTGTTTTGATTTTTGTGTTAAACTTGACTTCTTTTTCGTGTTGTTACTTAGATTTAATTGCTTTTCCTGAGACAGTGACTCTAAAACGTGTCAATTTGAACAATAGTTTGTCAGGGAACATGCCTGATAACCTGAAGAGAAAATGTCTCAAGTGTGGAATCTCACCACAAGATGATGCAATTGCAAACATTATACTATATCGCTTTCCAAAGCCGAACAACAAATATTCGACGGTAAGTTTTGAAATTGACCAGTTTAAATACTTCTGACATTGCCACGTCCTTTTTTTGTTATTCAACAAGCCTTCATCGCAGTTGTCAAATAACGACGTTGAAAACTTATCTTAAATATTCGCGAAATTATTTTATGAAACTGTCTATCCTGGCACTTGACACTAGCAGTAATGGTTGTTATCCTCTCTAACGACTAAATGCTACAATAAAAAAAAAAGACAGAAAAGACCCCTGTTAAAGCGGTAGCGGTTATGTACACAATAAAAAAGATAACACTTCTTTGAGTTCTATTAGCGTTACTGCAAGAACAAAATAATAATAGTCTCTAAATTCCGTAGATTAAATATCATAATGATAAATGAACTTTCGCTCATAATATTTTCTTTTTCAGATGTGAAATGTGGGCCAAGTATTGTTTTCCAAATGACAGTTGGTCATCTGTGGACTTCCAACGTAAATTATATGCTGAGCAAAGGATTATAAGATTATATATACTATTGACTTTATTAATGTTGAAGAGAAGAGATTATCCAAACATGCTGTTCCAGATATGATTGGTTTTGACAAGGTGAATAAAAATAGCTTTTGTATATATCCTACCTGTTTATATCTGTGTTAAAATAAATATTTCTAGCATTTTATGCATTCAATGTGTGGATGCTGAGTCCTGAGAGTGGACTCCATCCTAAGACTTGTGATAGTTATTGATGCTCTTGTTGCATATTAATAATGATTATTTAGACAGTTCAGTGGTGTGACTATGGTTCATTTATTGATTGATAATGCCAAATTTTTTACATTTCAAATTGAGACAGCATACTTTATCAATAGTGCTTGCACTCCATCCAAATGTCCGAGTCTGAGCACTATGGATAAAGTCTGTATTATCAATTGCAATTGCTATGCAAGCTGTACTATAAACTACAACTCCTTACAATCATCATCATCATCACAGCTCATAATATATGTCCCCACTGAGGGGCTTGAGGCTACCCAAGGGTTAGGGTAGTAAGGCCTAAGTCAGCCATGCCGGCCTCGTGTGCATTGGTTGACTTCATATACACCTTTGAATTTCTTTATAGATGAATGCAGGTTGCCTCATGATGTTTTCCTTCACCATAGGAGCATCGACAAATGTATATATGAAATTCGAAAAACGAAAGACACATTGGTATATGGCAGGATCGAACTACGGACCTCCCGATAAGAAGGACAGTGCCGAGTCCACAGCACCACCAATGCATCCATACTCTACTCCTTACTGTCCTATAAATTAAAAATTTGGAACTCCAGTTAGATATGAATAAGCCAGTTAGATATTATTTAAACAATATACAATAAAAACTTGTCTAGAAGATATCAATTAATAGAAAATTGCGGGTCTGCTGGAAGAAATTTCATTTATGAAATAAGCAGATCCTTTGTACATTGTGTCTTGTGTTGTTTGTGCTGTCTAGTTTTATGTGTACAAAAATTGTTAAATAAATAAACAGGTAATACAAGAAAAAAATCCTTGGTTTCTAAAAATAGTTCTATTTCTTTACAGGCATTGCCAAGACGTGGAGTCACATTCAAGACTTTTATGACTGAGATAATGTAAATCAAAATTTCGTGTTTGCTCCATCACTGAGGAAGGATCACCTTAACCCTAATTGCAAAGAAAAGATGAAAGTTAGTCAGCTCAGGCAGCTCAGGTTTTGAGTCATTCGGTGGCTGCAGGCATGTTTGCAAAAATATCCCAAGGTAAACTTACCTACGTAATAATTTATATTGTTATATGAATTAATCTGAACCTGAAAATTTATAAAGATTTGACATGAATACCGAAAAATGTCTAAACTAAAATTTATAGCTCAGAGCAAAGAGTTCTGATTAAGAAAAGCCGTGGGTTCGATTCCCACCCCAGCCCCCATAGCATGAACACTGAAACACAATAATTATGATAAAACAATAAATCAATATGAATCATAAAGCACTAAACTGTTTGATCATAGTGTGTTTTGTTGATCATGTTATGGGGCAGGCCTGATTAATTTTTTCTAGGTAAGTTTAATACCTTGACATACTTAAACATTTCCTACAAAGTTCATAAAAAATTTACATACAGCAGCTAATTTTAACTGAAAGTATTATTTATAAAAATATTTCATCCAGATGTTGGAATGTAAGATTTGTCATTGTGAGGGTGAATAACAATGCAAAATAAGGAAAACAGCTAGAAGAAATAAGTCGATTGAGTTGTAGTGTTGGACTGTCGGATGGCTCCTAGGAAAATATTGCCTGAATTCCTAGTTTATATATTTCTATAGTTTTGACAATTTTCATTATTTAGTTTTTATTACATTTTCAGGGGAACTGCCTGCAGGTGCAATTACAACGGCGGAAATTGTCGCCGTAAATAGCGACTCTGCTGTTTTGAGGAGAGGCAAACCACACTCAACAAACATAACCACGAACTCCCCGCATTTCAAACATTTTGAACTAATGAAAAATTTTGTGAGGAAGTAGAGTTTGTTGGATGCCGGAGCCCACCACCCACCACCTTCGAAAGATGGGTGGGTCTGGACTTTATGAGGTATTTTGCAAATATTTAAAAATCTTAAAGAAAAACAGGATTAAATATCTGTCAACCCGTCGGGTACAGCAGGATGCAATGGAAAATTTATTTGGCTCAATCCAGGCAAATTGTACAAATTGCCTGGATTGAAATCCTACTGCCTCACAATTTTATAGGTGGATTGAAAACATCTATAATTTCTAACCCACATAGAGTCAGGAAACTGTGAAACAGACATTTATTATACAATAATAAATAATTTCAAGGACATGTTTTCTACACCACACACAAGCCAACAAGTATAACCCCTAGAAGCCCCTGATATTGTGATCAATATGCTAGCTTCAGTGGACCACACTTTTGAAGCAAGCATGACTGACTCAGCTGAAATTCAAGCTTGTGCTTATTATGTGGGTTTATTATAAAGAAAACCTGAATGTGACTTGTGGTGTGTTTGAGAAGATATTAAAGTTGACAGAAAATGTACATTCATTCATAGAATGTAAAGAGTATGTCGACATTAAGAAGAAATTAATTTATGCATCAAGAAATTGTTGAAATTGTTGCAAATGTGTTGAAGATTGTGCTACTCTATGCGATAATTTCTCTTTAATGTCATCATCAATATTGGATTTAAAAACATTGTTATTAAAAAACCTCTGTGAAGATATAAATTTCACCTTTTAGAAACAGTGTGAGAAATAATTGTCTCAATAAATGTAAAAATTATTATAAATAGTGTTTTTCACATAACTATTAAAAGGTACTGTACATTAAACAACCGAGAATATGTAGAATCTGCTTCAAAACTAGCAATAAAAAAGAAGATGAACACAATAAAACATAAATAAAACTATCATACTTTTATTTAATTTTTACCTTTACTATTCTGCGAATTCTGACGTGATTTATGGAAACTAGAAAATAATATGCAATGAGTTATAATTAAAATCATTGCATATTATCTAGTTTCCATAAATTACGATTATAATAAAAAAATATTATTACACTGCTTTTGAATTTTACCGCGTAGATAGTGCGTGGGGCCACAGTAAGATGGCAGTACAGTCAAAATTGTCCAACGTGTTTTTCTATGTAGTTGTCATTCTTCCCTTGGGTATATGTGTTCTGTGGTAGGTACGAAGAAAAATAACCATCTGAGCTCTCAATTCCTTTCTCATTTTATATCACATGTTACACCTATCGCAGGGTTACTGATCCGCGCCGCATAAATGACAAGTTCAATAGTTGGAGATGGCATCTCCCCAAAATATATCAGTTGATCAAATGAGACAGATTTTAACAGAAGTGATAGATGCCTTAGATTCCACGGATTATTCTTCCAAACTGGACGAAGCCAAGGAAGCTGCTGGCAATGAAATGCTGAAGATGATGCAGATAGTATTTCCAATGGTTGTTCAGATTCAAATGGAAACTATTAAGCGTCATGGATTTAGCAGTGGAAGAGAAGGTGTGTATGGCTTACAGTAAAGACCATCAATTTTGTCGAAGCAGGGTATCAAACTTTATGTGTGAAACGCTATAATTGAAGTAAATGGATGCTAGTCAATAAGTAATCCTTTATTTGTGAATTTGTTTAAAAATAAACAGTCTACTTTCAGTACCTATGTATACAATTCCTAGGAAATGTATACTATTTCGAAGCTATTTAGGAAATGTATAAAATATTGTTTTAAAAATTATTTAATACATACATATCCTGAGAAATGTATACATTTCTCAGCAGCTTCAAGCAAGGGGTGCAGGTGCTCGGGGGGGTCGGGGGGAAGCCCCCCGCAAGGAAAAATAAAGAGGAGTTATAGGATTGAACTGTAGGTTAGGTTAGGTTAGATATTGTGACCAGACAGCTGCTTGAAAAAGAAATTCATTGGCTTAAACTGTAGGTTAGGTTAGGTTATTACAATCATACAAGGTGATTTTAGGAATTACATACATTTCCTAGGAATTGTATACAATTCCTGATTACATACATTTCTGTTAACATATACATAAATTGTGACCACTTTAGATCACTGGAATCTTTCCAATTGAAAGAAATTTTAACTGAATTAATGCTTTGTATCAACATTTAATTTAGAAATTTTTGAAAACTTATTTCATGAAAATTGATGAATAGATCAAAGTTATGAATTTTTATAGATATTGTTCACTTTGTATTTTCTTTAAAAATTGCCAAATAAATCAATATAAGAAAAATGTTCACTTTATACAGAATTCCAACCTGCACCTTCTGCAATTTTTGGCAATTTTTGAGGAATTTGTAAAGATTTCTAAATTAAATGTGCATGAATACTTATTAACAGTCTGTAAAGTCTACCTTGGCAACAGTACACATTTTATCCTACCTTATACAACATAATTCATCTACAATTTTACAAAATAATTTCTAACCATACCTTCAAGTCGCTACTAAGAATTTGATGTTCGTTCTGCTTTCTCCACAGGTAGCCCAACCGACCCAGCATTTTAGTATTACCACTAAATCTTATCAATTTAAAACGTGTTTTTGCTACTCGACATTGGCAAAATTATCACACATGACAGAAGTCATACAACCTAAAAATTGAATTGAATCTTAAAATGAGAACATAGGTAGCACCAAGTGAAACTTTGATTGTCTTGTTCTTGGTGGTCATGACCTCGAAACGGTACTGAATATAGGCTCAAATCCTGTCCAAACGAAAATTTTGTCTTGTTATTTATCTATTTGTAAAAAGATGTTACAATAAAAGATACTTTAGGTTTATTTTAGATATACTACAAAGCATTTATAACTTTATTAGTTATAGATTATTTTCTTGTGTCTGATGTAACCTTTAGACTTGACTTGCTTTAACATGCCTATTTTCTTGCAGGCATTTATTTTCCCCACTTTTTATAGTGCCTTGTTTTTTTATATTTGTCTGTCCATGCTAGGTACTATTATAGTCTTAACAAATAGGTTTATAGTGATGCAATCTGGCTGTACAGGTGTCCATTGGTGAAATAGTATAAATGACTCACTAATGAAACAGCATAGATTAGAAGCAATACAATGTGTTGCTCCATTGCACACTGTAACATGAGACTGTGTCCACTATCATAGGAGTCTGTTATCTCTGGCATTGTACTATTATATACTTTGTTAACTGTTTCTAAGTTTTGAAGTTTATTTTGTGACGGGTTGTTAAGATAATGCAAGAACATTTCTTAAACAGAACAATCCCGTAACTGAACATTGTAACATGTAGCTAATTTGTGACATAGTATTAATATAGTATCCGGTGAGCCGAGCAAATGTGCACAGTAATAGTCAACTCACTAGGTGCAGGGAGCTATGTCGCTTTTAGTTAAGTCGAAATGCGACAGCCTTGCAGCTGACACTGGCGCGCTCACAAACCGTGCATGGTGCATATATTTCAAGTCCTCTTAATGTATATGTATATAAAGATGTATAGAAAATGTCACAAAAGATAAAGTCATGCACAAAGCTGCTGTGTCAGCTTTATAAAGAGTTCATCGCCCTTGAAGATCACTACATAAAGTAACAAAGTTAATAAAATATAATATATCCTCATGCCTGTTCTCAGTATTCATTTCTTTAACAGCCTCAGGAACAAACGTAATCAAACACAAGATTGTGTTAAAGCTTGCTACTCAGAATTTCCTAATCAGACAGAAAAAGTTCATGGTCAAGTTATTCTTTCCCATTATGTACAAAAGCAATCACTAGAGGCACTAAATCAAAGGGCGAAAACCTCTACCGGACACGGAAAGATTCTTTATTCCTAAAGGCTCTTATTAGTTGAAATAATTATTGACTCCAAGGAATTTTAAATTCCGGAGTTAATGCGACTGTGCAGTATTGCTCATCGCTCTTTGATTCCTCTCGCTCAATTGCTCATTGCAATCTTTTAAACTAAGTTTTCTTACTAGTGCAAGATCTCGCGACGTAGACTTGTGAACCATTACCGTGGCTTCGTCACGTTAGAGAACCATATCACAATTATGTAATAAACGATTTTGAATTTGGTACATTACAGTTGCTGAAAAAAATCAACCAAAAGTTGATTACATTGAACTACATCAACTAAAATTTTAAGAATATTTTCATTAAATATAACCAGATTTTTACTTAGAAGTTAATATGCGTTTATGTGTTTGCAGGCATAGTACAATTCACGCAGCTCGTGCGCGACATGGAGAGCCTGGACGCTGAGGTGGCGCGCCTGCACAACCAGATACGAAGCCACTACCTGCCGCCCGTATCCATCAGCTCCACGGTCGACACTTCACTATAAACGGTGAGCACTTCCAATACAAAAATCTTAATTTTTCTTTTTACACAGCTAAAAATACAGCAGCAATACAAGCACTGCTGCTTGGCAGCAGATACACGGTTATTTTTTTATCACCCTGGAAAATTTTAGGGATGCTTCACGACATGGTATTAGAATGATTTAAATATAAATAAAAAAAAACTCACTTAATTTTATATTAATTTTTAAAAAAATACAAAAAATCCATCGATTCTTTCAAACGCAATTTAAAAGAGCACTACCTTTCTAATTTGTCTTAGAGTATAACATTATCCATAAACCTTTTTGCATGATAGATATAATTATATTTATTGATTATGATATTATTATAACTAGGTTCGGTTATTATTTAATTTTTTTTAAGTTTGTATTGACTTCTTCTTGTTTTAATTATGGCAATGTGTCGTCGTTGCCAACAACAATTCTGCCAGACAAGTGTCTTAACCAAACATGTGTTTACGCGAATTACAGAGTGTTTAAGGTATAATCCACTTCTATGATAACTTGGGTTCGCATGCAGGTGTCACATTAACCTGGAAAAAACACATGTTATTTAGGTTTTGTTAGGGTTTTAATGTGGAAAGTTTTAAATTTATTAGTTGATGTCAGATAAAGTAGGACGTCACAATTTTATATTATTACATTCAATATATTTAATAAGTAGATTAATAATGTCAGTTGAGTAAAAGGTTAATAAATTAGCAAAATTAATAGGAAGCGGAACATTCAATTTCAGTAGGGAATCATACATATCAAAGTTCCCTTTATATCTAACACATTCGAAAAAAATGTGATCTAAATTGCCTTCCGCTAAGCCACATTCACAAAAAGGGTTATCCCGTACTTTAATTTTGTGGAGAAAGACAGGAGTACAGCAGTGACCCAGACGCAGCCTACACAGCACAGACACTGCTGACTTTGATAGTTTCTTATATTTGTAAAACCAGGGCCGAGAGCTTACATGAGGTTGATTGTTATAATAATAAGTTCCCTTGGATTTGCTGGATACATCCCAATAATGTTGCCATTCTGATTCTAGGTTTAACTTAGGAATGTTAATGATGTCATGTGTCTGCAGTGAGTAGTGTTTTTTGCTTACTGGTAAGCTCTCCGATGCAGCTGCCTTAGCAGCGAAATCAGCACACTCATTACCCGAGATACCGGTGTGGCTTGGTATCCATACTAACTCCACCAACAAGCCCTTACTGTAACAGTCTGTTAGGCAGGTCCTAATGTCTAATAATATGTTACTTTGGAGTTTGCATTTGAATGGGTTTTTTTGAATAGCCTTAAGTGCACTCAGGGAATCTGTGAAAATAACCGCCCTATTAATATTGTAAGCTTCTATGAATAGACAAGCTTCTAGGATGCCAATACATTCCCCTGTGAATACTGAGGATTCTGGAGGGCTAATGAAGTGAAGAAATGTGTTGTAATTTTGAAAGTACACAGCTATACCAACAGGACCCTGAGGTGCTAATTTAGAAGCATCTGTGTAGAATTTGGCATAGTCGCTCCAGTTTCCAGCTACCAAGCTCCTAAACATAGGGGCGGCGAGAGGGGAGTTTTTGGCCAGACCAATATCCATGTGTATGGTAGGGTTGAAAATAAGTGCAGGGTACTTCACATCAAAGACTGGCAGGCGCACATGGCTCGCAACTTCAGAACGGATATTTAACAGTTTATGTAAACTTAAAACCGTAGGGGGCTTATCTTTGTGACGCCAGTAGGTATTACTGGGTGTATAGCACAGGTCATGAAGTGCCTGAAGCTTTTGTCGCAGAACATGAGAGGAGAAAGTAAAAACCCGGAATACAAATCTGTCGGAGAGGAACTGTCGTCTCAGTCTCAGGGGCGGGTCGCAGCATTCCACTTGCAGTGCGTTAATAGGGGTAGATTTCATACAACCACTGATTATTCTAAGACATTTTGACTGGATTTTGTCCAGTGCTGACAGGGAAGTTTTGTTACAGGGCTCTAACAGGAATGTGCCATAATCTATAACACTGCGAACCAGTGCATTGTACAGGATTTTCAGTGTATATGGGTGTGCACCCCACCATACTCCCGCCAGTGATTGTAAGATAGGGATAACTCTTTCGCACTTTCCAATCAAGTGATCAATATGATAACTGCCAGAGAGCTTAGAGTCTAAGAACACACCCAAGAACTTTGCATGACTATTGACCGGAATTGACTGTCCCTCCACCTGTACATTCACAGATGGTGGGTTTCGTTTACGAGAAAACACCACCACAGAGCTCTTGGGGGCTGAGAGACTAAGGCCGTGATCACTCATCCAGTCACTCAAGGAATTCAATGAGATCTCCAATGATGATGCACTATCGGTCACTGACTCCCCAGTCACATACAGTGCCAGATCATCAGCATATTGTAGGATATGGCAGTCACGATTTAGAGAAAGGTTCAAGTCATGGGTGTAAACGTTATATAGAATTGGGCTCAGAACAGAACCCTGTGGTAAGCCTCTATGAATGGTTCTAGAGCCAAACTCCTCCCCAGGGATCCTTATTTTGATAGCACGCGATAGGAACAGGTTGCTTATGCAGTTAATTATTCTCTCGCTAATTCTCAGCTGTTACAGCTTTTGCCTGAGGATTGGGAGTATAACATTGTCGTATGCTGCTGATACATCCAAAAAAGCAGCCACGACAGACTCATTCTTGGAAAAACAGGTTCTGATATCTGTAATAAGAACTGCAACACTGTCAATTGTACTCAAGCCCTTGCGGAAACCAAACTGACTTTTGGGAAGGTGGCCATTGCGTTCCAAGTACCATTCCAAACGGTTCTTTATCAGGTGTTCTAACGTCTTGGCCAAAACTGAGGAAAGTGCAATAGGTCGGATACCACTTGGATCACTGGGGTTCTTGCCTGGTTTAAGCAGGGGCATGATGATCTGTTCCCGCCAATCCACAGGGATAAATCCATTGACAAAACAGGTATTTAGCAACTTCAATAGATAGGCCCTACCGTGAGGGCCTAGATTAACCAAGAAAGAGTAGGGAAATCCGTCACCGCCGGGCGCCGAATCATGCACATGAGACAACACAATATTTAATTCATCCATTGAGAAAGCTTCATTCAGCTCGGAATTGACTTTAGGATTGGAATTTGAGTAATTTGTAGGTATTTCATTGAAATTGGGTGCATAGCATGGCGCAATTATCTTAAAGAATTGTTCGGCTGTTTCATATGGGATAGTGGATGTGGTTTTAGGGTAATAACTGTTCCTATATCGGTTGATCTGACGCCAAACCACTGAAGGAGGGGTGGTGGGGGATAGCGATGTACAAAACTTTTGCCAACCTAAGCGTTTTTTCTTTTTTAAGAGCCTTTTGGTTTTGGCTGAGATATGTCGATATTCAATTAGGTTTTTCACTGTCATGGATTGGTTGTAGGTCTTCTCTGCTCTTTTCCTTTCTCTAATGATTTGGGTGCATTCTTCGTCCCACCAAGGTGGGGAAGGTATTCTGTTACAGGATGTTTTTTTGAGAGGGAAACATGAATCAGCTGTTGTTGAAATAAAATTATAAAATGCAGTAAGATAGGTCTCTGCTAGCTTGAGTTCCTCACTGTTGGAAAACTGGATTTTGTCAATGGATGGCAAGAGCTTAGAGTTTAGTTCTGACTGGCTTTTGTAGTTGTTCCAGTCAGGGTTTGACAGGCGATATTTTAGAAGTGGAGGAGTCGACCTGTCCGGCATGTTTTGCTGTGGCATGCGAACTATAATGGGGAAGTGGTCACTACCATATGTTATGTTATCTAAGTCCCAAACCAGTTGGCTAACAATATTACAGGATGCGAATGTAATATCTACTGGGCTGGCATTCTGGTTAGGGAGGACTCTACGAGTGGATCTACCATCATTTAGGATGCATAGATTTAAATCGTCCAGTATATCCGTTAATCCAGAACCAAATTGGTCACAGTGGGCAGAACCCCAACGGTAATGGTGGCAGTTAAAGTCACCCATTACAATAATAGGGCTTGGGATTGTAGAGAAAATATTATTTAATGTAGGTAAGTAATCTACATGGGGGTGGGCAATATACACACTTACGTATGTAATACCTTCAACTTGACAGGCAACCATGTTGATATCATCCCCTCTGTAATTTGTGTTGATAGGCAGTAGGACTGCCTTCCTGTTGACCAGCAGGGCAGCTCCACCATAGCCATCAGACCTATCATGTCGGTATACAATATAGTTGGGAACATTAAAGATGAGAGAGGGGACAAGCCAACTTTCAGAGATAGCTACCACTAATGGGTTATGTTTGTTCAATAAATATATCAGATCTTGCTTCTTGTGAGATATACTCCTAATATTCCACTGCAGTAATGTCAGTGGGAGCATTTTTTAATTTGTGTAATAGTGGAATAAGTTTCTGGGCAACGAAGTCGGGTGCAGAGTTGTGGGAGAACATAAAAGTATTTATTACAGATAGGATTGGTTCAATGACTTCACCGGGAAGGGTTATATTGGGGGTTTGGGACAAAGTATTATTAGTAAGAGCACAACCATTATTTGTAGGAGAGAATGAGTAATTGCTTGTGAGATCAGCATGAGCTCTCTTGTCATAACCCTGTGGCAGAGAGACATGTGGTTTGGGCCGCGTATATATCGTTTTTTTATAACCTCTAGAAAATGAAGGGACTGACATTTCAGGGATCGGTTTTTGAGGTTGGGAAACAGGTATAGGGGTTTTCAATGCATCGGAAAATGGTTTATTAAAATTAATGGTTGGGATCATTCTGCTTGCTTCAAAATATGAAACAGATTTTTCGGCCATAATTATTTTGATTGACCTCTGTCTATTGTATTCAGGACATGCCTTGCTGTCAGCAAAATGATTCCCTGAACACAGAATACAAGAACCACATTCGGTTGGAACATCACATCCCGCACCGGGGTGTTTCATTCCACATTTGTAGCAACGGGTTTTAGATCTGCATATATTTTTTGTGTGGCCATAACGGCAACAATTGTAACATTGCACCGTTGGATATATGTACTGTTGGACAGAGAAAGACGAAAAACAACAAAAAACTTTTTTGGGAAGCACCTGTCCGTCAAATGTCAGTACGACTGTGGAGGTTGGTTTCCAATCTGGTACATTATCTATATAAACTTTCCTGTTAAGTCGCCTAACTTTAATAACCTGACCGCAACCTGAGGGAGTTTTAATGAGCTGGGCCAGTTCCTCTTCTGACATATCCGTGGGCACATCCCTAATAAGTCCAACTCGTGTTACATTGTAAGATGGAATGGATGCAACATATTTGTTTTTAGCAAGTGCACTATTAGTAAGAAAGGCATTGGCATCCTGTGGAGATTTAAATTCTACCGACACTCGGTTGCGCCCTACTTTTTTAATTCCCTCCTGCAGAATATTTTTAATATTGTATTGACTTATAATTGTGTATATATTTAAAGCAGATATGTATATATATATTTTTTTTTTGGGTTATTCTAGTCCCCATTTATCAATTTTTAGTAACATCAGCTGGGGTTGGCTGGAAGAAATCTCTTTCAGAGATAAGTCCGCCTTTGGACAGACTATTGTCTTTCGTGTACTATGTTTGTATTTATTTGTGTTCAATAAAGAGTTTATATATATATATAAAATGCTGCGCTAGTTGAGAGTAGCATTTTTAGAGATTTTTTTTTTTTTTTAATTTTTTATTTCATTTTTTATATAATAATGGATGTGTCGTGAAGCGTCCCTAAAATTTTCCAGGGTGATAAAAAAATAACCGTGTATAGGTAAGATAGGATATCAGCGCGGATGACCATAGTATTGAGTTTCCTTCTGGTGGTTAACTTGATGTGCTATGTACACTTAAATGTCAAAAATCCGATATTAATTTATCGGTAGAAGTGTTAGCCCTAAACATTTCACCAGCTACCGCATCCCATAGGCATGATATCTGAAACAGCTGTTGAGAAACATTTGCAACAATGACAAGCTCTTGTTGGCAGTACATGTTCACAGGGTGACAAAATCCCAATTTTATGTGTATATTTCAGCCATAACTATGATTGTAAATGTTATAATAATAATAATAATATATTTAATAATATATTTATTGTCATCAAAATATTGTATACAATTTGTTGGGGGAATTCTCTCATTAAGTTTTTATAAACCTGTATTGAGAGAATTCCGCTCTTCAGTATATTATTACAGTACAAATTACGGAATAATACGTGCATGCGAGACCAACAAACCAGAATGTTGACAAAATGTTGAACTATGTACCTACCTACCAAGTCAACCGTTTTCACAATTAGTAGTAAATAAAGACAACTCACCATTTAAAATAACATTTCACAAAATCCTATTTTGCACTTTTTGCACCACAACACCAAAAAAATGTATCAATAATTGAATTGAAAAATACACAGGTCTGCAAAATATTTTGGGCCGACTACAAATTACAATTTGTATGTACAATTTCAAAAACAAAAACAAAAAAGGCTTTTACGTTTTTACTATTTGTGACATTTATCTGATTATTGTACGAGTAATCAAGGTTCAATAACATTAAGTTCATCAATAAAGAAAATTTCACAAACATCAAACATTCAAAAACTACCTTCATAAATAGAAAAGAAATGAACAACTATTTGGTTAGACATCTGTAACTGAGGACCTTGGTAACTTTACATTTACAGTGATGGAAAATATTTGCCGGATATATTGAAACCAAAAAATACGTTATACATATATTTTAATTATGTAAATAATTACACTTTATATCAATTTAATTTGAATGACTCTTTTTAAAGAGGATTTTAGATTTTGGAATACATATTTAACTAAGTATGTTATATATTCAAAGTGTAATATGATCGATCATATACCTAATACTTATTCCTAAATATTCAAAATAATTATAACATTGAAATTAGTGGGACACATTATATTGTTAGATTTACTTATCCAGTATTATGTTTTCTATTTTATCATAGTCTTGATTTTTGATCCATGTAGTTAATACTTCTTTACATTTATTATACGTCATAGTATATATTTTCAGAATTCTGTTTAAAGTATTATAAAGATGTACTAATTGGTTTTTATATTGTCGCTTAGCAAAAGTTGTTCTTACTTTTTTTAATTTCATTACTGAATACGGATTTCTTTTATTTATTATTACTGGATCCGGACAAGTTTTTTATGTAGTAATAAAATACTATTGAGAATATATAACTTTCTTACGGTTAGGACATTAGAGTCATCATAGACGAGTTTAGTACTATAGGTCCTTTTCCTAAACATCATAACCTTCAATATAGCTCGTTGAGCTCTTTCAATACTAATAAATTTTGTCTTACTAGCTCCACCCCACACAGGCAAACAGTAAAGCAGGATTGATTGAACTAAGGTTTTATATATGTATATGAGAAGGTTTTTATCAGCAATATGCCTTAAATTTTTAAAAATCCATATCATTTTCCTAGTTCTAGATGTAACTGCTTCAAGCTGTTGGTGCCAAGATAAAAACTGATCAATGTGTATCCCCAAATACTTTGCCCTTTCAATTTTCTTTAGTTTAGGACAGGTGCAGTTAATGCTTGAGGAGCAGTTGTGAGCTACTATACTGAAGTTTCTATTAGGTTGCATAGCTTTTGTTATGGAGAAAGTAACGTAATTTGTCTTATCAATATTCAAAGTTAAAAGATGAAGTTGCAGCCAGCTAATCACGTTTTTTAGTCCAGCCTCGGCCCTAGCATAACATTCCTCCCAACCGTTTCCAACAAATAGCAAAGCAGTGTCATCCGCATATGAAATGACCTTGCCATCCAAGAGTACAAGATTAGTTAAATCGTCAATATATATTAGAAAAAGGGTAGGTCCAAGGATACTACCCTGTGGTACTCCGTATTGGGGTACTGATTTATCAGAGCTTAATGTGAAACTATCTAATTTTACACGCTGAGTTCTGTCCCTTAAATAATCAACTAGTAGTTCAAGAAAACGGCCTCGAATACCCTTCCTTTCTAATTTGCGTATAAGAATGGGGACAGAAATGGTATCAAAAGCTTTTTTTAGATCCAAAAATATACAAAGAGATTTCTTTTTGTTGTCAAGATGATTAACTATGTTACTTGTCAGTTCTAAGATTGCATCTTCTGTACATCTACCTTTTCGGAAACCATACCGTGAACTAGATAGTAGATCATATTTATTTAGAAAGTTTAAAAGTCTATTATTTATAAGCTTTTCTAAAATTTTTGATAATGCCGGGAGGACTGAAATGGGTCTATAATTGTTAACGTCATTTCTGTCTCCATTCTTATAGATAGGATAAATAATTGATCGCTTTAAAGAACGAGGAAATATACCCTGCGCGAAGCAAAGCTTCACCAAATATTTCAATATCGGAATCAGTTCTATTCTTGCAATTTTTAGAAATATTGAAGGAATCTCATCCCAACCACATGCCGAAGTAGACTTCAAACTCATTATTATTGAGTCGATCTCGCTGGAATCAGGTTCGACTACAGCAATACTATTCACTATTGAAGGGACCGAGCGCAAGAACTCAGTATTATGTTCTATATTTGGATTGTTTAATATTTCCTCTGCAAGTGATTTGCCAACATTTAAAAATTGGTGATTTACAAAGTTTGCAGATTCGACAGGTGAGTCAGAGACGCTTAGTAACTCTATGTTTTTACTATTTTGTTTTTCTATGTTTGTTAAATTCTTAATAGTTTTCCATAATAATTTGTTATTACCTTTGGCTTTATCTAATTGATCACGTTCGTATTGCCGCTTCAGTTTTTTTATAAGATTGTTACAGTAATTTCGATAACGCCTGTAAGTTATTTTAAGTGTCTCATTTAGTGTTGCCCAAAATTGGTCTTGCAGTCTTGCGAGACTTGCTGCAAGACCGAGACCAAGGTCGGCCTAATTGTAGCAAGACCAAGACCAAGGCTGTATGCTTACTCAGGCGAACAAAAATCAACAACCCCAACACAATCCCAATGTCGATCGATCGGAATTGGTTCAAGTGTAAGCCTACTGATCCATACAAGATTTGAGCAAGACTCTTGAGCAAGACTCTTGCTCAAATCTTGTATGGATCAGTAGGCTTACACTTGAACCAATTCCGATCGATCGACATTGGGATTGTGTTGGGGTTGTTGATTTTTGTTCGCCTGAGTAAGCATACAGCCTTGGTCTTGGTCTTGCTACAATTAGGCCGACCTTGGTCTCGGTCTTGCAGCAAGTCTCGCAAGACTGCAAGACCAATTTTGGGCAACACTAGTCTCATTATTTGGATCCTTCTTAAGCTTTTTTTGTAAGTTGTTTCTATTTGCAATACACTTAAGAATTCCAGGGGCCTTACCATGAGCTCTTATCGCAGGCCTTAAACAGTATTGCTGTCTATTTCCGTACCATGACCGGTTTAAAGCAGCGCGTTTGCAGGCCTGCTTAAAATGACGTCACGAAACCGTTCACCTTTTTTTATGTATGAACTTTCGTACCATGACCGCCCATTTGACAGTTTGAAAACTGCTTTTGAACGTCCTAAATGTCAAATAAAGCAATCTATAAAAAGTTGCTCTTCAGCGGCTGTAACAAGATTGTTAAGTGGATTTGGCCCAATTTGGCGGAATTTTCATAAGATAATTGTTAAAACTAACTTTATTTAAGATGTTTTCAAACGGCTGTAATGACTTTTTCTCTAATTTTAACTCCCTAATTTTCGTATAATTAGTAGCCGAGTCACGCCGAGTGTTTTTAATTTTTATATAGTTTTCACAGTGTTTATTACTCTTGAAAGTTGAGATATTGCTTGTGATGTGATGTGACGATAATGAAATATTTGAATTTTTGGAGAGTGAACACCGCACGGAGTTAAAACAAGTGACATCGAGAGAAGCTATGATACTCTCAGAACAATCAAACCTACCTTTGATTCAGAGGAAAATGAATTTCAGTATAAAAAAAGTACCTACTCTGTGAAAATGAATTTATTAAGCAACTAGCGACCCGCCCCGGCTTCGCACGGGTGCAATGTAGATACTAATGTGGGGCAGTTTGGAGTGATTAATAATATTATAAAATATGTATATTACATACAAACCTTCCTCATGAATAGATAGGGTGATCTATTGCTGAAAACTGCATTGAAATCCTTTGCGTAGTTTAAAGATTTAAGCGTACAAACAGAGAGAGTAACTTTGTGTTATTATACTATATTATAATAGATAGATGTTAGTTGTTTATTGATTATATTAAAAACCCTTGCCTTTACTTACATTAATTTTATTTTGTTCTACTTTATCTAATGTTAAGCGTAATGTAGGTAACATTTTTCATTCTAACCATGTTTGGTTACCTCCAGAGTTGGTTAGGAATTTTTACTATACTTTCAACCGATAGTGAAAATTAAGTTCAAATGACTAAAATTTAGAAACAAAGGTCACTTCGGATCATTTTTTGTAGCAACCTTTAATTCACAGCTTAGCAAAAACAACCTTTTCTGTTACAGGGTTTTAACAGCTGCTTATCTTTATGCACATGGATCATACCAAAATTCAACTGGGGAACCCCAAAATGTTGCTCAACAGACAGGTTTCCTGTTTTATCACAAGAAATTGATGCCATTAACAATGTGCAAATAAGAAATAAATGTGGTTTCCAAAAATATGCTAAAAGAATGTAATGTGTATGAGTTAAGGTGTGTATAATAAAGGCTAATACGATTCAAATTGTGAACTTACTACCTTACCTACTATGTTCCCATAATGGTGTAGTAAGTTCATTCCTCCTCATCTGTGGAGAAACCTGTGCCCAGCGGTGAGTTGAAGTGGTGGTGGCATTTCACCAAATTATTAAGGATAAGCATTAACTTTGCAAAATGCTTCTATAGCTTTTACCAAACCTAAACATAATATCTTACCATCCTAACTAATATTATAAATGCGAAAGTGAGTTTGAGGCAAAAAGGCACTTCTTGTTCCACAAACAAAATTTCTTTCTGCAGATGTGAATTTAATTTTGTGGCAAAAAAAAATTATTGTACCTACTACTTCCTAAAGTTGAAAAATAGTAATAAATGGTTAAAACTCAGTTTACAAAATAATTAATATGACTTCATTCATTAATACCTTCCCAAAAATTTTTGTGCTATGGGAAATTTCTATGTATTACATAGAAAAAAACAATATATTAAATAAAAAAAAATATTTCAGATGTGCATTGCAGACAGATCTAAGTATTTTATTTATTTATTCTTTATGTACACAATGTTCGTACAAAGGCTTAATGCCTGTGGCATTTTCTTCCAGTCAACCTTAGGGTGGTGCAGAAAAGGGTAATGCGGTAGATGTGGAACAGCTTATTAAGAATATTATATGCATATAACATAAAATTCTACTACACAAATAAAATAATTAAAATAAACTAATATATATTATCTAAAATGCCTACAACCAACGAGATAATTGCAATCTTTTGATTGCCAATGTCTAAAAAAATCAATTCTGTTGTGCAAAATGCCTTCGCAATTTATTTTTGAAGCTAAGCTTGCTTGGGGCGTTTCTTACCTCTAGAGGGAGGGCGTTCCATATAAGAATAGATTGGACAAAAAAGGATGAGTGAACAATATCAGAGCGATGAGGAGGAACTATGAGAATGCCATTGAAGGCAGAACGAAGGGTTTTGTTATGAGAGGTACATAAGTTCTGAAAATGTGTCTTGAGGTAGAAGGGTGTGTTAGGGTTATGAAGTAAGTATATGCACATTGTTGTTAGCATATAATGTTCACACTCAATAAGACACAGAAAGGAGGGCATTCAGTGAAATTAAGCTTTCAATTCTTTAAAGTGGATATATCATTTCACCATAACACTTATTAGGTTTCTTATGCTACCTACAAGGGTGTGCGCTTAGTCTCGTCGATCATCAGTTAACCTCACCAGGGTCAACTGATGATCGATTGAAAGAAAGAAATTAACTCGTGAGAAATGCTCGGGAAAAAAAATGCTTAATTGCAACATCACAACAATGTATGTGTTGATGCAAATCACCTAGGGTCTAATCACGAATCATTTACTTGGACAAATCATCCTCTCATTTAGAAAATTTAAATACGCTAGATAACAAAGCTTTATTATTATTGGTTAAAATAAAACGAATAACATTTTTCCAAAATATAATAAAAAGTTAGGCTCAAAACAATGAAATCAAACACAAGAAACAAAAAAATACTACAATGTTAGTCTTAAAATAAAACAATCATTTCAGGTTATTCCCAATCTTTCTTGGCCCAGATTTTCGCCTCTGTATTCACACTATGCAATGAAGCTAATCTTGATTAATCCAAGAAGCATTTAAGCAAACGTCTACTGCAGCGCAAGATCCATCTATTGTGGCAGACATGAAGCAGCAGCCAAAAATGAAATTTGTTGTTCGCTTCTGGGTTGTTCACCAGATATCCTATGACAAATATAGGTACTTCTTCAAATTTTGCTGTCTCTGAGTGAGTTTCTTCAATAAAGCAAACAAAATTCAGGTTTTTAAGATTCAACTTATAATAAAACATTTATTTCTTCACAATAACTGTCTTTTATTCGTATGAGTACCACACATTCAAATTAATTTACACTTTTTGGATTTATTCGCATATACCTATTTGGTTTTAAACATTTCAATAATTTAGCCCCACATATGGATTGCTTTTCAGTATTCATGGTAATGAGATGACTAAAGCTGGTGGGTGTTGAAGAGTAACATCATAATTAATATTCATTTACTAAACATAAATTGTGCAATGCTTTCCATATCTTTTTCCACTTCTCGCTTGTGCAGACTTATTAAAACCTATATACTGGTTATATGTATTTTACCAGACGTCTTCCAAGTCATGCAAACATAACATTGACGAACCCAGATAAAATTCGAGTTGATTTCATTCAGAAGTAATCAGAGAAATCTCTGGAAGTAATAGGTAGATATTCTTAGTTCTTATCGCTGTACAAAGCACGACGATGTAAATTACTTGTAAACACTTTGTACAATGAAGAATCAACACAATAAACTGCCGACACACTTTTCTATCGGCTTAAAGAAGAAAATGCAAACAAAACATCTGTATTTTAGAACACGATTGGTCGTTGTCTAAAATTCTTTTTTGTTTGGTGGTGTTTCCCTTTTGGATTTCCCCAGAATCGAGATTGTTGCTCAGTTTTCGTTTTTCAGAAGGATGGTAATGCCCTTGTAAGACTGCTTTCTTGACATGGATCGTGAAAGTACAATGGGTATGTGTATTTTATACAAAACTTCGAAGATCTTTAATTCTTTAAAATTTTCTGCCACAATAAATTAATGTACGTACATAGGTTAAGTACGTTCATAACAAGCTATGAACATTTCCTTCCACTATCAATAGCTTGGAAAATTCTTGGAGAATGTAGAGTAAAGATGTAATAAAATAAAGACAACTATAAATTATAATAACTCATATCTTAAGAATAAAAAACGTTAAAACGAACAACAAAAATAACAAATAATTGTAAATATGTTGAGATATTCTCTTTTACCGGTTCAACCGGTTTTTAATCTTTCAATGGTTTTCGAACGCTTCCGAAGAAAAGAGATGTCAGATACAAGAGTTGTATAGCGCTATCTCATTTTAACATTAAGGCAGACCAGAGACAAATAACCGTTCACCTTACGACTCAAGCAATCTATAAGCCGTTCACCTAAACAGGGCTCATAGTACGATTTTAAGCAATCCTGTTTAAGGCCTGCTTCAGAACTGCATGGATTATGGATGGTTTTATAAAAGCTCATGGTAAGGCCCCTGGTGTGATCCAAGGTTTCAGTATTTTAATTTTTCTGTGATTTTTTATAACTTTAGTATTTAATTGTAATGATTTTTTTATGTAGTCTATAAGTTTGTCTGTTAGTGTATTAGGATCTGTAATGTTTAGAAGACTTACAAGGTCACATTTCCTAAAAGATTCCAAAGCCTCATTATAATTAGTTACTGTTCTGATTTGAGAATTTTCAATAGGTTTTAGATTAGCATATACATTCATCAATACTAGACAATGGTCGGTAATTGTTGTTTCTAGGACAGCGATAGCAGTGGTGTAATATATAGGGTTCAGGTTTAAAAGAATATGGTCCAAACAGCTATTAATTCTAGTGTCAAATCTATGACCTGGTAATAAACCGTGTTCGGCTAGTGAATCCAAGTAATTATTTGCAGAGCTTGTTGTGACACCTTCTAAAATATTTATATTTATATCTCCCATCAAAACAGTATTTTCATATAAATGTTTGTTGTTTGTAAGGTAAATATCCAACGAAGAAATAAAGTTATTTGTATTAGAATTAGATGGGGATCTATATACATACAGAATACAAATGTCAGGCAATACTAGTTCGAGGCAAGATGCATCATCCAGGTCTACTTCTTTCACTTTATGTTGTATAGAATCGCGAATATATATAACCACACCATCGTTTTGCGTCACCTTTTTGGATGTACTATATGTAGTGTAATTACTTTTGTAAGGAAGTGGTTTATCTGTATGAATTCTACATTCTGTTAGAATAATGATGTCAACACTATTTAAGATGGTGTCAACATTAATTTCAAAGTTATCAAAATTTTTGTAGATGCTTCGGATATTCTGTGTGACTATTGTATATAAAGGGCTTTTGTTTGGTAAATGCTGCGAAAGATCTTGTGGTACACATTTAAAACTATCTACGTTGCAAGCCTTGTCTAATTCTTCAAAAATTTCGTTTTGTGTATTATCCATTAAGATACTTTTTATTTACAGTGATGTTGCGTCGTATACTAACAATGGGACATATATTTAGGTTATTCCTCTTAGTTGGATACAAATCCATTGAATATATACTTTTTTTGAATAAAATATGTAATTGCTATTTAGTGTACTTAAACATAACATATTCTTTGTAGGTAAAAAGTAAATTTTGGTTGCGGTTGACTTTATGACATTAAATTCAATATTGGTTAGGTTGGCCATTATAAATAAATATACGGTTTTTAACACAAGCTCAGAACAAGTAATAAAATATCTCCCCAAACACAATATCATACCATGCAGTTTCGATTTCAGATAGTCACATATTCATTAGATTTTGCACTTGAAACTCGTGTTTGATCCATGTGACTGGCGAATTATCTTCTTTTTTCACATACACTCGTCCAAAGGAAGTCCAGCAATATTTATAGCTTTTCGATCTTTTTAGGTCTCTTGCCAGAAAATATAGTCTGTTTGCTTTTTGAGTTAACGATTCAGCAATATAAATTGGAACATCCGGATACTTGCTTAAACTAAGATGCTTGCCACTGAGCTTATTGCTTTTGTTTTGGATATTGTACGCCTTAGCTTTTTTCAAAAATTCTTGTTTCTTAAGAGTGGAAGTAAACTCAACGATTACAGTCTTACATTCAGTCTTGGATTTTGTTTTATAGATATCTGCTATATCATTTTTCGAGATTTCCACATCAAGTGTGTCGGCTAGTTTAGGAAGTATTAAACTAACAAGTCCCTCGTTTGTTTCCTTACTATCTAAAGGAACATTTTTAATTTCAATGGTTTTGCTTAGATTCAGTCTATTAACATCTTCAAGGCGATCCTCTAAAAGTACAATGTGTTCATCTTTTTCTCTTATTTTGGCTTCAAGAAGCGTAATTTTATTTTTTAGGTCAAGGTTTTGTTCAGTAAGGAACGAAACAGATTGTTCGATTTTTGAATTTGCATTTTGAATATCCTTCAGAATTTGGAACAAGTTTTTCATTTGCTCATTTTGCTTTTGAGCGGCCGATTGTATTAGTTCCTTCATTTCAAGTCGAAGTTCGAAAATTTCTTCACTCTCCGCTTTATTTAAACGCTTTCTCTTACCCTTAGCAGAAATAAGATTAGGAGAATCGTTACCTTCCAGTTCAAGCAGGTCAGGCTCGGAGTTAGATTTTTTAGATAAATGTGAGCTATCCATATCTTGAGTTGAGTTCAGAAGCGTTTAATGGGAAGTTCTTAGTCAGTGTGGTCTCACTCGGCAAGCGGCAGTCACAACAGCCAAACAACGTTGCTATATGTCTGTACCTTGCTGCTTATTGGTTTATGCAATCACTTAACTATTTGGTGTATAGTTATGAAACTGTGCACCAGTACTACAGTATAATTTAGAATGCTTAGGTTTTTGTTGTTAACACTTATTAATATGATTTGAGAAACGCGTGACACGTCCGTACGCTGCGACAGTTCGGGCGAAGAGATGTTAAAGTCAAAACAAGAAAAAAACCTCGTCACGGGCGGGAATTGAACCCTCGTCCTCAACATACCATGTTGACACCCTAACCATTGGGCCACCGAGCTTTTAATAGCCCTGACGAAATTTCAACTGTATTGATCTCTTTTGTACTTTGTCAAGCCAAAGAGGACTTTATTTCCTGTTAATAATTACATATCAAAATACAATTAAGAAATCTTTACAGATTTCTTGAAAGTTGTTAAATAAAGCAAACTTACTAAACTGCATTTTCTAAAAAAAACATCGTGGCTGGTGGACTCTGCATGCGTACAAACGCAGGGCGCACTAAGTTTGCAAATAAATAAGACATGTGGTTGTTTTTACTATGAATTTATCCCATTGTGAAGTATGCCGCTTTAATTAATTAAATACTGTTCTAAGCCTTATCAAACTCCCGAGCATACTCAAGAGATATGATAAGAGTGTAGTAGCCATAGAACAGAGAAAACTGTGGAAGTGGTATGCGGATGTGCCGCGCGTGCCACAGGTATGCGTAACTGCGCTAATTGGTTAGATGACTAAAAATTTTTTTTGCTTTATTAGAAGCTCATTCATATAATAAACAGAAAGAAAAAATCGCTTTTCAAATAACTATAAAAACAACCAAGATATAAGGTATTAAAGATTTTTCTCCATCTCTTTCTAGCAAAACGGCAATTTACAAGGAGTTTATATGGCCTTACTCAACGATGACGTCACGGTTGATGTCGGATCTCTCTGTCTAATCGCCTTCAAATTAACAACTTAAAATGCTTGTATCTAATGTATTTTTAAGCCGATTTTAATTCTAATTTCACAGGTCTGCATCTTTTTCCACGGTATTTTAATATTTAATGACGAGACGTAAAAATTTGACTTCAGTTATCATCCCAATTCAGGATAACAAGATTCCCGTGACAGGTCGAAGTTTTCCGCTTCATGCATACTAGTTTCCATTATTAAAAATATTATGTTTTAATATAACTTATCTCGGTAGGTTATTTTTATCGAAAATGCAATAATTAATTCCACATTAAATAGAAACGCGAATATAAATCCAGTTAATTAAAATTGTAATTCTTGTTTCTATTTAATGTGGAATTAATTATTTCATTTTTGATAAAAATAACCTAGAGATGTTTTTCACTCTCTCTCTTTCTCTCTCTCTGGTGCCTCTCCACTACTGGAGGTTGGCCGTTAGCTCCGCGAACGTTTTCCAGTTTTGCGCCATGCGAAAAAGCTCTTCGACGCAGGCAATACTGGTCAACAGAAATCTTCGACCTGTTACAGGAATCGTCTTATCCTGAATATACTATAGTAATTTAAGTGGCGGTTTCTGTAAAGTAAAGCCTGTCGTGGTTTCGACATTACTTTTTGGCCGCAAGGGTGACACAGAAGGCATACTCGTACTAGCAGTTGAATTGGGGTTTGCCGTTACCTCCCATCGCGCTCGCCCGCGCGACACCCCCCGCCGCGCCGTTTAGTATAGCGAATTTTGTCTTTCGTCATTTGAAAGCGGCAAACTCAAAGTGAACGGCTGTTACGTGCGTCACCCCAGAAAGGGGACAACGACACTAGGGACGAAGGAGTAAGATTTAAATAAACTTGTAGGGAGTCAAGCATTGCGCGCGGTAGAGTATAGTCGCAGGTTCGGCGTGCATCTCCCGCGCTTCGGTCCGTACAACCAGGATTGGTTGAGTCCCCCTGTCCAGTAGGATCTACCATCTCGAACCACCAGTGGATCCAATAGCATACTGAAGTTCATTGTGATCCACTCCATCTATTGGTCTGGATGGATCCTATGATACTGCATCTTTTTTTTATTGCTAACGGTGGCAGACTAGTAGCCCACCTGATGTTAAATGGCAACCATCGCTTATGGACATCTGCAATAACAGGGGCACAGTTCAGCCACTGCCTACCTGGAGAGAAATGCTCTTCTTACACCTCGTTTGAAGAAGGACATATCGTAGCGCTCAGGAAACACCGTAGCTGGGAGTTCGTTCCAGAGCCTACATGTACGTGAAAGGAATGAATCAGGGTTCGAGGATATATATCAATTGATATATATAATGATATATATCAATACAAAAATAATAAAAAAAAAATATATTATTAAGTAATTTTTGGCGTTTGTTACTGTATTTCTACTTCCCAAATGTAGTTAGCGTTGGAGTAGAGTTAAAACATACTCCCTAATAGTAAGTTCTAATCCATAAATAGCAACACTTCTGCCGGAATTAATGGCGTCAGTCGTGTCAGAAAAATTTCGTTACGAAAGAGAAAGTTTTTCTTTGTGTTTATTTATTCTAAGTATGATATGACCATTGACTAATTAGAATTTATAATAAGGTTTTATGTTTTTGAGTTGATTTTTGAATTTATGTTTTTTAGTTGATTTTGCCTGATCTAGAAGAAGGTTTTATGTTTTGGTTTCATTTGTCTAATTTTAAGTAAGTACCTAAATAAATAAAACATTTTAGGTTTTTAAATATTTATTTATGTTTATGTAACACATATGAATATAGTATACATAAATAATACGATAAAATTATAATATGGCTTACATACAAAATGGATATCAAACTTTTGATATATATGGGATATATATCATAATTATCCGATATTTTGATATTTATAATAAATATCGGATATTTTCGAACCCTGGAAAGAATGCTGAAACCGAACTGTACTAGACGAAATCGGTTCCAGGTAATATGGATGAGCTCTACTGCGGTGGCGGGTGGTGCGGTGGTAAAACGGTGAAGAGGGCACCATTGCAAACAGTTCCTCAGAGCATTCTCCGTTAAAGAGCCGATAGAGCACGCAGAGAGAACCAAAGTTTCTCCTTTGCTCCAGCGTCTCCATTGAGGCCGTGATACTGGGACCACCGTCGATGCGGAATGCACGCCTTTGCAGGGAATCAAGAGAGTCGAGCTGATATTTGGGAGCTCCCGCCCAAAGGTACGAGCAGTCCTCCATATGCGGCCGAATTTGTGCTTTATAAAGCATTAGCCGCTGGCTTGGAGTGATGTACTGCTTGGCTCTGTTCAGGACGCCCAGCTTTTTGTTCGCCAATTTGGCTTTGTCCTTCAAATGAGTCCCAAACTGCACTTTAGCTAAATTTCCACACCATTGGACATACAAAGAGTAACTGAGGCACTGCGATAAAGGGGTCCTTTTTCGCAGTGAATGCCCACACTTGTCTTCGTGGGGTTAAACTTAACTAAGTTTAAGACACATATTTAAAATTATCCATCAGTGTACTCTTTCAAACGTCAGCTTAATAAATTCTACCTTTCCCAATTGAACGTTTGATTTCAAGTAATACTTCAAGCAATATTCATTGTGCCATATTTATATAGTATTTTTTTATATATACGTATACACGGTGTTTCATAATAACAAATAAATAATCAATGCGTTATCTAAAACTAATTATTAAAATGTGTTTACACGTAATGTCATTCAACCCAAAATTTTCATGTGTATCATAGTATCATCATCATGTCTATGATTTACATGAAAATTTTGGGTTGAATGACATTACGGGTAAACACAATTTAATAATTAGTTTTAGATAACGCATTGATTATTTATTGGTTATTATGAAACACCGTGTATATGTATTTATTGTTTGCATTGTATAATTTATATGTTATCAATACACTTTAGTGTCACCTCATCATTTAACTACTTCCACTGCCATGGGTTGACTGGTAGAAATCTCTGTAAGAGATTTCTACCAGTCAGCCGATTTGCAAACTGTATTTTAATGTTATGTTTACTTTTAATGTATTATATGCAATAAAGTGTAATAAATAAATAAAATAAGTTCTTTGCATCCCATTCGGAGACTCGCCCTAGAGAGTCTTCGACTTCAGACACAAGCTGTAACCGCCGCAGCAGGCGTCAACGACGACTTTAATGCTCCCACCATCCAAGAAGCTGGCTATCTATTTGCAGAGTCCCTCGGGGATTCCATATGGATCTCTCTTTAATGCTCCACCAGTGGATCGAACAGCACTCGGGGAGTTCGATAAGATCTATTACTGAACACAGTGGAGCTTATGACTTAATGTATTATAAATATCAACGGCTTGAATTGTTTCTTCATGGTCTAATAAAGTATTATTTGTTTATCAAAATTTGGCGACAGTGGTTTCCATTGTGATTGTGATATTGTCACATAGCACTTCCACAGATTTTTCTGTGCCTAAAAGTAGCAGCTGAAACATCTGCTGTGATTACTCAAGATTGTCTGTATGTTACAACTTGAGCTTTGTGTGTGTACAAAATGTGAATTAATCAGAAAATTGTATTCGTTGCAGGTGAGAACAGAACACGAAGCATGGAGAAAGGAATCTCCCTTTTATCAATCATGTACTGCAGAAGAAAAAAATGTAAACTGTTGTTGTTCGCGTGTGTCATGGCTTGTGCATATTTTTTTCTCGGTGTGGGTGATTACTTACAAACAAAGGATTTTGAAGAAGGATTCAACTATCCTCTGAACATTGATATTAGGCCATTGATCAATGAAGTGCTGGACGGAAAGAAGCCCAGCGTTCCACCGATCAACCGCTACCCATATAAATTTCTAACTAGCTCAGGAAAATGTAACTCACTAGAGAATTTGGATTTGTTTATCGTGGTCAAATCGGCCATGGCCAATTACGGCCACAGGATGGCCATAAGGCTGACGTACGGCCAGGAGGATCTCATACGGGGTAGAACCATCAAAGTGCTGTTTTTCTTGGGCGTCGAAGAGAACTACCCCAACACACAGACACAAGAACACATCGAGCACGAAATGGACGTTTACAATGATATAATACAAATGGATTTCCTCGACAGCTACTACAACAACACAATCAAGACAATGATGCAATTCCGCTGGCTGTATGAACACTGTCCCATCGCCGATTATTACTTTTTCACAGACGACGATATGTACGTGTCCACAGTTAACATAATCGACTACATACAAGACGAGATAGTGGCGGGGAAAGGTGCTTTTAATAAGATTGACAACCTCGTCTACACTGGTTACGTGTTCAAGTCAGCTCCGCAGAGGTTCAAGACGAGCAAGTGGCGCGTTTCTTTGGAGGAGTACCCGTGGAATAAGTGGCCGACGTACGTCACCGCCGGGGCGTACCTCGTCTCGAACAAATCCCTGAAGGTTCTGTACGCCGGCAGTCTCTTCGTGCAACACTTCAGGTTCGACGACGTCTACTTGGGTATCGTCGCCAAGAAGGCGGGCATAGAGCCACAGCACTGCCCGCACTTCTACTTCTACAAGAAAACCTACGACAAAGACGGTTACAGGTATGTGATCGCGTCGCACGGTTACGGGGACCAGGACGAGCTGCTGAGGGTGTGGAATGAGCAAATGAGGGAGCAGCTACATTGAAAGGGATAACTTTAGGATATTCTCTGGATACTGTAATTATATTACCCCAGTAGACAACTTTTTTAATACAATAACCATATTTTTTTTTAAACAATTAATTACAGTATTTTATCTTTGTTTGTTACAATGAAATTGTACTTATTTTTTATTTATACACGTATCAGTATGAATACTAGAGATGGCGATTGTTTCTGAAATATATTGATTTTTCTATCGATTTGAATGAAAATGTAATACAACCATTCGTTAAAATATCGATTTTCTAAAAAAAAATCGATCTTTTTTTTTTCAATTCGTATTTTCAAAATAAATCCAATCATGGAAACAAAAAGGACACATAACTAACGTCTGAATCTCTTTTATGTAAACAATTACATCAAAACACAGTTATAAATGCATTATTTATATATTTACAAACTTATTTAGAACATTCAAAGGAACTGAGTACACACATCTAGAAGCGTAATCTAATCTTTTACCAAGGCTTAGGTGAAAATTTTATTTTCTCCTGGAATGAAGCAAAATCGAATCTCGAGTTTTTAAGAGAGAAATATTAATACAATTTATTGATTTAAATTTAGATATTTTGGCCCGATACATCGATCCATCAATTCATCGACCTCAGTTCGACATGCCTAATGAATACTCTGTTTAACATTGATATTCAACCAAAGATATTGATATTCTTCAGATGTTTGGTGCCCTATAATTGTAACATTCATCTGTTCTTATTGGTTTTCGTTTCGCTTTCATTGAAAATCAATAATGAAAGAAGAATGGAATGATTAAAAAATAGAGCCTACGGTTCTTAAAGTGCAATTTTTGATTGGTTGTGGAATCATTGTTAAGATATTAGTAATTACTAGCAAAACATGAAGGAATACTGTGTATTAGATTACTTATTATAAAAAGGCTGAAATCATTAAGGTATACTTCACATTTATGTATTCATTCATCACTTGTATGTCCATATCGTGTCGTAGAAATACTACGAAAAATGAAATAATACTCCAGTTTATCTTCTAAATGTATATACATAGCATACGTAATTATTTCTCGATACCTAGCATAATTGTTTTATGATGCACAATATTCTCTCGATCTCCAGGGTTCGGAATCAGTTAAGAAATTACAGTAAATATTGATTTAAAAAAAACGTTGTGTTGACTGGTCAACAAACCGATATGAATTACATCGAATATTTTTCTTAACCGGTTAAATTCAAAACAACCACCGCGCAATACGCGGCGCGAGCCTTGCAATTCTTGGTCAGCGAAGGTGAGGTTTTTGTATTCGTACAAAATATTTATTAAAGGTACTTATATTTATTAACTAGCGCGACCGGGAAAAGTAACCAAACGTTCATTTCGCTGAACAGGATCAAATTTTGTGAAAAACTGGTTTCGCACTTACAGGTACTTAAATAAATAGTAACCAAAACCTTACCATCAAACTATTTCGGTTTGGCGTCAGTGCCCTAAACCGGTTTGCAAATTTAACCGGTTCCTGAGAGCCCAGGTCTATACACCTTAATTCGATAAATTTAGAATTAGTAAAATATGTAGTAGAAAATCTCATCACATTAGGTTTTTAGCTAGAATAATAATTCAAGCTGAGAATTCTTGAGGATAATACTCATTAGAAATAAGCTTTTATAAAAATTATCTTATGATTATTATATGACTGTGTGTAGTGATTGTAGTAGCCTTTTCTATGATTATCTATGTAGGAAATGGACTTTTAATAAAAAGAAAACTCAGTTATATGTCTTTATTTTCACCAACATTTGTATAGGTATATAATTGCTACGTCAATAATAATTATGTACTGTTTACATTTACTATCACAGTTTTATTTTACAGTACAGATAAGTGATAATAACCAATTGAATTGGTAAATATTGAATAAAATTTATACTACCACCTATCCACAGGTTATACACGGTTACTTTTTTATCACCCCAGATAATTTAAGATTCGCTTCAGGACACGATAGTAGAATTTAAGCGTCCTGGACACGATAGTAGAATTAATGAATATTAATATTAAAATTAACTCTATTTAATAGGATATATTAATTTTCTAAAATATCCAAAAATACTGCACTGATATGGACACTGAGTGAATTTGCAGACAAAACATTGAATGAACTTGAAATGGCAACGTCGCTGATTCAAGGTCATCTACTTTACGGGTTTAGGACCGGCAAAACAAGATACTCAAAGTTCTTAAAGAAAACAAACAGTGCTAGGTAGGTATTACGGTTTTGGTAGGTTGTTTTGGCGTAGTTAAAAAATTGGAATCAACTTCAAATACCTACCTAAGAAATAATTTAAATCAACTTTAGTTCCAATAACAAAAGCGTTCTAAATCTAAGGGAAGTCCTCCTTGACTTATACATAGTCGTGCACTTTTAAAACTATTCTGTTTGAGATACCACATGACCACAACAACACATCACTTTGGTTGGTGTTTGACGTCCCGAAATGTAGATTTGATACGTCGCTTCAAGTCTCACGTTTGTGGGTTCACTTGCGTACACCAAACACTTAATTTCACTCCACAAGTCAAAATCTACGGAGTAAGGTCTGTATTCGCGAGATGTGTACTAACTTTGAAAATAAAAATCCGAATGCGCCCGATTGCCGCGCGTCGTGCGCGGTCGCGACATCGCGAAACGTTCACACGCGCCGGGGTCAAAGGCGAACTAAAGCAGTGTTGCCAGATGCCTTGAACCGTTTATCTGTAGTAAAAACTGCTTAAATCTGTATGTTATTTTAACTTAAAATCTGTTTAATCAAGTTAACTAAAATTGAATATTAATCCCAAAAACAACATAGAAAATTATCATCATTGTTTCTTTTGAAAAACAAGCGCTATGAACTAAAGTGAATAGCCGTAGCATGAACACTAAAACACGATAATTATGATAAAGCTAAATTAAGGTTTATCGCGGCGAACTGTCAAAATACCTACTATAAAAATGTATTGTGTTTTGACAGTTTACTGCGAAAAAGCGGTAGGTACCTATATCATATCGTGTTTTGGTGGTAATGCTACGGAGACTGGTTTGACTATCGTATATTAAAAATATAAACAAAACAATAATATTATCGTTTTGTTTAAGTATGTAGGTATGTACTGTACGTAGTAAAATTAAAAACATGGCGAATTGAAATAAAAATTAATTAAATTTCAAACATTTGCAACAAACTAACTAATAATTGTGTGTAACACGGCACATAATCATATCATTTTGCTTTATTCTTTTTTATATTGGCCACACACGGTCCGCATGTAGGAGTCCGAGTGTCCGACGGCAACCGCAGTCTGCGGTCGGACTTTCCTTCGGTCGGACCGTGTGTAGTTAGAAAATTCTGTATAAAAATCTGTATCCAGTGCTAATCTGTATTACACATCGAAAATCTGTATAAATACGGAGAAATCTGTATATATGGCAACACTGAACTAAAGGCGGCCGACACGCGACAGCAAGCAACTATCTCTGTCTTTCACTATCGTAGTGTCTAGTGCAATAATAACTCTTATTTCAAACTAGTTGTAGATTGATCTTGCTTGAATGATTAATGCGACGTTGCTTCCTATGCCCGTAGTAGTAAAAAACAAGAACAATGTCTATAATTTAATGTTATTGGCGCATAAAATAAAAAATGTAACCACATGTTTTTTTTATTGATATGAGTCGTGACCGTCTACTGAGCTATCCCAAAAATGTTTAGGGGTAATAAAAAAGTAACCGTGTATGTATGTTGTATCAAAACTCTGCAAGATAAACAATAAGATGCAACAGAATCCTTGATATTAAAGTTTATTGGGTAAAAATATTTTATTAGTAACTAGCTGTACCCGCGACTTCGTCCGCGTGGAATAGTAACAGCTGGACCGATCTTGATAAAAAGTAGCCTATGTTATTATACCTTATATAATTAGCTATGTATTAGTGTAAGTCCCGTCAAAATCGGTCCAGCCGTTCCGGAGATTAGCGGGAACAAACAGACAGACATTTTTTTTTAAATTGTGTTTTTATTATTGCTACCCGATATACATTCATACCCCTTTAATAAAAATTTGTTATTTTGACATTACAAACAGACACTTCAATTTTATTTATTTGTATAGATTTCATTTAAATTATTTCAGATCTGTACCTACGGCCAGACTTTTATGATTACCTCTCTCATTTATGGTGGTGAAGTAGGTGTGTACATCTATTTCCTATCTCTTTCTATCTCCTTACCTTATCTTTCCCTATGATCTGCATATCAGCTAGAAAATAGTCGCGGTCTACCCTGCGTTATATAGATCTCGCATAAATAGTATATTATTTAACTAGTGAATAAAGGACGGATTTAAAGCGAGGGCCATAGATGAATCTTGAGTAAGTGAAGGATTCTAATGACTGAATCACGACCGTAGCGAGTGATTCAAGTGTTAGAATCCTGAGCGACGTGAGTCATTCATGGCCCTTGATATAAATCCGTTTTATTTAAGAGTTGTATACTATACTTTATACCATGACAACGAGAAAAAGAATGATTTTAGCAAAAATAGACATCAAATGAAGAAAAAAATGTTAAATTAATTAAATCGCACATTAAAATTGAAAGAATTAACTACTAAAATTAAGTGTAATTTTATACTACTAATGCCAAACTCCTTGTAGAAAATGTCGACCAATTAAATCTCGGGGAGTTATTTGCACAAGGAGTTTGTATGTCGAGTATTCACTGCACAAGGAGTTTGCGTATATTTTTCGTGCAATCGTATATTTTTTGCGCAAGGAGGTTGTATAGCATGAAGATGGAGAGGTCGAATATATTTGTGTGTTCTAAATTCAAACAAAAAATTGTGAAAAGTGCTTTTTATTCACTGTTTTCAGTGAACGAAATAAACTTTTTAAAGGGGGAATGCATTGATTTAAGTAAATCAATGGGGGAATGGTATAAATAAAGTTTTAGATTTTTCAATCTCGCACTTAGGCCCAGACGATTTTACGATAATCAGTTTCGGGATTTTTCATGATTATTGACTACGGTCTCAGGCTCATGCCCAGACGGCAGTCGTGCTAGTAACTATTATCTAATCTGTGGTCGTGCGGTTAAACCTATTCGTGCAAAAATAGCAACCCGATAACTTGGCCCATCCAAACGCGAGGTTTGGCCCGACCGGATGTAAGTTTCGACACGTCCGAACCTGAGTTCTGAATCGACCGGACGTGAGTTTTGGCCCGACCGGCTAGTGAAGTTGATCCGGTCTAACACGAGATCGTACAGGAACGGAATTAACTCTGATCTAACCCAGAGCGCTATCCTGTAGATATAGATACCTTTAATTTCATACTTGAAATATTTGCAGTATTCTTTCTTTGTCTGGACAGATGGCAACTTCGCAACACTGTGACGCCGGCGCTGGGTGATTTGTTTATGATTGACCGCGATGAAGAGGACGAAAAACTCTCGTCTAGGGTTGAAAAAATAATTAAAGAAAAAATTATTCTATTACATGGAAAGACTGGGTAGGAGTGGATTGGTCTAAAGAAGAATTTTTAAGCAAGAAAATTGACCACAGGGTCCTATATAACATTCGTTTCGCTATTTTTGTCTGTTATTACAGATATAAAACATGAAAATCAAACTTTTAAACGGGGATATTTGCAGAGCGTTTATTCCAAATCATGTAGCTGCAAAGGTGCTTGGATCCTCAGCTCAAGTCGAGATGTTTAATAGAGCTGTTGAGCCTATAAGGGCATCAGTGTATTATTCAAGAGAGCATATTGCAGATGCCCTAACAAACGATGTGGAATAATACCATAACAGAGTAGTAAGCAGTTTCTCCAGTTCAAATTCCGGGAATAAAACGAGGCCTAAAACAACACCGTTAAATCGTAAGCGCTCTAGGCGCCTCCTATCTTTATCCGATTCAGAAGATTTATCCCACTCAAAGCCATCATTGAATCCTTCCCGCTCGTCATCTCTACTCTAGCATCAAATTCTTTTAGGCGTAAACGCCACTCTCGTTTATTTTCACCAAGAGAGCGCACTGATTATAGACTTAATCGAATGAAAGGTATGATACAAAACCTGTATGAAATGATGTCCGCTAACAAAGATAATAAAGAAGAATCTCAAACCACGAATTGGCGGGCAGCTAGTACTGTACTCGACTTGCTAGCATTGAGGAAAACATTCATTAGTACATTTTTGCCATACCTAAGGCCTCGTTTACGGAGACGCGGGACGTCGCGCGTCGCGTGTGGCGTGGCGTCTCGCGGCCTGTCAGACGTTTTTTCTGTTTACGGTGGGGCGGCGCGTGAAGCGGCACTCATAATCGCACGCGTAAACACAAACATATGGCAATATACGATGTTGTTCATAGAGATGCGAGACGGGAACACCGACAGACGCGGCGGTGCCATCCGCGGACTCGGCCGTAAAAAACGCGCCATTTCAAGCAAAGGCGTGTAAAATCGCTTCTCCGTAAACGCACTCATACAACGCCATATGTTTGAATTTTGAGCGGGCCACGCCGCGCAACGTCCCGCGTCTCCGTAAACAAGGCCTAAAGCCGACAGTACTAGAACAACAAGGGATATGTGTCAAAGACTATGTGAACCAACTGCCTGCTGACTCTCAAAGAAAGCTACAAACCTCACCGGTGTGACACCGGTGTACAAACCTGCTTACGTATTAACGCAATATTGTTTCAGCACTCGCAACCTAGTCAGTGAAAAGATCTCCTCGGGAAATGTGGTTCTGCATTTGGTGCCATTACACATGGACTTTTGGGTCAGCGTCAAAAGCCGCTCTATATTAGACGACTTGCTTCACAGGTAAATTGTGGGAAGTGCGCTGATTATTGAATCGCGGCGGCAACTATAAATGAGCCCAGAAATAATTATTACAGATCAGTCCTTATAGCCAAATCCCACCTTCGAATACTCATTTGTGGGACGAAGAAAAACTTCAAGACGCTATTAAAAGCCAAAACAACTTCAAAATACATAAAAAAATTGGAAAACTGGTTTGATTTCAAACTGCGTGGGCGTCAGCATAGACATCAAGCTACAAAGGAGGGAAGTAACCAAAAACGGCATACTTTTAAGGAAAGAAGTGGAGGGGAGAGACGACGCTACTTTTACCTACAGCGATTTTCGAGCGGGAAGAAATGCACATGTAGAGTTTGTACTGGCCACACTAAATGGCTGGCAACCCTAGATATAAATATTAGGAGGTTGGCTAAATCCGATATTGTAAAAAGCATGTGTATTAGTTTAATTAAGTGATTTAAAACTAATAAAAGAAAGATATATATGTCGAAGCATTCGATTATTTCACATTTGATTAAACCTAAGACTTAACTAAACTCTTACGGCCTTACAAATAAAAACTTATACCGTGGATAATCCTCAGAATAATTTATTCTGTGTTTTGTCTTGTTTAAGCACATGTCAGATGTAATATGTCAAAATAAGACAAAACACGGAATAACTATTCCGAGGTTATTCCTAGGAATAAGTTTTTTATTTGTAAGGCCGTTAGAGGGTAAGCTTAAAATAATGTTTGTCAGTAAGGATTTGTTTATAAGGCATGATTTTATCAAATGGAAAACGTCAGGTTAGTACCTAGGTGAAATCCTAGATGGCGTGACTTTAAAGAGGCGTTGCAAGTTGGCAACACTAAACGTTTCTGAGATGACTTGAGAAGCAGACTGTCAGCGTGCTATAAGTGTAAAACGTTTAGTTAGCATGCTATAAGCGTGAAACGGTTAGTTTAAAGTGACCGTTAGCACGCTATAAGGGTTTAACGTTTACTTCATAGTGTAGACCGAGCGGGAACGTTACTTTTCGTTGGACCGCCGCGCAAGGAGGTTGTCACGCCGTCTCGGGGATCACCACGTTTTTCATCGATCGAAATCTCGTGCATCATTTGTTGATTTTAGACTGCAAGTGGTTTTAAATAATAAAGGAGTCTATCCTTCATCCATACTACGCGTTGTTATTTTAACGATCGCTGCAACTCTTCATAGATAATCAAGAGCATTCTTATCACCGGCGTGAGGCCTCGCCGTCATCAGAAGTGAGATGCAACCAGCCCCAAATCAGACTAGACAATGATGAAAACATGTGGAAAACAATAATGGAGCAACAAAATGAGACTTTGCTCGCGTGTTAGAAGCTGTGAAGAAGCCTTCTGTGTATCAAGGTTGGCCGCATCGCGTCGCGCTGTTTCGCGTCGGACAACAGGGATGCTGCGAGCATTGGGGGTGCTGCGGCGGAGCGGAGCGGTGCGTGGACTTGTGTGTTGTTGGCGTACCTTCTGGAGTTTTGGCTTGTTTTGGTGAGCGTTTTTCTTTTTGTTGTGGCTCGGGAGCAGTGTTCTTTGAAGTCTTTGATTGAGGAGTCTTTTAGTGTCGGATTGGGAGGCGGACGCTTTGACAATGTAGTGCCAATAATGGGTGTAGGGCGGACTAGTGTCAGTAATACTGTTTAGATTTGGCGACTGTTGGGTTTGACTGTTTCCCCATTGAGGTACTCTTTTATGTGCTGCCTGACCATTAATTGAGGTGCGACGTTGTGATAGGTTTATCTGTAAGCATGACCGCTGAGAAAATTCAATTGATAAGACACATGACTGTGGAGGCATGTAGTAGTGTAGTTTTACCTGCGAGTTTTAACGAAATACAAATTGACATTCCTATGGAACATAAACGAAAATTGATTTTTCTCTTGAATTAGTTTAAAGGTTACTTTGTTGACCGCACTCCTAATTCCGCTGCGAATGTGGAGCCTATGCGAATCCGTTTAGGGGACCCTAACAGAACGGTTTGCTGACGTTCATATCGACTGGGCCCGGAGGAGCGAGGGGTGTTTCGTGGTAAAATTGACGAACTTTTGGCTACTAACGTGATACGCCCCAATTCATCCCCATTTGCGAGCCCCATCTTGTTGGTGAAAGAGAAGGATGGCTCAGACCGAGTGTGCGTGGAATACGGAGAGCTTAAGGATAATACGGTGCCTGATGGGTGCCCGCTGCCTTTGATTGCCGGACTGCACGGTAGCTTCTATTTCACAACTTTAGATAAGGTTAGTGGCTATCATCAGGTACCAGTTCATCCAGATTCCGTTGAGAAGTCTGCGTTCATTGCTTCGGAGGGTCATTTTGAAAACGTAATTCGGTCTGCGCAATGCTCCTGTTGTTTTTCAGGGTGTCGTAATAAAGGCTCTTGGTGAGCTTGCCAATACGGACGATATCCTGGTGTAAGGGGGCTCTGATATCGATAAGGCTTTGCATAGGGTTCTAACCATACTTACCACTTTGATGAAGGCTGGGTTTTCGTTTAACTTCAAAATGCTCCTTTCTGAAACAAACGGTGTTCGAAGTCAGCAAAGGTCAGATTAGATCCAACCCAAAGAAGATTGAAGCATTAGTAACCCTTCCACCCCCTGAGATAGTCACTCAGTTGCGCCAGTTCATTGGCCTCGCGATATATTTTAGGCAGCTCATTCCGAAATTTTCGGAAATTATGGCATCTCTCTTTGCATTAACGAGCCCTGTCAAGGGTACCATCAAATGGACCCCTGAACATAAGACCGTGCGGCAGAAGGTTGTTTCGACATTGACTAGTGAGCCAATTCTTACCTTGTTCGATCCTGATAAACCCATCGAGCTTAAAACCGACGCAAGCTCCATCGGATATGGAGCCGTACTGATGCAGGTTCACGAAAGAAGACGTCACGCTGTCGCTTATTATAGCAACGCACGACGGCCGCTGTATCTAAATGCCACTCATACTAGTTGGAAACTCTTAGTGGTCGTCGACTCGGTTGAACATTTCAGGCATTGCCATCACGGGCGAAAGTTTACAGTTGTGACAGACTGTTCTTCTCTTCAAGCTTCTAAGAGGAAGCTCGAATTAACCCCACGGGTTCATCAATAGAGGGCCCTAGAAAAGGTTAGGGATCGGTTTTGGTTTGAGCGCCATGACAAAGTTTGTTCACAGATTTGTTGGCGATTGCGCTGCGTGTCCGGGTCCCATTCTGGTGGGATACGGGCACGGTTCCGCCCAATCCCTGGAATCGCGGTGCCATGGCACATAGTCCATATTGATTCTGCGGGTGGACTGAGCGACGGGAGTGACCGCAAGGAGTGCGCGTTTGTGTTGATCGACACTTTTACTAAGTTTGTTCTGTTGTGTCGCACCAAAGTTATTGACGCGACGGGCAGTGTTAGGGCGCTGAAGTGTGGTGTTTCGTTGTTTGGCGCGCCCATGCGCGTTGTTACTGACCAGGGTGGATGCTTTGCCGGTGTTAAGTTTCGCGAATTCTGCACCTCGCATAGTATTTCACTTTCATGTTGCGACCGGTGGTTCACGAGCGAATGGCTGGGCGGAGCGCACAAGGAGCACGCTCAGAAGTGTGTTGGCAGCTGTGGAAAACAGCGGAGGGGGCTCTTGGCGGCAGTCTGTTCCTGATGTTCGATTGGCATTGAATTGTTCAGTGAATCGTGTTACGGACTTCAGTGTTTTGAAGCCGTTAATAGGAGGGGTGTCCAGACCTCTTGACTTGATGTTTGTGGACGACACTGACTATGACCTTGACCTCTCTAATCTGCAAGAACGTGCTGTGGTCAGCATCGAGAGGAGGGCTCCTTGTGATGGGGACCGATTTGACAATGCGACGGCACAACTCTGAAAATTTCAAGTGGGTGACTTTGTACTGTTGCAAACCGGAGAATGTAGCCGGACTGGCTTGAAAGCAAAATATAGGGGGCCGTTCGGAGTGGCAGAGGTTTTGGATGGTGACGGGTATAAACTCCAAGCCTTGGATTCAGGGCGCACTTACAGGTATTCTCATGGCCGTTTGCGGTAGTGTGCCGGTATGTTGCATTCCTTCTGATGTTGAAACTGTAGACGAAGACCAGGGCTCTGCTTCAAGTTAAGTAGGTAATGTTAAATTTATTTTATGTAAGCATAAGACAAACAGAGTTTTGTTGTGTTCCGTCATGCTTCGGAAATAACGAAGTGTCTATGACACTGTTTATATGGTGTGTGCGCTGTCAGAATTGTTTCTGATGGTATGATATGGTGTGTGCGCTGTCAGAACTGTTTCTGATGGTATGGTATTCCGTTATTGGCCGAAGGTGATGAAGAGTGCTTACTCAAGGTGTGTGCAGTCGTCAGATGACGATAATGGATAATGTGAGTATGCCTGTTACTGTTGTGGAGTAGTGGATGATGTGGTGAGGAGAAGCACTGTTTTAAATAATTAGTCCATCTGTTTGTCTTGTGTTCCTATTGCGATTTTAATTTTAACATGTTTCATCTAAAATCAAATTGTTGTCAGGAATGGCCGAGCGAAACGGTTACTGCTCTTGTGGCTTTCTCTTGCAGATGAGTCACTCGAGGGCGAGTGAACAGCAGGATGGCCGTGTCGAAGCATTCGATTATTTCACATTTGATTAAACCTAAGACTTAACTAAACTCTTAGAGGGTAAGCTTAAAATAATGTTTGTCAGTAAGGATTTGTTTATAAGGCATGATTTTATCAAATGGAAAACGTCAGGTTAGTACCTGGGTGAAATCCTAGATGGCGTGACTTTAAAGAGGCGTTGCAAGTTGGCAACACTAAACGTTTATGAGATGACTTTTGAGAAGTACAGACTGTCAGCGTGCTATAAGTGTAAAACGTTTAGTTAGCATGCTATAAGCGTGAAACGGTTAGTTTAAAGTGACCGTTAGCACGCTATAAGGGTTTAACGTTTACTTCATAGTGTAGACCGAGCGGGAACGTTACTTTTCGTTGGACCGCCGCGCAAGGAGGTTGTCACGCCGTCTCGGGGATCACCACGTTTTTCATCGATCGAAATCTCGTGCATCATTTGTGATTTTAGACTGCAAGTGGTTTTAAATAATAAAGGAGTCTATCCTTCATCCATACGCGTTGTTATTTTAACGATCGCTGCAACTCTTCATGGATAATCAAGAGCATTCTTATGACCGGCGTGAGGCCTCGCCGTCATATAATTTAATACATTGTGTTATTATTTTGTCCATTACAACACTATAACACACATCATGGAAAAACCTTAGAGCTCCAAAAGCCATCATAAGCATTATAAAAGGTTGTCATTCCGTTCGCAAAAAAGCCACCAATATCATTGCTCACAACATCAATTCTGGAAAAGTCTCAAACCCCTGTGGACCACCAAATGTACCAAGAATTTGTAAAAATGATACGCCAAAGGACTGTGACAAAATTAAATACCAAAACTGGCTTCCTTAGTACTGTGACAAAATTAAATACCAAAACTGGCTTCCTTTCCAAGACTGAGAATGGAGAGCAATTTTCAATTAGGTAAAAAAGACTGAACGAGTACATCCGCTTACAAATCATCGCAGCAAACTAATAACCTTTCTTCAAAGAGGAGACTTAATGGTAAAAATAGTCTTGTCACTGTTATGTACTAACATAAATGATTTTAATATCTGTGTTTTTATAATGAGTAATCTGTGGATATTGTCGTCAACCTCAATGACAGACAGTACAGTGGTTATATAGATGTTCATGCTGATGAGAGCTTGGAAATAGTAAAAGTATCAAGTTTGAAGTTTTACTCAAGTAGAGAAGATAATATTGGCGACGAGAAGAAAAAAAAACAGGGAAATATGATTGACTCAATAGAATCACAAAAATCTTCATCAGATTTTTCCACATACATGGAGAATGGCGCGGTTTTTTGTGGTGAATGACGTGAAGGATGAAAAGAAGGTATCATTATTTATTCCATTACTAGGGGCAGACGCCTACGAAACTCTATAAAATTTTATTGGCACCAGACAAACCATACGAATCGGACTACAAAAAACTAGTATTTGTGTTAAATATTCATTATTTTACAAAGAAGTCGGTAATAGCGGAACGATATCGATTTTATTAATGTAATATTATGGAGAGACACAAACACTTAATGACTATCTATGTGCTGAAATTAAAAGTAAAAGCCTCTTCCTGCGATTTTGGTAATTTTTTTAATCAAGCGTTACTAGACGAATTTGTTTGCGGTATTCAAAATGAGAATATAATTAAGAGACTGTTGATAAAGGACGAGATAACATTTGAAAAATCGGTACAAATAGCAGTGAATTATGAAAATTCAGAACAGGGTGTTATAAACATTCAACCCCAATCATCAAATACATTAATAATAAAATGGAAAGATTACATTGTGGGCGTTGTGGAGGACAACATAAATCTACTATTTTATAACATACATGATTTTAATATCTGTGTTTTTATAATGAGTAATTTGTGGAAATTACCGCCAACCTCACTGACAGACAGTACGGTGGTTATATAGATGTTCATGCTGGTGATATCTTGGAAATAGTATAATGTAAAAGTATATCTATCGCGTGTTACAAATATGTGAACTGATCCAAGTTTGTATAGCCAACGAAATCGACGGCTAATCGTTTACCTAGACGATTTTCTAATCGTGAATCAAAACGCACAGGCACTATGATGTGAACAGTCCTAGACTCTTACTACCTTAACTTCTCAATAAATATGGCAAAATCAATTCCAATACCCATGACAGAAACAATATTTCTAGGTATAACCTGAAACACAAAGAATAACTTACAAGGCCTGCCTCAAAAAAAATTGTTTAGCGCAAGCCCAGAAAAAGACCCTGCGAAAATTTATAAAATTGGCAGCAAGCAAAATCAATTCTGGACAAAATGGAATGTGTATCGTTCGTAACACCTTTCGCTCGGCTTCACTGCCACAAGATTTAAAGAGTTGTAAAGCGCTTACCGAAGAACATGCCCCTTCTTCGTTTCGAAGTAAAACCAGAAATCATCCAAGAACTACTTTAGTGGGCGGAAAGTCTAGGACAAAATTCATACATCCTAATGAAGAGTCAGAAATGTATATGGTAACCGATGCTTCGAACACGGGTTGGGGAGCAGAAATAGGGGAGAAATTAGAATCAGGTCTATGGACCACGGAGCAAAAGAAATGGCACGTAAACAAAAATGAGATGTTCTGATTTACAAGATGTTGAAAAGATACCAAAAGATACTTTAAAACAGAAATATTTGAATACAAGCAAACAACAAAACAGTAGTGGCGTAAGTAAGATCAAGAAGAGTCGATAGCATTATTAAATTAAGCGGGAAAGATTTTAATTCTGGCAAAACGCCAAAATATAGAAATAAAGATAGAACATATTCCAGGACAATACAACATAACATCAGATCATCTGTCAAGGGGCAAGAGATTACCAGACTGGCATCTGTCGAGCTCGATACGGGAAATAATATTCCAGAAATGGTGTGTCCCATGAATCGACCTCTGCAACAAAAGCCGCCGCCGTTGTGGGGAAATATGTAACGAGATTCCCACGCAGAGGCAGAATTTGTGGATGCATTCATAAGGAAGTGGAATTACAATCTAGGGTTGATATTTCCCCCTCCGCCATTGATTCCCAGCATTTTACAATACCTCAATCAATATCGAGGATCTTATAACATAAACGTTCCCAGATTGTAAAATGTCTTCCGGAGACTGATCCTCAAGAAGAGTTCTTGACAAACCATTGAAGATACGGAACATCTCATAGATCCACAGACCAATCAGGCACCTCCCAAAACGCAAGATTTAAACTTGGAAGCATAGAAGGTACGGAGTGGGTCCATCTTTGGTCAACAAAGAAAAGCAGATTCTGAAAACTTAATGACGTAAGTCATCTCTTAATACTTATTCATCAGCCTGGAATAGCTGATGCCAGTGGGCTGCAAATGAAAGAGTTTCTATAAATGAGAATCTTTGCTCCTTATGAAAAGATATTGTCATATAGAACTGTCTGCCTACATCAATCCACTGTTACGACATTTTCGAACCTTTAAATGCTAATAAAATATCCAACAGTACAATCATAAAACATATCGTGAAAGGAATCGCATACAGAATTATTCATACACCTCAAGCGAAAGTTTGGATATAAATAAATTACTATCTTGGATACGCCACAGTCCTCCAGAACCTAACAATCTGTTTCAGGTCTTTAGACATTTAACCATTCTATTCCTACTGTCCTCGGGACTCTCCACCTGACTTGACACTTCTCAGGATAGATTCAACTGTAAACTATCTCAAGACTAACAAAAAAAAAAGAATAATCGAAAATGGTTAACAATTTTCGAAGATATCGACGCATAAATATGAAAATGTTGGAATATTGCGACGGCGTATTTTAATACAATCGGACTAACAACAATAACCGATTTATGTAATTTTTTCAAGTGATCTTTTAAAAATGTATACCTTTTCAAATAAAAAAAATCCCAAATCGGCTCAGGCGTCCCCGAGTAATCGACGAACGGAGGCGGGACCCATGAACCAACTCGATCGCACTAGTTGGTACGTAGAATAAAATAGTTTGAATTATAAGCGGGTTCGATTCCCGGGTGAGGCAAGTGAAATTTAGAAAATCTTTGATAGCAGTTTTATTTCTTTTTAAAAATTAAGCAATGTTTTATTTAAGTAAAATTATCTATCTTATGGATTTAAAGTAGTTTCCCTTCAGGGCCCATTGATTTTTTCCACACTATATAACGCAGAGTTGACCGCAACTAGCTGACATGTAGATCATAGGGAAAGACAGCGATAAGGTAGGTAAGTAAAGGAAAGGGGTAGCAAATAGCCGTACACATCTACTTCACCACCATGAACGAGAGAGGTAATCTCAAAAGTTAGGCTGTAGGCAAGACCCAAAATATACATTTTCTACCCTTCTTGAGGAAAATTGATCTATTATTGTAGCTACCACCCCACGGACGCCATTTTGTCAAAGCTTTTGTTTTATTGACGCGTTTTTAAAAATTTTCTATTTTGATTGATTTTTGAAATAGAAAAATATAAAAAATATTTTTCTATTTCAAAAATCATGATGCGGCTAAATTAAGAACTAGTATTTATGGCATCCTATTAGTATATATCAGGGGTGGCCAACCGTTCTGTCGCGGTTTATATTCCAGTCGATAGTTGCAAGGCAAAGAGCATAAGATATAAAAAACTACGAAGAACAGACTGCGCAACGTAATCATTAATTGCTGCGTGTTATATCATTTTGTATTATTTTGTAATAAATTTAATTTTAAAATAAAAAATTATTACATAATTGTATACTAAACTTAACTGATTCATTTAAAATTTGAAGAAGTATTGTAATTGGTGATCTACCAATTACTTACTTCTTCAAATTTAATTTTTTTTTACCCAGGGTTTTGTATGTAAACAGTAGGTCTTGTGTCTAATCAAGTTTACCAACCCTGCTCTATAGTAATATTCGATACATAGGTTTTCATGGTATGTATCATTTAATGGCTGCAACTGTATTTATTAATAAAATATTTGGAGTTTAGCTCGAATTGGATTCGATATTTAGTTTACAACTTGACCACTCGAGTTCCGCCCGCTGGGTATTGAGGGCGTGGTATGGCCAGAAGTTTATTGGGAAGCGGGCGACAGGCAACTTTTGCGCATAGACAATCGTACGCGATCATTACCTGAAATAAATGGAACGTGGAATTAATGCAATGTTAGCCAGCGCAGTATGCTTGTGATTCAAGGAGTTAGACTCTAGGGATGTATGATGTTCCAAATAAGGTTATGTCAGTGTTAACGCCTACGTCGTATTAATAAGCGTTATTCGACGCGTTAAAAATAACGCCAAAAACATTGGTTATATGTGCAGAACTTTTATAACTGTTTGTGATTGGGTCTGCACTTAGAGTGAATTGATTAGCACTTAATTTTAAGATTTTGTTTGTGTAAGACTTGTTAGTTGTCCTTAAATAAATTAATAAACTTTATACCAATTTAGCGCTAAATCGCGTTTATTAACACGTTACGACGCAGATAAAGCTGTAGCAAGATGGGGACCCAAGCCGGCCTTGCCTGATCGCGGTCGCATCCGGCAATCCACACTGGACTTAGATAATGCCAGATTAGCGAAATCTCTTTATTTACGGAGGCCTTAGCCCGGAAATCATAAACCTATAAACCGGTTAGAAATTCTTCATCTTGATATCTCGAGGTATTTTCGAATATTACGTCATATAACAATTTTAGAATACCGAAAAAATACTCAGGTATTAGAAATTGACAAACCTCGAAATGGACATAGTGCGAAGCGCGCGCCTCGGCTACTTGGCCGAGTCCAACTCCCTGAACGCGTAGGTGACCTTCATGATGGCGAGCCAGAGAGCCTCGTCGTCGATGTCCTGGTGCACCGTCAGCCGCAGCGTGCGCTCGTCGAACTCCGTCGCCTTCACGATCACGCCTTCATCGTCCGCGGTCTTGCAGTCACCCTATTGGCAGTAGACAGACACCTTTTTGATGTGTATCGCCAGTGTAACGTGTGATGTAGCCACGGGGAAGAACTTATTCCTCGTGATTACACTACGATAGAGATCAACTCTCAATTATTATCGATAAAACACAAGGGACTGTTTTTACGGGTACGATACGTCCCTCTGTCCAAGTAAATCCATCTGGATAACATCTCATTTCAGATGACAGGTGTCAAAATTAGAACACCCTCATTTCGTGAACTATTGAACCTAGAACAATGGTGTCTGGCAAAATGAAAGAGGTCGACGAGATCGTAATTTCGGATGACAGATATCAAAATTAGAATGCCCATAGTTATCCATATCTCACATAGACATAAGATTTTCGCTAAGCTCATCCTTAATCTATCTCGTAAACATTAACGACTTAATCAAAGGGCTTTGTATCTTTCGTCCCAGTTGCCATCCGCCTTTTTTTTTTTCAAAATGGCGGCCACGCATAATACCGAGTTATAAGCTGTGAAAGTGTTGAAGAAGTACCTACATCTTTGATAGCATATAAATAGGAAACGTAACGTTTTACGAGATTTTGTCAATCCATAATTGTATTGATGTGGACTATACAATTATGGATTTATTAGGAATTTATGCGTGGCCGCCATTTTGAAGAAAAAACATAATGACGGATGGCACCTTAATACTCAATCTCCCTTATGGCTCTTTGTCTCTGTAAAATAAAAAAAAGACCTATCTTTGGCAAAATGAAAAAAACTCGATAGAGTTGCTTTTCGGATGACAGATTTTATCAAGCTCTTCAAAGAAACAATATGTTTTATTTGAAGGATAATATTTTACATAAGATCTATTTTAAAATTTCTTTAAAAAATTTGGAATCGCACCAATAATACGTTTCATTTGTGCAGTCAGTGTCAGGTCGTCTTTTGTAATGTCTTCTTTCCTTCATTTGTGAACGCCTTGTATGGTGTGATGTGAAGGATAGTAGGTAATTACATTCACCGCCATAGACTAGTTTTGGTTCACATATTTATTAAGTTTTCAATTAAAACTGTCATTTAATTTCGATCATTAAAAACACACGTTACCGTTCGTGTGACCGGTTCACGTATACTACACCCTATTAAAGTCCGATCGAGAGAGGTGTGGTAGAGCACGTTGCCCCGTTGGACGAGTGATTGCCGCGCTCCACCTGGAAGTTCGCGCCATACCTGCGTCTCCTCGTGGCAGACCTGCGCCAGGCGGGACACCGCGGCGCCCGCCGTCAGCTTGCTGCCCGCGGGGATGCGCACCAGCACTATGTTGGTGTGCTGCTCCGACGGCTCCACCTGGAACGACCGCAGCTGCAGCCCCTGGATCACTGCGCACACCGGAAACACCATTGCCGATAGAGCACAGCTCGGAACGCGAAAACAATTTTAAACACACACAACAGACGTGCTCTTGGCCCTTATGTCAGCCGATGGAAGTGAAATCGAAATTCACCAGGTGGGTTATTGTCTTAGGCCGTAGCCACACCGCAGGTGGCACGCTTAGCGGCAAGAGGTTAGTTGGTCGCTTAGATGACGCATCGCAGTGAACCAAACACTGCATGCTATGCGCGCGGCCTCACCGCTCGTTTAGCGGGACGCTTGGCGCCTCGATAGCAGCTTAGCGGTTAGCGAGGCAAACGGACGCGTCGGTTATTTGCTTGGATTACTAGTAGGGTTGCCACCTGTACTTTATTATAAAGTATTGTACGTTATTTCGGGTAATTGTACTCTATACTTTATGCCAATAATAAAGTACGGAAAAATACTTTATTTTGCGAGATTTGATTTCTCTAGGATTCATTTAATATTAAATATACAAAAAAAAGTGAATTGTAAGAATGTTTGCGTAATACGGAACGAAAGATGTAGAGCTTGACAGAAGCTCATTCCTGAAGAGAACTTAACCGCAAATGTCAACACTGTTATGTCAAGGTCTTTATTAAAATTTTTCTGTTTTGTTTGATTGATTGAGTGCAATAAAAATTAACGGAAAACATATGTTTAAGCATAATAGTACTTTATTTTGACACAATGTACGTTTTTTTTCAACCTTTAATATCCAATGTACTTTATTTGGACAAAAAAAAGGTGGCAACCCTAATTACTAGGATGCATTGTGCAGGAATTGATTGAGAATAGCCTCTGTTTATAAAAACAAACTTGTGGACTCCTTCCCATACGTTATATAAAAATGTGGGTGTGTTAAAAAATTGTGGCAAGAAGTAACCGATATTCTACAATTGTTTTGCAGGTATGTTATTATTATATTTTACTTTTTTTGTATAAAATTTCGAATTCTCCTTTAGTAGACCTCAACATATTAATATCACGTACTTACTCAACATGTTCGAGGTCTCTTTTAATTTTTTCTAGAAAATTGCTTCTTAATTTCGAAGTAATCGAAGTTCGATTACTTCGAAATTAAGAAGCAATTTTTTACAAAAAATTAAAAGAGACATTATACTATAACAAATTAAATATGTCTACAAATACACTTTAGATCATCCAGGCGCACGCTGTCAGTGTGGCCACTATCTATCGAAGCATTTTGACCACTAAGCCTGCCTCCTAGCTAACCTCTAAGCCTGCCACCTCCGGTGTGGCCTTTGCCTTAGAAAAAATCTACCACGATCGCCTTCCATTTGACTACCATTGCGCCGTGAACACAAGACTCTGCGCCGACATCCTTTTATAAAGGAGCGATGGATGGACGGCTACTGTCAAATTGTAAGCGATCGCGATCGATTTTTTCTTAGACAATAACCCCATTGGTTTTTAAGTTTAAACATTTAAGCAAGCATGTTACTTCAGTTATAATTCAGTTGCGGCTAGGCCATAATTGCTCACCCGTATTTTTAGCAAAATTACGAATACGAGACAATTTAATCTGTGAATGTGGACTAGATGAAGGGTCAGTAGATCATATATTTTTAACTGTTCAAGCCACCAATTTTCCTTATATCATTATTTACCAAAATCAGTTCCCCGACCAGTTAATATAAATTTTCTGCTATTCCATATGACAAAACCGATATTAAATGTTCTTGCTAACTTCATTGAAAAATATAAGATTAAATTATAGTCACAAAATTAATGATTCTTTAAACATTCCAATCTCATTTACTGCTTCACTTCCTATAATAAATACTAACCACCCCCACCGGCTATTAGTTTGCTAGTCCTATGTCTTGTTCTCCTTACTAACCCACAAAGTAACTTAAAAATATTTTTATGTGCTTTGTCCGCAGGTAGCCCAACCGAGTAACCGGCTTGAGTAAATAGTCAACTTCATTTTCCTACATTACGTGTCTTTTTCGAACTCGACATTGGCGGAATTGTCGCACACGTAGTGACAAAAGCCATTATCACAAAAAAAAAAAACCCCTTTGGATTCGTCCACAAACGAGGAACTGGCTATCATCTTTCTAACTGTCGGAACTCAGCAATTGTTATTAACGTTGTTATTATGGCGACAAAGAAAAATCATCTGATGATGTGGATAGTTTATACGTTTCAACAGCTTAAATAGTTCTGATTCTTTCAGAGGCAAATTTTTGGTTATTTCTTTTATAATAATAAAAGTCTTTCTTCACGTGTCCATTACGCCCACAATGATGACTTTTTTCAAATTGGTGTCTATTCTGTATTTTATATATTTTATTGTTTTGGTGAGTAGACGAAGGCATCTTTTTTTAACTTTCTTTTATTGGGCCGGTTAATGTTTACACTGAGAATTTTGGAGCTTATGTCAGAATTTTCACTTTTAAGTTTAATTTCGTGATCTAATAATCTGGTTTTAACGAGAGCAGTCCGGTTGCTTTTCTCCCATGCATTACTTCGGGCTTGTGGAATCGGTTCGTCTATGTCTCTTAAAATTTCCATCTCACTCAATAGAGAACGGTGGCAACCCTAATTACTAGGATGCATTGTGCAGGAATTGATTGAGAATAGCCTCTGTTTATAAAAACAAACTTGTGGACTCCTTCCCATACGTTATATAAAAATGTGGGTGTGTTAAAAAATTGTGGCAAGAAGTAACCGATATTCTACAATTGTTTTGCAGGTATGTTATTATTATATTTTACTTTTTTTGTATAAAATTTCGAATTCTCCTTTAGTAGACCTCAACATATTAATATCACGTACTTACTCAACATGTTCGAGGTCTCTTTTAATTTTTTCTAGAAAATTGCTTCTTAATTTCGAAGTAATCGAAGTTCGATTACTTCGAAATTAAGAAGCAATTTTTTACAAAAAATTAAAAGAGACATTATACTATAACAAATTAAATATGTCTACAAATACACTTTAGATCATCCAGGCGCACGCTGTCAGTGTGGCCACTATCTATCGAAGCATTTTGACCACTAAGCCTGCCTCCTAGCTAACCTCTAAGCCTGCCACCTCCGGTGTGGCCTTTGCCTTAGAAAAAATCTACCACGATCGCCTTCCATTTGACTACCATTGCGCCGTGAACACAAGACTCTGCGCCGACATCCTTTTATAAAGGAGCGATGGATGGACGGCTACTGTCAAATTGTAAGCGATCGCGATCGATTTTTTCTTAGACAATAACCCCATTGGTTTTTAAGTTTAAACATTTAAGCAAGCATGTTACTTCAGTTATAATTCGGTTGCGGCTAGGCCATAATTGCTCACCCGTATTTTTAGCAAAATTACGAATACGAGACAATTTAATCTGTGAATGTGGACTAGATGAAGGGTCAGTAGATCATATATTTTTAACTGTTCAAGCCACCAATTTTCCTTATATCATTATTTACCAAAATCAGTTCCCCGACCAGTTAATATAAATTTTCTGCTATTCCATATGACAAAACCGATATTAAATGTTCTTGCTAACTTCATTGAAAAATATAAGATTAAATTATAGTCACAAAATTAATGATTCATTAAACATTCCAATCTCATTTACTGCTTCACTTCCTATAATAAATACTAACCACCCCCACCGGCTATTAGTTTGCTAGTCCTATGTCTTGTTCTCCTTACTAACCCACAAAGTAACTTAAAAATATTTTTATGTGCTTTGTCCGCAGGTAGCCCAACCGAGTAACCGGCTTGAGTAAATAGTCAACTTCATTTTCCTACATTACGTGTCTTTTTCGAACTCGACATTGGCGGAATTGTCGCACACGTAGTGACAAAAGCCATTATCACAAAAAAAAAAAACCCCTTTGGATTCGTCCACAAACGAGGAACTGGCTATCATCTTTCTAACTGTCGGAACTCAGCAATTGTTATTAACGTTGTTATTATGGCGACAAAGAAAAATCATCTGATGATGTGGATAGTTTATACGTTTCAACAGCTTAAATAGTTCTGATTCTTTCAGAGGCAAATTTTTGGTTATTTCTTTTATAATAATAAAAGTCTTTCTTCACGTGTCCATTACGCCCACAATGATGACTTTTTTCAAATTGGTGTCTATTCTGTATTTTATATATTTTATTGTTTTGGTGAGTAGACGAAGGCATCTTTTTTTAACTTTCTTTTATTGGGCCGGTTAATGTTTACACTGAGAATTTTGGAGCTTATGTCAGAATTTTCACTTTTAAGTTTAATTTCGTGATCTAATAATCTGGTTTTAACGAGAGCAGTCCGGTTGCTTTTCTCCCATGCATTACTTCGGGCTTGTGGAATCGGTTCGTCTATGTCTCTTAAAATTTCCATCTCACTCAATAGAGAACGTATTCTAAATTCCCATATGCTGTATTTTGCATCATCGAATTCTTTTATATTTCTCATTTTTTAGTTTTTTTCGAAAAGTTGGCAATCTAACATTCTCTAACATGTCTAACATGAACACGTCAGACGAAAATTTTGAATTTTTGAAAAATTTCACGAAATCACAATATGAAAAACAGGTCTCTGGGCCCATAACCTATTGAATAGTAGCGACTAATCTATATAAATAAAAATGGATCTTCGAAATGTATGTACGCCCATAACTTTCGAACGACAGCACCAAATTGGATGATTCTAGGTTTCATGTATTCGTTATTGTTAGGACAAGGTTTGTGTAATATAAAAATTACAATAATTGGGATGATGACTGAATTCTAATTTTTACGTCTCGTCATTAAACATTAAAATACCGTGGAAAAAGATGCAGTCCTGTGAAATTAGAATTAAAATCGGCTTAGAAATACATTAGATACAAGCATTTTAAGTTGTTAATTTGAAGGCGATTAGACAGAGAGATCCGACATCAATCATGACGTCATTGTTGAGTACGGCCATATAAACTTCTTGTAAATTGCCGTTTTGCTAGAAAGAGATGGAGAAAAATCTTTACTACCTTATATCTTGGTTGTTTTTATAGTTATTCGAAAACCGATTTTTTCTTTCTGTTTATTATATGAATGAGCTTCTATTAAAGCAAAAAAAAAATTTAGTCATCTAGCCTATTCAAACAAACATTTCAGTCATTTAGTTAAAAACATGGTACGCCGGGTCAGCTAGTATTGAAATAAAAGGATATGTTTAACCGAATTATCTGTTTATTATTTAGAAACGAATAAACCATCCACATCATCAGATTCAGGTAGCCGCCTCTGTGAATTACGCCTCAGTAGCATTCGTTTTCGAGAGTTATTGTTAGTTAACCGGTAACTAACTCAACACTTTTGTCACCATTGACTCATCAAGAAATTGTAATATGAATACATCGCACCACGAAAGGAGTATACAAGTGACAAAAGCAGTTTTTATGGATACGCTAACGATCCTAGAGGTCTGGAATTCGACTGCCTATAGCAGCAGAAGATTTTCTTCTCGGTCTGGTTGGTGGTAAGACTTCCAAGCCCGCCTGACTAGCTACCACCGTCTTACATCAGTTTGTCGCCATAATACCAATTGGAATTTCTTCTATGAGTTCCATTGGAGAATCTATTATTGTGTTTAGAAAGAATAAGACATTAGAATTAATAGAGAACATCACTTATTCGGTTTATTTCCGTTTAGAACTGGATAGTGTTGTAATAAAAAGTGTTTTTATAACCTCGTAACAATGTTAATAGCATTGATGTGTTCCGACAATTAGCGGAGGTAGATAGTCAGTTCCTCGGTTGTTGGGGAGTCCAGGTGAAGGTGAGGTGAGAGGTGAGATGAAGGCGAAGGGCATTCCTATTGCCTGTAACGCTACCAACCAGGCGAGGTCAGAAGCCCTAGCACCACCTTTTAACAAGGCTGTCCTCTTGGATATGACATAGGACTGGTACACCAAAGGCCTTAAGCTTCCCCGTATCCAGCTTAACTCAAGAAACTCTTTGCCCTTACTGAGGGCCTATTCAGGATCCTGGATCCCGGGTCAGTTGACCGAACAAAATACAATAGGGTGCAGAATGGAGATTAAACTGACACTTGAAGCTTTACTGTTATGTGAATAAGAGACAGAAGAAAGATGTTTTTAATTTTTTATATCTATTTACGCTACAGATCATGTGTATACAAGGCGTGCTTAATGTCATAAGCAATTCCTTTCAGCAGAGCTTAGGGCGATTCTGGGTCTCGAAGTTTTTATGGCGAAATCAGTAAAAATTGTGTCAATATTGGACAAAAACCGATTTCTGTAACGGCTAGGCACAATTTCGCCGATCTCCTATATTCAAATGTTATTGGCACTGTTTCTTGCACTAATATGTTGGTATAATGCCAAACAAAACCGCCTTTAAGGCGACCAACCCTTTTCCTTCCCCGAGTGCATGTACAGCCGGCTTCAAAAGTAGAGAAGCATTTTGAGCAGATTTAGTACCATGTCACACCAACTATTCCTTTTATTTAGAATGGTGGCACCATTTTATTTTATTTAATAGGTAAATATAACAGGTTACAATCACAACTATATAACAAACGCTTACACAAGGATCCTGGACAAGACTATAACCCACTACATATGTACACAGTGGTGTTATTCATGTAAACACTACAAAATAAAAAATAGATTAAACAAATTAAAACTAAACAATTATACTATGTAAAAATTATATATATAGAAGATGAACAGTACACAAGCCATGAAAATCATTAGTACCTATGGATACTATCTCATAGCAAGATAATTGTTAATAGTTGGTATGTCATGATACTAAAATGTTTATCTACTTTTGAAGCCGGCTGTACATAAATGTTGTATGTAGAAAAGGGAGATGTGGTATAGTAGTACCACGTTTATATGTTACACCGATGTACCTGCGCAGAAGTCTCATTTTCTGATTCTGGGCGAGATAGAATGAAATTCTGACTTTGGTGACTTGAAATCTTAACGCAAACGCAATAAAGTCTATATTTTAACAGTGTCGGCACATTAGGTTACTTTCCTCTGCGCAGTCGAATTTTGCTGATGTAAGTTATTAGTTAAAAGTGATGGTCGCACTGTACGTACCTAGCGCGAGCCGCTTCGCCCTTGCGTGGTCGAGCCCCAGCCGCGGCACCACCTGGTCCAGCGCCACGCAGCACGCGGCGGCCAGCACGCCCGCCTGACGCATGCCGCCGCCCAGCATTTTGCGCATGCGACGAGCCCTACCACCGACGCGGTTGGCGTTGTAGTGTTCCAGGAAGGTTCTTATAGGATTCTAATGGCCAATTTCGCTTACCTTGTCATAGCTTAGGATAATTTTAAGTAGCATGCTGTCACATCTTTTCATTAAAGACAAGAATTGACAGCATACTACTTAGGATTGTCCAAAGCCTAAGACTTTGTGAAATTGGCCATAAGTACATTAATGTGCAATTTGGAAGGAAACTTGTATAATTTAATAATAACTATTAACTGCACTACAAATATTTCAATAAAGTTAAAAAGAAAGACCTACGTCAGTTGATATGAGAAGACCAGACTGAGCCCTGGGGGGTTATTGTCTAAGAAAAAATCTATCACGATGGCCTTTAATTTGACAGCCATTGCGCAGTCAACATAAGACTCTTCACCGACTTCCTTTTATAAAGCAGTGATGGGTGTTCTGCGATTGTCAAAGTTGAAAGCGATTGCGATAGATTTGAGTTATCAATCAAGGGGCAGAGTTGTCTGCATGATTACCTCTATCTTACCCATAGACTTTAATGACGTACTGACAGCTCATTAAAATGTGACCAATTTTGATTTGTCGATGTGTGCGTTCATTAGATGAGTGCACACGCATTTCCAATATCATCGACTAGGTATCGATAAATAGTGTATGTAAAGCTTGGTAAAAAAGAGTGGGATGCGGTGACAGATGGAACTAAAAAGCGATTTCCGTAAAAAAATACTTGTTTCACAACTAGATAGATACTAGATAGAAAGTTTGATTTATTTAATGAAAAACGCTAGAAATAAAGGCGACCACGCTGTAATTAGAAACAACAAATTGTTTATTAACGGAAAGGAGTACGTACCCATCAACTCATCAACACGTGACCATAACCTCACTCAACGCACTATTTCACAACCACAAAATAAACAGTCACCGGATCAAGATAGCACCGCCACTGAGACACTTCTGGGTGACAACTCCACCAGTAAACATTCATTTCAGAGCACATTTCGCGACACAGCATATTAAAATTATATTCCAAAACCTGCAGAGTATGTTCAACAAGCTTGATGCACTTGAGATATTTTTGGAAGATCAATCTAACTGCTTAGCCTTATGCGTTTCGGAGACATGGCTCACAAAAGACAAGGCCACAATCGTCGCATTCGATCAATATCACCTGGCAGCATGCTACCACCGAGTGAACTATAACGGCGGCGGAGTTTGCATTTTGTTGAACAACAGTGTCGAATACATTGAGCGTTTAGAGATTATGGATATGTCTATTGAATATGTTATAGAGATTTGTGCAGTGGAATTTGTGAATATTAATGTTTTGTTGATAGTTTTATATTGGAATAGTAGAAGGCCAGATATTTTTTATAATCAGTTAAAAAAAATGCTCGAATATATTACGAAAAAATTTCCTCAAAAAAATATAATAATAGGTGGCGATTTTAATGTAAACGTGTTGGAAAAAAATAATAAGTCAATAGAATTGTTAGATTTTATGTTGGAATACAATTTTAAACAGCAAATTAAATCTCCTACACGTATTGTAAAAAACTCGTCCAGCTGTATTGACTTAATATTTACAAATTTTGACGAAAACTTAAACACTTTAGTTACTAATTTTGGACTTTCAGACCATAGCAGCACAATACTTCATATTAAAAATAGCTTCCAATGTCAAACTCTTAAAACTAATTTGCTACATTATACAATAAAAAGGATTTACAATGACAAAAATATAAATACATTCAAAAATAACCTCCAAAAAATAAATTGGCAAAATACCATTTTAGAGACTAATAACGTTAATGAAAACTATACTATTTTCAGCAATATCTTATCTCAAATACTTGAGGAAAGTATTCCTAAAAAACGTATTAGAATAAATAGCACACAAGGAAAGAAAGGATGGCTTACTAAAAGTATAAAAAAATCATGTAAGAATAAACGACTTTTAAAAATTCATGCTACACATTCAAAAAATAAAACTTTAAGCAATTACTACAAACGATACAGCAAAATACTAAAAAATGTAATTTTGAAAGCAAAGAAATTGAATTCTATTAATAAAATGGAAAAATCGACCAATAAAATAAAATGTATGTGGCAAATTATAAAAGAACGTACAAAAAAATACAGCCTTAGAACGAATATATCATTGCGTATCAACAATGTTCTAACGTCAGATCCTCAGTTAGTGGCAAATACTTTCAATAAGCATTATGTATCGGTCGGCGACTCTCCTCGGACAGACGGCGCGAAGCAGCCACGCGGTAGGCCCGTGCTTAACCCCACTGAGAATTCTCTTTTCTTGCGGCCAGTCGAAACACGTGAGGTTTTAACGATAATACGACGCCTTAAAAATAAATCAAGTTTCGGGGTAGATGAGCTACCTCCTACACTTATTAGGAAATGTGCAGAAATATTGTGTATCCCTATAACTATTCTTATAAACCAATCTTTTTCGGAGGGACTATTTCCCGACCAGTTAAAAACTGCAATAATTAAACCAATATATAAAAAACATACTAAGACAGACCTAAATAATTACCGCCCCATTGCTCTCTTACCTGCCATCTCAAAAATATTTGAAAGGGCTATGTTCACGCGACTTTATTCTTTCTGCGAAAAGTATAAGATTTTTGACAATTCTCAAAATGGCTTCAGGAAGGGAAGGTCCACAGTTTATGCCACATTCCAATATATGAATGAAGTTTTAAAAATATTAAATAACAAAAAATATGCAATCGGTATTTTGTTTGATATGGCAAAAGCATATGAACGTGTAAAATTTGACATATTATTAAGTAAATTATATGAAGTAGGAGTACGGGGTACTGCCCATGATTGGTTTAGATCCTTCTTAAGCAATCGTAAGCAATATGTCCAGATCGACAGTGTTGATGAAGCAACACAGCTACTCTCCAGGGTCACATCGGAGGAACTGCCAGTGAGAGGTTCCATTCCGCAGGGTAGTGTTCTTGGTTGTATATTGTTTTTATTATACATAAATGACCTTCCCAAAATTCTAGACGACACATGCGTAATGTTTGCTGACGATTTCTCGCTGTTATTTTCAGTGGATAATGGCGGAGATATAGATGGAAAATTATCTACTACTATTAATAAAATAGTCAATTGGATGAACGATCATAATTTGGAGATTAATTTTTCTAAAAGCAAAATCATGCAATTTAGACCCTATCAAAAACCTAAACTAGACATAAATTTTTCATTTAATAACGTTACATTAGAATGCGTTCCATCGTTTGAATTGCTGGGAATAATAATAGACTCAAACATAAATTGGAAATGTCATATTCAAAAAATAAAAACCAAACTTTCTCAATTTACGTATGCTCTGAGAGAGCTTAAAAAATCAACCAATTTAAAAATTGCTCTTTCGGCTTACTATGCGTATGCACATGCGTGGCTTAACTATGGTGTAATATTGTGGGGAAATAGCACAGATATACACGACTTGTTTGTTCTTCAAAAAAAATGTATAAGAATTCTTACTAACATCAAACAAATTGACAGCTGTAAACCTCATTTTACAAATCTGCGTATACTTACCCTTCCATGTATATTTATTCTAGAGATATGCAAGTTCGTACGAAAATACTTTCATTTATATACAAAGGAAAGCGAAGTTCCTCAGCATAATATACCGCGATATAAAAATAATTTAAGGCAAATATATTCAAGACTAGCTCTGCAATCGTCAAGCTCCTACTGTATGTCTATAAAAATTTATAATAAATTGCCCGAGTATATAAAAACGAATATAATGGCAAAAAATTTATTAAAATGTTGAAGGATTTGCTACAGAAAAAAGTATACTACTCTTTAGAAGAATACCTGAATGATAAAAAGAAATAATTTTATTTTCACTGATTTAATTTGATTTATTAGAATTTTTATTCAATTTATTATTTGATATGATTTTATTTTACTCGACATAGTTTTATTTTATTTGTTTCATATCATTTTAATTTTTTGACTTTATGTTAAGGAATAAATTTATTAAGTAATTATTTGGTTTGACATATATAATAATTAAAATGACTCTAATCAATTACCGAATTCTGTATAACTTGACATTGCTTAAATATATAATAATATACATCTTTTTTTTATTTATTTTTTTACTTTAATTTTATTATTTTTCGGACATGAAATAAACTGTATAAGTGATAATTAAAATTACTACAATCAATTAGCGTATTCTATATTATTTGACTTTGAAGAAATATATTATAGTATTTTTTATTATTATTTTTCGGAGTTAATTATATGGGTAGTTATAAAAAAAAAATTTGACATTTTGTTATAATGATACTTTACTGGACTTAATTTATTTAATTGTATTTGATTCATCATATTTACTACACACATCATATTTACTACACTCTGACATATTTCATTTAATTAGAAGTTAAAAAATCAAAATTACCATAATCAATTACCTTATTGTATTTAACTTGACATCAAATATATATATATATTTTATTAATATGACAAAATGGTACTACTTAAAATGTTGACGCCTAATAACTCTGATATTATTTTATTTTATTAACGCCTAATTTTATTGACGAATTATAATGGAGTAATAATAATTAGTGAAAGCAAATTAATGCATCGAAAATTGTATAATGTCTGCCCTTCTCTATTCTAAATTGCAACACCTCAGCGAGGTACATATGTTTAAATACATCCAAAACATTTGTAATGCAAAAATAAATAAATAAAATAAAATAATGAGACCGCCACTACTTAATTTTCCAAATGTTATTTGAAAATCACTTAACTCTTTTGAAATTGTCTTAATTTTCGTGTTTTTTTTTGCGAAACTGTACCAGTGGCGCCCTCGTTTTTTCTCTACTCTTTTTTGCCAAGCCGTATGATAGGATAAGATGCAGATGGTAATAAGGTATATAAGTAGGCAATATTAAATAACATACCTCAAACAAACATGATATATAAAAATATATAATTACTTGCGTAACATATAACTCGACGCAAATAATATTTTTTTATGTTTAGATATATAACTTCATAGGATTACTGCATAGTTGGTAGAAAAGTTTGTCCTATAGAGTCGGAGTGGTTGAGGAACTGATGGTAGTTACCGCTTGCGGTCCTATTGTTAAGGCAAAAAACTCCCTCTTTTGTTTCTAAGACGTTCATGTGGCATGGATAAACATAACGCTCATACTTAACAATACAGATTAAAGGCATTTTGGAGTCAAGTCTAGTAATTGTGTACCGATGAGCTTGGTTCCTCCAAGCTTCGATGCCATATTATGTCGTAAGTCCAGTGTTGGATCACGGACTATTATTATGAAACAGCTGGTACAAATTCGTGTAATAATCATAGTCATGTTAACGAATAATTATATCAGCAGCCTACATTAGATATTAATACTTATTGATGTTAATTGTTATCTTGGAACCTTCTTGACCTAAGGTTAAATATTAATAGATATGCAAGTATCATGCGATAACAGAATGTAACTGAACGTAATGTAACATAATTCAATTTCGTATTAGAAATTTCAGTTATTAGGATTTCCTATATGCAGGGACCGGAAAACCCGTTCATTTGCTTAAGCCGTTCGAAAGGGTAACCCATTCGTATGGTAACCCAGTGGGCTCGGTAAGCCGTTCAACAGGTTTCCCAACAATAACGATAACCCGTAAAATAGGGGTTACCACCCACAACAATAATTTACCGCTTACCCAATCTTAAAGGTTTTTAGTGTTTATGCGCTTAACCGCATACTGTTCGGGTTAGGGTAACCCTTTCCCTCACGCACACCGAGCGATTGAAATAGCACTGCGGGCGCAATAACGCCAGAGTTCGGTTGCGACCTTCGGCAAATATGCGGTGCAAAAGCAATCTACACGCGATATACCTACCTAAGGTCTAAAATATTTTTTACAAATTAATCAGCGTTTAGAACGGTAACCCATTTGGGGGTTTTTGATATCGGTTAGCGGTAACCCGAATTAATTCAATCGAAGGGATTAATGTGTAAACCGGTAAGCCGTTTGAAAGCTTACCGTAAGGCAAAGGGTTTAAAAATCCAGCATTATAAAATACCCCATCAAAACCCTAAGGTTACCGGCTATAACGGTAACCGGGTCCGGTCCCTGCCTATATGAATTCCTAGGTGTCGAGCAGCGCCGAGCATACGGGCTATCAGCTCCTTGCTAACAGAGGACCCTGTCCCACTCAATGCCGAGGACCCTGTCCAGCTCAAGAGTAGGTGCCGAGTAGCCGAGCCCCGAACTCACGGGCGTCAGTTCAGCCCTATGGTAACTTAGGACCGCAGTCTCACTCACTGCTCTATGAAGTGACAGGTGCCGAACAGCATTGAGCCGATTTGAGCCTATAGGCGGTGAGTTTCATGGTGACACAGGACCGTTGCCTCGCTCATTGCGTGCTGAGTAACGCAGAGTCCAAAGGCGCTGTCCCTTGCTAACTCAGAGCCACTATCTAATTAATAGGTTTATGAAGTGGTAGGTGCCATGCACCACTGAATAGATTAGTTCCTTGCTGACAGAGGACCGCTGTTTCACCACAGCACTATATAGTGTAGGTGCTGGGCAGCACCGAACCCATGGGTGCTTAGAACTTTTCTAAATTGAACCACCCTCTATTTCTTTGCTCTATGGAGTGGTAGGTGCTGAGCAGCCTTGAGCCCACGGACTCTTTGCTCCTTGCTAACTCAGGGCCGCTGTCTCACTTACTGCTTTATGAAGTGGTAGGTGCCGAGCAACACTGAGCCCATGGGTCCTCGGCTCCTTGCTGACACAGGACTGCTGCCTCACTCAATGTAGGTGCCGAGTAGCGCCGAACCCACAGGCTCTCATCTCCTTGCCAACTCTGTGGTACTCACTGCTCTATGAAGTGATAGGTGCCGAGCAGCGCCGAGCCCACGGGCGCGCTCAGCCCCTTGCTGAAGCACACGGACACGCTGTCGCAGTCGCGCACCACCCGCGCCGGCGGCTCCTTCAGGTACTCGCACGCGTTGAACAGACGAGCGCCGTCCATGTGCAAGGGGATGGAGCGCTTCTTGCAAATCGCCGCCAGCTCCTCGATCCATTGCAACGGTAGCACCTATGTATTTGCTGAATGTTAGCGCTAATTAAGCTTGCCCCTTTTAATATTTACCAAATTTCGTAGTAAATCAAGCAATAATTATTGTTGACGGCTTAAACATTTAGCACTTCCACTTAAGGCAAGGCCAGTTTGCTTTAAAATCTACTTGTTTAGGGGGTTTGATTAATGCATTGGAATATGCTTGCATGGCGGAATGTTTTTGTTTGTGAGCCTGGCAAAGCAATTAAGCTTTACCAGGCTCACAAACAAAAACATTTCTACTACATATTAATATTTCTATTGATTTTTGGTGTACAACATTTATTAAATATCTAACTGGTTATTGGGTTAGAATGAAATTACGAAATTGACAAAATGGAGGTTTATTTTAATGGTTGTCACCATTAAAATAAACCTATTATATACAGAATTATAAACTATTATATACAGAATATATTATATCAGATTATATATAGAATATTTTACAGAGGTACTAAGCCGTTTCTTGTGTTTCTGTCTGCTATTGCATGCTCATGATTAATTTTTTTAACCTTTTTTGTGTTTCTAAGTTACTTTGTCAGCCTAGTTAGTTTTGTGTTCAAACATCAAACTTATTGTCTTAATTTGTTTGGGTAAGAGTAACACAATCTCACACAAAGTTTTATGAAATATAAGTAATATTTTAACTGTGAAAAAAACTCACCTTCCCACCACAGTAATTGTGAGTATTTTCGATAGCGACAAGGGAAGTACAAGGGGAGTGTATGTCATCGCCCCTGATCCGGCTTTCAAGTTCCTCGAGGTCGAATGTACCATCATGCTTGTTGTTGAGAGTAGATAGGAGAACGCCAGCTAAGTGAGCTCCACCACCTGGGAACATTACCATCAGGATGTTGTAGGGGTGTGTAATGTTTGATATAAATACTGGTGATCTAACATACAAATAATATAATTTCATTTCATATAATGACTGACTTAATATAATAAATATTTGATATAATTTTAGATTCTCCAATTTCAAGTGATGATAGTTTTTTGACATAATACCATTACCAGGTGATATAAAATACATTTTATATAATGGCTGTTCGTTTGCAATGCATTTATTAAGTTACATGCAAGCAAGCAAGCAACATGCAAGCAAGCGTACAGCATGCAGGCAAGCATGTAGCATGCAAGCAGGCAAATATCATGTAAGCAAATATGCAGCATGCAGGTAAGCATGTAGCATGCAAGCAAGCATGCAACATCAAAGAAAGCACGCAGCATAGAAGCAAGCATGCAGCATGCAAGCAAACATGCAATGTGCAAGCAAGCAGCATGCAAGCAAGCATGCACCATGCAAGCGAGCATGCATGCACCATGCAAACATACATGCAACGTGCATGCTTTCTGTCACGGCTCCGGCGCTGCGGGGCTTCGGCGGTCCCACGCGAGCTCATCGTCGCAGATGGTTTTCGCTCACCACCGCAGCCTCGGCTTGCTGGACAGCCTCAGCCGCGGTGGCGAGCGCTAAAACCACCGACCTCACCACCACCTCAGATCGCGGGCCGCCCTGCCCCTCCCCGCCTACGCGGGTTTGAATTACACTCTAGGGGTAGGGCGATTCGTTTCTGTCACTAGTAGCATGAATGAATTACATTGCAAAATATTATTTTAGATCAATTTATGGTCATACATGATATTATTATAGAAAATTATTTGGTAAGCAATGTAAAAATTATATCTAATGAAAATATTGAATATGATTATTATAGCATTGTAGCTTTATGAAAAATTTTGTTATAGAATACGAGTATTATATCAAATGAATGAATAATATACGAAATGTTGTTGTATGAAATGAAATGCACCCATGTTGTAGATGAAAAATAAGATTAGTAGATGGTATATTTGATATTTGCAATTCCATACATGACATTAGCATTTAAAAAATACACAATGAATCTAGTATATCCTCAGTACACAACTACATACCCACTTCATATTTGTATATGTGTGATTTGTTTCCGACTAATGCCTCAGAGCCTCTCTTATTACAATGCACCATGACTGAAAATGTAAATAAATGAAAAAATTAACAGCAATGATTAACGTTTTGCCCACTAGCCTTTCATGATTGACAACATTTCAGAAAATCGTGGTATGAAAATTGCGAAACAATTTGGCGGTTATCATCAATTTCCTTCATCACCACAGCTCAAATACGTCCCCACCGAGGGGCACGAGCCTACCCTATGTTAGGGTGATTAGGCCACTCTGGCCCAGTGCGGATTGGTTGACTTCACATACACCATTGAATTTCTTCGCAGATGTATGCAGGTTGCCTCACGATGTTTTCCTTCACCGTAGGAGCGTCAGACGAATGTACATATGAAATTCGAAACGAAAAACACATTGGTACATGGCGGGTCTCGAACCCCGACCTCCCGATTGGAAGGCAAGTGCCGAGTCCACAGCGCCACCGACGCTCTTTTCCTTAAATTCCTTAATCAATTCCCTTTTTCAATCAATTTCCTTAAACTTGCTAAATTGTTTTTCTAAAATTCTATTTATGGACTATTTTTAGAAATGGATTTAAAAAATGGTCCATTAGGACCCACTAGTGGGGCTGAGCGAGGCAAACCACGGGTAATAAGTGTTTCTAATAGAGAGTCTGCATCTCCCACGTTTAAGGGGGGGCTTTCCTGCCTCCATCCCACCTCTTCTCAAACCCCTGCCCCCCTCCCCATTCCGCAGGATACTAAAGCAATACCACACTTTCAAAAACAATTCAAAACAAACCACCCTAATTAAACTTACTAGCTATAAGATTGGACATGGTTCCAGATGGCACAAACAATGCTGCTTGCTTGCCTAATAAGTTGGCAAGTTTACTTTCTAGTGCATTCACAGTAGGGTCTTCCTTGTACACATCGTCTCCCAGGGCAGAGTTAACCATTGCTTGCTTCATAGCCTCGGTAGGCTTAGTTACAGTATCGGAACGCAGATCCACAATACACGCCATTGTGTTGTTTGGTAGATCTGCTTCTAGATTTGTAGGAAAATATAAAGAAAATGAAATGAGTGTGATACTGATTGTTTTTTTTTTTTAATCTAGTATTTTAAGAGGCTTTAGTTACTCATAGTAACCATGTCAGCCTCATAGGGGCTCTCCGGATCGTTACTCAGCCCAATGATTGAGAAGTTGGTCATGATTCACAATTTCGTTCCTTGAATGATTGTTTTATAAACCTATATATCTGGCCCGCTGTACCACCTACACATTCCCGCAATATAAGATTTATCCCACCATTCCTCAGATCTAAATTTGATAAATATTTATCTCTGTTCTCCTTTGTCAGAGCACATTCCATCAAAAAGTGATACTGATTGTAATACCTGAATAGGGACTAGTGATAAGAACTATTTTCCTGATCACAAAGTATAAAAATTTTTGCAATTTGGAAACTAGTGGTGTAACTTTACTGTTTGAGGCCTGTAGCAAATTACTTAATGGCAGGAGTTTGTTAGAGTTTATGACGCTCAGTTTCAAAGTCAAGAAAAGTAGTTTGTTTTCTTGACTTGTAATTATAGGTAAATATGCCTTGGTTAAATTAACTTACTGGATACGAAATTGAAATAAAATATTCTATGATCCTCAGGCCTCCTCGGTTTAAGGATTATCTTTGTATATCATTATGTATTGCTAAAGACGACTTGCCCATTACATTACTAGGAAGTACAAAACCGAGTGTCATAACATGCGACTTTCCTTGCTCATAGATATCACGGCAAACTCTGCATAAGCAACAAAGAAAGTAGACCGCCTGTCTTGGTTTTTTGTTGTTAATCGTGTCACACAAGTACAATGGCTATACAAGTACAAAATTCTATGTTACAACGCGCCCGGCAGTCATCCCAGCACGTGTTAACGTAATAAATCTGTGGATTAAATAAATCCAACTAAACCAAGTATTTCATTTCCAAAGTGCTCCTCATCAAAAGTAAAAAAAACACAATTTCAAAATAATACTTTTGTTAGTCTGCGAGATAGCTTACGGTTGGAAATTATAATTATAAGCAACGAACGATAACTCATCGATACACTTTATATTCAAAAATCTTTTTAGAAAATACCGATAGTTACCAGCTTTTTCAGACGATATCAAAGAGTGTTTTAATTAATCCCTCTGATAGAACAATATTTTGTTTGTTAGGTTATGTGTCAATCACGTGTCAATGTCATGTTCTTATCATATTTTTTTTGTCATTGCCTAATTGGGATGCCAGAATAAGATTGATTAATTCCCCTTTGTTAGATGTCCATGTAGTGCAGATAAAACGATTTATAACATAGTTAAAAGGCAATTCGATTTATAGATGTTTGAATGAATAATTGCATTAAATAATTGAAACATAAAAGGTGGCCAGCCCCCTTATACAAAAGCCACACGCTTCTTTTTTCCGCAGTCGTTACAGAGAAAAATGTATGTAAATCTCATTAGCCTAACTGAAGCTGTATTACCTTACTCTATGAGGCTGTCCTTTGGATATGCTGTAGGACTCGGCTAAAAATTCCCATATCCGGCTCAACCACCCTCCCTTGATTATTTAAGTGACCACACGATATGGAATTAGCTAGACTAGTTATCAGATGTCATGTTTGGTAACAACATAATTTATTGTATAATGCTTAGTGTTAAGCTTATCATGTTTTTCTGACATTTTAAGTGTATGTAAGCATACTTACTGAATGTATTTTATAATTTTCAATGACTATGTAACAGAACCAATATTGTAAATGGCGATTTAAAAGAGGAGATAAAAAATTTGACCTTTCGAGTTTCTTGCCTGTTCTTCTCGAGAAGGCCTCCCAATTTCCGAACAGGTGTAGAATCAACTTTTTTTTTTTTTTTTCATTCCTACTTGTATTTGCAGACATCCTGATTATATTCAGGATGTATGCACATACAAGGTTAATATGTTTCTTTTAAATTAGAATGTGTTGCTTTGTTTTGACGTCAATAAGTGCCTGTAAAGGCCTATGTTGAATAAAGATTTTTGAATTTTGAATTTGAATTTTGAATTTTTCCAGTACCTCTTCGCCCCCGGTGGAGGCACGCTCGGGATTGGACTAGCTATTCTTAGAACGCACCCCCTGGGGACAAGCTGGGACTAAATTCGCAAAGGGAGGGGTCACCAGGTTACTAGGTTGAAACCCCCCAGACGGTTGATCTGCAGGCCTAATCTCTAACTTTGGTTGCTAACTAGAACTGTCATTTTTGAGAGAAACAACATCCATTACTGCTATCATGAACGCCGCCGTAACACATAAGATTACTAAACTAGTAATGGATATAAAGTTTCTTTCAAAAATGACAGTTCTAGTTACCAACCGTAGTTAGCGAATAAGCCTGCAGTTAGGAAAACATAATGTCTCCAAGCCGGTTGTCTGTCGGTCGGGCTAGATTCCTTCCTGGCTGCTTAGGGTATTTGGTGGGAGCCTAAGAAGGTGCGCTTTCTCCTACCCCACAAATCACATTAGCCTGTGACAACGTTACGCTATTTTTTCTGCAACTAATGTCATCTTCATACATTTTTTCTGCAGAACGACTGCGAAAAATAAATGTGTGACTTTTGTCTACTAAGGGGTCAGTTCCTCAGTTGTTGAGGAGTCCAGATGAAGCTCGCTGCCACCTTCGGCCTTATCGTCACTTACCATCGGATGAGACTAAGAGCTTACCCGTTCTATGTAAAAAAGGTATTCTTATTCATCATCATCATTTCAGCCAAGGGACGCCCACTGTTGGACATAGGCCTCCCTCAAAGATCTCCAAACCGATCAATCCTGCGCCTCCCGCATCCAGCGACTTTCCGCGACCTTCACCAGATCGTCGGTTCACCTTGTGGGGGGCCTTTCAACACTGCGTCTTCCTGAACGCGGCCTTCACTTGAGAACCTTTCCGCCCAAACGGCTGTCAGTCCTACTAGCGATAAATTGTAGTCTAGTTTCACCCATTTTCGTTTGTGCACCTTATCCGGGGACACACTGTATAGAAGGATGTTATTTATATTTAGGAGCTCGAATAATTTTCTTAGAAATTGGAGCAGATTTTAAATATTTTCCATAGAAACATTTAACCCCTATTTCGCACCCAAAGGGGGTGAATTCCAATAAACCATGAAACAAATGTTTAATGAAATGTTTTTAAGAGCATGAATCTCAAGTTTTATCAAAATCGTTGCTAATTTAAAAAACCAACAATAGTTCTAATGTCGTCTGTGACATTAAAACTATTGTTGTAATGTCACGAAAGCGATGGCGAGTGATCGCTTTGAGATAGGTGGTAGGGCCACGGTACCTACGAATTCACTTGAGCAGTCACAAAAGCAGTTTGCCACAGGACTGGCGAACCAAATGGTGCGTACCCCTACGTGATAACGTGCGTGATAATTATGTAATAACGCCAAAGTACATTTATATTGGTAATATGTTTCGTTTTTTGTTGCTTGAACTCCTCTTTAATGTAAGTACCCAGAATTGACACTTTCTTTGTATATATATTTTTTTTTAATGTACTGCATTATACAACATACATACAACATACGGTACTTATACTATAACTAGCGGTGGGTCGTCGTCAAATTTTTGGACGACGAAACGAAACCGTTTTTTCAAGAACGAAAACCAGTCCTCGAAACGGTTCTCGTTCGCAAGTTTGGCGGACGCGGGCGACGGACGGCGACGGCGACGACGCCCGAACGTTGGAACTACTTTGAACAAACGAAACGATAAGCTAAACAGTACGTAGGCAGGTAATCGAAGTCGCGTCAACGTTCGTTTCAACAAGTGAAGTGGTTGCGGGTTTGCTGATAAATAAATAATTTTGTTGTCATATTATTTATTATTACATTTTTATTAGTAAACAACCTTGCACTCTATATAAATTATGATAAGATACACAGCATAACCACCACCTCGTTATGAACGAGACGAAAAAGCGAAATAATAAATAGTCTTATACGATAATCGACTGCAACAGTTCAATAATAAAGGTTATTTTATTAATATCATAGATCAGAACGAACGGAACGAACGATAACGTCGCAAGGGTCACATTGCGTTCTAGACTGTATTTACATAGTCGTTAAGTTCAAATTCGCGTCAGACAATCCGAGAACTGGTTGCGCGACGAAGACTGCTTTGAAACGAAACATGAAACGGTTCCATCGTCGCGGAACACAAAACGGTCTTTAAAAACAGTTCGTCTTTGCAACGACCACCTCTAACTATAACCATGTCAATACTGTCTAATTCATTAATCGACTTTGAGTGCATATCTGGGACGCAATTCATATAAATAAACTAATTTGACAGGATTAAAACTATCGCCTTCTTTCTTTTTCTTTAAAGTGACGGCTTTATTTTTAGACCTGTCAAATTAATTTATTTTAATTTAGTTGTGTGTCTGACTGAATCGACACCAATGGTTGCTATTTTTACCCCATACTAAAGGTCAAGGCAATTCTTAACATATTGCAACACTTTTATTTTTTCTTCTACGACAAAGCAAAGAAAAATGTCTTACAGCGATGTGTTGTGTTTTTATTTTTCGTAATTCTTGATTCATGACAAAAAAAATCATGCTTGATAAGAAAATTAAAATGCCAAACGCAGCACATTGTTCAACTTAATAACGAAGAAAAACCCTTTTTTAGTAAAGAGGGAAAAATCTGTCCTTCCTTCACAGACCAAACAATTTAAAATAACCAACATTCTACAGTCTGTAAACTCTGTCACAGAATAGATAATAGTATAAGCTGTGGTTTTTGACTGCTGTGAAAAATCGTGCAATTTTTTGTGTGTTGTGTTGTAAAAAAAGAAAGAACGACTGCCTTCGTGCACGCCTTGTTATGTAAAAACTTGTAGATAAATATCAAGTTTGTATTTAAAAATATTACCTTTGCTCGCTCTACATAGTGCTTCAATGTAAATTCGGGCGTCAACCGGTTCATCCCTCCTACAGACTGTCCGAACACCTAACCGTTGTTCTGTTTGCCAGTCACAGTCAGTCGCAACGCAATCGTCATTTTGTGGGCAACGTCGCCGTGCTCGCTCGCGGCAATCGTCAAATAATACAACGCGGTGTGAGACAGTAAAAGTTTTAGTGTTGTGAGGTGTAGTGTCGGTCTTTGTGACCGTTTAATGTGGTATCCAGTGCCGGTATTAGGTTATCGGTTGTCGGCCCGCGCGGCGTGATTGGGCGGCACGATGGTGGACATGGACAGGAACGATCCGGAACTCCGGTATCTGTCGGTCGACAGGAACAGCTTCAACGACCCAGCGACTCAAGCTGAATGGACTCAAAAACGCTTGGTATGGGTGCCCCACGACACCCAGGGGTTTGTCGCGGCCGGCATAAAGGGTGAACGGGGAGATGAGGTGGAAGTGGAAATAGCCGAGTCAGGCAAACGAATCCTTGTGCCAATAGATGATATTCAAAAGATGAACCCCCCTAAATTTGATAAGGTAGAAGATATGGCAGAGCTGACTTGCTTGAATGAGGCCTCCGTGCTGCACAACATCAAAGACAGATATTACTCTGGACTTATTTATGTAAGTACATATTTCAATTATTGTCTTTAAAATAGAGTAGTGATCCCTACAATAATAACCTTACTATTGTATGCATCTTACCTAATGCCATGGTCAGACTTTCATTTAAAATTTATATTTAAATAAATTATGTTATGCCTAATGGGGATTGAAAACCCTAGTGTAACTCATCGTCTGTGCTATAATTTACCCACGGTTGGCTATAAACTTCCCTAAAAAATGGTGATATACTGTTAAATATTAAAAAAAAATGTCACTACATATTCATTGTTTGATATTTTTTATGTGTATTGCAATTTTCAGAACAAAAAGTTTCATAACTAGGTGTATTATTTTCACAAATTTTAAACATCAACCTGCATAATCTATAGCTTATTGAATGGTTTATCATCTTTAACATTTTTTTTTTATGTATGACCGGCAAATGACCTCCTCCCGCCTGATGTTAAGCGGTGAAAGAGGCGCAAATGAGTTGACAGGTAGAGTAGGGACGACATCCACTATCCTACCTGCCCGCCCCTTGCCGGCCCAAAAGATGCTTTTTCACGCCTCTTTTGAAGGAACCCATGTTGTAGGGTGGAGGAAACATGTGCGCAGGTAGAGAATTCCAAGTGTGGGATGAACGACAGAATAAGGAATCTTGGAATTTCTTGGTACGGTGTGAAAAGGAGGACACAGTGTACGGATGACTCCGAAGGCCCTTACGCGTGTTTCTGTTAAGGAATGGAGAGGGAGGGATAAGCTTAAAGAGCTCCTCAGAGCATTCCCCATGGAACATTCGGTAAAAGGCACTAAGAGAGGCGATATCACGACGAACTTGTAGAGGCTCGAGGGTGTTAGTTACCTCTACATCGCCAATAATGCGAATAGCGCAACGCTGCAATCTGTCCAGAGCATTGAGCAGGTACTGAGCGGAGCCGTCCCAAAGGTGTGAGCAATATTCCACGCAAGACCTAACCTGAGTTTTATACAACAAGCATAGTTGGTCGGGCGCAAAATACCTACGCACCTTGTTCAGGACACCGAGTTTCCGTGAGGCAGTAGTTATGACGGATTCGATGTAGTCTCTGGGGTTCAGATCGCAGTGAATGTTCATTCCGAGCAAGGTGATGTTGCTCTGTGTGTGAAGGGTTGTGCCCTGAAGAGAAGGAAGGGGGAGGAAAGGTGACCTTTTCGCCGAAAACGCGCACACCTGTGTTTTCTTAGCATTGAACTCAACAAGATTGTTGGAGCCCCATTCGGAGACGAAGGTCCAGCGTCCTGTTGAGCTCAATGATAAGATTCTGCCTCTACTAATATCACCACAAGCAGCCCTTGAGTTTCCGTGACATTTTTATTATTATGCTGTTTGTGTAGAAGACTACTTTTTTTCTTGTATTTCTAGTACACCACGACTGTCTTGAACCAAGTTCTATGAAAATTTATCTCATACATCATATTTAATGAACGCGGTAGATAGATAAGAATTGATATAAATAAAAAATTACATGTTAATTTTTAATAAACACCCAATTTTTAGTCTCTTTGAAAAAACAATACAGAAATGGATTTATCCAGCTTCATCTGGATGAAAGATTTGCCAGCCAAACCTTGTTGTGTAGCACAAATATAAAAAAAACTTGCTCTATGTTTGCTCACTATAATCTTTTCTGTGTAGATGGTTAGTCTATGATTGTTTCATTAATTTGTGACTTCTAATTTTAGGATTTAATTAAAGGATTGATCAGGAAAATGGGATTGAACAGCATTTGAGGATTGAACAGGACAAAAGCAAAATATGGTGTTAACTCATATTTACATACCTACATACATAACACTTTATTTCACAAAAAGACCCTTCTGAACTACAATGTTGAATTTAAACAACACAACACAACACAATCACTTAAAACAACAAACAAATTCTAAAGACCTATACAAAACCTTACTGATATAAATCAGGCAAGCATGGAATAAAGATAGTAGAATTATTTACTAACTGCATTTTCAAGATGTTTTATACCTTCAAATGCATTGTTGTCAGTAATAGTCACCAATAACAGCAATGACACCAGTTTATAAATTGTAAATTTATAGCTTTGTACAGACTATAAACTCCAGCATTTCCTCATAATTATGCATGGATTTATTCAAATACAATGTTACTGCAAACAAGTAATTTAGACTTTTTACTAATAAATTAGTAGTTAATTAATACCTTTGTTAATATTGTATGTACATAAACTTCCATATACATAAGTATTTTGACAAACGGTTCCGGCCCTACAAATTGTGTTTCCGATCCCTTTCTTGCCAGACAGTCAGCCTTTTCGTTGTAGACGTACAGTGTTGCCTTTACCTAGTTTGTTTAGTGCTTCAATTGTGTTCATCACTAGTTTGGATTCCCCACCTTGTATGACAAAAGCATTTTGAGAGTAGCTTGGCTGTCACTGAGAATGTAGATGTTAAGGCCTTTGCGACCTTTGTCTAGATTATCTTGTGCACAGACAAGGATGGCGTATGTTTCAGCTTGAAACACAGTAGCCAGCTTGCCCATGCCAATTGAGATCTCAGTTTTATTGCAGTATATTCCTGCTCCTGTACCAGATTTCATCTTTGGTCCATCTGTGTACCAAATCATGCTGTATCCCTGGGGGGGAGCCAGCCCCTTATCCCATTCCTCCCTTGTTGGAATATGTACTTGGAAGAGTCCTCTAAATACATATTTAATTATCATTCTGTCGCTGGTCATTGCCATCAACAGATGTTCTTCTTCAGCCTTAAATGCCTTAAAGTTCTGAGCCTATAGAGTGCTCTCATAGCCTCTCTGTGTATAGTGCTATACAGTGGCTCAAGATCGCAAAATCTCTCCAGGGCCGCCGAAGGAGTTGTTTTAAAGGCCCCCGTTATAGCCATGCAGGCTAGTCTTTGGAGTCTATTTAGTGCTGCCCTGCATGTGACCAGATTTGTTCTTGGCCACCAGACAATACTGCCATAAGTTATGACCGGCAGTATCATTATATTTTAAATCCAGTAGAGTATCTTGGGTTTGAGACCCCAGGTTTTACCGAAAGTAGATCGACATTCCTTCCACGTAAGTCCTTTATCTAAGGTATATTCACCCTTTGCACCCCATAATGCGCATCAAGGTAATTTGTGTGTGCCTACTGCAAGAAGTCAGGCCATAATATTTAAAAATGCAGGGCACGTAAATTTAAGTTCAAAAATAATTTTAAGGGCATCAGCGATTCTTATGCTAATTATACATCAGATATTACACTTTTATTATCCTTTCATTCATTTACAGACTTCCATGCTACTTCCTTATCCCAGGATTGGTTTCTTGACTCAGGAGCTTCAAATCATATGAGTTGCTATAAGGGTTGGTTTGTTGATTATGTACCTCTCTGTAAACCAGTTACTGTTGCGAATAAAGAAGTGGTATATAGTGAAGGTAAACCTCGCCCTACCCAGACCCCAATGAATGTTACCAATTTGTGTAATGTGTTAGAACATTTATGTTTGTTTATAATAAAGGGAAGGTATCACATTCCAAAATAGAGTCTTACTACACTTACGTGCAATGAAATTGACCCACCTGTACGCTTTGGTTCAGAGCTCAAAATCTACCATCAATAAATAATATCTTTTGACTCTGTTTGTTAAACATGAACCTTCTTCTTCTTCTTCTTTTTTAATATGTGGCAATTGGTCGTTGGAGAGAACAACCATTACTGCCAGTGTCAAGTGCCAGGATAGACAGTCTTATACAGTAATAACGCGCGTATTTGGTAAGGTTTTCAACGTCGTCGTTTGACCACCTGAAAGGACAATCACAATAAAAACATAACAAAAATATGGTTAGTATGATTAGACTATTTATAATTTAATTTGGTTAGTACAAATATATTTACACAACACCTTAATAACGCGGACATCTTTTAGGATGAGCAAACTCTTAATATTAATAGGTCTGGGGATATTATTAGAAAGGAGTTCATATAAGGACACAGGGTACAAAGGACAATTAAAAAAAATATGATCTGTTGTACCTTCCTCGAGACCGCAATCGCAGATAGGAGAATCCCGGACTTGTATTTTATTTAGATGGACCGGGGTAGAAGAATGGCCAAATCTTAGTCTGCATAATATTGACGAGCAGTGTTTGTCAATACCACGGAGACGGAAAAACCAAGGCTTTATTGGAATGTCAGGTTGAATGTCTCCATAATATCGTCCTTTAGCTTTACGGCTTTGTTCCCACCGTTTCGACCAGAGGTTACGTAAGTCATCTCTTGCAAGGGAGGAGAGGTCAAAAGCGAACGCGTGATAAAAGTCCTTACTACCCGTCACAACCTGATGATGATGATGATGATGATAATGATGTTTTTCCTGGGTCGGGAGGCTTTTGGGACCAGGATTGCGAGATTAAGGTTTATTGATTTTACAAACTGAAAACTAAAATTGTTTAAAAAAATTAGCTATTTTAAGCAAATTTTTTTCAAATCAGCTCAATTTAAAGGGTCAATTAAACTGTAGGTATAAACAATTTTTGAATAATATACATTGATTCAATTAACTTTTACACCGCGTTTACACATTCGCGCGAATCGCGAGGCGAATAGCGAGGCGAATAACGAACTAGCTGTTTACACATGCGTGTTCGTTATTCGCCTCGCTATTCGCCTCGAGATTCGCGCGAAATAGCGCGTTTACACATTCGCGCGAATCGCGAGGCGAATAACGAACACGCATGTGTAAACAGTAAGTTCGCTATTCGCCTCGCCATTCGCCTCGCGATTCGTGAGTTCGCGTCGGGAGCGGTTTTTTGGACGCGAATCAAAGGGCACGAATGGCGAACACGAACTTACTGTTTACACATTCGCATGCATTTAGTTGACTGCTAGCGCCCGACCCAACCGAACGTGTAGACAAATTAGAGTGGAGTAAAGTGCGAATTTTAGAATTCCTAGAACTTTATTATAGAGGAGAGCTCATTTGGAACCCAAAACATCGCAATCATAATTACACATAAAAAATATTTTACAAAAAATAAAAACCGACTTCAAAAACACTGAAAAGTTAAAAATAATATTTATTTATTTATTTATTAAGACTTTATGTACAATTATTGTAGTACAGAGGCGGACTTAATGCCTGAGGCATTTTCTGCCAGTTAACCTTTGGGTGATGCAGAGAAACAATGTGGTAGATGTACCGAAATAATTAAAAAAAAAACATTTTAAAATAGTTATATATTGATATATATAAAATAAGATAAAATCCTAATACATAAATAAAATATATAAAATACACTAATATATATTTGCCTACATTCACTTTACAAAATTTTTACAACATAAACTGTTGTAAAAATTTTAGCGTAAAATTTAAAAATTTACTGTTGTAAAAATTTTAGTGTGTAAATGCGACATTATGTCGCATTTACACATGCGTGTTCGCCATTCGACGAAACATTCGACGAAATATTCGACGAAACATTCGACGAAACATTCGTGTGACGTTTACACATTCGTGTTCGCTATTCGCCTCGTCATTCGACGAAACATTCGTATACGAGTGCCACCGCGTACTACTGTTCACACATTCGCGGGTGATTCATTTTGATATTAGCACACGAACACGGAGGACGTGAAAATAATGGCGGCATGCGTGCTACATTTTAGTTTTTAATAATTTAAGCTTTAATGTTACAAACGGTTTGTACATATGGCGGACTTAGCGATAAACATCGCTCTCTACCAGTCAACCATTAGGCTAAGGAGAGAAAGTAAATGACGGCATAAGAAAATAAATGTAATAAATGACAATAATTGTTATATTCAAATAATATGATATTAAGAAAAAAACATACATACACGCACATAACACTCACATATACATATTGTATATGTGTGTGTGTGTAAGTGTTATGTAAGTAATGTGTATGAATGTGTTTATATATACACATACATACTTGCATATACAGCGCGCGACAGAACGTCGGTGGCCCAGTGGACTCGGCACTTGCCTTCCAATCGGGGGGTCGGGGTTCGAGACCCGCCATGTACCAATGTGTTTTTCGTTTCGAATTTCATATGTACATTTGTCTGACGCTCGTACGGTGAAGGAAAACATCGTGAGGCAACCTGCATACATCTGTGAAGAAATTCAATGATGTATGTGAAGTCGACCAATCCGCACTGGGCCAGCGTGGTTGACTAGGGCCTAATCACCCTAATATAGGGTAGGCTCGAGCCCCTCGGTGGGGACGTATATGGGCTGTGATGATGATGATGATGATGATATTGAAGTCGGTACGAAACGATGATCTCTTATAAAGTCTTAAAATTGACACCGACTTCAAAATAGAAGTGTGATGTTGTCAGTACCTATTCTTATATTATTTTTACCTTTTCAGTGTTTTTGAAGTCGGTTTTTATTTTTAACCGACTTCAAAAAGGGAGGAGGTTCTTAATTCGATGCGAATGCTTTTTTTTGTGTGTATGTTATGCGATTACGCCGCCAATTGTGGACTGATTTTCAACATTCTTTTTGTATTCTCTGATAATGGGATCCCATGAAAATCGATGGAAACGCTAATGAAATACCAGCTCACTGACGAGCTGGTATTAAATTAGGGTTTTTGATTTAACTAAAAAGATTTCATTTACTAAAAAGTTAAAAATAAAAAATATTTTACAAAAAATAAAAACCGACTTCAAAAACGCTGAAAAGTTTAAAATAATATAAGAATAGGTACAGACAACATCACACTTCTATATTGAAGTCGGTGACAAATTTTAAGACTTTCGAGGAGATATCGTTTGGCACCGACTTCAATATAGAAGTGTGATGTTGTCTGTACCTATTTCTTATATTATTTTTAACTTTTCAGTGTTTTTGAAGTCGGTTTTTATTTTTTGTAAAATATTTTTATGTGTAATTATGATTGCGATGTTTTGGGTTCCAAATGAGCTCTTCTCTATTAGATAATAAAGTTCTAGGAATTCTAAAATTCGCACTTTACTCCACTCTAATTTGTCTACACGTTCGGTTGGGTCGGGCGCTAGCAGTCAACTAAATGCATGCGAATGTGTAAACAGTAAGTTCGTGTTCGCCATTCGTGCCCTTTGATTCGCGTCCAAAAAACCGCTCCCGACGCGAACTCACGAATCGCGAGGCGAATGGCGAGGCGAATAGCGAACTTACTGTTTACACATGCGTGTTCGTTATTCGCCTCGCGATTCGCGCGAATGTGTAAACGCGCTATTTCGCGCGAATCTCGAGGCGAATAGCGAGGCGAATAACGAACACGCATGTGTAAACAGCTAGTTCGTTATTCGCCTCGCTATTCGCCTCGCGATTCGCGCGAATGTGTAAACGCGGTGTTATAACACTGCACATTACAGAGATTGCGTAGTAAAAAGGAGAAACAGGTTTTCCGAAGAAATAAAGCCATGGTAAACATTAGTTTAGCAACAAAGTTGAATCAACGCATTGTGTAGTTGCTGTCAACATGTTGCTGGCAACACTGTGTGTTGCAGATTGCAGAGTTGAGAACAGCATGTTGACAAGTTCTCGCTGGACAAGCAAGAACATCTGTTTATCAACAATTGTTGACATGTGTGGACGTGTTTGCGACCGTTTATAAACATAGTAGTGTGGAGCAATAAAAAAATAATGCAATTTTTCCCTCAGGCAATATTTTAACGCAGGCTGGCGTGTGGACAACCTATATTGATTTAAACAAAGTTTCCAGCAACATTCTCGCCGCTCATCAACAATATTGATCAACTGTTGCTAAACAAATGTTTACCAATAAATACGAGGCTTGTCAGCAACAATTCTTTTATTCATGTTTAGAGTATGTTAAAATAGAGATTATGAAGTATACTTTCATATTGTATTTATAGTTTTTGTTTGTCTAATCTTATTTTTATACACCGATATTTCCGAAAGGCCCGAGGTGGGCCAATTTCATTGCACGTAAGTGTAGTTCAGGAGTTGGGACTAAATGTGATTTATTTGTTTTATTTCATTAAATGCTTATTGCACAACACAATAAAAATATATACTAACGGCGAACTTAATGCTAACAAAGCATTTTTATAAGTCAACTATTGTGTTTACATTTTAACTTAATTTTTTTATTCTAAAATAAAAATAAAAACAATTTGCATTAAACTATTGTAGTTGTATTGTAATAACTATTTGTATCTTTCTATAAATCAATAGGATAGGTCCGGCCAGGTAGGTAATTAAGCTTTCGGTGAATCACACACATAGTCTGTCAGACCACTGGCTCGCGCCGTATGGACAGAGCCTTTGTTATTCAAATTAAAGGATTTCACGATCCATTAACTTGGCCGACATGATTCACTACAGCATTACATCCTTAGTTGGGAACAAGCTATCAATTTGTTGCTGCATTTTGGATTGCCTACACTTTGAATCACTTTTGAGGTCAAATTCAAAATCTTTAATCGCGATGCAATGCAAACGCGATACAGCAGCTAGTCATCTAGCTGCAGTGGTACAGTCGCAATTCAGCAGCTGACGTTTAGCTGCAGCTATACAGTCGCGATGCAAACGCAATACAGTAGCTAGTCGTCTAGCTGCAGCGATGCAGTCGCGCGCGACGCAAACGCGATACAGTAGTTGACGTTTAGTTGCATCAGTACAGTCCCAATTCAATCTTGATCCAGCTGCGGGCCGTCTAGCTGCAGCTAGCATACAGTCGCGATGCAAACGCGATGCAGCAGCTGACTTCTAGCTTCAGCGTAACAGTCGCGATGCAGGAGCTGACGTCTACCTGCAGCAATACAGTCGTGATGCAAACGCGATACAGCAGCTGTTTACCTGCGGCGATAGAGGGTGCGGTCCAACATTTGTTATCAGCGCTTGTGTGCGCTATTTATTTGTGCAAACAGTTGGTCGAAAATTGCTCATGTGCACATTTGTAAGCGGTATGACGTAATTGATCACGTCACCGATTGATGCTAACAGTGCTAATAGAAAAGAGGTACTGTCTCCAGAACTGTCAATGTCAACGTCAATATTAGTTTCCCACGGAGTTTTATTTGGCTTTTAGTTTGCTTGAATTTATTTTTTATTTTGATTACAATATATTTTCTTTCTTATCTTCTTCTTTCTTATATTATGTATACTAGCTGTGCCCGCGAAGTGTGAACTACCTTTCGCCATATATTTTTCCCGTTTTTGCAACATTTTTTATTGATGCTCAGCTCCTATTAGTCGTAGCGTGATGGGTGTTATATAGCCTATAAATGGACTATCCAACACAAAAATAATTTTTCAATTTGAATCAGTAGTTTCTGAGATTAGCGTGTTCAAACAAACTTCAGCTTTATAATATTAGTAAGTATTAGTATAAATAAAAATGAAATGCTGTGTGGTCTTGCTAAAACTCAAAAACGGCTCCACAGATTATTACGAAATTTTCTGTGTGTGTTTGAATAGGTCCATGGGTTTATACGTACAATTGCACCCGGTAGGTGGCGCTGTAATCGGGCATTATAACGTCTGCCAGGCTAACTAGTCTTCTTCTTTCTTAAATATAAAAATTAATCGCTGTGTGTTAGTCTCGCAAAAACTCTTCAATGGCTTGACCGATTCTTATAAGCGCTCCACATTCTCGCGAGAATCTCGCGAGAACGCGAGAACTACACGAGAACCGTGAATGTGGATCCGATTCGCATGTTCTCGCGTAGTTCTCCGACTTTTGTCGGTTTTTTGGCGCGAGACAAAGGCGCGACAACTATATTGAGAACCTTGTTCCAGGGTTGGAAAAATCATGATTTTTTAATAAAATCCAATTAATCATGATTTATTGAATAAATCCTAATTTATCGTGATTTTTTTGATGTTTTAGTTTTTATCTTTCCTAATTTTAATAAGTAAGCAACTATTTTGCGGAAACGAAAGAGGAAGAGGAAAAATTAAATATTTACCCAGTTCTGAGGCAAATATTTGGAGCGATAGCCTCCTCAGCATCAGTGGATAGTTTTTTTTTATATTTGGCATTGTTCACTCGAAATTATGTAACAGACTAGGGACCAAAAAGCTGGAAAATTAGTTTTTTAATCAAGAATTACAATAATGACACTGAAATATGAAATATCAGATTTACTCGGAAAATAGATATTCATAAAAATACATTTTTATTCACAAAAATAAAGACATTTGATTTAATCACTGATTTTGTGCCAACCCTGCCTTGTACGTTCTCGCGAGAATCTCGCGAGAAGTGTGTACCCAAGAAGTTCTTGCCGAGGTTCTCGCGTACTTCTCGCGTAGATTCTTGCCGAGACTCTCGCCGAGAATCTCGCGTGAATGTGGAGCGCTCATTACGAAATTTTCTGTGTGTGTTTGAATAGGTCCAAGGAAGTACGTACGTACGATACGTACAGTTGGACCCGGTAGGTGGAGCTGTAATCGGGCAGGACAGCATCTGCAGGGCCCACTAGTCTACAATAAATACAGATGTGCACTGGAGGCACCCAATCTCTCCCTCCAATTTTTCTTTTCGTCAGCAATGCAAACGATTTGAACGGGTTGTTTGCATGCATGCAAACGTTTGCTCTGTTATCTGATTACGGACCGTACCCCGTGTCGCTATGCAAACGCGACACAGTAGCCGACGTCTAGCTATAGCGAGAGCGACTTAGAGAACTGTATAGCGACTGTGTCGCTGCATAAAGTCGAAGTGTGTAAAGGGCCTTGTTGATGTCGATCGACACCAAATAAAAAGTTTATGAGAATGAAACATTTTAAATATCTAACTATTAAAACGTTTCATGAATTTATTGGCCCTTACCACCTACCTATTCAGGATGTCTTTTAGATTTGAATAATTAAAAAAACTTGATAATGCCTTATAGAAATTGTGAGTGCATTTGTGCCAAAGCTCCTTAATTGAAAATAAACGTAAAAGTATTGTGTAAAGTTGAGTACATTTGTTTTACTTCGAGTTTAATGGAATGACAAATATAATAAAAAAAAAAAACAAACTTCTTCAGAAGTTGGAATAAAGGCTGTGTGCCTTTTTGTGCGCAGATACCTTTTTGTAGTTCGTGCCATCTCTAAAGATAGCACGAACTACAATAAGGTATCTGCGTGTAGACATGTTTTAAGGATAGTTTTTCAATTCATAAGTGCAAATAAGTACCTACTATTATTTCATGAATAAGTAACGAAGAAAATTAGGTGGTGGTTTCAATCACTCGGCCACTGAGTCGGAAAATAAAGTTATTCGCAGGGATAATTTTTTTATTAAAGGCCATGGACAGAGACACATCGATTTAAATAACTATCCAGGCCACGGCTACTGTTAGCTGTTTTCCTGTAAAAATCCAATAGCGTGTTTGTCGAGTACCACTTTCCGCGAATTCCTTTCCGATATCTACCTAACCAGCTGTCGTAATGACTAAGTAAATAAAGTACTTATTTGGTATGGATTATACAACTCGTGAGTTCGAATATCGTGTCAAGTAGGTACGCAATCGTGATGTAATTAATTTATTCGTATAATTTTTGATATTCGTACTCGCAAGAAGGATGCGAACAATTAAGCTAGCTGACGACTTAAGGATAACACAATTGATATTTAAGGACAAGGGCAGGGAGAACAGCCGGGAGAGACCTTTTTTTTTTTTTTTTTTTTTTTTTTCGGGGGGAAATGCGCAACCGCACCGTACCCGCCGTTGGCTAGACGGCGGGCGTGTGTGGGGCTGGCCCGGCAGAATGCCAGGCCGACCCACTAAAACCCCCCGGTGTTCTCCCTGCCCTTATGGGCGCGCATGGTAAGGTCCACACTGCGACTACCACTACCAGCGCGCCCGGGCAAGCCCGACCAAGATGGTCGGGCTATCGCCAAGGGGGGATTGCCCGAGAACACCAGGGCAATCCCCAGACGGAGGGCCTTACGGCGGCATGCACGGGGCCAACCGTGCACGCAGGCCTCCACGGCAGGGTCATTAGACGGGCATCGCTTGAGCAAATGCCCGCCTTCGCCTGCCTGTCCGTCTACGGCGGATGGGAGCGGCTTGAGGATCATTCTCCCGCTCCCTCTCCGCGGCCTCCTTCTGCAAGATGACATCTTCGCAAAAGGAGGCCACAGCCCCCCATTCCGCCTCGCCGCGGAGCATGGCCACGACCATGCTCGGCAGCGAGAGGTCTCCACCTCCCAGCGCAGCGTTGAGTTCACTGCGCTGGCGTCGCCAGGCCGGGCACACCAACAGGGTGTGCTCGGTAGTGTCGTCGGGAGCGTCGCAGTGATGACACTGCGGCGTTTCCTCCCGACGCGCGACCCGGTGTAGGTAGTGACCAAAACAACCATGTCCGGTCAGTACCTGCACCATACGGAATGAGAGACTGCCCTGCCGGCGCCCTACCCACTCCTCCAACACCGGACGTATTGAGCCGGGAGAGCCCTACACACGCTCACCGTCTAGCCAACATTAAATACAGTGCGGTCATGCATTGAAAAAAAGGCACAGACGAATCTGGGACTGAGTCTCCCTCTGGTAGTCTAGAACGTTATTGACACGTTAACGGTATCCATCCCTTGGGAATTACGCATGAAAAGTAGTCGAAATGTTCACCTGGATCTCTGGCTATTATGTACAGAGGTTCATCTGTCTGTACATTGGTTGTGCAAAGGAGCTACAGGCGTTCGGCTATCTTCACTAACCTTCATTAGTAGGACTAACCTTCATTAGTAGGACTAACCTTCATTAGTAGGATTACGCTCATAAATTTTCATCCAGTGTAACACGTTGACATCACGATACCCATCAAATTAAACGGGTTCCGCTTGATGGGTGCGGTCGCATGACCGTCCAGTCTTGGTAATAAGCTGTAAGCAGATAGTGTCACCGTCAACACTGTTACATCGAATAGTAATTAAGGCCGCTACACACGGGACAGCGTTTGGACGTCGACAGGCAGGAGACGGATCGCGGTGTGAGTGAACACTGACGGGGAGATTCATGCATACGCACCGTGACAGTAACTCGGAACTAACGTGCATACAAGCACCACTACTGAAGCTATCCGTATGTGGGGCGTTTATATCCCCAAGCAGAACGGGACGGGAAGTTTGGATATTTCGCTTTTATGGACAATGTTAAGTGCATACGTGAGTACGTGACGTGATATTGTCGGGACACAATATCGCCATAATAAATAGGGAATAATAATTAATAGGGAAAATATAGTTAGCAATGTTGTTTAACACGGGTTAGAAGCTTTATGACGACATCTCACGTGCCGTTCCGTGCGTGACCCATCCTGTTCGCGGTCTGGCGCGTACGCACTTTGCTGTACATTTTCTACGTAACAATCTTTCCGAAACTTCATGGCACCTTCCGTCAGGAAGAAGTATGCATCGGGCTTTAGTTCTCCGTAATGATCTGAGTAAATGTGTACAATGTGTTATTTAAATAGCGTAAAACTTCAGACACTACCCATTTATTATTATTATTAATGAGTTATATGAAATTAAATTCTCCCTGTTTTTTTAGATAGAAGATATGCCTTATAATTTTTTGTTTTGTTGCATTTCTTACAAATTTGAAACTCTATGGTCGCACGCCTGCGAAGTGGCGAATACGATGATGTCGCACCGGCTGCGGCTCGCCAATAAGAAATAAAGTCTATAGAGTTAAGTAAATTGAAAAGTGGCGTAGTTGTAAATTTTATTTTTTAATCGATTTGGCATAGATTCTTCTCTCGATTATGAATAAATTATATTCAGAGTTTACGTAATTAATACGTTGTATATGTGCATATGCAGCACAAATAAACTAGGCCTCAATTCTGCTAACGTTAGGCGAATAATCGTGTCGATAGCGCGTCAATAAAATTGCTTTTGTCGTTTTTTTTACGCTTTCCAATCTATTCATGCTACAACTTCTTCAAGTCAATAGTGACGAATGATGTAGCTGGATATCGTTCAACCATCAAGAAGATTGCCAAAAAGCAATGTAATTGAAGTGTTATTCACACGCCATAAATGCGTAACCGGCAGAATTGGGCACCTGTATGTATGCACACGCCGGCCGGAACTTGACGATTTGTTCCGTCCTTTTTTTTTACAAGAGGGAAAATACAGTTTTTACGGTATTCAACAAGGGAATTGAGCTGACTAGGCCACCCCAAGGATATGCAGGACTCGGGTAGAAGACCCACTACCGGCTAAAAACCCTCTAGATACTTCTACCTCCGTAGAGACACAATCGAGATCGGCGTTAGCCATTCCCCGATTGTGCCCCCTGGAGGGTTGCCTGGCGCATGCGCCAGGACTTACCTCTACGGGGGGGGTCGACAAGTATCTTGAGAAATTCGACCCCCCCCAGACGGCCAAGCTAGGGGTGAAAAGTATCTCTCGGCCGGTGGTCATCCGGCCGAGCCGTTTCAGTCCCCAGCTTGCTAGGGGAGCTGGCGCGCGTTGAGGAACGCACGCCTCCTCCTCCCCAACCGCCTGCGCCGGAGCGGTGCAGCGAGAGGGTCATCTTCTCGCGCCCGCTCCGCAGCCTCCTTCTGCGAGATAACATCCTGATTTGTTCCGTCCTAGGCACCATGTCCCCGTTGCGTACGTGCATATGTGACGTATGCACTTTGGTATACTGATTGTTATTAATGATATTTCCAAACTGCCCGTCCCGTCCCTTCCCGTCTGGAGAAAAACTCGTAACGTATGCAGTGACCTTTAAAGCGCGAATCGGTCGTCACACAGAATTTTTTATCCTTAACAGCTTTTAATATTTTTCTAGGTATGTACGTTGACTTAATTCGTCTACAATTGGTATGAGCTGGTTCAATGAGGAGACTAGCGACGCCTAACAGCTAAGCTGGGTGTGCCGAAATGGAACAGATTAAGATGAGTGACAGGTTGCTTCAACTCGGATTATGGCTCGGTGGCGGCGACCAAATTCCGATCATTGTTTTTATTTCCACGGACCGCTTTGTGACGACCAGTTTTGTCTGTTTTTTTTTTAAATGGCTATGCTCGGTCTATCATACGTTTGTGGATAACTAGCTGTTGCTCGCCACTTTGTCCACGTGGAATTTAGTTATATCGCAATGGTTGAGGTGTTAAAGCGTTACAGACAGTTACTTTCTCCATTATAATATTATAATTAGTAGAAAAGTAGGGATAACTATATTTTCATTAGTTTTAAAGTTGGAGGAGTATTAGAGAGACGATACACTTTTCGTTTATGTAAGGACTATAAAAACTTACCCATGAAAACGGATAACTTACTGGTGGTAACGCACCAACCATTGTTGTCTTATTTGACACATCGAGACGTGTGCCTTCTTAGTTGAGTAGTTTTACCAAGGAGAATGAAATTATTGACAAATCCCGAAAGCGAGCCGAGCCATATTATTTTGTTATAGTGAAATTGTTGTAGTGTTCAAACCTCGTTCGTGTTAATTCAAACGTTTGGCCGAAGCGTTGCGTTCGGGACGAATGTCAAGGTGAGGCGCGCCGCCGGCCGAAACGGCCGCCGCAGTCATTGACCCGCCACCACCGCCGCGGGGTGGGGAGGGGCCTCCCACGCGAATACGCTACTCGCGCCCAACCTCCGCTAACGTTCTGATCTCCTGGTACCTCGACACGCGAAACTTTGAAAGCTGACGCATAAAAAAAGCTGCCTGCGTCTTATTGAATGAACTGCAAAACCGCAAAGCTTCTCACACACACACTAATAGAGAAGCTTTTGAACTTCATCCCACCTAATGGTATGTGACGATAAGGCCGAAAATAGAAGCGAGCGTTACTTGGACACCTGAGGAATTGGCTGTCTGGCTGTCTTACCTCTGAACATTATTATTATGGCGACAAACTTAGGTGCGACGGTAGTAGCTATCCAGGCGGACTCAGCAGAGGCCTTACCATCAACTAAAACTAGCTGACAAACTTTGCCCCTATGGGGAGTCGAACACCGGACCTCCAGATCAATACTGGGACTGGGTGGTCTTAACTACTACACCATGGAGGCGTTCACAACTGAATCTCTCCACATTATTTTGAGTTCCCGCTTGAAATACCTATGTTTTTTACACTCGAGAGCTATGTATCCGGGTGTTTACTTCGCTAGTGAAATCCTTCAAACATCCTCCCTAGATTCTTCTCACGTCATTCCTAAATATAAGGCGGTTACATTCGTGTTCACCAATTGATGTATGTAATTCTGACTAGTTGAAATCAACACTTCTTTTCGTATTGCGTTAAAACTCGGTGGATCGGAAGTGTTCGTAGGTTAGATCGTTCTGTGATTTGGCTTGTCAGAGGGTCAATTCTACTAATTAACCTACTAATTGCCCTCTATGGGGTGTGGAGAGGTACCGGAGGGGTTAAGCCGGGTATAGGGAAGTCAGCGCAGTAGCTGCTATTGCTCCATAGTCCTACGGCATGCCTAAGTACGCGCCCTTTAATATCATAAAAGACTAGCTGTGCCCGCAACTTCATTCACGTGGATGACGGAAAATAACATGTTGTGTGAACTTGCGTCCGTGGGTCGGTTACATGTTTTTACTTCAGTATTTTCATTTTGATTGAGTTATTGTTGCAGGAATATCTCTTTCTCGTTTTTGCAACATTTTTCATTGATGCTTAGCTCCTATTGGTCGTAGCGTGATGTTTCATAGATAAATGGAATATCCAATACAATTTTTCAATTTGAATCAGTAGTTCCTGAGATTAGGATTAGATGTTAATTTCTCATTTGGATCCCTGACGTCACGATTGGTCACCGGAGAGCACAGTTTCTGAGGCCATGAGAGATCGCTTTGTACGAAACAGAGTACTGGTAATAATAAACATTTCATATTATGGAAAAACAAACCTAATAAACACGGTCTATTCGTGTTCTGAATATTGAGGTTACATCATTTGCGTTGTGTTGTGTTTGTTAGTTCAAAATGGTTATACATACATAGAATACAAACATAATTACATACCAACTAATATGCCATAATATCATCATTTATTTACGTCAGTAAATATTGAAAGTAAATCTTCGACTATTTTTCTTAAACCTTTCTAAATGATAATATACATACAGATATGTATATCGAAAGTCTTCAATTTGTACCTGTTGCCAGTGGGTCTCATAAGTCACGGTCACTCAATGGACATAGCTATGTTTGGGGTTTCTCTACGTGATTGCATCAGAAGTGATGAGATCCATAGAAGAACTAGAGACACCGACAAAGCCCAAAGAACCTTTAATGACAATGGGTAGGACACTTCGCTCGCAGGACGGACGGCCGTTACAATAGAACAATTAGCGTGCAATATACGACTAAAGCTTATGAGTTACTCGTATGAGGTTGGAAGAGATTCCACATTAACACCAATATACTGCCACAGAATTGTCACAAAATTTTAAGTCACTTGTCACGCAGATTAAAATTGTGTTTTAATTTTGCGTAAATGAATTTGGAGCTTTTGACTCAAATTGAGAATTCAGTTCGTAAACTTTAATGTTACATAATTATTTCATATGTATGTACCCATATTGTGGGCACGGATCGAATATTGATCGTTTTAAATCATTCGAAAAAATGCGAGCATGTGCGATGTGAGTTGATCTAATAGCCGAACGTGGTAAATTGATATTCACGCAATGTGTGAACGACAAACGTTGAGACCGCGTGGGTCGTCGGAAATAGGTCTTATCATTCAATTCAACCGTAATCACACGGCTCTTGCGAGCTCGCGAACATTTTGCTGAAGCTGTAACCATGATCACGACGATGGTTGATTGTCTATTTCTTTTGACTGTGAGCTTAGACTTGCAATACACATTTCGTTGAGTGTAATTTCACTTAGCTGCCGTTATTGCACGAGTCGAGCCCACCCCATCCCAACTGTCTAGGCCGCTCCCCGGGAGTGGGTGGGAAGCGGAAGGGTGCGAGCAGGTAGACAGTCTTAGAACTTTCAGCCGGGTTGAAGGTCACAAGCGTTGAGTTTCGAGGTCTATATTTACTTTAGGAGTTGGGCGACGCGGCGCGGTAGCGCATGCGCTCGGCAGTCAAGCAACATTCGCTGTGGTCAGGTACCAGATGGGTGACCAGAAATGTAGAAAGGTCTCGAACTCTTCCGTTGCACGGAAGGCGAGTTAAACGCGCGTGGTCCGATTTGAAGGGTAAGATAAGCTTAAGCGCAAAACTGGGTGTTGTGACTGGACATGTTGTCACTAGTTGGAAACGATATTGGGGTCCTTGTAGGACCAGGTTACAAAACAAAAAAACTGGTTGGAGATTTACAAATCTAAAGGTGATGTACATATATATGAAGTATATAGGTAGGTAACTGGTGACTGTAGCTACTTACCATCAGGGGTGGAAGTCTCGACATAGATAACGATCGTTATCTTTTGTCGATATGTTGTAGTGTCTTTTCTAGCTAATCTATCAAAATATGGAAAGAATTTAAAATTGGGAAATGAAAACAAAATTATTCCTTATATTAGTACAATATGCTTCATTCAGTAACATGGTTGGAGATGGAGAGGATTTTGCCGACTACGCAGATTTCTAGCGACTGTTCGTCGTCGTACTTAATACCATGTTCGGTGCTCAAGAGCAAACAGATTCCAAGCTAAATATGCTTCCGCCATCACAAAAAATATTAAATTTTATAAGTTAATGTTATTAATGGCATGAGCTTTTGTTGTACAACTCGTACAGCCTATGCCAGTTAGCGACGAACATTGTAATGCTTTGCGAGATATCAAAAAGGCTCGCTATGAAATCGTTAATTTGACAGTTTTTTCGATAAGTTTGCGACAAAAATCGATAGGTTTGCGTTAATTTTCATGTCGAGAATTGCATTTATGGCTAAGTAAGTGTCGTTATATGTAACTGAATAAAGCATATTGTTGTACTAATATAAGAAATAATTTTGTTATCTTTTCCCAATTTTAAATTTTGATAAATTAGCTAGAAGAGAAACTACAACTTATCGACAAAAATCTCAAAGTTTACGATCGTTATATATGTCGAGACTTCTGCCCCAGGTGGGCAGTCTTTTTTTTTGAGTCGGGGGAATCTCTTTACGATTCAACAAGGGGCTGAAAGCTGACAAAGCCGCCCCAAGGATATGCCGTTGGACTCGGGTATAAACCCCATACGTGGCTATTCCACCCTCCAGAGCAACTTCTACCTCCGTAGAGACACACTCGGGATCATCGGCGTTAGCCATTCTCCGAGTGCATCAGGTGGGCAGCCTGCTTATTTGCTAAGTTGTATGAAAAAAATATTAAGTTGGAGGAGAGTGGTGTGATGACTGGTAACTTGGACCTACTGAATTATTTTTTAGTTTTTAGTGCATGATCTACATCATTATTGTCTTTACTTTCAATAAAACCGTTTAATTTAATTTTCTTTACTTATTTTTTCAATGTTAACGCATTGTTCACTCGGGGACGAATCACGTGGCACTGCAGTATGATTTTATACGGACGATTGTTTCGGTTTTGCTCGTCAAGTCTACCCTTAAGGCAACTTTTAATGGTGAACAGCTATTATGCTAATTAGATTAGATATCGGACATTATGATGAGACACTTTTGGGACTTCTAATGGCGTTGTTGTGCGATCACAAAAAGTTGTTCACGGTGCCCTTTCAAGTAGTTCGTTTACCTTCTCGTTGTTTGACTTTGGTGATCGGAGTTCGCGGAGGATTATCTGTGTTCTATTCGGATATGACTTTGTAACGGGGTGCTATAATATCTTTTAGATCAGTGGTTCTTACACTTTTAGTGAACAGTAAAGAGCATAAATATATGAATAAAGGGTTGTTTGTTCTATCTATAATATTATTTTTCGGATTTCCCACGAAGTTTCTCAGCTTGGTAGGGTAAGTGGTAGGGCTTCTGAGTCCGCCAGGGTAGCTACCACCGACGTCGTATTTAAAGTTTGTGGCTATGTTTGTTGCTCCAACAATTATTAGAGGTAGGATAGCCGCCAGTTCCTCAGATATCGAGGAGTCCAGGTGAAGCTCGCTTCCACCTTATCGTCACTTACCATCAGGTGAGATTAAGGCCAAAAGCTTGGCTGTTGTTCTCTGGTAAAAAGCATACAGTCTCGGGTTTATAACACTTAGAGATTTGTCTTCAATAATTTTTTTACATAACATGTATTTGTATGTACAGTAAAAAAATCGATGTGCATCAGAACTGTATGTTGTAATGTCACTTGTTTGTCTTTTTAGTATGTAGTTTGGCAGTTTTAGTATGTATTTTGCAACTCGTTCAGTTTTGTGAGTAAAAGAATGTATTAGTTTATTTATTTTGTTATCTTTATGTATGTATTAGGATTTAAAAACTTGGATGTAAACTTGTAATGGAATCGGCAAAAAAAAGTAGTTATTTGTGCCGACAAAAACATACGCTGACGCGTGGTGTGGGAAGACATATTTGTTTTGGCTCCGGACCGCTCGTGCAAATGTGTTGAAACATTAGAATCGTGTAAAACTGGAGACGCTATAATGACACTTTAAAAGCAATACTTATAACACATCGAAGTCATGTAAGGAATATTTTATTTACAACGGAACATTCTCTAAAGGACGAATTATGTGACCTAATAGCATTTAGCTCTTAGTGAAAATCTTGTTATTAAAACACTAATTTCACTAGTCCCGGCAATTCACGGCAATGATTACCTGATGATGATGTTACGAAACCGGTCGCAATAAGTTGAATATAATAAAAAAATAAGTGGGTCTAGTGAAATTAGTGTTTTAATAACAAGATACCATGAAGTTCCATCCAGAAATTACATCACAAAGCTTAAACTATCCTAGTAAAAAGTTGAAACAACTATATCGCTAATATCCTACTAATATTATAAATGTAAAATGTGAAAGTGTGGATGTTTGGATGTTTGTTACTCAATCACGCAAAAACGGCTGAACGGATTTGGATGAAATTTGGCATGCATGTAGCCTTTGGCATGGAAAAGAACATAGGCTACCTTTTATCCCGATTCCTTAAGTAGTTCCCGAGGGAAAATTGAAAATTGTTTACGAGCTAAGCCGCGGGCAGACAGCTTTGAAATTTGGTATGCATGTCACCTATGCTATGGAAAAGGACATGTAAGTACTTTATATTGCTTAATGATCTCTCAAATAGTTCCCGTGGGAAGATTAAAAATTGTTAACGTGCGAAGCTTTAGACCCAATTCTGAAGTCCACGCAGACGAAGTCGCAGGCAGAAGCTAGAAGTTAATAAAAGGCAGTTTTTAAAATTATATCTAAGCGCGGACTATCAGCCAAAACAAAGTAATCAAGTGCCGCACTGCAGTTTGAGAGAGCTTTCAAATTTCGTCTCAATGGCATTCTGATAAAAAGCCTGCATTGCGGAGTTGCGGTTTGCTGAGCTCAAAGCTTTGCTTGCCCGTAGTTTCGGGATAATACAAACTTATATTTTTGTTATGTACACTCTCACTAGTAAGCAATAGTGATAAAGTGTAAAAAATATGTTCTGACTGACTCGCAACTAACTCATTATTCGTATTTAAAAATATTTGCCCCCGTTCTCACACACATACACACACCACACACACACACACACACACACACACACACACACACACACACACTCACACACACACACACACTCACATCACATACACACAGTTAAATCGCGAGTTTAATTCTATTACGCGTTCGATGGAGAACTCTTCAAAATTCGGGATAAAAGCCTATGACCCTCCTTCCACGGGGTTTATCCTATCCCTATACAAATTTAATTAAAATTGGTTTAGCTGTTTAGGCGTGAAAGCGTAATTCAGACATAGTGATATTTAGTGTTGCCCAAATGCAAGAACAAGACGAGACTTAGCCAGTCTTGGTCTTGGTCTTGCGCAAATACACCTGGTCTTGGTCTTGGTCTTGGTCTTGCGCTCCCAGTCTTGGTCTTGGTCTTGGTCTTGCAGCAAGAGTCTTGCAAGTCTTGCAATTACCTATTAGTCTATTACTATTTATTAAAGTTTACTTTAAATCTTAGAAAAACGTATTAGAATTGGAACATTGTGAGCTTGAATTAACATAGCCATAGTAAAGATCAAGCAGATTAATAAATAACTGAAGATTTGATAAGAAATTCGAAAAATCAACTGACCTATATGTCGTTTTCCATGGAAGTAACTGTTTCTTAATAAACATTTATGATTTATAAGCTTACATTTGCTAAAACATGTAAAAAAACAAATTAATTACAATAACTTGACTGTATTTTAAAGAACAATACTTATCTGTCTACAAAGAGATTGAACCCTCAACTTATAAGAAATTTAATAAAAGAGTTTTACGATTTATCATTTATTTGAATAAAAAATAAAATACAACACAAATCAACAGCTTTATCATTAGGTTATGATACTTTATATCAATTCTTTTGACCAATAATTAATACAAAGTAACCATCTGGCTGACTCATCACTTAACCTATTTCTATGTTTTCTAATTACTAATGATGCTTTTGAAAATAACCTCTCAGCAGGTACTGAAGTTGCAGGTATTGAGAGAAAATCACGGGCCATTTTCGATAAAATTGGATACTCTGTCTCATGCGTCGTCCACCAATCTAAAATGTCTTCCGAGCTGGCAGTTCTTGGTTTTCTCAGGTACTCCTCCAACTCGTCTATCACTAAGCCTTGAAGACAAGATCCAGATGACGTCGAGGGACATTCATAGAGTTTATCAAAGTCTATTACGTCTTCATCTTCATCACATACTTTATTTTCTTTTTCTGGTAATTCCAGAGATTTGTTCAGTGAGTGTAGACTTTTATATTCTTCATAAAGTTCATTGAACTTGCGCAGACTTTCTGTTTTAAGTTGCTTCCCCCACATTGTCAGGTCAAAAGTCTGAGCCTTATGCCTTGGGTCTAAAATTAAAGAAGTACAATAAATCCAGTTGCTCTTCTTGTAATGTTTAAGCATTTTGTCTCGAGCTGCTTGGAAAGCTAGAATGAGCCTTTCATCCACTTCAGATCGATTAGGTTTCTCATCTAACTGTTTTACCATGGATTCAATTTTATCTAGCAAGAGATTGAATGATACAATGACTAGCGGTAATGTAACATATTTGTCTCCACCAAGTTTTGTACTTAAAAGTTTAAAGTTTATTAGAAATTTATGTAATTTTTCGAGTACCTGCCATTCATTAGCTGTGATTTGAAAATCATTTAATTCGGTGACAGAACTGCACAATATGTCAATGCCCGCTCTCACTTTTAAACCAAATCCAATCATATCATGTGTGGAATTCCATCTCGTTGGACAGTCAAGAATGGCATTTAGATTTGATGGCACGCCAGCTGCTTCACAAGCAGACTGAAACTTCTTCTTCACTATCTCACTTCTTTTTATTTTACTGGAAATACTGCGTAACTTTGTTACAGATGTACGCGAGTCAGCAATATTTGGTGCAGATTCTTCATCTTCCTCATCCTCAGTTTCGTCTGCATAGTCTTCGTACTGCTGATCTTGCGCGTTAGTGTCAGACTCACAGTGTAATGCTAAGGTCTTTAATAAATCTTGTACACCAAGGTTTAAAATGTGAGCAAAGCACCGGAAATGTTGATTGTCTGAATCAAAGTGTGGCGGCAGCTGTTTGCCCAGTTCATACATAAATTTGGTATTTGCAGTTGCGTTGTCGACCGTGATACCTTGTAATTTATCAATTATGCCATATTCCAATAAACATTCATGGAAAATCGTTGCAATATCTTCCCCAGTATGTCGACCGCGTGATGGTATAAAATCAAGAACTACAGATTGATACTTCCAAGCGTTGTCTATATAATGAATAGTAACCCCGTAGTAACTCCTACCAGCAATTGACGTCCACCCATCAATGGTAAAAGACATTTTAGATGATAATTGTTGAAGTCGTTCCTTGAGATTCAATTGGAGCTCTTCAAATCGCTCTTTGACTTTCCTTCTAAGTGTAGACCTTTTAGGAAACACCATATTAGGGCAAATACGTCGAAAATATACTTGTGTAGCTTCGTCATCGAAAAATGAGAAGGGAAGATATTTTTTCACCACCCAATCAACTGTAGCTGTCGTGATGTTGTCACTGCTGTTTTCCGACTGAAGCAAAACAATAAATCTTGTGTTATTATTTAAAACATACTAGGTTTGAGCGTATAAGAGGAGGAGGTTTGTTGTTGTTAAATCGAGAAAATCGTTAAATTGATATTTGTTATATTAAGGTTGCACTGTACTGTAATTTACCAAAATAAAGTACTTAGTTGTTACTGGCCGATTAAATGAAAATATGGGTGTTTATAAAAAATATTTAAGACGATAATTACATACTTAATATGTCGCACCCCTAGATGAAAACACCACTAACTCAAAAATACTTACGTAAGTTAATGGCGTTTTTGAAAGTATCGCATGAATAGCTACGCGGAGTTAAAATTCTTTTAACTGTTAAAAAAATATTCTTACCTGTCCACTTCTTCCAGCGGTTACTAAAAAGCTTGTGATATCTCCACTTAATTTTGGTTTAACAGGAAGAAATATTTCTGATTCCTTTTTGTGGAAAGATATTAGATGTTTCCTTAAGCCTGAAGTGTTTCTGTTCTTCATTTTTATTTCAATCTTTTTATGTTGGCACAATTTACAGAAGGCAGTTTGGGATGCATGAATTATTTCGAAAAACTCCTCAAATTTGCTTTTGGGTCTTTTAGATCTGTGACTCAAACTCTCGTTACTCGGACTAGAATAATTTGAATCTTCGTCACTCATATTAAATTGTACACGTGATACGTTTTTAGAAAACAACGAGAATTAGTAAAAACAATTATTAAGTTAGACTCGAAGCACAGCTCAATTGGAAATGACTGGAATTAAAATAATTCCTTTATTTATAGTACGCAAATAGTGTCAAATGTTATGATTTCGGCGTGGCGGCAACGATTGTTTTAGATTTCAAAAGAAGCCGCCGGCGCGTGTATCATAACCATGTACTTCCGAAAAGCGGCAAATTTCTTTGAGAAGTAAGTACAAAACCTTTGATGCCGCATTATCAAAGTGCCGATGGTTAAAACATAACTATGCATGCACTCAGTTTGATTTTAATAGATATTTTTTTATTCGCTATGTTTATGGTATTAGTCGTAATGCGCATAGGTCCAGTTTTTCATATTCTTTGATACAGTTTTTTGCGTCTCATAGAATTCCTAAGCGTACCTACCTATACACCGAACTGTTACACCTAACTACTCAGTGAAATAGCGCTAAGTCCTAGCTGCAAGACGCAAGAGTCTTGCAGGCTATGTCTTGTTCTTGCTCAAGTCTTGCACGGTCAGTCTTGGTCTTGGTCTTGCTAAAAATACGCGGTCTTGTTCTTGGTCTTGGTCTTGCAAAAACGCAAGAACAAGACCAAGACTGCAAGACCAAGACTGAATTTGGGCAACACTAGTGATATTGATTAAAAGATGCACATCCAATGGTAGTAGTATTAGTTGGGCTACATTTGACAGTTCATCAATGTTGATTAACGTTAGTCTTGTAATGGCGATCGCACATTTTTTTTCGAATGACATAAATAATAGCATTTGTTTCAATTGCTACATATTATGATATTACATCGGTTATCGAAATGAACATGAAGACACCTAAATGTACACCAATATGATGCAATAAAAATTATGACTATGACTATTTAACACTTATCTTTATCAATAAACCTTTCTTAACTAGAAAAATAATTCAATTTGACGGAAACTTGACGTCGTCAAAAGGTTACATGCGAAAGCCAATTTTTTAAACGAGGGTTTTTGTTACGAGTACCTATGCAATTGATCCAATTCTTCATTTCTCGGGTAACATTCGAGTAAATAAGTGGAATATACATTGTAATTTATTTATTTACTTTAGAATTAATAGAGTTTCTTCAGTAGATCATCAAACTGATTAACGCTTTTATAATAATAGCACTGTTTTTCTTCATCCGCGGCCTTCCTAGTGTTTTTGACTTTCAGTTATTTTAAAACGGTGACACTATTGTAGGCACGTTATAAAATTGTTATTATGGCGTCTGACGCAAAGAAACATTCATTTAGAAATTTAACTTTTAACTTCTATCATTGATGAATATTTTTTATATTTATGCGTCAGTGAAATACGGTTTGGGTGATGCTGGTTCGACAACCGAATTTAAATCTTCCTAAATCAGATGTTGGCGATCTGATTTGACACTATTCTCATTTATTGGTATATATCCAAGGACCGCCGCCACTACCGCAGTGTGTCAAGACGAAAGTCTTCGATTCGTGCGTGTTGAAAGTAATGACGTACGGAGCTGAGACGTGGCCGCTTACAATGGGCCCAACAGTAAGACTCAGGGTCGCTCAAAGGGCAGTGGAGTGGGCTATGCTGAGGACTCTACGTGATCGAATCAGAAGTGACGAGACCCGTAGCAGAACTAAAGTCGCCTACATAGCCCGAAGAATTGCGAACCTTAAGTGGCAGTGGGCCGCGTTGCTTGCAGTACTGAGAGCCGCTGGGGAGAAAGGTCCTCGAGTGGAGGCCGCGTAAGGAGACGCAGCGTTGCTGTCCGATCAGGGGGGCTTTTATATCTATCACAATCGCCTTGTAATTACTAAACATTGCGGCGTCAATACAAGACTCTGTGTCGATTGTCTGATACAAGGAGCTGTTTGTAGATCCTTGGAGGAGGCTGTCCAACAGTGGGCGTCTCTTGGCTGAATTTATGATAATAATGACTATTCTAAGGATCTCCTTGGATTTGTTCACGGCCAATTGATCTCTTACTGCTTTGGCAATTAAAGAAAGTCGTTCGAGATTTCATAGCTTTTCGAAGATGACGGTACATTTGCTACAAGCGACAATATGCATATGTGTATTAAAACTTTCATTGCTCACGTATCGATCGATACCACTCGTACATATCTGGTGTACGAGAAAGCTTACGTAACCGAAACGGGAATTCCATAAATGCGCGCCGAGAAATCTGGTAATACTAGTTTGTGGTATTAAATGGGAGACATTAATATTATATGGCCGGACACTCTTTATAATGTGCGCGGCTGTTTTGTTGGCATTGCTCAATGCGTTGCTTTACATTTTGGAAATTATTTTCTTTCGGTGGAACGACGGTTGAAAACGTCTATTAATCGTTTCGTTTTTCGGCCAGTTCCGAACTATTTAATAACCTGTGCCCATAGATCCAAACAGATACAGCAGGCCAGATAGCCATTAATCGTAAATCAAATGTTATTTTTCACATCTGACCGAAAAGCTCTTTGGAAACTTTTGAAATGAGGATACATTGTAATCATTCTACGGGTTTGTATCGTTAGAACCGCTGTTTATATCGTCTAGACGCAATTAAGTCCCAGACAAGGGTGAGACTTCGCGGGTTAACAGTGACTCATGGCGGGACATGGGCAATGCAAACAAACATTCGACGGACACTGCCTACAATGTACCATATACTTTGTGAGCTGTGCACGCATATAACGGCAGTGGAATAGGAATTTTTGACGAGCTTAAGCCAAGACTACAAACAGAAGTTTGTTACAAGTGTCTCTGTTACAAGTGTCAGCGCTATTAAAATTTTGCTATCCAAAGATGTAAGACTCACAAGTACAAACAAAAAAGAAAACAATGCTTTCGCAAGCTTTTACATGTAATTTTTTTTTTACAAAAAATAAAACCCACATCAAAAACACCAAAAAGTCATTAAATAATATAAGAATGTAAACAACATCACTGTTTTATATTGAAGTTGGTTTCAAATTTTAACTAACTTTACTTACATTTTGTTCTTAAATTTTTTGAAGACTTTCCAGGTGATCAATGCTTGGCATCTTATACTCTAAGCTTGGCACCGACTTCAATATAAAACTGTGATGTTGTTTGTATTCTTATATTATTTATGAGTTTTTGGTGTTTTTGTAGTCGGTTTATATTTTTTGTAAAAACTTTCTTTTCAATCTTTTTACTTAATTTAATATACCGAAACTTCCTCCTAAATGCAACAAATGCTTTTCTGAAAATCGCATCAATATTGATTCAGCCAAACGCGAGATAATCGCGGACAAACAAACATACAGGTCAAACTGCGAACCTCCTTTTTTTTGAAGTCAGTTATTAAAAAGTTGTAAGCGACCTTGAAATCATGGACTGTATAATGTGCCGTTGTTCCCGTACATAGGAATTTTATTTCCAAACAAATTATCATTGCTCTCTAGATTCAAGGCATATAATATAATTTGACGCATATTATATTATATTGACGACACGGTTAGCGCAGAGGTCGAGTGATCGGCTTCTGCGCAACGGGTTGCGGGTTCGATTCCCGTACGGGACAAATATTTTGTATGGCCTACAGAAATTTGTTTCGGTCTGGGTTTATGTGCATGTGATATTCTATGTTTGTAACTGCCCGATCCTCCCCCCCTTTCCCCGTAAAAAACGGGGTGGTGGGGGGTGTGGGTGGGTGGGCAAACTAATAAAAACACGCATAACACTTCATAAAACACTTCACCATATGGACCTTACCTTACATACTACATCTCACACAAAAAAAAAATTACCTACAGATTCATCTTCTTCCGCCAACATCCTTTACAACTCACTCATTTTCTTGTTATACAAAACAACCTACTTTCATTACCACAATGATCGCAACAAACATCATCTTCACCTACTTCTTCATCGTCTTCTTCTTCTTCCGCCTACTTCCTCGATAACTCACTCATTTTCTTCTTCTTCTTCTTCGTCCTTCTCCTTCTGTTCCTCAGAAGTACCCAAACAGGGAAACAACCACCCACCACTCCTTCCCAATTCGGTGAGGGGAGTGAGAATGTATCAAATCGCACTCTCACTCCCCTTCTCCTATTTTCTTCCAGTGCAAACACAAAACATAACTATTTAACCAACTATAACACACAAAAAAAAACTGCACCCGCGACACAGGAGAAAATCCTAGTGTAGGGCGACGTATTTTTTTTACGTGGATGAAATTAGAGTACGGATGGAACGGACAGTCAGATGGAAAGATGAGGAAACAAGCGTTACCAAACAAAGTATGTGTGTCGCGCTAAAAACCTTGGCTCCCTATTGAAAGTCTAACTGAGGTGGTGGCCGCGACATAAAGCCGCGTACTCATTTAGTGGTGTAGCACGTAATGTATTTGATACTGTAGCAATCTACAAGTGTGTACGACTCGTCCATGGTTACCGCGTAACGAGTAACCAGCCCCCGGATCCACAGATCTCGCGACGATTTCACGACGACGATATGTCTGAAATAGTGGCTAGTGCTGCGTTTATTTTATATTCATATACAACCTTGTCGAAATTTATAAAAGCCCATGTTGTTTTTGGCAAATTTTTATCTTTAGGCGGGTCGCTGCGAGCACACTGCGCTCCGCGGGCGAACGGCTCGCTGCAAGCTCGCGCCTACGTACTCACTAGATACTGTATCAGATACGTTACGCGTTACACCTTTAAGTGAGTACGCTGCTTAACATAAAATAAATGTGATTCTGCATTATTTGTGTTACTCGAATACGCGCCATCAACACAGTCATTGAATTGAGCAACTCAATATGAATAAATGGAATAAACCTCATAACTGTAATACAAGATGCAGTTGCCTTTTATGCCACAGAGGCGGGTCGTAATTAAAATCGACTCGAGTGCGCATCAAAGTGATACGCGCGCTATTGATAATGATGCGTTGAGTAATTCGTGTGATGAGATATTTATTACCTAGCACTGACTTGATTGGAGCTATTCGGAGGCTTCTAATTGATTTGTTTCAGTTCTAAATATGGGGAAACCCCAAAATTTATATTTTTTTCTATTTTTGTGTGAAAATCTTAATGCGGTTCACAGAATACATCTACTTGCCAAGTTTCAACAGTATAGTTCTTATAGTTTCGGAAAAAGTGGCTGTGACATACGGACGGACAGACAGACATGACGAATCCATAAGGGTTCCGTTTTTTGCCATTCGGCTACGGAACCCTAATATAAATGTGTTGTTCTCTCTATACCCGACGTTTGTCAGGATTATCTTTCGCTGCGCCGATGTCAACGACATGTGCAAATAACCCTTTGTGGCCACGAATATTTTCATTGCGCCGATGCGGGTGGTTGTCCTTCTCTCGCTTGGCACATGCTCATCAGTGTCTTGACCTGGCTTCCACTATCGAGCAAACGCCAGCGAATAATAGTACTTAGTCATCATGCAAAAAGGTTCGTTTCGGTGTGGGCATAGATGATACGACGCGACGATGCAGTCCTATGAGCTAGCATTTGTCTCGATCCGAAGCTCTCTTAAGTCTGAGAGCTACACAATGAATGAATGCTTTATTGTGAGGTCAGTAGTGTTTCGAACGTCATAAATCTTTCGTGATTTCGGTGTGACTTGTTAACTGGGTTTTGGAAGTTTAACTTCGTAACGAGGAATAGCAATTATGGCGTGGTACTTCATCGCTCGGTAATGACACCTATTGTTAGTTAGTGATTCATACAAAAAAATACGTACCGTGTCGCGCGCCATTATTCATTTTCCAGCGTGCGGTCTCTTGACGAACGATGTCGCAGCTAAATCGATGAATACCTAACGTCCAGTTCACACACAGTCGTGTCCATATGTCCGGTCCTTATACGGAGTAGCTTTAGACGCCATATGCCGTTTCGAATTCGTTCTGTTGGGTAACCTGTGCAGTGCAGATGGTGTAACATTGATTAACTGTAATCCTTTTTGGTCAGTAATCAAAGCTCGTTTGACCACATTTACAGTTTTTTTCGGCTGGTCACAGCTGGATACTGCGCTAAGTAGTTTTCTAGCGTTCACGTTGAAACGAGAACTCGGATTTGCCTTATTAGGAACTCGACCACAGCCTTTTACCATCATTCGAAACTAAAAAGTAGTTTGTCAATATGCCACTGTATCTCGGCCACCTGTTATCGCTGTTATCGATTTTCGCGTGATCCACGCTTTGTTTGGTGACGCCTATGTCTGTTCGCCTGTCTGTCCGTTTCATCGAGATTTCGGCCCCTAGGCCACCAGGAGACTTCGGGCTTTCACGAGATAATAAGATATGAATGTTAGTTTTGTCCATTATGAATTCCTTTTAGGTACGAACCAGGGGTCATGCCACCTAGCTAGGTTCAAACACCCTAATTTTCATGTATAAATTCAATTAGTCTGTATGATATTAACTCGCTGAACTGGACTTTTGATGTTGAGTATAAAAAGGGTGGGGAATCTCTTAACGATTCCAAGGAACTGAAGCTGACAAGGCTGTGCCTTGGATATGCCGTAGGACTCGGGTAAAACCCCATACCCGGCTAAATCACCCTCCGGTACCTCTCCGCCCCCTGTGGGGGCACGCTCGGGATCGGACTAGCCATTCCCCGAACGAACCACCTGGGGAACCACCTATGACCTACACCTAGAGCCATGCTACTGGGATCCATGCCCCTAATTTTGGCCTAATTTTATATATGGCACGTAAGTAGTACCTCGTTGGATTCTTCTTTCGATGCTAGATGTGGTAACACTAATTCTAGCACTCAGTGCCTCACGGGTCATGCCACTAAAGTCATTGACCCGGAATTCGTCCAAATTTGATAGATGGCTTGTTTTTATTGTTTCATCAATCTAATACACCTCTTTTTTAAATTGTTACCTATTAACTGATCCGTAAAAATAGGATAATATGCGGCAACACTCATTTTTTCAAAACATTTTTTTTTGCAAATCTTCGAATGCAATAAGATATTTAACAATGGGTAGTTTGCAGCTATTTAGCACAGTATCGACCGCCTTGCGTAACCCCGCGAGGCCTTACATGGTATGAGACAAGCAAGTCGCTCGGACCTTCGAGAAGTGGGTCGACATTAATGCCATCTGGTCGGACGGGGACAGGACACGATGTAACCGAGACATGTAATCGCACATTAACGGTACTTCATCGCATTCGCACTCACTTGTACAACTCTGTCGCTGACTCTAGGTTGAATTTCAAAAAGATTGTTAGCTTTATTTCTGGTTGATGCGCTACTACACTTCATCTTTTGTAGTGCGCACAGCCAAGCTGTGAAATTCTCTGCCGGTGGATGTCATTGTCATGTTCCCGAGTTCTTATAACCCAAATATCTTTAGGGTGGATAGGCGTTTTATACTACCGTACTACTATTAAACCTTTATTTTTAAAGTTGCAAGGCGGAGCCTCTTGTCTGTACTATAGGTTTTACTCCCACAGGACAGACAACAGCACTTTTAGTAATGTCTTAGTTTAAGTATGTATGTTTGGCAGAGCTACTCTTTTGAGGCCGTAATCAGAGTTTGGAACGTGTAATTTGTCGCAGAATGGAGCTGGAACACTTCGCTCTTCAGCGACGCCGTATAAAGGTGCATCCGCATTTGTAGCATTTTGGCGTAAACATTCGTAGCGTTCGATACACGCCGTATCTGACACGGCCCGACCCGCAAATATCTTGATACTACTCATATAACATGCACGTATCACGTTTGTATTTGGATATCGAATCACGACACGAAGTTGCGATGCGATACGTACACCGCGTCCCGTCTCGAAATTTTAAGACTAGGAGATCATTGTTTTGCACCGACTTCAATATAGAAATGTAATGTCTGTATTGTTATATATAATTTTTAACCTTTAAGTGTCTTGGTCGGTCGGTAAGTCGGTTTTTATTATTTATAATTTTTTATTTATATCTTTTTAGAGATTTAATACCAACTCACCGAAGTAACTTGAATGAATACGACAAAGAGTCAATACGTGCCTATTTTATTAAAAAAAACTAATCTCTTACTCCTAAGAGTTAAGGATCCTTCCATCGTCAGCTCGGTTCATCATTACTACTAGACGCAAATACCTGAATTGCTTCGGAAAAAACATAAAAACACATTGGACGTACCTATAAAATTTAAGGGTTTCCCTCGATTCTCCTTAGATTCCATTATCAGATTCTTTCTTTGGTAAGCTTGGGACCACCCCAGGAGTATACTCTATGGAATGCAAAAAGAATTTTGAAAATCGGTTCACAATTGGCGGCATAATCGCGTAAAATACACAAAAAAAACAACATACGCATTTAATTGATAACCTTCTCCGTTTTTGAAGTCGGTTAAAAATGGGCGTCCATACTTAAGATACAAATACTCGATACACCGAAATGCTACAAATGTGAACGCACCTTAAAATAACGCAACAACATGCAACGTAGGACTAGGACAGGACGAGAGTAGTCCACCTGAAGTGTCGAAGTAATCGCTCCTCCGTCGTCGGGGTGTCTCGGCGGCCTTCTTCCTCGCCTCCCATTTACAGCACAATAGTCATTGTGCTCTGTGAACGCCTGGTGACATCACGGTATTGCCGATGCATTACGTGTGTTAATCTCGTTCCCATCTATTGTGCACGCGTCACGTCATGCGAAACATCCGTGTTGCGTTTGTTTTAATTGATTCACTATCCCTCTCGTTTGACTGGCGGAACAATTTTATTGGATTTCTTTTGATCATTTGGTAGCGTGTGTTCATGTAATACGACTATCTTTGTCGTCAAAGGTACGAGTTTATATCTACAGTCCCCTAGCTAGCGCCAATAATTAGAATTTATTTTGCACTCAAATTCAATAGATACATAATTAATCAACAGTGGGCATTTTAGGAACCCAGACAGTTCGTACACAGTTTGTACAGTAAACGTCGCGTCAAGCTATACTGATTGACCTTTGAACCAATCGCCGGCTACCGGAGATTTTCGTAGCCCTGTGTACGAACGGTCTTAGCTTCATAGAAAACGGTCTGAAGATTTATAAAAACTAACTTTTATTTTAATGCCCTAAAAAGAGGAAAATAAACATTAATTTATTTTTTCATTACAATCCAGCGAATGGCTACAATGCACTAAAAAGTGCGTTGAACACAAGAAAATATTCATTTCAATAAATATTGGTAATTCTAAGGAAAAATATTTTTTTTATATATAGGTAAATCTTGCGACAAGCTTTTATATTTTATAAAAAATGTATCATGTAATAAATTTAAGTTTATTTTCGTCTTATTAGGGCATTAAATAAAAGATTGTTTTTAAAAATCTTTTTACTATTATTTTAGGACCAAAGAACTCGTCAATACGAATCAAACGAGCCCAAACTCGATGGGGTTGTGTTGTTTTATTGCGGAGTTCCTATGGCCACCTCCCAACTCCAGCACCAGACCCTGGTTACCATATAGGACCAAAGTACTCGTCAATACGAATCAAACGAGCCCAAACTCGATGGGGTTGCGTTGCTTTATTGCGGAGTTCCTATGGCCTCCTTCCAGCTGCAGCATCAGACGCTGGTTACCATATAGGACCAAAGTACTCGTCAATACGAATCAAACGAGCCCAAACTCGATGGGGTTGCGTTGCTTTATTGCGGAGTTCCTTTAGCTACCTTCCAGCTCCAGCATCAGACCCTGGTTACCATATAGGACCAAACTCGTCAATACGAATCAAATGAGCCCAAACTCGATGGGGTTCTGTCGTTTTATTGCGGAGTTCCTATGGCCACCTCCCAACTCCAGCATCAGACCCTGGTTATCATATAGGACCAAAGTACTCGTCAATACGAATCAAACGAGCCCAAACTCGATGGGGTTGCGTTGCTTTATTGCGGAGTTCCTATGGCCTCCTTCCAGCTGCAGCATCAGACCCTGGTTACCATATAGGACCAAAGTACTCGTCAATACGAATCAAACGAGCCCAAACTCGATGGGGTTGCGTTGCTTTATTGCGGAGTTCCTTTGGCTACCTTCCAGCTCCAGCATCAGACCCTGGTTACCGCATAGGACCAAAGCACTCGTGAATGCGAATCAAACGAGCCCAAACTCGATGGGGTTCTGAATCCTTACAGGATTTAGAGCCGCTACAATACGGGGTACTTGGAAAGTTACCCCGGCCGCTCTGTGAACTTGGCTTGATATTTATTTTATATCATCGGCATACGACTGTTCAATTACTCCCTGGAACCGGTCCGACCGACGACGCCTCTCTGTACCGTTGTGTGTGTCCGGCGTTTGTTATGGGTCGCGGGCTGGAGGCTGTCAATCGGGTCCGAGCAAAACTCCTCGCTTGTGTGTATATTATTAAATGGAACGTCGTCTCTTTATTAAATTGTATCGCTAATTAGTGGCAAAGGGTCAACGCCGTACGCTGATAGCGGCGGAATCTATACATCCAGTTTGGTTGTATCTTGTTCTTTTGAAGATAGGGCTTGCTGTTTTCTTGAGTTTTGATTGTATATTACTCGTCCATGTCTTGATAGCAAAATCTACTCCTTCACGGGGGTTGCGTTGCTTTATTGCGGAGTTCCTTTGGCTACCTTCCAGCTCCAGCATCAGACCCTGGTTACCGCATAGGACCAAAGCACTCGTGAATGCGAATCAAACGAGCCCAAACTCGATGGGGTTCTGTCGTTTTATTGCGGAGTTCCTATGGCCACCTCCCAACTCCAGCATCAGACCCTGGTTATCATATAGGACCAAAGTACTCGTCAATACGAATCAAACGAGCCCAAACTCGATGGGGTTGCGTTGCTTTATTGCGGAGTTCCTATGGCCTTCTTCCAGCTGCAGCATCAGACCCTGGTTACCATATAGGACCAAAGTACTCGTCAATACGAATCAAACGAGCCCAAACTCGATGGGGTTGCGTTGCTTTATTGCGGAGTTCCTTTGGCTACCTTCCAGCTCCAGCATCAGACCCTGGTTACCGCATAGGACCAAAGCACTCGTGAATGCGAATCAAACGAGCCCAAACTCGATGGGGTTGTGTGGTTTTATTGCGGAGTTTCTATGGCCACCTTCCAGCTCCAGCATCAGACCCTGGTTACCATATAGGACCAAAGAACTCATCAATACGAATTAAACGAGTCCAAACTCGATGGGGTTCTGTCGTTTTATTGCGGAGTTCCTATGGCCACCTCCCAACTCCAGCATCAGACCCTGGTTACCACATAGGACCAAAGTACTCGTGAATGCGAATCAAACGAGCCCAAACTCTATGGGGTTCTGTCGTTTTGTTGCGGAGTTCCTATGGCCTCCTTTCAGCTGCAGCATCAGACCCTGGTTACCATATAGGACCAAAGAACTCATCAATACGAATCAAACGAGCCCAACCTCGATGGGGTTCTGTCGTTTTATTGCGGAGTTCCTTTGGCTACCTTCCAGCTCCAGCATCAGACCCTGGTTACCATATAGGACTAAAGTACTCGTCAATACGAATCAAACGAGCCCAAACTCGATGGGGTTGCGTTGCTTTATTGCGGAGTTCCTTTAGCTACCTTCCAGCTCCAGCATCAGACCCTGGTTACCACATAGGACCAAAGTACTCGTGAATGCGAATCAAACGAGCCCAAACTCGATGGGGCTGAGTCGTTTTATTGCGGAGTTCCTATGGCCACCCTTCAGCTCTAGCATCAGATCAGCTCCATGTCGTCATAATACATATACTCGTATACATATGCAGGCAAAATTTCAACTTAATCGGAAACCGGGAAGTGGGTCAAAATTAGACCCGAACATACATACGAGTAAGCTAAATAAAAGCTTGTAAAAAGGTTTATGAAGATTTTTCGTACGGCAGCCACAAAAAATAAAATTGTTAGTTATCAACTTCTCCGGTGGACTTCGCGTCGTATACATACACAAATAATTACGTGGCCGGGAGCGAGCTCAAAGCGACGTGCTCTCACTTCCAGTCTCGATTGCACACTGAATTTCGACGCGCCCGAGCCAAGTATTTGTAAGAAAATCGATAAATGTATGTAAAAAATTTCATATAAAAATCAATATACGATAATTAAAAAAAATACCACGGTGTCAGTGTTTTGCTTACCCTTGTTCTATATATTTATTAAATGAAAATACAATAGGGTTAATTAATGAAGCTAAAAATCACGAACGGTATATGGGTGTAACCCAAATTTTAAGTAAAATTGATGCTATTTTTTAACGAAATGGTATGTAAATTTGAAAAATGATGACGGTGATAGTGTAAACACATAATTTAAGATCTTAAATTTATTTTTTCCCGGTCAATTAACTCGAACATTAACGTAAAATATCAAAAACGCCAACGGCCTTTTTGCAATTTTTCGCGCCATGGGCCCTTAAGAGGACTGTGAAGTGCCAATTCATTGCTCGAGTATGCACTTTCAAAAATGCAATTTATTGCACACCGCTTAGAGTTGAAAGTCCGAGGCAAGTGCCTACATTTCTTATTGAAATATAGTTTGGGGCGATAACTCTTTACTTGGTCTTATTAGATTCAGTATACTTTAATCTAAGTTTGTACGTTTTGCTTATTTTGTAATTCAGCATAATTTTGCCAAAAAAGATAAAATGCTCGAGGTAGTTTTTAAGTCTAAAATATGGATATTTAAATGCTCATAATGTACATTCTGAGCAATATTACTTCAAAATCAAAACGTACAAACCTAAGTCTTCAGTATATCTACAACATTTCCAAAACTTAAGAAAATTGGATTATGTAAAGTGGGCGAAAAGCGTTATTGCTTTTTGTATGAAAATGTAAAGCTTCACAATCACAGCTTGACAAGGACAGGTAGGATCTGAATAGGTCCTCCTACATGTAAGGAATTTTTTTTGGAGTCGTCATCATCAACCAATTATACGTATCCCGCTGCTGTGCACGTCTTTTTCATTAAACGAGGAGGAAACAACATGGTTAGATAAAACATTTTTTTCTAGATTATGTAATTTTATTTATAAATAATTCTAACTGTCGAGTTGTTACTTTTACTGAACAAAAGCTTTCCATTTCAAGTGAGCAGCTGTCATCTTTATAATTATCACATAGTGGTTGTCAAAACAGCATCAAGAAAGCATGGAAAGATATAAAATACATTAAAATTATTGACAAAAAAGCTCCAGATTAGGCGTTATGAACAATTGCTCCCTTTGCTTTCTCTTTCAAAGGAGAGTAATAATATTAAATAAAAATATAGCAAAGCAATTTACACATATAGATAGATGATAATGATTTTAGTTCATTTTTTGGATATTTACATAAGTAGAATTTTTTGAATGAATCCATTAACAGATTCGTTTGATATATTTATTAAGTGTTTTCTTTTCTTGTTTTCAGGTAAGTGGTGTATTTTGTACCTGGTGTAGTTACTCGAGAAAATAAGGTATACTGAATGTTGTAAGTTTTATTCCAAACTCGTGATTTAAAATTACAACAGTCACCTCGTTAATTAATCTATCAACTTATTTATATCAATATAATTTGTCTATATTGACCGTCTACTTTATTCATTTCAGCATTTCTTCCGCTTATGAACGTTTGGACCCGTTCAAAAATGCTACAGTTAAATGCATATAAATTTAAAATTAATTATATACGAGTATATCACTCATATCCTTAATTGATCTACCTACATAGTTCCCTATATTGACCATCTACTTAGATCAAATGATCAAATCAGAATTTCTTCCAACTATACTTGTATGAACCCATTAAGTCACGCTACAATACATATGAATGGAAAGTTAATTATACAAAACTCACCTCTTTATTGATCTACTTACTTAGATCCCCATATTGAGCACCTACATTATCCAAATCAGCATTTCTTCCGTCTATACGTGGATGAATCCTTACAGGATTTAGAGCCGCTACAATACGGGGTACTTGGAAAGTTACCCCGGCCGCTCTGTGAACTTGGCTTGATATTTATTTTATATCATCGGCATACGACTGTTCAATTACTCCCTGGAACCGGTCCGACCGACGACGCCTCTCTGTACCGTTGTGTGTGTCCGGCGTTTGTTATGGGTCGCGGGCTGGAGGCTGTCAATCGGGTCCGAGCAAAACTCCTCGCTTGTGTGTATATTATTAAATGGAACGTCGTCTCTTTATTAAATTGTATCGCTAATTAGTGGCAAAGGGTCAACGCCGTACGCTGATAGCGGCGGAATCTATACATCCAGTTTGGTTGTATCTTGTTCTTTTGAAGATAGGGCTTGCTGTTTTCTTGAGTTTTGATTGTATATTACTCGTCCATGTCTTGATAGCAAAATCTACTCCTTCACGGGGGTTGCTTACTGCATTGCAATATGGTGGTCATTGGGTGATTTGTGTATCTTCATTTATTGCTTCGCCAGGTTCGCGAATGAATTGATTAATTGACTTTTGGAATACTGGATCGCTTATAAAAAATGTGACCTATTATGTTATTGTGTTAAAACGATAAAAAAGCTATCCTTTTAATATCATATTATCACTGTGTCATTGAAAATTACGTAAGTGAGCATGGAAGTTGATTTGAATGGTGATATTTGGGATCTATTTACCAAGCCATTTTTCAGTATTCTATTCGCGTATTGTATTTTTTTTGTCAAGCAGTCCATGGTAATTTTTGTGTAGAAAAGTTCTACACCGTTTCTTCACACTGGAAACTCAAACATCAATCTTCTCCTCAGCTATTGCATTAGTCTGGTCTTTACTCATGACAAGTGAATGTTTTCTAATAAAAACAGCTATGTCAGTATTTTCGATGCCTGAATGTGGCCGCTAAGTTGTTACAGATTATTAGGAAATCGTCAAGAGTTCATTTTCATATAATTGTCTCGCCGTCATTGCACAGCACTCGGCCGGTCATTGTCGCCGGCTTACGAAAGCGGGTCGGAGGTTGGCCGCCTTGTGCCTTCCACTTGGCCGAATCGCTCGCTCCCCCTTTGTTTATATTTTTTGTCTCGCCTATTGAGAAACGGTGCACTATCACTTCAGAGCTCAACTGTATCGTTATCTCAGTCAAGATTATTGTCGGGGTGCTGTCCTCAAGTAAAACCTTCTTCTGTACTTATTAGAGTTTCCTAAACTTTATTGTCTTAGAGACTACTTGTAATTGTAGCATCAACGTATATATGTAGGGTTTTTGACCCTCAGCTTGATGTATATTGCATTTTTGAAAATGCAATATAAAACTTGTTTCGTCTGATTTCTGAAGAAATAAAAGACATTAATGTTTAATTATTTATATGATACATGAAAAAAATCAATGAGTAAAAATAAACACGTTTTAATTGGAGGGATGAATGAACCAGGTGCTTTGATAATTTTTCAATATTTACAACAGTAGCTACAATTGATTACTAATCGCCTTCTGTGTCTTATGGTCGGTTTGTTACGTTTTGAGATAAAAACAAAGTATCAAATCATCTTTGTGTGTGGGTTATTCCATTAAAGGAAAGTCAAAATTCAAGTCGTGACCTGCTTAAATGATATCGAACTATCGTGGACACCTGTTTACATTTCACTATCTTATGCCCCCAGTTTATTTTCGCTCACATGCATCCCTTGTAGGCCGTCTTCGATCCCTGGTAGTCGGTATATACTATTTTGGGTACTATCGTTCTAAATCTAGGTATCGTAAGAGAGCAACGCAGTCGAAGACATGGCGACCGCGACATACGAACCACGCCAAACGCCAAATAACCAACTGTCCATAAACACATTTAAATTTATTCAGTCCTACAAAATTGTTCGGAAATTATTCACTATCATAGGTATCGCCGTTTCAAATTTTGGACCTAATGCTCACACAATAAGTATGATTATGCAATCGCGCGCGACGAAATCTAACTGGAATTGTGGCGAGGTGCGTCAAGGACAATGCCGTCAGGTTGTTTCAACGTTTTTCGAGCAGCTCGTGAGTCCTGCCTCCTTATCATGATCGCTTAAGAGGGGGTATAAAGCTAAATTGCTAATCGTAGATTTGATATTTACACTTGGAATTGAATAATGAACTACCCCATTTTTTAAAAATAGATATTTAACTATATTTGTAAGTGAACGGATTAAGTGAAAACATAAAATCATCATATTTTATCGATAGAAAAAAATCGCGAAGTTACGTCTAACTTTCAAGCAAAATCGATTGTTTTTCAATGAGATGCATATAACTGCGTCAATATTTTAATATATAATATAAAACTATATTACCCAGGAACCGTACTAGCGATTTTCAAAAATAATGTTTATTTTAAGAGTAATTAAAATAAAACTAATTCGGCGCTTACAGCGTTCTTATTCCGCGCAGAACGCTATCGTCTGTCGCACCTGACCAGAGGTAACAGGCATGTTTTGTTTCAACAATCAGTCTTGATCGCTCCGTTGAGACGAGTAAACTGTGTTTCCGTGCTCCCCACCCGAGAAAATACATCGATAAAATCATGGCAAATAAAAGAAAATTGTCTAAAAGAGTACTTAAGAAGTCAAAAACTCAATGTATGGCTTATTGTAGAAGGTACCTATTTTATATTATTTTTATTTATTATTATACACAACAACATTAACTAAAAACATTACATTACAATAAGAAAAACGGAAACGAAAGGTACCTATTACTTTACTTTTATTGTTTGCCTCATATCTTTTTGTAAGTAGGTAGTTTCACCTTACAATATTGACTCTTGCCGTCGACTTTAGTGGTCATAATTATCATAACATCATCATCACAGCTCATATACGTCCCCACCGAGGGGCTCGAGCCTACCCTATGTACCTATGTTAGGGTGATTAGGCCTTAGTCAACCACGCTGGCCCATTGCCGATTGGTCGACTTCACATACACCTTTGAATTTCTTCGCAGATGTATCTAGGTTGCCTCACGATGTTTTCCTTCACCGTAGGAGCGTCAGACAAATGTACATATGAATTTCGACACGAAAAAAATAGTGGTACATGGCGGTCTCGAACCCAGACCTCTCGATTGGAAGGCAAGTGCCGAGTCCACAGCGCCACCGACGCTCATTGCTCATATCATAACATAATACGAGTACAAAGTACAAGCGGTACAACGTCGGCGCGGGTAGTGTATGCAAAACAAATCGATGTTTTTGACTACTCGCGTGTTGGACGCTGGTGACAGTATCTGAAGTTATACTTTTTATAATACTAACATTTTGACGCGAAATTATCGTATCCATACATATCCATACTTCACATATTTAGTGACGACTGTCTAGCGATGTGGTCAGAACGCAGTCTAAGGCGCCAAAGGCCCCGGATTCGATTCCGGTCGAGGCAGATTTTTTGTGATGAACATGAATATTATGTATATCCTCAAATCATGTATGTTTATTTATATTTATTTTTGCTTTATTTATATTTATTTATTTATGTGTACCCATACCACAAATTCTTTATGATACTTTATTTATTGGGTTATATAATTGGAGAGAAAAGTAAAAGAATTTTGTTTATTTATTTGGTATTTCTTAATTATTTATAGTAATTTTGTATTTTAGAGTTGCTGCAGAATGTAATAACGCACAAGCATGCGATCCAGTTAAATCTGTAAGCAGAAATCTCTCATCAACTTTGTAAGTTTATTGCGATTGTTCTATAATTTGACATTAATGTTGTGTAGATTTTTAGTAAAGACTTACATTTACTTAATTAACTGTCAAATTTTATTTTGAGGTTTAAACTACTAATCAAAACTGGATCAAATTTGCGGTTAAAATTTGAGGCAATTCGTTACTTTAATCGTTCAAATTATTGTATTTTTTTGTTAGACGTAAATAACACTGTGATATAAAAATAAGTGAATAGGGCGAAATTTTTTTTGTTTTTTTTTCAGATCATATTCAACTTTTAACAATATTCCGACTACAAAAGTCCATAAAAGATAAGTGAGTATCAATTTCTCTCCTATTTTTCCCATATTGGTTTCGACTATGATTTGAAATACAGTTTAATATTATTGAGGCGATCCAAGTACTCCGTAAACCTTTTTTTTTTTTACCCAGTTAAAAAAGATTTTATATCTACCGCAGTGGGAATGGGGCCCAGCTGCGGTTATGTGGGACTCACCCCGCTAATCAAGGCATACCCACTAAAAATACTGGGGGGCTCCGTCAAATCGCATTCTCGATACACAAAGGGTCTCGCAATCGCTTTGTGTGTCGAGAGCGATGCTGCCCGACTAAATCGAGCTCCTCTCAAGAGTAGGGAGTGTCTGTGGAGCGCCTTCAGACACCCCCTCAGCATGGGGGGTTATTAGTACGAGTGACGGGAACCCCACTCCGTCACCGCGACCCCTCTGGCAGCTGGTGGAGGGCGTAAGTTCGCCTCCTCCTACCCGGCCGCCGCCTGCGAGACGGGTCAGCATTAGGATCGTCCTCGCGAACCCGTTCTGCGGCCTCCTTCTGTGCAAGGACTTCCTCGCAGAAGGAGGCAAACGCCCTCCAACATATCTCACTGCTGGCTATGTTCTCGACGACGGCCGGCAGAGACAGGTCACCCCCGATATCGGTGACGAGGGCGGCCCGCTGAACAGCCCATGCCGGGCAATGTTCTAGCGTGTGCTGCGCGTCGTCCTCGTCTGCCCCGCACTCGTGGCACCGCGGGGTGCTCTCCCTTCGAGCAATATTGTGCAGATACTTACCGGAGCACCCGTGCCTCGACAAGATCTGCGTGAGTCGGAAGGTCAGCACCCCGTGATGCCTCTCCATCCAGCGTCTAAGGACAGGCCGGATTGCCTCGTCGGTTCTGTGACCGGAGACCGGCTCTGCTAGGTGCCCACGCCATCGCCGGCGAACTCGACATTGCGCAGACTTACGCCAGCGCTCTACAATGTCAGGCGGCACTCGTCTCAAGCCTTCTGCCTGACGGAAGGCCGCACTCTGTTGGTACACCTCGTATAAAACTGAGGCGTCCAGCTCCCATGGTGGGGTGCCCGCCATCACGCACGCTGCTTCGTGGGAAACGGTGCGATACCCTCGAATAACCCTGACGGCCATGACCCCCTGTGGACGTCTTAGCAGAGCCTTGTTTGTAGCCGACAGGGCATTGACCCATATAGGGGCACCATAAAGGGCCATTGACCGCACCACCCCCGTAAATAGGCGGCGGCATGTATCACCCGGCCCGCCGAGATTGGGCAAAAGGCGCCCAAGGGAGGCAGTTGCCCTCAGAAGTTTGGGGCCCAGCTGGCGAAAGTGAGGTGAAAACTTCCACCTCGAATCCAGCACGAGGCCCAGGTACTTAAGTGTTGAACCTACAAGTACCCGACACCCATCCAATTCAAGAGCTGCATCCGCAGGCGGTCCTCGCCTTGGACCATGAAAAAGGATAGCCTCGGTTTTACCGAGAGCCACCTGAAGCCCAAGCCTTTGGATGCGGCGGACCACTTGCATGTTCCCAACATTTGCCAAGCGGACGGCCTCGGAGAATGTAACTGCCTGCGTGGTGACCAACGTATCGTCGGCGTAACAGGTTACGTTAACGCCAGGCAACAAAACCCCTCTGAGGGCCCAGTCATAACCGATGTTGCACAGTAGTGGGCCCAGAACCGACCCCTGTGGAACACCACAAACCATTCGCCTTACGAGGAGGCCACCGTCACTCATCTGACAGACAACGGCCCGATCTTGCAGATAGTCTGCGATAAGCCGTCTTAGGTACAGGGGCACTCCGTGGTATCGGAGCGCCGCGGTGATGCACTCAAACGGCAGGGTGTTGAATGCATTGGCGATGTCAAGTGACACCGCCAGCAAAACCTCACCGTGGGTGGTTGCGTTATCGGAGAGGGACTTAACGCGTAAGATTGCGTCAATTGTCGATCGGCCCTCCCGGAACCCGTATTGTGTATCCGCAAGATCCGGACCATTCGTCGATAAGTGGCTTGCGATCCGGCCAGCGACAATGCGCTCCAACAGCTTACCGATTTCATCCAAAAGGACAATGGGCCGGTACGCGGAGGGCGAGTCCGCCGGGCGACCAGCCTTTCGGAGGAGCACCAATCTGCCCTGTTTCCAAATTCGGGGGAAACGACCTGCGGAGAGGCACGCGTCAAAAAGCCTGCGAAGGCGTGGCTCTAACTCCACCAAAGAGAGGGCCAGGACTGTGCCATGGACCCCGTCTGGACCCGGGGCAGTCCGTTTGCCTCGCAATTTACGAAGCGCAGCGTCGAACTCTGTGTTGGAGATCTCTAGGGGCGGAGGCTGCGGATCATACGTCAACTCGCCATTTTCCGGAGTCATTGGTGGAGACACGTGTTCAGATCTATCCGGAAATAGGGCTTCAACAACGTTCCGAAGTAGCTGTGGAGAAAGAGTTTCAGCAACCGGTGGGCCCTGCCCACGCAACTTGTTGCGCGCTGCACGATATGGACGACCCCACGTATCGTTGTTGAGGCTATCAAGTAGCTCTTGGCACGCTTGTGTTTTGGCTCTGAAAATAGTCGACCTCATAGACCTGCGTGCCTCTGCATACTGGTCATGCAACAGAGCCTCCAGTTCGGAGTTTCTATTACCTAATCTAGTCCGATGACGGTAACGAGCCAGCTCTCGGCGTTTGCTATTGCATGCAGCGCGGAGGCCGGCAATCTCCTCCGACCACCAATAAACGGCCTTTCTATCAAGTGGGCGACGGCGGATTCGAGGCATTGCCGCATCGGATATCCTGTGCAGGGACCGCTGGAATGAGACGGCCCAGTTTGGTCAGTGACCACTTGGGAAACGGGCTGACCAAAGGCGGTGTAGAGGAATTTATAGCGCGTGGCAGAACCAAGTCGAACCTGATGTAAACATGGTCCGACAAGGTCTCAGCGTCCGTGACCCGCCAGTCTCGGACGCATATAGCTAAAGCAGGGGTGGTGAACGTTAAGTCCACCACTGACCCACCCTGTCGACGTACGCACGTATAAGCTGAACCTCGTTTGGAACACACTAGCCCGTATCTCTCCGCCCAGGCCTCAACTGCAGAGCCACGACGATCAGTGATGCGGGAACCCCAAGCAGCAGACTTGGAGTTGAAGTCCCCCATCACAATAACCGAGAGAGACGCAGGAATCCGGCGGAAGGCCGCTCCGAGCTCACCGAGCAAAAGTTCAAACTCGGGGAATGATCTATGCACTCCTGAATGCCCGTCACGGAGGACTTGAGGACCTTCTGATCTGTACCCTTGAGATGGCTGGATTTAGTGGCGACCTCGAGAATATTGGCCAACGCATCCTGCAGCGACTTATAGAGTCTGTTGGCTCCTGTCTCTCCCTGCTCTTCAACAAAGAGCAGGTCCGACGCATCAGATCGCTGCGAAGCAGCGGACTGCGAACGAAGTTGATGCCGGGTTAGCTCATCTGCAGACTCATTTTCTGCCTGCTGCCTTAGGTACTCCTGGAGCAGAGCGTTAGCTTTTTTTGCTTTCGCTAAGCCTACGTATTTTCCGGTAGTGGGCGGGCACCCTCGGCCTCGTTTAGCAGCCGTCTTTTTTGGGACTGTCTCTTCTGAGCTCGAGACAGCACATCCGTCCGATTTTCCATACCGTGTACGGGTAGCATTCGGCGCCTACCCCGTATATCCCCCACAACTATTGAACTTAGCTCCTCCTCCTTCATCAACTCTCCCACTCGCCTCGTATACATTATTTCCGCCAACCGGCCCGGATACCGGCGACGGCCCGCTCTCAACGGGTTCATATTCAGTTACTGACGCATCAATGGTGGAACTCGAGTGGCACGGCACCAGATACTCCCGGCTGCCCGCAGCCGCCTTGCGCGGTCCTACGGGGGGGACTGACACCCCCTGGTGTGTTTGTTTTTCAACACCGAATTCCATAATTGCTTTTTAAGGGGAAGCTCCCTGAGGAGGCCGTTCGGGACTGGACTCCCTCCAGCCATTCATCCTATCGGCACGGACCATACCTTAGGATTTGAGGTAATTTTTTAATGTGGTTTTCTTCCACTTGGCCCAACGCTCAATGCGTCGGACCCCCGGCCCACTCAATGTGGGTAACGGGTTTGCCCGACGGCAGACATCATTATATCTACCGCCGCGCAAGAGAGCCGAAGCTCATGGAGCATCAATAGTGACACATCCACAAAACGTCATGGCGAAACTTCGCCCCTTCACTGCCATTTAATGTGGATCAGACTGACCACATCACATCCTCAGGCAAGAGTCTTACCACTTTTTGAAAAGAAGAGGAGACTTCACCTTGTACCGCATGACGCGTTGGGCCACGCAAGCGGTCCGCCGAGTTGTACTCGGCCATCCCACGCCCCCCTATGGGAGCAAATTAAACAAGTATAGTCTCTGAGATATAATAGACCGACTTTGACGGTTAACCTGTGCAAAGCAAAATGTTTCTTACTTAGTAATATGGTCACACTCCCTAAGGTGATGGCTGAAAATCAGTGTTTTGTCCTTTTAGGGCAAAAATCCCCACTGAGCCTCGACCCTTTTAGGCACTGCAGCACACATGTACATTCTACTCAATTTTATTATTGGTTTGGTCTCTTTACGATTGTTGATATAATATTATATGTGCTATTTTCAAAGTATTTTCAAAGTTAGATATATTCTCAGAATCAGAGTCAAAATTCAAAAGACATGTTTTTAATGTTTTACAAAGTAGACAAGTTGAACGAAAAATTATTACCATCATTTCAATATATACATACACTGCTATTTTTTTTATAAAATTAAAGGGATGCTTTCCGACATGGTATTAGAATGATTTAAATATGAAAAAAAAAACACTTAATTTTATATAAATTTTCTAAAAAATCCAAAAATGCTGCACTAGTTCAGAGCAGAATTTTTTGAAATTTTTGTATATTTTTAAAATTTTTGATTTCATGTTTTTTATTTTTTTTACATAATAATGGATGTATCCTGAAGTGTCGTCCTGAAGCGTCCCTAAAATTTTCCAGGGTGATAAAAAAATAACTGTGTATATTTTTTATATAGATTTTCTTCTATTTTTATATACAACTAGAATCTGCACAAATTTGTTTCGTACATATCGAGTAACACATTATAACAATCCGTGGATAACGGTATGGGCTTCACAATAAATAAGATTATTGTTACTAGTTTCTAGTATCTATTAGTTATACTCTAATTTAAGACTGACTGTGACAGCTGTTTGTTATTCCTTATAAATAAAATAAAAAATAAAGTATTTTTGTGTTTGAAGTATGTTCATACCTATATAAATTATCCGATGAGTGCTTAGCAGGTAACTGTAAATAAAGCAATTATTATCTTAAGTAACGTACATATACAAAAAAAAAAAATTATATTACTTACCTTTTCGTTTTACTCATCACCAGCGAAAAGTATTTTATATTCACATTGCAAAGTACAGATACATAGTCCGACTCGCACTTAGCCAATTTAATCTGCTTGTGTAGGGTATACTGTGCGCGATCGCACAAAATATTATGAAGAGGGAGCGACTTTCGGCGACGTTGTCGCTGCGATGGTCGAGAGCGGAAGGTATGAGGCGCGCGGGTGAAATCTGATATTTTTCTAGCTTTATGCCCGCTCTTAAGAGGCTGAGTAACGCCAACGACCTTGAGACATGATTTGTACTGGAAAACGGGCGCGGTGCGTTATTGAAATTGAGCGAAAAAATCAAAATATATATATTAAAAAAAAAATAGTAACTTATTTCAAGATATGAAACATCAATATTATCAAATTAAGTGTAACGAGTTAATTCCCTGAAAATCATTAAATAACCTTTGTTAAATAACTCGGATTTTCTTCTGGAAGCTGTTTTTGATGGGTGAATTTGGCATTTTTTTTAACGAGAAATTTTGATTCAAATTTATTTTGGGGACATGGATATTCTCAAAAATATTTTCAAGAGTAACATATATTTTTTTTACTGCGGTGTATTAAACAGGTTTTGCTAAAAAAAGTTTTAAGTGGAGCTCGATGAGCGCAGCTCAGCGTTGTCAGCCTCTTAAAACGGTCTTTAAACCGCAATGAGAGCGAGACGGTGCGTATGCGCAGCAATAAGGGTCTCTCTTTTTAAACATTGTTTTCATCTTGCTCTAAGCGATTATGGTAAGGCTTCTCCGCCACTCCCGCCCTCCTGCCGGCTCGCTCGTCTCAGAAGGTCGCCGCGGAGCGCTCCACGAATGTTCAAATTGTGTACCGAATGACAATTGCCCACGTCGGGTTTTTTACCGGATGTGTTTTGGCGCACTCGTATGGGCATGAATGTGCTTTTGACCACATATGCATCGTGTTAAGTGGCTTTTGATGGTCGACTGACAAGTTGTTAGACGTAGATAATTTTGTTATTATTGGTACTGTTCGGGCACGTGACTTCCACATTGCGTCAATGATTTTTTATGGGATTTTGTTGAATATCGTCATACTTCTTGTCTTGAGCAGGGGAGCATTCGAACACCTCATCTCTGAAAGCGGCGTCCACGATTCCCGTTTTAAAATATTATGTAGTTCCGGTTTACTAACGCTTCTTCATCATTAATTTCGGAGTCATTTGAAAATATGATAAATATTATAGTAATGTTAGGTTTGGATCGATCGAGCTCACTTGCTTTTATTGATATTTCGTTTACTTAATCACACGTTGCGACAACATAAATGATAAATATAATAAGGAGCGTTATTCAATTAAAAAAGTTACATTTTGAGCGACTCTTGGATAATTCGAAACCACTCATAATTCGAGGTAACGTATAAAGTCGTTAGCAGGTCAATGACTGCGAAGCTTATCGTGCTAATTAAATAGCCTGCCGTATTAATTGGCGAACGTCTAATTACGCTGTGTGTGTGATGCCGTAACACACTTTTGTTTGTCTCCCGCAGCACAGCATTCGCGAAAACACTGATTCTAAATGGTTAAATACCAAATTGATTTTTTTTTATATTTAGATTGGCGCTTTTAAAAAGGTGACAAAAAATTATGTAGAGTTTCTTGCCTGTTCTTTTAGTGAATGCTCTCCCAATCACCGAACAGTTGTAGAGTCAATACTTGCAGACATATAAACTATGCACATACAAGGTTAAATATGTTTTCATTAATTAGAATTGTTTTCTTTTGACATCAAAGAGTCTAGATATGTACAATGAATATTTTTAATTCCCGAGTTGAATTTTGAACCTTTAGTGATTACTTTGAAATATTCTACATGCGGTCCGACCTTATGTTGCACGTATCCAACGGTTTCCCGCAGACCTCATTAGCTGGTGAATCCATATTGTTAACTTTTTTAAATCGTAATAATTCTTTATTACGATCTCGAAGGAGCTCGGTGGTGCGATGAAACATCATTAAAAAAAACTCTTCTAATTGCGAGTTCTGAATGGCATTTATATGAGCTGAATGTATGAGCAATTTACCTACTTATTTGGAACCATAACGTCATTGCTTACTTAATTGATTTCTATGAACCGTGTACACTGTGAGAATTAAAGTGTGATCCAATAGCGATGTACTGTTTAAGCTCTTGCATAATATTGAAATGACAAATTTTCTGTAATTCATTACTGATTCACATTTATGTTTGCTTCGTTCGTCAGTTTCAAATAAATGCTAATTGTATTTGTTCCCCTTATTTGACGATACAGCTATATTTACTGACCCCGTCATAGTATTTGTTGACTGTACACAAATCAGTGTTTCTCCTAAAAATACTTAGTCATCGGCCCAATACCTCTATTCCGAGTAGGCTGCGTATCGATCATGCCGAATCGACGCTACTGTGGTTGCGCAAGCGCAGCTATCAGTAATTATGAGTTAGCGTCACCACTGTGAAGTTGTTATAATTATTGTGAACTTCTTTGTGAAATTTATCGCGACTTCGGTTAATATCACGCGTTCCCCTGGGAATTCATTATAATTCGAACTAAAAGGTAGTCTGTGTCGATCCTCAGGGCTTAAGCTTTCTATACAAAATTTCATTGAAATTGATTCAACGACTTATGCGTTAAGACGTAACAGACAGACAGTTACTATCGGGCGACGACGCAGCGTTGGTAGGCCCCTCCAAGGTGGACCGACGATGTGGTGAAGGTTTCGGGAAGTTGCTGCGTGGGTGCGCAGAACCGATCGGTTTGGAGATCCCTGGGGGAGGCCTATGTCTAACAGTGGGCGTCTCTCGGCTGAAGTGATGATGATACGTATAATAGTAGGGATGTGTGTGGTTTTAGTTTTTTTCTGCGCGAGGAGAGACAACAATTTATTAAACCCTTGTTGAGACAATAATTTATTTCGGATATAATGTAAATGGTAACTACGAGTAAATCGCGTATTTAGCTTTAAATACAAAGATGTGTGTGACAATTTTGAGTCTGGCTATAAGTACAATACATCAAGATAAGTAATGGGCATCGGAACACATCGGAAACGATCGTCTAAATTATCAAAGACAATCGACAAAAAGTAGTTTTTCCCTAAAAATCACAAGAGCAACTCTATATCATTAAGATCATTATACCACCTAGATGTGTCGGTCATCTTCGGAAATACGAAGTTAGCCGATGCTCATTATTTATCTGTATTTAGTTAAGTGTATTAAGTATTTAGACTATACATACATGATCGTTTGTATGTACAGACTTCCGGTGTGGGTTCGTCGTGTGTTTCATCAATTTTTATATGCCGATGGCTGGTGCTGATTTCAAATGTTTCAAAACTGAGTAATGCGAGTAATAATATCTTGACAGATTTCATTTTAAACGGTTCTTCGCATTTGTATCGTCAAAGAACACAGCCTTTATCTACGCCCGAACTAAAACGCTGCATAGTACACAAAATCAAAGCTTTATTTTAAAAAATTTGTTCTTTTCATTATCAGGAATTTTTGCTTCTTGAGACTGACATTGTAATCACTGCCGCGGCAACGCTCGTTGGCAGAACCCCGATCAATTAATAGGCGCGGTGTCCCTAAATAACGCCCCGTCTATAAATTGAGCCGCTCCGCTGCGCTTACACACGTTGACGCCTTTATTTTGGCATTGCGAAAATGCAGGCACGCATTTAGGCTTAATTTAAGATATTTCAGAATCCTAACAGAATCGTTCAAGAGCCTGGGATTTCGAAATGTGTTGTGATATTATCATTGCTATGGTTTTTGTGGGCGAATTTAGTTAGGACAATGTTTATGGCAACAATTTTCTCATTGTTTATTGTATTGTGTAAATTAAGGGTGTGGCGTTTATTAAGGCGTATAAAGGTAATCACGGCATTATCTGGAGAGACAGGTTTCATTCTCCCCTTGCAAGGTAAGTATTTTGGGTCCCCAAGGCCCGATTGAACAAAATCGCCCTTAATACTCGTCTGCCACCAAAGTACGTTGACCACACAAAACATGCGTGTACGCTCCAATGTGCGAACGACGACCGTCCGAAACGCGTCAGGGTTGCCAGCCGCAATAAATAAAACACGTTAAAAGTGAAGCGAGACAAAGGAGGTTCAACATCATTGAAGTGTTTATTGTTTCAAGTGGGGCCTGTGTTACGTTTCGTTTCGCCAAATTTACACAAATCGCGGGTCAATGAACTCGCGACTTTACACTGCCAATAAAATTAAACATTTGTTTACCTTCAATGGAATCTATTGAATATGCATGTTTTCCTGTCTTGTTAACGTCGAGATATTTTTTGTGAATATGTATGAGAATATTTGATATCTAAGTTGAAAAATTAATACTTCAACACAAGAGAAAACATCAACTCGGTCAGGATTCGAACCTGCGTCTTCAATAAACCGTGCTGAACCGAGGATTTATTCAACCCGAACGTAATTTGAACTATATTGATCTCTTTGCCTTTACAAAGAAATAGGATCGAATTCTGCTCCAGTGAAACATTTTTTTATGTATTGATTTATAAATTTTTCAATTTATTTAGCCTTTTTACAGAAAGCCCAAAGTCACAAATATAACATATGACCTAACAACAAGAAAATCAACAATCAACAAATAGGGCAAGCTTAATAAAACCGTTTAAAAGATGTTTGTAGAAAACTATCACTTAATTTTTATATTATTAATTGTATTGCCATTTAGTTCTTGTGAATTAAATTGCACTCGAAATTCGAAAAGAACAGTTTTAATGTTGTTGCATTTAGAATACTTAGAAATTGGCAATTAGCCTATTATAATTAATTTTTATTTTAGCTTTAGTAGTACGTTGTGGGAGCCTTGATTCATATTTTCACAGCCCTATCGGTTTGAAGTGCACATTGTTCTTTGGCTTCAATGTTTATAGTTGTATGTGCGGCCGTCAAACAATACCCTTTCCATATACGTGTCGGTTTGTTGTAACTTTTGCTGCATTAAATATTGCCGTGTATCATAATCCGCGTGCAATATCAACCAGCTGCGATTGAAGGCTGCAGTCCATTGTGGTGGCAAAACAGCATTATTACCTATTTAAATAATATTATGCAAGTAGGTAAAGTACACGTAATTGTAAAATTTCCAATGAAACGTTAAAACAGAAACCCAGTTTAGAGATATTATTTTTATTTATTCTTGAGTTACATACATCTGTGTACTAAGCTTCAAAGCTCGCCCCTGGTATAATGCTGACTGCAATCGTACGGCTAAGACCTGCAAAAAAGAAATGCAGAAAGCTCTCTTCACCCACATTGGCCATATCGGGAACAAACTGGCTCTGTACTCTTATAGGAGTAGAGCGTTTTGGTCCCTCGCCAAATCTGTCGAGGCGAATTTCTGTCGCCCTTCGCTGCCTCCATTAATAAAGCCTAACGGTTCACTGGCTCACACTGCTAAAAGAACAAGCAGATTTGTTCGCATCAATATTTGCAACAAACTCACATCTTGATGCAGACGGCAACGTTCCGCCAACGCTCCCTCCTTGCGGATACACTAGCGGCCTTATTAATAAAAATTTTACTCCTTGGATCATCCTCGGATTAGTTACTCCGTGTTTTGTCTTGTTTCCGCACATGTCAGCTGTTATATGTCAAAATAAGACAAAACGCGGGGTAACTAATCCGAGGATGATCCAAGAACTAAAATTTTTATTAATAAGGCCGTACGAGTCTCCCTCTGGTGTGATAATGCTACCTATCTCGATGAATAAGAATAACAATACGTGATAGAAACAATAACATTCCGGCAACGTCAACGTTTCGACGAGTTTGAGCGTGTGATTAATTCCGTTGCGCACATGTTTCCTCGTGGTCGCGGCCGTGAACAAAAACGGGCTACGGACGACCGTTGGATGAGTCAACGCTAACGAGGCCATCTTGTGCTAGTCACATTTCGGCTAGCACTCAAGCGGACGGACCTATTACATGCAACATACAAAACTAGCAACTGTCCCAGGATATCTAGATATCTGGATCAAACATTAAACTATCTCCGTGGTCTTGGGTTTGATCTGGACGACTGGAGGTCTGGGGTTCGATATCCCATGGCGGCAGAGGGTTTTTGTCTGAATTGGTAGGTGGTAGTACTTCTGAGCCCGCCTGGCTAGCTACCACCGTCCTACCTAAGTTTGTCGCTAAAACAACGATGTCTGTAGCATTATTCGGACAATTAAAGGTAACATAGCCAGATCCTTTGCTGTTGAGGAGTCCAGTTGCGGCTGGCTTTCATCTTCGGCTTCATCGTCATATACAATCAGGTGAGATTAACGCCAAGAGTTCCTGTTATGTGTAAAAACAAACCATTTAATAAATTTTGATCGTGTGAGTTACCTGTAATTTTTCATTCTTTGATGCATCAACCCGATCCCGAACGAGTCTTTAAGGGGTGATTCAGCAGGAAGGTTGTAGGTTTATGACACCATGGGACAATATGAAGGTCCCACATAACCGTAGGTCAAATCGTTCCCAGTAGCCTCTGTATCTACAAACTGTGTAAGAAATGGTGATCAGGTCCAAAGTCCCGTAAGATTTGTGTTTTGAGAATACAGACGTGTATTGAACAGTTTTGCTAATACAGAATCTTGACTGACCTATATTCAGAAAAAACAATCATTTGGTTATACGTCCCCTTTTGTTTTTTTTTTTTTTCGGGGGGAAATGCGTAACCGCACCGTACCCGCCGTTGGCTAGACGGCGAGCGTGTGTGGGGCTCTCTCGGTAGAGTGCCAAGCCTACCCACTAAAACCCCCCGGTGTTCTTCCTGCCCTTATGGCGTTGGAGAAATCATATCTCCTCCGAATAAACATTATTAATCTATTTTGGTCTATCAGGATCTCTAGACACAGATATATATACGCATTCTTTGCGTTAAAACGCATAGAAAGCCACAGTATGGGAATAACATATTTGGCTACATATTTTTTTTTTATGCAACTAAGTTGGTTAGCAAGCTGGCAGCCCGCCTGATGGTAAGTGGCTACAGTCGCCTATAGTACACGTGGATCCTGTAGGACTTGCAAACTTTTAACCGCTACACGGGCGCCAAGGTACGTAGTAATAATACTGTCTGTAATTTCCTTTGAACTGTGAACACAGCCATGTAAGTACTGCTGCTTGGTGGCAGACAGAACACGCAGACAACTCTATAACAGTTTACCTCTGGTAAAACGCCGTTCTATGCAATTTAAGGCAACAAACGCATAATATTCATTTGGCTACAAAGGCCTTACAATGATATTTGTGGAACTTAATTAATGTTCAGTTGGCTCTAATGTCCTATACCGGTAGTTGGAAACGACACGCTAAATGTACAAGCGACCTCCGTGGCATCTCCTTTGCCCATCGCTACAGCGCGTTTGAGTTGTTTGCTATTCCGGTGGGTTACCAGCGCGGATCTGGAATGTTGATTAGGCTCATTTGATTGCTCTATCTGCTGCTGATTGGAGAGCTCTTGCCGTAGAGTACATACATTCGCACACATAGCTTGACTCTACATTAAGGAAAACTCCGCACAGGTATACTCTTACGGCTTGTTAATAAAAATTTTACTCCTTGGGATCATCCTTGGATTAGTTATTCCGTGTTTTGTCTTGTTTCCGCACATGTCGGCTGTCAATATGTCAAATAAGACAAAACGCGGAGTAACTAATCCGAGGGTGATCCAAGGAATAACGTTTTTGTTAATAAGGCCATTAGAGTAAAGCAATGAGACGCTAATAGACGAGGGGTGATCAGAAAACTTGGATTTCGTCCAATGGGTAAAAATATGAAGTTTATGCTATTGGATTCAAGTGCGGCGGACTATATGAGTAAGTTCCGATAATCACAGATCAGCATTCAGTGAGGCTCTCTCGCAACGATTAGTTGTAAGCCCACGGCGTAGCAGAGCGCGTGCGCCGGCGCCGGCCCATGACCCCGATCCTGTTCGTGCATGAACACCGATCATTACAACCATTCCGGCCTGAGCATGGCTGCGAACAATGTCCACCTTTTTAAATCATTATTTTGTCTGGTAGGCAGACCAACAGCTGATTCATAATAATTGTATCAGTATAATCCAATCATACATCCAAATACAAATATTTTGTAACATATGACAGGGAAGCTCTTGGCTTGCATTTTACCTGATGGTAAGTGACGATGACGCCGAAGGTGGAAGCGAGCTTCACCTGAACCCAGAAATTGGTCCAGGTGAAGCTAGGTGAACTAGTGTAGGTAGGCTCGAGCCCCTTAGCTTACCTATTATTATTATATGAGCTATGATGCTGAGAAAAGGGCCAAAAGCTTTTCCTTTTAAAAAAATGGGATTGAATTATAGGTAAATCTTTAACGTATAAAATGGCAGTTTTATGAAACATCATTATTCTGATATGATATGCAGCGCGATTCCGGCGAAAGGCTCCGGCGCGCTGCTTGCTGCCTGCGCGTGCGTCGTCGTCGCCGTGAGTCAGTGCCGGCTCTGAATGTTGACCCAGATGATACACGCATAATTGATAAATGAATCATTTCTCACCAAACCCCGCGAAAGGTGTTCGCTCAACAATTGTCCAAAATACTTATTTGCTAAACGTAAAGCTTAGTGATGTATGGTTCTGATTACGTCTACGACGTATAGTGTTATTAAGTGTATTTTTTATTGTTTAATATTTCTGAAATCAGTATTTTGTGGGTCCAGTTTATGTGACAGAAACTAGAATGAATAAAATAATATCCTCTACATTTATAATCCACGCCGTACGGATTGCGTCAAAAATTATTACACGGCATACAAAGTTGAAAAACGCTAATTTCGATTTATTCACTATTGCAGAATGAGTGCACTTTTGACTGGGTTCAGAATTGGCAAAGGGTTCTGCTATGGCTTCACAGAGCTCAATAAATCTATATCGAGCAGCAAGCGTACATGACAATTGACATTATGGAGAGTTAACAAGACAAATTTTTAGTAAGATTTACATTTCTCACTTTTAGGAAGATGGCTTATGTCCAAATGGGAGTTGTATAAAAAACCAAAAACGCCCTTTGAGGGGTGAAGTAGCGGAGGCTTCCCATGCTTGTTCAGAGCGGGATGGCGTGACGGCGCATACGTAATCGGTTGTGAATGCTCAAAAGGTTTAATGTATTCATTTTTTAACATTTAAATACAAAATTGTGGTTTGTTATGCAGTCGCAGCTTGAAGCAGTAGCTGTTGACCATCGACCACGATCGCTTCGGGCTGTCGAAGTGGAGGAATTTATTGCAATCAGCGGGAGTTGCAACAAGCTGTGCCCGTCTACGGCTGCCCTTAGGCTCGTGCGTCGTATCAATCAATACACGCTGTGAAAGTAATTAACATGATTGCGTCAATTTCGCAACGAGCCCGATACGCCACAAATCACAGATGCACTGTTACGCAACGGCCCAGGTCAAACGCCAATTGACCTTGTCGCCTTCTAAAGCAGCGATTAGACTTCACGATCCATCGGGTGTTAGGGCCCTAGCTAGTGTGGTCTAATCGCTGTTAGGGAGTTAGGGTCCCGATATCGTGCGATCGTGGTTGCCCGATCGCCCTAACTCCCTAGTTAGGGCGTAAGTCGGGAGATGTAATCGCTGTTAGGGCGCTCAGTCGCCGCACAGCGCTCGATGTGAGCGGATTGTTGCTGTGTATCGGAAGCGAAATTGGCCTCGCGTGCCAAGAAAATGTCGTCCAAAAAAGAAAAATCTGGTTTAATGAATGTTCTGGACATGTATAAAGCTATACCAAATTTATTTCTCGTCGCTAAAAATTGTAGCGTCACTGCTAATCGTTGTTTAGCACCTACACTTTCTCTAAATAATGTGTCATGTTTCTGAATATAATTATTATTATACTGTCACTTAATTTAAAATATGTTCAAATTGTGCAGAATTTATTCGTAAACAATTTTTGAAATTCTGGCTCTAATGAATATAAAATGTTCATATTGCATAGTTTAATTTTATTTTTTATTTATTTACATCGCCTCAAATTTTTTATCTATCTATCGCATTACATAAAAACATGAGACTCATATAGGTCAGGATTGGTCTATGCATCTTCGACTTTAAATCTGTATGGCAGGGATCCTGGTGTAGAGCGTTATTTTTTCATAAATTTGTTATTTTTTTATTATTTTTTATTAATTTCTTGTTTTTTATTTATAATTTTGTTTTCAGAAGAAAAAGAGTTATGTTAAGAATAAAAAAGCGATTTTTAATCGAATAATTTTCATTTAAATGCCTACCATACGAAAAAAAGTGTCACTTGCATCGTAGTTTTATAAAAGCACACAGTGATTCTCTTTTTATTTTATTTTTTCACATTTACACCCGCAGTTGCGACAAGGGCGATACCATTTTTTTCATATTTGGAGAGTGCAGGAGCCATCCTTCCAACACCACGTTCGGTTGCCTACTGAGTTAGGGAGGCGATCTAGTGCAGTGTGATCAGAACGCTCTAACTGCCCTAGCTCCCGATGCGACGCCCTAACACCCGATGGATTGTGAAGTCTAATCGCTGCTTAATTCCGCGCGGCATGTGTGGTCCAGGAGCTGCAATGGACTGGACGCTGAAGGTTTTATGTGATAGCGTCAATTGGCTCGCGGATTTGTAGCTCTCGATCTAGTTAAAACGCTTTAAATCAGTCTTATACATATAGACACGTTTCAAACTTTGATATGCTGAGGTAATTTGATAGCGTGAGGCTGTCATAGGCTCTCTATTACAGTCATTTCCATACATTATTTCCGCGGAACGTCTGCGGAATAATAAACGTGTGGCTTTTGTCTAGGGGAGCTGGACTCACATTCCATTGCTAAACTTGCAACGTTATTTTCGTGTTTCTTCAGCACTTTAGTGAAACTGCTTCTTCACATTACGCTGTCCAACCGCCTCCGTGGTCTAGTGGTTAAGTCCGCCCGGTTTTGATCTGTATATCCGCGAGTCGATTCCCATAGGGGACAGTCGTTGAGGAGTCAGGTGAAACTAGTTTCAAGCCGTATATTACCACCAGGTGAAATATAGACCATGAGCTTCCCTATAGTGGGTTTAAAAAATCCAAGGACCTATTTATTCATACTATGTCACTATGTCGTCTTGACTTTTCAATAGCAACTTACGTTTTTGTTAGTGTTCTTCTATCCAACAGTGTGTCAAAAATAAGCTCTATTGAAGCGTTGTTAGTACGTCAATATTGCGTAAACGTTGGAAGCATTGGCATACAGGCTGTATGTGAAGCGTCGTCGCTCGAATTCGAATGTCAGGATCATCAGTTTTGCTTGGATCTTACACCATGGCTATGGCATTTCGTGAGTCATATCGTGGGTCATTTTCCATACTTTCGCCTCGCTGGTATGACGCACTGCGCATTTCGTCTTCCGCCAGAGGCACTCGTTGGAGCAACAGGGTCGGCGTGTTACTAATGCTAAACCAACACCTTAATGGGTGACCAAAATGAAAACATTTCGAGTTCCGGCATATATGTCTGTTCTCTGAAAGCAGGTTTAGCAGAGGCTCCTGAGTCTGATCTCGACACGGTCGTTTGGTTAACCGTCCCATCCACTTGGGCCACGATTCTAGCTATAATCTCAAAATCGAGTTTATACTTCGAATACAAAATTACTGTCAGCACAAATCGATTAGGTAATATCTTCCGAGATTGTAAGCCTCAAACTTACTAAAACATATACAATACATATTTATAAATTTCGTGTTTTGTTTTTAAATGCTAAATAAATATTATTATACTTTGAAAGATTTTTTCTAATTCATCTTTTGAATTCGAAATTTATTCTCGACCACTTGAGACAGTTAAAGCGACATTCCTTAATAAATGACTAAGCTCGTTTTGTCCAGTGTTCTGATTGGTTGAGAATTGAGATGTGAGATTAGCGTTCGCGAAAATCTCGAATTCGAACGAATTCGTCGTTCAAATTGCCCGAGAATTGCCTGTACAGTCTCTGTTGGTGTGGAATGTCACGGCCGAAGATGGTTAGACGAGGACTTTGTGATGCACACTGCACCTGAAGAGCCCCGCGTGTAAGTGACTAACCTCCTCTTATCTCGTCTGCAATCGCCGACTGTGTGGTTAGTGGTTTCGCTTGGCCGTGTGTGGTTATATCGTTGACACAATTCGCCAGTGTGTCCTGTAGTCTCGAGCTGTATGAATTGATCCATCTGATCATTGATTATTATAGAAGAGTAATGTCCTATTTTTTCTTCAAGCTATATTAACACGGGTGTGTGTGATGCAGGCTGTCGGTCACCTATAATGTGTATGTTATTCAATTGATTTAAATAAAATTCTATTTCATTACTAAGAGGTTAGAAATTTGGGGTAGTCCTTTTGGCGCAAAAATGAATCTAGAAAACTGCCTAAGCGGTCATGCGTTCCCAGCAATAATCTTAATCTTCAATTCAGTCTGAAGTTCTTTGATGTCTTTCACCGTACATGCTGTCAAGTTGCGGAATGGATTGCTTGCTTCTGCTCGTGAGAGACGTACAGTCCAACCTTTCAACATTTGGGCGGTCTGGAAAAGATATCGCTCCGATTTAACTCTACTCTTAGATAAGTTTGTAGAGAACCCTCGGTGCGCGAGTCCAATGCGCACTTGACCGTTTTTTAAGTATTTGACTGTATTTTTCATGAATTGTGTGTGTGTGTGTGTACAACAAAGTTTATATAAAAATCTAAGAAGAGTCAAAACAATTACGGGTGCTGATACCCATAAATTTCTTTTATGTCCCGCAGACAACACAATAGTGAACGTGCTCCATTTGATTACTCCGGTGATTACTTTGAATTTACGTTTCCCCCTATATTTCTAAGTGCAAGATAAAGAGGAATAGAACACGGAATTTTAGCGAACACCATTTCCGTCAGCTCATCAATTTGTCTGTGACGATTTTGCTTTCGCGTAGACCATTAAATATAAATATCAAATTAAACGTTTTTGAGTCCAGTTCACACACCCAAACATAATCGTGGCATTCAAAACTAAGTCAACAATAAAATGGGTGGTGAACAAAGTAAAAGTAAGATGAACGCGAATGACGTATGTACATGAGTCATCATACAGTCGTTTACTCAGTGACGAATGCGAGATGCCTTTCTGCGCTGCGGTAATCTGTGAGTGCGATATGCAGGGCGCAAGGGCGTAGGACCGGTCGGGCGGCAGACCGGAAAATTGGTATATGTCACGTCGACGCGACGACGGCTGGCGGTGGTGGCGTCTCGTCGCCTCCTCACGAGACGAGTTGACGAGAGGTGGGAATTAGGAGAAATCGATTCTGTTCGAGACTGTAAGTGCACTGATGACGCGAGGATATCGTGCAACCTTTAGCGTGTCCTATTTACACGAAGCTCCGTTAGGTATTCGCGAGATGTCATGTCGTGAACGTGACTGATATCGCCAGAGCTCATTTGGTGACGTCTACAGTGAGTACTGATAACGATACCGCATCACCATCGCTGATTCTGGTCGCTAGCGTCTATGACTGCTTAACATTCATAGAATGAGGAGCTCGGTGGCTAACGTCTGCTAAAGTTAAGCAACGCTGGCCATTGTCGGGCTATAATGGGTGGGCGACCAAAAATGTAAAACATCTTGCTCTCCTCACTGCTTCGGAAGGCACGTTAGACAATGAGTTCTGCGTCTGATCTCGTTCCGGTCGGCTAACTGTCCCATTGGACTATACGTGTGAAGTTACAGCGAACGCGTTTGTGTTTACGCAGACACGTCATGGGCATTATGATATTTCCTCCTGCACAGATGCTTTAATCTCTGTCGAGTTTGGCCGCCGTAACCAAATATCGGTTAGTCATCATCATCATCTCCTATCGTCTTCGGTCGACATGCTGTAAAAAATTAGATAGTCTCGTTCACGGCCATTAAAAGACTCATATTTCATATCCGCCAAAGCAGGACAGCGCAATTTCTATCATATTTGTTGTACAGATAATGATATCAATTTATTTATAACTATGATTAGATAGCTGAGAATATTTTTTAAATGCCATCGACTGCGATACAATCGTACTCTACACGCTCTCGAGGAGACTTTGTAGAGAATAGACGAACCTTTATGTTGAATGTAGAAATTCGAGATACTGTGCTGAATTTATTTTGTCGATCCTTTTTTATTTCAAAATTTGTTTCCACCGTTCTGACTCTTCTCTTCACTACCGCACTTGAGCTATCATTTTGACCCTCTGTCGATTCTTCGATTCGATTTTGTTTTGAATACAAAATAATATTATTTCGAGAAGTCTCCTTCAGATATAAGTTCGCCCGTTTTTACATAGCACTAGTTTTTACTAGCTTTTGTCCACGATCTTTGTTTCGCCTAGGCCATCCTTTATACTTAATATTGGATAAAGCTTAATATTTATAACTATTGAGTCGGGCAGTCTACCTGGTTTATACGTATAATAAACCTTCTCTAAATCTAATCAAACTCAAAGAATATTTTGTAAGAATTGATCGTGCCGTTTTTGAGTGTTTGCGAGACGAAGAAGAAGAAGAAAACGCAAGATTTCGACCATCTGTCTATTCCTCGATCCAATCTTATTTTGAAACACTCATATACTCGTAGTAAAATACGAAAGAATATCATAACGATTATGACATTCAGCTAAATATGTCCTTCAATGGATAAATTGTATCTTACCGGCACTACACTCGCACTAAATGATGGACATCGTTCTCAGAGAAAATTACGTACATTCTTTGTTCTTCTATTTCATACGTGCTTTGTTTAATCGATGTATAACAACAGTAACTGTAGCTGAGTAACGTAATTATAACGAAATTGTTATGAATGGTGGCGTGAGCTGTTAGCCTGTCGTCGTAGACAATGGGACGGCTCGTGTCGCAAGTTGATTTTGAGGTGTGTCCCTCCGAATACGAGACACGAAAAAAGTATCGATACTTTGTACCAAGTAGTTTGTGGTATCAATTACTAATAGAATCGTTATCGATACATTTATTCTCGATACTTTGTATTTGGTATTTGACTCAATCAGTACTTTAAGGCATGTAGCGGATCGAATAAATCTTAAGAAATTACTTTCGAGATCTAGACTTTACGGCATATATTTCTGTCAAAAGTTTAATCATGCCAAACCATGTAAATTTAGAACACACCATAGTCTACTTTTGGATGTACATGTACCTACTATTTGTTTTTCGTGTGTTTGTTATACTGAAGCTGAACTGATGTCAATGCCATGGCGTGTAGTTGTGTGCTCATCATAAGGCATAATTTTCTTAAGAAAAGTATTCCCTACCTTGCAGTATCAATCGATACTGTTATTTCGAAACTTTACTAGTACGATACTTTTTTGATACTACGCACGAATAGAGTATCGATACTTTCTATTCGATGTCGCGTCTCTGCTTCGAATTTAAACAAGTGGGCCCCCGTGCAAGACGACAGGTGTCGGTGCCCCCCTTGGCCCTCTCCCACAGGTGCAACGGCCGAATCGGGGCGCTTTGCTACACCAGCTCGGAATATTGATATTTAGCTTCGGACGCACACAAGAATTAAATATCTTTATCCTCTACGGGTCATGATGACGTATATTCATTCTGATTCAATGAGGGATAGTATACAGCGCTGTATGTGCGCAACATCGCATATGTTCCTTCATATTTAAAGCTCTACTTACAGATGGATGTTTTGCCTATGTCGATAATTTCGTCTGCCCCGCTCTGGGAGGTAGGTACATACATACACCTCCAATTGAAACGCAATATTTGCCGATCTGACGTCACCGCGGGCATGTGTTCACAACGGATTACATCAGCGGTCTAATCTTATCTGCACACTGGTACGACAGATCCGCCGTCAGTTTACAGCTTAAGACAGATAAACCCCGAAATTAGCTCGGGAGCAATGTCGCTAGGTTAAGATTTGCCGGTTAGGTAAAAAAAAAATTGTCGTGCTGCAGGCGTAGCACGGGCTGCCAAGACTGGACTCGAGTCACGCATTACCTCACAATTTCAGTGACATAATCTCTATGTCTAAAAGAGTAGCACGGTGGCGCATATTAAGTGGGACTGACGTGATAAAAATTTCTTGACGCTCGTCAAGGGACACGTGTGACTGAGTTTTATCACAAAAAAATTTTTTGCTCTCAGACTCCTGCTACATCTTCTAAAGTATTAAAGCCCTTGCTGCAACCATAGCAGTCGGCGCACAGGCACGCCAAGAAATTTGTAATAAAACTCAATCACACGTGTTCCTTGACGAACGTCAAGAAAATTTATCACGTTAATCACACTAAATACGCGCCACCGTGCTACTCTTTAACATATAGAGATTATGTCACTGAAATTGTGAGATAATGCGTGACTCGAGTCCGTTCCTGCAGGCGTAGCACAGGCTGCCAAGACGGGACTTGAGTCACGCATTATCTCACAATTTCAGTGACATAATATCTATGTCTTAAAGAGTAGCACGGCGGCGCGTATTGAGGCTGCGGTCCGATAACAGCGCTCACAGTGCTAACGATTATAATCGCCTTGTCCAAATTAAAGAGAACACTGAAAATGCTATTAGCATGCTTACGATTTCGGTCCGGAAGAATAGGTACATTCATTTTGAACCGAAAACACAATTATCGAACGTCAGACTGACAGTTTGCAGAAAGTGATTTCACTCCAGAGCATTAGAGCCGTAAGTTCTATATGACGTTAACGATAACGTCATGTGTCTCTTCATGCCGATGCCGGCTAACATTAGCGCGCTCACAACATTTCGGGACGCGTTTGAGCGCGCTAATAGTGACACTTATTGATTTTCGGAACGCAGCTTTAGTGTGACTGACATGATAAAATTTCTTGACGCTCCTCAAGAGATACGTGTCACTGAGTCTTATCACAAATTTCTTGGCAGCCCGTGCTACGCCTGTTGGTGGGCACGGGCCTTTCGTTATACGAACATGTTCAAGCCTACCTCGCTAAGCTTCGATTGATTTCGCGCAGCGCCGTATTTCACGTCCCCGTGAAATTATGTTTATCACGACGCAACCAATTTACAAAATAATTGTATCGGGTTATTTTTCCAGCAGGAGCCAAATTTTGCTTGTCTGAAACAAGCAAAATGAAGATCTTTTACTATGGGACCAATGTCGAAATCGCAAAAAAAAATCAGCTGTTCCATACAAATGTTCAACATCGACTGAACCTAAATGTATGGAACAGCTGATTTTTTTTCGCGATTTCGAGTTTGGTCCCATAGTAAAAGATCTTCATTTGGCTTCAGTAAAAGTTGTTCGTTTTGCTTGTCTAAACAAGCATACAAAATTTGGCTCCTGATGGAAAAATAACCCGGTACCATAGAGTATTTGGAGCTATCTCGATTATGCTTGGGATGCATGGGACGCACACACAAAATTAAATCTAATATGTATAAAAATCTCGTGTCACAGTGTTTGTTATCGAACTCCTTCGAAACGGCTTCACCAATTTTTATGATTTTTTTTCTGCATATGTAGGGTAGGTCTGAGAATAGGTAGTAGGCTATTTTTTATACCTCTAGGTGTTAAGGGTGGCCTTCTCCAGACATTTTTGAGTGTTGTGTTTTATTTAAGCGAAATGTAGTTCCCGGGCACAAGTTAATAATAATAATATAATTACTGCCTCTAAAAGCCCACTTGTTTTGACTTATAGGCAGTTCTAAACATAAGGGCAACTGTCCATTCGGCGTAAGGATCCTAGGAAGCGTAATATAAATAATGTCTTAAAAAATGCTTCCAATGGCTTCCGTGTGTGACAAGGATGCGATGCGATGTGTTTGCATTTGCACATTGTTAGGAAACTTTAGGTCTTTGCTCATACTACAACGCTCGTTTGTCATCACCAGTAATTATTAATTGTATTTTTACAAGAGATTTAAGAAAACAATCGACCTCACCACATAACTCATAAGTCGTCAATGCATTAAGAACACCTTTCTTTGCAGCATATCCGAAGCTTTCGTTAGCTCTTGCACCGCTATATGTAGAGTTGATTCTATTTATAGGTATAGTTGACCAAGAAAGTGGTTTGCCACTTTTGACCATACTTCACGTTATTGCAAAGGAGAATCAACTGAGTTTCATATGATGCAAAGCAAAACTGGATTTCAACCTTAAGGTGGTAAACCATTTTGTGGTTGACTATACATTGGATTACAGTAATGCGAAGTAACTGTTTGTCCGTCTTTCTGTTACGCTTTCACGCCTAAACCGTTGCATCATTTTTAATAAAATTTGGTATAGAGGTAGATAATTTCGAAATCTGTCAAGATTTCAAACTTGGGTTAGACGGTGGTAGCTAGTCTGGCGGGCTCAGCCGCCCTCCCACCAACCAAATCAAACAGAAAAGCTTCTACGTGATTTCTGCGATAAAAGCTATCCTATGTCCGTATCCTGGCTCTAAGCTACCTCCCCACCAATTTTCAGCCAAATCGATTCAGTCGTTCTCGAGTTATAAATAGTGTAACTAACACGACTTTCTTTTATATACTCGTATATAGATTTGAGAGAATTATTAACATTAGTATCAGCGTCCGCTGATACAGTAAAAATCTGAATCAGCAACAACCCTGTGCTGTACCAACGGGGAAATGTTACTCTGCCGTATCAGCGGACGCCGGCGACGCTCCGGCAGCTTGCGTCCTGCTTGCCCGGTGAACGACCCCATTGCAACGATAGCGCAGGAAGATATCGACGCTAATTGTTCCGATAATTACACTCTGTTTACTTTGCAAAGTGAGTTGTCGAGAGGTACATGGGAGGTCCCACCACCACTCATGGCCATTCCAACCTCGCGGTTATTATGGCCGAAACACGGGAGATGCGCGCGAAACCTGCGTCTGCAGTCTGCCGCAAATTCTCGACTCCTTACAAATAGTTTTTGTCTCTTGCCTGCCTTTGATGCGTCCTCTCCCCTAAATAGAGGCAACGCTCACAGTTACAGCTCCGGTACGAATTCCTCACCTCATTCGATGCTCCTCCTTCCCTATCTGCTCCGTCTCATGTGCCATTGGTGCGCGAAATCCCGCAGTCGTGTGTAGTTCGCCTCCGACCTTACCAGTTCCGCACAATAAATAGGTCGCTACTCTTTGCGGCGAATTACATCCATCATTCTTGCTCTTAAGTCTACAATCCACATATACTGAACACTCCTGCAAGACGTGGAAAGCATCCTCCTCGGACACTATCATTGAATGGGCATCGATTTCTAAACAAGTTTGGCCACGTTTTGCTATACTTGTAGCACCCATTAGATGGGTATTTTAAAACTGAGAAAATATTTAAAATGACTTACGTAGTCTTTTAAACAATTTCTGTTTTCAGACAAGACTGTCGCTTAACGAATTTGTCGGAGGGTCCAATCAGTAGTCAATACCCAATAGTTGGTGTTTTTATCTCTTCTGTAAAAGAGACAATTTTCTTAGCATTCCATGGATTCACCGTGCGGCACCGTACCGGGTCCCTCGCGTTGCAGAGTGCGAGGCAGCAGCGCCTGGGACTTGCGACCCAGGTGTAGGCTTGGAAGACCTTCATAATATCCACACGAAAAAACTGTACATTAGTGAAGAAAAATATTAAGTCACTTAAATAATATTATAGCCGATCAACAAGATAACAAGAAGGCTTCGAGGAAATTAGATTTAAGTACTAGCATTATCACGTATTGCTTCTTTAGATTTCATATGCAGGAAATATTCATAAAAATTGTTTACTTTATGCCAGGTTTGCGTTTATTATCGTGTCCCAGTTTGAGTCGAGTTTAGAGATCGACTTCGTTACCCCATATCTAATAAACCTTATAAATTGTAAAGGCTACAACTATAACAGTTAACGCATATAAATCGTTTTGAGCGGCTCACTCGCCATCTTTGGGCGATAGTGGGTGGGATCCCATTGTTCGAAATAATAACATTAGCAAAAACAATGTAAACTGAACTGTCCTAAGATACATTTTTAATGTCTATAATGGCTGTCAGCTATGTTAGTTGTGCGTATGAATATTAATACATGTGCATAAAAGCTAATGTTATTTATTATTATTACTAGCTTTATATAACTTCTGAGGGTTAGAACCACTTCGTACAGAGTTGGCGGTTAAAGAGGTGGGTTTGTCCCTATATAGTGGTGATAGGGTTTCTGTGCCCGCCTGGTTACTACTACTACTACACTACTATTACCATCTTGCCCAAATTTGTCGGCAAAACAGCATAGTCGGGTTCCGACAATTAGTTGGATCGTTGCCCGTGGCAGTGGTATTGTCCTAATTAGTTCACCTCAATGGACCAGGGCAAATGTTTTTCTCGTGGCACACTTCATGTAAAAAATATTTCGTCCAACGGGCAAGTAAGTAAGTACCTACCTCTGTGGCTGAGAAATTCAGTAAAGATTCGGCCTTGTATATGTGGAAGAAATGACTTACACGCATTAACTGCCAGAAATGCTGATGGAATTTTAATATACATTTATTGCGATCCATAAAAAGGGATGTTACTTAAAAATAACGCAAAATTAACTAGCCAATAGCCCTTGTAGGCTGAGTTGCAAAAAATCTAAAAGGAAAGGGGTGAACGATACAGGAAGTAAAGTAGGGAGTGAAAGTTTATTTAGGGACAAACTTAATCTGGGTGGTATATTCTCAGACGCGAATGGATAAAACAGTAAAACATATTATATTGTATGCAAAGTTAGTATATGTTATAGTGAAGTGTACTGAATGGTGGTAAGTAGGTATTATATTCTTAATTACCTCCTTGCACCCGATATGGCGAGCTCGATGCAATAAAGCTAAGGTCTACATCACATTTCGATGTTATCAAAACAGTAAATAGCCAAATATGGGCGGCCTCACTTCACTATTCCGTAAACGTTTCTTTAACCATAAAGGCCGAGCGCGTGAGTCACACGCACCGCGGAACTGTGCCAAGGGATAGCGCGCCCTATATGTAACGCAATAGGTTTTTATGTGCTCACTGTGCTCTTCATTATGTGTGCGAGGCGAGGTGGGCGATAGATAAGGATTGCCTCGTCCGCGTACAGTCGATGTTCCTTCTCTTGGCATGTACTTAGTCTCTGTACTATACTATGATCACTTAGAATAGTATTAAAGCCGCGGTGAGAACGTGACAGGACTATAATGGTGTCTCTGTTTCAATATCAAATTGAAGGCGATCGTGATGGTTTCTTGTCTTTGACAATAACCCCCCTGATGGCCTAAGGGCCTCATTAGCAGAATCATAATATTCGTATTATGAATGGAGTACAATTCATTATAAGCAATTATTCTATTTTACAGCTTTGTATGAATATTCGTAAAATGGTTCACAAATCAGGCATTGCCAATGGGGACCATTTTACTAATATTCATACAAAGCTGTCAAATAGCATTTACTTATGATGAATTGCACTCAACTCATAACACAAGTCATATTATGATCATATAATGATCATAATATTAAGGATTATTTCGAGTCGTCAGTAAAAAAGTGGGTATAATCATCAGTGCCGTCATTTCGGTCTGCAGCGACAGAAATGAACGTTATGGGTTTTATTAATCTATTTTTATTAATGTTATGTATTAATCAACGGAACTTCTTATCGATTAATTAAATTTATTCATTGCTTCCTAATCTAAAGTGTTCATTATTGAACTCTATGCCGAGCTAGTCGACTAAAATAGTAATTATGACAATGAAATGGAAAAAGAAAAACTCGTTGAGTTTGTCCGCTAGAAGGTTTACTGTACAATAACTATTTAACAAGGACTTTTTACATCTGGCCAGGAAAACAGTGAATTTTGCAGTTTTTTTAAGATAATAAAAATCAATTTGATTAGCAAAGCCCGGAGGCTTGTGATTTTCCGAAATTTACTTTAATATACTCTATTGTACATAAAACATTCATAAGAAAATATATACCGATAGGATAGGTGTGTGCGAAAGTGAAGCCCACACTCTCTAAAAGAGATCTCTTATGGCCGACCCTACTGGGTGTCTGGTGATTGAATCCAAAATGCTTAAATCCAAAATCGCAAAGATTATACACTACAAATTAACGTATTCAATAAACATCTAATAATTTAAATACGACATGTCCTCGGTAGCTCAATATCTGCAGCTCCGATGTCCAATGTCAGGCAGGAGCATTGTTTACTCATAATAAATTGAGGCCCTGGAGTGGCTGCGGTAAGTCAAGTCGGTTGATATGATTAAACAAGCTTTATCATTACGCGCACACGGAACATTCGCCTTCGCCCAGTGACATTTTTCGTTTACGTAAGCCCTCCTGAAACAGGTCTCGCTCGACTGTCGGCGCGTGCGCAACAAACAATTTAAGATCTCAGCAACACTGCCACTTACGCGATCTGTTGAAGCATTGTATCCCACTTATTATTGTGCTTAGGCGACTCGTGCTCGAGAGTAAAATCTAGGTTGTTGAATTATTTTACCAAATGAAGCGTTTTACTTTTGCTGTCGCTTCGTTATAGCTTTAGAATAATAACGCATAGAAACCCAACCGGCGCGCACAATTTGATGCAACTAAATGTGAGCCATATATGGCTCACTACGCCGGCAGCTCCATACTGTTTTTATCGTAGTGTGCGTGTTTCGCGCGTAATCACACTTCACACAGCGGTGTCATTTTTGCTTCACTTTAATCATCGCGCTCTTTACCGGGCTATCCTTCTATGCGTTATTATTCTAAGGTTATAGCAATCTGTGCTCTTATTAATCGTTAATTAATACTTTTTGATAAATGTACTAATTATGTGGCTGGGCAAAGTCTTCATTTTCAATTAACAATCCCATGTGACGCTCCCTTTATTGAGGAGTTTATCGTTATCGCACCTCTGCGAAAACCTTACATAAACCCGACCCGACCAGCGTGTCGTAGTAGATTACAATCTCCCCTTGTCTAAGGGAACACCCGTGCCCAGCATTGGGACGTGCAGTAGGTCTCTGTTCATGAATCGAAAGCAATCAAGAATTCAATCAAACTCGAAATACTCGCTGTTGCGACAGCACTGTACTGACTTGACTTTGCACGACGCTAGTATCGAATCAGCACCACGTCAGCACTGACGTCGAAATCTGATGGCGCCAGTAACTTACCCAATCCAAATCAACCTTAACATCTGTACATCAGCTTGTAATAGTTCACGTTGGTTCGTTAGGCGATTAAATGCAGCCGGAGCAATTATGAGGCGGCCTCGCGCGGCCTTGCCAGGTTTGCACAGATGCCGGCGCCGGCCGTAGCATCGCCGGTGACTCAGCATGGCAACACGCATGTATGCGCGTGCGCCGAATAAGCCATCATCATGTAACCATGTTGACTGCCTCCGCCGTGATAAAATAGTCTGTGGTTTTCATATTTTTATTTTTTCCTCATGAAATATATTTTTTTAACACAGGTCAATAAGTAAAACCTTTTGTATAGCTGCATATCGTGCGGAAAGTTGTCCATCTCGCAATGTAGTGCGTAAAGTTTTTAATTTTTTTTTAAATTTACTATAGCCGTACACACAATAACATGTTATTGGGTCTTGCAAGTCAATCACAGAGATTTTCGGCCTTACCCCAAAATTTTTTTAAACATTGTCTTAAGTTAGACACTGTTTTAACATGATGCTATTTCATTTATTTTCAAAGGAAAGATAGAGACAGCATCATGTTTAAACAGTGTTTAACTTAAGACAGTGTTTAAAAACTTTTTGTGGTGAGGCAGTTTATGTTTAACGCTTTGCTTCTATTTTCTGATTCATTCAATCACTCAACATTGAAATTGTATTATGTTTAGTTTTTGACCGCGTGTTTGCTCGCGTTATTTTTAGGAAACTTAGTACACTCTACACACTTTTAGAGGGTGAATTTTGAAAAAGCTTCAATTACGTATTTACTTATTTAGTTACAGAAGTACTTTTGTGAAGTTTTTTATAAAAAAGTCAACCTAATCTTATTTTACCATATATACTTTGGACCCCCGTTTCATCCCCTTGGCGAGTGTGTTCGGGCTATTTATGGCAGCGATAAACGCAATAATATTATCTTACCTACATGTCAAATCGCCACAACCATGCGTGAAAAACAATACTGATATTCATAACCGATGAGGACAATGTAGCCTATGTTTCCCATACGAGTAAACAGGATAAATGCAATATTTTAAATTAAGCGACTGTTAAATTTTACTGATAATTTATAAATGTGATTTTATACATGAGGAAATTTAACCAATTCGAACTGCAAATTACAACGGCCATTACAGCTTTTAACATCAATATTATTTTTTTCGGCCATATAGCAAGTGCAATATTACAAAAGGTGAAATTTTTCAAGTATGAAGGAAATGCAAAGTCGCTAAAAATATTGAAATTTTAAGAGTTCTTCGAACATGTTTCATAATGTAAAAATGGGAGGGATTCTTTAACTTAATCGTAGAGCGCTAACGAAGTAAACAAATTAGAAGTTTCAAAAAAAGAACTATGACTCATTCTAATGCAGCCTTCTGGTGTTTACTTATTTGTACGTTTGTAATGACTTTTAATGACTGGTCGAACGTATTACGCCATAGTTGAGTGTACAACGCCCAGGGGCTCTATTTTTGAATCATTCGTCCGGCGACGAGCGCTTTTCAAGCGTCATCTGTGTTCGATTGATTTTCGCTTCTCTTGCGATGAAAATCGATAGAACATTACGAAGACGATCAATATTGTTTTGATTTTCGTCGAAAACAAAACGAAAATAAGTAGAAATCGAACACTGACGAGTACTCGATGCCGGAAGAATGGTTCAAAAATAGAGCCCCTGGTCGGTCTAATTGGAGCCCCAAGCCCATAAACCAGTGTCGAGAATAGAGAATTCCTATTAGTTTCAACGATGTCTTCTTTTCTCAGCCACAACACGAAAGCTTTTGGCCTTCATATCACCTGATGGTAAGTGACGATCAGGCCGATGGTGGAAACGAGTGTTACCTGGACACTTTAACAAAATTAAATGAGGAACTTGCTATCTTACCTCTAATTGTCGGGGTATAATAACAGTGTTATTAAATATTAATATTTTATATTAAAATTTTTACTATGAGGACCGCTGTCGCCAAATTCACATACAAATGTTGAAAATGAAATATTACACTTTGTACACGTTGTATATTTTTTTATTAATAGTAGGTTTTTCTATGGGTCACTTGACCTAAAATTACAAACATTGGTATCCCAATATAATCCTACAGGCTTATGCCTAGTTTAAGGACCTCTAGTCTCTGTTGTTACGAGTATCAAGCCTAGTGACCCGCTAACTTGTGTAATTTTGTACAAAAACTCAAACTCAAAATTTTTTATTCAATATAGACCTTTACAGGCACTTATTGACGCCAAACAAATTACAAGAATCTAATTAACCGTTGAATTATTGTATTAATATGCAATGTATTATTTAAACCTTGTATATACATCCCAACCATAATCAAGATTTATGCAAATAAAGTAAAATGAAAATAAAGTTGACTATATACGCCTGTTCGGAAATTGGAAGAGCCATTTCGAGAAGAACAGGCAAGAAACTGGGACAGGTCTAATTTTTGTCTCCTCTTTTAAATTGCGGTAAACGCAATATAAACGTAATGAAATGGTAATTGTTCCTTTTTGTGCAATAAAAAGAATATTATTTATTATTACACATTTCCCGCCACTAGGAGACATTTTGTACACAAATATACGTAGAGCATACAGACTACTAACTGTTCAGTTCGAGTTTGCCGCTGTCACATGACGTCACATGACGTCACAAACAAAACTTGCCATACTAAACGGGCGTACAAGGTGGGTGCGGTGCGGACCAACTCGACGGAGGTAATGGCAAACTCCAGTGAACGGAGAGTATACCATCATACAATAAGGATTTCAGTTATGCGGAGATGACTGTACAGTAAGCTCCCATTCCAGCTATACATTAACACTACGAAAACTGCCACTATTACGAGCGACATAAGAACGGTCCAAAGGTCAAACAGTATAGCTTGATAAGGAGCTTACTGTACCTGTATCATACTTGTGACTAGCATGTGTGTCCTGTGCCACATCTGTGACTAGCACATCGTCCACGTGCCACTTTCACTGGTTTCCTTTATTTCGTTTCTTCTTGAGCCGGCAATTAATATTGTTATCGAAATGACGATATCCTTGTGCTTTTGATACCGATAAAGTTTGCTATCGACATCATTGCATCGATAAGTGTATTGTTGCGATAATATCGTGCTGCTGTGTTATCACGGGCACGTCTCTTCTGTTTCTCGATCATTTGAAATAATGTTTATTACAATGTTTTGATGTACACGTTTCGAATAGGTATTGTGTATAAGCGATTTTTTGAGATACACCATGGTCAACAGCTACCAAAATTTTACCTTAATTTGGACGAAATGATGCTCATACCTACGTTGTGATGTTCATGATCAATCATAATTTTTTTTAGAACAAATCTTTTTCTATGAATTTATATGGAAACTCTTCTTGCTACGATTTCCACGAAATGTATTATCTCCTCAGTAAACAGTGCCTCATACTTTATGTAAATTTTAACTCATTACATGTTTAATTATTTATCACTCTCATTATTGAAAATGTATTCGAAAACATGTTGATTTAATTTCTTAAAAGTTTTGCTATGTTGCATACTCGTACTACAAGCGTCAAAAGTGATGTCGATGCTATTTCAACAATTTACGAGCGTAATACTTAAGGTGTGCGTTTTAAAATTTATCGTTAAAGTTGCCAAACCGGAGTGCTGCGGCGATGAATCATCAGTCATCAGTGAGTTCATGACGCCACATTTTGTTGACCGTACCTTTCGGTGTGACCTCGGCTCTGTTTTGCTCGTGCTGCACATTTTTTTAAAAACCCTCTCGCTTGACACGATTCTTTATTTTTTTTTCGAGTGGAATGCGTTTGCGCACCTTCCAAGTCCTTGAACAGGGGCGATATGTGGGGTTCTACTACTGACAGAGAGCTGCAACTACCCAGTGATCACCTCGGGGACATCTCTCCGGCCATGTTGAGTAGCTATCAACCTGCGAAGAGCTCGCTGGCTCGCATTCGCGTGAGCCAACTCGGCCCGAGGTCCTATTCTACTATACTACGTTACAGCCGAACCGAAACTCGACCGTTGCGATCGACCAATCAGAGCGCGTAGATTCACTTTCAAATTTCCGATGACGCGATAATGTGGCTCTCTGATTGGTCGGAAGCAACGGTTTTAGATAAGGCGGCTTTAGCTGCTCCGTAGTGTTCATGCGCATGTTTAAGTACAATGCAGACGACACGCTCTCGCTTGACATCTGAGGAGATTTCAGGTCGGTCTACCGCGCGCAATGCTTGACTCCTTAACGAGTCATTTCATTCTATCTGCTTTGTCTCTAGTGTCCTTCTCCATACAATATGACATGTAGACTACAACACTATGGTGCAAGTCTCGATTACTTCAAGCTGCGATAGTTCACTATAGAATGTTGACGTGTCGTCAATGCATATTTGGCGGGGTTCCGCAACAAGTGCTGGCTATGTCGTTTGCAGCACCAATTACGGTGAGCCACGTCCAAATAGGGATGCGTTTTGCGTAAGCTTATTCCTGGTGCTTTCACGCGTGGCCAGTTGCCAGCTACGCTGTTGCAGAGTAACCTTTCGTGCGACTTAAAAACATACTTGGCTCTTCGCCTTTATCTCACCTGATGGTAAGTGACGATAAGGCAGAAAATGGAAGCGAGCTTCATCTGCACTCCTCAACGACTGAGGAACTGGCTATGTATCCTCTGTGTAAATACAACATGTATCATGGCAGCAAAGTTAGGTAGAAACATGGATGAGACGGATGTAAGTGATGTAACTAAACAGATGAGGCCGGAAGCCCATGAATTTTGAGCCCTTGTCATCGTGTAGAATTCTCCTACTTTCACTTTTCGGTGCTCTTCAATATATCTCTATATTGAACAGTTTCTTACCACTGATAATACTTGTTCCGTTAAGCTACTTCATGGAACCTTTTTAGCTCTTCAATACGCCTCAGTCCTCGAACGAAACTATTGCACAATGCTTTGCCAGACAGGCTGTTTTTGTCTAGCAGCAGATAAGCATTATGGCTTTATTTAGCAATGAAACACCGCTTGTAGAGTAATCGTTAGTGACATTTGCGGACTTAATAGTAATATTATGTATTATCTCGTCAAAAACATTCCTCGACCAATAGTTAAGTGGGCAAGTAATCACGCGTATCTGCAATGACACGTGCATTAAGAGAATCGGCAATAAACTAGCTTCTTATTCTACGAGGCTTCATAGAGTGGGGAACTCGTCCAAATCGTTGGGTATTCGCTTTCACAACAGAATTCCTATCAATATTCAAAAGTCACCTCTTCAAAATTAAAAAAAAAAAATAAACAACTAAAAATGTATATGTAATCTGCTTGGTTCTATGACAGGATGTTTATTGTTAATGCGACCGACCCCCGAGTTTCTGGCTCGTTCTTCCTCCTTCTCTTAGAGAGTGGTGGTAATCTAATTTTAATTTTGACATTTTCAACATCACACCTACGAAATACTGTTTTCATTTCAGTTCATGCAACGGACGAGTGGACCGCCAGCTGATTAATTAATGTTGTAATATTTAATGTTCCCACTTGTGAGGTCAGATCGCAAATTGATTCGACCGGCCTCTGCGCACGTCTCTGATACGTTATCAGCTAGCCCAGTTAGCGTTTTGATGCAGCCGAAGGTAATGTGGACCATGTTTAGTTCTTGTTGTGATTAGATACAGAAAACAGACTATTTATTGCTTGTCGATAAGACTTGTACGTACACACACATAGGTTTGCAATTTTGCACATCATCATGTCGTCTACATTGTTTATGTTGTCAGCGTATTTGCGAACATCTATCTATATTCTATTGAATAGGTATATCATAATGGACATGTTGGTCCCTATATTTCACTTTGCAGCAAAAACTACACATCAACGCGAATAGTGTTTGTATGTAGCTCCGAGATGTCCATCGTGCACTATGGTGATGGTTTGAAAGATATAAGGTTGTACAAGATACGCAGCTTGAAAGTAACGAGAGTGTGTGTAGGTAACCTCGTTGAAAATCAGAAACCCAGAAGCGAGTGTTTGCAGCTAGTTCTTATATCTGTCGATGCTTGTTTTCGGCCACGTATTTCTTTAGTGTTTAATGCGATGAAACTTATGTTTTTTAATTGCGCACTCTTCTTCTTACTCTCACCGAATGGAATCTGGTTTTGATGTCCAGATATGAGGCTGACGAATGCGGCAATAGGAGATCAACTGTTGCCACCCAAAGAGCTGGGGTTGTAGAGCGTATTTTATTATTTTGCTGATGTTACCTACCGATGTCTTAATTTTTTTCTAGTAAGTAGAAGATTGCGTACGCAATGACATGATAATTTGACACAATATAGCAATAGCAGGTAAGTGCCAAACAACTGAAAATATGATACTGAACCAATTATTGTCCCGTTCCGTTACATTGTATCTAGACACATGGGAAATTTCAGTCATTGGCCCCAAACTGCCCAATACGGACTGATTGCTTTAACCACTCAATAAACATTCTAGGCCTAGCCAGCGAGTGGCCGTTGGAACAATTTCAAAATGTAGAGGAAAAAATATGGCCCCGCCGCGTCGACTCGCGCGCACCTCTCCATGTTGGGGCGTCGACTAATGAGTGACCGGCCGGTGGCAGGTCCCACGCAGCATAACTCTACGACAGATCCAATTAGTCGAAAGCGATAATTCTCTCGTCTAATTGCTTATTTGCCCCGCTCTTATGATCAATAGCGTTCGCTTTGGCCCAGATTGTTTTTTGTTGTTGTTGTTGTGTGTGCCTAACACGAGAAATATGTGGGCCAGCCCTTACTATGACCACTTCACAGTATTAGAACTGCAGCAGGAGAGAGATGGCGCTATAGCTACTCTTTAATAGAGGGTGTCTCTATTTAAATCCCTAGCAAAGCCCCAGCTCCGAGAGATTATAATTTTTACATTTTATTTTACGCACAAGTCAGTTAGACACAAAGAAAATTTAATGCAGGTCTTTGTTCTTCTAAATTGATAGGATGAAGCTAAGCGCAGAAGTAAGCGAAGCTATTACCAATTTTCGGCGGACTGTTTTTCAATGGTTTGGTCAGTCATGTGGTTAGCTTACAATGTCGTAATGTTTCTTAATTTTAAATTGTTTCTGTAAAATTAGTGTTAAATTAAGCGTTATTTGTGTTTAAAACCTTCTATTAATCTTTTATTCTCAGATATTGATTTATCATCACTGGAAGACCAAAAACCTTTTTTTAAGTCAGTCAAAATTATTTTTGACCTACCGCGTTGGGAGTGGGGGCCCACCTCCGGTTATGTGGAACTCGCTTCGCTTATGATGAGACATAACCACAAAATATTGTGGGCGTTCCGTCTAATGACATTCTCGACACACGAAGGGAACTAATTCTCGCAAATGCTTTGTGTCACATCGGGCCCCTTTTCAGGGCAGGGAGTGTCTGCGGAACACTTTCAGACACCACGTCAACAAACCTAAATATGTTATTTAATTGCAAACTTAAGTGATCAGGATCTAACATTATACTGACGATAACTAGTCCAGGAGAAATATATTGAAATCACGATGCAAAACCCGTCCCTGCGTCCGTTGTAAGATTTATGGTATAATTAAGCGTTTCCTCGTGCCAGTCAACTGGAGCGTGATTTCTTCCTAAACAAAAGAGTAGAAAAAATCCACGGCGGCGAAAGAAAATTAACTCGGAATTGGAGGGAACAATGTGCGTTTGCAATAAATCTTTCAATTCACGAGTTGCGCCCGCGCAGGCCGGCCGCGGATGCACGCGATTGTTGGACTGTGATTCATTCGATGGTCTCGCCGGTCAACGGTGACCGGACACGGAAATGGCGTCTTCGTGCTCTAAGAGGTTGCAGAGAGAAATTACCCTTTCAGATTTGGACGCGAGGAATCCAATTACATGTAGAGTGCTCGGAGAAAAGCGCATTATGTATGCCGTATGATTAAAGTTTCCATCTGCCGAGAGGTGAACTTGATTATGTTTAATGGAAGCGCGATGCTCCGAGTAGTTGGTTGGTTTTTTGGGACTTATCTCTGGTTGACATGCGTGTAAGCGTTTTGGTGACTAGATGATGACTAGATAATAATCTGGTATGCTGCTAAGCAGGGTCTTAAAGGAAAAACATAATCATTAAGTCCACGAGTTTTGTTCCGACACCGTGGTATCTTAAAATTTCTTCTATCGTGGTATCTAAATACTTTGAAATTTCCCCTCTGCCCTGTAGGATCCACCGTCTCGCTTTACCAGTGGATCGAATAGCACGCTGAAGTTCACTGTGATCCACCGTTGGTCTCAGTGGATCCTATGACACTCATCTCTTGGATTGGATCAAACAGCACTCAGGGACTTTGGTGAGATTCACCACTGACTCAAGTGGAGTCCTATGATATGATACATAATACATATATCATAGGCTCTGGTATCAAGTTAGCTATTATCATAGCTAGTCTAGATCCCAGTGGAGCCACTATGATAATATAAAATCATAGAGATATACTATGTATAAATAAAGTATTGAATAAAATTATTGGGCCCGCTGTACAAGATTAATGTGGATCTCAAGCAGAATACTAAACTTCCCCAACAAGTCGGATTCCGCAAAGGCTTAAAATACTGTGAACCACATTGCTGCCGCAGGTTGTACAGAAGACCGGGGAGCATGATCTGTCACTATGCTTGACGTTTGTAGACTACGAGAAAGACTTCGATTCTGTAGAGACTTTGACCGTGCTTAGGGCATACAGGGGAATTTTAGAGGAAATTGTAACGGTTTTGGTTAACATGCATTTAACATGCCACAAATATAGAAATCACTGGTGGCAGCAATATAATCGTCTTGGTTATGTCATGAGTTCGATGAAATCACTCGTCTTCTAAGGAATTCATTAAAATTCGTAAAAAAATAGCCTATCATGTCTTTCTTCAGAGCTTTAACTATCTCTTTACTCTCTCGAACTCCGTATTTCAAAAGAAAAAATCGGAACGTTTATAGGAGCACTTCATTGTCCGTCTGCCTGTCGAGACCCTAGAGATATCAAACTGAAATCTATATCAAATACTCGGGTCTACGGTCTCTTTCAGCTGTGGAAAACTCATATTTGTAAGCAGTGCTCGAATTGAGCAGGAACGCGCCGGAACGCCGTTCCGGTTCGTGAAAATTTATGAAGTTACCGTTCCGTCTCGTGGAATACGGCGGAATAGCGTTCCAGGACGCCATTCGGCTGATGATACAATCAGTCGCAAAAGAGTAACAAAAAACGACACAAAATACCAGCGTCTATGGAAAATGTTATGATTACCTATAGATTACCTAAGTAATCTTTACTGTAGTTTGTAAGTAGTTAAAATAAAAACTCATCTGAATTTTACATATTTTTCTTAAATAACTTTGTAATAGTCCCACACAGAGCAGACAGCATGAAGCGCGAAATTTTTTTTGGAGAGCCCAGCGTTCCGTCTCGTAAAAATGTTCAATTCGAGCACTGTTTGTAAGTCGACGCGATCAAAAGATATGGCCGTTTATGTCGCATGTTTTCGCAATTTTTGCGATTTCACAAGGGAATCAAAACCTATAGGGTACTTCCTGTTGACCTAGAACCATGAAATTTGGCAGGAAGCAAGGTTTTAAGGACCCTGTAAGTAAACGATCAAAAATGTTTGTCAAATTTACGTGTTTGACAAACTTGTTTGTTAGTGTAGGGCTGTGTTTGACGCGTTTGACAAACGAACTACGTGTTTGATGTGTTCGAAGAGTATCTGGATTGACGTCGTGTTTGATGAAAATGTGAAGTTCGTCAAGCGAGTTTGACAAACATGATTGATCGTTTACAGGGCTCTTTACAGCACATGTTAAGGAAGAAAACCGAAACACGTAAACATGTACAACATAGTTTGGAACTTATTTAGATCAGTTTGTACGGAGCCCTCGGTGCGCGAGTCCAACTAGCACTTTTTTATACAACTAAGTTGGCAAACAAGCATGCTGCCCACCTGATGGTAAGTGGTAACAGTCACCTATAGTACATGTGGCTCCTGTGAGATTCGCAGCAAATCTGCAACCCCCACAAGGACCACGGTGTACGTTGCCAACTTGTGACATAACATGTAAAGTCACGGTACCCAGTAATTTTACTGCCTCTAATATCTTACCTCTCAAACCGGAACACAGCGATGCAAGCACTGCTGCTTTGCGGCAGAAATAGGTAAGGCGAAGACTTGGCTGGTTTTTTTTTAATTTGTATGATAAAGTACACAGATGAAATTACAATTTACCCAGCCGTTAATCAACGCAACAAGTCTCGATCGCTTATCTGAGTGAGGCCATCGAAGCCTCAAATGTGTCCGTTATCGCTGTAATAATGGTCGGTGATGGACGTGTAAGTGGTGTCGCTCGTATCGAGTTCCCATCGAGTCAAGTGATCCCCACGTCCAAACAGTCGGCTTTTATTGAATGCGACCAAATTCTAGTTTAAGTTTCATTGACTTCATTTAATGCAGACGACTCGTTAAATAGTCCAGATAATGTTTCAAATTCGTCCAATATATATAAATCTCGTGTCACAGTGTTTGTGGCCGAATTTTGTGAATTTTTTTGTGTACATTTGGTAAGGTTTGACAATGGATCGTAGGCAATTTTTTATGCCCCTAGGTTATAAGGGTGGTCCTCTCCAAATTTTGTTTTTGGGACAATTATTATGGTGAAATGTACTTCGCGGGTACAGCTAGTTTTTTTTATACAAGACTAGTGGGGCCTGGTAGACGTTTTCTTGCCCGATTACAGCGACACCTGCCGGGTCAAATTATACATATAAACCTTCCCTGAACCTACTCAAACACACACAGAAAATTTCGTAAAAATCGTTCGAGCCATTTCAGAGTTTTTGGGAGAATAACACGAAGCGATTCATTTTTATAAAAAATATTTTACAAAAAATAAAAACCGACTTCAAAAACACTGAAAAGTTAAACATAATAATATAAGAATAGGTACAGACAACATCAGACTTCTATATTGAAGTCGGTGCCAAACGATGATCTCCTAGAAAGTCTTATTTGTCACCGACTTCAATATAGAAGTGTGATGTTGCCTGTACCTATTCTTATATTATTTTTAACTTTTCAGTGATTTTGAAGTCGGTTTTTATTTTTTGTAAAATATTTTTATTTTTGACTATAGTGACCGAAATCTTTTTAGTGAAAGAAACCCTAATTAAATACCCTTCCCTTGATTTTCATGAGATCCCATAATCAAATCCTGACTATGGTGACCATGGGACCACCCTTGGAGTATACTCTATCGAATTCAAAAAGAATTTTGAAAATCGGTCCACAATTGGCGGCGTAATCGCGTAACATACACACAAAAAAAAAACATACGCATCGAAATGAGAACATCCTCCTTTTTTGAAGTCGGTTAAATAGAAGAAGAAGACTAGTGGGCCCGGCAGACGTTGTCCTGCCCGATTACAACGCCATCTACCTGGTCCCACTGAACGTATAAACCTTCCCTGGACCTATTCAAACACACATAAAATTTCGTTAGAATCGGTCATGGCGTTTTAGAGTTTTTGCGATAACGTCTCTTATTGCCACTTTAGTGTAATTCGTTATGTCATGTTATTAATGTATGTTTAATACAGATGTCATCGCGAGCCATTACAATTTTGAAAGCAAGTGGCGATCTGCCGCCTTATCTTAATGTTTATGTGCAGGCTTATAATTCAAAATGCTCATACATGATTTTATTTCTATTGCAGACATACTCCGGCCTCTTCTGCGTGGTGGTGAACCCGTACAAGAAGCTGCCCATATACACGGAGAAGATCATGGAGAGGTACAAGGGCATCAAGCGACACGAAGTACCGCCGCACGTGTTCGCCATCACAGACACAGCGTACCGCTCTATGCTTCAAGGTAATCAAGAAAATTGCCGGGTATCTGTGATGCGGATGAGAGGACCGTGCCCTGTGTTTGATAGTGAGAGTGATATGAGTTTTTTTATACCACGAAAGTGGCAAACAAGCATGTGGGTCACCTGATAGTAAGTGATCACCACCGCCTGCGGATGCTTATAACACCAGTGGCATCACTCGCGCGTTGCCAACCTTAAAGATAATAAGCTCTTCACGCCGTTTTCGAGGAACTCCATGCTGTAGTCCTTATTGAAAACACCAGAAGGGAGTTCATTCCACAACCTGAGCGTACGCAGGTAAAAATGTCTCGAGAACCGGACCGTATGTGACCATTTTGGTTCTAAGGTGTGAGAATGAACGGTCTTCCCATGGCGAGCGGTGCGATGGTATAATGTAAAACGTATGTGTTCGTCGTTCTATTAGAAGTTTTTGTTGACATTTTGGCGATCAAATTTCAATGTTATTTTTACCCAAGGGAACTTCCATACAACTTTAGCTCCCGCTGGCTTTAATAGTTTACATTAAATTAAGAATACTTGACATATATTCCGTACTCCAGTGCTCCAGATGCAGGTGGTGTATAAAATAGGTAATAAAATGTAGTTGTGGTAGGCTGAATTGGTGTCTTCCGAATCCCGAACGTCTCGCTAACACAGCGGAGAGATTCTGGAGAGAGGTTTACGACTGGTATCAATATCCTATCTATCTGTGGATTTGCTTACTGGAAATAGAATTTTGACGTATTTTGTAAGGAGCTAATGTCAAATGCCTATCGCTAGTAACCAAATCCACAGATAGATAGAATATTGAAACCGGCCGTTAGTCGGCCAGGCGGATGCTTAATCGGATAGAGAGGTTTAGTCGGGTACGGTACGGAGGTCTAATTGCGTAGCCGACATTAGTGCATTAGACATTGTCGGTTAGCTTAGGAATCCAACGCCATAATCGAGAGGCGGTGTCCTCAACAGAACATTTCGGTATTTTTTCACAAATTATCTCTATCTCGTAAATCATTTAGAAACAGTATTATCGGAGGTCCATGTTCCAAACACGTTTCGATAGACGTGATTGCTCCAAAGACACTTTGTCTTAAAGGAAATCTTACTTCTATTAGCACTTATTTTTGTTTTTCATTGAAAAAAAAAACAACTATTGTAAGATATATAACATTAATGAACATTTTAATCGTCTGTCTGTTTAAAAGGTTAATTTTCGTTTTGAATGTCTTGGCCAGTAGCAATCTCGCTACATGCAAGTTAAAATAGCAACATTGCGAAATGAACTTGTTTTCTTACAAGCGCGAGTTTCCAATGCATACCTCTCTGCTGGTGGCGTGAACTATTCCTAATGAGCCAATCAATTTCAACCACGTAAAGGCCAACTATCCAATTAATCCCGCCTAAACTTATGTGCTTGTTGTTTTGTTTTGCATGGAATTACGCCATCCATAGATTATACTGAAAGCATTCATACATATAAATGCCATCACTTTCCAATCTTATGTCTTCTGTATTTAAAAAAAGACTTTGGGGAGCGACTAATTCAACTTAAAAGCAATTTTAGGGTCAATGATCAGTTTTCCGATATTTTTCATACTTTAGAAAAAAAATCGAGTGAGGTTACTTATCATTTTCACTCTATATACTTATCCTTTATCGTACACTATAAACAAGTATTGTTGGTAACTAAAATGAGTTATGTGCAAGAAAAAGGGTTGGCTGGGAGAGATCTCGGAAAGTATCTCTTTCCGAGATCTCCGCTTAACAACTTTACATAAATGTTTTTGTTAAGCGGATGATCTTTTTCCTTGCTTCGATTAGATCTTTCGTTCGCGAACGAGCGAACGGCACCATCGACTGTTGATGTAGACGAGCTGCGAACGTAGCAAACGAAATGAACTAAGGATATAGTCTGAGCGAAACATAACGAAAATGCATCGCCTCTTTGTCAGTGTGACCTAGTTTATTTCAAATCTAATAATTGTCGCCAAAGACACACGATAAATGCGAGCCGATCTGCCCTGCCTGCCTCGTCCCTGCAAGTCGGTCGGTCGTGAGACGCGGATGTTTGATCGCTTGTTAGATCGCTTCCCAGATGACCTTTGCGGGCGTCGTGCGTGCGTGGCTCGTGCCCGCCCCACTCGACCGCTCCGCAATACTGTTTCCTGGCTGCTGAGCAGCAGGATTTAGAAAGTGATTCATGTATATCGCTACGCTACTTACATTTGAAGACAGCAAGACCTATTCACGTCTATATTTGCATCGGATGTTTTTTCAGCTCTTGCGATCAAGATAAACACAGCAGGCCTATTCTGTAACTTCGGTTGCTAACTAGACCTGTCATTTTTGAAAGGAACTTAACATCCATTACTGCTATAATGAACGCTGCCGTAACACATAAGATCACTAAACCAGTAATGGATATAAAAGTGTCTTTCAAAAATGACAGATCTAGTTACCAACCGTAGTTAGCGAATAGGCGTGCAGCTCCGTTTCGCCAAATTGAATTCACCAAATGATTTAAAGATTTCAAAAAGAAAATAGAAAGTCGCGGTATCATCTTTTAGCAATGTTGCTGAAGCCTTAAAGCCATTGCTCATATCTGACGTTGCAGGATTATTGCGAAATCGGGACGATTATGCAAAACCTAGGAAAATGGCACAGGAACATTTTTATTTCATAAAATAAATATTAGGTTGAAGTCATTAGTTTGATGCCCAAACGCCTGGAAGTAGCCTGTCTGGTAAGTATCGAAATACCCGTTTTAAATGCTACCTTGAATTATGGGCATTTTTGCAATCGCTTTAATTTATAATTATCATATCGAAACGTTAAAGCGGATGTCGGACTTTACGACAAATGCAAAGAAAGGATTAACCCATTTTTTTTAGTTTTTGGCAAGTGGCTGTCATTTAACTGGCATAACCCATTATGATAATCATAATTAAGGGCGGGGATAGAATCATACCTTCTTTTTTTTAAGGCGAGGGAATCCATTTTACGATTCGACAAGGGACTGAAAGCTGACAAGGTCGCCGCAAGGATATGCCATTGGACTCGCGAAAAACCCCTTCCCTGGCTAAACCACCCTCCAAGCAACTTCTACCTCCGTAGGGGCACAATATAAAGAAAATATCGGTAACCTTGGTAGCTGTCTGTGTGTAATTGCAAAGGAAAGTCATCTGTGTTGTTTTATATCATGAAATTTAATTTCAATATTAGGGTGGTAAATAATTTTTTTTGGGCGACTGTACGTGTTTTAATACTTGTATCTACTGTTTTAACATAGACCACGCCTGGTAGTCGGGTGGAAAGAATTCTGATTATCGCCATAAATGACTAAGACCTTTCCTCTCATGCGATGGCACGAACTCGTCGTTGCCGTCAGCGGCAGTAATTCATCGCCGTATCGCGCCGCCGTCCATTAGGGGACAATTAGACGGATGGCTCGCCTCGAACCGGTCGCCTTATCTTGCTGCCGATGCGAACAGGGACTTCGTAGACGCGCCTAATGTTGACGTATTTTCGTACCAATAGCTATGTCCGCGGGTTTTTTTATACAACAAAGTTGACAAACAAGCAGGCTGCCCACCTGATGGTGGGTGGCGACAGTCGCCTATAGTACACGTGGTTCCCGTCAGATTTGCAAATCTACAACCCCTACAAGGACACCAATGTACGTCAAGTCACAGTACCCAGTAATTTCGCTGCCTGTCTTACCCTTCAAACTGGAACACGCACCGCTGCTTGGCGGCAGAAATAGGTAACGTAGAGATACCCGAGGCGCAGTGAGTTCCTGTGTTTAAAAATTGTCGAATGACTAAGTCCAGCAGGCGTAGCACGGGCTGCCAAGACGGGACTCGAGTCAAGCATTGTCTCACAATTTCAGTGACATAATCTCTATGTCTCAAAGAGTAGCACGGTGGCGCATATTAAGTGGGACTGACGTGATAAAAATTTCCTGACGCTCGTCAAGGGACACGTGTGACTGAGTTTTATTACAAGTTTTTTGCTCTCCGACTGCTACTACATCTTCTCTAAAGTATTAAAGCCCTTGCTACAACCACAGCAGTCAGCGCACGGGCACGCCAAGAAATTTGTGATAAAACTCAGTCACACGTGTTCCTTGACGAGCCTCAAGAAAATTTATCACGTCAGTCACACTAAATACGCGCCACCGTGCTACTCTTTAAGACATAGAGATTATGTCACTGAAATTGTGAGATAATGCGTGATTCGACTCCAGTCTTGGCAGCCCGTGCTACGCCTGCTGGGGGGCTATTGTCTAAGAAAAAATCTATCACGTCGCCTTGAAATTACTAGTCACTTGCGGCCTCAAAAAATAGTAATGGATGCACTTGACCGTCAAAACTGAAAGCGATCGCGTTAGATTTTTGTTACACAATCAAGGAGCTGGCCCGCGGGTTAACGGAGTGGCGAGGTGTGGCCTTCATTTCTGCCATTCATTTGCCAGCGTAAATTTGTTTCATATTCCGAAACTATTTTTTAGTTGTTGCGTGTAAAATCAAATTGTTTTAATTTTTTACTCCATTCGTCCCCTGTTTACTCTACGTGTTTGATTTTAAGTAGGTATGTGATGAAAAATGGTTTTTCTTGGCTGCGATTGTGAAATGGAAAGGAAACAGGTGGAGCTACTTTTTATGTTCACAAGATTTGTATATAATGGTGGTGGTGGTAGTGGCGGTCGTCCATATTAAGTGGTAGAGTCAATTTCTTTCATTTGTGTTTGTATAAAGATTTTTGAATTCGAAATCTGAAATTTGAACTGATCATCTCAAAAATCTTTATCCAACAAAGATGTTTACAATCACTTTTGACCCCTAACACAATTGCAACATTCTAATTAAAGGAGAACACAGGTAATATTATGTACAATGACTCTATTAATTCTTGTATGCGCATACACATCCCAATCATGAATGAGATTCTCTCCATATTCAACTCGTTGGATAGTTGTCAGGTATAAAAGCTGACGCATTTAAGCGAAGTGGTTGCGTTTCAGCACAAGATAATTGCAAGAGAAGGAGTCCCCTCCATTTATGATATACAGTCGACATAATGTCAAGCTCTAAACTCGCATCACGAAAACCGGTGTTATAACGTGCGACATGAGACGGTCTAACGGTGTAGTGTAGGCTCAGGGCTGTTGTCGCTTGTACCTACGTGTGTACTTTTACGCGACACCTGCGATGCGAGCGGTCCAATAGTCTTGCTGTAAGTGGAGGAGAGTGGGGCGAAATGGTGCGGAGTAAAACGCAACACAGATAAACAAAATGCGTCACCATATAATATTTATGAATACGTATTACATTTTAAGAGAGAACAAAAGCTGTATGTAAATAGTAGCGACCGTTTTTAAGATTTAAATTTACGTACCAAAAATAAATTAGTATATTTTCGACGAGACTACAGAGTTGGAAACCCGTTCAAAACATTGGGTATTCGCTTTCACAACAAGATCCCTTCCATATTCAACATTTCCTTTTAATAAAATAATTATGTAAAACAAATATTGTGTGCTTAGCTTTATCACCTGTGCGCACGCAGTAATTATAGTGAGTCATTATGTCGTCTACGCTAAAATGTTCGTCGTGTAATATAGTAATCTGTGAACTTCTTGCTTTCATACAAAACAATCAAGATGTAATGGATGAGAAATCACTAGTGAACCTGTGCATAACTAGCTTCTCTGAAGAGGAAATTGAAGCCGCCAAGAATTTGTTGTTTTCTGCGGTTTCACAACGAAAAATAACGAGAAAAAAGGCGGAGAAATCGTTCAAGAATCTTCACGATGTGATAGCAGTTTTTAAGGAAGCTAATCCAGACGAGATGCCAATTTTTGTCGCCAAAGAATTGCAAAAACTACCTCCGCTGACGTTCGACCATATTGATGCATCAAGATTGCTGAAGGATATTATCGTGCTAAAATCCGAGCTAATATCAATTAAGGACACATATGCTACGCAAGAACAATTACAGGAGGTCAAGATGGGCCTACTTAATGCAAAGAATGCATCGATCATATCTACACAAGGTCAATTTGTAAACTTCAAAAGAGGCGGTGGTTGTCAAAATAGTATTTGTTTTGATAGCGGTCCGATCGGCTTGCCGCACATACCAGTGACAACACAGATGATTCATAACGTTTCAGTTGACGACTCGGCTGATAAACAGGTGCTGGCTCGCTCACACTCATGCGAAAAGTTGCATACATTGCCATCTCCACCGCCAGTAATGACAACGTCGCCCGCCGTGTTTGATTCCGGTGATAAGAGGTCGGAGGAGAAATCTTTAGGCACCGGTAATAGAGTGCATTTTTCTGCGCCGATTACGGTGTCCAAACATAAAACACTTGCAGAAATCGTACAAGATGGGGATAGCCCGGAATCGAAGCCAGAAAACGAGAAATGTGGGGGTGATTGGATACAATATCAACGAAAAAGATATAGAAATCGGTTTGTGACAATTCAGGGTAGGGCCAATACGAACCCACAGGAAAAATTTAAAGCAGCGGATATAAAAATTCCGTTATTTATTAATAACGTAGACAAGAACACAGAGGAGGCAGATATAATGGATTATATAAGCGGCAAAACGCAGGTTAAGGTCAGCTTGAGAAAAGTTAACACCAAACAACAAAAAGAATACAGTGCCTACATTGTTTACGTACCAAAGAATAAGTTGTCGTTATTTTTAAATGACAGCTTGTGGCCTGAAGGAGTATCCTTCAGACGTTTTGTGGATTTTAAAAGAAACCCTAGTGAGACTAAAGCTGATCTTGTTAACAATAAAAATCCTCAATGAATAATACAGCGAAGTTTGTTACTTTTAACTGCAAGTCATTAATAAGGTCTATAGATTGCATTAGAACGTTGTGTCGAACATCGGATTTGATTGCACTGCAAGAAACCTGTCTTTTGCCGCAAGACATCCCACTCCTAGGTACCGTGGACCAGGACTTCGAGTACACTGGAAAGTCGGCCGTTGATACCTCTGCGGGCATCCTACGTGGGCGGCCCTTTGGTGGGGTAGCTATTTTATGGCGAAAGGATGTGTTCAGTGCCGTTTCTGTTGTGCCACGTACTAGTGATCGAATAGTGGCAATAAAAGTCACTAGTGCAGAGTGTTCCTTCCTAGTTTTTTCAGTATACATGCCTACTGATGACTCTGCGAACTTGGTGGAGTTTACACACTGCTTAAGGGCCCACCATCCGCGCGAGCCCGAGCTAGTTTAGGTAAATTTCTCTAGTCTCTGTTTGTGTGCGTCGCTCACGCACACAAGCGCACTCGGTCGCGCAATCGGTACGGCCGCCTAGCAAAATATCGTAGATGTTAATTTTGAATTTAATAGGTGTTTATTATTTACTGTGTTATACAATAGTAAATACAGGGATGTGTTTGATCAACTTTTATTTTTACAAGCTTTTATTTAGCTTGCACTGTATGTATATATGTAGATTTGACCACTTCTCGGTTTTCGAATTGGCTGAAATTTTGCACATAATAATATGTATATCGTGACAATGCAATGTTATGATAACATGAAGCTGATCTGATGAAGAAACTGGACGGTGGCCATAGGAACTCCCATCGAGTTTGGGCTCGTTTGATTCATATTGACGAGTACTTTGGTCCTATTTGTTAACCAGGGTCTGATGCTGGAGCTGGGAGGTGACTATAGGACCTCCGCAATAAAACGACATAACCCTATCGAGTTTGGGCTCCTTTGATTCGTAATGACGAGTACTTTGGTCCTATATGGTAACCAGGGTCTGATGCTGGAGCTGGAAGGTGGCCATAGGACCTCCGCAATAAAACGACATAACCCTATCGAGTTTGGGCTCCTTTGATTCGTAATGACGAGTACTTTGGTCCTATATGGTAACCAGGGTCTGATGCTGGAGCTGGAAGGTGGCCATAGGACCTTCGCAATAAAACGACATAACCCTATCGAGTTTGGACTCGTTTGATTCGTAATGACGACGACTTTGGTTCTATATGGTAACCAGGGTCTGATGCTGGAGCTGGAAGGTGGCCATAGGAACTCCTCAATAAAACGACACAACCCCATTGAGTTTGTGCTCATTTGATTCGTATTGACGAGTACTTTAGTCCTATATGGTAACCAGGGTCTGATGCTGGAGCTGGAATGTGGCCATAGGACTTCCGCAATAAAACGACATAACCCTATCGAGTTTGGGCTCGTTTGATTCGTAATGACGAGTACTTTGGTCCTATATGGTAACCAGGGTCTGATGCTGGAGCTGGAAGGTGGCCATAGGAACTCCGCAATAAAACGACACAACCCCATTGAGTTTGTGCTCATTTGATTCGTATTGACGAGTACTTTGGTCCTATATGGTAACCAGGGTCTGATGCTGGAGCTGGAATGTGGCCATAGGACCTCCGCAATAAAAGGACGTAACCCTATCGAGTTTGGGCTCGTTTGATTCGTAATGACGAGTACTTTGGTCCTATATGGTAACCAGGGTCTGATGCTGGAGCTGGAAGGTGGCCATAGGACCTCCGCAATAAAACGGCATAACCCTATCGAGTTTGGGCTCGTTTGATTCGTAATGACGAGGACTTTGGTCCTATATGGTAACCAGGGTCTGATGCTGGAGCTGGAAGGTGGCCATAGGAACTCCGCAATAAAACGACACAACCCCATCGAGTTTGGGCTCGTTTGATTCGTATTGACGAGTACTTTGATCTTATATGGTAACCAGGGTGTGATGCTGGAACTGGAAGGTGGCCATGGGAACTCCGCAATAAAACGACACAAGCCCATCGAGTTTTGGGCTCGTTTGTTTCGTAATGACGAGTACTTTGGTCGAGTTTCGTAATGGCGGCCATGCGATTACAAAATGATAAAATATAAAATAATAGTAAAAAGATTTTAAAAAAAAGTCGCCCCACACTAGGATTTTATTTTAAAGCCCTAATAAGACGAAAATAAATTTTAGTTTATTACATGATACATCTAATATATAAAATTCTCGTGTAACAGTGTTTGTTACAGAACTCCTCCGAAACGGCTTGACCGATCTTTATGAAATGTTTTGTGTATATTCAGTAGGTCTAAGAATAGGTCGTAGGCGATTTTTTATTACGACGAAACGTTAGTTCGCCGTTATTATGGCGAAACGTAGTTCGCCGGCACAGCTGGTTTTTAATAAAATATAAAAGCTTGTCGCAAGATTTACCCATTTTATAAAAAACAAATATTTTTTTCTTAGAATTACCAATATTTATTTATTTAAGGCTTACCAAGTAAATACATACGGGCAAGGTACTTAAACAGTTTTTTTTATGGAGGGCCTGGCAAATGACCTCCTCCCGCCTGATGTTAAGCGGTGAAAGAGGCCCAAATGAGTTGACAGATAGAGGTGGGAGGACATCCACTATCCAACCTGCCCGCCCCTTGCCGGCCTAAAAGATGTTTTTCACACCTCTTTTGAAGGAACCCATGTTGTAGGATGGAGGAAACACGTGCGCAGGTAGAGAATTCCAAGTGTGGGATGACCGACAGAAGACTTACCGGAGGGAGACTCTGTACCAAGGTCGTGTGCTTGGGTACCTCCGTCTTACCTATTTCTGCCGCAAAGCAGCAGTGCTTGCATTGCTGTGTTCCGGTTTGAAGGGTAAGATATGGCACTGAAATTACTGGGTACCGTGACTTTACATCTTAAGTCACAAGTTGGCAACGTACACTGTGGCCCTTGTGGAGGTTGCAGTTTTACTGCGAATGTCACACGAGACACATGTATTATAGGTGACTGTTACCACTTACCATCAGGTGGGCAGTTTGCTTTTTTGCCAACTTAGTAGCAATAAAAAAAAGAAGAAGGAATCTTGGAATTTCTTGGTACGGTGTGAAAAGGAGGATACAGTGTAAGGATGACTCCGTAGACCCTTACGCGTGTTTCTGTGAAGGAATGGAGAGGGAGGGATAAGGTTAAAGAGCTCCTCAGAGCATTCCCCATAGAACATTCGGTAAAAGGCGCTAAGAGAGGCGATGTCACGTCGAAGTTGTAGAGGCTCGAGGGTGTTAGTTGCCTCTACATCGCCAATTATTCGAATAGCGCGACGCTGCAATCTGTCCAGAGCATCGAGGAGGTACTGAGCGGAGCCGGAGTGCGAGCAATATTCCACGCAAGACCTAACCTGAGTTTTATACAACAGGCATAGTTGGTCCGGCGCAAAATACCTACGCACCTTGTTCAGGACACCGAGTTTCCGTGAGGCAGCAGTTATAACGGATTCGAGTTTTTCAAAAAAGGGATCATATATGCATTTAAATTTCAGGACTGCACAGCATTGTCATGTGTGTATGACAATGCTGTACAAAACGTTATTTATTACAAAAAAAAAATATAATAATCAAATTGTTTTATTGTTTATCCTAATTCTCGCACAAGCTTTTATATTTTTATAAGAAAATGTATCTTGTAATAAATTAAAGTTTATTTTCCTCTTTTAAGGCATTATATTATAAGCTTGTTTTTAAAAAAACTTTTTTAAACTAATTACTCAAATAAAACGAAATATTTTAATGACTACCGAGTTCTTTATTGTTAGTTATATCTACAAATTATTTTATATAATATACATATAATAATTTAGTAATAAACAAATATGAAATGAATATTTTCTTGTGCTCAACGCACTTTTTAGTGCATTGAAGCCATTAATTTATTTTTTATTACATCGCTAGATTGTAATAAAAAATAAATTAAAGTTTATTTTCTTTTTTTAGGACATTAAAATAAAAGCTTGTTTTTAAAAATCTTTTGTGATAGCGGCCATCTTGTTTTAGTTTTTTTCATGGTGTACCGAACTTTCATTTGATACCCCATATAACAACAGACCCATATTGTGGGGATTGTACATAAAAATAATCTGTCAATTTGTGACGGCGGCCATCTTGTATTAGATTGTCTTTCAGAATATACTATATTCTACAATTCATTCTACAATTCAAGCTCTTTCATTTGACACCTAAATTGGGGAAGGTCGCACAAAAGAAATTGATGGGGTTGCGTATGGATATTATCTAGGCTAGGCTCAAAGTACTCATCAAGAAAAATCATATAGGACCGAAGTACTCGTCAATACGAATCAAACAAGCCCAAACTCGATGGGATTGTGTTGTTTTATTGCGGAGTTCCTTTGGCTATATTCCAGCTCCAGCATCAGACCCTGGTTACCATGTAGGACCAAAGTACTCGTCAATACGAATCAAACGAGCCCAAACTCGATGGGGTTGCGTTGTTTGATTGCGGAGTTCTTATGGCCACCTTCCAGTTCCAGGATCAGACCCTGGTTACCATATAGGACCAAAATGCTCGTCAATACAATTGAAACGAGCCCAAACTCAATGGGGTTGCGTTGTTTGATTGCGGAGTTCCTTTGGCTACCTTCCAGCTCCAGCATCAGACCCTGGTTACTACATAGGACCAAAGTACTCGTCAATACGAATCAAACGAGCCCAAACTTGATGGGGTTGTGTCGTTTTATTGCGGAGTTCCTATGGCTACCTTCCAGCTCCAGCATCTGACCCTGGTTACCACATAGGTCCAAAGTACTCGTCAATACGAATCAAACGAGCCCAAACTCGATAGAGTTGTGTCGTTTTATTGCAGAGTTCCTATGGCCACCTTCCAGTTCCAGCATCAGACCCTGGTTACCATATAGGACCAAAGTGCTCGTCAATACAATTCAAACGAGCCCAAACTCGATGGGGTTGCGTTGTTTGATTGCGGAGTTCCTTTGGCTACCTTCCAGCTCCAGCATCAGACCCTGGTTACCACATAGGACCAAAGTACTCGTCAATACGAATCAAACAAGCCCAAACTCGATGGGATTGTGTTGTTTTATTGCGGAGTTCCTTTGGCTATATTCCAGCTCCAGCATCAGACCCTGGTTACCATGTAGGACCAAAGTACTCGTCAATACGAATCAAACGAGCCCAAACTCGATGGGGTTGCGTTGTTTGATTGCGGAGTTCCTATGGCCACCTTCCAGTTCCAGGATCAGACCCTGGTTACCATATAGGACCAAAATGCTCGTCAATACAATTGAAATGAGCCCAAACTCAATGGGGTTGCGTTGTTTGATTGCGGAGTTCCTTTGGCTACCTTCCAGCTCCAGCATCAGACCCTGGTTACCACATAGGACCAAAGTACTCGTCAATACGAATCAAACGAGCCCAAACTTGATGGGGTTGTGTCGTTTTATTGCGGAGTTCCTATGGCCACCTTCCAGTTCCAGCATCAGACCCTGGTTACCATATAGGACCAAAGTACTCGTCAATACGAATCAAACGAGCCCAAACTCGATGGGAATGAATTGTTTGATTGCGGAGTTCCTATGGCCACCTTCCAGTTCCAGCATCAGACCCTGTTTACCATATAGGATCAAAGTATTCGTCAATACGAATCAAACAAGCCCAAACTCGATGGGGTTGCGTTGTTTGATTGCGGAGTTCCTATGGCCACCTTCCAGATCCAGCATCAGACCCTGGTTACCATATAGGATCAAAGTACTCGTCAATACGAATCAAACGAGCCTAAACTCGATGGGGTTGCATTGTTTGATTGCGGAGTTCCTATGGCAACCTTCCAGATTCAGCATCAGACCCTGGTTACCATATAGGATCAAAGTTCTCGTCAATACGAATCAAACGAGCTCAAACTCGATGGGGCTATGTCGTTTTATTGCGGAGTTCCTATGGCCACCTTTCAGCTCCAACATCAGATCAGCTCCATGTCGTCATCATAATATATTTATACATATGCATGCAAAATTTCAGCTTAATCGGAAACCGGGAAGTGAGTCAAATTTAACTCGCAAGATTAGACCCGAACATGCAAAAGATAAATAAAAGCTTGTAAAAAGGTTGAAGATTTTTCGTACGGCAGCCACAAATAATAAAATTGTTAGTTATCAACTTCTCCGATTACTCCGTAGGACTTCGCGTCGTATACATACACAAATAATTACGTAACCGGGAGCTAGCTCAAAGCGACGTGCTCTCACTTCGAGTCTTGATTACACACTGAATTTCGACGCGCCCGAGCCAAGTATTTGTAAGAAAATCGATAAATGTATGTAAAAAATTTCATATCAAAATCAATATACGATAATTAAAAAAAATACCACGGTGTCAGTGTTTTGCTTACCCTTGTTCTATATATTTGTTAAATGAAAATACAATAGGGTTAATTAATGAAGCTAAAAATCACGAACGGTATATGTGTGTAACCCAAATTTTAAGTAAAATTGATGCTATTTTTTAACGAAATGGTATGTAAATTTGAAAAATGGTGACGGTGATTGTGTAAACACATAATTTAAGAATTTAAATTTATTTTTTCCCGGTCAGTTAACTGGAACGTTATCGTAAAATATCAAAAACGCCAACGGCCTTTTTGCTATTTTTCGCGCCATGGGCCCTTAAGTGAAATTGGTGCCATCATAGATAGCTATGACATTGAGTATTGTTATATTTTGGGTGATCTAAACGCTCACCCGGGTAGGCGTTTTGGTGTAGAATTACAGATGTTCTGCACAGACCAGAGATGGACTTGTGTGGACATGGATTTACTTGGAGTGGACTCGGGTTCATATACCTATGTAAGTGACAGTCATGGAACCAGTAGCTGGCTGGATCACTGTGTGGTGACCCAGGCAGCTAGACATACAGTTGAAAATGTGTCAATTAATCATGGTGTGTTTTGGTCAGACCATTTTCCCCTTGAATTACAATGCGACCTCAATATTTTAAAACCAAAACGAGTATGTTATAGTAATGAAATAAATCAGGTAATATGGGGAGAACGGGATGACTCTCAAATCTTAGAATACACTAATTTTTGTAATGAAAGATTAAAAAATATAGACTTTCCATCGGTATTATCTAAATGTGCTGATACAGTGTGTAACGACCCTATGCACAGCATTGTGCTGTTAAAACTATACAACCAAATAATAAATATCTTAACTGAAGGCTCTGTGTATAGTTGTAGGAAGAAAAAGTTTATTTGTAAAAGGAAATTTGTCTGTGGTTGGAACAAACACGTGAAAGCCGCTCATAGTGAAGCCCGATTGTGGTTTAGATACTGGGTACTATACAATAAGCCTCGAGAGGGATATGTGTTTGATAAGATGCGTGTTTCTAGAAATGTGTTTAAAGCTAAATTAAAGTGGTGTCAAAATAATCAGCAGCAGATAAAAATGGATATTTTAGGCATGGAGCATGCAAAAAAGAACTTCTCGAGTTTCTGGAAACACACAAAAAAACTTGGCCCAAGGTCAAGTGCGCCAGTGAGTGTTGAAGGGTTAAGTGGGCCTGCTCAAATAGCTGAGATGTTCAAAGAACATTTTAGGGTTCAGCCTGTTGATGGTTTCTCTGAGATTGATTATGTTTCACATGGGGGTCAGTGTGTTGGTAAAAAATCAGTTCTGATTGGGGCCAAGGACATAAGATCTGTTTTGAGAAAAATGACTAGGGGTAAATCACCTGGACACGATCACTTGAGTGTGGAGCACCTGCAGTATGCAGGTTTGCATTTACCGCGTGTGCTAGGAATGTTTTTCTCTCTTTGTCTCAGTCATTGCTACTTACCTGACGATATGCTTAAGACTGTGGTGGTACCTATTGTTAAAAATAAAACTGGTAGTGTTAGTGACAGGTCCAATTATAGACCTATTTCTCTGGCGACCATTGTGGCGAAGGTGCTGGACAGGCTGCTTGAGCGACAACTGAGTGAGTGTGTCAAAGTCCATGATGCACAGTTTGGTTTCAGACCTGGCCTCTCCACTGAAACTGCTGTACTGTGCCTCAAGCAGACTGTGCAGTACTATACTACGAGGGAGACGCCGGTCTATGCGGTGTTCTTGGACCTGTCAAAAGCATTTGACCTAGTTCAATATGAGGTCCTATGGAAAAAGCTTACTAATGATACTGATCTTCCATGTGAATACATCTCAATACTGAAGTATTTGTACTCCCACCAGAGAAACTTTGTTAAGTGGTCTGGGGAGTTCTCTAGCATGTACAAGTTGGAAAGTGGTGTGAGACAAGGGGGGGCAAGTTCACCTACGCTTTTCAGCTTGTATGTGAACAAACTGATTGATGAGCTCAGCAGTTCTGGGGTTGGGTGTTCAGTTGATGGTACCTTTGTCAATAACATAAGTTACGCCGACGATATGGTACTGCTGTGCCGATCCATCTGTGCTCTTAACAAGCTGCTTGGTATCTGTGAGAGATATGCATTGGCCCACGGTCTAAGGTACAACTGTGCTAAAAGTGAGTTGCTTGTTTTCAAAGCTAGAAACAAGTCTTATAAAGTCCCAACAGTTAAGCTCAATGGCACGCCTCTGAGACATGTACAGAGCTTTAAGTACCTGGGACATTGGGTCACTGAGTCTCTCAAGGATGACCTGGATTTGGAGAGGGAGCGAAGGTCATTGTGTGTTAGGGCTAATATGCTGTCCCGCAGGTTTTCGCGTTGCACGAAAGATGTAAAGCTTACACTTTTTAAAGCTTATTGCAACTCCTTATACACGTGCAGCCTGTGGACAAATTACACTCAAGGTGCATACAGGGCCCTACGCACACAGTATAATAATGCATTCAGTGGGTTGATGGGGTTGTCACGACACTGCAGTGCGTCAGGGATGCTAGCAGCAGTTGAAGTCGACAGCTTTTCGGCCATCATTAGAAAGCGTAAAGCGTATAGCTGATGCAACGGGTGCGGGGCAGCACCAACAGCCTCCTGAAGACGGTCGAGGCGAAACTGGATGTGGACAGTGTCATTATGCAGCACTGGACTCGCATCCAGCTCGCCAAAGACACTAAAATAAATTATAATTATTTTAATAATAATAATTGCTTATACTAACATAGTTTGTAAGATTAATTGTTACTAACCCTATGGACCTTTGTATCCGAATTAAATACATTTTATTTTTTTTTATTTTTATTTTATTAGTTTGCTTAGAATCGATTCCACTAATAAAAAATTGGGGTTAGATTTTATTCAATAAATATTCTTCAACCACGTCGCTTTTTAAATTTACTTAAGACGTTATTCGCACGAGCGTTGAATAAAAGTGTTGCGTAAAATCCCGGCATTAGCGCTTTTATGACGTTCACTATAGATAGACACAATACTCTCAACGCCCAGCGTTGAAAATACCAACACTGCTTGATAAAAAGTGTCGCGTTATAAAAGCGCTGCCGTGGGAACATATGGTAATACATATGTTCTATTTGTACGCTTTTTTGAAAAAAAGAAACAAAGAAAATGGTTTATTGGACCATAGAGTTTTAATTTGCAACAAAACAAAAAACTAAAGCCCGCTACACACGAGATGTGATTTTCTCCGGACGGAACGGGACGAGAAATTTTGATCGCTTTATAATGTGGATCCGTATCTAAGTGCATACGTGACGGATGCAAAGACGAAACGGGGAAGTGGCACAATAGTGTCAGGGCATAACATAACATCGCCCCAATAAATAGGGAAAAACATCGTTGGGGACGATGTATAGCACGTGCCGTCCCGTGCGTGTCCCGTCCTGTAGGCATACTCCAAATACCGAATACCACCAATACCGATCGATCGACATTGAGATTGTGATTTTACGTACGCTTATTTAGCAGTAGGTACTGGCGACAAATTGGATCCGTATCTTGAAAAAATTAAGTAGGTGAGTTTGGTTCGCTCAAAATCTGCGTATCATCATCATCATCATTATCACAGCTCATATTACGTCCCCACCGAGGGGTTCGAGCCTACCCTATGTTAGGGTGATTAGGCCTTAGTCAACCACGCTGGCCCAGTGCGGATTGGTCGACTTCACATACACCATTGAATTTCTTCGCAGATGTATGCAGAGGTTGCCTCACGATGTTTTCCTTCACCGTAGGAGCGTCAGACAAATGTACATATGAAATCTGCGCAACACGGGTCGTATTTGGAAACTTAAGCGTACAAAAATCACAATCTCAATGCGGATCGATTGGGATTAGTTCAAGAGTTTGTTCATGGTCCGGCACGTGTGCACTTTGCTAAACGTTTTCTATGAAACGATGTTTCCAAAACTCCGCGTCTCGTGCCGTTCGGGGACAATTCCGTCCTGTATGTAGCCGGCTTTAATATCTTCGTAAATAATCCGCGATATTATAGTTTCACAATTCATAAAATTCTTTCATAATAAAAATAGGTTGGAGTGTATGAGGTTTTGCGTTGTTAACGTGTTGTAAATGGATGGATGGATGGATGATTGTTAATTTAAAACATCGTGTAGCGTCACATTTTCCTGCTGCTCTCTCGTCTGAATTGATGAAAACAAATATTATTCCAGATCGGGAAGACCAGTCCATCCTGTGCACCGGCGAGTCGGGCGCGGGCAAGACGGAGAACACAAAGAAGGTCATACAGTACCTCGCGTACGTCGCGGCCTCCAAGCCCAAGGGCTCCGGCGCGGTAAGACACCGATCTGCTACTATTTTATATTTATTTTATCTGTTCTATTAAACGTACCTACACCCGTGGGGCTAGCACGCAGGAGAATCGAAAATCGAATCGAAATCCGAATCGAGGAGTTTGTATGGCAATTTTATTAGTTCTGCTACTCACCGCCGTGGCGCTAATAAAATTGCCATACAAACTCCTCGATTCGGATTTCGATTCGATTTTCGATTCTCCTGCGTGCTAGCCCCACAGCAAAACACCTATTTACATAATAATTTGGTACACTTATGTCAACCAGTCCTACACATTATGTACCTACCTACATAGTGTGTAAGATTTGATCATTTCATTATGCAAGTATCCCATTTATAGATTACACAGCATTGCATTGTTTGTGAAGAAGCGATATGAAATCGAAATATCCATGTAAGCATTAGAATGAGAACAAAAACAAATAAATACACAATGCGGGGATTCCCCGCTCAAAAGATAAGGCGACTCAAATTAGTGTATACTATTACTGTGACTCTACCTCTGGTCAATTTAGTGATGCGGTAATGAATCTAGTGTCGTGCTGAGTCGATCGCTTGTGGCATGGTCATATTGACCTTATTGATAATTCTATTGGCAAGGAATGAATATTGCATCACGCAATATTTTAGCGTTAAAATAAATTGTAAATTATAGTTTTATTTAAGCACAAATTTACTTAATGATTGTTAATAGATAGGTCCTCCCTTATAGATTAATAGTTGTGCCCGCGAACTAGGTTTCGCCCTAAAAGACTACGCGTTCATAGTTTCGTATATATACTTACTAATATTATAAAGCTGAAGATTTGTTTGTTTGGTTGAACGCGCTAATCTCTGGAACTATTGGAAAATTGAAAAATTATTTGTGTTATATATTGTGTTGAATAGTCCATGTATCGAGGAAGGCTTTAGGTTAGGCTATGTAATATCATGCTACCACCAATAAGAGAGGAGAATCAATGAAAAATATTGCTAAAACGGAAAAATATAGAAGATACGAAACTAAGAACGCGTTGTATTTTTCCCGTTTTAGCAATATTTTTCATTGATTCTTCTCTCTTATTGGTGGTAGCGTGATATTACATAGCCTAAAGCCTTCCTCGATGAATGGACTATCCAACACAAAAATATTTTTTCAATTCGGACCAGTAGTTCCAGAGATTAGCGAGTTCTACCCAACATACATACAAACAAACAAACTCTTCAGCTTTATAATATTAGTAAGTATAGTATATGGTACTAGTTATAAACTTATAAATGTTTACACACAACTCGTTCTTGCTTGAAAAATGGAACTATCAATTACAGCGAAAAAATAAATGTTTGTATGCGTCCAATAAATCCACAACTGTCAGTCTCTAACACTCACGTAAAAGAATGGTATTAAGGGCGAGTGCGCGCGCGCATAGTTAAATGCCCATTTACGCGGTGTTAATAATGTGCTCGTTCCAGTAATTGCACATCGAGGTGAGACCATAAGTGAGCCGTTTAAGGCGTTGTGCGGCGTTCGCGCGTCAAATTTTATTTACGCACTAGGTGAGACGAGGGCTGCAATTCTATACGTTTCAATAAATGTGCAACACGAAATGTACTGTTAAGTAACACCGGAAATAAATAATAATAACCAAAGGCGTGCACATGCCTTTGGTTAGTTTGATGAAAGAGGACACAACTTTTTGAAAGATCAAAGCATGGTGGGTGGTTTGCGCCTTAGGGCTTTCACAAATCCGCAAAATTCATTTTTATAGTCTGTCTTGTGCGCTGAAATGTAATCTTCTAAAGGCGACAAGAAGCAGCAGCGGTCGGCAACTGACTGATGCTTGCTGAACGACATCCTCGAGTTCACACAGCACACACACGCACAATTTTTGCGTGCCAGTTTTTGGTGAATGTGTTTGATGCTGTCAAATATACTTGTACCACATTCTAGCGAAATATATATTATATCTGGGATTTGGTGGGCGTAACAACACAGTCAAGCCATCACTGGCATAGCACGTCTGAGCAGCCGGTAGTAGCCCCTATTTCAGAGAAGGGCCCTAAAAACGGAACCCTGAGCAACGCCGCGGGTTATAATGGCAGTCAATTGTTTATCCCTATCTCGGGATAGTAACCTCTCGTTGATACAGTGTCCCAAGATTCAGTACAGGTAAGGAGGCATCTCTTGACAGTTGAGGGTTCCCATTATCGAACAGACCACAACATTGGCTAATTTGGCCATACGCGCTCCTCGACCAAGTGTGGCCCGCCTCTAGAATCACTTCGCCACCATTTGGCTCTTGCCTGCTAAAACGTTGCCGACCGCTGGTCATAGACTATCGACTTTATCACAAATCAATATGGCTGAAGGGATCTTAATTTAGTTTTCGTTCAAATCTGATGCTCTTTCACTTGTGTTAATAAGAGTTGATATAGATACAGCGTCTGGTTTAAACCAAGACCGAGCATAGGCTATATTTTGTAATAAGACGGTATATGTTTATGGCCATCAGGATTTTCCTTAATGAGCCCAGTGGCTCGCTAAATCGCGGATCTAGTCTATTGTCTTATAGTCATAAGACTGTACGTCTTGGACAACAACGCCTTCAACTCCTCCCGAAAGGCTATTTCTACGCACGCACAGAGGTCCGTCCTGCCGCCATGTACAATTGTCACTCACCGGTTGTTGTGGTTTCCAGCGCGGCCATTATTGGTTCGATTACCGATGCAGGGTGAGTTGCGAATGATGCGTTCAAATGTTGCAGTTGAGGCCAGGCCAGTTTACGAAATCCACTCTTTCACGGGAGTTGCTTGGTTGGTCCTAATTACGCGAGCTCGCTGAAGTGTGATTGTGAATATGCTAGTGAGTTAATATAATACTAGAAGTGAGTTTATGAGTATATTGGTTAGCAGAAACATTGTTATGCCTATTAAGCTATTTCCAGGTATTTTGAGGTATTTTGCAATCTTTATGTATAAAACTGTACTTTAAACCATTATTATCGAAAAACGTAAAACAAGTAGATATGTGAACTTTATTGAAGCTTATTGATTGATTATAATATTTAACTACGTACACAGAAAACATATTTCAATTTTATTTCAATTAAAAGAGTATTAATGACAGTTGTTTTCAATTGACGACCCAATTATAACGTCCTTCAGGACGAATTTCGGCGCCGGCGCGGGCATCGCTGTGGCGACATGCGCCGTATGCGTATGCGCAGGAGATGTAGCGTAGATTTATCGCTCTCAGTTCCGTCGGATCCTAAGATGATTCTTCAAGCCATATCAGTAGCGCTACCACTTTACTATTTGGTATGACATAAGAAATCTAGGTGTCGCGGTGAATGGTAAAGGTGATATCGGACGGTTTATTCGGATGAATGTTTACTTGAGTGAACGAACATTCACTTTTGTTTCATTCAGTGTTCACACGGCTTTGAACTTGGAATGAACATTCATCTGTTCTTTCTAATTTGGAAATTTTGTGAGCTGTAGCCGATTTAGATGCTTAATCATTTATTTGCGAATAAATAATCGGTTTATTGGAACGTATTTGGATCACTTTATTGGCTCTTTAGTCAGCTGATCCCGCTCTAAACTCATCCCGCGGGATGTGTTGACTAAATAATTAATTTTATTATTTTTCATTTGTCAACTCATCCCACTTTAAAAAAAATATATAATCTATTGTATTATTTGAAATATATGTACACACGCGAACAAAAATCTTTAGGGAAAAATGACACACTATGGCTTGGTTATACTGATAAGTTGGTATATTAAAAAATCACAGTCGTTTGATTTATAATTCTAAAAAACAAATTAAAACTAAATACATAATCACTCTTGATTGATATTAACGAACACAATTCAGTAAAATTAAACAATCAATAATTACAGATATAATGGTTGTGTTACTTCAAAAGCGATAAACAAAACTAAAGAATCTATACTTAAATCAGTCTTTTGAGTAATATTTACTTATAACTAGTCAAAATCACAGCCGTTTGATTAAACGTTTAATAAAATAATTCTTAATAATCTGAAAATTGTAAAACTTAAAATTACACTCATGTACAGCTTTAGGAAACATTGATAATAATAAAAACTAATTAAATTCAACAAGGTACCTAAATATTTTCTTTTTCGAATTTTGTCCAATAAATCAGTTTTGGAATATAATTGAATGATATTTGGTTTGGATATATTACTACACATTATTATGTATAAAAAAATCAAGATCTAAGTTTTTCTAATAGTAGGGGAGGCCAGAATGCTAAATTTGTAGTCACTCGAGCGTGTTTGGGACTCATTATACTTTGAAGATAAGGTTGTAGGGACCAAAAAAAATTTACACATATTCGAAAAATATTTTCAACCATATCGAATAAAAATATTCATTCAAGTTGATTTTAACGCAAGAGTAATATTAATTCGTATAGATAAATGTAACCGACTGATAAAATTATCGTAATGAATAGTTCCAATCACAGACCAAACTAATAAAAATATTGACCACTACTGTGCTAGTAAAATATAAATATATTGTATTTGAATAAAAATATTAACTGATATTTTCAACCATTAAAATTATCTGATTTTTTTAAACTATTAATTAATATTTTTTTCAACCATTAACGCCACCTCTCGTTTGTGGTTACGTTGAATGCGTTGTTGTTTTTGTAAATTGGTTTTCTTATATCAACCACTTTTTGCTATGAGTGTACAAATCATAAAATGCATTAATGGGATCAGTAGCCCGATTCAAAACATTCATTAGGTCAACTGATCCCGCGGGATAAGTTCGAGCGGCCTCAGTTGACTAAAGAGCCACTTTATTAATGATTTTATTCTTCACTTTTCATTTGTTCCGTGCTTACACGAGCGAAAGATGCCGAAAGAAAGTGAAAAATGAACCGCCTGATATCACCTTACGTGTCACTATAAAGTCTCTGTTATCTTACGTGACGTGTCGTGCCCCAAAGATTAGACACTGTGAAATCCGGAAATTGAAGTTCACGTGACGGCACATTAAACCGTCCACATTCCATTCGTTCCACTGATTATAAAATTAATATAAATACCTAGGTAAAATTATCGTGTTTCTTAGGCTAGTTAGTAGTGCTATCTTTATGATTGCTAGATTAAGATGTAGTGACCTATTAACAGCTTGTGATTGCGACTCATCATGGTTACATTACTATTTACCTGTTATTACTACTATCGTTAACTTTATTCGAAATATTTTTTATTCTCGTTCGATATTGAATCATCCGAGTGATGACTAAACGTTTGATAGTAGCGGCTGTGTGATAACAATTCTTCTCTATCAATGAACAGTAATTGCTCATAATATGAACACTAACTTATAAATGTTATCGATCCCCAAAATATTTTTTTTGAATTAAAGTTTTCCGGATTTACCCATGGGCATTTGGTTTCCACGTAATCGGAATGATTTCCGAAAATCGGTAAAAAAATACGGTATTGATTAAATTTTTTGCGAGTGGTGTCCAAGAATCTTGATTTCGATATGTCTGTAACGAAACGTGCAGCTGCGAAACGTCTTATGAGCCAAAGTTTTTTTTGTGTTTGGGTATATGACGGTGTTTATTTCTGATTTCTATTCTATGACGTTTATTATTTCAGTGCCAAACGATAGTATTGTTTCGGCGTGTGAAGAACTGTAATTAGACTTACGTTGTGAACTAGCATTTGGACTTTTTATAACAGAAAAACAAAATAAAAAAATTATGGAGCAATTCTCAACGACAACCTACGGTAATAAGAAACTCAGTTAATTCGTCGTCAGACAGGAACCGGCCGATATGAATTGCAAATTTTCTAAAAGCGGTAGATGATAACGACGAACACAAGTCGCCGACCCCGTTCCGTGCGATTACAGCGTTTCAATTTCCCTTGACTCGTACCAATAGTGGATATTTGAATTTATTGTGTGTAGGAAGCGACCTCCTGTTGTTGAGATTAAAGTCGAGAGAAAATCTTAGTCATTACTAGTAACCTGCGCATCTTTTGAATACTTTAGGACTTACTTTTACGAGTAGACTGCATTCCTTTGTTTTTATTATTAGGAGATTTTGAAAACTCTGATCTGTCACCGATCAAGTAAGTTACGTGACTTGATGAAATCTCCTTAGGAGCCTCCTCAGACATAGGTCTGCAGACTTGTGAATCATTAGAAGTGAACCTTGAATTCGAGCACGAATGCAAGTCATGTGTGTAACTGTTTTCTACTGTTGCCAATTTTAAAGATTTTCAAATCACTCGAATTCAGTGTTGTCATTAAAAACAATTTATATATTAGATACCGTTTCGAAATTACCTACTAATTCATTTAAAAAACCAACGTTGAATCGCACGTAAAACGTATACGTTGAGTATATTCTACTATTAGAAAAAAAAGAGTGGGTAGGACCACTTGTTGCAGAATTCACGGAATGAATATTCGAAAATTGTGAATTTGGAAATTCGTGTACGTATCATAAATTTTCAATGCGAATTTGAATTCTATTGTTTCAAAATAGCGCCTCCAGATCGACGGAATCGCTGATCGCTAGCTGTGCCCGCGACTTCGTTCGCGTGGATGTCAGAAAATGACAACATGTCGTACATTTTTTTATCCGTTTTTGCAAAATTTTTAATTGATGCTCAGCTCCTATTAGTCATAGCGTGATGTTATATAGCCTATAGCCTTCCTCGATAAATGGAATATCCAACACAAAAAGAATTTTTCAATTTGAATCAGTAGTTTCTGAGATTAGCAAAATCAACCAAACAAACAAACAATCAAATAAACTCTTCAGCTTTACAATATTAGTACAGATTACAGAGCAAAAGTAATCACGGACAAAACAACCCTTTGGTATAATTTCATTATATAGATTTGACAATCAACAATATATAGGTATATACGCGTACACAATTAACAAATAAATTTATAAAAAATAACACTGTAATGCGATTTAAAAATAAATGTCATTGAATTGTTTATGGTACGAGTATGTCTTAGGAGCCTTTCTTTGGTCGTTGAAACCATGCCAGAAAGAAGCACAATAAAGCACGCTCAGTCTTGTTGTAAAACACAACACGTACACACACGTTAATTTACGTTTAATTAAAAAAGTATTTTTACAGAAGCTTTTCCGGTTTGTGTAAGCAACTCGTATTTCTGAGCTCGTAGATTTTGAGGCTTGTCTTCCTCCTGTTTAATTACGACAGTGGATGTGGTGCTTATTCTATCGCTGCTGTTTGGCCGACAATACCTAGCCGTCTGGCCGCAGCGAAATACGATTTAATTGCGATGCAAACACATGCGACTGCATCGCTGCAAAAAGACACCGTGTGTAAAGGACCTTGAGGTGATAGCACACATGTACGAGGCCAAAGAGCAGAAAGAATCCACTTTTGGAAGCTTTTTATACAAATAATGAAAGGCTCTATAACCTCTCGCATACACATCCGCGCCGAATCGAACGAGTCCCCTGAAGAATTCGGAAAGTTCTCGATTCTTTTCGATCTTTTGCCTGTTGAAAACCGTATACAAGTGTGCATTTGCCTTTAAGGTCAGGTACAGTCGATAACAAAATACATCGGCGGTGTTTTAAAAAATGGAAAATTCTTTTGTGTTTGCCTTATCGACTTAAGGCAAACACAATAGAATTGTTTATGTACGGTCAAAGAATTTAAATCTTTAGCAGGTCGACGATTATTTGTATAATTACTCGTAAAATACTAATACAAGACTTATCGATATTTTGACAGTTTGTTATATTCCATAGCGCCCATTTGTTTTTATAATACGACAAAATTAAAAAATCTTGAACCTGCCCATCATTCAAATTCCACGACTGAACGTTGTCATAAGTTAGTGTTAATATATTTTTTGTTCTATTTCACGTCATCCGGTGGACTACAGGGGCCAACTCCACAGTTGATTATAGTAAGTACAGGTGATGGTTTTCGCTGCGGGATTAAATTCACGGTGTCAGTAGATGAGACTATCAGGGATGCTTTCAAATATATTGTCCTCAATTCTTGTCCTTAAACTTGTAATGTTTTCAATTCTAAATATGATATTTTGCTTTATTGTATTACCGAGTCGCATGTCAACAGACCGTGCTGTTTAAAAAATGGAGCTAGATACATACGTGTCTCCTTTTTAGCATTTTGACATCATACTTAAAAGGGGTGTTGTGTAAAAGTCTCAAGAAAATTATGAAGTCAAGGATACTTCTGTGAATGTGAAATTAAGTTGTTTAAAACATAGGTGAAAGAGTTCTCTGTGGCAAAATTGCGTTATCAGAGTATTTTTATAATTTGTAAAAGTGGTTACTTAGCGTCGTAGTAAATACTAAATTGTCAAGAACATTATATTCTATTTAATTAATGAGGATAATACACGATGAAATGTAATGCAAAAAACTGTGAAACTAATCGCATGTGCGCTTGGATGAAAATTACACAGCACTACGTCAACGGGTAACATTAACAAAATTCTATTCATAATCAAACATTCATAGTATTAATACAAGAAGCTAGATTTAATACATTAAAAATCAACCTTAACATCCTTGCTTTGTTGTTCATATTATTATCCATTTTTTTATTAGCACTTGAGCACTGGATTGTACATGGTATTGTTTAGTTGCATCATTAATTCATTGGGTATATTGATTCGACATGGTACATAAACGCACTAGTGAATTATATAAAATCTGACACAAGTTCAGTTTACTTAAAAATAAATTAAACTTGATTTTTTTTTATTTCTCTGCGATACTGTCTACGGTTTTTGTCGCATAAAGTAATGCGAAATATGCTTGGAATTTATACTGTAAACTATGGTCGCGAGCTGATAACATAGAACGCAGATAGGCACCGATGCGGGAACAGTAATTTGCATTGAGCAACTATTTGCGTTCCGATAATGATTTCTATGAGACTCTTTGTTTCACTGCTTCACCTCACTGAGGAGAAATAAATTACGATTGTGTACAATCGCCATTTCGTATGCTGTAAATATATCAAAGCTCAATTGTTGTCTTTTGCGCAAAATTTAAATTGAACGTGCCAGCCTCAAAGTTGCATAGTATTTGGAATGTATCCTGGCTACTATAGAGTGCTAATTTTCTCACTGCTATTGTGTAGTGTTCAACGTAGTCTTTATAGGTACTAATTTAAATATGATACCATCGACAGTTCATTTATTGTTGTGATGACATTAATAACATTTAAAAAAACGAAAACATCTGAACCTGTAAATAAATAAATCAATATGAGAAAAATTTAACCTCGGGAGGAGTCCTTACCACGACCGCTTAGAGCAAGTTTTACACAATATTGAAACAGAGACACCGTTATTTCAGCGTAGAGCGCCATCCCGCTCTCACAGCGGTTTCGATACTATTTTAGGCGAGGCGATCGTGGTAAGGGGGCAGTAACCAAAGTCGTTAGCCGAAGAATCTAGCCCAAGAGGAGATTCTTTCTCGTATTGATTTTATTTATTTAGCATTTTTATAGAAAATGCAGACACAAGTATAAATAATGTCTGAAATACGTTGCTTTAAAATATGATATGACAGTAATCAGAAAAGAAGTTGATGAAACATACAAATCAAAGTATTATTACACTTGCAACTTTGCATTTTCCTTATGAATGCTAAATAAATTTCAAACCGAATAAATGATTTGACTTTGACTTTGAAACAACACAAAGAAAACCTCATTTTGGACAGGGTATTTTGACTAATCAAAGTAAAAATAAATTAATAATGAATGTTGTTTACTATAGTTTTATCGAAATATTCACGTTTTTGCACGATGGACGTATTTTTCAGAAATGCACATTAACAACGCTTGTTTTGTTTCAACTAACATATTTTACATAATATCCTATGTCCGTCCATGTATACATAACCTAACATTAAATCTTACCCCGTTTATTCCACGCTGCTATCTCGCGTATTTAGACCAATGGACCCACGTTCGAGGTAAACGGCCATGTCGATGTCATCGCACACTTGTAATAATGCTTGTATTGAAATGCACAATCAAATGCTTCTTGTCATAATATGTGTATAATAGTATATATGCTTGTTGCGTTAGTCAATTTGTATTTCACTTTCGTGTATTGCTTTCATTTAGGTGTATCCAGTAACACTTGCGGGAAGTCTGCGTGTGTGTCAAGGAATACATTTTTTTTCGTTTTATACATATATTGCATCTAAAAGGATTTGTATTTACAGGGTGAATTAGAGCAACAACTTTTACAAGCAAATCCAATACTAGAAGCTTTCGGTAACGCGAAAACGGTGAAAAACGACAACTCGTCCAGATTTGTGAGTGTCTTATTGATGCGTTCATCTATACTTCATAAACAGTGTATGATTTGTTTAATTACATATCGTAACCATCTATTTCAGGGCAAATTTATTAGGATAAACTTCGACGCCTCGGGCTTCATAGCCGGGGCGAATATTGAAACGTACCTATTAGAAAAATCGAGAGCGATCAGACAAGCGAAAGACGAAAGAACATTCCATATATTCTACCAGCTGTTGGCGGGGGCGACCGCGCATCAGAAGGCGGAGTACATCCTGGAGGATCCGAAGAGTTACCCGTTCCTGTCGAATGCCGCGCTGCCGGTCCCCGGCATCGATGACGCGGCCGAGTTCCAGGCCACCATCAAGTCCATGAACATCATGGGCATGAATATGGAAGATTTTAACTCAATCTTTAGGATAGTGTCGGCCGTCCTACTGTTCGGGTCGATGCAGTTCAAACAGGAGAGGAACTCCGATCAGGCTACGTTGCCCGATAACACTGTCGCGCAAAAGATAGCTCATTTGTTAGGTAGGAGAAGCAATAATCACGATTCTATATCATTCACATTGTCTAACCGGTAATTTTAATGCATTGTTTCCATTTTCAGGACTTTCGGTGACGGAAATGACGAAAGCATTCCTGAAACCCCGGATCAAAGTTGGTCGCGACTTCGTGACAAAGGCGCAGACAAAGGAACAAGTGGAATTCTCGGTCGAAGCTATCGGTAAAGCGTGTTATGAGAGATTGTTTAGATGGTTAGTCAACAGGATAAACAGATCACTGGATAGGACGAAGAGACAGGGCGCCTCCTTCATTGGCATCCTCGATATGGCAGGTTTTGAAATATTCGACCTGAACTCCTTTGAACAGCTGTGCATTAATTACACGAACGAGAAGCTCCAGCAGCTTTTCAATCACACTATGTTCATTCTAGAGCAAGAGGAGTATCAGCGAGAAGGAATCGAATGGAAATTCATCGATTTTGGATTGGACCTGCAGCCTACCATCGACCTTATTGATAAGCCTATGGGAATTATGGCGCTTCTGGACGAGGAGTGTTGGTTCCCCAAGGCGACGGATAAAACTTTTGTCGAGAAATTAGTATCGGCCCACTCAGTCCACCCCAAGTTCATGAAGACAGATTTCCGCGGAGTGGCCGATTTCGCGATCATTCACTACGCGGGCAAAGTGGATTACTCCGCTTCACAGTGGCTGATGAAGAACATGGACCCGCTGAACGAGAACGTAGTCTCCCTCTTGCAGTCGTCGCAAGATCCCTTCGTATGCCACATTTGGAAGGACGCCGAAATCGTCGGAATGGCGCAGCAGGCGATGACCGACACCCAGTTCGGCGCCAGAACGAGAAAGGGCATGTTCAGGACAGTGTCGCAACTGTACAAGGAACAGCTGACGAAGCTGATGGCCACGCTCAGAAACACCAACCCCAATTTCGTGCGATGCATAATCCCGAACCACGAGAAGAGAGCCGGCAAAATCGAGGCGCCTCTGGTTTTGGATCAGCTCCGGTGTAACGGCGTGCTAGAGGGTATCAGAATATGCAGGCAAGGCTTCCCCAATCGCATTCCGTTCCAAGAGTTCCGGCAACGTTACGAACTCCTCACTCCCAACATCATACCCAAAGGTTTTATGGATGGCAAGAAGGCCTGCGAGCAGATGATCGAGGCCCTCGAGCTCGACCACAATCTGTACAGAGTCGGCCAGTCGAAGATCTTCTTCAGAGCTGGCGTTCTAGCTCATTTGGAAGAGGAGCGCGACTACAAGATCACGGATTTGATCGTGAACTTCCAGGCGTTCTGCCGTGGATTCCTCGCCAGGAGGAATTACCAGAAGCGGCTACAACAGTTGAACGCAATCAGAATCATCCAGAGAAACTGCGCAGCTTACCTGAAGCTAAGGAATTGGCAATGGTGGAGATTATACATAAAGGTAATTTGTTACAAATTTTCCTACAATGTTTTTACTTACGTAGAACACCATTCAGTATTATGAAAACGGATGCCAGTTATTGTAATAGAAACATATAATATTAACAGGCACTGTTTTGTGTTTGGCCATACCAAGTTATTGTAAAAGGAATTGTTTATAAAATAAAATAATGTGTCATCACTTGTTGAACCTATGCAGGGTGTAAGCAATTCACAGTGACTTTTTATAATAGAAAAAGAAACTAGAAATTATAAATACATATTAAACATATCTATAGATTCCATAGGACACTGCAAAGAGTAGAAAAGAGGAATAGCTTTATTGATTACAGGTGTCTCATATTTATAAAAAAACACGTTTTTCAGTGCTTTCTTTTCATTAAATATAATTTTCATTATAAAATATAATTAATTGTCATTGAATTATCAAATAATATCATATCACTTTATCTTACTTTATGTAAACTTCATTGTTTGATGTTCGGTTTAAATAAGAATCCCTAAACTACCATTTTCGATAAAGGACAAAAGCAAGTTTTGGAACCATGCTATGTCTACTTAAGCCACATGAAATAGCATTCTTTGTGTTTTAGGTCAAACCACTATTAGAGGTAACAAAACAAGAGGAGAAGCTGACGCAGAAGGAAGACGAGCTGCGGCAAATCAGAGACCGTCTGGAGACCCAGATGAAACGGTGCCAGGAGTACGAGCAGAAATTCCAGCAGGCCAACGCTGAGAAAACGCAGCTGGCGGAACAGCTACAGGTGTTGATAAGGAATTTCAACAATAACTTTTGCTTTATTACTCGAGACTTACTAAAAACATCTGATTTTTAGGCTGAGTTAGAACTGTGCGCTGAAGCCGAGGAGAGCCGAGCGAGAGCGGCCGTCAGGAAGCAGGAGCTGGAGGAGCTGATGCATGAGCTCGAGGGTCGCATCGAGGAGGAGGAGGAGCGCTGCAACGTATTACAACAGGAGAAGAAACGTCTGCAGCTTAACATACAGGTGAGTAGCGAGTTACTTTGGGAAATATCATTATTTTTAACTTTAAACACACTTGTACTTGACGATTTGTTTAGTACTTGACGATGACAAATATAAACCAAACAATAGATACAAGGATTAAATATGACTAACATTGTAAAAACAATCTAAATTCCAGTTTCTTAATGAGTCCTGCTTCTAGATTAGAGCTATTAATCAAGGGAACTATATGGATGATGATGTTGTAATTATGAAAAGGAAAAATCTATTTCGTCCGTCAATTAGATAATGAAGAAATATTTTTGCTTTTTCAAAATAAAAAAAAGAGTTATTGGAGTGGAGGCTCGCTACGTGACAACGTGCCATGAAATGTACACTCAGCAACACGCTTGACTTTACCTTGATACCGCTCTAATGTCGCTCCGAATAGCCAGCGCTTGCTTTGACTTGCTATTTCTTTGACGACTTTTGTAATGCAAATGTTAAGCTTCACATGTTGCTGACTGTACACAGGCGTGACGTCGAGCGACTTATCAATGTATCGTCGCGAGTTTTTGATTAAGTGAAATAAGAGAAAAATACGTGACCAAAGTTTCTTTTTTTAATCATTAACAACATGATGGGCATTAATAAAGTTTACTCAAAAATGCATGTAATGTGGTCATTATTTTGACAACCTTGTTTGAGCAAAGTCGACCTTGCCGTTAACTTTTCATAATTGTCATTTTAATTAAATTTCTAGTTAATTAATATATTTTTTTATTTAAATTACTTGCTGGTTTTATTTAGATTAGGTACTTGCATTTTTGAGTAAAGCACTATACAAGCCTTGGCCCACAATTCGCTTCGCTTCGTCCATCAAGTGCTGCACGCTGGCCGCGCTGTGTCGGCCTGGAGCTGCGCTGTCGGCCATCATCAGCGCGACCAGCAAAGTAGTCATTATAGACCGCGGCAGTAATGTACTATTAAGGCATCATCATCCCTCTCAATGACGTCCCATATTATGAATGTCCCCGCAGGACCTGGAGGAGCAGCTGGAGGAGGAGGAGACGGCGCGGCAGAAGCTGCAGCTGGAGCGCGTGCAGTGCGACGCCAAACTCAAGAAGGTGGAGGAGGACCTCGCGCTCAGCGAGGACACCAACCAGAAGCTGGTCAAGGAGAAAAAGGTAACGCTCGCTCGCTCAACTGACGTATGCAAGTGTTTCTTTCCTGATTTTGGTCAAACCTCTCCGTTGAGATGAAATACTGTGACATGTTACTGAAAATAAAATACAATATGAAAGTGGAAATTTGAATTTATTAATTTTGTACTAAGAGCTTAGCATTAGCACCAAGTTCAGGTTGAATCGAGCTTCATTTGGATTTCAAAGCTTTGTTTAAGCCTCTTGTATGCAATATTTATGATATTTTTTCCGTTCAGTTGCTGGAAGAACGCGCCAATGACTTGTCCCAAGCGCTGGCCGAGGAGGAGGAGAAAGCGAAGCACCTCGGAAAGCTCAAGGCCAAGCAGGAGTCCGCCATCGCCGAGCTCGAAGAGAAGCTGCTCAAGGTACGATGTTTGCTAATCAACATCATACGTCTTATCTCCTTTACACAAATCGATGTACTAAACAAGAATTAGATACAACAATCTCGCAGAAGTGTCGACCAATAAATGTCGGAGACGTGTTGTACTCATATAGACTAGCTAGCTAGCTACTAGTAATAGTTAACAATATATGAGTACAGTGTGGAAAAAAAGACCGTGGTTGGAAGAAAAGTACCCTTAATAATGATGATGGCAAATTTTACTGAAAGGAAACATTCCTTTATTTCTAAAAATAATTAAAACTGCATTTAAAGATTTTTGAAAAATCACCTGCTTGAGCCGGGAATCGAACCGGTGAAATATGAAAATAAACATAATTGTATTTTATGGTACCTACCAACCGAAAGACTCATTCATAAGGATCAATTTCTTTTAAATAACATAGTATCTTAAATTAAAGAAAGACCAAGAATTTTTTGTTGTAAAGCTTACTAAGTATCTACTAAAGAAAATAGTTTACCTTACTTATGAATTGCTCAAAATGAGACCCATTTTCATTAATGCACAATCGTATTCTTCGACGAGATTCACTATGTGTCGCCTTTTGTATCGAGTTATGGTGAATATTTAAAATAATATTTTGAACTTCGGTTTTCAATTTAGTCTACTGACACGTAGTATCTTAATATAAAAATATTTTTCTTGGTCTTTCTTTAATTTAAGATACTATGTTGTTTAAAAGAAATTCATACTTATGAATGACTCTTTCCGTTGGTATCATAAAATATAGGATGTTTTTTTTTCAAATTTCACCGATTCGAATCCCGGCTCAATCATGTGATTTTTCTAAAATCTTTAAATGCAGTTTAAATTATTTTTGAAAAAAAAGGGAACGTTTTCTTTCAGAAAAAATTGCCATTATCAATATTAAGGGCACTTTTCCTCCAACCACGGTCTTTTTTTTCCACACTGTATTGTTAAGTTCGGGCTTGCCCGTACAGTTATAAATTAGGAATTTCAATAATTATGCCTAATATTATAATGCCTTTAGATAACTAAACCTGAAAAAAGAATTGTTAAAAAAATAGGTTATCCTTAGTGGGTTATGTCAAGCGTCTTTATGACGAACAATGTTATGCGAAAAGAGAGTTCCCCATTTTTCTTGTACATACCTTACTGATTTATGTATTTTTCAATATATCGTCAACTGTTTTGGTGTCTTTTTCGCCGTGACCGCTATCGAAACTCGGTGTCATGATGGGTCTTTGGTGTCTGCAGGACCACCAGATGCGGCAGGAGGTGGACCGCGCCAAGCGCAAGGTGGAGACCGAGCTGCAGGACGTTCGCGAGCAGCTCGCCGAGCGGCGGGCCCAGTTCGACGAGCTTCAGATCGTGCTGGGTACGCTGGAAGTCATCTGTACAACTTGTTGATGTGATAGCGCAAAACCTGAAATTGGTTTGTTCAGAATCGAAGTTAGAAACGATTCCACTTATGAAAAATATAAGATAGATTTATTAGAAAAAAATAATTTCAACTACACTCCGGGACACCTAAATCGAGCCACCTCGCTGTTTTGGATTATATCGTCCATATCTTTCAAAAAATTTTTGGTTGACTAAAAGTGTTACACAATTTTATAGCTGGCATATTCATAATGAACACATCAGATTGCACATGAATATATCAGCTACAAAATTGTATAAAAATTTTTTGGTTCCCTATTACTCTTTAAAAGTTATGAACGATATAATCCAAAAGTGCAAGGTGGTTTGATTTTGGTGTCCGGGAGTGTATTTTTTTTTCTCTAGCCTATACTGTCCCACTGCTGAGCAAAGGCCTCCCCCAAATTGTATGTTGCTTTTTAAATTTACTTAACTCTGTCGTCTTTATCTCTTATTGGCGACGCGACGGCTAAACAGCAATATCGTATTAGCAGGCGCGCGGACCACAGAGTTTCAAATTTGCAAGATATGCAACAAAAAAGAAAGATGGAGACATCTTCGGCAAAAATCCGCGAGAATTTATTTTATTAACCTATGAATCTTTTTTGTAATAAACATAAGTTGGAGGTTTAAGGTTTTGCGTTATTTAATTAACACGTTATACATTAGCTAACTAACCTAATGCATCAGTTTTACTCTTCTAAAACTACCATATATATATACTATTGGTAATAAACTTCGTTGTTTTTGTGAATTTGGATGATGACAAAATTCTTATTAAAAAATATTGTAGCTATTTTTCTCTTTTGTTACTAAACTTAATCAAAAACATATTTTTTTTTATTATCTATTTGTTGAACTTCGTCATCATTCTTATTGTTTGAGTAACCAATACCAACTTCACTCATGTAGAGTGAAGTTCGTATGTGGTACTTTAAATTGCTCCACTCCTTAACTTTAAATTGCTTTATCTCAGTGGTTATCCAGCCGGCATGATTGATTATACAAGATTACTTTTTGAGCAGGAGCCAAATTTTGTGTGCTCGTTCAAACAAGCGAACTGAACAACTTTCACTATGGAACTGATCTTAAAAATCGCGAAAAAAAACCACAGTCGTTCAATACATTTAGGTTCAGTGATTTTTTCGCGTGATTTCCAGATCGGTCCCATAGTGCATAGTGCAGCGCACAAAATCTGTCTCTCGTTCAATATGTCATCATCATCATCATCAACAGCTCATATACGTTCCCACCGAGGGGCTCGAGCCTACCCTAAATTAGGGCGATTAGGCCTTAGTTAGGTCACGCTGACCAAGTGCGGGTTGGTCGACTTCACACACAACCTGTAAAGAAATTTTTTCTTCACAGGTGTGTGCAGGTTTCCTCACGATGTTTTCCTTCACCGTAAAAGCGTCGAATAAACGTACATATGAATTGAAAATTTGAAAACACATCGGTACGTGGCGGGGTTCGAACCGCTACCTCCCGACTGGAAGGCGACAGCCTCACGCACTGCGCCATCGACGCTTCCAATTCAATATGTATAACCGTGTATTTTGGTTCGCGGGTGCGCAGCGAAGCGCGAGGAGGAGCTGGCGGCGGCGATGGTGCGCGCGGAGGAGGAGGCGGCGGGGCGCGCGGGCGCGCAGAAGCAGGCGCGCGAGGCGGCCGCCGCGCTGGCCGAGGCGCTGGACGACCTGGACGCCGAGCGGCAGGCGCGCACCAAGGCCGAGAAGCTGCGCCGCGACCTGTACGAGGAGCTGGAGGCGCTCAAGACGGAGCTGCTCGAGTCGCTCGACACCACCGTCGGTGAGTCGCCCGCACTTCCTTCTTCACTGTGTGAATCGGCGTGGAATTGTCAATAGTGACGGTCCTAAGACACTGCCTCGTGGAACTCCTCAGTAGGCGGACCTTTCGTTCGAAACATAGGTTGTGTTGATCCCAGTCCAAGGATCCATTCTATTGGTGTGTGCAGCTTATATTCTGTTTTATTTAAATAATATTCAGTTAGTTTTATAGCGTCACCTCTTATATTGTGTGCAGTATTTCATAGTTAACATTATCAAAAGCTTCAGTCATATCTATACCGGGTGTAACTGAACACCCAAATAACTCTTATGGGGCATATAAGTTAGATACTAAATGGACCTTCGATGCTTGTCTGAGACCTGGAACCCCAAGGCCTCGTTTACGGAGACGCGAGGAGTTGCGCGGCGCGGCCCGCGGCGCGGCCCGCACAGAATTCAAACGTATGGCATTGTATGAGAGCGTTTACGGGGAAGCGATTTTACACGCCTTTACTTGAAATGGCGCGTTTTTTACGGCCGAGCCCGCGGATGGCACCGCCGCGTCTCACGCGGCGTTTATCGCGGCGGCGCACGCAGCGACAATTCTCGATGAAGCGATGCCCGCCGCGTGCTTCACTACACGCTTGAGGATGCGCCGCGGGCGGTGCGGTGGGCATCGCGGCGGTCGCCGCCACGCTTCCCGTCTCGCATCTCTATGAACAACATCGTATATTGCCATATGATTGTGTTTACGCGTGCGATTATGAGTGCCGCTTCACGCGCCGCCCCACCGTAAACAGAAAAAACGTCGGACGCGCCGCGAAACGCGACGCCACACGCGACGCGCGACTCCCCGCGTCTCCGTAAACGAGGCCCAATACTTTCAGAGTTATTTGATTTTAAACTGTAAGCAAAAACTTTCAAGTGGCAACCATAATCAACTCTTAATGTAAAAGAAATTTAAACACAAAATGAAATGTGACAGACATGAGCGTAGTATTTCTCGTACGCTTACGCAGAGCTGTAGGCACTTAATACCAAAAAATAATGTATTTAGTTTGTATAACGTGAGCGTAGTATTCCTCGTACGCTTACGTGGGGCTGTCGGCACTTAATACCAAAAAATAATTTATTGTTTGTATGGGAAAAAAAGTAGGTTTGTTGGCCCTAATATTTTTCCTACAGAATTTCTACTTATGATGGATACATACCCGTTATTAAACGTTATTGGGGTGTTCAGTTACACCCTGTTTATAAATAGCTGATGTCGGTTTTTGTTTTTCTATGTTACTAATGATTTTTTTACAGAATCGTATATTGCCATATTTATAGATCTACAATCTCTCAAAAAACATATTGATGTTTTATAAGTATATCATTCATTTGAATAAAATTGTTAAATTTACCCTCCTTATGATCGTGCAGTCGAGGCGTCAATTTTTCACTAGTTTTCTGTTTGAACATGTGTAAAATAAGGTTGTCTCCTCCCTCGCACTCGCAGCCCAGCAGGAGCTGCGCACGAAGCGCGAGCAGGAGGTGGCGGTGCTGAAGCGCAGCCTGGAGGAGGAGGCGGGCGCGCACGAGGCGGCGCTCGCGGACCAGCGGCACCGCCACTCGCAGGAGCTGCAGCTGCTGGCCGAGCAGCACGAGCAGATCAAGAAGGCCAAGGCCGGTGAGTACCGACACCCCCCACCACCACAACCACTCACACCCACACAACCCACACACAACACCCCCCATACACCTCACACACCACACGCCACACACGCACACCCTACATCGCCCACGCACCCCTACACCCCACACACTTCTCCCCACACGCACCCACACGCCACACACACACACACACACACCCACACCCACACCCTACATCCCCCACACACCACACACCACACGACACACACGCACACCCTACATCGCCCACACACCCCTACACCCCACACACTTCACCCCACACGCACCCACACACCACACACACACACACATATCACCCCCCACACCTCACACGCCACACACGCACACCCTACATCGCCCACGCACCCCTACACCCCACACACTTCACCTCACATGCACCCACTCGCCACACACACACACACACACACACACACCCACACACATATCACCCCCCACACCTCACACGCCACACACGCACACCCTACATCGCCCACACACCCCTACACCCCACACACTTCACCCCACACGCACCCACACGCACCCACACGCCACACACACACACCCACACCCTACATCCCCCACACACCCCCACACCCCGTACACCCTCCTTCCCACTCCCGACACCAGCAGCCTGCAGGAGGAGCGCTGCCGAGGCGTTGCCAGATAGAAACGACAATATCTGGGGAAAATCAAAATTGGAAATGAAACTAAAAACTTACTTTTAAAATTACTAACCGAAACCGAACCGAATTACAAGGCCTACCCGGCCGCTTAAGGAATAAGAAAAAAAGATCCAAATAATTGTGGAAGCACAAGTCGTAAAAATGAAAGCGGTTCGGGTCATGAAGTAGCTGACAAAAGAAGACTTCCAGCACTGTTTTGAACCATGAAAGATTCGCATGGAGCGTTTTAGGGGTAGAGGAGAGGTGTATATTGAAAGTGATAATGTAAAGACGTTCATGGCACCCGATCGTTCGTGACCCACGCAAACTAGCTTCTTGCATTGCACCAAATGGCAATTTTCGTGCGGATATCTGGCGCTCCGGTTACTAGGTAAGCCGGTTCTCCGGTATCCGGGACAGCTATCCGTTTTATCTCTACTCAAAATGGCCCGTCCGTTTAAGGTTTTTATGGAATTAAAAAAAGGGCCCGTTTAGAAAATAATTAGTTTTATTTAAAATATCAACTTACCACATATTCTGGTAAGAAATACTTACTTATTTAGTAACTTGACGAAGTAAAAAGAGATCAATATACAATAGTCTGTGGGGAAAGAGAATCACCACAGTGTTTGAAGAGCTGTGTTTTATTCATTATCTTCTTTTTTAAGCAAGTAAAAAGTGTGTATGTAATAATTTTTGTTTTTCTGATTGTGTATTTTTTTTCTTCAAGAATGCTAAATAAATTAAAAAATTAATAAACACGTAGCACTAAGTAAAGTATACTTTGGTTTAAAAGAGCAAAAAGGGAACAATACAGCTGAAATTTCGCTCGGAATGGATAAGTCCTCGATAGCGTTATGATAATGGCGTTAAAACGGTATACTATAGACGCAGGTTCGATTCCTGCCCGATTCGTGTTCGTGAGTGTCGGTTAAACGATTAAATTATTCATGTACTTTGTGTGTTATTATTTTCTACTTTGTGACACATTATTTGGTGTTTGTTTTTCGCGCCTCCTCGTTCAATTGTATCCCCGCGCGCTACATAGCAGAGTGAAACAAGACGCGAGGAATTAGTTATTTTTTCTGAGATCCTGTCTCTAGTTTGATTTGCACGGGATGCCGGTTACATCTGAGCGCTCGGTCGACCATATTATTGCAATTCCGCGTTTATTTCGCATGCATTAGTGGCATCGGCAAATTTCTAAAGCGACTTTACTACCTTTTTTTATTAAATGGATATCGAATTCATTGAAAGTTAAGCGCCATAATGTAGCAATGATGCGCTGCGAAATTTGTGAATGATTTCGCGTGATAAGTTTCTTGCTCTTATTAGTTTCGCGGCGTTGTAAAACAGAAAAAATAATTTGACAATCATGACTTGGGAATGACATACCAGACGTAATGTTCCCCGTTCGAAAAGTGCACTTGGATTTCGTGTCAAAACGATGTCAGTGCTGTCAATCCAAATGATTGACTTCATTTTGACATAAAATAATTTTTTGTGAAATAATTTTCGAGATAAATTTGCGTGTGGAAATTTAAAGATTTTAAAATCGTGTAACAAATGTTTAATTATTAGTTAATTAATGGCGTCGGCGAAGGAGTGTGCGCGTGTGATGTTCGCTATCCCGGAGGACGATAGTTATGACGAGGGCGATGCGTCTCTCGATGGACCAAAAGGCGACGGTTCGGAGGCTGGCGACGAGAGCAGCGAGTTTAGCTCGGTGCGCGATTACTGGAGGCACATGTGTAGCGATGGAGCGATGACGCGACGGGACGGTTGGTTGATATAATTGGTTAAACTGGTCACGCAAGAAAGAGACGTAGTCGGTGCGTAGAAACTGAAGTCACGGGTTTCAGAGATTTTTTTGTACTCTTGTGCTCCTGTGTGACGACGGGACGGTATTAGTTGGAATGGTGTCCATATGGACACTATCCCCTTACCTTTACTCATACATTTGTAGCACTGTTAAACTTGCGTTAATCGAAACACTTTAACATTTTGTTATTTTATTGCATCGCAATGCAACAAAATCGAAATGAGTGTCTTGTTTCGACACAAAGAATTATTATTTAAAAAATGCGAAGCACTTTCAAAGAGACCGAACATTTTTTTTTCGGGGGGAAATGCGTAACCGCCGTTGGCTAGACGACGAGCGTGTGTGGCTCTCCTGGCAGATTGCCAGGCCTACCCACTAAAACCCCCCGGTGTTCTCCCTGCCCTTATGGGCGCGGTAGATAAGGTCCACACTGCGACTCCACTACCCACGCGCCCGGGCAAGCCCGACCAAAGGGTCGGGCTATCGCCAAGGGGGGATTGCCCGAGAACACCAGGGCAATCCCCAGACGGAGGGCCTTACGGCGGCTGCACGGGGCCAACCGTGCACGCAGGCCTCCACGGCAGGGTTATTATTACACGGGCATCGCTTGTGCGTTCAAAGAGACAAACCAAGCAATAAACCCAATTATTTTCTTGAACTTTTCTTGAAAAATACCAATCTCGTTAAAATCAGTCATCGGGACATTTAAGTATTTTACGTAACACAATTTTTGAAGATTTTTTGCTCGGGCAAGATTTAAAACTGGACATACTGTATTACGCTATGACCAATTAGTTACGGCCAACCGTGGACCCATTCCGCACAAAATATCTATTGTATTGATCTCTTTTTACTTGTTAAGCCAAAGTACGAGTAGAGTTTTCACATTGTTAATAGCTACGTATTTCTTAGTTTTTCAGTTTAATTAGCATAAAAAAAAATCGTTGTTTCAAACAAAAATTGGAACACTTTCTACGTGCTTAACAAAAAGACGACAAATAAAACACAGCAGCACTCTCAAACACTGTGATGGTTCTTTTTCCACACAAACTGAACGAGAACCCTTTTGGATTTCTAGTGGGGATATTTTGCAGAAAGTTGGTCAATGGATTCAGTCAAATTCTTTAAGTAAATATTGAGAGTCAATTTACATTTAACTAGCGTTCTGCTAGCGATTTCGCTCGCGTTATTTTTGTTTTTCCGTGGGAATTTTTTCCCATTAGGAAAAGTACCCTACGTCCTTCCCCTGGTCTCGAACTATCGCGGATTGGATTAATCCTGTTGCGTCGCAGACGTGAATAAGTTCAACGCAGGCGGAGCTAACGCACGAGTAACGCCGCTCGCTCGCAGGTCTCGAGAAGGCGAAGCAGGCGCTCGAGGCGGAGAACGCGGACCTGGCCACCGAGCTGAAGAGCGCGGGCGCGGCGCGCGCGGACGCCGAGCGGCGCCGCAAGCAGGCCGAGGCGCAGCTGCAGGAGGTGGCCGCCAAGCTGCAGGACCTGGACCGCACCAGGTACCCACACGGCGTCGGCTCTGGTGGCGACGCATACATGCGGCTATCAAAGGTGCCAGCTCTCCTGCACTGCGCTAGCCGGCCAGCAATCGCTTCTCCTCGCTGTGGGGGTGTTTTAACCTTTAATTAGGCGCGTAGGGTGTCGCACACCCCAAAGGAAGTTTTCAGGTTTATAACTTTTCGATTAAAATAAGAGTTTATGGCGCTGCTGTTCTAGGTAGCTTCAAAAACATGTGTTACGTTTAGAATTTTGTGGCGATTATGTACGCAGTGACCATTGGTTGTAGTCTGTCAAAATTATTATATTATATTTATTTCGTTTCTTGTTTAAAATTTATTAATTATTTTAAAAATAACTTTATAGGTTGACTATGATTAATATTCATATTCAAATGTGGTCGCCAATAAAATTGAGATTATTTTGTATTTTATCAATTGACTGTGGGGTGCTAAACACCCCGCGCGACCATATACGCAACTTTTTAGGCGCGCCTAATTAAGGTTTAAAAATTAGTCACTCACTTCACATCACTCGATGTTAATCATGAGGCCAAGCGATTCATCACTTCCGCAAGTGTCGAGAAAACCTTGTGGTGTCCATGTACCTACCTAATTGTGCAGTGTAGTGTATGAACTCGGTTCGTGTGGCGTCCAGGGCGGAGGTGCAGGAGAAGTGTTCGCGGCTGCAGAGCGAGGCGGAGCAGGCGCTGCAGCAGCTGGAGCAGGCGGAGCTGAAGGCGTCCGCGGCCGGCAAGCTGGCCGCCGCCGCGCAGCATCACCACGCCGAGGCACAGGTTCGTAGCCGCTGACTGCTAACTGTTGACGGCTGACAGCTGACTACTGACTGTCGACGGCTGGCTTTTGACTACCGACTGCTGACTATTGATGCCGATATTTTGACTGCTGACCATCGACGGCTAGCTCGCGACTGCTGACTGTCGGCTGTTGGCAGCTGGCGCGACTGCCGACTGCCGACTGTCGACAGCTGGCTCTCGACTGCTGACGGCTGCCTCACGACTGCTGGCTCTCGACGGCTGGCTCTAGAGTGCTGACTGCCGGCTGTTGACGGCTGGCTCTCGACTGCTGTGTGCTGACTGTCAACGAATGGCTCTCCGACTGCTGACTGCTGGCTGTCGATGGTTGGATCTCGACTGCTGACTACCGGCAGTCGACGGCTGGCTCTTGATTGCTGACTGTCGGCTGTTGGCAGCCGGCTCTTGACTGCTGACTGTCGACGGTTGGCTCTTGACAGCTGACTGCCGACTTTCGACGTCTGACTGCTGACGGCTGACTGTCGACTATCTACAGCTGATCCTTTACTGCTGACTACCGAATTTTGATGGCTGACTGTCGACTGTTCACGGCTGAGTACCGAATGTTGACTACTAACTGCTGACTGCTGAATGTTGACGGTTGGTGTGCTAACTGCTGACATTTGACTTCTGACTGCTGACTATTGATTGCAGATTGCCGACTTGTTGTCCGGTGATTGCCGGCAGCTGTAGCAGGCCGAGCATAAGCGTTCGCTGCCGGCAAGGTGGCGGTCTTGCTTGACAAACTTCAATTATATTAAGCACTCATTTTTGGAGACTGCTTCAAATACCTCATAACTATCTTACCGTACAAGTAATGCTCTGTTACCCTCCCGATATTAATGTTTGATGAATAAATTCAATCCGCCAGAAGAAGAATCGGGTAATTTGCAAACGATCTTCGATGTTTACCTCCCGATGTTCTCTCCTAGGCCCTGCTCGAGGAGGAGACGAAGCAGAAGCTGGCGCTGCAGACGAAGCTGCGCAATGTGGAGCAGCAGCTGGAGCAGGCGCGCGACCAGCTCGAGGAGGAGGACGAGGCCAAGAGGAACCTCGAGAAACAGGTGACTTCATTAGTTCACACTCCTTCAATCATCCAAACCTCAAAATCAAAATATTCTTTATGCAAATGTGACTCGATAGAAATCACATTTAAATCGTCCATATATTAGCTGATAAGAAAAATTGTCGCAAGAAACTTATTAAATAACTAATAAGTTCAATATTTATGATATGTTATTTTGTTACCATACACAGCAATATTTTTACATAAATAGTTATATAAAACAGCATGATTCTTTTTAATGAAAAATGTCTACACATTAACACTAGGCACTGGCATCATTCAAATAATCGTTGACTTTATAATAATCTTTACTCATAAGAGTCTTTTTACATGTGCTTCAAACTTATGAAAAGGCAAATCAGTTACTCTTTGTGGAACTTTGTTCATAGTTATACATTTCCCTCATAAACAAGCCTCTAGTTATTTGAAGTCTGTATGTTGGAACGGCAAGTATATTTTTTTATGTTCAAATGGTGGATTTAGAAATAGGTATCAAATGTATTACTATAATTTTTATAGACATTAACAAAATTTTCATAAATGCACATTCTGTCCTTCTAAACTCAGCATATTAAATTTTCTAAATAAATCTCATAGAGAAATCCTGGCTCGTAAATTAGAAATAGCGCATTTGATTTACGCTTTACGAATGTTATATTCGCCCAATCTTTTAAAGGTTCTCCTGATATAAAAATTTAGCTGTGCTCGTTTCGTAAAAATAATAAAAGGACACAAATTGAATTCCAATCACAGTTTTTACTCAAAAATGCATGTAATGTGGTCATTATTTTGACAACCTTGTTTGAGCAAAGTCGACCTTGTCGTTCTGTTTCAAGGAGCGGCCGGCAAAGTTTTTATTTAAATTACTTGCTGGTTTTATTTAGATTAGGTACTTGCATTTTTGAGTATTGCACTATACAAGCCTTGGCCCACAATGACTGCTTCGTCGCTATGATCTCCTCGAGTTAGCCTAGCTACGCTCTAGGCCTTCCAGCTTGGCCATCACTGCAGCCCTCGCTGTCCCCACTGTAAAGGCGTCGACCTACGGTCTCGGCCTTTATCTCAGCTCATCCATCAAGCGTGCAGCACACGCTGACCGCGCTGTGTCGGCCTGGAGCTGCGCTGTCGGCCATCATCAGCGCGACCAGCAAAGTAGTAATTATTTATAGACCGCGGCAGTAATGTACTATAAACGAATCGGAGTGTGCGCTTGTTCCCAGGTGGCGGCGCTGACGCAGCAGGTGGCGGACGCCAAGAAGAAAGCGGAGGAGGAGGCGGAGGTGGCGGCCGCCGCGGAGGAGCAGCGCAAGAAGCTGGCCAAGGACATGGAGGCGCTGCACCAGCAGCTGGACGAGCTGGCGCAGGCCAACGACAAGCTAGACAAGAGTGAGTATCCACCTGGTGGAAGAATGTGTTTTCATCGGAAAGAGTATTTTTGCTATTCGATATCTGACCGCCAAAGCCGTTTTTATCCGCTTGAGGTTAAAGTAAATTTGAATTTAGAACATCGCACTAGGTATGTGATTTCAAAAGATTAAACCTATTTACTTCCATCTCCATGGTGCCGAATTTATCATACAACTTTTTTTAAAATTTGTTAAAAACTCAGACTCTGAACCTCCTTGGTGTACTTTTGCACGGTCAACAAAGTTGAGTACGCGGCTAAAAAGCAACTTTGCACTCATGTATAACAAATAACTATTGTCTTGTCCGCCTTGTCCGTGATTTCTATCCGACTTTGGGAAGACAGTAAGTTACCTCAACATGCCAATTTAAATGAACAGAAAACATAAAAATTAACTTTAAAACGTGTTTGTTGCACCAACTACATTATTCAATTTGGATGTACGCACAATAACTAGGTGAACGGAGTATAAAATAAGCTTGCCAACTCACATAGTTTATTAGTGAACAATTTGTGAGCATATTGGAGTTAATTAATAAAGTGAAATGCTACTGGGGAGTATTGTGCACGCTGTGTTAGCCCTGCAAAATTAGTACGGGACATATCCTGTTTCATGTGAGATATTTGTATAGTATTCTTATTAAAAACATAGATATATCATCACTCTTCATAGTACAAAATGCAATGATTGTATAATTTCTTTGCTGTTCTCACACATTCCACAAAATTACTCAAGAGAGAATTTATTACAATATACATGTGATGCAAATGATCACTTGCCACTTTTCACAGGCAAAAAGAAAATTCAAGCCGAACTGGAGGACACCAACATCGAATTGGAGGCCCAACGTGCCAAAGTGCTCGAACTGGAAAAGAAGCAGAAGAGCTTCGACAAGGTAACTTGTAAAAAACATACTTCGAATTCGACATTACTTGCATATAGAAAATTTACCCACGTATTATATGTGACGTCTCAAATTAATACATAATTTAATTACCTTCATGTCAGACATAAATAAAATTACTCTTCTTTATTATTGTTGTATGAAAATTGTAATGATAAAAATGAAATTTACACGTGAATGTCTCATTCTGGTTGTTGTGTGAACAAGGTGGTCGCCGAGGAGCGAGCGATCGCCGAGCGGTACGCGAACGAGCGGGACGCCGCCGAGCGCGAGGCCAGAGACAAGGAGACCAGGGTGCTCTCGCTGACCAGAGAGCTTGACTTGTCCGCTGAAAAGGTGAGGGAATTCATTTATTTATTTAGTTTTTTTTATCACGATTATATGAATTTTCTTTGTAACTTTGTCCGAGAAACCATATTATATATAAATATATATATGTATACATTTCATATACTATCAGAACGATATACAATGTGTTTATAAAATCGCGCGAAACATCAGACACTCCAACTTGTTATATAGGAAATATCTTCTTAAATAATCCGAGAAATAGTTTTCATATTTCTTTTTATTTATAAAAATACACTCCCGGACAAAGATTATATCGTCCATAACTAAAATAATATTTGGACAACCAAAAAGTTTTTATACAATTTTGTAGCTAATATATGACTGTTCAATCTGATGTGCTGGTTATGAATATTCTTGCTATAAATTGCATTAAACTTTTTGGTCAACCAAACACTTTTTAAAAGTTACGGACGATATAATCCAAAAGTAAAAGGTGGTTCGATCTAGATGCCCAGGAGTGTATGTCTTTTATAACAAAAATAAGTTGGGATGTCCGAGGTTTTGCTCGCGATTTGAACAATCGGTCGTCCGACGGTCGCAGGTGGAGGAGCTGGAGCGGCGCACGCGCGTGCTGCAGGGCGAGCTGGACGAGCTGGCCAACTCGCAGGGCACCGCCGACAAGAACGTGCACGAGCTGGAGAAGGCCAAGCGCGCGCTCGAGTCGCAGCTGGCCGAGCTGCGCGCGCAGAACGAGGAGATCGAGGACGACCTGCAGCTCACCGAGGACGCCAAGCTGCGGCTCGAGGTCAACATGCAGGCGATGCGCGCGCAGTTCGACCGCGACCTGCAGGTACGTGGGGAGTGGGGACCGAGGACGACCTGCAGCTCGCCGAGGACGCCGAGCTGCGGCTCGAGGTCAACGTGCAGGCGATGCGCGCGCAGTTCGACCGCGACCTGCAGGTGTGTCCCCGGCTGACCTGCGGGCCGAGCACGAATATTTGTAAGATAGATGGCGCTAATACGTAGTACGATATTCCTACGTTTTCGATAGCCAGCCTTCGAATTTGACGATACTATACGTCGAAACTTTGCTCGTGCTCGCAATCTTCATACAAATGTGCAACGTTACGCTACAAAACTTTATACAAAAGTTTCGCGCTTCCAGTTCCAAGTACGCCCCGGAGGGACGTTGTACAATTCTCATACAAATATTTCACAATGACGTTACGCAGGGTGTGTGCGGACGTAGGAGGACTACCCGCAGGTGTGTGTAGGAGTAAGAGGACGCCCCGCAGGTTAATGCTACTGTACGAGAAGATCGATTGACCTCATCGGGGACTTTCATGATTGATTTCAAAAGGAAACATTTCAAATTGTAAATCTCTATATTGCCCATTTTAGCGTTAACGATGTAACTTTTTTTTATTGCAAATAAGTTGGCAAACAAGCAAACTGCCCACCTGATGGTAAGTGGTAACAGTCACCTATAATACATGTGGCTCCTGTGAGATTCGCAGCAAAACTGCAACTCCCAACAAGAACCACAGTGTACGTTGCCAACTTGTGACATAGGATGTAAAGTCACGGTACCCAGTAATTTTAATGCCATATCTTACCTTTAAGCCGGAATACAGCAATGCAAGCACTGCTGCTTTGCGGCAGACAGGTTAGACGGAGGTAATATAAGTGGAGGTGTACGGTGTTGACGGCAGGCCAAGGAGGAGCAGGGCGAGGAGAAGCGGCGCGGCATCGTGAAGCAGCTGCGCGACCTGGAGGCGGAGCTGGAGGAGGAGCGCAAGCAGCGCGCCGCCGCGCTGGCGCAGCGCAAGAAGCTGGAGGCCGACCTCAAGGACGCCGAGCAGGCGCTGCACCTCGCCAACAAGGTGACACCCCTCCTCCCCCCCCCCTCCCTGCATTAGTAGACCTCGCCGCGTGCTTTACACCTCAGGTGTTCGTCGGTCGTCAGCTGACTTCACACTTTTGCATTTTTTAGCATGCAGCAGGAATGTTATTGGCCCTCATCATCATTGCTCCAAATACGTGGAGCGTATTGATTTAATCAATCAATGAATACGCTCCACTACGCGTTTCCATAGATAAGGAAGAAATTGGTCTACCATAGCAAGCTCGTCAAGGCGAGTTGGTATAGGGTTCGTTTAAAGTAGTGGTTTCTAATCTTTTAATTTATTGGGATTATTTTTTTTTTTTTCTCATGTCATTATGTACAAAAAACTTCCATCCATTTTAAAGCTTATTTTAGTAAATATCTAGGTAATGTCATGATATGCACTTGTGTATATGGGACATCTACACAATTTTGGAAATATTATTGTTAATATAATTGGTCGAAGCAACCAACTAATAATCACATGATCTCAGTCGAATTCGGATCTTGTTTTATTACCAACAAAGACTTGCTTCCAAAAATTATATTGCGTTCGCGGACCACTTTTCTCTTTCCATAGACTACGGATGGTTCGCGGACCTCTGACTCGGAATCACTGGGTTAGAGTTTTCCATGCTTCGCAGATGTATGATTGCGGTATATTCGCTAAATCGACTTTCATTAAATCCGCGATAAAATACTGGCTGACGACACGCGTAATCTATATATCCGTAATCGCAAATTGAGAAAACGACACGCTTGATTGAACTTTGCCGCGTTCCGCGTTGCAGGTGAAGGAGGACGCGACGAAGCAGGTGAAGAAGCTGCAGCTGCAGCTGAAGGAGGCGGCGCGCGAGGCGGAGGAGGCGCGCGCGGCGCGCGACGAGGCGGCGGGCGCGGCGCGCGAGGCCGAGCGGCGCGGCAAGGCGCTGGAGGCGGACGCCGCGCTGCACGCCGAGGAGCTGGCCGGCGCCGAGCGGGCGCGCCGCCAGGCCGCCGCCGAGCGGGCCGACCTGCTCGACGAGCTGCAGGCGCACGCCGCCAAGGTACCGCTCTCCGGCTCGAAGGACTATGCTCTTACGCTATCCGGCTCGAAGGACCACGCGCCTATACTGTCCGGCTCGAAGGACCATGTTCTTATACTGTCCGGCTCGAAGGACCACGCTCCTACACTGTTCGGCTCGAAGGACCACGCTCCTACACTGTTCGGCTCCAAGGATCATGCTTCTATACTGTCCGGCTCGAACGACCATGTTCCTACACTGTCCGGCGCGAAGGACCATGCTCTTACACTCCACGTCTCGAAGGACCACACCCCTACACTGTCCGGCTCGAAGGACCATGCTCTTACACTGTCCGGCTCGAAGCACCACACCCCTACACTGTTCGGCTCGATGGACCACACCCCTACACTGTCCGGCTCGAAGGTCCACACCCCTACACTGTCCGGCTCGAAGGTCCACACCCCTACACTGTCCGGCTCGAAGGACCACACCCCTACACTATCCGGCTCGAAGGAACACGCTACTACACTGACCGGTTCGAAGGACCATGCCCCTACACTGTCCGGCTCGAAGCACCACACCCCTACAATGTCAGGCTCAAAACACCACACCCCTACACTGTCCGGCTCGAAGGACTACACCCCTACACAGTCCGGCTCGAAGGCCTACACCCCTACAATGTCCGGCTCGAAGGGCCACGCTTCTATACTGTCCGGCTCGAAGGACCATGCTCCTACAGTATCCGGCTCGAAGGACCAAATCCCTGAGCCACCGCTGAACCGAAACTTAGTCGTTGCGTTCGATCAATCAAAACCGCCACATTATCACGACATCGAAGTCAATATATTCGGGTTTAAAATTGGGCCTCTGCTGTTCAACTCAGCAAGTACTTTGCCATCATATACTGACCATAAACTAATGTCCACAGACCACATTGCTAGTGGACGAGAAGAAGCGTCTGGAGGCGCGGATAGCGGCGCTCGAGGAGGATCTGGATGAGGAGCAATCCAACAACGAAATACTCAATGACAGGCTCAGGAAAGCACAAGTGAGTAAAATCGAGTCTATTTGGTCAATTTGCTAACTGAAAAAAGTTTATATTCTATTTTGCCAATGTATTTGGCAACGGATATAATGAGACTCAGGTGTTGTTATAGTCTGATTTATTTAAGTAAAACTAGCGCTTATATACTAATATGGCGCGTGCAGATTGCTGCCTTAACTTATCATCTTAATTTATCTAAAGGTGTGCTTTATCTACATACGTGCACTTATGTAGCCGCTACACTATGAATGGTTTAAATTTTTTTTTACATAAAGTCACAATTTTTCGTTTTATTTCACCGCATTTCATGAACGTATCCATTGAATTGGGCCCTGTGACCAAATCCTTTGATTGCTATTGAGTAATGATTGCATATTAACTCAACACCTCTGCTCGTTTTTCACTCTGCAGAACCAAATCGACCAGTTGACGATGGAGTTGGGCACGGAGAAGTCCGCCACGCAGAAGTTGGAGAGCGGTAAACTGGTACTGGAGCGACAGAACAAGGAACTCAAGGCCAAGTTGGCCGAGCTGGAAGCCGCGGCCCGCTCTAAGACCAAGGTACGACCCAGCTTCAAGCTGGCCACAGTAAACTCGCGAATTACGACTTGGGTGGCCTAGTTTTGAGCTGGCCATGGGGAACAGTAACCTAGCCACAAGCTGGCCACGGGGAACAGTGGCCCAGCCAAAAGCTGGCCACAGGCAAGAGTGATGCAGCCACAAACTGGTCACTGGGAACGATGGCCAATGGCCTTGAGAAGTAACAAGTACATTTTATTTTGGTTAAGATTTTGATATTGAAAATTTTAAGGTGATAAATAGTTACGAGCTGAAATAGATATGAGCACGTGAAATAAAAATACATTCATTCCAGTGTAAACTTGGGATTATATTTGGTTAAATAATCTATACTATAATAATATTATAAAGAGGAACGATTTGATTGTTTGTTTGTATTGAATAGGCTTCGAAACTACTGAACCGATTTTGATGAAAGTTGGTATAGGGATAGTTCGAGACCAGGGGAAGGGCATAGGGTATTTTTCCTACGGGAAAATATAAAATTCCCACGGGAAAACAAAAATAACGCGGGCGAAGCTGCGGGCGGAAAGCTAGTAATGTAGATTAATCGTTGCCGCGACGCTTGCAGGGCGTGATCACGTCGCTGGAGCTGAAGGTGGCCAACCTGGAGGAGCAGCTGGAGGCGGAGTCCCGCGAGCGGCTCGCGCAGCAGAAGGCCTCGCGCAAGCTCGACAAGAAGATGAAGGAGCTCGCGCTCACGCTGGACGAGGAGCGCCGCCACTCCGACCAGTACAAGGACCACATCGAGAAGGTACGCCCCTAGACTATATATACATCGAGATGCTTGCGCCCTTGGACTATGCCGCAGTGTGCACTGCAACATCGAGAGTTCGAAAGGGAGTCGATTTGGTTATTACGAGAGATGCACCGAATGTTGGTTATGTCGAATTTTGTGTGCGACCGAATATTCGGTTTTAAATCGGAGGTTCGGTTGAATTTCGCGCGCTTTGATTAGGGCTTGTTCCATTCCTTGCCTCTCGTTCGTCGCTCTCGCTGATTCTTTCGCCTATTGCGTCATTCCGAGAGCGCGTGTTTCTGTTTGTGTTGTTACAGTTTTGGGTCATTAAAGAACAATGGTCACTTTCTTAGAGCGATTTTTCACCCAAAAAAAATCAAAACTTAGAGATTATTAAAACTAGTTTAAGTTATTGTACTGGTTAAAAAATGTATGTTGAAATAATTATATTATTTTTTAAACCCCAGGTTAAAGAGATATTCAGGTTTTAATATTATTGATAAGATACGCATTTCGGACCGTAACTGGCTGTACGGATGCGTTCCGAATGGCGATGTTATCAAAGTCAGCGCGGTAAAAGTTGTTTCCAGTGTGAGCGTGCTGACAGCGTCCAACCTGACGTCATCGATGACGTCATTACGTGGAACGCTTGTACTGTCAAATTACAGATGCATTCTGGCTCTCGCAGTAGTACAATGGCGAAAAGAAATTACATTAATGCGTTTAAGAAGATTTTTTATTTATTTTGTAACTTTTTTATTTGGGGTTTCATAAATATTCTAAATACATAAATCGGCTACATATGTTATGAGGATCACATTTATCTATAAATTAATCTATCCATTTTTCGCTTTTTTGGGAACAGAAATAACCATTGTTCTTTGAGTCTTACGTTTAAAAATGAGTTAGGGTCAAAACTATATTAAAAATGAGTGGGCGGAAATGATCTTGAACCTTCACCGCTGCTCCACACAAACATTGACGAATTGCGATGTTGACTTGATTTCCTTTTGATTGTCAGATGAATGTGCGCGTCAAAACGCTGAAGCGGCAGCTGGACGAGGCGGAGGAGGAGGTGCAGCGCGAGAAGGTGGGCAAGCGGAAGGCGCAGCGCGAGCTCGACGACATGGTGGAGGCGCACGAGACGCTGACGCGCGAATGCGCCAACCTGCGCACCAAGATCAGGTGAATGCCACTTGCTACGAAAGAATTCGAATACGTTCGTTGATTATTTCGTTTAAAAATGTATTTTATGGTAATGAACTCATCCTTACAGTGCGCCTCTAACTAAGGAGTAGACAACGATTAGGCTGCATGGACTTTAGTTTCCTTTGCCTTCCTCTAAACAGGGAGAATAATTTAAAAAGTAGAGTTTTTTTTTGATTTCGTTACAAATACATCTTACGATTTTTTTTTTGATATTCAGACTTAATTTATAATCTGTGGTCGTCTGAAATTGCTTGTCAAATCCTCTGGTTTCAGTCGTGAATGGTGGTTACAATAAATTCGTAGTTTTTAAAACTCATGACATGGGTGCTAGTAAAAACCCATAACATGGGTGTTGCCGTGTGATCCGTTTAGGGTCAATGACCCGAGACGAGGCATGGCACTGTTTCTGAGAATTCCATTGCATTGTATCACTATCGTCCATGCTATGCATGAAGAATAGCACGCTTCAAGAAATGTATGAGTTCAAGAAGAGTTTCAGAATTTGAGATGACGCATCCTCGAATGTATATGCTTTAATATCTTCATCTCGTGAGAGACTCAAAATAAGTTCTTGTGAGATTTGACACATTGTTGTATTATTTATTACTAGGCCCTCATACCCTGGCGATGATAGTGACTAAGCTGTTGGCGCGACGCGGGCGTAAGGTAAAGCGAGCCACGCGTGCGCATAACACTGGGAATGCTTTAGGGCGCATTATTCGCATTTATTCTATGGGCTCATAATATAATTTCAACTCATGCCATCATACCAATATCAAATAATTTCGAAATCAGGGGGCAACCGCACTATTTACGAACGTTTTAAGAGGCCTATCACAAAATCGCGTCGCGCGGTACTAAACAAATTGGCATTTTATTCATCAAAAATTGTAATATCGATTTATAAACATACAAATAATAGAACAGCTTAAGCAAACGTTAAAACACATTTCAATTTACGTTTAAACGATGGAGAACTTCGTACATAATCTGACTAGCTTCGATGCGTTTTCGTTAGAAAATTTGATTAGATTAAGAATTTGTTTCTTTACTTAGGAGCCATACAACGAATGAAGTGAAGGATATTGTGTAACATAAAATAAATATTTTGATACTTAACAGAATCTGTAAATTCGAGCTCCCAAATCAGGTCCGCGTGAGTTTTTGCCTAGTGTTGTATAAAAATAAAACATGCTTCGAGAAAATAACTATTACTAAGTTAAAAAAAAGGAATCTAAAGCTGATCGCACATATCAGCACGCGCCGAACGCGCCGCATTATATGACGTCATCAGCATCCGTTTTTCTACAACCGGACACCTCCCGCATTTTTGAAATTCGGCGCGTTCGGTTCGGCCAAATGTGCGAGGTTTTATATAATTTCATACAACGAATTCCAAAACTGCGGCACGTACGGCGCGTGCGGCGCGGACATATGTGCGTTCAGCTTAAAAATTGCTTTATCATTATTGTAGGTAAGAATATGAACTAGTTTTATCAAGTAAATGTTATTTATTGTGTGTGACCAACGAAAAGCATACAATTTTAACAAAGAAAACCTTAGGTCCAATTTCACCAAAATTTTAACATACGATTAGTTAACTAACAAACAAGTTTTTGACAATTTCACTCATACGATAAGTGTCAAAAACGGTTGTTGGTTAACTCTAATCGTCTGTTTAAATGCCGGTGAAATTTGACCTTAATCTGCCTCTTAACCACAACCAAATAGTTACCGTTCCTATATAATTTGACATCTGACAGTTGTCAAGGTGTTGTCAAAATGTATGGTCACGGTAACCTAAAAATTGAACGTTTCTGATTTGGTTAAAACGTAAATAATACGATCGCCCCTCTGGTCGCCTTGTGGAACATCGGGATTATTCTAATAAATCTAATCTCAGTATTTATAAAACTTAAATTATGAGTTTTTTTGATACGATTAGGCTTAAGCCGAGATACAGATAAACAATTTATACCTCACACAAAACTTTGGTATTGTCTTCCTTTGTAACACAACGGTGCGTTCTTCATTGTGCTTACGATATGAGAAAACTGCGTGTCACATTACAGATGACCCAATAAAATTGATTTCAATATAGGATATAAGGAACATTCATAAAGCTTGAAGTCTACAATTTTCATACGTGTCTAACATAGATGTGTTCTTTGTTTAGTAACTAATTGACTGTATACTGTGCAGTAATCTCTCAATAAAAACCTAACTGACGTATGAGCTTTTCAACTAAAAATACAATCGATTGACGGCGATCTGTACTTCGTCTTTTTCTTGTCGTAAACAAGCTTCAATTCGGATGCCTGTTTTTAAGATTGATGTTATGTTGTGCCGTCGAGTGCCGCTTCTCTGTCAGGGTAACTGTAGCGTTATGTATGACTCTCATCTAAGCAGCCGTCATAGTAAAGTAACCACATAGTCTCCGCGAAAAACCTGAAAGCACACGTACCATAGACAAAGTAGCATTTTACAGCAGAGAATATTTTTTTGGTCAAATCATATAAAAAGGCGAAAATGTATAGCCTTATCTGTTTATGATTGCAATATTATAAATAGTTGTTCAATTTACTAGAATAAACGAATGCAGAATGTTACTTTGTGTAGGCTTTCAGGTCTCAATGTCTCGTGTCCATCTTGCGCTATTCATTTTGAAGACATCAGCTTATTTGAATAAAAGCATGCCCGTTTTTCATAATTTTATTAAGAATTCTTACCTAACGCCCTATGATATTTAATTCACATTTGTAAATCGATAATCCCTGTTAATCTGTGGTGAAACAAAATAATGTGTTAATAAATGTAAAGTATCAAGTATACATAATTGGAGTGTAAGAAATGCATACAGTCTTCAAAGTAACAGCAAATCAAAATTTTTTATTCGTGTGATTACTTAAAAATAATTGTACAACTATTGACAGTGTTTTTATTAAATAATTGATCAGTTTCCATGGCCTTACATATTTTATGAATATTGTTAATAACAAGTAAATTTTTTTCATGTATTTATTTTCGCAAAACCAACAGCTGTGTTCGTTTCTCGACTGCCTTAATTCCGAATTGCGTTTTTAACATCACACCTGCAACACGATCATTCATCAAGTGCAGAACAGTTACCCGTTCTACATAGCTGAATTATAAGCGGTGTATATAACACTCGAGACGTCCGACAGACGGCAGGGCGGCGGCATCGGGCTTTCGCGCATGAAGCGGTCGTCGCTGGCGCCGGGCGCAGGCTCGGGCGATGAGTCGCTGGACGACGTCAACGAGACGCAGAACAGCGTCGAGTAGTGCCTCACTCCGCCCCCGTCTCGCAGACGTAGCGAGCGACGACGCCACGCAACACCAGCGGTCTATCTGACTCTCGCAACTCGCGTCGGACGACGATTTTCGTTGCCCCGCAACTGTACAAAAAAAATGTTGTTACGTTTGTAAGTATTACCTGCCGACAAAAGTAAAATAGCACCCTGCCATTTCTGTATTGTTAGGACACCCGAATAAACGAGTCCATCCAATGTAACGTACGACATGCATTCCGCGTGAGCATATTAAATTGCGATATTTTGTAATAATATAGGTCTAATTATATCTGAAAAAAAAATGCGATCGTGTCAAAGAAGATTAAAAAAAGACTCAGTTTGGAGTCGTCCGGAACAAATTGTTAAACAGTTATTGGGCACCGAAAATTGTTTTGAAGCCACGAACGTGTTGGAGAGTGGAATCATTTGACTGCTCGTTATAAGACATTCAAATAAAACTGCGTGGACTTTTTAAATACACTTAAAAATTGACACGTGCTGTGATTTCCACGAAAAACAAGTCGATCGAATTAAATGAATCACGATTTTGTTGTAGTTCTTTTAGACGACTTATTGATACACACAGGTCTTATAATGCGCAGTCGCTGACAGTCGATTCAGCCACCACTGTTCAATTTCTTTGCTTATATCACACTTATTTTATTTATTTAGAGACATTTATATATGATAGTAGTGCCCTTAATTAAAAGAAAATATCATCTTAGCGAACTTTTATATTGATTAATATTTTGTGTAACAAAATTGTTACCTGTGATGTGTCTATCAGACGTTTGGACGACGGTACTTTGGGTGACCTTTATCACTTTTATTATTAAGCAAGTGTTGTAACCTAGTTATAATGATAACAATTACAAATGTACAAAGTACACTAAACAGTTTTCTTAAATATTGTAAAAAGTAATATTTCTATAGGCTAAGTCCATTGTATTTTTGTTAAGGGCTCCAATTTCACGTATAGACGTTCAAAGTTTGTGATTCGCCATTTTGGCCGCACATGAAAAAATATCTTGCTCAAACCTGACAACAGTGTGATGTAAGCAACGTTTTGATAATGCATGGGCACTTTGTTCAGTCCGATAGTTCAAGTTTCGATACGACATCAAATGTTAGTGATAAGATGATAATTGTTACACTACTGAAGTTACCAATGTCTAAAAGCTTAGTGTGCATTATGCGTTGAGATTTAAAATAAGTTTTATTTAATGTCGTCCTCTTTACGTCTGTCAGACACTTGACGTGTTTTAACTCCATAAAACCAAATTATTACAAGATTTCAGTCGTATCATAAGTTTATATGTGTGCAACGCCGCGAGCAACCTCTTCGTCGCAATTTGAAATGTATTTTAGTGATCAATGAAGAAATGAAATTGAATTGTAGTGCAGTGTAATTGTGTAATATAAATTGTCCCCCCCCCCTACCTGAAGCTTTGTGATAATGTTCCCGCGTTTGAACTCATTAAGTGTCTCTTCAAGCAGCGGTGTTGTTGTTTGGCTTGTGCTAAATTAGGATTGTGTGATGCGGTGGTGACTTAAATTGCGCCAGTTCGTAGTGCGCGCCCACGACGGCTGTACTTACTCCAGTATCAGGACTATAATGCCGTCGTAGCCAATGGAAATTGTCATGGAACTTTTTACGAGAACGATTACTATTTTTGAACGTGCAAAACCATCGTTTTGTTTTAAACTGTGCAACGCCATATATGATGCCACGTTATTTAGCACCAGCCGTGACAATAGTTTTAAACTTTAGGCTTGTGTCAAACGTTGGCCGGTCTACGTGGAGCTGTCACTCCTGCAATGAGCTCTTTTGATTTTTCGGGTCCTGAAATGTTTTTGGATTGCATTTAAGATTGCGAGTCTCGACAACGGGCGAACTTGTTTGAACGGCCAACCGGAGCATTTCACAAGCCAGTATTAATAACGAGACATTCCTGACAATCGAGTTTTCATTTTTACCTAGACATAGTCGTTTATTGGTAAAATGTTAAATTACTCATTGGGTGATATTGTAATGAAATTATGCTAATGATTAAAAAATAGAATGATGATGGAAAATTAAAGTATTATCGATCGTTTCAATGATTAAGGTGTTATGATTAATTTGGAAACTGTTTTTTTTTTTCTATTGCATTTAACACGACTGAATGGCGAAGACTGTTTTTGCGACAATACGAACTTGATCCTGCATCCCCTGTAAATATGGTCAGTGCGCATCACTGAACGCTTAGTTGCCATACAAATTGTAATGATAGTTGTTAAGTTAGAGCTGAGCCTTGTGAGCGTCGAGGCCGAGCGTTCGGGGCTGCTCAGCCAGACTGGACCAGATCCGAGATGTGTCAGTACAAATTTTCATTTTCTCCCACACACCGAACGCTCCGCCCCGATGGCGACATAGATTAAACGCATCACTTCAAACTCTGCCAGTTTATACTCTGTACTCGATGCTGTGACATCTTCGCAAGTGTAAATATGTAGACACACACACACACACCTAGAAGGTGGCCTAGTGTAATTAATTTTATACTAAACGGTATTATTTTCCCGAGCGCCAGGCGGAGGTACGCGCTAGAATACAGCTTGCTTGTTCTAGACTTAGGTAAACTCAGTAATAATGGTGGCCTTTTTAATGTGGACTTCGCGTGTGACAGACGCGCGACGCGAAGGCCGAGCGGAATGCGCGAAACGAATCGTTGTGTCTGTCTGCGCGAGCATTTTTTTATGAATATTTACCAAGTCTATGATTATTATATTGACCTCTTTTTTATTATATAGTTTTTCTGAATAATAATATAAAATTTAAATGTAAGTAAACCAGCATAAACCTATTTTACATAAAATATTATATTTAATTATTAACATTATTGATAATTGTAAAATTGGCCATAGGTTGTAACAAGTTAACAGTTGGTATGCCAATTAAACAATTTTTCATGATTTTTATATCACTGGTTTTATTTTGATGTCCTGTTTTTCTTGAGGGAGACTTCAATTAGGTCGTCGAGTTACTAGCACCTAATTACATTTTCTTTGATAATATTTACGATCCAACATATTATTAAAATTTTCAGTGTATGTATGAATAGGTCCGAAGGTTTAAACGTATAATTGGACCCGGTAGATGGCGTTGTAATTGGGTAGGTAGAATGACGTCTGCCGGCACAGAATAAGTAATAGTATTAAAGTACTGCTGGGCCCACAGTTCAGCAATGGTTTGGTTCATTGAAAAAAAGTTCTTGCCCTTCATCTCACCAACTTGGTTATTTAGTAGTCTGTGATCTCACCTGATGGTAGGTGACGGATGACTATTGTATTATCTTTGCTACTTTATTGTAAAGTAAGCAATTCCTCGTTATCTAACGAGACACCCGTTACTAGCAGTGGGACGTTTAAGGTTGGTGTGTTTCTCTGTTTAGTTTAGTTGATGGTAGGGCTTGCAATCAATCAGAGCCCGTCTGGGTGCTTTATTCGCAGAATACCAGATTCTCAAAACACCATATTCTCAAAATACCAGATTCGCAAAATAGGAGATTTTGGACAGTCGAAATCAAAATATTATTAACATTTATTTATATGATGGTAGGTATGTTTATTTACATGAAGTGAATAATATTCTCTTTTTAGGGACCACCGTCCCACCGTCTTGTAATAATGTCAATAAAATTGTTATTATTACGATAGGTGCGTTAACATTTGTTTTTATAAAGCTTCGAGTCGTAACATTTTGTGCCGATCAAACTATCGCAAATGACAGCCCAATTCTAACTCCACCAAGCTATCGTACAGCTATCGGTTTAAAATGCAGTTACGGAAATGTGCGCCCTGTATGCAAATAAACTATCGGCCGAATACCCATTAAAGTATGAAACTCAAATGATGGCCTATCGTGGTCGCAATAGTTAAATATTATATCTTAATTATTAAAGCTTAACTTTGAACCTAATAAGCGGCATTATTTTCTGACTTCATGGGAAATCGAAATCCAGTCGGTCAAACTTTGGCGGTACACTCACAAAAGTATAGTTTCACAGTTGGGTAAAAATGAGTTTGGAGCGGGACAGCTGGAACTAAAAATCGATTCCCGTAGTCAAACTAGATTTACAGCTAGATAATGTATTATTTAGGTGTTCGAGCCTTCGCTCGACCCACTGTGAGATTAACGCTTTGAATTTTGCCTGTTTGCAGTGTGCATCTACCCTATATACAATTATTCACCTAACATTTTCAATGAGGGTATGTAAGTAAGTGCGGGTGCCATCGCCGACTAGCTTTTCGCTTCAGTACGTTTTTGAATTTCGTCGTGAGCAGTGTGCAAAATTGTTAAAGCTATATTGTTTAAATTAAGTAACACAATTAATTTCAATAAAAAGTAGGTTTTTTTGTGCGCTATTTGCTGATATAAGAAATATATATATTTAAAAATTATTTAAGAATAGCTGTTGAAGATTTTGAGGTAAGATCCTTCCTTTATTTAGTGTACAAGTTAAAAAAGTGCTTTGTTCTTGCGAATGCTCGCTCTCCGGACGGCAGACTCGCTACTCCACACATGAATGGAGGAACAACTTCATCATCCTAGCATGCGTGTCATGTTTTAGGAACTAGCACTTGTATTGCAATGTGCTTTCCTCTTGCGAATGCCCGCTCTCCGGACGGCAGACTTGCTACTCCACACATGAATGGAGGAACAACTTCATCATCCTAGCATGCGTATCATGCTTTAGGAACTAGCACTTGTATCACAAAGTGCTTTACTCTTGCGAATGCCCGCTCTCCGGACGGCAGATGCGCTACTCCACACATGAATGGAGAATCAACTTCGCCATCCCAGCATACGTATCATGTTTTAGAAACTAGCACTCGTATCACAAATTGCTTTGTTCTTACGAATGGTCACTCTCTGGACGGCAAACTTGCGACTCCACACTTGAATGGTCGAACAACTTCACCATTCTAGCATGCGTTTCATGTAATATTGTCGGCTGCGCAGCTCTCACTGTCGGCTGCGCAGCCCTCACTGTCAGCTGCGCAGCCCTCACTGTCAGCTGGCCAGCCCACACTGTCAACTGCGCAGCCCTCACTGTCGACTGCCCAGCCCTCGCCGTCGGCTGTAAAGCCGTCATAAGCCGTCACTTTTGAACTGCGCGTCGGCTAATGATCCGACCCCTACACAGTGCCGGCTCAAGGCAAGTTTTAAGATGAAGCGAGTTCCAATTATGGCGCTCCCCTTGCGCCCAAATATTGAAAAAGCGAGGATAATTTTTGAACTGACGCGCCCCCTGGAACTTGGCGCCTGGAGCGGCCGCTCCGTTCGCTCTATGGTAGAGCCGGTCCTGCCCCTACACATAATATACTAGCTACGCAGCCTACTTCATTAGCTGGCTGGCAATTAAAAATTACGGAGCACACGATCCTTTGCGACCTAGCCAACTGGGAGCCACCTCCCTAGGTAGCTCTGCCACATGGAAAGTTTATCTAAAAATAGACGATATTAATGCGGATAATTGGAGATCATGGGTGGTTGACTGCGTCTATCATAAAGACCTCTTTGGTGATAAGATTTCATCCGCCGAAGAATGTCGGCTCCGATTTGCAATCTGTAAAGTTCAATTAGCTTATGCTTTAGCGAAGATGACGCGCATACATATAATCATTGAGCAAACAAAAATATAAGGCAATTAAATAAAAGCTGTTAAATTGTATTCTGTTGTGCTCTGGTTTAAACACCATTCGCCTTAATGAAAAAGATCACCTCACAGATAGTGGCTATACAGATTTTACACCTTGATAAAATCTGAGCTAATTTCCCAAAGTGAAGAATCACGTATCCTCGAGGTCAAAATTGAGAAGGCAAACTCCATTTCGCTATCAACCTTCGATCATAGCAGATATAACGGCTTCTATTAGAATGAATGATACAGGTGTGAACCAGATGCAGATATAATGAACCTGGTACCTCCTAATATAACCGAGAGGAACACTTCTTTTTTATTTTGAGACACAAAGGAATCACTTGCTAAGCATGAAATCCAAGTTCAACGTTTGGGGGCTGAAAAATGACAAAATATTTTGTTATTTTGAAGAACAAAAATATCTAGAAACCAACCATGTATTCACCTCCATAAAAGTCAATAGTAGCCTCGCAACGGCTACACCTGCATGGCAACCCGTTCAACTCTTGACAAAAAGTAGTCTAATGCTTAAGTGTTATAATTACTCATGATGGCCTACTTCCGCAGGGGAGACACTTTATAGATGTTTATAAAGATACATCCTTAAACGTGAAACCCATATTAGGCAGCTGGTTCCATGTTTCGTAAAACTTCAGATATAGTTTTTCAATACCTGTTGCGAGAAGAGAGCTAAAATTTAAAAAACATAAATGTAACATTTTTAAACCGCATAACATCAATTTTTGTAATTCTACAACTTACCTTTTCTCTGAACTTTTACAGACAGATTTATTGAAAGAACAAGGAGGATTTAGCCATCACTACCGCCTACTACCAATATGCATTAAAGGGTAGACCAAGGTGGAAGAAATTAAAAGATTGGGATCAGAACGAGTTTCACGAAGGCCAGCAAACTTTTGCTCGATATCAGGGCCAGGAAAATTAAAAACAGGGAAGTTTGACATGAGCAAATTCAGATTTCAAGGCGGGCTAAATTAAAAATTATATTGAAGTGTGAAAAGCTCCATATTATCTGGATATAAGTTACACATGTCATCATCATCACAACTAATATACGTCCCCACCGAGGGGCTCGAGCCTACCCTATGTTAGGGTGATTAGTAGGCCTTAGACAACAACGCTGGCCCAGTGTGAATTGGCGAGCACATATACTCGTACGCTCATAAAATTAAAAAGATTTATAATAGTTTGGATACATCCAATTAATTGTCTTGCTCTATCAGGAAGGATATGACATCAGAAATAAATAAAATGTTAAAATGTGAAGCAATTGAAGTTTGTCAAAACTATTCAGAATTTTTTTATTTCGTAAGTAGTCACGGACTGTAAGTAGTCCCGTGAAGATAGACCCATTTTGTTACAACGATACAATCTATCAAATGACTTGACTACTTTTTGTCCTCTCAACTACATCCCATGCAGTGCAGTCATAGTCAAGTGAGAAGCGGAATCTCTTCGAATCGTCATGGCATCAATCGAATCCTAAAGACTTATTTCCTACTTCGGAACGGTGGAACGGGGCGCCCACAGTAACAACTGCCAATAGCTGATAATCCCAAGTCCGATGATATTGCCCTATATATTTTTTTGCTTCATAATCATACACACATTATTACAAAAACATAGCAGTTCATAATTTATAAATCAGTAGTGGCCACTTTTGCTGACCCCGAAATAAGTGAACGTCTTAGTTGTAATTTTTTTACACAAATTAAATAATTACTCATTTGATATCAACAGAAACAACATATACTAAGTGTCACGCTATGTGGCTGCATTTATCCTCCTGTGTTTAGGTAGACGCATTCACGAGTTGACTCTTTTTGTCATACATCTCAAGACATTCGTATCGAGTGATGATTATATTATTATTATACTATGGCCGAAATTTGGTTCCAAGTCTGATTCATCAAAATTTAGGCAATCTGGTTGGATGCTTAATATTATTAAGGACGAAAGGCTAAATTTAGTATTTTGGGTGAATAAACATATATATACCAGTAAGCAAATCAAGACGTAGAAGCATAACACATTTATTCGTATCTACCAGGGGGAAAGTTAAACCACCCTCGCGAAGCGTCATTGCATGTTAATTTCAATCTTTATTCAAAAAAGCGGGAATCATCGCTTCACCCGGCAGCTGTAGAGCTGCAGTTACCTTTCTCTGAAAACTGAATAAACAGCAACCTTGATCTAGATGTCTTAATTATAAGGGAAAATTGTTGATCTACAATTTTTTTTCTCTCTGACATTATTTTGAAAGGACGTCGCCTCAATCTGCCTAATCGATGTACCGCGAGGTACATACACTAATCTTTTTTGTTTAAAAGAAAATACGTCATTTTATCTGTAACAATTAATCTTTGATACTCAAAAACCTGTTAAACAATTCCAATTTGACAGGTATCAGTAAATGAAATGATGAGATTTTATTGCTATTGTTAAGTGCTATATTAATACTGCAGATACTATGATTATGTTGAATGAGTACACGTCCAGGGATGCGCGCGAGTTTACGTAAACTAATTTGAATGAAAATGTTGATATGCACTTTATACGATGGAAACGGACGATACTATAATAGACCGTGGTACTACCCTACCTGAGAGTTGTAAGAACTCTCAGATAAGGTACCAAAATCTTACTTTATTTTCTGGTTGAAATGGAACTCGAATCGGAAGCATCTTATGAGTGAATCTCTCGTATCAAGAATCTGTCCTTAACCGAATCATCCGTCGAAGACTAAAACATTGAAGAGTGTATCACACACAATACAATAATATGATGCTTCAATATTCATAAAAGATGCTCTTCGTCTTTTCTAGTTGGGCGGTCTTTGATGGGAATATGGAAAGCATTTATTATAGCCCCTGCAGTCCCATCGTTAGATAGGTAGCGGCATTGTTTGTTACTAAAGTCGTTTCTTATTAACTTGAAGTCCCTTTTGAATCGTCCATTCAAAGAGTTTGTGGCACTAACATTTGTGCACCATAGATCGTATTTTGACATTTTGTAGCGTTTTGTTACTTGCGTAGAGACAGATGAATTGCAAGTTACAATTTCTTTTTATTTTTTTACTTTGATGGTTGTAATCCCATTAAGTTATGTTTTTGATTTAAGTGCACGATACATCAGTACGTAAGCAAAAATAAACTAAAAATAAAATCTTTTACTACAAGTTTTGCAGAAGTCGAAGCTAAACGCAATTGAATACTCAATCAAATCAAATTCGTATCGAGTAATTAACACTTTTATTTATTTATTACCTAGTTTTATCTCAATAAAAAAGGAATTTTCGGAATTCTCAAATTTTCTCTACATTTTGGTACACATGTACACTTCAAAGTGTACATACTCGTACATGGGCAAAAATGAGTGGACTATTGGCAATCCTCAAGCTCTATTTAACTAAACTCAGTCATTTGTTCCGATTTAATTGTTATACCTAAATCCTTGATTGTACATATAAGCAAATAAGCATATCTTGAATTAAATAGTAGTCATATTGTTCCTTAAAATAATTACTAAAATAATTTACTTTGTAAAGTCACTTTGTTTTTCATTGAAAAACGATTTGTACAATTTCACAGTACGTCTAGCCATCGCCGACAGATTGTAAACACATCTCACAGTGGGTCGAGCGAAGGCTCGAACACCTAAATAGAACCGTTTTCCCCCCGAAGGGTAGAAAACGAATATTTAGGTTTCAGCCGTAGCTCGACCCACTAAATTTGCTGTTCTAGCCGGCGTGTGAGAAAAGTACTGAAGCGAAAAGCTAGTCGGCGATGGCACCCGCACTTACTTACATACCCTCATTGAAAATGTTAGGTGAATAATTGTATATAGGGTAGATCACAGAACACAGAAAGAGGTGACCTCTTTCTGTGTTCTGTGGGGTAGATGCACACTGCAAACAGGCAAAATTCAAAGCGTTAATCTCACACCAGTGTTTACCTTACTCTATGATCTCACAGTGGGTCGAGCTACGGCTGAAACCTAAATATTCGTTTTCTACCCTTCGGGGGGAAAACGGTTCTATATAATGTGTCTGTTGTTACTTGAGTTTCCAATTGTTATTTAATTTTTTTAAAAATTGTTCCTTTATACAGGATGTCCCAAAAAATAGTGTCAAGCGTAAGTCCAGAGTTAGAGCATCTCTTGGAGTACCCGAATCACCCCCATGTATGTTCCGCGATTATTCGTAGTTTTCGAGTAATAATTTTTTTTCTGACTTTTTGAAAATTTTGATCCAAAGAACTTAAAAATTTTAAATAAAAAAAAATAGAACATATTTTAATGTTTTTCTTTTTGCCACTGAATCATCTTTAGTGCTTCTTTTATGTCTAAAATAATCAGCTTCGTAACTTTAGTGGAAATTTAGAAAACAGTAGTGTAAACTCAAAATTTGAATGTTAGTGAATAATTACTTAAAAATTCATCTTTAAATTAAAAATCTAAACAGGCGAATTCATGGTTTCTAAGTATGTGTAAAAACTTCTCTAGACTCTCTGCTTTCATAATCATTTAAAAAAAGAAGTACTTAATAGGGCTACTTTGGCTTAAATCGGCCATCAAAGACAGCGAGGTGAAAATTTCATAAAATTTACCAAATTCCTATCAGATGATAAAAAAAAATATCTGGTCTTTTTATAATTTCTAAGGTTCAGATTAATTACAATTTAGCAAAAATTAACTACATGAAACCCATATTTAAATATTTTTCTCGCGGATCACATCGGTTGTAGTGTTGGATGTAACGCAGTACTTACCTGCTAAAAAATTGCCCGAGTGAGAGGATATGAAAGAGACCGCATTATTGCTATCTCTCTCACTCTCATTGGCGAAATGGATAACTGTAACTGAGGAATGCTATTCTTTGTGACAAGGGGATGAGGCGGGGGGTGTAGTCCGAGCGCCTATTGTGTTCTGGCGCCAGTCGTATGCCTGCTTTTGTTTGCACCTTACGTACGATACGCTCATTTGTGATTATTTGACGAACTTTGCTTTCTTTACGGACCTTGAGTGCGATTACGATTTGGTTTTGTGTGAATACGGGATTTTGACAAATTTGGCATTCTTAACGGACTTTTCAAGCTCTTCATTTTGTGATGTCTTTTTCATCGCAAGAATATGCTCTTATGCATTACTTTTATGGATATGCAAGAGGAAATGCTTCTGAAGCAGCCAGGTTGTTCCGGCAGCAAGTACAAAATGGAGGTGGACCTCAGCCTGAAACTTGGCCTGATCATCGCATGATTTTAAGAGTACATAACTCTTACATGGAAGGACGCCTACCAGGTAGAAGATCGGGGCGCCCATCTGAAATGAGTGACCCAGATACTGTCCAATCAGTGGTCGAAGAAGTGGTGAGAGATCCATCAGTTAGTGTAAGAACAATAGAACGTCGAATCGGAATTCCGAAATCACAAGCACATCGAATACTTCATCAAGAGCGTTTTCACCCATATCACATCCAGAAAGTTCAGCAGCTCAAGTCCGCAGACTACCCGAAAAGGGTGGCATTTTGTCAGGAAATGTTACGGAGACAAGCTGAAAACGAAAATTTCTTTAAAAATATTCTATGGACTGATGAATCACATTTTAAGCGATGTGGGGTGTTTAATGCGCATAACTACCATTCGTGGAGTATTGAAAATCCACACCTCACAAGGGAATCTAATTTCCAAGAACAATTTAGTATCAATTTGTGGTCAGGCATCCTAAACGGACAGATGATTGGTCCGTTCGAACTACCGGACCGACTGAACAGCGAGGCCTACTTGCAATTTCTACGACGTGATCTCGGCGTCTTATTAGAAGATGTAGACCTATTAACGCGGAGAAATATGATTTTTCAAAACGACGGCGCTCCATGCCATTTTGCTAGAAATGTTAGACAACATTTGTCTGAAACATTTCCAGGCAGATGGATCGGTCGTGGAGGGCCCATTGCGTGGCCGCCACGGTCCCCCGACTTGAACCCCGTAGATTTTTTCGTCTGGGGATACTACAAGGAATTAGTATACGCCAAGGACATTACAAACGTCACAGTGTTAAGAACAAAATTAAGACAAGCGGAAGAAACAATAAAAAACAACAGAATTGCATTTATAAATTTAAAAGAAAACTTTTTTAGACGATGTAGAATATGTATTGAGCACGAAGGTCGTCATTTTGAAAACTTTCTTTAAGCGATCGAATAATAAATACTTTGAAAATAATGTTTTGTTTCATTTATTAAGTTATAATAAACCTTCAAAGATTATTAAAGATGGCAGCAGGAACAGTTATTTTTGACCTTCAAATAATAAATTTTTAGCTTTTCTACAATCATTTTTGGTTTATTAATAAATAATTGGAATTTAAAAAAAAAATTATTCAGAAGTCGAGTTTTATGAAATTTTCACCTTGCTGTCTTTGATGGCCGATTTAAGCCAAAGTAGCCCTATAAGTACTTTTTTTTTAATTATTATGAAAGCAGAGAGTCTAGAGAAGTTTTTACACATACTTAGAAACCATGAATTCGCCTGTTTAGATTTTTAATTTAAAGATGAATTTTTAAGTAATTATTCACTAACATTCAAATTTTGAGTTTACACTACTGTTTTCTAAATTTCCACTAGTTACGAAGCTAATTATTTTAGACATAAAAGAAGCACTAAAGATAATTCAGTGGCATAAAGAAAAACATTAAAATATGTTCAACTTTTTTTTATTAAAAATTTTTAAGTTCTTTAGATCGAAATTTTCAAAAAGTCAGAAAAAAAATTATTACTCTAAAACTACGAATAATCGCGGAACATACATGGGGGTGATTCGGGTACTCCAAGAGGTGCTCTAACTCTGGACTTTCGCTTGACACTATTTTTGGGACACCCTGTATAGTTTCATGTTTCTTGTCCGAAACTGTACTAGTAGCGCCCTCATTTATGAAAAACTATTTTTTGCCATCCTGTATGTATTATGAAAAATTAAAAAAAAAATCTGTAGCACATGGTTTTAAAATAAGGTTAATAAAAAGTAACACAGAAAAATTGATCAATTTACCAATGATTACGCTGCATGGACCTTAGTTTCCTTTGCCTTTCCTTAAACAAATAAAATAATTTAAAATTAGAATAAAAAAGCAAAAGTCGTAATTTAAAATTAGAATAAAAAACATGATGTTTCATGCTCTTTCTGCATTCAATGATTGTCCCATTCTTTGTCATTCTCCACCCTTTTTGTTAAAAGATTTTTCTCACTATTGTTCTGTAATAAATATAAGTATATAACATTTACACAAATCATACTTGGGCTTGTTATGATGGTAGCTTGGATTCTTAGTTTACTAACATGGAAATTATAATCAAAAATGACCTCAATACAAAGGAAGATGTATATGTTATTGTCTAATTGGAGCAATTTTAGAAAACTGTACACTGATGTGGCCAAATGTCTTAGATAAAGAATGAATAGATAGGACGTGACCGTATACCCGTAAGGGACAGACATAGATGACGTCATACCTGCCTAAAGTAGATGGGTATACCAGTGTTGCTTTAAGTTTTACCCTACTTTATTTTTATAGTGGCTTTTACCACTATAAACATAAAGTAGAGTTGATTGATCTACGTATTTTTTTGAGACATTTTAATGAGCGCCCATCGCTCAATAATATGTCTCAAAAAATAAAAGTGGGAGGAAGTTGCGATTTTTTTTATTGAATTCTTCATTCAACCTTCGCCGCAGTCTAAAGTTATTTACACTTTTAAATAAAACTACACTTTTCGGATTTACTCAAGTATATTTCGTTTTAAAACATTTTACTATTATTTATTTAAGCTATTATGTAAACATCTTTACAAATATAAGAAAAAATATAAGGAATCATCATCCACACGCGTCCACTGCTAGACATAGGCCTCTCCAAGTGCTCGCCACTGAGCACGATCCGCGACCATTCGCTTCCAGCTTTTGCCAGCTAGGTACCTTGCGAAGATCGTCGCTCGATTAAGAATACAGCGGGCAATAATCATTGTTTTTTCTTTATCTCTGCAGTTTATTTAAAATCCAATATTTACACATTTACTAAATATTTGTGAAGATTTAGAAAATGTATAATATTTTCTAAATCTTCACACAACAAACATTCAAACATTTTCTAAAATTAGACTACTTTTTTTCCCAATCGTCTAAGCGGTTGACGCACTGGCCGTAGTTTTTTATTTGATAACCTCGCTGATTGTTTCAAACCCAGCATTTGAAGCCGCATTTTTCTCTTTCGGGGCGTATTCTGAACCGAAATCCAACACCGATGCGTCCTGAAACAATATGTATACAGGTTAAAAATAAAAGGAGGTTCCCCGATGGAAATCTGTTAAATACAGACAAACAAGCAAATGGAAAGTCTCACTTCAAAAGAATTACCTTTGTTATTTAAAATGCTCAAAATTTTATACTTAAATATGTCAATATTAATGTAACACAGAAACTAATATGTGAGTTCCCTTTCACGTAACAAATTACCTACGAATCAAGGAAAAATAGTCGTAGCGTAACTGGTATCATTATAACCCGGCAAAATGTTATACGCGTTGGCTGTATACGTGGCCATATTGTATGGCGACATTCCTAGCTTGTTAGGTTAACAATAACCTTACTACTTAGTTTGAAATTTCATGTTTAATCCCATAATATGATTGAGAACCATAGTAGAAGGATAAAATATTGCAATATAACTTGTATCTATAATTTAAAAAATAGTTTTGGCGCTTTTTATTGACACAATTTAGGTCTTACCTGTAAAAGGTTATATTTTCCTGTTTTCTAGCACTATCACTATTACAAACTAAAACGGAGCAGTGCACCATGATTTAAATGTTCAAATAGTTCACAATTACACTAATTAAAGTGTTAAATAATTACACAGTAAGCTATAATTCACAGAACAAATTTCTTCCACGTATTTGTTTAGCACCAGACGCTGGTGATAAACAATCCCCACTACCAGTTTCACCTATATACGGTAACAAGGACAAAAAAAAATGATGCCATCTTCTTCTTTCCTTTGGCAATGTGTATAAGTTTATCTCTTTTCCTCATGTTTGACGGCTTTTATAGCCCATCTATTTCATTCTATATCTATGCCAAATGTCAATGGCATTTTATGACTCTAAATTGAAAGCAGGTACTAGTTATGACTTAGATAAGTCCCGTAGCCTCAGGAAATTCGCCTCCGTCCCCACGAGATCGCGATAGTAAATCGGACCAACCTCGAGCGCCTTTACCTTATCTAATAAGTAGAAGTGGAAAAAACGGCTTAAAATTTTAAAACGTTTAAACGTTGTACTTATTTCAATAAGCGCGCTTGTAAAAAAGCTTTTCGTTTAAACGCTTATTGTTTATTGCGTATAATTATGTTTGGAAAAACGTTTAAGTACAACGTATGCACCGTTCTATTGCTAATGACAAAAACACTATAGGGATAGCTTTATACTATTTAAACGAAAAAACTGCTCTCATATCAATCAATTGAAATATTTTTAGTGATGGAAATATTAATATTCTTATTTTATTACTTAATAAACAATGTTTCTACAAATATTGCATCACGCGACTTAATTGACCAAGTTCCTTTCAAAAAAGTCCCACATTACATTATTACCACCTCTCGACACTAAAACTATCAAATTATATATTTATAAACTTTATTTAATCGCACTTTATACACACACGCATAACAAACGTAAATACAATGCTTATTTATACACGTATTTAAAAAAATAAAACGAAAGCGTACGTAAAAGCAGCCAGCCACAACACAACAAACGCGTACTTATCTCTCGACAGTGAAAAGCTTACTACTTTTAACAAAAAGCGTGGTAAGCCATCCAATTTTGGGATGCGTTTTGATCGCTTTATAACTCCAGCACGCAGTATAATGCCATCTAGCGGCGAACGTTCTATTTCCGATGCATGTATACAGACAGAGCATGCTTTCAAAGTAGGTAATTTTATTGCGGGAGTACAGATGGCGGGACTAATGTATGTCGGTAAAAAGCAAAGCGTAAGTAAAAGCGTAATGTTTTGATTAGAAAAAGTCTGCTTTTGTACTTTTGTTCAAAAGCAAACTTTTTTAAGTGCTTTTCGTTTAAACGCTCACCTCTACTAATAAGTCCCTACGCGCATCCCTATACAAATTGCACTCCCACTGGGCTACGTTCCAAAACATCACCCGAGTGCACTCGGTCACCCGAAGTATGTCCTAAAACATTTCGGGTGCACTCGAGAGTGTTGGAGTGGCGTGTCCTAAAACGCTACGGAGTGCACTCGATCGAGTAGAATCTCACCCGCACAATATAGCAAGGTGTAATTTCACTCGATTGGATTTGGCGGGAAATTGTGTGGATTTTAAAGTTGTGTGTGATTGCGATTACAAAGATTTCATATTCACACACAATTTGTGCATCTCGGAGAGCGAGGATGCGCTTCGTAACGTCGACAATAAGTTAATTTTAAATTCCAAAGACTATAGGTATCGTAAGTGACACGATTGTAAAATTGGCCTTCATTTCCGCTGAAGCTAGGTTAGGCCGCGATTTAACAGAATTCATATTCTGTTGGTTTTAGCATTTTCGTAGATGAAACAGAGGAATGTAATCCATGCATTAAAGCGAACGGACGCGCCGATGAATTATATATTTTATTATTTTTGTATATTTGGTTATGTAAACAAAGCAGACAACACTCTTGCCGTTCTAAAACAACCAACACTCCGACCACCCTAACCGGCCACTCTCCCCCCACCACCTACTCACTCCGGGTGATGTTTTGGAACGTAGCCCAGGGCGTGGCTCATTTAGAACAGATACATTAATATTCAACCGTAAAAACAATTATCAAATGTCACACTGACAGTTCGCTTACGGTGATTTCGCTCCAGAGTTGCGTTCCGAGGGTCAGAGTAATGCAACCGAGAGTGTTTTTCACACTCGCTCCGAGGTTCAGAGCTGCGTTCAGAACCTACACTCGAGTGCACTCCGAGTGCACTCTGACAGCAACCGACCCGTTCAGAGCCTCTGGGTAAAAAACGCTCTGACAGGCGGTTAGTACACTCTGTGCCCGTTCCGAAGCTTCGAGTGATGCAACCAAACAACCAACTTGAGCGTAGGGTGAAAAACACTCTGACAGCTTTTATGTCAAAGTCGATGTCAAAAATACGCTAATTACTTATTATTTTATTAAATAACACTACTTTGAACTCTTTTAAGCCTAATACAAGGGAAATATAGAGATTTTTGTGTGTTGTAATTATTTTTAAGCAGAAAAATGGATATTGACTGTTAATTTCCTAGTAAGGATTAGTATATTTTGCCCTTTGCTTGATTTTGATCGGCAAGCTACAAACTAAAAAAAAAGATAGCAACCGAGCCGTTCTGAACCTCTGAGCGAGTGTGAAAAACACTCTCGGTTGCATTACTCTGACCCTCGGAACGCAACTCTGAACGGCTCGGTTGCTATCTTTTTTTTTAGTTTGTAGCTTGCCGATCAAGATCAAGCAAAGGGCAAAATATACTAATCCTTACTATGAAATTAACAGTCAATATCCATTTTTCTGCTTAAAAATAATTACAACACATAGAAATCACTATATTTCCCTTGTATCAGGCTTAAAAGAGTTCAAAGTAGTGTTATTTAATAAAATAATAAATAATTAGCATATTTTTGACATCGACTTTGACATAAAATCTGTCAGTGTTTTTCACCCTACGCTCGAGTCGGTTGTTTGGTTGCATCACTCGAAGCTTCTGAACGGGCACAGAGTGTACTAACCGTCTGTCAGAGCGTTTTTTACCCCGAGGCTCTGAACGGGTCGGTTGCTGTCAGGGTGCACACGGAGTGCACTCTGACAGCAACCAAGCAAGCTTCGATTTAAGCGGGCTAACGAATGCGGACCGGGCGTGAGCGTTGTGATCGCTATAATCAAAATCTCATGCGGACCACACCATTTGATTGACAAAGGCTGCGGTCCGAAAATCAATAAAAGTCACTATCAGCGCTATTAGCGCGCTCAAACGCGTCCCGAAATGCTGTGAGCGCGCTAACGATAAGCGGCATGGAGAGCCGCATTGACGTCATATTGGACTTACGGCGCTAATGCTCAGAGTTGCGTTCCGAGGGTCAGAGTAATGCAACCGAGAGTGTTTTTCACACTCGCTCCGAGGTTCAGAACGGGTCGGTTGCTATCTTTTTTTTTAGTTTGTATATTGCCGATCAAGATCAAGCAAAGGGCAAAATATTACTAATCCTTACTATGAAATTAACAGTAAATATCCATTTTTCTGCTTAAAAATAATTACAACACATAGAAATCACTATATTTCCCTAGTATTAGGCTTAAAAGAGTTCAAAGTAGTGTTATTTAATAAAATAATAAATAATTAGCGTATTTTTGACATCGACATTGACATAAAATCTGTCAGAGTGTTTTTCACCCTACGCTCGAGTTGGTTGTTTGGTTGCATCACTCGAAGCTTCTGAACGGGCACAGAGTGTACTAACCGCCTGTTAGAGCGTTTTTTACCCGGAGGCTCTGAACGGGTTGGTTGCTGTCAGAGTGCACTCGGAGTGCACTCGAGCGTAGGTTCTGAGTTGCGTTCCGAGGGTCAGAGTAATGCAACCGAGAGTGTTTTTCACACTCGCTCCGAGGTTCAGAACGGGTCGGTTGCTATCTTTTTTTTTAGTTTGTATCTTGCCGATCAAGATCAAGCAAAGGGCAAAATATTACTAATCCCTAATATGAAATTAACAGTCAATATCCATTTTTCTGCTTAAAAATAATTACAACACATAGAAATCACTATATTTCCTTAGTATTAGGCTTAAAAGAGTTCAAAGTAGTGTTATTTAATAAAATAATAAATAATTAACGTATTTTTGACATCGACATTGACATAAAATCTGTCAGAGTGTTTTTCACCCTACGCTCGAGTTGGTTGTTTGGTTGCATCACTCGAAGCTTCTGAACGGGCACAGAGTGTACTAACCGCCTGTCAGAGCGTTTTTTACCCCGAGGGTCTGAACGGGTTGGTTGCTGTCAGAGTGCACTCGGAGTGCACTCGAGCGTAGGTTCTGAACGCAGCTCTGAACGCAGCTTTGGTGTCAAGGTCAAAAGAGTACCTACATACCTAATTGAATAAAATGTTCCTAAATAATTTGTGACGTGAATTTCTGACTGAATTTAATTGAATTATTGACCAACAGTTAACAAAGCATATTACTTTTTAAATGTAAATTTGATACTTCAAGTGAAACTCATTTTGGTTAAAATGTCTGACGCAATAGACGAGTACTTCGACGAGGCGCTTAGTGTCGTAAAGTCAGCCGGAAACCTTATAACAGAATATGTGACTGGCTGTAAAGTATTTGAATTTAAATCCAGTGATATTGACTTGGTGACAGAAGTTGACAAGAAAGTAGAGGAGATGGTAATTGGTGGGCTATCCAAGAAGTTTCCGGCACATAAGTTTATAGGCGAAGAATCGGTTGCTGACGGCGCCAAGTGCGAGCTAAGCGATGAACCGACATGGATCATCGATCCTGTGGACGGTACGCTTAACTTCGTTCACGGATTTCCTCATAGCTGCATATCTGTTGGTCTTGTTATAAACAAGGAAGCAGTTGCAGGAATTATTTTCAATCCTTTAATCGGACAGCTATTCACAGCTAAAAAAGGCAAAGGAACTTATTTGAATGGTAGGCGAATTCATGTTTCGCAGGTGAAGGAGTTAAACAAAGCTTTAATTGCTTTTGAAGCTGGAACAAGCCGTGATCAAGAAAGAGTGAGGGTTGTATTAGAAAACATCAACATGGTAGTTAGAAAAGCCCACGGCGTGAGATCTTTGGGCTCGGCTGCACTGAACATGGCTATGGTTGCGATGGGTGGAGCTGATGCAAACTTTGAGTTTGGTATACATGCTTGGGATATTGCAGCAGGGGACATCATTGTGAGGGAGGCCGGTGGGGTGTGTATAGATCCTGCTGGTGGGCCTCTTGACCTTTTATCAAGGAGGGTGCTTTGCGCTAGTTCTTTAGAATTAGCACAAGAGCTATCAAAGTCACTTGTCCAAGTATATCCAGAGAGAGATTAAGTGCTCCCTTTTAAAAATTTTAATCAAAAGTACTGAATATTTTGATAATCTTTGATCTCTCATCAAAATATTGAAATATTATTGCATTGAATTGAAAAACAATTAATTATTTCAAGATTTAAAAAAAAACATTTTGGACAAATGACTACGATTTCCATAAGTTCATAATCATTTATTTATGAAAGTTAGTTGAAAAGTTAACAAAATTTATTCTAAGCAAGTATTGTTTCAAGTCATTAACAGTTTAGAAGTTATTAAGTGAATTATCAAAATGTTTCTTATTATTCTTTTCTATTTAATATCTAGTCCATTCATCATCCTCATCATTTCAGCCAAGAGAGTTGGACATAGGCCTCCCCCAGGGATCTCCAAACTGATTGGTCCTGCTTCTCCCACATCCAGTGGCTTCCTGCGACCTTCACTAGATCGTCGGTCTACCTTGTGGGGGGCCCACCTTGCTGCATCTCCCAGTACGCTGCCCCTACTTGAGGACCTTTCCACCCCAACGGCAGTCAGTCCTGCGAGCAATGTGTCCTGCCCACTGCCACTTAAGGTTTACAATTCTTTGAGGTATGTTGGTGACTCTAGTTTGTCTACGAATCTCATATTTCTGATGTGATCGGATAGATCTAGTCAATTCCATTTATGGAAATATAAGTATTTCAGTGATGTAATCACAATGAGCTATTTTGTATAAACAGGCCTAGCGTGGGTTGGGTGGAATATAAATACTTCAGTCTACCTGGTTTGTTAATAATGTGAAAAATTGTATAAATATCTCTGTCACATTTTCTATGATAAATTCCATATGAAGTGATTGTCTCTTGTTTACAATTGACTCTAAGTTTTAACATATAAGATGTAATAATTATTAGGGATAATCTGTAGTGCTTTTGATTGCTTCTCTTACTATGCTAGGCCTGCTGAAAGAACAGGAACAAATCTTGATTTGATTCATAAATTCATAAGGTCAGAGGTATAATATTTTAATCACTAATGAATTTAACAGCTATGAAAAAATGGTAGTTACTTAACAAACACGCTTCTACTGCTACAAGACAATTATGAAACAAATTATGTAACATATTTAAATCTATAATAACAGATCGCCAATCATTTATAAAATGATTTATTTATTTATATGATTGCTGTCATGTTGTACATTTTTGATGTCTTATATATGAGTTGATTCAAACATGAACCCTGCAAGGGCACAGCAACATTGGTAAGTTAATGATACCTCATAGATGAAGGGAAATGTCAGAAAAATGAAATGCTTTATGTATTATTGTATATTTTTGTAATTATTTTAAATAACATGAAACACTTAACATTATATTTTAATGACATAAATATGTACTTACATAATTTTACTTATTTTGTAATGAATGTGTAGATAATCTTACTAGAAGATTGATATTTGTTAAAACACTGTATGACTGAATAAATAATTTGTGTGAAAAAATTGCCATTTTTATTTTAGCACATATAAAATAAAAAAGAAATAGTTTACATGGATTTTCGGTGGTACGCTATCTGTAAAGTTTTTAGAATTATAAATGAACCACCTCTTGCCTGTTATAATGATTCTATAGATTATATTCTGCCCCATGATTGTGTACCTAACTATCTATTGCGATCACTTTCATTTTTGACAATCACAGTACATCCATTGCTGCTTTATAAAAGGAACTCTGACAGAGTCTTATGTTGACGACTCAATAATTATCAATTTAAAGGTGATTGTGATAGATTTTTTTTAAGACGATAAAACCCCTGGATCGAGAAAACTGTTTAATATTCGAGATTGTTTCTTTGCTTTTCACAAAAATTCTCTGTATAAGTCTGCTTGTATATTCACTTAATGTATTTTATAGATATTATTAGTAGGTATATTCAAAGTCAAGTGGTCTGCCAAATCAGAAAAAGGCAGTATCAAGACGACATGTCACAGTCGATACTACAAACATTCGATATGTCCAAATTAAAAACGCTGTATCTGTAGTAATACTAAAGATGCAAACAAACTGGGCTTATGTGATGCCACGCCACGTTATGTGATTGGTCCCGTTAACGACGTCACATAAGCTAAGTACTACTAAATACTACTACCTACTTCTAAATAATGATTTTTCATACATTTTCCATTAAGACCGATGTCTTCTGATGGACGTAACTTCACATACGTGGCATCACATAAGCCCAGTTTGTTTGCACCTTAAGAGTGATATTGTGATACGCGTTATTGAAGGCGTTAAAAATAATGCCTAAAAATACATAGCGGTTGTGTCTGCAGAATTAGCTACAAAAGATATATTAAGGCGCTATATCGAAAATATTGGTTATTTTTCATGTAATGTCATAGGTAACTGAGAGATCTTACAGATCTCAAAGTTAAATATGTGTTTCTTCATATCTTTAGCTAGTCACGAGCAGAACCGAAAACGCGATTTAAAGATTTTGCCTCGATACTTTTTATTGTTGAAATTACCTCTTAAGAATAAGAATATTCAGGATTACTAGTAAACGGTGTTAGGTATTGATTAAAAACTTCCTTAAATAAGTAGCCATCATCAGTATCCAGAATCGTACAGAAGCATTTTTTTCTAATCATTATAGTTATTTTTTAATAAAATAATTTGTATTTTGTCGCTTACGTCGATAATTTCTAAACGATCTGATGCGGGCGCAACGCATTCACGACTTTGGCCGCGGTCCGTAAATCGCTAAAAGCGATAAAATCGCGAATCCGACCAAATTAAATCGTCACAAAATATAAGGGCTATTGAATCAGTAGGTTATGTTGTGACTTTGGTCGGATTCGCGATATTATCACTTCTATCGTTTTACGGACCGCAGGGTTTGTTGACATAGATATAAAGACTAGCTGCTTGAGCACGGGGGGCGCCCCGCGTCTACGTATAGACCACGCCTCCCATTGTTTGATTCATTTTCGATATAGCGCCTTAACGTGTAACGCGTTAGGCTGTTGGCTAAATGTGTGAAGATAACTTGTAGGTGTTGGTTATGCATGCATCTACATTCAAAAGTAGGTATATCACAACAGTATACGGATCAGGGGGTACCACAGGTACCCGCGGCACACCCAGGGGTATCTTGCAAGGCTTTTGTAACTTAAAATGACTCTTAAAAATAATATAATGTGTGTAATGCACACGTAAGTCAAAAAATCAGTCGTAGGTTCATTAGTCAATCAATCAGTAGTAGTCATGTATTATTTTCATTTGTCCATCAAATTTTGAAGTGGTAGTCCAGTGTCAAACAATAAGTAAGTAGGTAGTCAAGTATTTAAGTACAGTCTTGTCTTTAATTAGTCTATCAACTTTAAGGTCGCAGTCAGTGCCATGGGTACGAAAAATTTAATGCAACTGGTCGTAAGTCTTTGGGTAGATCCAGTTGTGTTTGTGGTATTTATTTTTTAAGCTAGACTATAGTCAAGTTTGAAGTAAGTATTTTATAATTTTGACTATACTTTGCATCTAAAATTCTGATTTTAAATTAATGAAAAAGATCACTTTTAGCAATGTAAAAGTTTACACACTTGTCAGTTGTGATACTAAGGTTGACTGACAAGGGTTAGCTAAAGACAGTTAGATTAATATGTAGTTCCGTCATACTTGTTTCGGTCATTAGTCATGGTGGTTGACAGTGTCACTGAAAATGTGTCTGGTCAGTCAGTCAATGCAAAGTCAAAGTAGATATGACTACTTTCAGAACAATCATTTTTGGTAAATATGACAGTCACAATAGTCTACTAAGTAAAATAAAAATGTGAGTGAATTTTCTTTTTTACTCGAGTTTTCAGAGTTTCTTGTCAGTTCTTCTCGAGTAGACTCCCAATTTCAGGACAGATTTAAGAGTCAACTCGCGTAGTGTAGTGCACATGTTAATCTTGTTGTTGCGTTTACTGTACATTTTTATTATGGGTGGGGTGTATGTAGGTAACATACGAGTATTAAGTAATTACCGAGCTGTCTATTAGATTTTCAATAAGATTCCTTGTTGATTAGATTTTTGTATTTTTTTACGTCGATAAGTGCCTTCGTAAGTTTTATAAAGATTTTTGAGTTAGAGACTTCGGTGGTTCATTGTGAAATATATATTGCTATTCGTCAAAGCAGTTTAGGTCAAGGAAAGTTAATTTCTCAGTCGTTAGCTCAGTCCAGTCATGTTGGTCATTAGTAAATAAGAACATATTAGGGCTCGTATTAATAAACGCTTCTCAAAGTTGAGATCGATCATAAGCTGCAGATTTGACGTTTAATGTATGGAACATCCGTCAAAAACAGTATCCTAAGATCGATCTCATACTTGAGATGTAATTATTAATACGAGCCAGTGTCTGACAGTCCAGTACACATGAGGTAGATATACCTGGCCGTTCTGGTTATAAATAGGTACTAATATTCTTATTGTAAGTTCTATTGGTTGGGACGCTTTTTGCGTTAGTGGTCAGCCGTGTGAAAAGAAAAAATCTACGGAGATGATGATTAGCTTTGGAAATCTCATACATTATTTACCGTTTCTTTTCAGCATGACTGACTGTTGTCTAAGACTGTCATTGGGTCAAATTTGGCACTTCTTATAGTTATTTTGTTAAGGAACTCTAAGTCAGTGTTCAGTCATGTTATCTAGGTCTTTTATGGGGGTCAATTAACAGTCATGTTTATTAATGTCCAGTTTATTAAATGTTTTGTTAACTTTATTGTTTATCTTATAATTTCATCAGTGCTTGCCCCAACCAAGGCTTATGTAACTTAAAATCACTTTATTAAAAACAAAATGTTGTGTGTAATGCACGTGTTAGTCAAAAATCAGTCATTGGTAGTCATGCACCTATTTATTTAATACTATACTTTCATTAGTTAATATAACTAAAGTCTCAGCGTGTCAATCAATCAGTAGTTATGTATTTAAGTACAGTCTTGTATTTCATTTGTCCATCTAATTTTGAAGTCACAGTCGAGTGTCAAACAACTAGTGGTCATGTCATATGTTTATTTACGGTCTTGTCTTTTATTAGTCTATCAATATAGAGTCAATGTAGAGTCAAGCAGTCCGTGGTCATGTGTTTAGGTACAGTCTTGTCTGTCATTAGTACAACAACTTTAAAGTCGGAGTCAGATTGTCAATCAACCGGTTGTCATGTATTTTAGTAGGATCTTTTCTTCATTAGTCTATCAATATAGTCATATTTAGAGTCCACCAGTCCGTGGTCATGTGTTTAAGTACAGTCTTATCTTTCATTAGTCTATCAATTTTAAAGTCGCAGTCAGTGTCAATCAACCGTTGGTCATGTAGGTATTAAAGTACAGTATTTAATTAGTCTTTCACTATTAGTCGCAGTCAGATTATCGACTGCCTACCTGGTAGACATGTATTTAAGTAAAATCTAGACTTTCATTCATCCAACAACTTTAAAGTCGTCGTCGTTACAGATTGTCAATCATCCATCGTTCATGTATTTAAATACAGCTTTTTATTAATTTATTAATATTAGTTGCATTCAGTGTCAAGCAATCCGTGGTCATGTTTTAAATACAGTGTCTTTTAAACTTGTCTTTCATTAGTCTATTAGTATTAGTCGCAGTCAGACTGTTAATCAACCCGTGGTCCTGTATTTAAGTACAGTACTGCCTTACAGTAGTCTATCAACTTTAAAGTCGCAGTCAGTGTCAGTCAATCGGTGGTCACGTATTCAAGAACAGTTTATAATTAGTATATCAATGCTAGTGGCATTCAGAGTCGAGCAATCCGTGGTCATGTATTTAAATACAGTTATGTCTTTTATTAGTCCATCAACTTAAAAATCGCGAGCAGATTATAATTTTTACCGGTGGTCGTATTTGACTACAGTCCTGCCTTTCATTTGTCCATCAACTTTAAAGTCGTGTTTAAGTAGGTACAGTCTTTTATTAGTCTATTAATATAGGTCGCATTCAGAGTCAAGCAGTCCGTGGTCATGTGTTTCTGTACAGTCTTATCTTTCATTAGTTCATTAACTTTATACTACTTTTGGATTATCATTCAACCGGTGGTCGTATATAAAAGTATGGCCTTTCCTTCATTAGCTTATCAATATAAGTCGCAGTCAGTCAATCTACCCGTGGTCGTGTATTTAACTACAGTCCTGTCTTTCATTAGCCTATCAACTTAAAAGTCGTAGTCAGTGTCAATCAACTGATGGTCGTGTTTAAGTATAGTCTTTTATTAGTCGCACTCAGAGTTAAGCAGTCCGTGGTCATGTACAGTCTTATCTTTCATTAGTCCATTAACTTTAAAATCGCAGTCAGATTATCATTCAACCGGGCAGTGGTCGCTTTTTTAAGTACGGCCTTTCTTTCATTAGCCTATCAATAGTAGTTGCCGTCAGTCAATCAACTCATGGTCGTGTATTTAAGTATAGTCCTGTTTTTCATACGTCTATTTATTTTATTTGGAAAACTAACAGTTTCTTAAAACTGTTTATCGTCTACTTAGATGACTATAAACTATTAATAAGTTTTTGCATTTATTGTACTATAGTGACAATAAATGCAAAAAAACAAAAAAGACACATAAAGACAATCAAAAGAAACATTGCTTTACATACAATTAAAGAATTGAATCAAACCATTGTTGCGAGATAACAGAAGCATATTTTGGTGGATTTGTACCGAACAAATTTAAGTCGGGAATATCACCGAGTTCATTATTAGAACTTAAAAGTCGTAGTCAGTGTCAAAAAACCGGTGGAAGTGTTTAAGTATATTTTTTTATTAGTCTATTAATATTAGTCGCATTCAGAGTCAAGCAGTCCGTGTGGTCATATGTTTAAGTACAGTCTTGTCTTTAATTAGTCTATCAACTTTAAAATCGCAGTCAGAATATCATACAACCGGTGGTCGTATATTTAAGTACGGCCTCTTATTGACCTATCAATATTAGCCGCAGTCTGTCAATCAAACCGTGGTCGTGTATTTAACTACAGTCCTGTCTTTCATTAGTCTTTTAATTTTAAAGTTGTAGTTAGTGTCTAGCAACCGGCGGTCAGTCAACCAAAAGTGCAGTATTTTATTAGTATTTCAATGTATGTCGCATTCAGAGTTAAGCAATCCGTGGTCACGTATTTAAATAGTCTTGTCTTTCATTAGTCCATCAACTTTAACGTCGCAGTCAGATTGTCATTCAACTCGTGGTCATGTATTTAAGTACGATCATTTCTTTCATTAGTCTATCAATATTAGTGGCAGTCAAATTATCAATCAATCCGTGGTCATCTATTTGAGTAGCCTTGTCTTTTATTAGTTTGTCAACTTTAAAGTCGCAGTCAGTGGTCAAATTTTTAAGTACAGTCTTTTTTAATCTAATAATATTAGTCGCATTCAGAGTCAAGCAACCTGTGGTCATCTATTTGAGTAGGTGTAGACTTGTCATTTATTAGTCTGTCAACTTTAAGGTCGCAGTCAGGGTCATCTAAAGTCGCAGTTAGTGTCAATCAACCAGTGGTTATGTATTTAAGTAAAGTCATATTTAATCTAATATTAGTCGCAATCACATTCAAACAACACGTGGTCTTGTGTCTTGTCTTTCATTAAACCATCAACTTTAAAGTCACAGTCAGATTATCAATCAACCAGTGGTCATGTATTTAAGTACAGTCTTGTCATTCATTAGTCCATCTACTTTAAAGTCTTGGTAAGAGTATCGATCAAGTTATGATAGATAATATGATACATATATATTAAATGATACCTGGTTGTGCTTAAATCTAATTTGTTAGTTGTTATGTCCTGTTGATGAGATAAATAAATAAATGAATAATATTATTGAAGTTATAGTAATTTATCTTGTTGTATGTAGGAAGAATTATCATGTCATGTCAATGCAATATCACTACACTGATATACTATTAAGAAGAAGAAAGATATAACTGATATCAAGATGTCACGTCTTAACTTATGTTAAAACAACTCAACCCTGTTATCACTGACTTCAGCCGTCAGCTTCATGTTATTTGTGCTTATATTACTAATAAAATGGCGTTTTTCACTAATAATTTTTAACTCCTGCCCGGTCTTCGCCTTTTCAAGTTCAAGTGCATTGGTCGCGGGATTTCCTTCAGCGCTTGGGGATCTGCTTTGATGACGGGCATTCGGTGTGGTGGATCCTCGGCAAGGTCTGCGTCCTCCTCATATACTGCCCAGTGTGATGGACTGAAAAAAATGAGACGCATTAAGTATATGAGTAACCTTATACTCCTGGACATTCGTGGGCATTTACTAGGTACCTATATGACATAGATTTTTAGCGTCTATTTATTAATTCTTCTTTAGTATATACATTTGTGTACAGCGGACTAAATGTCATAGGCATTTTCTGCTAGTCGACCTTAGGATGATGCTGAGAGTTTAGTCAGTACATATTTCTAATATTTATATAAGTCGGAGTACATTTTATGTTCATTAAATGAATTGTTGTAACTTAATAATACTTATTTAGGTACGTGATGCTATTTAAAATGAACATTAAAAAATCATGATTGTAATTTTAGAAAGACTGTCCAAACGGACTATGAAAATTGTTATAAAGTAATTACCTGTTTTCACTTGGTATAATTTGGAATGATACAGAAGGAGTTTTGGCTTCATTTGCAGGCTTCTTGATTTTACCCTTTTGACGGTCAGTGCTGGCAGATTTAGATTCCACATCATCAAAAGCATCTATTTTCTCGAGTGCTGATCTCTCTTCAATTCCATCTTCTGGTGTTCCAGGATTGTTGTAATTTTCGCGCAAAATATCCTTTTTTATTTCTAAAGTTTCGTCACTTGTTATTCCGTCAGAGTCACTATACCTATGCAGTACGTTTCGAATGTAATAATATTTGTCGTTGTTGGATTTGCTATTGTCTTTTTCTTTGTCGTGTCGTCTTGTCGGTCTGTAAGAGTAGCTGTATGGTCTAGTCGCTGTGTCGTAAAGAAAGAAAGTGGACAGTTTCATGTCATCGGTCTGAATGTTAGCTGGAGTATCAATTTTCTTAGTGTCATATGTCGAAAAGTCTTTACTAATAACTTTGTCCTTTAAGCTTGATTTTTCAGTAACGTTTGCGTCAGTCATTTTGTTTTGTGTTTTCGTGTCGCCTTTGTATGTCCCTACATAGCTGAAAGTCACGAGTTTGTATAAATTTTCAGTGGTTGAGCTGATATTAGTTGATCTATCAGTTGTGTCTTTTGTCTTAGCAGTGGGTAAAACGTTATCATTAGATCTAGCGGATGATTGTAAATCGTCTTCGTTCGTAGCCTGAGTCGATGGCCTTTTGTTTCTGTAAAAGTTGTCCTGTGCATTGTTATCATATAAGTCATCGCGCTTGTTATGGTAGTACGGCTTACTGGGTCGTCTGTAAGTGTCGTCATAGCTCTGGTATGTTACTTTAATAACGTCTTTGTATTTTCTAGTAGTCTGTCGCCAAGATTCAGTTGTCGGTCGCGGGACGTAGTTAATGAGGTAGGTGTATTTGTTAATATTTTCAGTCACAGTCAAAATAGGTTTGTTATAAGGCCTTTTGTTAGGTAGATTATTGACTACAACTGTTTGAACATTTTGCACAGTCTGCTCTTCGTCATCATCTCTATAGTCGTAATCGTATATAGTTTCTGGTCGTTTGTTGTGTCGCAGATCAGTTTTAACGGAAACGTCATTTCGTCTACTTTTGTTGATAAAGTCAAGTTTGTCGTCAATTTTTTGGGTCACATTTTTTTTAATACTCGCCGTATTGAATGTCAGTATGTCAGTCGATTGTTTGTTTTTGTCAGTTTTGTTATGTTTAGTCGAATGATTAGTTATGTCCTTAACCGGTTTTGTTGAATTAGTCAATGAGATGGGCTTTTTTACTGATACTTTGTTGGAAGACGCTCCAGCGACCTTTTGTGATTTTTTTGTAGTAGTCGGTCTTTGTGTCGTTGTAGTCGTTTTAGGCCTTTGAGTACTAGCTTTAATGTCGTCAGATTTACTTATGTCATTATTTAAGTCAGAGTTTATTTCCACCCACGGTGATAAGTCGAAATTGTTTAGGAGTCCATTATGACATGATATTCTGTCGTTGTCAGGGTTGTCGTGTGAAAGAAAGACAAATGGCTGGATACTGTCTATTGTATCTAGCGTGCGACACAGAACTTGGGCAAAAGATATTCGTCGTATTTGCTGTAGTTGTGCCGGCGTAAATGATGAGTCAAACCCTCCATTTTCGTACCTTAAACAAACAATGAAATAATTTAAATTACCTACATTTAATTTTTTAAATAGTTTCATTAAATCTTTGGATGCATCTCGCGTTTTTTCTTTCCAAACTTACCAAAACCGATCTCCTTTGCGAAGATTGGAGAACTGTTGAGCGATAATACAAGCGAAGGTTGGTCCTACAAGCCCTCCCACCACTGGCCTTTCCGCCATGCCTCCAGTGAACAGGTCAATGTCGTCAATATGCCTAAAATATATGTAAATTATGTGAAATGACTTCTGACATACATATCATTGCATATTTTAGATTGATGGGTCGATGTTAAGTAATTTATTGAGAAGATGTGGAGTCTCAAAACAGGAGACATGCTCTTGGTACATATAAAAGCCATTATGATTTCAAATTACAACTTATAATGCAGGAATCTACCACACTCCATGTGGGATTGTATATAATTTTCTATCAAAATTGCCAAATATGACTTTATCAGAAGTACCAACATTTGCAATAAATCATGTCGGTCAAACACATTAAAATTTCTTTAAATTTTGTAACGAGTGATGTCTACAAATTAACACTAAGCATTGGCATCATTCAAATAGTCTTTTTTATTGCCGTCTGCGGCAGACGAGCCAGTGGCCTATCTGATGGTAAGTGGTAACCACTGCTCTTGGATATCTGCAATGCCAGAGGCATGGGACAGTCACTGTCTACCTGAAGGGACATGCTCTTTTTAAGCCTGTTTATTAATCTGTACAAAATACCTGTACAAAGTCTTCAGTTTTCTGACCGCTCTAGCCGGCATCACCCTGAAGAGGTCGTCAAAGTTGGCGATCGTTGATAGCCCACAGGGCTCCCGCCAGGCGGTGTACGGAGGGACGCCGTGGTCCCTCCCCCGCTGTATGTTGATCGCAGCTAGGTCCATGCCGAAGTCGAAGTGCGGCGTTTGGAACAGGTGGTTGGTCAGCTCCTCGGTGATGAACTCGTCGCGCTTCTGGATCGGCTGGTTCACCATCCCGAGCAGCAGCCGGTCCACGGCGCCCATGCTCCAGATGTTTGACGGGTTTGTTAGTTCGTTGTGCAGGGACACGTCTGTAATGGAGTTATATGTAGAAGCGGAGTACTCTCTTGATAGAGCTATATCAGACTACTAATAAACTAAAATACCGGCCTACTACGAGTTGGTCACGCAGCGAGGGTTCCATACCAACTTATCTAAGCACTAGTTGTGCCGGCGAACTATGTTTCGCCATATATTTTTTTGCCGTTTTTGCAACATTTTTCATTGATGCTCGCTCAGCTCCTATTAGTCGCAGAAAGAACTTTTCAATTTGAATCAGTAGTTCCTGAGATAAGCGCGTTCAACCAAACAAACAAACAAACTCTAGCTTTATAATATTAGTAAGTAAGTATAGAATTAAGTTCGTAACATTATAATTGTTACATATTATTTAAGATTTGCAGAAGTTTTCCTTGACATGTGCTAGAAGACCTTGCTTTTTGCCGAATTTCATGATTCTAGGTCAACGGAAAGTACCTGCAAATTTAGCAAAAATATGGGACAAATAATCATATCTCTTGATTTTTTACAGCTAAAAGAGAGCGTAGATCCTAGTTTTTATTAGTATTTATATCTATACTTAATATTAGATATTATCGTTCAAAAGCGATTATATAATCCTAATTGAATAAAGTATATTGACTTTGACTTTGACTATAAAGCTGAAGAGTTTGTTTGTTTGTTTGGTTGAACGCGCTAATCTCAGGAACTACTGATTCAAATCGAAAAATTCTTTTTGCGTTGGATAGTCCATTTATCGAGGAAGGCTATAGGCTATATAATATCACGCTACAATTAATAGGAGCTGAGCATCAATGAAAAATGTTGCAAAAAGGGGAAAAAATATATGGCGAAACGAACCTATACAGGGTGATCAATCCAAATGGGTCAGTAGGGAGAAGTCAGAAACTATGAGAGTTAGCAATATCTGTTCTTAGGAGCCATGGCGTTGATTTTAGATTTAATAATAAAAATGGCATTCAAATTTTTTTTACTCTCATACAGTATCGGGAATCGAACCTTTCGATCGAACAAGAAACACATTTTTTATGGAACCTTGTTCAAATAATTGAAAAAAAACTCAAAATAAGATAATTATTCATTTAAGTATTTTTAATTAAATAAATTGACCCGCCCCCTGATGGAATATGTTCTAATTTTAAATAAACGCTATTTGTAATGCATAATATCGACGCAGATAAGATATGCATAAGTGGTCTCTTCAGATACTCGTAAATTATTCTATTGAATCCACCATCAACAATAACTACGAAAAAACTTGCAGAATTTATAACATTTTGTACAGAGGGTTTGACCAGGTTCGCTTCCCGGTATGTATGTATGAAAGTTTAAAAAATTTGAATGCCATTATTATTAAATCTAAAATCGACGCCAAGGTTCCTATGAACAGATTTCGCTATCTCTCATAGTTTCTGATTTCTTCCTACTGACCCATTTAGATTGATCACCCGGTACTGTAGTATTATATTATCTGTGACCCGGTATAGTTCGCGGGCACAGCTAGTTTGATATAAATTTCAGTTTGATATCACTACGCGTTCCTGAGAAAAAGGGTCTTGAGCTTCACAGACAAACGGACGGACGATAAAAAGAAAATGATGAAAATAAATCAAATTCAAGAAAGAAAAAATGCAAATTATTTAGTATTTTTAAAGAAAATGAAAAAAAAAAGCTTTTGTTCATGTAGTTTTTGTATACAACATTCATAAACATATCTAAAATGTTATGTATGTACCTATGATATGTTAATGTGTTTGTGAATAAGATCTTCTACCGGGTGTAACTGAACACCTCAATAACATTTAAGGGGCATATAAGTTAGATACTAAATGGACCTGCGGTGCTTGTCTGAGACCTGGAACCCCAATACTTTCAGAGTTATTTGATTTTAAACTGAAAGCAAAAACTTTCAAGTGACAACCATAATCAGCTCTTAATACAAAAGAAATTTAAACACAAAATGCCACGTGACAGACGTGAGCGTAGTATTCCTCCTACGTTTACGTAGGGCTGTCGGCACTTAATACCAAAAAATAATTAATTTAGTTTTAATGACGTGAGCGTAGTATTCCTCGTACGCTTGCGTAGGGTTGTCGGCACTTAATACCAAAAAATAATTTATTTAGTTTGTATGGGAAAAAAAAGAAGATTTGTTAGGACTAATATTTTTCCTACAGAATCTCTACTTCTGATGGATACATACCCTTAAATGTTATTGGGGTGTTCAGTTACATCCTGTATATTATTATGTCCGGGACTGGCTTACTTTGCGTTTTCTTTAAGAATGCCAAATAAATTGAAAAATAAATAAATCAAAACAAGAAAAAAAATTCATCTCGGACATGATTCGAACCTACGACCGACGGACGTTACAAATATAAAATTTTAAAATTTGCTTTAATTTAACATTTTTTGGTATTTTTTGCTGTATGGCAAAGATTTCTACATTGGATGTTGATACGAAGTTATTAACAGGATTTTGTTGTATTGATTTTATATTCACTTTTCCCTCAACATTTTTTAGCAATCTTGTAGAGAACGTAGACTGCCTCGTTGTTACAATTAATCACAAGTGTGCCTGCTACTCCGAGGTCCCGGATTCGATACCCTGGTCGTGCAAAAGTTGATTGAGTTTTTTTTCTGTTTGGGATATACACAGAGGCAGCTCGAAATCTGGCATTAGTGCCCGGAATTTAGCAATAGACTCGTCTCCTATTACAGGGGACCTAGAATTGTTGAAGTGTGGCAGTTTCATACTCCTCTGCATAACCTTTCGGGGAGAATAGATAGATACACATGTATGCCCATCATCGATAGACCATTATGATACAATCGCAGCACCAGAACATTAGTTTCCGGCTGTACTGACACCACAAAGATGGACTGCCGACATAATGAACACTACAGATTACAGGTCAGGATATTGGCCGAACCGATATGGCCTACAATTTTATTTGATGGCAGCGATGAAATACTTACTATTGCTCATTGGGCGATGGAAGCGGTCGAACCTGACCATGGAAGACTGCACCAGGCTGTGGCCGAAGCGGAAGGCCGCGGAACCGAAGGAGCTGGCGGGGCTGGGGTTGACCTTGGGGTTGTACTCCTTGAAGTAGCCCTTCTTGAGAGGTTCCAACTCAAACAGGGTCATTACGTCTGTACCTGATTATTAAACAGAAACAATTTATTTGACAGTCCATCTTTAAAGTTTTATATTTCATAGACATATCATTATCATTCATCATCATTTCAGCCAAGAGATGCCCACTATTGGAAATAGGTGCTTATGTTGCCGTAGCCGTTAAGTTGAAGTCATGTCCTCTCCAGTCCAAAAACTTAAACAAAGCCTTCAACCGTACAGCTTCGGCGTTCGGCGATATAATGTCGCCCTGTCTCATACCTCGCTGTAGTCGTTTTGGTTCTGAAGGCGGACTGCAACACTTGGATGTAGCAAAGTCTATTTGGCACTTCTGGAGTGACCGAAGCACGGCCCAGATCGCGACAGAATCAAAAGCATATCTAAAGATTTATTTGCCAAGAGTGATGTGAAAATGTCGTCTTTCTATAGTAGATTACCTAGGACAATGGGCAGGAACTCTCTGTACGTGATGTGCTGTATCATGGCACCCACGATCTTCCTGGTCTCCTGGTAGATCTTCTCGTCGCTCCAGTGTGGGTTGAGGTGTGCCAGCTCTTGGGCCATTCTGCGGATAGAAATCCTTATTCAGTGGATTTCTCCAAACTTACTCGTATCAAGTTGTTTTACTTATCAATCTGTAGGCTTACTCTCGAACAATCGACATTGGAATTGTGATTATTCGTACGCGTTATTTGTCGCACATTGGCGCCAAATTGGACCCTATTGCGCTGATTTGAGTGAATCAAACTCAGTGTTTTATAATTTTCTCAAATTTGGATCCGATTTGGCGCCAGTGTTGCTACTCAAGCGTACGAAATATCACAATCCCAATGTCAATCAATCGGAATTGGTTCTTTGTGCAGCCAATCCATGTGCGTGGTGATTTGGGTGCTCGTTGACGCATGCATCAGTCGGTATGTAATGCAGTCGGGAGTATGTGAGTCCAGCTGTCAAAGTGACGTGTTACCGATTGTGTTACCGCAGCCACACGATGTGCGCGACGACCAGCCCCAGGTGCTCGTTAACATATGTGCCAGTAAAGTCGGTAGGCAGTACAGCTGTCAATGTGATGAAAAGCTGTCAAAGTAACGAAAAGCTGTCAACGTGACGTGTTACCGGTTGTGCTGCCGCAGCCACACGATGTGCGCGGCGACCAGCCCCGGTTGCTCGTTAACACATGTGCCAGTGAAGTCGGTAGGCTGTACAGCTGTCAATGTGATGAAAAGCTGTCAAAGTGACGACAAGCTGTCAAAGTGACGTGTTACCGGTTGTGCTACCGCAGCCACACGATGTACATGGTGACCAGTCCCGGTTGCTCGTTAACACATCTGCCAGTAAAGTCGGTAGGCGGTACAACTCGTGAAGAGAACTGACAAATATACATTTGTTATGGAAGTTGAGCTCAAATTTTTGCCTTGAGGTCAGCTTCCAATTGACGACTATGTAACAATACAGGGAGAAAAAAATAGCCCTTGCTGGTTTCTTTCCAGTACAAGGTCTCCCGCCGTAGACTTGTGAACCATTGGCGTAGCTTCCTTGACTTTCAAAAGAGATTGTAAAATCCAAGTTGAATAAAATATTTTGATTTTGATTTTGATTTTGAACTGTCAATGTGATGAAAAGTTCTCAAAGTGACGACAAGCTGTCAAAGTGACGTGTTACCGGTTGTGCTGCCGCAGCCACACAATGTGCGCGGCGACCAGCCCCGGTTGCTCGTTAACACATGTGCCAGTAAAGTCGGTAGGCGGTACAACTGTCAATGTGATGAAAAGTTGTCAAAGTGACGACAAGCTGTCAAAGTGACGTGTTACCGGTTGTGCTGCCGCAGCCACACGATGTGCGCGGCGACCAGCCCCGGGTGCTCGTTGACGCGCGCGTCGCCGGAGCGGAAGCAGTCGGTGGAAACGGCGCCGCCGCGGCACAGCTCGTCGCGCCGCTCCGGCGGCAGAAGCGGCCGCCGCTGCTGCACGCGCCCGTACTGCAGCATGCCTGGGGGTAACTTTCGTTAAGAGCACAAACTACTATTTTTCCGACAGGTCATTATTGGAGGACAGTGGATCCCAACCAAAAGTTGGGCGTAGTTACTGTCGCCCACTGTTGGTCATAATAGCTTTGATGGCAGGGTGATTATTACTTTTATAAAATTTGTTGTTGTATGTTTATTTAGCCTTTTTAAACTATGCAAATTCGATACGATGTTATAAATAAAATAATACGGTGAAGAACGTGAGTTTATGGGGTTCCAAATTCTACGGGATCCAATAGACAAGACCCTGGCGCTCTCCACCAACCTGCTCTAAGCCAGTGCGGTGGTGATGGTTCATATCCTTACATTTTATAGGAGGCCCATATCTAGCTGTAGGCGAATTGGCTAGATGACAAAAAAATTTTTTTTGCTTTAATAGAAGCTCATTCATATAATAAACAGAAAGAAAAAATCGGTTTTCGAATAACTATAAAAACAACCAAGATATAAGGTATTAAAGATTTTTTTTCATCTCTTTCTAGCAAAACGGCATTTTACATGGAGTTTATAAGGCCGTACTCAACGATGACGTCACGGTTGATGTCGGATCTCTCTGTCTAATCGCTTCAAAATTAACAGCTTAAAATGCTTGTATCTTATGTATTTCTAAGCCGATTTTAATTCTAATTTCACATGATTGCATCTTTTTCTACGCTATTTTAATATTTTATGTCGATATGTGAAAATTAGAGTTCAGTCATCATCCCAATTGTGGACAGTGTGGACCATTGGTTTTGAATCTAGGCGAAATTAAAAATAAAAAGACCCCCTGCTCTCTGCATTGTTATGAATCGCAACCATATGTTTGAACTGACTGACCATTCCGAAACAGCCTCAGCTTGTCGGACTGGCGCGCCGAGCTGGCGTAGAGCGGCGAGCCGTCGATGTAGGCAGACACCTGGTTGAGCTGCTCCCGCCAGCCCAGCGCGCAGTCGTCCCTGGGTGCCGGGGAAGAGCGCACGAAGTCCAAGCAGCGGACGCCGCGGGGGCCATAGAAGGGGTCCGCTGCCGGCACCGCGATAGGGAAGCATTCTGGGTGCTGTAACAAACACGAGTAGGTATAGTACCGCATGGGACAGGAAACAAGAATGTAAGTTAATCAACGACACACTAGAAAAAGGCGGATACAAAGTACCTAGGGCCTGCAAGTAAGAAGAGGAAAGCATAGAGCATCTACTATGCCATTGCGATGTTTTCCCCTAGATGAGCTTAAATCTGACGGTAATACCCAAAACTGGAATATTACAGGGCCATGCCACCGAAAAACATCATCAAGCTTATGAGCACGATAGACTGAACCGTAGGTGGCGACGGCTCAAGGGTCAAAATCTGGGGAAGTATAAATGGTGTGTCGAAGTGCGATGGCTAACTGTATTTAGCTCAACAAAGTGTACATTATTTACCATCAGTTCTTTGGGCATGAAGTCCCTCCCTCCGTCTTTGCAGCACCGCGGCACCGACCCGTTGAACCCTCGAGACTGCGACGAGGATGTTATGTCGTGGTCCAGGAACTGCCCCCATTGCATGAGGAGGTGGGTGACGCCGGGGTTTTCCGCGTCCTCGCTCGCGTGCACCAGCGCGCTGATCTCCCTGGCGGACGGCAGCTTGCTCCCGAAGACCGATACCCTCGGCGCCTGCAGCCCGTCCGAGTACGACGGGGAGATGAAGCGCTGGACCGGTGTCATGGTTGAACCCCATCTTGGACGGTTCAGGTTGTTACATGTGCCGTCGTGTGTGCGGTATCTAAAGAAAAAGCGGACTAATAAAACAACTTATAGGAGTCTTCCGTATGTGCTGTGGTGTTTCCTCTGAGTGATGTGAGCCTCAGCTACGTGCCGGGCTGTCTGTTTTGCTCACCTCGTAGCTATGTCCTTCCTTCACATCAACTTATAGGAGGCTTAATAAGGATTAATAAAAAATTTAAGAAGTACCAATTAGAAATGTATATTTAAATAGCGGTGCCTACGTTTTGCTTTAATAAGCTCCAAACCTGGGTTTCCCTATTTTTGAGCCGACTTCGAAAAAGGAGGAGTTTCTATGTTCGGCAGTATCATTTTTTTAAATGTACCTATGTTCACCGATTACTCCGCCATCTGTGGCCCGATTTTCAATTTGTTTTGTAATCGAAAGAGTATTACTCCCGAAGTGGTTCCATTGTCACCATGTAATGAGCTGATGATGGGATCCCATAAAAATCGAGGGAAACCCTTGAATTTCATAGGCACGTCCAACGTGTTTCATGTTTTGCTGAAGATATTCAGGTATTTGCATCTCGTAGTCAGTCATCATTATGTTACTGAGCTAATGATGGAAGATTTCTGGTAGGTTAGGAATTCCGGAATAATTCTTCTAATTTTATGCTTCTAGCTCCAGTAGTTTGGGCTTTGCGTTGATACCTGGTCGATACCTCAATCAGACACTCACCAAAGCCTTTTATAATTAATGCAAATGCTGGCATATTGTTTATCCATATACTCGTATGAATCAGAATGTCTTCTACTCCTTACCTTTTAGAGGCAGGGGGGCATTTAGGGGCTCCCTTCAAGGGGCAGTGCTGCATCAGAGGGGACTGTCGAAGGGCGCTGGCGCTCGGGAACTGGACCTCCTCCGTGCGGCCCTCCAGCGCGTCTCCGTCGCCACCACTGAAAACATGTTTTATTGTATGTGCCATTTTTTTAATTAGGGACCACTACCAGCTTCATAATATCGCCCCCTGCTGGATACCTTCTTGACGTAGAGGTGATTAGGGTCATTTATTGGACACAACTCTCAAATTGTTAAAAACAATCAGTGCTTGGATTATGCAAGGACAGAGTCTAGCAATATTCTAATTAGACTAACCAACCAAATACTATTTATTATCTAAATATTGATTTTCACAAATAACTTTTAAATATAGGCAATTAAGTTTATAATAGTTATTTAATTAATTGTTACAAAAATAATTGGTCATATATTACGAGTATTTTTAAAAAACTTTAGTATAATTTTAAATGTAAATGCGGATAGCAAAGATGTGAAAAACACAGAAATACACGAGAAGATACAACTAGCGGCCTTATTGCCAGTAATTAATCTTCTTCCAGCCAACTAAAGATAAAAAATGAGATAACTTGAGTGCAAGTGCAAAAAAAACTAACTTAAAATCTAAGTAAGTTACGAGAACCACCAGAATAAATCAAAATAAAACGTCTTTCGTTCTAAACAGTATTGGAAGAATCTATACTGATATTATAAAGCTGCAGAGTATGTTTGATTGTTTGCGCGATTAGGTGTGAATGGCTCTACGCGTGTGCTGCGGCTTCCGCCGGTCGTTGTAGGTCGGTGATGGTTCACTGGTATTATTTGTAGCAACGTTTTGATTTTGTAACGTAAGTATAAGACGCCTCGTGCCTGCGCAGTTTTGGTGTAATTGCTGAATTAGTCTATCGTTCCGTTTATCTCCATCAAGTTATCTATCACACACCGCTGATCATTAGAACATCTAACTTCAAACCACATTCCCGCAACAAGATCATAATCCACTAAGAAAACACTTCCGGTCACAAGGCGGCTTCGACGCAACTTTCGATTTCATATCCGACTCTACCTACATGGCGCCGAATTATTTTACATAATCATCATTATAATATATTTCGAGTTTAAAGTGAAACTTCATGCATTTTTATTATAATGATTAAATAATACTTCAATTTGAATTGATCGTGGAACGATATTAACTTTTACATCCGTAGCTTTAAATGTGTGCGGTTTTCATTTTGTCGGAATCACATTGAGTGGGATTTTAATTAGTTTAAGTGTAAGCTGAAGTAAGCGAATTCAGCAGAGTGAGTGATGAGTTGCCTCTCATTTTTGCGGTTGTGATGTTATGCAAAAGCATAAGTTGAACCACTCTGATTTTATGCACTACCACCATTAAAAGGGAAATGAAATGTAATGCTATCTTTAAAATATCAGCACATATTTTTTTTACCAGAGGGAGATACCTAATAGAGTCGTCACTGCCGGCGCGGCGGGTACCTTTATCTGGCATATTTTGATGCCAAGCAACGGAGTTAACAGTGAAATTACAATACAATTACAACTGTTAACGGAGTTAACAGTTAATTAGTGATGCACCAATGTGTTTTTCGAATTTCATATGTATACATTTGTCAGACGCTCCTACGGCGAAGAAAAACATCGTGAAGCAACCTGCATACATCCGCGAAGTAATTCAAAAGCTTATGCGAAGTCGACCAATCCGCACTGGGCCAGCGAGGTTGACTAAGGTCTTAACACCCTAGCTCGGTAGGCTCGAGCCCGGTTTGTGGAGTCGTATATGAGCTGTTATGATGATGATGATGCAATATAAATGGTCATATCTTTTGACACAGATAATATAACACTAGTTTTTTTCACAGCCGAAAGAGACTGTAGTACTTGATATAAAGTTCAGTTTCATAACTCTACGCGTTGCTAAGAAAAAGGGTCTTAACAGACAGGCAGATGTTCAACGAAGCGATTCTATAAGGGTTCTGTTTTTCTCTTTTGAGGTAAAATAGAATACGGTACTTAACGTACAGCACGATATCAAGTCAATTGTCGCGTGTTCCAGGCTTTTTTTAATAGTGGGCCTAGCAAATGACTCCATTCCACCTGATGGTAAGTGGAAGTCGAGTCCAAATGCGAATAAAGCTAGTGCAGGAGAGAGCATATCTGCTACACTAGCCACCATCACCTTGCCGACTTGCAAGGTGCTTCTTCACGCCTCTTTTAAAGGAACCGGGATTGTAAGAGGGAGGGAACACGTGTGCTGGCAGGGAATTCCATTTTTTGATTTTGCAACAAAGAAATGAGTTACCAAATTTTTCTGAACGCGTTGGAATGGTAGTCACAGTAACACGGTGACAGCGCAGGCCAGCACGTGTAGTCCTTAAAGGGAAAGGAGAGGAAATGCTCCTTGCACTAAGTCTGACTGACTGATCTACACTTTTGTGACGAGACAAATGAGAATCGAATAAAAGTCTCGACATGGAATAATTGGCACAAAAAATTACATTGATTGAATCGACTAATCTAGACACTAGAGCTAAAGTATTTCATTTTTTATGTTTATGAGACTAGATCGTAAGTGAAAAACTGCTCGAATCGCGCATTTTATATTTTCAATGTCTGCTTCAAGCGTATTATAAACAGATTTTCTCAAGAAAACTCGATTTTTGTTTATCTATCAATCCATAACTATATGGTTGGTTCTATACGGTTAAGGAATGCATGTTTATATCTTCAACATTATTTACCATAAGATACGATGTAATTCGAAAGCTATACAATTTTGAGGAACACAACACTCTTCCCAATACCGCAAATCAAATGAAACACTGAAGTCCGAAACTGATTGCGATAAATATTCAAACCCAGAATTTGCCTGCAGCATCGTTAGATTAATATCCAAGTAGGTAAGTATCAAGAGAAATCAACCTTTCCATGACTTAAGGTGACAATGTGACATCTATAGAAATATCCAAACTTTTTCTATTGACAATAAATTAAATCTGCTGCTGATCGGCGTTGATCGGCCGGCGTGCGGCGGGTGGGTGCGCCCGCGCATGTCTCTTTGACCCCGGCGAAAGGCACTTTCGCCGCCCGCGCATGTTCATACGTAACCATTGCACATAAGCACATAATTTCATTGGAGTAAAGATCGCAGAGCTGTCGTCTTTATTAAAATTCTTGTTGTTAAAAAACGAAATCGGATTATGAATGCGCGTATGAAAACTAGGTGATTAAATAGATTCGATGTAAGAAATGGATGGTTTTGACAATATTATACCAACAGTGTGTAACAAAAACTCTGTGAACACTTTTAGGTGCATGCTCAGAATCGATATACAAGGTTTTTATGTTTGACATATTTTTTAAATCTTCAATAAAAAATTTAAAATAAATAATACTTATTTCGAAAGTAACAACGATTGCTCACCTCACCTCACCTCACCCCTCGTCTGTGCCGATAATTCATTATTTGTAAACACTTTTTTTGGAAAGATTTTTTCAAATGTATCAATTTTCATAATCTAATTCTTAGGGGACATTATTTCTTTAGTAATTGTTTTTTTTTCAATTGTAACTTCTTTTTGGTAATCCTATAAGTAACTGAGAGCGTTAAGTCCGTAATATTTTTATTATAAAAGATGCGACATCTTTTTTGCAATATTTCTTATACAGCTTTATGTTTTTAAACAATAAATGACTAATAATAAAACATTGGAAAACTGAGATTATCAAAATTATCTTCTTAAAAACTGTGTTAGATTTATATTCATAAGTACTAGCTAGCTGCTTCCCCCGACTTCGTCTGCGTGGCGAGTTCGGAATACCACGTCTAGTATTTAACGGCAAATCAAAAAAACTTCCTTCAGTATAAAAAAAAACCCAATCCTAATCAAAAATCCTGATCGCACAGCAAAATAGTTGCCTCAAAGTATTGCAAACACCAGTATAACTTAGAATAAAACGTCTTTCGCTCTAAACAGTATTGAAAGAATTTTTCCCAAGCTCCTTATTTTCCAGAAACCATCCATCATCAGGTCAGCAACATAACATGATGACTACTAGATGCAAATACTTGAATATTTTACGGAAAAAACTTGGTACGACATTGGACGTGCCTATGAAATTTAAGGGTTTCCCTCGATTTACCTAGGATTCCATCATCTGATCAGCACATGGTGACAAAGGGACCACCTCGGGAGTGTACTCTTTCGATTACAAAAAGAATTTTGAAAATCGGCCCACAAATGGCGGAGTAATCGGTGAACATACATAAAAAAAAGAAAATAGATACAGTAGAACATAGAGCATCCTGCTTTTTGTCGTAGTAGGTTATAAAGTAAGTTTTGGTGAATAGAGTAGAAAACTACCAAGCTATTTTGTCAAAAGTTATTTATGCTTTGAATGCATACTGAAATCCCAAATTGTGTCAGCGGTTTAGGGGTAAAGCAAAATTGACAGAGTTACTTTCACATTTATAATATTCAAATAGGGATTTAAATTCAGATAGTAAAATAAAACTGCAACAAATGTTTTGTCAAATACCTCAAACCTACAAAAAAAAAACTGATTGTATGCGTTAACCAATTCATACTCTTCAATTTGCTCAATGAACGTGTGCGTGCGAAATGCAATGTTGTTTTCAATTACGGAAGTCTGTTTCACACGAATCGTGAAATCTTTGATATTCTACTGTTATTTGTTTAAGAAACTAACGTTTTAACTGGTATTCACGTACACACGTGCTATCGAAAGTTACAAAAATTAAAATCTAAAAAATATTTATTTCACATAGACCTATTACAGCCTAAAAAAAATTTAGAGGATTACTATTTAATCTTGAATCTGCATATATCGCAAGATGCCTGTAACCACCAGTAGAAGAGAGAGAAAAAAAGTTGACTCTACAACTGTTCGGAAAATGGGAGAGCATTCTCGAGAAGAATAGACAAGAAATTCGGAAGGCCTACGTTATTGTCTCCCCTTACAAAATTGATTTTCACATGCATTGTGTTTGAAAAAATATACAAATGGTATGCTTAGTTCCACTTTAAATGTTATAATCGCTTATTAGTTGAGTTTTCGAATCAAATAGCTTTTTACTAAAACTTACATCGCTGCTCCGTGGAACAACCACTTGGTTCAACGGGTTGTACCACGAGGCAGCGATGAAAACTTTTACGGGTTTAAACCGCGTTTGGTACCTTATTTGGGTTTTACCGTAGTTAACTTTTACCGTAGTAAAAGTTTTAGTAATTTAAGATGCAACGCGAAAGTTTAAAACTGCCAAGCTTTTTATCTTGATGTATTTTTATTTCATCCTTTTTTATATGTGATTAAAAATCATTTGACGAATGTATTACCCCTTCAGAATTGCGGCACCTATTATAATAACTAGTGTTATTGATCGTTAAATTTTTTGGTGTTCATAATTATCATTATCATTATGTTGTCCTCTCTGCGTTTCGAATACTGTTAGCGATCATAGAAAAAAATCTGTGTAAAATCTACAAGGAAAAATTGCACCCTTATCAAGAAGTATATTTTGGACATGTCTCATTTTATCATTTAGGTAGTCATTAATTGCCCAGTGGTTCGCCGCCTCCGTGTTTGAAACCACCGAGTGGTGATCGGGAGGTCCGGGGTTCGATTCCCGATGGGGGAAGAAGATTTTTTGCTTGATTTAGTTGGTGGCAGGGCTTTTGAGCTCGCCTGGCTAGCTACCACCGTCTTATCTAAGTTTGTCGTCATAATAAAAATATTAATAGCATTGATGTGGCCCGACAATTGGAGGTGAGATAGCCAGTTCCTCAGTTGTTGAGGGGTCCAGGTAAAGCTCGCTCCCGCCTTGGGCCTTATCGTCACTTACCATCAGGTGAGATGAAGGCCAAGAGCTTCCCTGTCGTATGTAAAAAAATATTAGTGCGAATACAAACCTGCATAGTAGGTATCCCGGTAAAGTCAAAGTCAGTCAATCCAAAAAGTCGTTAAGTCACTGTTATTTCGTCACTGTCATTCGGTCACGGTCACAACGTCACTGGTCACATAATACGAATCAGTCTTGGGTGAATTTGGTATGACTAGAATTAGATAGGTACCGCGCGACGCGCGCGGCGACTGTCGCGCGCCGACTGCCGCGGGGGAGGCGGCGCCGGCGCTCAAATACTGCCACTTCTTCTGCCGTGGCGCAACTGTTGTAATGCTGGTTGGTAATGTTGACAAACTGACGCCGCTAAGGCCGGCTGCGATTTGGTTCGGTACATAGCGATTTCCCAAACCATTGGCTCCCAAAGATCCCATGAGTGATGGTGCCGAGATGTTTTATTTCATTAATGGTGTCAGGCGTAATTTTTCGGAAGACCATTACCTACTAATTGTTAATGAGCAGGTATATAGAAAAACTTCCGTGAAAAATAACAATAACTGATACTAACTACGCAGGCACCGCCACAGGTGCACCGCCCGCCCTTCCTCAGTCGTATGCGACAGAGGAATATTACTAACTACTGGGCTCGGCATACGTTGTCCTGCCTGATTACAGCGTCACCTACTGGGTTCAATTGTACTTTTAAACCTTCCCTGGATCTATTCCAACACACACCGAAAATTTCGTAAGAATCGGTCTCCGTTTTTGAGTTTTAGCGTGACTAACACACAGCGATTCATCTACACTATTATAAAATCTGTCAAAAATGTTTGTACAGAGCAGTAGGTACATATGTACTAGCTAAATAGTTAGCTAACATTATCAGAGTAGAGGCGAATGGATTACATGGATTTATTACAGAAATAGGTATTGATCAAATAAACAACAACAATGAAAGTACCAATCTTTAGTTATTGATAAGTATCAACTTTCTGTGACTTTAGGACTTTAGTGTAGTGCTTGTCAAGATATAAGTTATAGATTAAAAGTTTAATGTATTTTGTATTTTGGTCAACATTAATAGTTAAAATCAGTCATTAGTTCACCCACTGCACCCTTTGTATAGAATACATTCTTACGTGATTGGGAATTGAGCAAATTCATTTGAAACTTAATGTTCTTAGTGATAAAGAATTGCATTATTTGCTTATTTCAAAATATCTATTAATATTAAATAAATACAAAAAAATCTAATGACATGATATTAAAAAACCTATAATAGTATTACTCTGAGTATAACTCCCTTTTTTACATTTAATAAAATAAATAATTGCAGAATTTGTGGAATAAACGAATTTGTTCTTCTCACAAAGAGGCTGGTGTTAAGTTTGTAATGGTAAATTATTGAAATTCACAATTAGCAAAAGTTTTTCGGATCTTCAGGTCCGTGTTTACAACAAGACAACAATTTAAATGAAATTGAAAGTCAAAGACGATTAAGTCGCTCAACTGGTTACGATCAATGTTACGCATTAATTTATTAATTATATGACCCAGCTGACCGCCCGTCATATAATAGCAGCATCGTTGACTTCCGTTGCGGATTGCACATCATCGCTAATCATGTCATTGATTTGTACATCATTATTAATAATGCGTATCATTTGAAATATACATTATTTCAACTTTATTACAGAAGTTCAAGAGTTAGTATGTGGAACAGCTGAGTTTCTCACATATTCGATTTTAGAGTTTCTCTCATAATGAAAATTGATTTTAGAGTTTCTCTCATAATGAAAAGCTCTACTTTCCTGATTTCGAATAATTTCGATTTAATGCACCGTCCCAAATATAAAATAAGAAGTTTTAAAATACATATTATGATATTTTATTTAAACAATCTTAAATACAGCACGATTAATAATATTTCACGCTATAGAAAAAATCCAAAGATATTTTATATTAAATATTTTAAAACAGGTTGAATCAAAAAATACAATAATAATATATGACATAAAAGTTTCACCCATAGGCGTGCATTTTTACTGTCTAGAAAATTGCAAAAATACACTTTTATTTTGTACTCAGTTTTCCAAAAATCGATTAAAATGCGTAAAAAGTAGGTAAACGTTTTAGTTCGGTCACAGCAGAGAATGCAATCCGGATTGATCGAAATTCGTAAACATCAGAAAAATCCGGATTTTGGAACATTTAAAAAAAACGGATTTTGATATTGAAATTCGGTTTATAAGGATTTTAATCCCCATTCGTTAGTCTTGCTAAAACTCTAAAACGGCTTCATTGATTTAAATATACTTTTGTCTTTTTCCGCCCTAATACAGATGTGGTTTCAATAGATAAATAAAATGGAAAATCCTAAAGAAAAGCTTAAAAAATAGTATAAATAAATAATGGTAATTTTGTATAGAAAAGATAATAGGATGGTACATTTTATTTAGATCTGTCATCTGTCATAGTGATATGAAGTTCATCGGCTAAGTACACTCGAGTACAAAAAGATCAATACGGTCAAATAAAAAAAATATATTTATTAAAAACTCTACCTGTTAAGTCAATAAAGTCTGTCCATCAATGTATACATATTTTTGTAACTTTGACCGAATCGATCATTTTGTACTCAAGTGTGCCCTAATAAAATCTTTTTTCTAGATCAAATACCTGGATACAATCTTGAAATATGAAAGAAATAACGACAATCTTACGAAATTTCTATCTCAAAATCGTATCTTCTGTACTTTCAGAGATTCATGAAAGAAAGAAAGAAAGAATTCGATGCGTACGTTTTTCTGTGTGTTTATATATGGTTCGCGATTGCTCCGCCAATTGTGAACTGATTTTCAAAATTCTTTTTGTATTCGATAGAGCATACTTCTGCGGTGGTCCCATTGTCACCAAAGTCAGGGTCTGATGATGGGATCCCAGGCAAATTGAGGGAAATCCTTAAATTTTAAAGGTACGTCCAACTCTTTAATTTCATAGGTATGTTCAACGTGTTTCATGTTTGTTCCGAAGCTATTTAGGTATTTGTGTCTGGTAGTCATGAACCGAGCTGATGGTGGAAGGATCCTTAACTAAAAAATCCTTAACTAAACTAACAAAACCTTCCGAGTTTCTTGCCTGTTCTTCTCGAGAAGGCTCTCCCAACTTCCGAACAGGTGTAGAGTCAACTTTTTTTTCAATTTACTTTTACTTGTATTTGCATACATCTTAATAATGGTTGGGGTGTGTGTACATACAAGGATTAAATAATTCGTTAATTAGATTCTTGTTTGAAGATTTTTAATGTTTTGTTTGACGTCAATAAGTGCCTGTAAAGGTCTATATTGAATAAAGATTTTTGAGTTTGAGTTTGATTAGGAGTAAGAGGTTAGTTTTTAAATACAATAGGCACGTATTGACCCTTTGTCGTATTCCTTCAAGATACTTCGGTGAGGTGGTATAAGATTGACTTAAAAAAATACAAAATTAAAATCGACTTCAAAAAAATTTAAAAGTTAAAATAATATAAGAATACGGATAACATTACATTTCTATATTGAAATCTGTGCCAAATGATGATCTAGAAAGTCTTCAATATAGAAATGTAATGCAATCTATATTCTTATATTATTTTTAACTTTTAAGTCTTAGAATAATAAAGTTTTAAGTGTATTTAAAGTACCGAATTTAAATATACCTAAAATAAAAAACAAAATTTTTGCAATTTTTTTTTAAGTTGTCATTATTGCTTGTCCATTTGGATGACATTCTTATCAAAAATGTCGTTCCACAGAACAATGAGCATACAATGAACACGCTTGCCTTCCGATCAACGGGCTACCAACAAGTGGACACTGCAAAAAATAAATCAACCACTTGTTGCCAGAGGGGTACGTTTCTTCCACTTCGCAAGACCGTGAATTGCGTAGAAGTTAATGGACTATGAACTCCAGCGTCATTTGACAAGCATCTTGAACAACTAGTTTAGATATGTTGAAATTTCATTGCTATTTTCTCGTTTTTTGACGATGCATTTCAACAAGACGAGAGCAAGCTATAAGTAATTAAACATCATGATGACCCAAGTTGAATTTGACTTTCTTATGAAATACCTAACAGGTGACTGAAAGTAGACATAGTGTGTTTCTTGCTGACATTTAATAAAATTTTTCAAATTAATTCTTCTCTTAGTACTTTTAATTATTCTGTGATGAAACCCTTTATCTGTAGGTCCATGCTTTATCCTTTATATCTATACAATAAATAAAGGAATCCTCGAAATATGTGTACGTGCATAACTCAAATCAAAAATCTTATTCAAAATCTTATTATTCACTAGCTGTGCCCGCGAACTACATTTCGCCATCAAAATACTTAACACAGTGTTTAGTTTTTTCCTCCATTTTATTCCATAATGATTTTATTCTGCCTTTCTTGAGCATCGGCCATTTCGAAATTAGGACAATTTTCGTAGGTTCGTAATATTTTCTAACAGTCTACAAAATTAAATACATTACATATTACTATAAACACTAAGTATAATTATTGTTTTAGAGACATTATTGATATTAATAAATTCTTCTTCAGTAGAAAGAACTACACAGTTGCAAGAATAATCTTTATCGTATTCATGTTTCGAATTAAAATAAACAATTGTTAATAAATTAGAACTGTATACGAATAAAGTTTAGATTTTATAATGGGTGTTGGTAACACCAACAAAATATATTTTTTGGATATGACAACTTGGCCAATTTTGACTTGGCGTACAGTAAGCTCCTTGTCAAGCTATCTTATCTTATCTTTTCTTAATACAGGGGTGGCTCAGCATGAGAGTCTTCGCACTTCGACCCATCGTGGATCTTTTGTGCTTCCCCGTGTTTAGTCCTTAACGCCCTCACCACCTTCGGTCCAGTCAATAGTGCTCATGAGCCTGACGATGTCCTTCGGTGGCATGGCCCTGTAGTCATCCGGTTTTGGGTATCCCATTCCCATCAGCTTTAGTCTCCTGCAGGCAAGAGCATCGCAATGGCACAGGAGGTGCACCATGCTCTCCTCTTCTTCCTTGCAGGCCCTACAAATTATGGAACTGGTATGTCCCATCCGGGTAAGCATGATCCTAGTACCAAAATGGCCGGTTAATGCACCTGCCATCAGACGGGTCTGGGATCTGCTTGAGCTCAGTGTAAATTTGAGCCAGTTATCCATGCCCATAAAGAGCTTGGCGTGTGTCATTCCTTTATGCTTGGCCCATTCTTCCTGGTGCCTCCTTTGTGATTGAGCTCTTAGGCCTGCCCCGACTGTTTTTAGGGTGATTCCGACAAATGGTTCCGGTCCCACCATTTGTGTTTCCGAACCCTTCCTTGCCAGGTAGTCAGCCTTTTCGTTTCCAGTGAAACCTTTATGGCCTGGTAGACTAGGCGAACCGTGTTTGCTTTACTTAATTTATTTAGTACTTCGTTCGCATTCATCACTAGTTTGGATTCCACCTTATATGCCAAGAGCGCTTTAAGTGTTGCTTGATTATCACTGAGAATGTAGATGTTCAGGCCTTTACGACCTCTGTCTAGATTCTCTTGTGCACAGGTTAGGATAGCGTATGTTTCGGCTTGAAACACAGTTGCTAGCTTGCCCATGCTGACCGATATCTCCGTTTTGTTGCAGTATATGCCTGCTCCTGTACCGGATTTCATTTTTGATCCATCCGTGTACCTTATCATGCTGTTCCCCTGAGGGGGTGCCAGCCCCTTATCCCACTCTTCCCTTGTTGGAATAGAAACCTCGAAGAGTCTCCTAAATACGAATTTAGGTATCATTCTATCGCTGGTCATGCCCAGCAATGGAATCTCTTCTTTAGGTTTTAGTCCAGTGTGTCTCGTACGTGGCCAGTTCGCGTTCCACAGGCCCATGGTGTTGAGCCTGTATAGTGCTCTCATGGCCTCTCTGTATATGGCAATATGCAGTGGTTCGAGATTGAGAAATCTCTCTAGGGCCGCCGTAGGGGTAGATTTGAAAGCTCCAGTAACAGCCATGCAGGCCAGTCTTTGGAATCTTCCTAGGAGTCCCTTGCATGTGACCAGTTCAGTTCTGGGCCACCAAACTATACTTTCGTAGGTGACAATCGGCAGTATCATTATTGTATAAATCCAATAGAGGATCTTGGGCTTGAGGCCCCAGGTTTTACCAAAGGTAGAGCGACACATGTTGAAGGCCCTTGTGGCCTTCTCAATAGTGAGCCCTACATGTTTTTTCCACGTGAGTTCTTTATCTAGGGTGACTCCTAGATATTTGACCTCAGTGGACCATGGTATTTCCGTACCGTACAATTTGAGTATTCTCATGCTGTTGAGCTTCCTCTTGTTTGTGAATGGTATAATCACAGTTTTCTTCGGATTGATGCTAAGGGAAGTCTCCCTGCACCAGCGCTCAACCTGTTGTAGCGCCTTCTGCATCAGGTTGGCTACCACGCTCGGCACCTTGCCATTAATCAAAATGACTATGTCATCAGCGTATCCCACTGTTTTCAGTGGTCCTTTGTTCAGCTTTTCGATCAATGGGTTTATCACTAGGCACCAAAGTATGGGAGAGAGGACTCCTCCCTGCGGACATCCCTTGGTTGTTGTGACGCTCATTGAATCGCCTAGTATGTTTGCAGTTATCACTCTGCTCTTTAGCATGCAATTTATCCATCTTATTATGGTGTCATTGATGCCATGTTTTCTTGCCGCTCTGCTAATAGAGTCAAATGTAGTCTTGTCAAAGGCACCCTCCACATCAAGGAAGGCACCTAGGCAAATCTCCCTTGACTCCAGTGCCGTTTCAATCCTGCTGACTACATAGTGTAGAGCAGTCTCAGTTGATTTGCCTGCTTGATAGGCACATTGCATCCCTTGTAAGGGCCGTTTCTTGAGTGGACCGTCCCTGATGTACCTGTCGATAAGCTTCTCTATCGACTTTAACAAGAACGATGAGAGACTTATCGGCCTGAATGCCTTTGCCTGTTCATAGTCAGCTTTTCCCGGCTTGGGTATAAAGCTTACATTTATGTGTGTTCACATTTTTGGTATGTAACCAAATGCTATGCAGGCTCTGAAGAGTCTACATAGAATGGGGACCAGTATTGATTCACCTTGTTGTAGTAACACAGGATATATCCCGTCATGGCCCGGAGATTTATATGGCTGAAAGCTATTAATTGCCCATCGAACTTTTTCTTCTGTTACTACCTTTTTAGCTGACGTCCAATTCTCCTTCGTGGTAGGGGTCGTTTGACTTTCCCTTGGAGTTTGTTCGTCTGCATTAGGGTTACCGTTGAACCCGGGAAATGTGTGTCAAACATAATGGCCAGTGCCTCACTCCCGGTTTCCGTTAGTCTACCATTAGCATCTCTCACTGCTGTGAGTGGGTATGCTTTAGTTTTAGACATGGCTTTGCTAAGACGCATGCCTTCTGGCATTGTTTCTATTGACTTACAAAAGTTACGCCATGACCTGCGCTTAGCCTTCCTTACTTCATTGTTATATTCCGTAAGCTTCCTAGCATACTCCGAGTAGTCGTTTCTACGTTTAGCCTCGTTGAATGCCTTCCTTGTTTCCCTCCTAAGCTTAGTCAGTTCCTGTGTCCACCACTGAACTTTCCTAACCTTTGTCTCTCTTTCCGGGCAGTTATTTGTCCAGGCGTGCAAGAGACCTTTGTTAATACGGTTAGCTTCCTTATCCAGCTCAGGAATTGAGTTAAGCCGTACAGTAGTGATCCCTAATTCTGATTCAAGATCCCTCCTATAAGAATCCCAATTGGTATTCCTCGGATTTCTCCTACGTACAGTACCTAGTTCTATGTTAGTCTTGTACCTGAAGCATATGTAATTATGATCAGAAAGTGATATATATATATATATATTGTCAAGCTATACTGTTTGACCTTTGAACCGTTCTTATGTCGCTCGTAATACTGACGGTTTTCGTAGAGTTAATGTATAGCATGAATGGGGGGGTTACTGTACAAATACGTTTTCCGTATTCGATATCCGATCACGGAATACAGACACGGAGTTTCGTGAACGTAGCGCAGACGTTCGTTTCTTCTCATTCGGGATTTATACCATTCTACCTAAACATACGTACAGAACGTGTTCCGTTCGTAATAAAAACGAACGTGTGCGGCAGTCAATGAGTATTTTGTATAGATTTGATGCATTCGGATGCCCGCATTCAGAAAACGAATGCGAAAAAACGTATTTATGCGGTTAGCCTTAAAATGTATTGAGACTTCCGTTTTTGTAACGTGTACTGTGCGATATAGTGTTGCTGGCATAGTTCGGTTAGCAAACTCGCCGTGATGACTAACATCCAACACACAAACTTGGAGTTATCGTTAGTTAGTTCACGATCGTTGCATTATCACGGTCTCGAAGGACACTAAACACAGGTAACATCTAACATCGAACATCCAATAGGCCCCGAAGCGATTCTCAAACTTTTTTGGTGACGGAACCCTTTTGGAAAGTGAAATACTTGACGGAACCCTAAAATAAAACAATAGTTTTTAAAAGTGTATTCTTTATTAATAAGCATAATAAAAGTACGACCAGAGAGGGTGTTTTGATTTTTCTAAATTATTGCGGAACCCTTATAGGGGTATTGTGGAGCCCTAGGGTTCCGCGGAACACACTTAGAGCATGGCTGCTCTAGGTACCCTTCAGGGCCTACTTTCATTAAATACCCCTATTGCTGGGTTTGAAAAGCAACTGTTATCCGTCTTTTTTGAGCGGCGGCCATGTTGAATTTACATCAATGTTGCTACGTTCATAGTGCTCTACTGATCAAGACCTTTCATTTGATACCCATATTGCTGGGCTTAGAAACGAACTTTTATCAGTTTTTTTTGAACAGCGGCCATATTGAATTTTGTGTTATTTTCCTAGGTTCATAGTGCTCTACTCTTCAAGGCCTTTCATTTGATACCTATATTGCTAGGTTTGGAAACGAACTTTTATCCACCTTTTTTGAGCGGTGGCCATGTCGAATTTACGTCAATATTGTTAGGTCCATAGTGCTCTACTCTTGAAGACCTTTCATTTGATACCTATATTGCTAGATTAGAAAACGAACTTTTATCCACCTTTATTGAGCGGCGGCCATGTTGAATTTATTTATGTGTTGCTAGGTTCATAGTGCTCTACTCATCAAGGCCTTTCATTTGATACCCATATTGCTGAGTTTGGAAACGAACTATTATCTATTTTTTGAGCGGCGGCCATGTTGAATTTATAGCAATTTTCCTAAGTTCATAATGCTCTACTCTTTTAGGCTTTTCATTTGATACCCATATTGCTAGGTTCGAAAACGAACTTTTATTCTTCTTTTTAGAGCGGCGGCTATGTTGAATTTATGTCAATGTTGCTAGGTTCATAGTGCTCTACTCATCAGGGCCTTTCATTTGATACCCATATTGCTGGGTTTGAAAACGAACTTTTATCCTTTTTTTTTGAGCGGCGGCCATGTTGAATTTAGGTCGATTTTCCTAGGTACCTAATGCTCTACTCTTCAAGGCCTTTCATTTGATACCCATATTGCTAGGCTTGAAAACTAACTTTTATCCACCTTTTTTGAGCGGCGGCCATGTTAAATTTATGTCAATGTTGCTAGGTTCATAGTGCTCTACTCTTCAAGGCCTTTCATTTGATACCCATATTGCTAGGTTTGGAAACTAACTTTATTCCACCTTTTTTGAGCGGCGGCCATGTTGAATTTATGTCAATGTTGCTAGGTTCATAGTGCTCTACTCATCAATGCCTTTCATTTGATACCCATATTGCTAGGCTTGGAAACTAACTTTTATCCACCTTTTTTGAGCGGCGGCCATGTTAAATTTATGTCAATGTTGCTAGGTTCATAGTGCTCTACTCTTCAAGGCCTTTCATTTGATACCCATATTGCTAGGTTTGGAAACTAACTTTATTCCACCTTTTTTGAGCGGCGGCCATGTTGAATTTATGTCAATGTTGCTAGGTTGAAGAACATTGCAGTCAGATATTTTTTTAAATTATCAATATTAATCTATTACTTTTAATAGTTTTAAATGGATGAAAGAGTTTGATTCCTTAGTCCTAATGTAAAAACATATAACACCTTTCAAAATACCTTGGAAAGAGTACTTCATTTTTCAGCATTTCAAATATTTCAAAAATTGTACCGATTTTGTGAAAATTAGTCAAGAATTAAACCAATCTACAAATTTTATGGTCACTCGAAAAGTATTATCATATTATACATTGGTTGTATGGCTTGATCTTTTTGCCTTACCACCACAGTACGACATAAGAAAATGACAATTTGGTTGGCGAAATCCAGTTGGGCACAGCCATTAACAGAAAATATTAAATTTTATTTGTACTATGTGAAACAATTCATTCCTGCCTTTCAATTTTCGAAATCCAATTACCTAAGAGCAGGCTGTATGGCGTAGTTCCATTGCCTTTCCTTCGTGGAAGAAAATACCTTCTTTCTGTACTATGTGACAGACTTGTCAAAATAATTTCACGTGCGCCATGTTGTTTTTCTACCTAAAGCCAATTCGAAAATTTTATATGGTATTTTTTCACTAAAAATAAAAAGTGAATTTAAACAAACGAAATTATGCCTAAATGTTCTTCTGGAAAATTCTAAGCATTGTGGTGTAAGCCATATCAAATTCTGTCCAGTAGTTTCGGAGATCTTTCCGGACAAACAGACAAACAAACAAACAAACAAACAACCAAACCAACAAACAAACAATTTTTTAAAAACTATTCTATCGTGTTCTGCTAATGATTTTAAGGCGACCTGTGTATTTTTTTTCTTAATATTTCGCAATTACAGATTTTTGTACCCCTACGATTTTATTATATACTAGCTGTGCCCGCGAACTACGTTTCGCCATCAAAATACTTAACACAGTGTTTAGTTTTTTCCTCCATTTTATTCCATAATGATTCAACTTTATTCTGCCTTTCTTGAGCATCGGCCATTTCGAAATTAGGACAATTTTCGTAGGTTCGTAATGTTTTTTTTCTAACAGTCCACAAAATTAAATACATTACATATTACTATAAACACTAAATATTATTATTGTTTTAGAGACATTATTGATATTAATAAATTCTTCTTCAGTAGAAAGAACTACACAGTTGCAAGAATAATCTTTATCGTATTCATGTTTCGAATTAAAATAAACAATTGTTAATAAATTAGAACTGTATACGAATAAAGTTTAGATTTTATAATGGGTGTTGGTAACACCAACAAAATATATTTTTTGGATATGACAACTTGGCCAATTTTGACTGGTCGTACAGTAAGCTCCTTGTCAAGCTATACTGTTTGACCTTTGAACCGTTCGTATGTCGCTCGTAATACTGGCGGTTTTCGTAGAGTTAATGTATAGCATGAATGGGGGGGGGGGGGGGGGGGGTTACTGTACAAATACGTTTTCCGTATTCGATATCCGATCACGGAATACAGACACGGAGTTTCGTGAACGTAGCGCAGACGTTCGTTTCTTCTCATTCGGGATTTTTACCATTCTACCTAAACGTACGTACAGAACGTGTTCCGTTCGTAATAAAAACGAACGTGTGCATTCGGATGCCCGCATTCAGAAAACAAATGCGAAAAAACGTATTTATGCGGTTAGCCTTAAAATGTATTGAGACTTCCGTTTTTGTAGCGTGTACTGTGCGATATAGTGTTGCTGGCATAGTAGTTCGGTTAGCAAACTCGCCGTGATGACTAACATCCAACACACAAACTTGCAGTTATCGTTAGTTAGTTCACGATCGTTGCATTATCACGGTCTCGAAGGACACTAAACTCAGGTAACATCTAGCATCGAACATCCAATAGGCCCCGAAGCGGTTCTCAAACTTTTTACAATACAATACAAATACTTGACGGAACCCTAAAATAAAACAATAGTTTTTAAAAGTGTATTCTTTATTAATAAGCATAATAAAAGTACGACCAGAGAGGGTGTTTTGATTTTTTTAAATTATTGCGGAACCCTCATAGGGGTATTGTGGAGCCCTAGGGTTCCGCGGAACACACTTAGAGCATGGCTGCTCTAGGTACCCTTCAGGGCCTACTTTCATTTAATACCCCTATTGCTGGGTTTGAAAAGCAACTGTTATCCGTCTTTTTTGAGCGGCGGCCATGTTGAATGTACGTCAATGTTGCTACGTTCATAGTGCTCTACTGATCAAGGCCTTTCATTTGATACCCATATTGCTGGGCTTAGAAACGAACTTTTATCAGTTTTTTTTTTGAGCAGCGGCCATATTGAATGTTGTGCTATTTTCCTAGGTTCATAGTGCTCTACTCTTCAAGGCCTTTCATTTGATACCTATATTGCTAGGTTTGGAAACGAACTTTTATCCACCTTTTTTGAGCGGTGGCCATGTCGAAATTACGTCAATATTGCTAGGTCCATAGTGCTCTACTCTTGAAGACCTTTCATTTGATACCTATATTGCTAGATTAGAAAACGAACTTTTATCCACCTTTATTGAGCGGCGGCCATGTCGAAATTACGTCAATATTGCTAGGTCCATAGTGCTCTACTCTTGAAGACCTTTCATTTGATACCTATATTGCTAGATTAGAAAACGAATTTTTATCCACCTTTATTGAGCGGCGGCCATGTTGAATTTATTTATGTGTTGCTAGGTTCATAGTGCTCTACTCATCAAGGCCTTTCATTTGGTATCCATAGTGCTAGGTTTGGAAACTAACTTTTATCCACCTTTTTTGAGTGGCGGCCATGTTGAATTTATGTAAATGTTGCTAGGTTCATAGTGCTCTACTTATCAAGGCCTTTCATTTGAGATCCATATTGCTGGGTTTGGAAACGAACTATTATCCATTTTTTGAGCGGCGGCCATGTTGAATTTATAGCAATTTTCCTAAGTTCATAATGCTCTACTGTTTTAGGCTTTTCATTTGATACCCATATTGCTAGGTTTGGAAACGAACTTTTATCCTTTTTTTTTGAGCGGCGGCCATGTTGAATTTAGGTCGATTTTGCTAGGTTCCTAATGCTCTACTCTTCAAGGCCATTCATTTGATACCCATATTGCTAGGTTTGGAAACGAACTTTTATCTATCTTTTTTGAGCCGCGGCCATTTTGAATTTATTTCAATGTTGCTAGGTTCATAGTGCTCTACTTATCAAAGCCTTTTATTTGATACCCATATTGCTGGGTTTGAAATCGAACTTTTATCCATTTTTTGAGCGGCGGCCATGTTTAATTTAGGGCAATTTTCCTTAGTTCATAATGCTCTACTCTTTTAGGCCTTTCAGTTGATACCCATATTGCTAGGTTTGGAAACGAACTATTATTCTTCTTTTTAGAGCGGCGGCTATGTTGAATTTATGTCAATGTTGCTAGGTTCATAGTGCTCTACTCATCAGGGCCTTTCATTTGATACCCATATTGCTGGGTTTGAAAACGAACTTTTATCCTTTTTTTTTGAGCGGCGGCCATGTTGAATTTAGGTCGATTTTCCTAGGTACCTAATGCTCTACTCTTCAAGGCCTTTCATTTGATACCCATATTGCTAGGCTTGGAAACTAACTTTTATCCACCTTTTTTGAGCGGCGGCCATGTTAAATTTATGTCAATGTTGCTAGGTTCATAGTGCTCTACTCTTCAAGGCCTTTCATTTGATACCCATATTGCTAGGTTTGGAAACTAACTTTTATCCACCTTTTTTGAGCGGCGGCCATGTTGAATTTACGTCAATATTGCTAGGTTCATAGTGCTCTACTCATCAATGCCTTTCATTTGATACCCATATTGCTGGGTTTGGAAACGAACTTTTATCCGTTTTATTTGAGCGGCGGCCATGTTGAATTTAGGGCGATTTTCCTATGTTCATAGTGCTCTACTCATCAAGGCCTTTCATTTGATATGCATATCGCTGGGTTTGGAAACGAACTTTATCGGCAGTCATGTCAAATTAAGTCAACGTGGCTAGGTTCAATGTGTTCTACTCTTTAGGTTCTTCGTTCGATATCCATGTTCCTTGGGTGGATCCAAAAAAATGTGATCCGTCATTTTAGACATTAGGATCAAGAGTCCCGTCCCGTCCCTCTACGCGTAACCCAGAACATTGCAGTCAGATATTTTTTTTAATTATCAATATTAATCTATTACTTTTAATAGTTTTAAATGGATGAAAGAGTTTGATTCCTTAGTCCTAATGTAAAAACATATAACACCTTTCAAAATACCTTGAAAAGAGTATCTTCATTTTTCAACATTTTAAATATTTCAAAAATTGTACCGATTTTGTGAAAATTACTCAAGAATTAAACCAATCTACAAATGTTATGGTCACTCGATAAGTATTATCATAAAAAATGCTTTATACATTGGTTGTATGGCTCGATCTTTTTGCCTTACCACCACGGTACGACATAAGAAAAAGACAATTTTGTTGGCGAAATCCAGTTGGGTACAACCATTAACAGAAAATATTAAATTTTATTTGTACATACTATGTGAAACACTTCATTCCTGCCTTTCAATTTTCGAAATCCAATTACTTAAGATCAGGCTGTATGGCGTAGTTCCATTGCCTTTCCTTCGTGGAAGAAAATACCTTCTCTCTGTAGGTACTAAGTGACAGACTTGTCAAAATAATTTCACGTGCGCCATGTTGTTTTTCTACCTAAAGCCAATTCGAAAATTTTATATGGTATTTTTTCACTAAAAATAAAAAGTGAATTTAAACAAACGAAATAATGCCTAAATGTTCTTCCGGAAAATTCTAAGCATTGTGGTATAAGCCATATCAAATTCTGTCCAGTAGTTTCGGAGATCTTTCCGGACAAACAGACAAACAAACAAACAAACAAACAAACAAACAAACAAACAAACCAACAAACAAACAATTTTTTTTAAAACTATTCTTTCGTGTTCTGCTAATGATTTTAAGGCGACCTGTGTATTTTTTTTCTTAATATTTCGCAATTACAGATTTTTGTACCCCTACGATTTTATTATATATAGAGATATATAGAGATATAGAGATTATCATCAGTACAATTTTATTTATTTTTATTATAATAATTTAATACTAATTTATTTATATGGATGTAAATCTGAAATAAAAGCTTTCATTTCATTTCATAACTTCAAAACAAATGCACCAAATTGGTTAATTTTTATTTTGTTGTGTTCGTTATTGTCAGAACAAGGTTTGTATAAAAGAAAGTGTTTGAAAATTTATAAAAAAAATAAGTAAACAAAGGTAATGAGCTTAAAAATGTTCACATAGAAAGTGACGAACTTGACATTCGGGTTATTCCAAATCTATGATTTGTTATATTGTTGTATTGTCAAAAGGTCTTTATTATAAATACCCTTGGAGGCCTGGGTGGACAGTTAGTATGTTAAATACTTTTTCGCCAAGCTCCAAATAGTTAGCGCCAAATAAATACTTTTTCTTTCTTTCTTTCTTTCTTTAAATCACAGATCTGAATTGTCGTGAAGCTAAAATTAAATTGGGTTTGGCTTTGTTAACTTGGACTTTTAATGACTCGGAAAACATCGTTAAATGCATAATGTTAATGTTTTTTGGTTGCTAACTTACTTTTTTACCGACTTCGAAGAAGGAGGCGGTTCTATGTTTGACTGTATCTATTTTTTAAGTATATTCACCGATTACTCGCCTCAAGCGAAAGACGTTTTATTTTAAGTTATCCTGTGTGCCTTGGCTCAAAAACTAATACGCATGTATTAACTAAAAAAAATTAAAATAAAAATTCTTTATCAAAAAATAAAACCGTCTTCAGAAACACCAAAAAGTCATAAATAATATAAGAATACATACAACATCACAGTTTTATATTGAAGTCGGTGCCAAGAATGATCAACGGAGGATGCCCGATTTTGCCCCACTATCAAGGTTGATGACCAATAAAGCGGTATTTCTAATGAAATATATTTTATCAAAATATATTTTTTTGTAATATAAAACAGATTGAAGCTACAGTTTTCTTCGGCAAAAAATTATAGACTTACATACATTTCCTGTTACAAAATGGCAACTACATATTTATGCATTTTTTCGATGTAGCTACAATCACACCTTTTTCAATGTTATGCATTATTTCTTTCATTACATTTTAAAATGTTTATCCTACTAATATTATAAATGTGAAAGTATGGATGTTTGGATGTTTGTTACTCAATCATCTCATATGTGTTCAAACATTACTTTTACTTTTTTTTGTGTGTCATATGTGTTCAAACATTACTTTTACCTTTTTTTTTTGTTTTGTTTCATTTTATTCAAATGGCGTCCGAGGAAGATCAGCGTCGCGGTTAACGCCCGACATATGCTGAGCGGAGACCATTTTGGTAGATAGTGGTTAAAATTGTGCGTTTGTTTTGTGTGTATGTAATGTCTACCAAATAAACGAATTTTCTTTCTTTCTTTCTTTCAAAAACAGCTGAACGGATTTGGATGAAATTTGGCATGCATGTAGCCTTTAACATGGAAAAGAACATAGGCTACCTTTTATCCCGATTCCTTAAGGAGTTCCCGAGGGAAAATTGAAAATAGTTTACGAGCTAAGCCGCGGGCAGACAGCTTTGAAATTTGGTATACATGTAACCTATGCTATGAAAAAGGACATATACGAGTACTTTATATTCCTTAATGATCTCTCAAATAGTTCCCGTGGGAAGACAAAAATTGTTAACGAGCGAAGCTTTAGACCCAATTCTGAAGTCCACGCAGACGAAGTCGCGGGCAGAAGCTAGTTTCTAATAAATTATGAAATATATATCATTGTGCTTACATTTCATCATTTCAATTAAAAATCATTTTTTTTGTAATGACAAAAGGTTGACAGATCGCATAGAATATAAAACCCCGTTTTCCACCTAAGCAAGCAAGCTCTGACGATGGTCAAAAACCTTAGAGCATTTACCCTATAAATCGTTGCTTATCACTTTGCATTCTTTGCGATTTTTGTTACACATTTGATTCCTTATTGTTAATAATATTGGATATCAATAGGTAAGTATATTATTAGTATATTGTAACTGACTTTTAATGATCAAAAGTTCAGCATAACTAGTTTGACGTCTTGCAACTATACGAGTCGCTTAGGTTAGATTAGGAGCAATTTTTATGAATATCTACGAAACTGCAGCTTTAAATAAAAAAACAATACTAATAAATAAATACGAAAAACGTTTAAAATAAGCCTAAAGATGTTTCTGTTCATTGAAATTTGTAAGTGGGGCAAGTCTCCATACAAAAGTGGGAATCGTTAATCGGCTCTATATTTTGTTGAAAGCTTAAAATCATAAATGTTAATTCCTTTTCACTCACTCAGGGGGGCCTAGACAAAGTGACAATTCAAAAACGATAACGAAGTTCGACAAGAACAAAATGTATGGGATTGACATATGCCATAGCTATATAGCGCGGCGAATCGATCAACGTCTTCGATATGTAAGTTGGTAGACAAAATGATTCGCAACGAATCGATGAAGTAGCGAAATGTTTTTAGTAACTTCATACACTACTCAAAACAGCTCATTTTTCATTAAAATGAAATGAAAATATTAATCTTAATCATTTTATTTACCATTTCTTTTCCATTCTCAGTTTTGAGAACTTACGTATCCAATATGTTGTTTTCTCACAGAAAGAACAATTCGACACAGCGATCGCTAATCCTTACGTTGGCTAGGAATTTGTTTTCGTTATCTCAGAGACGATGACGACTCTAGTTATCGTTTCGCTAGGAAGCGATTACTACTTGTCTAAGCCCCTGAAGTGAAAATTAAGTGTCTAAAGTTAACCTGTTCTTAGATTACATAAGTCTCTGTCCGTTTGTATGTCTGTCTGTCAAGACCCGTGTCTCAATTCCGATATCAATAAACTGATTAAAACTTTAATTTGTCTAGTGTATACTGATACTCGGAAGGAAAAGTTTATTCTATCCAGTGTATTTTGATTACCCCAAGCCCCCCCCCCCCCCCACCTACGCCAATGGCTCGGGTCCACAGACTCTTTCAGCCAATTCCTCCTTGACCTAGGAGGTTCTTGCCCAGCAGCGGGACGCATTGGGGCTGATGTGACGTAAGCTGTAATTCAGCAACGTGCGACAAGGCGCAGTTTCGATGAAATCCAATGAAAAACTGATGGAGCGTTCAAGTGGTAAAATTATTTTCGGCGAAACAAGCCGATTGGGAAATGAGACTGGATCTTTTTGCTCTGCAGATATCGTGACGTCATCGTGTTTACAAAACGCAGTTAGTTGGTTTGGCATTTATTTTATCTGTTTTCCATTACTGCGCATTGTGTCTTTTTGTATAGTCGCCTGGAAGAGATCGCTATTGTGTAGCAAAAAGTGTATTTTTTGTAACGATAAAATGTTGTGTATGTATGTAACATAACATAAGATACTTCGAGCTGGCAACTGTGTTTCAAGCTGAAACATATGCTATCCTAGCCTGTGCACAGGAGAATCTAGACAAGGGTCGCAAAGGCCTAAACATCTACATTCTCAGTGACAGTCAAGCGACTCTCAAAGCACTCCTGTCATACAAAGTGGAATCCAAACTAGTGTTGAATGCCATTGAAGTACTGAACAAATTGGGTAAAACCAATACAGTACGTCTAGTTTGGATAGCAGGTCACAAGGGTTTCGCCGGAAATGAGAAGGCTGACTACCTGGCAAGTAAGGCATCGGAAACACAATTGGTAGGACCGGAACCATTTGTCGGGATCACTCCAAAAACAGTCAGTACAGGTCTAAGAACTCAACTGCAAATGAGGCACCAAAGAGAATGGGCCAATCAAAAAGGAATGAATCACGCTAAGCTCTTCATGGGTATGGATGATTGGCTCAAATTTACACTGAGCTCAAGCAGATCCCAGATTCGCCTACTGTTGGGTACTCTAACGGTACACTTCGGCACTAGGATCATGCTAACCAGGATGGGACACGCTAGTTCTAAAATCTGTAGGGCCTGCAAGGAGGGAGAAGAGAGCATGTAGCATCTGCTGTGCCACTGTGACGCCCTAGCTTGCAGGAGATTAAGGCTTACGGGAATTGGATACCCAAAACCGGAGGATTACAGAGCCATACCACCAAAGGACATTGTCGAGCTCATGGGCACGATAGACTGGACTGTAGGTGGCGATGGCTGTACGGACTAAAGCTTGGGGAAGCACAAAAGATCCATGGTGGGTCGAAGTGCGAAGGCTCAATTTGATTGGGCCGCCCCCACCCGAAGATAAGATAAGATACTTCGTTAACTAAATTTAGTAATTGAACAAAGCTTGATAATCCCTGATAAAACTACGTAAAACATTACAGCATCGCATATTTTATGAACGATGGCCAAGATGGTGTTCTAACATTCGAGTAAATTTTGTAAGATTTTTTTGGCATCAAATAAGCAATAATAATTCAAGTCTAAAAAAATTAAATTAGAAAATTATTATCTAATATTGTATGTCTGCAATCCCAAGTTAAAGAGAGAGAGAGACAGAGAGAGAGAGAAAAGAAGTTGACTCTACACCTGGAAATTGGAAGAGCCTACACGAGAATAGACATTTATAATGTACTAGCTTTCCGCTCGCGACTTCGCCCGCGTTATTTTTGTTTTCCCGTGGGAATTTTTTACCGCAGGAATTCATCAAAATCGGTTCAGTAGTTTCGAACTCAAATTTTGAAAAATGAGCTAACCGGATTAGGAAATTACGCAGAGATTGTAAAATTTGCATATGAAAAATTCTTCGATCTACGTATTTTTTGTCTTTGAGTAAAATGAAGAGGGTAGGAAAAAACGACTAAAAACTTTTTTATTTAGGGTGTCCCAGAAGCCGACGTTAAGCCAAAAGCAGGCAGTAGACTAACTCATATATGTTATCAGAAAAATATAAAAAAAATCTAAGTCACCTATTTAAAAAAAAATCTAACATTTAAAAAAAATCGATATAATTTACACCCTGTGACGGTTTTTTCACTCTTGTTGCTACAAATCTTGACTTTTCTAAACATTTTCTTTTGTTTTGTAATCCTGAATAATGTTTCTGTATACTCTAATCTAAAATTTAAAGCCAGCTGCTCCAAATTAGAAGAATATGCCATTTTTATCTAAATTAAATATTCAAAATTAATTTTTCGCATAGCTTTAACAAGCTGTACTGAAAAAAAATGTAATATGCGAGTCTGGCAAGTAACTGCAAAAGTTGGCGCATTCAATAAGGATTCCAAAATGGTATGATACTTGGTAGATAATTTCTACGATTGCAGACAATATTTTTTTTTCCAAAAACAGGCAGTATTGAACAAATTTTTCTTACGTACTTAAAATTTATTCTAATGTACCCATGGTTTGCTTTAAGGCTGTAACTTTAACATTCTAGTTTGAGTGAGACCGGGAGAGTCATTTTACGAAGTGTGAGAGAGACAGATAGTGACGCTAACGTGACAGAGACGGAGAGATTCGAAGTATGAGCGAGACAGATAGTGACGCTAACGTGACAGAGACGGCGAGTCTCACATCCACTTCGTAAAATGACTATTTTACGAAGTGGAAGTGAGACAGATAGTGACGCCAATTATTCGCTAACGCACAAACAAAACACATCAGTACGTTTCGCTCCTTCGCTTACTGCGCATCTTTTTGTATTCGTTCGTGTTGATTTCGTGCTTACCACTTTCTGCTTCGTTTATTGGACTTGATTGCTTGTGACTTGGATTCGGACTGTTTAGTTTCTCTACCGACGACCTTTGCTTTGCTCCGGACTACTTATCGTTGATTGTGTAATTGTGTAGTGCCACCATGTCTGCGTACACGACACAATATACACGACGAATACGCCAACATGCATTTAATTTATGGGGAATGTAGATGCAATGCCAACGCTGCAGCTAGACTTTATCGTGAGAGGTACCCAAATGCAGCTCGTTTTCCGGATCATCGAGTCTTTACAAATGTGCACCGATTACTCTTCTCAGAGGGCCGACTGCTGAACCAAGTACATAGTGAAAGAAGATTTCGTCCCCCTTACGAGGACGTTGTACTAGACATTGTCGAAGAAGATCGGAGTATTTCTGTACGTGGAATAGAGAGAAGCACAGGAGTACCCAAAAGTACAGCCCATCGGATTTTGCAAAGAAATCAGCTACACCCGTACCACGTACAGCGAGTACAAACTCTACTACCCCGGGACCATCGACCCCGTGTTGCTTTTTGTCAAACAATGCTACAAAAACACAGAGAAGATCCGCGATTCTTCGAAAAAAATTTGTGGTCAGATGAGTCGACATTTAAAAAAGATGGTTACATGAACCTACACAACTTACACGAGTGGCATATCGAAAATCCTCATTTGATGAGGCAAGATAGATCACAATATCGATTTAAAGTGAATATGTGGACCGGAATTTTAAATGGACAAATAATAGGTCCTTTGAGCTGCCAGACGCCTTGACTAGTGAAGTTTATTTACATTTTTTACAAAATGATTTACCAAATCTACTGGAAGATGTGCCACTTAACATTCTAAGAGATATGTGGTTTCAACAAGATGGTTGCCCAGCTCACTATGCCAGCTCAGTAAGAGAATATCTCGATGAGGAATACCCAGGCAGATGGATAGGACGATCTGGTACTATCTCGTGGCCAGCCCGTTCCCCAGATTTAAATCCATTAGATTTCTTTTACTGGGGAGCGGTGAAAGAAAAAGTTTACGCAAAGCCAATCGAAACTGTGACTGACCTACGGCAAAGAATAAAAGAAGCAAATGATTTTGTTAATAATGGAAGATTCGCCCGCTTGATAGCCCGATCTTTTTTAAGAAGATGTCGAGCCTGCATTAGAGCTGAAGGAAGACAGTTTGAACACCTGTTGTAAATCTTGACATTTAAATAAATTATGTTAAACAATTTTTGTGTATTTAATTTATTTCACTATCTGTCTCTCTCACATTTCGTAAAATGACTCTCCAGGTCTCACTCAAACTAGAATGTTAAAGTTACGGCCTTAAAGCAAACCATGGGTACATTAGAATAAATTTTAAGTACGTAAGAAAAATTTGTTCAATACTGCCTGTTTTTGGAAAAAAAAAATTGTCTGCAATCGTAGAAATTATCTACCAAGTATCATACCATTTTGGAATCCTTATTGAATGCGCCAACTTTTGCAGTTACTTGCCAGACTCGCATATTACATTTTTTTTCAGTACAGCTTGTTAAAGCTATGCGAAAAATTAATTTTGAATATTTAATGTAGATAAAAATGGCATATTCTTCTAATTTGGAGCAGCTGGCTTTAAATTTTAGATTAGAGTATACAGAAACATTATTCAGGATTACAAAACAAAAGAAAATGTTTAGAAAAGTCAAGAATTGTAGCAACAACAGTGAAAAAACCGTCACAGGGTGTAAATTTTATCCACTTTTTTTAATGCTAGATTTTTTTTTTAATAGGTGACTTAGATTTTTTTTTCTGATAACATATATGAGTTAGTCTATCACCTGCTTTCGGCTTGACGTCGGCTTCTGGGACACACTTATAAATCGCCAAACAAGTTTAAAAATCTACCACTGCGTTCAGAATGCAGTATCTACAGTGAAAAAGAAACAATGAAGTTACTCTTTTTGAAAAGTATGTGTACAATGTTACTTATAATTAAAATTATTCATAACTAAAGAACACATTAAAAAAAAAACTTTGTCAATAAATTCTTAAAATAATTCTACGTGGTGGATCTACGTCGAAAGAAGTGGAGTTGGCAACACTGCTATCCACAGAGATTGAGTAACAGTGAATGCGTGAAGTAAATTTGGTGCCTCGCACACAAAAGAAAGTCAATTATCATTAAATTCATTGGAGCTCGCGATAATTAGTCTCGTTTTGTCTTCCGAGGCTGTCACTTAAGCGTTCTGTAGGTGATGCGGCATAAATTAGCATCTTAATTATTGGTTTGCGTCTGCCTGATTAGTATAAATGACTGGTGTTATGTGTGCACCCGTTAATTATTTATCAACGTTCAGCTACTCAATCGTAAGCGAATGCTATGATGTCAAGAATAGATTAGATTGAAAAGATTCAAATATACACAAGTTACTTGTTTTTTTAGTGCTTACCCGTGGTACAGCATGCTCCTTTTTTTTATTGCTACTAAGTTGGCAAACAAGCAAACTGCCCACCTGATGGTAAGTGGTAACAGTCACCTATAATACATGTGGCTCCTGTGAGATTCGCAGTAAAACTGCAACCCCCACAAGAACCACAGTGTACGTTGCTAACTTGTGACATCAGATGTAAAGTCACGGTACCCAGTAATTTCAGTGCCATATCTTACACTTCAAACCGGAACACGGCAATGCAAGCACTGCTGCTTTGCGGCAGAAATAGGTAAGACGGAGGTACCCATGCACACGACCCTGGTACCTACAGAATCTTCCTCCGGTCAAGCTCTTGTCAAGCTATACTGTTTGACCTTTCCACCGTTCTTATGTCGCTTGTAATAGTGGCGGTTTTCGTAGTATAAATGTAAAGCTCGAATAGGAGCTTACTGTACTACCATTGGTTCTACTGGTAGTTAAGTGCTATCGTGAATCAGTTTGATATTGAACGTTTTCGTGAGCTCCGTTTTGTCCTAAAATTACTAATCCCTTTTTTGCGCTTTCAAAATTTCAGAATAATTTCATACAGATTAGAATATTTTTAAGATTTTTAATTTAATTAAGACAAAGATAAGATTCTTGGAGATCTTAAAACTATTTGAATTCTAATAAATTAAATAAAACAGACGTAGACCTAGCCCGTAGTTGGATGGGTTGTTTCGAGATGACCCGGAGAATTGAGACTATGAACAAGATGCATATCGAGATTGGCTTAGTGGGTATGTCCCGCGTTCAGCGAGGAGAGTCCAATTTTATTAGATTTTTAATTTTATACAAGAACTAAGAATTCGTTAATTAAATATACTTAATAATATGATTTTTTAACCGACTTCAAAAAGGGAGGGGCTCTCAATTCGATGCGTATGGTTTGTTTTTTTTGTGTGTATGTTACGCGATTACGCCGTTAATTTTGGACCGATTTTCAAAATTCTTTTTGTATTCGATAGAGTATACTCCAAGGTCACCAAAGTTAGGATCTGATGATGGGATCCCATGAAAATCGAGGGAAACCCTAATATTAGGGTTTCTTTCACTAAAGAGATTCCATTCACTAAAAAGTTAAAAATATTTTACAAAAAATAAAAAACCGACTTCAAAAACACTGAACAGTTAAAAATAATATAAGAATAGGTACAGACAACATCACACTTCTATGTTGATGTCGGTGACATACTTTAAGCCTTTCTAGGAGGCACTGACTTCAATATAGAAGTGTGATGTTGTCTGTGCCTATTCTTATATTATTTTTAACTTTTCAGTGTTTTTGAAGTCGATTTTTATTTTTTGTAAACTATTTTATTAAATTAATTTATCCAATATATAAAAATCTCGTGTTACAGTGTTGTTGTCGAACTCCTCCGAAACGGACTGACCGTTTTCTATGATATTTTTTGTGTATATTTGGTAAGTCTGAGAATAGGTCGTAAACTATACTACGATATAAGGGTTTTTTTGACAACTACTATGGCGTAGCGTAATTCGCGCGCACATCTAGTATACTCAAAATTCGTTTGAGAATTTTAGAGTGATTGCAATTCTATGTTGATTCGATAGTAGTAGGTACTTTTTGTTCCAGTATGACAATTTTCTATTTATGTGGTAATAACTAGTTATATCGAGAATCTTTCGAAAGCCGTCGAAAGTCAAGCTGCGCGGCGGCGGTGGTTACTTTCTACTGCTGCGCCGGCGCAGCCACAGCCGTGAACTTGCCTGCGCTTACGGGTCCGTGTTCACAATTACGTCGGGCCCATCAATTATGTGCGCCCGCGATCCTTGAACGTGTAATCGCACACGTTTTATGAAAACGAAACTATGATAGGATTTTTGGTGAAAATCTCTATTCGTTTGTCAGCAAATACACACAAATAGGGATATGACTGTTTAGAATTATTAACAAGTTGTTATATAAATATTCTGTGAATTTAAAGTGAGTTAGAGAAATTTAAATGTTTCGTAGAAGGGTATTTAATGTTATTATTGAATATTTGTAAAAAAACCTCATGTGATTAGTGAGCAAATAAGTATATTTTTCGAATTAAAGTGCCTTATGCATAATAGTTTCACGTTTTGGTGAAATAATGTTATTTTCCTTTGCAATAATAAAGCCTAAATAGAAAAATGTCCAATGAATAAAAAATGTAGGTCCGTCAAACTTAGACTATTGCTTGCTCAATTTACAAATAGTAGAAGCATAGTCGTGTTATCGATGCTTAGAAGTTCAATGCCTCGCGGCGTACCTACTTGTAAGTCTCGTAACCAAGATGGCTCGCGGTGTACTTGTAAGTCTCGTAACCAAGTCTTTGCCACATGCACATTGGCTCGTGCGCATTTTGCGGATAAGGAAGAGACATTCGCGCACGCGAACTGCTAGAACGCAAAAATATGCATTTTCAGTAGGACTGTTTAATACTGAGAAGCCCAATAATCAATGTGTAGGTACCACGCACTCATAAATGATCTGGTTTGAAGCGTTGGTGGCGCTGTAGACTTGGCACTCGCCTTCTACTAGAGAGGTCCGAGGTTCTATCCTGCTATGTACCAATGTGTTTTTCGTTTTCCGAATTTCATATGTACATTTGTCCGACGCTCCTACGGTGAAGGAAAACATCGTGAGGCAACCTGCATACATTTGCGAAGAAATTCAAAGGTGTATGTGAAGTCGACCAATCCGCACTGGGCCAGCGTGGTTGACTGAGGCCTAAACACCCTAACTTAGGGTAGGCTCGAGCCTCTTTGTGGCGACATACCATACGAGCTGTGATAAATGATTTGGTTTATTACTCAGTCATTAAGACAGGTCGGCAAGTCTTTCTTTCGTTTAGTTATTAATGTCCTCCTTTTGTATCATGAATGACGCGTCGAGACGTCTCGTTTAAAATTAGTTATTTTATTTAGGTCCCTCGCTTACCATTCCACGAACAAATTGATCATAGTCAAAACGTTAAGTTGTGTATTTTATGAAAATTCTATGATTAATTATTTTTTTCAAATGACCTTCATTGTCTATATTTGTCGGCATTTCGGTAAAATTGATTTGTTATATTATCATTATATTTATTTCAAGTTATTATAATCGCTCAACCACCACTACATAAAGGTGTCTTGATAAACGAATAGTGACAAACAATGATATATTTAGAAAAAAACAAGGCAGATATGTCGCGCGTAGCGAAACTCAAAAACGTCTTAATTGTGATGTTTTGTTTTCATTCCGTATCAAGATGTTTTAACCATAAGACTATTGTGGTGTTCATAAGAGGGTTTTTGCTGATGACATGACACAAAAAATTTCATAAAAATCGATCAAGCCGTTTCGGATGTGTTCGATAACAAACACTAGGACACGAGATTTTTATATACAAGCATTAGATTTAGCAAACGTGATATTATACTTAATTCTGCCGCAAAGCAGCAGTTCTTGCATTGCTGTGTTCCGATTTGAAGGGTATGATACGGTATCTGGATGCCATGGCATATGGATTCGAAATGGCATAGGGATTCGAAATTACTGGGTACCGTGACTTAACATCTGATGACAGAAGTTGGCAACGTAGGTACACTGTGGTTCTTGGTGGGGGTTGCAGTTTGCTGCTAATCTCACAGAAGCCACGTGTAATATAGGTGACTGTTACCAATTAAGTATCATCAGGTGGGCAGTTTGTTTGTTTGCCAGTTGCAGTTGCAGCAGTTGCAATTAAAAAAACCGGCCAAGTGCGAGTTGAACTCGCGTATTGAGTGATTTACCATGTTATTTTAATATCATGGACTTCTTATAGGGTTTCCTATAATCTATAAGTAGAAAACTGATTTCTATATTTTTTTTTCAAAATTTTAGGTTCAGTAGTTTCGGAGATAAAGGGGGGGGGGGGGGGGGGAATTGTCAATTTTCGTCTATTTTCTTGAATAACTTGGAAACTATTTATTTTAAAATTACAAAAAATACATTTACGATCTTCACAACAAGGCCTTTAATTGATATGTCACACGATGCAGTTTTAATTTTTTTTAATTTTCCATCTTCCCCCCAAAAATGACCCCCCATATACAGATTTCATCTATTCACGTCACACCTCTGCGTTTGGGTCACAGAAATTGATATGTGTACCAAAAACTGTAGGAGGCTTTATGAATTTGTGTATGATTTATGGATGACTGAATTGTTATTATTACACTACGCACGTCACACAATAATTCACTAGCATCCAACCAATTTATGTGGACAAAACCCAAGACTTAGCTTAGTAATAAGACTGATCACGTCTTGAATGTCATCGATTGTTGTTGATGCTGATATTAAAAAAAAAACATTAACACTAAAAAGTCGTAAATAATATAAGAATACAAACAACATGACAGTGTTATATTGAAGTTGGTGCTAAATTTTAACATACTACTTACATTAATTGTTCTTATATTTTAAAGAGTTTCCAGTTTCCAATTGCTTGGAATTTGCACCGACTTCAATATAAAACTGTGATGCTGATTGTATTCTTATACTGTTTATGACTTTTGGTGTTTTTGAAGTCGGTTTTATTTTTTGTAAAAAAATTTCTTTTCATAATTTTAAGTTAATTTAAAATACTTTTTAACACCCTTGCTCGTAAAGCTGATGTAATTCCACCGGTTTTAAATATGTAAAGCGGGTCATAAAAAACGCGTTTGTTACCATAGCAAATAGTTAAGTTATAGTCCATACAAATTCCATAACAGTATTATTTGCCATTTCAAATATGGAACTGGTGGGTGATTTTGTAACTCATCGGCAATCGGCCATCGTATAGATTTGATAATTCTGATTGATTAAAACTGATTTTCAATATGTTTAACATTTTGTAATGTCGTCGTCTGAGTGGTCTTGGTATATTTGTTGAATAAATCAATAAATACTTATTATAATAAACTTAATTCCACTTTTCTTCATTAAGACATTCAGTCCGATAACGATTGCGGATCAATCGATGAGCTACAAAATCACCACCCTGATCGCCGCCGCACGACTCCAGCTAGTGAGCAGCGCGCTGTTGCTATTCAAATTTCGAACTAATCGCCGCGCGGCGCCAGTCAGTAGGCAGCGCTAGCGCGCTGTTAAAATGGCGGGAAAGCAACAGTGTGCATTCACAGACTTACACCCAGTTTCTGAAAGGCTGTTCAGTGATAAAATTAACTAACAAGCTGTCAATCTAAAGCTAACTATGAATTGAGTTGCTGAAAGCTAAATCAACTTATCACTATGTTAGTTGACACCGCTGTCAAATTTATTGCAAAATTATTAAGGAAAGACCCATTTTGGGTTTCCAAAATACACATGAATAAAACAAAATATATGATTTCAGCAATGTGATCGTGTCTAAAAATATTTCTCACGAGAAATCAAATTTTTAGAGATAAGTAAATTTTGGCTAACCAACGTTTCGGAAACTCAAATTGATTTGACACTGCTGTTAAGATGACATGGATGTTAGTTGAACAATATTTTGATCAGCCTTTCAGAAACTGGGGGTGAGTTTATTTTTTTTCTGTTTCCTCGCAAATGTGTTAAAAAACGTCGTACGATATACGTGCGTATTGGTTATAACATGCTCGGCTCAATTACGCCCTCGCCTTCGGCTCGGTCTGAAATTCCGCCTCGCATGTTCTAACCATCTTAACGCACTAATATCGTAATGTACTATAAACCTTCTCCTAAATGTAGCAAATACTTTTCTGAAAACCGCATCGAAATCGATTCAGCCAAATGCGAAATATTCGCGGACAAACATACATAGTACAGGTCAAACTGAGAACTTCCTTTTTTTGAAGTCGGTTAAAAACAACGCTTATAATTCGCGAATGTTGATATTCGCAACAACTTTTTAAATACAAAAAACAACAAAAATACAATAGGATGCTCAGACTTACCTATTACGAGACTTTAAAATTTTAATCAAGGATTGCGGACATTGACCTGTGGACGTATAAAAACTTAAATGCACGAGGCAACTAGCTTTGTCATTACCATCAGACAGAAAAAAGATCAATTCATTATCAGTGAAAGTGAAATAAAACTCTTACAAAGACTCATTTAATTTAACTGAGAAAGTTTTTGGGCGATTAAATAATTTCATTTCTTCAACATCCTGACCATCGCTCAATCGGTAGATTTGCATTAAAATTTGTCTATTTAATACAATTAAACATACACATGTTTTCCTAGAAGCTTAGGTAGAGGTGTATTAAATACCCATATTTCGACAATCCTTAGATCTCAATATTTAGGGTTGTGCGTAAGGCCGTCGCCTACCAATCAGGAGGTAGCGGTTCGAGCCCCGCCACGTACCAATGTGTTTTCAAATTTTGAATTCATTATGTACCTACATACGTTTATTCGACACTTTTACGGTGAAGGAAAACATCGTGAGGAAACCTGCACACACAAACCTGTGAACAAAGAATTTCTTTACAGGTTGTGTGTGAAGTCGACCAACCCGCACTTGGCCAGCGTGATTGACTAAGGCCTAATCGCCCTAGTTTAGGGTAGGCTCGAGCCCCTCGGTGGGGACATGAGCTGTTGATGATGATGATGTTGATTTAGGGTGCATCTATTGCCACTTTCCGGGTACTAGGTAATTCCCTTCCCTTCTGATGCTAGAGCTCTGCTTGCAAAGGGGCTCTTTCGTGCTGGAGTCATAAAAAAGTTTTCTTTTTTGTTCGGTCTTCTGTGAGATGGAGGTGTAGTGTAGACGCTATAACGAGATTATGCATTCTCTATATTTTATGACAGGAAATTATTATACATTGATCCTGCTTAGTTATTTATAGGTTATGACACCGCTTTCATGTGAGGCACTGAATATGCATGAGGTTCCGTTGATAGTGGCGATGATTTCTAACGAGAAAACGGTGAGATTTTTATATTCATGAACGTGCATTTTCTTTAGAGATGCTAAATTAATTAACAGATAAATTTCTCTATAGAATGATGTGTAGACAACACTTATAAAATAACAATAAAAAATGTACCTACATACCATGTATTTGGTTTTTGAATTAGTACATATGAGATGAACTGTTAATGAACATATCGTCAAATGAAAATGAATATGGAATGCAATTTTTTTTGCACAGACGGCTTTTGCATGTCCGTAATTCTTTGTCATACTTTGTCGTGACAATGCGTTCTATGGAATCGATAGATGTTCGATCGAGGAATAGGATACGAATATCCTATTACTTTTCTAATACTTTATTGTCGCTAAATGAATGCAATGAATCGCTTAATGTAATGCGTAACAACAAACACTTATGTATTTTTCAATATTCAGGGGAAGATACAAGGATGCCGCAGACCAGACAAACATAAACGTCATGACTTAAAAAAACTTGAGGCAATGGTAGGGGTGAGCACAGGATCGTTGTTTTGGGTTGTCATTGATAGAGTTAAGGTTACCTTGATGATGGCCAACCTACGGCAGGGGTCGGCCCCATAAGAAGAAGAATACTTTTTAACCGACTTCAAAAAAAAAGAAGGAGGTTCTCAATTCTTTGCGTATGTTTTTTTGTGTGTGTGTGTTACGCGATTACGCCACCAATTGTAGACCGATTTTCAAAATTCTTTTTGTATTCGATAGAGTATATTCCAAGGGTGGTCCCAAAGTCACCAAAGTCAGGATCTGATGATGGACTCCCATAAAAATCGAGGGCAACCCTTAAAATTTTAGGTGTATCCAACGTGTTTTGTGTGTATGTTACACGATTACTCCGCCAATTGTGAACCGATTTTCAAAATTCTTTTTGTATTCGATAGAGTTTACTCCTGGGGTGGTCCCAAGATCACTACAGTCAGGATCTGATGATGAGATCCCATGAAAATCGAGGGAAACTCTTAAATTTTATAGGTAGGTCCAACGTGTTTCATGTTTTTTCCAAAGCTATATACAAGTATTTGCGTCTGGTAGTCATGAACCGAGCTGATGATGGAAGGATCCTTAACTTTTGGAGTTGACCTGACCTGACTTCGGACCTGAATTTCACTGAAATTCATTTAAAAGATTTCATTTACTAAAAATATTTTTCAAAAAATAAAAACTGACTTAAAAACACTGAAAAGATAAAAATAATATAATATAAACATAGGTACAGCCAACATCATACTTCTATATTGAAGTCGGTGCCAAATTTCAAGACTTTCTAGGAGATCATCGTTTAACCCTTATTGAACAATCATATGAGTAATAAAAAAATTCAAAAATATATTAAAATCAAGAAAATGCTAAAAAGGACTCAATACCAATTAAAAAAGTATAACTCATTTAGGAGTAATATTAAATTACGGAAAGAGCGTGCATGTCTAATAGATTCATTAGACATTTATGATAGCAAATTGAAAGAGAGCAGGGGTTTGTATGATAGGGACGTTGAAGAACTCAATAATACTATTAGAAATTTACAACACAAATTGTCAACTATCTCCGAAAATTATGACACGGCTCAAAATGATATTAAAATGCATATTCAATCTATCAGAGAACTAGCCACACTCTGTCAGCATAACGAGGACCGCTATCAGTCCCTTCTTGACAAACAACTTTTGACTGCAAGTGAGAATATTTCAATAACAGAACGCAATGTCACAAATAATAACAATGCACCCAGTCATACATCCTCCGCTCATAGTATTGTATGTCAGTCACCAGTCAATGAGCAATCTAGTTTTCATTGTAAGATGTCTGTGTCTAGGCCTAAATGTATTATTTTTTGCGATGACATAGGCAAAGGTATGGGCCAGTTATTGACAAATCAGTTGGATTTTAGTGTCATTAATTATTGTATGCCTGGCTCAAGTTTCCATGATATTGCAAATAAAATTAATAGTTATAAGTTTGATATTAATGACAAACTGGTTATGATCTTGGGAAATAGGGGTAATTTGAACAAAAAAGTACTAAAACATTTTTGTTCTTATTTAAATAATTTACATGTTAATCAAATAATAATGTTTACCCTTCCCTACCATAATCGTTTGTTACAACATGAAAATAATATTAGATACAAACTTAATTTGACATTAGATTTAATAACAAATTATTCGAAAAAATTCCACATTATTGACTTCAACAAACTGACATGTATTAAAGCTTATTTGACAGAAGATAGATTATATCTATCAACATTCTATAAAAAACAATTAGCTATTTCGCTAAGATTTTATTTACAAACTTTAGCCAAAAACATGGCTATAAATTCTTTCTCTGACAATGCTTTTATTGAGCAGCCCACTCAAAGTACTGAAATTGCTCCTATTGAGCAATACTATGGTAGTGAAACGACTGTCAGTAATGTTACTGATGATATTTTTAATAAATCTTTAAATTAAGTAATGAGACAAAAGAGACATCCTCTTGCTTATCATTAGGTAGAAAAGATACTGAAAACTTTGTAAATGTATTGCAAAACCCATTTGAAAACAAAAATAAAGTAAATCTTATCAACCTGGTGCACCAGAACATTCAAGGAATGTTAGGCAAAGATCTGGAAGTGGAATTATTTTTGAACTGTAGTAATGTAGACATCTTTTGTGTAACTGAACACTGGCTTAAAAGTTATCAGTTCATGTTTAATTTCAGCAATCATCTGGTTGGTAGTTCGTTCAGTCGAGAAAAATCAATTCGTGGTGGTTCTTTAATAATATTAGATAAAAAGCTGAAATTTAAGGATCGTAAGGATATTGTGAGTCTTTCGATTGAGCGAACAATAGAAATAGCCTGCGTGGAGCTGGACCAGATTATTGTATTAAGTATATACAGGCCTCCTTCAGGATTATATGACCTTTTTGAAGATACTATGGATGAAGTATTGAAAAAAGTGTGTAGTTCCACAAAACAAACAATTGTTTGTGGTGATTTTAATATTAATTTATTAGAAAATTCTAGTTTATCTATTAGGATTAAAAATCTGTTTTGGTCATATTGATTGATATAGTGGACTGTATATTTTATTTTGTTTTAACTGGTTCTTTGATATCTCGATGCCTTCGACTGACAGCGGGGGTAATGATTAAATAACGTCTTTTCCTACCACATGCAGGCGGTACCAACACAAGACGTCTTCTTCACAATCCCAAAATATTTTCAAGGGCGATGCGGAAACGAATTAACTGGAGCGGCGCGGGCGCAGGCGCGGGTGCATGCGATTGAAGTCATACAGCAACTGTTGCGGCTGGGACGCGGTGTTCTTAATTCTTATAAGTACTAGCTTTCCAAGTGGCGACGCTCGCGACGAGTTCAGATATACCGATAGACCAAAATCATCAGCAAGCGCAGCCCCACACAACAAATAATAAGAAAAGACATCTTAATAGGCTCAAACATATAACCTTGGAAATTTATTTTTGGAGCCAACAAGAACAACTCAATCGTCTGCCACATGCATTGACAATATTTATACAAATATTGTTCCTTTAGCAAGAAGAGTTTTTAATAATTTGAGTTTTTTATAATCTGACCATTCTGGGCAATTTGTTACCATTCCACTTAAATGTAAACGCATGGAAAAAAAGAATATCACTGTTGTACCAAAGACTGCTGGTCGCTTAGAACGGCTGAAAAATAATATTGGTATTAAATTAAATTATATAGGTTATGAAGAAAATCCAAATAAATTATATGAATTTTTTTTTCATACATTTTGTTCTGAATTTAAAAATATTTTTATTCCAAAGACTATATCGGTTGATGGCACTTTAGCTTTTAGTGAATGGGCTACACCAGGTATTCACAAAAGCAGAATAAAACTTTTTGAACTTTACAATGAACGCTCATTCAATACTAGTGATGAATTTAAACTTTATGTAAAAACTTATTCCAAAGTGTTCAAAAAAGTTTGCAAGCTTGCTAAATCTAATTATTTAAGTTCAAAAATAAAAAACAGTAATAATAAAATTAAAATGACATGGAATATTATAAATAATGAAACTGGAAAAGCTAAAACTACTAATAATCAATATTGTTTGAATGTTGATGGTAAGAAGGTAACAGTTGACACAGAAGTAGCTGCAGAATTTGAAAAGTTCTTTACTGATATTCCAGTCTCAATCACAAAGTCTTTGGATTCATCCCCCGCTATTGCTGAATCTATAGTGAAGGATCATGTTAAAGTTTGTAATGATAAATTCGAATTTGTACACATTAGTGGAATTGATATAATAAAGTCATTTAAAACTTTAAATAAAAAGAAAACTGCGGATCTGTGGGGTAATTCCGTTGATGTTACTAAATCCGTAATTGAAACAATAGCTCCAATACTTGCTAACATTTTTAATGATTGCATTGACTGTGGTGTATTTCCTGATCTAATGAAGCTAAGTAAAATTATTCCTTTACATAAATCTGGTAGCACATCAGACCCCAGTAATTTTAGACCTATCTCTGTGCTACCTACTTTTAGCAAAATTTTTGAAAAAATAATGTTGGAGCAAATGCAAAGTTATTTTAATAGGAATAATCTTCTACACTGTAAACAATTTGGTTTTAGGAGGGGTCGCTCAACAACCGATGCTGGTGTTGAGTTAATACAACATATATTCGAAGCCTGGGAAGACTCACACGATGCGTTAGGCATTTTTTGTGACTTGTCCAAGGCATTTGATTGCGTTTATCACGAAATCTTGATCAGAAAATTACACCACTATGGGTTTCGTGACACTGCACTAGATCTTCTAATCTCTTATCTAAGTGGGAGGATTCAAAAAGTAGACATCAATGGAAAAAGGTCTCAAGGTTCTGCAGTTAAAATGGGAGTTCCGCAAGGTTCGATTCTTGGTCCTTTTCTATTTCTTATATATGTCAATGACCTCCCTGATTTTGTACAGGACAGACATGAGATGGTATTATTTGCAGATGATACTTCACTTTTATTTAAAATTAAAAGAGGTGTGCAAATTAATGACGATGTAAATAATTCTCTCTCAAGAATTGTTCATTGGTTTAATGTGAACTACCTGTCACTTAATGAAGGGAAAACAAAATGTGTAAAATTTGTTTTACCCAATGTCAAAGAGGTTCACACCACTGTAAAAATAAAGGATATAGGTGTTGACCCTGTGGACACCACAGTATTTCTTGGGATCACACTTGATTCTAAGCTGCAATGGGGCCCACATATCGATAAATTGTCAAAGAGACTTAGTTCTGCAGCTCACGCTGTATGGAAAATACGTCAACTGACTGATGTTGATACAGCAAGACTTGTATACTTTTCTTACTTTCATAGTGTGATGTCGTATGGTATTTTGTTGTGGGGAAATGCTGCCGACATTCAGATTGTTTTTGTACTGCAGAAAAGGGCTATTCGAGCAATCTATAACCTTAAAATGAGAGATTCTTTGCGAGAAAAGTTCAAAGAAATTGGTATTATGACAGTAGCGTCGCAATATATTTATGAGAATCTAATATATATTATGTTCGTAAGAATATTCATGTGTTTTGTAAAAATAGTGATATTCATTCAGTTAATACTAGACAAAAGAATATGTTAGCTTTACCAAATACCAGGCTCCAAAAAATTAATAATTCTTTTAGAGGCCTGTGTATACGTTTCTACAATAAAATCCCAAGTTGTATACAAGAACTTAGCTTAAACAAATTTAAAGTTGCAATCAAAGATGTACTTATTAAAAAAGCATATTATAAAGTGTCTGATTACATGACGGACAAAAAAGCTTGGGTTTGAACTCTCAATTCTAATATTTAACAATGTATTGCGTTTTGTTTCAAAGAAACGTTCAGTGAGAGCAATTTATAAGCTAATTTCACGCACTTCTCTCAGAGATAGCTTAAGTATATAATGTGAATTAACACATCTATTCTTGTAATGGAAGTTGAGCTCAAACTTTTGCTTTGAGGTCAGCTTCCAATTGACGACTCTGTAACAAACCAAAATTGTAAATGGCGATTTAAAAGAGGAGATAAAAAATTTAGACCTTTCGAGTTTCTTGCCTGTTCTTCTCGAGAAGGCTCTCCCAATTTCCGAACAGGTGTAGAGTCAACTTTTTTTTTTTCATTCCTACTTGTATTTGCAGACATCTTGAGTATATTTAGGATGTATGCACATACAAGGTTAATATATTTTTTTTAAATTAGATTGTTTTGCTCTGTTTTGACGTCAATAAGTGCCTGTAAAGGCCTATGTTGAATAAAGATTTTTGAATTTGAATTTGACAGACTTCAATATAGAAGTGTGATGTTGTCTGCACCTATGCCTATATTATTTTTCAGTGTTTTTGAAGTCGGTTTTTTTATGCAAGCCTATTAATCGTCTGCGATGAATTTTGACGATAGTTGGATCATCATCATCATCACAGCTCATATACGTCCCCACCGAGGGGCTCGAGCCTACCCTATGTTAGGGTGATTAGGCCTTAGTCAACCACGCTGGCCCAGTGCGGATTTATCGACTTCACATACACCATTGAATCTCTTCGTAGATGTATGCAGGTTGCCTCACGATGTTTTCCTTCACAGTAGAAGCGTAAGACAAATGTACATATGAAATCCGAAACGAAAAACACATTGGTACACGGCGGGTCTCGAACCCCGACCTCCCGATTGGAAGGCAAGTGCGGAGTCCACAGCGCTACCGACGTTGTTGGATACCTGTCCACTATCACCACACACTTGACTAGGGACTACCAAAGCTTTTGGCGACAGATATTTTTCTTATATCTGTCGCCAAAAAGTGGTGCTTCCACTGCTGTGTTCCGGTTTGAAGGGTTATGAGCGCTCCACATTCACGCGAGATTCTCGGCGAGAGTCTCGGCAAGAATCTACGCGAGAAGTACGCGAGAACCTCGGCAAGAACTTCTTGGGTACACACTTCTCGCGAGATTCTCGTGAGAAGGTACAAGGCAGGGTTGGCACAAAATCAGTGATTAAATCAAAATTCTTTATTTTTGTGAAGAAAAATGTATTTTTATGAATATCTATTTTCCGAGTAAATCAGATATTTCAGTGTCATTATTGTAATTCTTAATTAAAAAAACTAATTTTCCAGGTTTTTGGTCCCTAGTCTGTTACGTAATTTCGAGTGAACAATGCCAAATGTAAAAAAAAACTTTCCACTGATGCTGAGGAGGCTATCGCTCCAAATAGTTGCCTCAGAACTGGGTAAATATTTAATTTTTCCTCTTCCTCTTTCGTTTCCGCAAAATATTTGCTTAATTATTAAAATTAGTAACGATAAAAACGAAAAAATCAAAAAAATCATGATAAATTAGGATTTATTCAATAAATCATGATTAATTGGATTTTATTAAAAAATCACGATTTTTTCCAACCCTGGTACAAGGTTCTCAATATAGTTCTCGCGCCTTTGTCTCGCGCCAAAAAACCGACAAAAGTCGGAAAACTACGCGAGAACTACGCGAGAACATGCGAATCGGATCCATATTCACACTTCTCGTGTTGTTCTCGCGTTCTCGCGAGATTCTCGCGAGAATGTGGAGCGCTCATTAGACAGGCATCAGCATGTCAGGCAGTAAATTATTGGGCACTGCGACTTGACATCCTCTGTCATATGTTGGCAACATACCCCGTAACGGTTCTTGTTGGAATTGCATAGCTGGACAGCTTGCTTATTTCCCAACATAGTAATAAAAAAAAAACCAAGACTACAATCTGCACACATACTGACACAGAATGTCAGTTGTGTGCAGATTATTACTGTTTTCCGCATTTCATTAAAGTTCGTGTTATTCCTAATGATTTGTATTGATCTAATTTTTTAATAACTTTTTTCATACATTTTTCTAAATTATTGTGTTAAAAATATCTTTTTTTTTCTCATCGGATATCCTACTACTTGTCCATTGTCAAAGCACATATCATATTATTTTATATTCTTGTACGCTTTCCGCTTGAGGGAGGGCCTGGAGATCTGCAGCACAGGCTGTGCAGTCTATAATGGGCACCAGCTTCTTACATTATAGGATTCATAATTGTACGTTATAAATAACTTAGTTGTATTTTGTCGCAACAAGGTATTTGTTGCGACAAAAATAAATCGTTTCATTTTTGTTATTAATTCTCCCCCCAATGCCGTGGTCAGGGAGGATCCATTTTTTAAAAACGTATGCTAGCATAGAGCATAAGCTATAGGTTTGATGATGACAGAACATGTTGAAAAGAACAAAAGCCAGCCATATATGTGATATTTATAAAGTCTTAAGTATGTGGTAGATCTATCTAAGCAACAAGCAAGGAGCTTGGTGGTGCATTGGCGCGTGCGCTCAGCGAACGATTGCTAAGGTTAAGCAACGTTCGCTGTGGTCAGTCCTTGGATGGGTGACCAAAATAAGAAACAGCTCAAGCTCCTCCGTGCTTCGGAAGGCACGTTAAACAGTAGGTCCTGCGCCTGATCTCGCCCCGGTCGTGTCGGTTAACCGTCCCATCGGACTAGGCGAGTGAAGGAACAGGGAGTGCACTTGCGTTTGCGCAGTCACTTGTGCACTATAATATCTCCTGCACAGATGGCTAGTCTCTGTGGAGATTGGCCGCCGTGACCGAATATCGGTTAGGAGGACATTATCTAAGCAACAATGCTAACACTAACTAGCTATTGTAAAAGGCTAACACCAAACAAGAAGTGACCACAAACAGGCTATTTAAGCATGACATAAGTAACGCTTTTCAAATATTACGCAATAGCTTTTTAGTTTCCGTCCGAACGTCTTTTGTCTGTGGGCAAGTGTCCGCCTTAGACCAGCATAATGCGTTTTGTCCATGAAAAGGCTTTTAAGTTGCGGAACGAATTGGACAAAGATGGTTTGTTAATGCTTGTTTAATTTCCACTAATAATGCAGTGAAAAGAAGACGATTATGTGAGCGATTAATCACGGTTTCCGAACATTTTAATGATGTATTTAAATTAATTGTAGGAAGCTGTCCCGTCAGTAATATTCTAGTTTACTCAACTGTTGTTACTTTAAGCAGCGTTGAGAATTAATTATCTCAACATACAATAAAAAAGTCGCTTCTCGCCGTCTCTGTCCCTGTGTACGCTGATTGAACGCAACTGATTTTTTTATACAACTAAGTTGTAAAATAAGCAGGCTGCCCACCTGTAAGACTTGTAAACCTACAACCCCTACAAGGACACCAATGTATGCTGCCAACTTGTGACATAAGATGTCAAGTCACAGTACCAAGTATTTCATTGCCTGTCTTACCCTTCAAACCAGAACACAGCGATGCAAGCACCGGCTGCTTAGCGGCAGAAATAGGTAAGACAGTTACTCATACAGACAACCTCGATACAGAATCTCTCTGGTAAACTGGTTTTCATCAAGTTTGATAAATTATATGTGTTATATGGATGCGCAATAGAGCATGCGCTCATCCAACGATTGCTAAGGTTAAGCAACGTTCGCTGTGGTCAGTCTTATGATGGGTGACCAATATACGAAACATCTGAGCTCCTCCGTGCTTCGGAACGCACCTTAAACAGTGGGCCCTGCGCCTGATCTCGCTCCGGTCGTGGTCGTGAGTGAAGGAACAGAGCGTGCACTTGCGTTTGCGCAGATACTTAAATTGTCAACTATAATCTCTTGCGCAGATGGCTAGTCTCTGTTGGAATTGGCCTCCGTGACGGAATATCGGTTCGGAGGACATTATTATATGTTATGGCTAAAAGATAGTTCTGGCCGGTTAGAATTAGGTGCGGGCAGCAACCGTTGGTTAGGTAAGAAGATCTAGCCATGCCGCCACCTACTGCGAAGACGTTGTTACGCAGAAGAAGGCCGCGGAGAGGGTACGGGAAGGGCCTCGGTTCCCCTCATCTCAAGAGCACTTAGCGTCCTGGGAACTCCCCCTTTTTGCGTTGGGTCGGCCAGTACTGGCCGGGTTGTCCTGGAGACTTAGGTCAACAAGGATACCAGGTCACCCCAAAATTATATTAAAAAAAGTGTTAGCCGGCTAAAACTAGATGTAACCGTACTTCGGCTACTAGCCGTAACATATACAGTGTGCTCAGAGATGATGGGCAGATGCTTGTTTACCAACTTAGTTGTATAAAAAACGTTTACTACTTTTTTAAACCTTAAGAGCAAGATCCATTAACAATTTATCGATGGAGGTATCTCAAATACGTGGAAAATCTCTCATTCCACTATTACTAATGGACTTCCGAAAAATAACGCCTGACTGATACCATTAAACACAGATGTACAAAGATGAGCTGATCTATTTAAGCGATCACTTCCAGCTATGTAGCCCTCGATGTTTTATGATAAGATGTAGGCGGGATGATGGTGTACATTTACATTATACTATATTAAATGTATATACCGGGTGTAACTGAACACCCCAATAACATTTAAGGGGCATATAAGTTAGATACTAAGTGGACCTTCGGTGCTTGTCTGAGATCTGGAACCCCAATACTTTCAGAGTTATTTGCTTTCAAACTGAAAGCAACAACTTTCAAGTGACAACCATAATCAGCTCTTAACACAAAATAAATTTAAACACAAAATGACACGTGACAGACGTGAGCGTAGTATTCCTCCTACGCTTATGTAGGGCTGTCGGCACTTAATACCAAAAATATTTTATTTAGTTTGTATGACGTGAGCGTAGTATTCCTTGTACGCTTACGTAGGGCTGTCGGTACTTAATACCAAAAAATAATTTATTTAGTTTGTATGAGAAAAAAAAGTAGGTTTGTTAGCCCAAATATTTTTGCTACAGAATCTCTACTTCTTATGGATACATACCCTTAAATGTTATTGGGGTGTTCAGTTACACCCTGTATATAAAAAGTAAAAGTATTTAATGAACATAAGCAATACACATAATATAAAAGATCATGACAAATTCGAGAGTAGGTAAGTGAACCCTTAATTTTATTACGACTTATCATTTACACTTCCTCGTAAACTTTCACGGATGTTACCTGGGAGAGTATTCCACGTTATATTTCAATAAAATAGGATCAATTAATCATGTACACAAAGTATTCAAAATAGAGTTCACTGGAAATAATATTTCATACTTTATCAATATATTACATAGGTAAGTATGTACATTAAAATTGTTTGAAAATGCCACAGACAATCGTATTACTTATCAATAATATTACCTTAGTAAGTACCATAAAATTGTTTGAAATTCTAAAATTCTAAGTCCTGTTTTGAAGAGCTCGAAAGATGCATCTCAAGGCAAACCGTCGGTACTCCAAGCCAGACATAACTGAGCTAACTCACTAAGTTCGTAATCAAAGTTTGATCTCGAAGTTAGCTGTGCATCGCAGCGTTAACGGACGCTTTGGTGACGACGATGACAGCACGCAGAAATGTACGCCGATATTTACTTTCAACATATTGACTGCGGACTTAGAGAGTAGCAGTTCTGGCGCGCACATCCTTGGCATTTGCAGTTTCATTAAAACGAGAAATATTATCAAGTTGCCTTTGATAAATGATTCATTAACGTGATAGATTTTATTGCCCCATCGCGTATCGCCTTGGCGATGCACTTTCATTTCAAGTACCGCAGTGTTTTAAGACGAAAGTAAGTACGAAAGTAAGTTTCTCATTCTTAAGGAGGAGGTACTCCTTAAGAATGAGAAGATGCTGTTTATAAGAGATGTTTTAATATTAAAAGTCAAAACTGAGAGTTGAAATTATCAATACGAGCCTAGAGAGATTAGCTCGTCATGCTCCCACTATTGTGCCAGAGACAAGGTAAAAGTGCTCTGAGAACTATTTTTTTATAAACTGTCAACAACGGTGCATAGAAATTCAAGATCTTCGATTGTTTTATTTCAACGAGTAACTTGTGGTTGGTTTTCTCAGCATTGAAAAAGATGTTCTCATTAGTTATCATTTTGCAGTTGAATAAAATTATCGGCATACAAAGAAAGTGTACATCCGGGCCCAATCCGAGAATCTAAATGGGATTGATTTATACGGACATTAGTTAAACAAAAACAATCCGTGTGGTTCTTACCAGTCCCGAGGAAATCTTTAACTTATGATCTCTTTTGAATTTTGTTAAGCCAAAGTAGTCTTTCATCATCATCATCATCACAGCTCATATACGTCCCCACCGAGGGGCTCGAGCCTACCCTATGTAAGGGTGATTAGGCCTTAGTCAACCACGCTGGCCCAGTGCGGATTGGTCGACTTCACATACACCATTGAATTTCTTCGCAGATGCATGCAGGATGCCTCACGATGTCTTCCTACACCGTAGGAGCGTCAGATCTCCGATCTAATAATCTCGAATAAGGGGCGTAGCTTGTTCTTGATGGGCCCTGTATCAAACTTTGTTGGGGGGGCCTTCTTCCTAACTGCGGTGAAGTCCTAATAGGAGGTAAAATTTTTCACAATGGAACAGAAGCACTAGTATTGAATATAATAAAAACATTAATTGAGTATTACTCATTACTTATAATAGTTGCTCCTAGGAGCTAGTTCGCAAAACAATTGAAATCAAATTAAAATTTATTTCGCCTTTATTTCTGTGAATTTATTTATTTATTTCTATAAAACATCTATCTTTACAGGTTTGCTCCCAATGCAATAGTGTTACACAATCTACTTATTTATAATAACAAATTATTTTTAATGCTATCATTGTGAATCCACTCAGTGAGCAATGGAACAGGTCGACCTCTTCCGCAATATAATAACGTTGAGTGTGTGAAAAGCGCGCGTTAGCGGCGCTTCGTTCAACAGGTTGGTGCGCCCGCGCGGCCGCGGCACGGCCAGCAGAGGCGGTCGGCGGCGCCGCCACACGTACCCGTCCGGGACGGATAGGCCGGCTTGCCGTAATACGTCCGCATTATGTATTCCACCCCTTAGTACTCTGAATATGTACGATATGAGTGTGAGCTCCCTCCTGACCCTCAGTTCGTTATATCCCACCATACCCAGAATAAATAGAGTAGGATACATTAATGGATAAAATGGGTATACTCTCCATAGTATCTCAAATATAAAAATACAAAATAAAAATTTATTTTGCACTCTCTCCAACATGAGGCTATATTTAGCTTCATGCGGAGACCAAATGACTGCGTTACTCTCAAGCTGACTTCTTACCATCGCGTTATACAAAGCTATAATTGTATTTATGTTGCTAAAGTTCTTAACTGTTCGCAAAACAAAACCTAAGTTCCTATAAGCTTTTTTGCAGCATTTGACAATGTGATCACGAAACCTCAGCTCAGCATTAAAATGAACACCTAAATCCCTAACCTCTGTGACTTTTACCATCTGCGTCCCGTCGACAGTATAGTTATACAAGACGGGTGCACGCAAGCGAGAAAAAGTGATTGCCATGCATTTCGAGGTATTAAACTGCAAGAGATTATTTTTACTCCAGGTGACTACCCTATCTATATATTTCTGTAATCTCTTGCAGTCCTCCACGTCCGAAAGTTTGAGATCGTCGGCGAACAGCAAGCATTGCGCATCCAGGACTACTTCGGGTAGGTCATTAATCATTATAATGAATTCCAAAGGTCCAAGGTTACTTCCCTGACTTACGCCAGACCTAGTGAAATATGGCGCGGATACATATCCCTGGTATTCCACGTACTGCTGCCTACCCTGCATATAACTCGCAAAGAAGCTAAGCAAGCGAGGGGTGAAACCGACGCAAGCTAGCTTCTTCAAAAGCACATCATTATTGACCAGGTCAAATGCTTTCCTGAAGTCGAAATATGCAGCGTCAGCTTGACCCCCTCGATCCACCACTGGAATCACCTGTGATATATGAGCGAGGAGGTTACTGGTGGTGCTTCGCTTCAGCTGCGGGCTTACTTGCAATACTATGTTATCGTGGATAGCAGACTCAAAAACCTTCGCTGGGGTCGACAGGACCGCAATAGGTCTGTATTCGTCCACCCTTTTTTTTTCTTTTTCTCGCGGGGAAATGCGTAACCGCATCGTACCCGCCGTGGGCTAGACGGCGGGCGTGTGTGGGGCTCTCCTGGCAGAATACCAGGCCTACCCACTAAAACCCCCCGGTGTTCTCCCTGCCCTTATGGGCGCGCTAGGTAAGGTCCACACTGCGACTCCACTACCCACGCGCCCGGGCAAGCCCGACCAACTGGTCCGGCTATCGCCAAGGGGGGATTGCCCGAGAACACAAGGGCAATCTCCAGACGGAGGGCCTTACGGCGGCGTGCACGGGGCCAACCGTGCACGCAGGCCTCCACGGCAGGGTCATTAGACGGGCATCGCTTGTGCGAATGCCCGTCTTCGCCTGCCTATCCGTCTGCGGCGGATGGGAGCGGCTTGAGGATCTGCCTCCCGCTCCCTCTCCGCGGCCTCCTTCTGCGAGATTACGTCCTCGCAGAAGGAGGCGACAGCCTCCCATTCCGCCTCGCCACGGAGCATGGCCACGTATTCGTCCACCCTTGAACCTGAACCACCTTTCGGCACTGGTATGACACGGGTTAGCTTCCACTTGTCTGGAAACACCCTTGCCTTTAAACATTCATTATAAATGTAAAGCAATGGCAGAGCTAACACGTACCGGCAATCCCTAAAGATGTAAGGCGGGATGCCATCGGGTCCCACAGACCGTTTTGGTTTCAGCTTTTGCAACGCGCGTCTCACGTCCGGCAACCGCAGTCGGTCGAGATGAATTCTCGCACCAGCATTCTCGCTACCCGCCTCCGCTATCGCCGCTTCTACATCGAGCTTCGGTGTCACGGTACTGTATACTGAATGGAAGTAATCCGCGAACTCCCTAACAGACTCCTCACCCGTCAGTACTATCCCGTCTTTTAAAATCGTTTGTGGGTTCTTGGAATTTCGTTTTGATTTAATAAAATTCCAAAAAGACTTAGGATCCTTCTGGGATTCATTTTGAATGCGATCTTGATATTGTTGCTTAGCCACAAGTATCTTATGCTTAACCGCTGCCCTACACTGCGCGAAGGACACAATTTTTTAATTAAATCATCCATATCAGAAGTCGATTTCAGCTGATCTCGATTTTCTGCCCCTATAGATAATTGAGCTTGGGGTACAATTATAATTTAATAGCGGTTCTTGTCCCATAGAGGTTCTTAGATAAAGATTACCATTTTACAAGCTTTTATTTACTTTCACCTGTCCCGGTGTCTGTAATGAAATTTCGCAAGTTAAATTTGATTCACTTCCCGGTTTCGCGTGATAATGCAATTATGATATCATGGAGCTGATCTGATGCTGGAGCTGGAAGGTGGATCATAGGAACTCCGCAATAAAACGACACGACCCCAACGAGTTTGAGCTCGTTTAATTCGTCTTGATAGTACTTTGATCCTAGATAATTATCCCTATGCATTTTTTTTACTTTTTAGTTTATTTTATTGACAAGTAATAATAAAATGTGCATGTGATATTCTATGTTTGTAACTGCACCCACGACACAGGACAAAATCCTAGTGTAGGGCGACGTTTTTAAAAGAAAGAAAAAAATGTTTGTTTTAAAAAAAATAGTTTGTACTTGTTTACGATACCTCTAGTGGCCATGCAATAAACTAACGCGAGTTTGCGCCTCGACCGTCAACGAGTTGAACTAGCTATTCAAATTTATTTTTTAAAATGTGTATAATAAATGTTTTTCGAGAAATTTAGCGTACGGCCTTAGAGTTTGAGTGAGATTTTGGACAATAATTTACGAATTTTCGCTTAAACGAGTACGGGGCCCCTGTAGTTGGGGGCCCCGTCTCTTTGATACAGCTCATACGGCGGTAGTTACGCCCCTGTCTCGAATAAATGCTATACATTGACGATTGGTCAATAGCGCTAAATACGTATAAGTACCTTAATTATGTTTTACTTGTATATTTTATTATCTCTATAAAGTCCACCGGGACAGCAGTATCATTATATTATTTCTGCGTACCTACTCCGTTTCGCCATAATAATTGCCCAAAAACAATTTTGTGGAAGGCCACCCTTATCAGCTACGCAAATAAAAAATAGCCTACGATCTTTTTATACTCAGACCTACCAAATATACACAAAAATAATTATAAAAATCGGTCAAGCTGTTTCGGACGATTTCGATAACAATCACTGTGACACGAGATTTTTCTAACTATATTTATCTATATATATTAAAGAAGATGTTCCCATCTATAGACGCACGCATTTCGCAGCCGTAACCGCTAATGGTAGAAACGTGAAATTTGGACAGTTGTTTTAATTCAAAATGCGGACGCACACTAAGAAGGGATTAAAAAAAAAAATAACCCTAAAGGAATGAAATAAGGGTTGCAAGTTTGTATGGATTTCAAAACATTTCATTGAACACGTGTTTCATGATTTATTGGAATTCACCCCCTCAGGGTGCAAAATAGGGGTTGAAAGATTCTATGGTAAATATTTAAAATCTGCTCCGATTTCTATGAAATTTATTATTCGAGCTCCTAAATATAAATAACAGTTTTCTTTATATTAGGCTGCAAAATGATTTTACGGGAAAATATAAAATTCCCAAGGGAAAACAATAATAACGTGGGCGAAGCCGCGAGCGGAAAGTTAGCTAGAATGAAACAATGTTTGTTACGCCGTTCGTTCATGACGAGAAACTTCGGCCAAATGCGTAATTGGTCTGAAAAGATTAAGTTTGTTATCTATTTATGAAAACTGCTAATTTTTACGAGTGGCATAATTATTATACTTATTTTCTATCATCTAACATACATCAAAAGCGAGCTAGCTCTTAAACTCTCTCAAAATCCAATTTATCACGAATATTTCCCACAGCGAATGGCGCAACAGAAATTCCCAGCAACCTTCGAGGAAGCAAGAAATGCATTTCCTCTCATGATCTAAAGCGCATTGTTTTTAATGCGTAGTTGATAACAATGGCCGATCGACAATTGAAATCGGGGCTCCTAATGATAGCTTTTCGAAAGTGTGTCACTTTGCAAAAAATCCGGTAAACGCATGTCGAGACAACCTTCATAATAGCAGAACGAGAACACGAGGAATTCTACAGTCTTGTTAACTGGGAACATTAGTTTACAAATTATGAATGAATCACTTTGGTCTAGTCTTGAACAAGTGACAATTAACAGTGCACTATTATAGTACATTACGACATAAGTGCGTTATGGTGGTTATAACTCACGAGGCGTAATAGAGAAGATTGTGTATAACTAATATACGCACGTATATGGTAGGATGCTTTTCGAAACACTTGTGAGGAAAAATACTTAGTAAACTGAATTTTTAGATTAGATAACACAAGTCATTGTTAATTTGGAGACAAAACTAAATAATGGTATGAAAATAATCGTTTAAATAAATCAATGTACTTAGTTCGTTGATGTCTTTTATACTACATGTAGCTTACAAACTTGAAATTCGGCAGGTAGGTTCCTTATAGGGTGTAGACATCGGCTAAGAACGGATTTTACGAAACTCCACTCCTAAGTGGGTAAAACGGGAGTTGGAAGTTTGTATTAGTATAGATATAACTAAGAAAGCGTTGAAGTCTTTTAAGGCCAAACGTAGTTTGCGGGCACAGCTAGTATTTAATAAAATAGTTCCGCAAATCGTCTAATGCGTCCCGCATTCCTATCTTTTTTGTAGATGTAGATTCATTTCCCATCGTCTCGCTCGCATATACTAGTGTTCCACATCAAAAATACGACCGACGACGAGACGAGACGAGACGTACCGTACTTATAGGTAGGAAACCCAGAACAAGTAAAAAATGCCACTAATGTGAAAAATATGACTTTAATATAATAAAAGTTGATCCAGTAGTAGTGTTGTTTGTTTCAAATTTAAGTGCACATCCTCAGTCTTCTTGTTGATAGGGGTGGGTGTCCCCCGCATTCACTTATTAGAAAGTTGGCCGTTTATGCTCAGTAATATCTGATTTTCCTTTCCATAACAATCTCATACTTGAGTGGCGTCATTTTTCATCGTCTGAGTTCCTGGTTCCCGGTGTAACTAGACAAATGCATCGTTCGTTCACTCGTTATAATTATGGTGACCACGAGGCACATATACTTTATTACGCAACTCAATAAGTGTACGCGGCACGCGCATATGAGTTGCGAGTCTTTATGACTGTTATGACGGAAGCGTGACACAATGCTAACGCCCCTAGCAAATAGCGACAGTGGATAATTTGTAGACTATTGTACACTAAACTTAGGATTTCGGAGAACTTACATGTTCTTTGAATTTTTTTCGTTCTTTGAATTAGTTTCGCTTAGAGCGATCTGCGATTGACTCCACTAGGATTCTTAAGCGCATGAATTACATAAAAATATCACAGACATGTAATATTTACTGAGTATAGTGAGACATCGCACGTCCGCGAATTATGAAACTTGCGAGTAAATACAAGCCGTTGTATTTATGACACAACTAGAATGTGACAGGCGATATCGACTTGTCGTGGCTTCTCCTTTTTCGACTTCGTTAGGGGGAGTTCCGTGCTCAAGAATACAGAATGTTACAAATTACAGATCGAGGTTTTCTAACATATTTGCCGTTAAGGTGTATAAAAATTACACGTCTTATTAAAGCCCCCTTGCTAAAATGTGCAGATCCGTCACCGAGCGATACAGTTGCAATATACATGTATTACATAATATATATTTAGTTATAGTTTGCGGAACTTGATGACCCAACATTATTTAAAATGCTGAGCATACTGTGTACACTCATTCAGGATTATAGTATCTACACTCGCGAGCAAAAGTTTGGAATCAGTTACTTGAAATTGGTTGCGCGTTATCTTGAGTAGTTAATACTTTTTTAATAATCGTAAAAATGACATCATTTTAAAGGTTCAACTCTTTACTTTTAAACTGATACCGAATTCATTAAAAACAAGCCAGTATTTATGGAGCCATTCCGCATTAAGTGAAGGTGTATCGAAAAAGACGTGTTTCAATTGTTTGATACGTCACGAGTTGCGACCTATTGACCCCCTATAAAAGCACCTGTTATCGGATTTTCTTTATCAGTCGACTTTCACACGTTGACCGGTATACATCTCCGCCACTTTTGACCCTTTCCCTTGTATGACAATGGAGACAACACCTACAGAAACAGCACAAATCGTAGCCCTATTGCAAGAAGGGCTCAGCCAGCGGGTTGTCGCTCGTCGGCTTCACATAAGCCAATCCTATGTTTCGAAAGTTTATAAGCGCTTTCAGGAGACTGGTGGCTTTATCCCGAGACCAAGATCTGGACGGCGCCGGTGCACATCAGAGAGGGATGACCGTTTTATCGTGTCAACCTCTCTCCGAAATCGGCATTTGACTGGTGTCGACGTCCAACAGGAGCTCCGAGATGTTTGTGGGGTAGCAGCCAGCGAGTGGACAGTTCGTCGACGACTCAAGCAAGCGAATCTGACTCCAAAAAGGCCTGCCACAGGCCCGAAACTCACGGCAGCTCACCGACAAGCACGCCTTCAGTTTGCTCGCACCCATCTTGATTGGGAGGCTGAGCAATGGATGAAGTTCTGTTCTCCGACGAAAGCAGGATGTGTTTGCACGGTAGCGACAGAAGAGGACGGGTCTACAGGCGGCCTGGGGAGCGATTTGCACAGTGCTGTGTCGCTGAAACAGTGGCTGATGGGGGCGGCTCTTGTATGATGTGGGCCGGCATTTCCTTTGATGGTAAAACCGAGCTTGTTTTCGTGCCTGGCGGGGGACGAGGAGGCGGTCTAACTTCGGACCGGTACATTTCCGATATTCTCCTGGAACATGTCGTTCCCTATGCGGGATACATCGGTGATGACTTCCTCCTTATGCACGATAACGCTCGTTGTCACACTGCCCGTGTAACAACGGAATACCTCGAAGAAGTCGGTATTGCCACATTGGACTGGCCAGCGCTCAGCCCTGACTTGAATCCCATTGAGCACGTGTGGGATGAACTGAAGAGGAAGGTTCGTTCCAGAACTCCTGCTCCTTCATGTCTGAATGAGCTGAAATCAGCGTTGATTGAGGAGTGGGAAGGTATTCCACAAGAATCAATTCAGAAGCTGATGGTCTATGAAGAATCGTCTTGGAGCAGTTATTAGGGCGAGGGGAGGGAACACAAAATATTGACACTTATTTTTAAAGATAAATAAAATTTTTATTTAATAATTTTTGTTGTTTTATTCATTCATTATTTTTCCCTATTTCCTTATTTTCCTACCTCCTTCACTTAATCCGGGATAACTCCACAATTACGGGCTCGATATGAATTAATTTTATATCGATTTAAAGTGGACAGTTGCACCTTTAACATGATGTCATTTTTATGATTATTAAAAATTTATTTAGTAAGCAAGATCACGCGGAACCAATTTCAAGTAACTGATTCCAAACTTTTGCTCGCGAGTGTAGTCTAGTTATTAAGTTACGTGTTATAAGTAAAACATGATTATAATCTGTCTGTGTACTTAACCAATTAAATAAATTTGTAATCAAGTACAAGTTAATATTTTTTAATTCTTTAAATTAAGAAATGTTAAAAATACGTAGTGTAAGATTTTATAACAGTGAATGTCTTTTCTCATTCACATTTTAAAAGTATCTCTTTGTAGTAAGGTAATTGATTTTATATTTTTGTAGAGGCAATGGCATTAGCCTACAAAAATCCAACGGCTGCATATACGTCGTTTTAGAATGAGCGTATTTCAATAGTTGATTGAAGTACTATGATTTAAAAGTATAGAAAATACAATATGTGTTGAGTTTTGCTCTGCCAATTGAAAAAATATGATGTACTTTTTTTTAATTGGCAGATATACATGTTGTAACTTTTAAGCGGAACTATACAAAAATGTTAAAATTGTAAACAGTTGCATCTTCTCTAACTTCAAGAATTGGATTTTGATCTTGAGAACACATTATTTTTATGTGAATTTATATATATCTATTTCGTGGAACGCACCCCACACGTAACACAAATAGACTCATTCGTGCCCATAGTGCTCTACACTCTGTACTCGTGACCAGACGTGACCGACGCATATTTTGAATGTGATTTGACAAATCGCTTCTTCATACTTGGTAAGGAGGCCATATTGCTAGAGAAGATTAGGTCATATAATAAATGTGCATAAGCTTTACAAAGACGGACTTAATGCCAAAAGTCATTCCCTACCATCACACCTTACAGATAGATGCTCATTAGATCGGATATATGTTGATAAATATACAGTCAACTCATAATGCATACAATACCACAGAACATTAAAGATTCGTATATAAACATGTAAAAAACTTATATATATTTTTATATATATATTAGCTTTATATATTATAGATAGGCTTCCTTAAAAAAACAATGTTATTTAGATAAATTTATCTGGAATAGATTATATGTATCAAGCTCGTATAGATGTTAAATTCTGTAATAACGTGTATTTCGAAATATACATATGTGTACACACTCACACACACACACACACACATACGGTATTCCATTTTTGCCCGTTTTGAATTATTTTCCGTGGATTCTCTCTATATTGATACTTGATATACGCTGAATTACTCCTATCCTGGAGGCTCTCATTAGCTAGCATCAACCATCAACTCAATGGTTACTGACGGAAAACGGGACCAAAAAAATTTGCGCCAATTAGGATTCAAATCCGGGACATGATTTCGTAGTTAAGGTCACTAACACTAGTCCAGACTGTCATTCAATATTCCAAATCCGCGAAAGTCGTCGTCAGTAGGTACTTGGCTAGTGTTAAGTAAAAAGAATTACGATTTCTGATTCGAAGGCGTTTCGTTGATTTGTCAGACAGCAGGCATTGTTTATTTATTTACAACATTTAATTAAATACGGGTTTTTATTGCCGAGTGTTGCGCACCGTGAAACTCTGAGGTCGATGGAAAAGAAGGGGAATTAGGCAACAGCTTAGGAATCAAATTGTGCCCTGCCTACAGGTCGTTTTGAAATAATTTATTAAATTTTGTTTTGGTGTCTGAGCATTAAGTTAGTCTCGGCTTTCAGCAGGATTTCAGCAGTCTATTCTTGTCGTCCACTAGATAAATAAACTGTTCGTGCATTGATCTTGCTGCAAGACATTGATGGAAACATAAAAAGAATAAAGGTTGATTTTTGAACGATGCTTATTTGCACGTGATGTGCGCTTAGCCGCACGACTACTTGCTAACAATGGTTACTATGTAAGTGAATGACAATACAAGCGACATAGTGATAGTCGCTGACTATCACTATGTCGCTCCTAACTCTACAAGCCCTCATTTCGTAGCGTACTGTTAGTCAAAATAATATGTGGCTTGACCGTTTCGCTATCGTCACATGGGCGTAAGATGAAGAATTTATTTCGCTACCTTCTTATACCTATAATTTAAGACTAGCTTTCCGCTCGCAACTTCGCCCGCGTTATTTTTGTTTTCCCATGGGAATTTTTTTCCCGTAGGAAAATTACCCTATGTCCTTCCCCTGGTCTCGAACTATCCCTTTACCAACTTTCATCAAAATCGATTCAGTAGTTTCGAAGCCTATTCAATACAAACAAACAAACAATCAAATATTTCTTCTTTATAATATTAGTAAGTATAGACTAGTTGTGCTCGGCGCCCGCGACTTTGTTCGCGTTGATGTCGGAAATCATGATCGCCCTGCCCGCGCCTGCCCGCCTTGGATATCATAACCGATTTCAATTTAAAACTGTTATGTTGTATTGTATTCTTATATTAGTCGATTTTACTTTTTGTAAAAAAAAATATTTCAATCTTTTTAATTTTAATACATGCGTATTAGAATTTGAGCTGAAGCGAACACCAGAATAACTTAAAAAAAAAATAATGGGCCAAACTGAATTAAATTTTTATGGGACCAAATGGCAACTATTCCGCATCGAACAAAAAGTACGTAAATCGGATTATATGTTTCGGCGTAATCGGTGTACAATAAAAAAATTCCAACCGAATTGAAGCCTGTTACAAACTGGAAAACACAGGAACAACAATGGTGGCCATAGATTTTTGAAGTGAGAACTTCTTTAGCGGCGTTGTACACTTTTTTTGTAATGGGTAAAAACTGTTAAACTCGCGTCAGGACACGTGAAACTGATCGAAAATTCGTAAGACCAATTAAAATTGAAATGGCCGCAGGAACTGTCGAGGTGCGGTGAGGGGTCCACGTAAGCCGGCCGAGAACAATAGCGGCTGGCAAAGGTACTGGAAGTCACACGTCACTTGAGACAGTTTTAATCAATTTATTTACTTTGTTAGGAAAAATATAAATTGTGCTTTTATTTGATTTTGTTGTAAATATTAATTAGGTAAGTTAGTATAAATTAAATATTATTTATTTGTTATAAAATTACGTTTTTAAGTAGTATATTAATGTCTGTTTTGATCATATTTTTAATTTAATTGTAAATATTTTAATTAATTATTACTAGTTATATAATTATGTACGCAGAACGTTACAACAGGAAGTTGATTTTTCTGAGGGATAAACTTTTTAATGTAATATAAATTGTCATGTTTGTGTACGATAGCGCAATAAATAAATATTGTATTCTACCACATAAAAGATAGTACTTTTATTCTGATAATTAAAGCAATTCGTGCAAAATTATTCCATAACCATTCCAAAATATCCAAAACGCACAACGTTAATACTTAAGTTTTCACTTCTGCCGGCACTCCCGGAGTGCAACCCGTCAATTTTTTTTTGTAAAAAACTGGGCAACTATCCAGGAAGGAAACAGGGGCCTACGTTTGTAGGGAGAAACGGCCCGTACGGTTTCCTCTTACTTAACCCTTCGTTTGACTGTAATTTCGGTGTAAGTATATCGTCCGTCACCATCAGTGGTCTGCGATAACAGGCATAATACAATAACTCGTTACGCCATCCATGCGGCTTTCGCTCTCAAGTGCAAGGTGCCACTTTCACTGCGCCCGCGCACGCCACTTTCCATTTTACACGCGTATGTTTACCTTTCCTATTATTTTATTGTTAACAATTTGTCTAGCTTTGTTTGACGGCAATTATAATAATGACTGATATGCTGCCTCACTAAATTAATATGCTATTATTGTACAATCATGTCTGAAGCTGATGAGACGTAAGTTTAAATGATTGAAGATTTATTAATTAGTTTGTTTTTATATTTGTGACTTTGCATTAGTCTCGGGTGGGAAGCGCACTCGCGTCTTCAACATACCGTGTGGGTAGATGCCATAACCACTGGGCCATGCACCGAGCTCTTACCAGCCCTGTCGAAATTCATATGTAGCTATTGATGTCTTTGTTAATATCTACGTATCAACACCCAATTAAAAAAATATATACTGACGGATTTTGTGAAAATTAGTTAATTATAATAAAGCAAACTGATAAGTTTTGTACTTAATTGCGACTTTGATTTTTTAATGATAAATAAATTGAAGAATAATAAATCAACGCGAAATAGGTATCTATCTAGTCAAGTGTTTCTTAACCTGGAAGAAATGAACGCTGAAACCGAACTGTGCTAGACAAGATTGGTTCCAGGTGGTAATAAATTATAGTAATATCTATACTAATATTATAAAAAGGAAAGATGTGATTGTTTGTTTGTTTGTTTGTATTGAATAGGCTTCGAAACTACTAAACCGATTTTGATGAAAGTTGGTATCAAGATAGTTTGAGACCAGGGGAAGGACATAGGGTCATTTTCCTACGGGATATAAAATTCCTACGGACAAAAAATACTCGGACGAAGACGCGAGCGGAAAGCTAGTTATAAATAAAAGAGTCGAAATCCTTCTTGATTTACTAGAGGTTCGTGGAAACGCTGATCTAGTAAGAGTAATGTATGCTAGAATGTACTTTAAGATGTAATTTAAATTCAGTGGAGTTTGTCACATTCAAAAAATTGTATAAACTACTTCACAGTAAAATGGATGTGATCGCGGGCTGCTGTTATGATAAATGAATGCAGTAGACGAGTAAAAGGCAATTTTTTATATCGCGATTCACTTTCCTACCGGTTGAAGGCCAATGCCCCACGCCGCGCGTTGCAGCGTACCGTATACAATATAAATACACTAGCTATCTGTCCCGGCTTCGGTGGCAGGCATAAAATCCCGATAAACTTTCTCCCTTCCGCTTTCAACCCTCAAAGTAGGAGCTTTAGAGGGCCACTATTTAAAAAATATTTCACAAGTGAAAAAGTTTATGTCCAATGCCATGTTACCCAGGAAACACTAAAGTCGAAAGAATTCAAAAATACGTAATAAGTATTACTTTGCTATCGCGCTGTATTCCCGAGTAAATAAGCTGAGCGCGATAAAAAAAAACCGACTTCAACAACACTGAAAAGTTTAAAATAATATAGGAATAGGTACAGACAACATCACACTTCTATATTGAAGTCGGTGCCAAACGATGATCTCCTAGAAAGTCTTAAAATTTGTCACCGACTTCAATATAGAAGTGTGATGTTGTCTGTACCTATTCTTATATTATTTTTAACTTTTCAGTGTTTTTGAAGTCGGTTTTTATTTTTTGTAAAATATTTTTTATTTTTAACTTTTTTGTGAATGAAGTCTTTTTAGTGAAAGAATCCCTAATATAATACCAGCTCACCTTCGGTGAGTTTTCCCTCGATTTTCATGGGATCCCATCATCAGATCCTGACTTTGGTGACCTTGATACCATCCCAGGAGTATACTCTACCAAATACAAGAAGAATTTTGAAAATCGGTCAACAATTGGCGGAGTAATCGCGTAACATATACACAAAACACGTTGAACACACGTAAAAATATAATGGTTTTTCTCAATTTTTATGAGATCCCATTATCAAATCCTAACTTTGGTGTCCATGGGACCACCCTTGGAGTATCCTCTATCAAATACGAAAGAATTATCAAAATTGGTTCATAAACCACGAAGTTATCCGCGAACAAACATAAAAAAAGCATATATACGATCGAATTGAGTAACCTCCTTTTTTCGAAGTCGGTTAAAAAAACAACTGCAGCTCGGACCAAAGACATTTATGAAAAGTACACAAAATAGATGCCTAGTTTGTCCTTCAAAACTAGGCCGATTTACTTACTTTTTGTATAAAAAATGAAAGAAAGGCTTTTGTTTCCAGGTTGTGTTTCTCTGTTTTGCTTTTTTCATATAATCTCCTCAAATTATTTGCAGAATATTCCAATTTTTTAGGTTTTTGAAGGTTTTATTTCTGCTTTAATAATCGACTTATTAAAAAAAGGAGAACAAAGGAAATAGTAAAAAAATAGAAAGTCAAAGTCAATATCATTTTTGAACGTCAAAGAAACTATACGCCAATGAGCAACATAGAGCAACTATTACCGTCCAGGAAGGAGACTGACTACATTTATATGAAAAAACGGCCCATTTGATTTTCTCCTATTGCCACATACTTTGGTGGTGTAGTACAATTAAGGAACAATTTATGTAAAAATATCAAAACCATAGGTGTTGCTGCGTGACGTGAAATTGAATAAGTGCATGAGAAAGAAATCTAGTAAAAATTAGAAGGGGAAAGAAAGAAATTAGGGCCAGTGACCTAATGGCATGATTAGGTGTGGGTCTTAGGTTGCTAGTATCTGTATTTCCATTCACAGCATTAAAAAATATTTTTCATCCCCCCATCTCGGAAAGAGTATTTTTGCTATTCGATATCTGACCGCCAAAGTCGTTTTTATCCTCTTGAGGTTAAAGTAAATTTGAATTTAGAACATCGCGTGCACTAGGTATGTGATTTCAAAACATCTTAAAAACCTATTTACTTCCATCTCCATGGTGCCGAATTTATCATACAACTTCTTTTAAATTTGTTATAAACTCAGACTCTGAACCTCCTTGGTGTACTTTTGTTTTTAATTTGCTTTGCGCGCGCCATTTTGTTTTGACGTCGTATTGTTATAAATAAGAAACTTGAAAACAAGTAAAAAAACGTATTATTTGTTATACATAGTATAAATATTTTTCTGTAATACTTACCTATCATAATGTTGTAGTAAATATGTACCTAAACTAAACTGAAATAAAAGTATCTTGTGATTGTAAATGTATTATTTTGCATTTAGTCATTTCCTTGCTGAGGGGGAATGAAAAGTTACGTGTTGCACTCGAGTGCAAAGATTTTTCACCTTGTGCTCTTTTGGTTCCCTCGCTAACGCTCAGGATTCTAATTTTTGAATTACTCGCTGGGCTCGTGATTCAATTTTAGAATCCTTCGCTTGCTCGGTCATCAAAGTTGAGCACGCGGTTAAAAAGCAACTTTGCACTCATGTATCACAATAACTATTACAAAAAATAAAAACCGACTACAAAAACTTCAAAAATTAAAAATAACACAAGACTACACAATGTGCAAATTTAAACTAACTATTAAGGTGCTAAATTTAAACTAACTACATTAGTTATTACATTTTTTAGATATTGAATTTATATGAAAATTTAAGAATTTTGACCCTAAGTGGCATGGACTCTCGGTCGTACCAAAAAATTTCCAAAAATGAGCAAAACTATAAGTTCATACTCGTCGATGGCGTAGTGCGTAAGGTCGTCGCCTTCCAATCGGGAGGTGGCGGTTCGAACCCCGCCACGTATCAATGTGTTTTAAAATTTTGAATTCATATGTACATTCATTAAACGCTTTTACGGTGAAGGAAAATATCGTGAGGAAACCTGCACACACTTGTAAAGAAAGAATTCCTTAACAGTTTTGTGTGTGAAGTCGACCAACCCGCACTTAGCCAGCGTGGTTGACTAAGGCCTAATCGCCATAGTTTAGGGTAGGCTCGAGCCCCTCGGTGAGGACGTGTATGAGCTGTTGATGATGAAGTTCATACCCTATCCAGAATAATTATCCGAAGTCTTTATGTGGCCCTGGTGCTGAGATCCCGATGGAACGGACCGACAGACAGAAGGACTGACGAAAAAGGTGAGCACTTAATAAATCACTGTCGAATTGACAGCAATCGTGATAATATAGTGTTAAGTACATCTGAGAGGCAGAGTACATTCTTCTTCTTATTGTTGTTGATGGCAATTCACTCCTCTTCAACGTCTTGACCGGTGTGAGGTCTTGACCGAGAATTATTGTTGCCATTTTCAAGTTTTAATGGAGTACGGGAAGTTTAATAGATATAGGGCAAGGATTGGGCGTTATTAGGGAAAATGGGAAGAAACAGTGGAAGAATAAAATATTATAAACAAATATCATGGAAAGAATAATAATAGATTTACGATATAGTTTATTGGACAGAGATAAGATGGAGGATAAATTATACGGAAGAGGAGCATTATACGATAGCTTAATATCATAAAGTGGTAAGGAGTTGAATAAGGGACAAAAGAACAGGATATGAATGATATTACCCTCTGAAAGGCCACATTCGCACATTGACGAATCCAGGATATGAAGTTTTACAAGATGAGTAGGACAAGAACAGTGACCAAATCTAAGGCGAGATAGAATGGAGGAAACTTTTTTACAATAGCGCAACTTAGAAAGCCATGGAGTGAGTGAGATTGTTGGACAGAATTGGCGATAAAATTTAGCTACTTTTGATTTGAGGATTGCCACTCTCGGTTCCAATCACATTCCAAGGAGAAGCGAGCGAGACCTGTAATGTCCTGAGCGAAAGTGAGCTTGTAAGAGGTAGCACCTTGTTTAGACGCCAATCTAGCCAATTTATCAACATTTTCATTGCCTTGAATTCCCGAATGACCAGGAATCCATAAAGAAATCCGAGGACCTTTATCAGAACTTTCCTTTAACTCATTCTTAACCATAAGTGCAAGTGGATTAAAAGTGTTATTGTTAAAAGGATTCGATTGGACCAGTTGCAAAAAACTTTAACAATCAGTAAAAATGATAGAATTAGAAATATTATTCAAATTAATATAACGTATGCATTCTAAGATGATCAAACCCTCAGCAGTGAAATAAGAAGTGAGGTTACTGAATTTAAATAATTTAAAATAGCCAGTGGACTCTTGTAAAAAAGCAGCTCCCACATAACGGTCGTCAATTGGAAGAGGAGACTCAACAGATGACTTAGAAACATCTGTAAAAATATTTCGGCGTTGGTTGCAAATTGTTTACAAAATGATAAAAATTTTTCATTCGCCGATTTTGACTTTTTTTAAATATCAATAAAGGTGATAATAGACGGAGAAAAAATGATGGAGCTATATTCCTGCGCAAAAAGTGGATGACATGGAAATTGTGTAAAGTTACAATTAAGTTTTTGAATTTTTCTCAGACTATGATGGTCACCCGCCCCGAAGCCGACTTCGATTGACGATGCTTAAGAGGAAATCGTACGATCCGTTTTTCTATACAAACGTTTTCTTCTTGGATAATGGCAATAATTGGTCTATTTTTTTCTAAAAAAATCAATGGCAACTACTTATTGGCATTTTTCTTTTTTATCAATCTTAAAGTGAACCTTTTTTACATCATTTAAACAATTTTCTTCCATCTATCGCATGTTGCATTACACAAAAACATGAGATATTTAATTTCACTACATACATACATATAAGTCACGATTGGTCTATGCGTTAGATCTTTAACTTTAAATCAGTGTGGTAGTGGTTCGATCCCGGTGTAGAGCATTGCTTTTTTCGTATTTTTTATTATTTTGTTATAATTAAGTATTGCCTTTTGTTTATTTTATTAGTTTTCTTTAATTAGTCTTTGTTTTTTATTAATTACTTGTTATTTAAAGTTTTCTTTACAGAAGAAAAAGTTAAGATTAAAATGCGATTTTAATAGCCCTTAATAATTTTCCAAATATTTTGAGTTATGCCTACATGCCTGATCCGAAAAAAAGTTTCACTTTATCAAAAGAGATTTAAACCTTTAAAATACCTCTGCTATATTCAAACATAGATTGAAACATAGAAACACCACCACACCTTATCTTTAATGTATAATGTAAAATAGTAGATTACTCAACAAGTGAAAAAAAGGTGAATTCTTTTCGAGGCACTAAGTTGTATCTCGAGGGGAGCGAAGGATTCCAGAATAGAATCCTGAGCGGAATAAGGGATACAAGAGCCGAGATGAATTTTTTTTTCACGTGTTAGGTACTCTACTTTTTATCATTGACTGCGAGAAAATAATAACTATGTGATTATGAATCAAATTTTATTATGGGTAATACATAAAAGAACAATAGAAAACAAAAGAACTAGAAATTAATTGTAAAATTAGAACAGTTTTTGAAACTTAGTTATTATATTTTGGTGGTTTTTAGTACGTTTTTATAGTGAGCGTGTGCAACCTCTTTGCACGTTTTCCTTTTTTCTTACTATAATCCGTATATTGGCGCATGTTCCAAATTATTTTTTTCATTCACTCAGTGAAACACTTTATTCACTATTTTTGAAGAATCGCGAGTCCTTTGTCGAGTGTCAATGGTAAAAAGTAATTTAATCTGTCTTGTTTAAGTGTAGAGAAAACAGGGGACTACGAAACGTTTACTTTGTGTACATTTCATGTGTATTTTCGGTCCGAGCTGCAGTTGTCTCTATCGCGCTCAGCTCGATTGTTCGAGCACAGCGCGACAACAATTTATTTTACAAATATGAGTACCTATTTTTGAATTGTCTCGACCTAAGTGTTTCCTCTTAACGTAAGCAATCAACTTCACGAGTAAGTTAAAGCCGCAGCTCCTAAGCGGTAGTAAATTGCAGAAAGCTAACGAGATAGACCAAAAACGGCAGCGTGCAAGCTCTTCCTCGGAACCGGCTGCGTTACGAAACCGGTAAAGTTTCTGTCATTCCGTACTATACTGAGTTTCACGCGAGCGCGCCCGTCAATGTAGTTTGATTCGACGCTACTTTTGTTGGTTTTAATACAAAGGTTTTTAAGCTTTGTTTGGTTGTTTGTTTGGTGATTACCGGAGGAAGACTCTGTACCAGGGTCGTTTGCATCGGTAACTCCGTCTTACCTATTTCTGCCGCAAAGCAGCAGTGCTTGCATTGCTGTGTTCCGGTATAAAGGGTAAGATATGGCATTGAAATTACTGGGTACCGTGACTTTACATCTTAAGTCACAAGTTGGCAACGTACACTGTGGTCCTTGTGGGGGTTGCAGTTTTGCTGCGAATCTCACAGGAACCACATGTATTAGGTGACTGTTACCACTTACCATCAGGTGGGCAGTTTGCTTGTTTGCCAACTTAATTGCAATAAAAAAAATAATGCTTATGGCCTTATATGCTCATGTTTTCGTTCGTCTGTCTGTTTCATTGACTTCTTGGCCTCCAGGCCGCTTAGGGACTTCGGGCTTTCACTGATCAGTGTTTTCAATTATTTGGATACGCGACCCCTATAATGACTGAATAATTCTGGCGACTCCCTTGGGGCATAAACAGGCAAGTTATAATAAACAAACCTGTAAGTAAACCAAAAATGTAAGTGTGTTTAGTAATATGTGGTAAATGTAGTTGGTAGCTAGATTAGCCATACTTTGAAATATTTGTTTTTTTAAAGAAAACTAGCTTTTCTCCGCGCTTTTTTATTGATTCCTTTTGTTTGACCACATTGTGTTTTCAACTTCAGTAATGGATATTAAATGAAGGGAAACGTGGAGTTGAGCACTATGAAACTAGCAACATTACTCTTGATTCAATATGGCCAACGCTCAAAGATATATGTGTTTTGAAACATTTTTTCTAACATTTTCTGTAAGCTTCGTTACCTTACATAAAATGTTTGAAAAAATTATGGTGTTGGGATAAGGTGAACAATCCCACTATCCTACTAGTATACTATTCACTATTATACTTCCACTATTTGGATGTTTCTTACTTAACACGTAATAAGCTGAAGGCTTTTTCAATTTTTGGCAGATAGATAATTTGCTATATTAGCCTAGATTAGTCGTGTTGACCGTAATACTAATTCTGATATTCACGGATGTAGTAAGTTAAAGCTGGCCACTTGGCTAGTTAGCGTGGGTTCACATAAATTTCGTGACAGACGTATTAATCCACTATCTTCTGTTCACCATCGCCTGTTTATTTATCTTATGAAGTTTGGCTCGTAGATGACCCAATAAAAAGTATTTTGGTGACTTTAACCTTCCGTCAACTTTGGCCCCAACGCTAGAACAAATGCTAAATCTATAATTTTATTCGGTAGAAAATGAATTGCTACAATGATGGCGACTCCCTAATACATTTCACGAGTTCTTCAAGGTACATATACTTTTTTACATACATTCGTATTGCGGCTAATATTGGGCAGTATGATATGGATGTCAAAATGAATAAAATCTCTTCGATAATCAACGTCTTTTATTTTCACTCTTCACTATAACAACTTAGGCACATACACTTCTCTTATTTTTAATTAACGTTTAGCAGAGCACATTATTCCTCGAGCACGGATGACACCGGAAGGGAGGTAAGTACACAGACTACGTTCCCATAGACTATACAACCACAGACAACACATTTTGTTTGCACACTTAACAATTCGTTACTGTTTTACAAACTAATTTATAATAATGATCTTATATGAAAAAATTAAAACTGATACCAGGTTACTTGGCTTCGCTTTTTTATGTTTAGTTTTAAAGGTTATCTACATTATGTAATCATTTCGGTTATTATAGAAAATTAATAACTAGTGGATTTCAACAGTATCGATTCCCAGCGCCTTATTGCGAATCTCGCTCACATAAGAGTTCCGTCGGTTTTTGCCTGGGACTGGTTGTAATGTCTCCATTGAGCTTTCTACACCGGTTTACAATCCGACATACATGCATTATTTATTTATAGTTACTTTCGAGCGATGCCATAGGCTTACGTTCACTAATTGTCGCCAGCGACATTGCTTTAGATTTAAGGGGTAATTTTTAAACTTTTGTAACCCAAAATGTATTTTTAAGTACGTTTTTAGGGTTCCGTAGCCAAATGGCAAAAAACGGAACCCTTATGGATTCGTCATGTCTGTCTGTCTGTCTGTCCGTCCGTATGTCACAGCCACTTTTTTCCGAAACTATTAGAACTATGCTGTTGAAACTTGGTAAGTAGATGTATTCTGTGAACCGCATTAAGATTTTCACACAAAATAAAAAAAACAAATTTTGGGGGTCCCCCCCATACTTAGAACTGAAACTCAAAAATTTTTTTCATCAAACCCATGCTTGTGGGGTATCTATGGATAGGTCTTCAAAAACGAATTTGAGGTTTCTGATATCATTTTTTTTCTAAACTGAATGGTTTGCGCGAGATACTCTTCCAAAGTGGTAAAATGTGTGTCCCCCCCTGTAACTTCTAAAATAAAAGAATGATAAAACTAAAAAAAATTTATGATGTAATTTACCTTTCATTCAATCAACTCGAATATAAATATAAAAAGAAAACATTTAATTTCATAAACATAAACCTTATGCATAAACCGTGAACCATTATTTTCTAATAATAAAAATCCCATCATTTAGGTACTTAGGTAATGTTTACTTACTTATTTAGGTTTACTTATCAATAACTTAATTAAAAAAATACACTATTATTAAAACATCGATCAAACTTACAACGAACTACAACAACTTTTATATTATGTTACTTGCTGCTACGGAACCCTTCATGGGCGAGTCCGACTCGCACTTGGCCGGTTTTTCTATTTAGTTATTCACCCGCTTAGCAAGTATGAATGCAAGAAAATTATTACTAATTGAAGTGACGACACGGTTAGCGCAGAGGTCGAGTGATCGCCTACTGCGCAACGGGTCGCGGGTTCGATTCCCGCACGGGACAGATATTTTGTATGGCCTACAGAAATTTGTTCGGGTCTGGGCGTATGTGCATGTGATATTCTATGTTTGTAACTGCACCCACGACACAGGAGAAAATCCTAGTGTGGGGCGACGTTTTTTAAAAAAAAAATAATTGCTTAGAAAATCTAAGCTATGATGTGACTGAAGAATTGTTAACAGTCCCCTCTTAATGAGTATACGCATACACTCACATCAGTTGTCACGTGTACCGCATTTCCATACATATCACATACATACGCACATAAGCTCACACTCTCATACAATCAAACGCCATACTCTCATACACTCAAAGACACCTTTTTTACGATGGGAAATGCTTTACGCATACCTCGAGCTTGGGAAGGCGCGAAGTTATGTCGGACTCTCCGCGGTCGCTGGGGGCAGAGAGCCAGCCAGAAACCGCGGTCTATCGACTAAAATCCATCGATGCCCCCTCAAACGCTTTGGCACGAGCACGTCCATCATCGCCGTATTCTCCCCGTCATCAGACGAGGAGGACACGTTGAGGAGAGACGCGTCGCTGCCGGACAAGGTCATGGGAACTCTTTCGAACACATCTACAATCTCGTCGGCGTCTGCTCGCATCGGGCAAGCCTCTCTCGCCCCTGGGGGTGGCCGGTGATCCCCGGGGCATCCAAGGATTCCAAGGGATCACACACACCACACAGACACCCTACCTCTTATTTTAATCAATTTAGATTTCGTAGTTCAGCTTAGATAGCGAGATCTGTTTACTTTTAATATGATTATCTTTTGATGTTTCTATCTGGTTCGGAGTTGGAGAAGATGGTAATAATCTCAATCTGTAATAAGGGTCACCTCGAACAGATACCGGTCTCACAGCAGTCTGTGAATACGATCACGTGAAAAATACCCCTATGAGTTTCTTGTGGCTTCTTCTCGGATGGGGCGCGTTTTCCGTGATTCCATGCAATAAAAATTATTTTGATTTGATTTCTTGTGCTATTTGAGAGAGAATAAATAAAACATTATTACTATTTGGCACCCCCTTATTCTCTCATGACCCCTTATCCCGTTATTCAACGTAGGTTGAATACATATTTTTGAATTTGAATTAACAATTTTGTGTAGCTTAAGATATATGTTGGTCTTTAATTAGCTAAAACTCTCTAATTGATCCTTGAAAGTTTGTGCTATTAATGGTGATTGTTGTGCTAATGCAGGCTTAATTAGCATCCAGTGATGGATTCTAGTGGCGCAATATGAAAATATAAATATTTATAAGTACGGCAGGCAGACCAATTGATTTTGATCGATGGTAGAGACAACTTCTGACATTGGTTTAATCATAATATATAAAATTCTCGTGTCACAGAGTTTGTAACTTTTTTTTTGAGTATAAAATTTGAATTTACAATACAGTGTCGTACCTATTTTACAAGCTTTTATTTACTTTCACCTGTCCCGGTGTCTGTAATGAAATCTTGCAAGTTAAATCTGACCCACTTCGCGGTTTACGATTGAGCTGAAATGTTGCATGCATAAGTATATCGCGTGACAATGCAATACTATGATAACATGGAGCTGATTTGATGCTGGAGCTGGAAGGTGGCCATAGGAACTCCGCAACAATACGACACAGCCCCACCGAGTTTGGGCTCGTTTGATTCGTACTGACAAGTACTAAAAGCTTGTATTTAAAAAGCTTTTTTAAATAATTTTATTGAATACTGATTACCTATTTTGAATATGTGTTGTTGCTCCTCCCTCCTTTCCCGGCGATTTCGTAAGAGCTGAGTAAAGGGAGTTAATTGCAAGAACATTTTTTATACACAACTGGGAAGCTTTCCTGTCGTATGTAAAAAAAAAACAATGCATCCAACTTCAACTCCACTACCCTGGCTTCCTTGTGCGCAAGCATATTCGATTCGTTTCCGCAAGCACTGTTTTCGTTACGCGCTTTAGTATTGAACTTGCAGAAGTTAGAAGTACAAAAAAGAATAACATTCAGATTTTGAAACAGTTGCAACTGTTCAGGTCTATTTTTTCTGTGAGTGCTGTCGGCCATTCTTTAGCGAAAACTGTTTCGTTGCGTTGATGATTTATTACGCACTTCTTTCGCGAACGGATTGCCGGCGGCGAGTCATTGTCAAATTGCGCAATTTGACATTGCATTGCAGCGACGGACGCGCGACGCTTATCAAATCCCGTCAACACGAAAATCGTAAGCCAGTACGCAAGCGTACAGTCTGCCACAAAAGTGGTTTGCACCCCGAAGGTAGAAATTCAGTTTCATGTCATTGCAGTCTTTCCTTTGTGTTACAGGGGTAAAACAATATTATTAGGTAACATTTCTAGAATAAAACAACAATTGGTAGCAACAAACAGTGAAGTCGACCAATCCGCACTGGGCCAGCGCGATTAAACACTCTAACTTAGGGGTAGGCTCGAGCCCCTCGATGGGGACGTATATGAGCTGTGATGATGAATCATCATGATGATGAGTGTGTTTACCCCTTAAGATAGACATCTTAACATAGACATAGACATAGACATTTTCCAGTGCGTATTGGTTGACTACAAATACACCTTTGAATTTATTTCGCAGATGTATGCAGGTTGCCTCACGATGTTTTCCTTCACCGTAGGAACGTCGGCAACGGCAATTAATGTACATATGAAATTCGGAAAACAAAAAACACATTGGTACATGGCAGAATAGAACCCAGGACTCCCGAAGGTCAGTGCCGAGTCCACAGCGCCACCGAAGACGCTCTCCAAAACGCACTATTTACAACCAAATCAGAAATGTTTTCGTCCCCATACATTTTGACAACGCCTTGACAGCTGTCAGGTGTCAAATATATGGGAACGATAATGATTCAGTTTTGGTTAAAACGTTCGTAATTATTGCAATAATCATCTGAGTGGGTGGGAGATTATCTTATTATTTGGATAGATCATTGATTCCCAAAGTGGTCCAGGTGGACTACCAGGAGTCCACGGGAGGCTCGACGGGGGTCCACGTTGGCGTGACAAAAAAACGGGGGTTCATAATTCGTAAGCGGGGGTCCACTAAAATTTTATCTGGTTTCGATAGTGGAGAACTTAAATTTTGACTTTGACTTCACCTATCAATGTAGACAGATAATATTTTAAGAAGCTTAATTGAATATGCAAGTTTTTACATATTTTGCAACAGTAGCGACTGTTACTTATAAAAACTTGCATATTCAATTAATTAGAGCACAATCAATTAATTAATTAACCAGTCAATTCACAATTCACACTTTTTTCGAAATTCATGGTTGGACTTCAGCCGCAAGTCATATTTCCGTAGTTAGATCTAATCTTTACATTTTTTCCGAGTTTTGGCAATATGGTAGAAATCACCGGAAGCAGCAAAATTTTGAAAGTCTGTGGTCTATGAGAAAATAAGTTTGGGAACCCCTGGGATAGATCATTAATTAATTACTCGGATGATTATAAAAAAGCGCTTTCTATCAAGTCATATTTGAATAAAGATTATTTTGATTTTGTTATCCATCAACATTTATGGCCCACCTTCCCACTGATAAAGTTGAACGCTCTCCTGGGAACCCGCAGCGGATGTAGGATGGGCTGGATGCGAGGCGACTCCGTAATTACGCTGCGCTACGGACGACGCGGGAATATTACGATCACATACTTCGACAGATGCTATATAGCCTATAACCCTCCTCAATAAATGGACTATCCAACACAAAAAGAATTTATAATTTTGAATCAGTAGTTCCTGAGATTAGCGCGTTCAATCAAACAAACTCCAGCTTTATAATATTAGTTTAGTTTAGATTATCAAAATATAATATTTTAAAAATATTGTTATGTGTACGAATGTACGTACATTTTGTTTTATGTATTTATAATATACACAATTTTCAATTATACCAGTCACCGCAAACGAACAGCTCAGCACTTTACATGTACGCTATTGTCAAATTAATAATAATAATAATAATGTTTTATTATTTTCTCATCACAAAGGTACCTAAGTAAAAAATAATAAGGTACATTATAAAAGATGATTAAATTACAATACCCTTGTGAGAGACTGGTGTCCATACTAGGGTAATCCCTGTGTGACGGATCGCCAGGCCCTCACCCTCGGACTAATGATCTTACTTATTTACTATGGTTCAGTGTCTCGTACCTATACTATTTAAAATATTTGTAAGAATTATTATTAGGTAGTTTTTTTTGCTCTAAATATTATAAACAAAAAATTGAATCGCATGTTGAAATCTATTCTTACTAGGTAGGTAATATTATGAAGCTGAAGAGTTTGATTGTTTGGTTGACGCGCTTATTTCAGGAACTACTGATTCAATTTAAAAATCCTTTTTGCGTTGGACAGTCCATTTATCGAGGAAGGCTATAGGCTATATAACATCACGCTACGACTAATGCTGAGCATCAATGAAAAATATTACAAAAACGGGAAAAATGTACGACATGTTGTTATTTTCCGACATCCACGCGAACAAAGTCGCGGACGCAGCTAGTTTATAATAAACTAGTACTAGTGCTAGTACGTAACACACACCCATTGTGACGGCGCGTGCTCAATAACCGTTAAACCAGTTAAAATATATCAAGTGCGTTAATAACTTATCTAATTAAAGGTGGGATTTATAGCGAACCATACCAGCAATAAACTCTATTTTTACAAAGAGGTCTTATTTTAGGGCTAGCCCATTGAATTGTTTTTATTCACATGAGTTCGGGTTGGTTGGAAGAAATGTCGTTTAATAATAAGTCTACCTTTTTGGACAAACAATTATTTTCGTAGACTTTTTTGTTTAATTATGTTCAACTGAAGTGTTGTTACACAATTAGGTAACTGTATAACCCAGTCGTAACCTACCTATTGTATCTATTCACGCAAAATTTAAGTTTGTACCTACGAGTAAAACAATTATAGCAGCTTCTCGGAGGATCTATTAACTCAGGTTGGCTATAGGATCACCCGCTATTACATGTGAATGAAAATAAACATTGCAGGTGACTCCGCATACTTGTGGCGTGCCACGATATAAATAAATGAACATGGATTTTCTTCTTTTGGTTACAATAGTTATACCGCGAAGGAAACAGATTCCGCGGCGGAATCACGACCCTTCAGAGCACGCATTTTCCGTAACGATGCAAAGAGAGGGATACTTCCTTCCACGAATCAATATTTATTATTAACTAGCTGTGCCCGCGAACTAAGTTTCGCCTTAAAAGACTTCAACGCCTTCTTAGTTTCGTAGCTTCTATTTATTCCCGTTTTAGCAACATATTTCATTGATTCTCCTCTCCTATTGGTCGTAACGTGATATTACATAGCCGAAAGTCCTCCTCGATAAATAGACTATCCAGCACAAAAATAATTTTTCAATTCGGACCAGTAGTTCCGGAGATTAGCGCGTTCAACCAATAAAACAAACAAACAAACTCTTCAGCTTTATAACATTAGTAAGTAAGTAAGTAAGTATATACTAATACTAATTTGTTTATTGTAATCTTGTTATTCCATGGTATCATTCATAAAACCACTGTCGTTGTTATAATGTGCGCGCTGTCATACGTGTTCATAAAAAAGACAAAAGATTCTAACGTGCGCTCGCTCTAACGGTTAGCAGTTAAGTTAATTACAAATTGTATTGTAGTATAGTAACAATTGTTACGTGCCACAGACTATACAAACGCGGAACGAAATATCGATGTCAAAGGAGATTAGCGTTGCTCTGTAATCGAATAATTCGATTTGTCTCGCTCAAACCCAGTTTACTTTGGATGGGTTCTTGATTCGATATTCATTGTATTGTTAGTTACACGTTCCTATATCGATTAAATTATAATTTTTTATTATTTTGAGTTAAAGAACTTCTAATACTAACAATTAAGCGTATGATGTGACCTTTTTTTTTTAACGTTGGGAAATGCTTTACGCATACCTCGCGCTTGGGAAAACGCGAGGTTATGTCGGACTCTCCGCGGTCACTGGGGACAGAATGCCAGCCAGAAACTGCGACCTACCGACTAAAACCCAACGATGCCCCGTCACAAACGCCTTGGCACGAGAACGCCCATCACCGCCGCATCCTCCTCATCATCAGATGAAGAGGATACGCCAGCGAGGGACGCCCCACCGCCGGACAAAGCCATGGGAACCCTTTCGGACACTTCCATGGCCTACGTATGATGTGACCTGTCAGCCACCAACCGGTCGCATGCGACCGGTGTGGCTTTACGCTATGTAATAATTGAAAAATACCCTCACGAAAAGAAATGTATAAATTAATACATTGCTTTTTACAGAATGAACAATATGCTTAGGTTGAGAAATATATATTTTTTTGTGAATTTTTTTTGAGAATATTAAAAAAAAAATCTCTCCACCTCTCACCTTCCAAGGTGAGAGGTGGTAAGAAATGACATTTAAAATTAACTCAAAACTAAAAAATCTTTATTCAATACAGCTGCCCGGACAGACTTCCTTCTGACAAAAGTTATTTACTCTCTGATTTGTATGGGAAAAGAAAAGTATTGTTTTTACTGTTTTCAAGACAATTTTTATGTTTTTCCTCTCCCGAAGGACCTTCCTTGTGCCTTAAGGAAAATATGAAATAGTAGATAGTGTCACGAGGGACCAAAATAATGATAATAATACTACATATAAATAATAAAACCATTGCTGAAATATACTAAAGGCATCAAAGTGACTACCCCAGTGTCATCTTGGAAACAGATTAACCTTTATCAATGTTGAGCTGATAACCTTATTGTAATTTTTACACCATACAAAAACACCTACTTATACCTACACACACATGTTCTCAAGTTCGTTCAAAAGTTGCACAACCTTCAGTACAAAACATGCTCGCACTCACATAAACACACACACATGCGCTTGCGCGTGTATTCCATTCAATCAGATACACATCTTCACACAATAATGAACGAAAACTCTTAAAGTATAAGTGTAATCTTCGGTTAAATATAGTGTTATTTTTTTATATTCTTGTTAGTTTTGTATTCTTTTTCCAATTTTATGTACTTACTGATAAACTTGTATTAAAAATTACTTATTATGTAAAATTCTCTCAATGGATACATTATACTGTAACATTATTTAGACATTCAATCATTTGTAATCTTTCCGCTTGAGGGAGGGCCTGGTGACCTGTAACACAGGCTGTTTCAGTCTATCATAGGCACCAGTCTCTCACACAGCAGGATACCTGGTTTGTCCTTAAATGTAAAGTGTTAGTTATCATATCCTGTTGATGAGATAAATAAATAAATTATTATTATTATGATCTTTATTAACCTTCTTTCTTAAATATACATTTTTTTACAATATAAATATAAAAAATAACTATTATAAAAAAACCTACATCTAGCGGGTCCATCGGCAGCGAGATAATGCCCAAACTACCGGTGGTTAGGGCTGCAGGGTGAGGAACCTCCTGACAATTCGTACTTATTATTATTATTATTATTATTATGTATTGAGAGCGATTCTAGAGCAGAATCCTAAGCGTAGCGAGGGAGTACGTCACTTGAGGTGAAATAATTTCGGTACCGTGCTTTGCTTTTCTTCCCCCTCTACATATAAGAAAAAATAAATAAGAGATGATTTTAGTAGTCAAGAATATTTATATTTACATAACCAAACGACTTTATTTTCTTTCGATTTTTTTGGTAGTAAATTGTTTATAACAGTTTCTGCGTTTACTTTTACACTTTCTGGTGTTAATATTTCATTTTCACTGCCAGAACTCATCTTTTATTCAATTTTTGGGAATCAAATTAAAATTGTCTGTAATATTTTGATAAAAAGTAATAAGAAATTGAATAAGACGATTCCCGTGTATTTTTTATAACGCCGTCGCGTGCCGCGACGGCAGGAGCGCTTTTTTAATTACCGGCCAGGACTATCGAAGCAAATTGCGTTCAAACTTTTAAATTAAAATAATAGTGTTCTAAATTCAAAAGACTGTTCATACCGGTTATTAAGTGCGCCGGAATGACCCATTGGTCGCACTTATCGAGGAACCCTTCGCCTCTTTTCGAATAGATAGGTTAAAAAATTTTTGCCGAATCGGCCCACTCGTTTTGGAGCTTTTCGATGAGCAACACATTTGGGGGATCGATTCGCACTCATTAATGAAAAACAAATAATAAAATATAAAATTGCAGTTAGATGTATTGCACATTGCAATCATATTTAAGAAATCTGCAAAATATAAGTCGATGGAAAGTTGACTCCACTCCTGAAAATTGAAAGAGAAAACTCAAGAGAGAATAGCCATCTGTATAACAGGTCAGGCACATATAATGTGTCTTCCTGATGGTAAGAAACGATAAGGCTGATGGTGAAAGCGAACTTCATCTGGACTCCTTAACAAATGAAGAACTGCTTATCTTACCTTTAATTGTCGGAATACAACAATACTATAACCATTGTTAATATGACGACAAACTTAGGTAAGATGATGGTAACTATCCAGGCTCAGAAGCCCTACCATCAACCGAACCGTGTAGAAAAACTACTCCCCCCATGGTGAAATAAGCCCCGGATCTCTTGATCAACACCCGGTGGTCTCAACCCCTAACCACGGAAGCGGCGGTTGGCGGCGCTTATGCACATTCCTTAGTCGAGCTCATGTGGTGTACTAATCGACAGAACAAAAGCGCCAATGTACAGCAACCACACAACTCCGACCTCTACAGTATCGCTCGATCGACCCAACAAATCGAGCGGCCCAATTGTTTGACGTTTAGAAATACACCGTTGCACCGCTGACACCATTCTGGGAGTTGTGGTCAATAATCCGGCAGTGTAACTTTCGTCACCCCCCCAGTAATAGTTATGATAACGGAAACAATTGATTTTAAGCTGTGAAGTAACTCCGCCAGGCCAACCGATCATCTGGTTCAGAGAGATTACAATTTGCCAATCGGAAAGTGCGTTTAACTAGTCACGCACAAAACAACGGCTAAGTGAACACCATGAACCCCACGGAACAGAAACGAGACCAAATAAGTGGTTGTGGGCTTAACTGATAAATTGAGGATAATGAGGAAAACATTGACATTGGTTGATGTTTTTAGCAAAAAGTTGAATTATGTGCAAGTGTGTGTAGAATCGGTACTTCGCTATTTTTGAAGCTGTAAAAGCATGAAAATGAATATTATATTACACACGTTTTAGCTTTTTGAAAATAACATTGTTATAGGGGTGAAATACGGGTTTAAACCTACAAGGTATAAGCTTTTCAACAATTTTAAGTTATTTTTGAAAAGCTTCACAGAAAAACACGTGTAAAGTTGCGGCCAGAAGCTAGTATAACTATATAAGCGACCGTGAGAATAGGAATGAACCTGCGTTATTAATATTTGAACTTAATAAGTTTCCGTTAGCTGTTTTTGTTAATATCCGCATTTTTATTTATTACAATCAAGATACAGGTCCACTTCCTATTGCATAATAGCGTCAATTCTTCAATGATTTGTTAAAAGTCAGAACCACTACATATTATCATAAATTAAAATACTCGAGGAAACAAGGATTTCGCAAGGAAATTCTGCGGTGCCGGGCTAAATGCTTAGTAATTAAACTTACATATTTTATGTGAATCTGTCTAGTTTGTCGCAGGATGCTGTGCTTAGAGGAAAATGTAATTATGTAGTTGTCTTAAATATAACTTAATATCCCCGTCTAGATCCTACCTAAGTTTCGTCAAATATGTTAAATATTTTATGAATTTGTATAACACTGTTTATAACTCATTTGTGCGCTCCATATTAGAGTACGTATCTACAGTCTGAACTCCCAGTAGGTACATTGAAATATTCCAATCTAATTGAGCGATTTATTCCAGTATAAATTCCAGAAACATCTTGCTTTAGGATACTTGTCTGCAAGAGATTGTTGTGTATCAATAAGGCCGCCTTTTGCTGTGTTTTGTATTATTTGTAATTTGTCAGATGTGTCCTTTTGTTTGCAATAAAGAATATGTTATTTTTTTTACTTAACGTGTATTATATGCACTTTTTCAAACGTTTGCTTCATAATTTGAATTGTTAATGTTACAAGAAAGTATCGAATATTTACGGGAACACAAAACCAACAACACAAACGGGCACAGCAGCGGCGGGAAGAAGTTGGTCTTCAATAAGAGATAATGTTTTCATTCACCAAAACATCCATTCTGCTAATCGTGTCTTGATTATGTTTTAATAAAATTATTATTTGACATTAGAATATTGGTGAATCAATAAGGCTGAATATTTTTAGTGGTGCTTTAGCAACGTCATCTGTCTATCAGCATATTTTTCGATGAATTATTAGCACACCATAGTTGAGTTTGAACGTTAGTAGAATTACGTCTCTGAGACCTTTAGCTTCGTTAACAACATCAAAGCAGCTCCCTAAGCAAGATGTTTTTCGATAATCACTATCGCATTTGTTAAATCTACAATGACATTTGACAATTGCGTTCGAAAGCTAAGCTAGGACTTATGACAAATCTCATACTAATCCTTTTAGCTTTTGCGATGCGATATTTTGTCTAGGGCGGCAGAGTTCAAATTGCTTCTCACTTACCTGGCGAGCTGCTTCAGCCTAGTCGCTGCCTGCAGCGAAGCGTACCCGTACCGGGAGAACCTGGCTGCTTCTTCAGCGGGCGCGTTGAAGGCAGCCACGTAGCGGGCCGGGTTCTTGTCGTCCAGCCAAAGACCTGCACATAACATTTTGAATAAATATGTGTAAAATGTAAACAATCTTATTATCCCCACTAATATTTTGTTACATGTTTACGCCTTGATAACTGAACCAATTTAAGCTTTGAGCAAGGATATAGGTTACTTTTTATCTCGAATTCAAATAAACCTGTCAGCACATAAAATTACTTTAAACCTATAAAGTAAATAAGTTGAAAAGAGAAAGTTTATTTGGGATTAATTTCACAATACAAGTAAAGCTTAAAATAAGCTGGCTATCCACCTTGGAATAATGCAGACAGATTAAGCTTACACCACCCCGAGTCGATCCGGTTCTCGCTAAGGCCCTAATACAGTTGAACAGACTCGCTTGTTCCCAATCTCAGGTGCGTTAACGAATACACAGTAATTTTAACAGACATTTTTTTACGTATCACGGACAGCCCTCAAATGTAGAGCATGCATGGAGGCAGAGGAGACAGCCGCCTATATATTGCTGGAATGTAGAGGGGTCGTAACGGACCAGGCGAATACCTGGACAGCTCAGGTACCCTTAAGGACGTTCTGGGCAACCTTCGGGAGCTGGAAAACTTCATGGGGGAGATATATGGTGGAGTGATAAATGGCTGGTTAATCCGGCTTCCAACCCTCCGATGCCAAATAGGCACAAGATCTTCGATTTGCGGAAAATACCCGTAGTAAGAAGAAGAAGAAAAAGCTGGCCATCGATTGAACTGATGTTTTCTAAAGGAATAAAATTCTTTTAGGTTTTTTGAACCACGTGTTGTCACTATGAAATAGGCCTTATTATTGCCACATTATGGCAGGAACGCTGGGACACATCAGACAAGGGGAGGGAGACTTATCGTTTCTTCCTGAACGTGGCGGACCGGCTCAGGTTTACCTGGGTCGAACCGGACTACGAAGTTTCCGCGCGCATCTCCCGATGTTTCGGACCGTATAACCAGAATTGGTTGAGTAGGGCTATGGGTGGTGGAGGCCATATTATTAAGGGATATTACCGTGGTCGCCCTACTTTCACCCACTGGTGGTGTTTTGTATTTACCAAAAATGTTTTTCAAGAACAAGTTTGAAGTTTTCAAGATCTTTACTATAATAAAATCGCTTCATTACAAAACAAATAACTCACCCATTGAATAAAGCTTTGGCTCCAAAATGCTGTACAGTTCATGCATTTTCTGCATTCCATACTCTGCTGCTTCCATTAGATCCTTTTTCTCACTTTTCGTCAAATTAATATCAGGTTTGTTTTCATCATCATTAAACTGATTAATATCCGTAAAGTCGTCATAATAATCACTGGGATTTGATTCTTCAACTTTCAAATCGGTTTCTATATCAGGATGCGTTTTAGAGATGTTCAGTCTTGTCAGGTTTTCCTTTTCACAATAGGTCACAACTATAGTTGAAACATTTTTGGTGGCAGTGAATGAATGATTCTTCAGATGGTTTCTCTCTATAATGGTTATGTTATGTAGTTCTTTAGTAAGTGTACTGTTGAATAGAGGCATTAAATGCTTCAAAACATCGATTATGTTGTTCGGTGATGTGTTGTTAATGTGCGTGTTATTTGGTTCAATTGTTAAAATTTCAACGTAGTTGATTTTCTCTGTTGTGGTATTTTCAACTACGGTTTTATTCAAAGCATTATTCTTTTTATTTACATCGATTTTATCTTCTATGCCGCTTTTTATCGGAATCTTGCTTTTCTCTGTTCCTGTTTTATCGTTTTCACTTCTGTTGGTTAGGTTTTTTGTATCCGTTTTCTTTTCGACTAGTATTATGGCCTCGTTTAGATTAGCGTCAGTGTTGTTTCCTGTCGAACTTATTTTACTTTTGATTCTATTTATTGATTCTATGATTTTATTTACAATATCTTCTTGTGTGGTGGCGACACTGCTTTCATTAGCAGTTATATTTGCTATAGAGTTTAAAAATATTTTTGCGCGTTCACTGTCTTTCACGTAAATACCTGTTCCGTCGCTTTTGTTGTGAATTTTGAAGATGTCCTCGATGATTTTAGTGAAGGGACAAGTAGCTGTGTCGTGTTTTGGGGAGGGTTTATTAGTATCTTCAATACTTGCAGCACTTAACACGCACGTTAATGTGACAACAGCACACTTTAATCTGAAAATAAAAGGGATTACTTATAATTTTAGTTCTTTGACATAACGCCTGTTACTTATCTACTTTTAAATCCTACATTGCTTCGACAATCATATTGATAAACAATAATAGGTGAATTTTTTGTACCGCTGTATAACTGTATTTTGAATCATGTTGTATACACATGTTTAGGAATATAATAGTCTAGTCCACTACTTTGTACAAGTTATAGTTGTATAAACTTTGATTGTATTCTATTTTCAGTATTAAATAAAGAATAAAATCTTTCTTTATTAATTCGATCTTCTAATACTATAAGTAGGTATAATAAATGTTAGTTATCTTTATTGATTTCCCTTTTACATCGAAATAATATTTATTCAAATATGATAAAATATCTCGTTCAAATCGTACAAATTTTAGCTACCGATATTTTGGTAAGCAAGTACAATCGTTTTCCGATAAAGTTCTAATGTAAAATTGTTGTTAACTCGATTGTTGTTGTGTTTAGGGACACTGTTAAATATCTTTTAATGCCGAATGTCCCATGGTATTAGGACTTATGCGGAAACAACCGCGGGACACAGCCCGTGCAGTGGTATAAATGTCACAAAAATATTGATTTGGTTATATATATTCATTGTATATGTTACTAGCTTCCGTGCGCGTGTAGTTTGTGCGACTATGAATCACCAAAAATATTGGAAATCACTCAAGATACGCTAGAGAAACGGATGATCTAGCCATAAAAACAAAAAATAACCCCGACATATACATTATACATACTGCCCTTTGAAAGTAGGAAATAATGAGTTTTATTTCATCTATTGCGTTGGAGAGCTGCTATGTAAACAAACAAACCCACAGCAACGTTTCGGCTATTTACATCTGATGTCACAAGTTGGCAACGTACACCGTGGTCCTTGTGGGGGTTGCAGATTTGCTGTGAATCTCACAGGAGCCACATGTATTATAGGTGTCTGTTACCACTTACCATCAGGTGGGCTGTTTGCTTGTTTACCAACTTTGTTGTATAAATAAAAACATGACAATAAAGAATCTAAGATTTGATAGAAGAATTTGCGCCCGACATGTTGCTTTACTTCATTGGCTTCCTCGGTTTTTTCTTATTTCTTGGATGGGGATTCCCTCAGCTTCCAGTGGCAATTTTGAAGAATACTTTCTTAGTGGGTATTAGCTAACGAACCCCTGTAACCCAATTTATGCTTCTATCTAGATTATAAATTCGAAAGTGGTGCAACAGAATTTTGGGAATAGACATGTTAAAATGTTTGAAGAAAATATACCTAATGACATCTAATATATTAAAATCTCGTGTCGCAGTGTCTGTATTGAACTCCTCCGAAACGGCTTAACCGATTTTATGATTTTTTTGTGAAATAGGTCTGAGAAGGAAGGTCTCCAGAATTTTTTTGGCAATTATAATGGCGAAACGTAGTTCGCGGGCACAGCTAGTAATGTAAATTTTAACAACTCATATTTAATTCTCCATTTCTGCTATGGGAGTTGCCTAATATAGACTTGGCGCTACAAATCAATTTGACACAATCATCATAGCTCATTGGTACTTAAGTACGTACACCAAAGAAATTCTATTATCCGGAATAAAAAGTGCAAATCGTAAACCTATTTAAATTCATCTGAGCAATTACTTTTTGTAATTGCATTACGGAGAGAACTGACAAATTGACTTTGTACAATTGTTGTTGCGAAAGTTGGTTGTTTTCTTTTTCTTCTTGGTGTTACAGTGGTTTCATTGGATGAGGTAGTTTTATTTTATTGACAGTTGGAATAATAAAAAAATACAAGCAAGCAAACACGAAAATAACGTTCAAAAGTATGTGATGTAGCAATGTACCAACATCAAGTATTTATTGCCTGTAATTATGGACCGTTCGATAGTTCTCTAATAAATTTCTTATATTTAAAACAATAAGCAGTCAGAATCACATTATTAAAAAGTGACACGTTTAGGTCATTTTAAATTGTTATTTTAATAACTTTTAATGTAACATCAAATTCTGCCAAAATTAATAATAGATACATTATAACGTGCGGCAGAACTAGGGAACTTGTGTTTCGAGTAGAAAAAATACAGGTTTAAAGTACGGACAATCAAATGCAAAACTATATATACATTTGACGAAAATGAGCTAGGTACATAGCATTACATAATTCACACACAAACACACAGAGATACACAATCAAGCAAAAACACTATTTAGAATCTGTTAATAAGATTTTTCTATATCTTCATACTACATATCTTAAAATGCTTTTTGGAGTAGTCTCTTAGTTCTAATACCAGTATAAAAATTAAGATTCATATATCTTATAATGACCATGTTTTTTGGAAATAAATGACTGAATGAACAACAACTTCCACCGATCCCCCATTAAGTTCTAGGAGGGGTATCTCCCATAATCCCCGTGGAGCTGCTCGATATAACTGAGGTATTAAGCTCTACATAATTTTTCTTTATAAACAAAACATAAATCGCCGTTCGTTCGTCTCGCTCAAACTCAAAAATGGCATGATCGATTTCAATATTTATTTTCTCCAGGGGTGGCTTAAAAAGAAAAATAATAGTATAAATCCTGAAGAAAAGCTGAAATCTACACTAATATTAAAGAGGTAATATTTGATTGTTTGTTTGTTTGTATTGAATAGGCTTCGAAACTACTTTGATGAAAGTTGGTATATGGATAGTTCGAGACCAGGGGAAGGATATAGGGAAATTTTCCTACGGGAAAAATCTGACGGGAAAAGTTAATGCAAACAAAGTTGCATACGGTCGGCTAGTATAATATAAAGTAATAATGGTAATTTCGTAAGAAAAAAGGCTGTACAGTTCGCGATTGGTTATTTAGATCTATCATCTGACAAGGTGACACTAAGTTCACCGGGTCAGCTAGTTTCATAAATAGAATAGGTATCTGATTTCATCAGCTTCAACATAACTGCTTGTTACTTTTGTGTAAATCAGTGTTTTTCAGTCGCTTCGAATACGCGACTCTCTTACACGTTGAAAAATTCTAGTGAATCTCTTACGCCATCAGACAGTCAAAAAGCTATAATTTAAAAAAATCTAACATCACTTTTTTTATGAAAAGTGGGTGAGTGAATGAGACAGAAGACTGTGACAAAACATGGACGTTCAGTTGTTCAGCCAGCGGCTGATAACTTCAAACATAAGCAATATGAAGGTACGAACTTCGCCGGCTCAGCAAGTTTGATATAAACTTCCAGCCATCGTCAGCTCGGGTCATGACTACTAGACGCAAACACGTGAATAGCTTCGGAAAAATCATGAAACTGTTGGTCGTACCTATAAAATTTAAAGGATTCCCTCAATTTTCATGGTATCACACCATCAGATCCTGACTTTGTTGACAATGGGATTACCCTAGCGGTATCGAATTACTCTATCGAATACAAAAAAAACTTCAAAATCGGTCAACAATTGGCGGAGTGATCGCGTAACATACACACAAAAAAACATAATTCAAATTCAAAATTCAATAATCTTTACTCAACATAGGCCTTTACAGGCACTTATTGACGTCAAAACAGAGCAAAATATTCAAATTTAAAGGAAACATATTAACCTTGCATGTGCATACATCCTAAATATAATCAAGATGTCTGCAAATACAAGGTTGAAAAAAAAAATAGACTGTTCGGATATTGGGAGAGCCTTCTCGAGAAGAACAGGCAAGAAACTCGGAAGGTCTATAATTTTTTTTACTCCTCTTTTAAATCGCCATTTGCAATATTTATACGCATCGAATTGAGAACCTTCTCCTTTTTTGAAGTCGGTTAAAAGGATGAGTCTGTTACAGTGATGCTTACGTTGAAGTCTCACTTGATACCAAGACAAATTCTAAACAGGTTATTTTTATGTAAGAACATCCAAATATGCGACAAGTAGAGAATCAGGAAATGTTTACTTCCATGTAGAGATTATATAAAATGACACCTGGAACATGTTAGGACCTGTTTATTTCATAACCATTGAATCGATGAGAGATCTCTGCGTTATAAGTAAATAAATTAATGGTAGGTTAAAGAAAAAATATTGCGGAAATTTGTCTATATTGCGGATTGGTTGACTTCACATACACCTTTGAATTTCATTGTAGATGTATGTAGGTTGCCTCACGATATTTCCCTTCGCCGTAGGAGCGTTAGATAAATGTATGTACATTGTTACGTGGCGGTCTCAAACCCCGTACCTCCCGATTGGAAGGCAAGTGTCGAGTCCGCAGCGCCACCGACGCATCTTAGATGATTATATTTGATTATTAATTTCAGTTTAATATCACTACGCGTTCCTGAGAAAACGAGTAATCCCTCCTTCTCAGACAGACAGACGATCAGACAAAAAAAGTGATTCTATGATACCTTGATACCTTGTTTCTTTATTTATCGAATCTGATACTGATTTCATTCGTTCAGTACACGGTCATTGATATGGTAAACCTACGAGGAACTAGGCTTTCTGGTAGTCCAAATGAGTAGGTTTATGAGAAAACGGGTATGTAGAAACAATGGCATCTCGTAGCTGTCATGCTTAGGTTTCTACACTACTGCTTCGTAACGCGTTAATCAGTGAAATAATTTTACTATCACACATTGGCCAACAGATTAGTGCGTTTGTGGCGTGATACGTTAATTGCCTTTTTTAATGCAGTTGCTCGTAAAGTAGTCTATTTGTTTAAAGGACTGTGCGATAAAACACTATGGAAATCCTTTGTTTCATGCGTGCAGTTTTTTTAAATTTTTTTATATCTTGCACCACGCAGTCCATGCAGCATGGAGTAGAATGAAATAAGGTGGAAAAAAAATTAATTCACCAATAAACCTGCTTTAATTCGTCATTATAAAGCTAATAAAACCATACGATATAATATCAAAAGTTTATAATTGCATACGAGTATATCATGTATACAATACACATTAATTACCTATTCTATGAAATAAAAATTTGTTGCAAAAATTTTGTAAATTTTCCTTTAATTTATTTTATTAGGAAACTAATTTATTTTATTGTTTCATGAAATAAATTTTCTTACTAATACATAGTTTTCTTTTATTTACTCGCAAAAGCATTGACAAATGATGTATGATAAGTGAGCATAAAAGTCTTTCCGAATGCGTGTCTTTGAAAACACTCCCTTTGAAAGCACTTATTCGGTAAAGACCTACTTTCAGCACGTGTATCATAAATAACTATTGTAGCGAACTCCGCAGATAGCCACTGTTGTAAGGCGTTATTTTCACGCGTTCAATAACACAATAACATTAACGGTGGTGGAGCAGGCGTTACGAGCTAATTCTGGATGAATTCTAAGCACTAGCTAGATCAATGTTAAAATTTTCGCCATTTGCATTTGCACTGTCTTTTGTCGTCACTCTTATGTTAACTTTGGAGTAAAATATAAAGTCTGTTGGGAATTTGTAAAATAATAAATGTAAAGCGTACAGCAACGACATAATTTATTGTAAATACCGGAATTTCTGATAAAACCGATTTTGCGCCCATTTTTCTTATCAGCTAAAAGTCTTGAATGGGCGGTGGGTAAAAAAAAATGATGATTCAAGAGAGCTTTTTATCAAGTCATATTTGAATATAGATCATAATATTGATTTTGATAAAAGATCAAAACATATAAGATTTCGAATCTTGCGGAATCAATGATCGACAGGTGATCGAATCTGTAACGCGGTTCACCTTCGTTCTAAAACCTCTATTTTTAAGTATTATTCAATTATTATGGAAGATTATACGACATAATATTATGTTCACTAAAAATCTAATCATTATACGACGACCTTACGTTAAGATGCATCATTTGCATTGCCAACAGCCTCGCAATCGGAAGGATAAACTTATGAATGAATAAATAATGTGTATCAACCACAAACCTTAGTAACTCCATTTTCGCCGAGCAAGTATGTATTCAACCTCCTTGTGTCACAACATCACACATGTGGCGAATTTGCTTAAAACCTTTTTGCAGAATCGGCAAACGTCACTGTCACTTTTTGAAATTGGAATCGTACGATTCGTAGTAACACAAAGAGGTAGAGATCAATACGTTCGCGCCTAGTGCATCGATGCCATTTCCCGGTCCCGACAGTCCGGGGCTCGGCTGAGGACTAGCTGACGGTTACATAATCGGGAGGCTGTCTTCATCCGAGTACTGTTATAAGACCTCGCGCGAACGATGATCTCGTGTTTGCGTGATCGTTTCGCCGCCAAATGAGATTTTTGACGCGCTCACACTGTATGTATACTCTATCATTGATTTTATATTGTTTATATAATTTTATTTTGATCACACAGTCTGAATATAAAATGACAGAAGAGCGATCAGATAAATACTTTTGTTTTGTTTGTGACAGTAAATAAGTTGTTGACAATGGACAATCCAATGTTTTGGTTGTTTCCAAAAAATAATAATAACTTTCATATTTTATATATAAAAATGTTTTGCGCAAGTAATAGTTCATAAAAGAAGAACTATACTAACTGTCCGATATCAGATAGCTTATGGTTTGTATATTTAGTCTGTAGATATTGTCCTAAGCTAGGGTGTTTAGGCCTTAGTCAACCACGCTGGCCCAGTGAGGATTGGTCGACTTTACATATACCTTTTAATTTCTTCGCAGATGTATGCAGGTTACCTCACGATGTTTTCCTTCACCGTAGGAGCATCAGACAATTAATGTACATATGAAATTCGAAAAATGAAAAACACATTAGTACATTCCGGTCTTGAGCCCCGGACCTTCTGATTGGAATTAATGTTATTCCCGAGTTACTGATAAATGCAATAAAAAAAATGATTTGTCTTTTTATGTTTAATGTCAAGAAATAGTGAAAAATTCTAGTCTGAAATTTATTAAGTGTCCCTATCAGAACTCTTCATCAGGATAAACATGAGTTCGTATTAGCCAGCATACCTTTTCTGTCATACAGTAATAATTAAATGTATTATAACGGCCATTCTGTTTTAAGCATTTTAACATTATGTAACGGCCATTCCGTTTCAAACATTTCAACATTATGTAAGCAGACAAAATTCACAATCATTCTCAAGCGATTCTCTTAATTAAATTAAAAATATATCTATTATTCCAGATAACTAGAAAACCTACGAATATGGCTTACTATCTTTCGTGCGCACGCGCCGCTCGGCTCGCCTCTGTGTAAATGCGGCTTATAATTTATTAAACGCGAAATTAGAAGTCGCCCGTGGGACCGGACGCGCCGATTTGCAGCACGGTTAAAGACCTCACACAATGACATTTGGAAGAAAAACACTCCGAAAAAGTATCGGCGTTGGCAGACAGACGCCATGCGGTTTTTTCGTGAAATGAGTTTTGGTGTTGACGACCTTTCTAGAATTCGATCATGGGCGATGATGTAATGCTTTCCAGTGATTAGTAGTTAAAAAAAAAACGTCGCCCCACACTAATATTTTCTCCTGTGTCGTTTGTGCAGTTACAAACATAGAATATCATATGCACTGCACATGCGCCCAGACCGGAACAAATTTCTGTAGGCCATACAAAATATTTGTCCCGTACGGGAATCGAACCCGCGACCCGTTACGCAGTAGGCGATCACTCGACCTCTGCGCTAACCGTGTCGTAATTGTAATAGTTATTGTTGATGATTGTCCGGTATGGATCGCATATGGCGATAAGGCCGCCTTTTTGCTGTCTATGTATGTAATGTCCTAGTTTGTGAGCAATATCAAGTGTTTATCTATCAGTTCTATAATTTTTTAATCTTTTTAGGGTTCTGTACATCAAAAGAGGGAACCCTTATATAATCGCTTTATCGTACGTCTATCCTTCTATTTGTCTGCCCATCCCTCTGTCTGTCTCTCACGACTCTCTCTTTCTCAGAAACGCGTAGAGATTACAAATTGAAATACATGAAATACTTGAGTCTACGGTCTCTTTTAACTGTGAAAAAAGTCATATTTGTATGTCAATTTTGCGATTCCAGAAGGGAATCAAAACCTATAGGGCTGGGCTTCCCTAACTGCGTCGCGCCGTTCTGCAGGCGGAGCATGGTCTGCCAAGAAATTTGTGATAAACCTCAGTCACACGTATCACTTGACGAACGTCAAGAAATTTTTATCACGTCAGTCACACTTAGGCTCGTATTAATAGTCGCATCTCAAGTAAAAGCTCGATCTTGAGTAGCAGTTCTGACGTTTAATGTATGGCACATCTGTCAAAAATAACAGCTCAAGATCGAACTCGCACTTGAGATGCCACTATTAATACGAGCCGGCTGCATTTCGAAAATCAATAAAAGTTACTATCAGCGCTATTAGCGCGCTCAAACGCGTCCTGGAATGTTTGATAATTGTGTTTTCGGTTTAATATGACTTGTAACTAAAAATACATAAAACAAAAGTACTGAGAAACATTGAAAGCAAAATGACCCTCCTAACCAAATTTTAACTCGACATTTGGTTTGACGAATTGATACGCTAAAACCCCGGAGTGAAATCGTAAGCATGCTGTTAGCTCTGTTAGCACTTTTAGTGTGCTTTACGGACCAGGGCGATTATAATCATTAGCACTGTAAGCGCTGTTATTTGTTTCGCACCGCCAGCCTAAATACGCGCCGTCGTGCTACTCTATAAGACAGGGATTATGTCACTGAAATTGTGAGATAATGCATGACTCAAGTCCCGTCTTGGCAGCCCGTGCTCCGCCTGCTGGGGCATCACGGCGTTATCCCAAGGGCGTTGTGAGACGATCTACATAGAACAAGTACAGATCGAAAATAAATGTAGAGAAAAAGATAAAAGTGGAAATTTTCAAATTTGAGCTCCGCTTTGAGAAGCTATGCTCAGAAAAGCAAGCACATCCTTCTCATTAGTAGCCATTCAAGAAAGTAAAATTATACATCTAATGTTTTGTTTTTATTATTATTTTGTAATAAAAAATATAAATTCCCAAGGGCGACACACTATGTAGGTGCAAGGTCTAGCTTTGGTAAGATAACGTTGTAGGTAGTTATAATGACGAACGTACGTAAAAATACAGCAAATCATGAAAAAAATTAAACCGTGTTTGGTCAATACCCTATCAAGCCGAAACTTACGAAAATTCGAAATTTGTAAAATTAATGTCCAAATCTTCCATACAAATAGTTGGGTCTGTGAAAAAAAGTGTCTGGGGAATCATCAGAAAATTATTTTCACAATTTTCGAATTTTCAATGACGCCATATCTTTTATATGACTATGTTACCATGAGTAGGTTTCGGCTTGATAGGGTATTGACCAAACACCAGGCTTTTGTTGGCGGCGTGTAGTGTTTAAAAAGAGCCAGTATTCTTGCAGCCGCGAGCGACAGCTCCATCTATGACTTATTATAACAGATTTTTCAAGTCGATTCTGTTGTATATTGAAAATCGATCCTAAACCGGTCTTCGAATCGATGATTTATGGACTGTCTATACAGTGAGGTATATCTATTTGCTATCGAAACATAAAAATAATCATAAACATGCAGACAAATCTATCATAATTGTTGCCAAATCGAAATACGTGTTTTATGAGTTTGTTTTTTACACGGGTGATGGCCAGCTGCAGTTTTTAAGCAGTAAACCTGTTGGCCTTCATTTAACCTAATGATAAGTGTTGATAAGGCTGAAAGTGAAAGTGAGCCTCACCTGGACTACCGCTAGCTCTCGGAATACAACAATGCTATCGACATTGTTATTGTGGCCACAAATGTAAGACGATGGTAGCTAGCAACTTAAAGCGTCGGTGGTGTTGTGGACTCGGCACTGGTCTTCTAATCGAAAGGTCCGTGGTTCGATCCTGCCATGCACCAATGTATTTTTCGTTCCTCGAATTTCATATGTACATTTGTCCGACGCTCCTACGGTGAAGGAAAATATCGTGAGGCAACCTGCATACATCTGCTAAGAAATTCAAAGGTGTATGTGCAGTCGACCAATCCACTCTGGGTCAGCGTAGTTGACAAGGCTTAAACATCCTAACTTAGGGTAGACTCGAGCACCTCGGTGGAGACGTATATGAGCTGTGATGATGAATGATAAATTATTCATAGTGAACCAATGCAATTATTTAGAGAGAGTACTATTTACAACGACAATCTATCTATCTATCAATTCTTTTTATTATTTTATACTATACTAGCTGTGCCCGCGAACTACGTTTCGCCATCAAAATGCTTAACACAGTGTTTAGTTTTTCCTCCATTTTATTCCATAATTATTCAACTTTAATCTGCCTTTCTTGAGCAGCGGCCATTTCGACATTAGGACAATTTTCGTAGGTTCGTAATGCTCTATGTACTCTTCAGGGCCTACTTTCATTTAATACCCATATTGCTGGGTTTGAAAAGAAACTTTTATCCGCCTTTTTTGAGCGGCGGCCATGTTGAATTTACGTCAATGTTGTTACATTAATAGTGCTCTACTGATCAAGGCCTTTCATTTGATACCCATATTGCTGGGTTTGGAAACGAACTTTTATCCGTTTTTTTGAGCGGCGGCTTTATTGAATTTTGTGCGATTTTCCTAGGTTCGTAGTGCTCTACTCTTCAAGGCCTTTCATTTAATACCTATATTGCTAGGTTTGGAAACGAATTTTAATCCACCTTTTTTGAGCGGTGGCCATGTCGAATTTACGTCAATATTGCTAGGTCCATAGTACTCTTTTCTACTCATCAAGGCCTTTCATTTGAAACCCATATTGCTGGGTTTGGAAATGTACTTTTATCCACCTTTTTTGAGCAGCGGCTATGTTAAATTTATGTCAATGTTGCTAGGTTTATAGTGCTCTACTCATCAAGGACTTTCATTTGACACCCATATTGCTAGGTTTGAAAACAAACCTTTATCTTTTTTTTGAGCGGCGGCCATGTTGAATTTAGGTCGATTTTTCTAGGTTCCTAATGCTCTACTCTTCAAGGCCTTTCATTTGATACCCATATTGCTGGATTTAAAAACGAACATATATCAATTTTCTTGAGCGGTGGCCATGTTTAATTTAAGGCAATTTTCCTAAGTTCATAATGCTCTACTCTTTGAGGCCTTTTATTTGATACCCATATTGCTAGGCTTGGAAACGAATTTTTATCCACCTTTTTTGAGCAGCGGCTATGTTGAATTTATGTCAATGTTGCTAGCTTCAGAGTGCTCTACTCATCAAGGCCTTTCATTCGATACCCACATTGCTGGGTTTGAAAACGAACTTTTATCCTTTTTATTGAGCGGCGGCAATGTTGAATTTAGGTAGATTTTCCTAGGCATCTAATGCTCTACTCTTCAAGGCCTTTCATTTGATATCCATATTGCTGGGTTAGAAAACGAACTTTTATCCATTTTTTTGAGCGGCGGCCATGTTGAATTTAGGTCGTTTTCCTAGGTACCTAATTCTCTACTCTTCAAGGCCTTTCATTTGATATCCATATTGCTGGGTTTGAAAACGATCTTTTATCAATTTTTTTGAGCGGTGGCCATGTTTAATTTAGGGTAATTTTCCTAAGTTCATAATGCTCTACTCTTTGAGGCCTTTCAGTTGATACCCATATTGCTAGGTTTGGAATCGAATTTTTATCCACCTTTTTTGAGCAACGGCTATGTTGAATTTATGTCAATGTTGCTAGGTACATAGTGTTCTACTCATCAAGCCTTTCATATTTTGATATCCATATTGCTGGATTTGGAAACGAACTTTATCGGCAGTCATGTCGAATAAGTCAACGTGGCTAGGTTCAATGTGTTCTACTATTTAGGTCCTTCGTTCGATATCCATGTTCCTTGGGTGGATCCAAAAAAATATGATCCGTCATTTTACACATTCGGATCAAGAGACCCGTCGCGTCCCTCTACGCGTAACCCAGAATCATTGCAGTCAGATTATTTTTTTATATCAATATTCATCTATTACTTTTAATAGTTTGAATTGGATGAAAGAGTTTGACTCCTTAGTCATAATGTAAAAACATATAACACCTTTCAAACCCCTTTACCCTTGAAAAGGGTATCTTCACTTTTCAACATTTCAAATATTTCAAAAATTGTACCTATTTTGTGAAAATTAGTCAAGAATTAAACCAACCTACAAATATTATTGTGACGTGATATTGTCATAAAAAATGCTTTATACATTGGTTGTATGGCTTGATCCTTTTGCCTTACCACCACGGTACGACGTAAGAAAAAGACAATTTAAACTCCAAACTTCTTGCTTGGCGAAATCCAGATGGGCACAGCCATTAACAGAAAATATTAAATTTTTCTTTGCACTAGACAGACTTGTCAAAATAATTTCACGTGTTGATTTTCTACATAGGCATTGTTCGAAAATTTTATTTGGTATTTTTCAAACTATTTATTTAAAATGAACTACTTCAACCCCATTGCACCCCATCCAGGGATGATGGTATAATGTGGTGTTGAAATCGATATTACTTTCGTAATCTACGACCCGAAAAACCATGAAAACGGCATCAATGTCGATTTTGACATTTTATCTGTTTATCACCCCATCTTACCCCATTAAGGGATGAATTTCAATAAAATACGAAACACGTCTTCCATTAATTCTGTTAAAGAAAGTTTATGCAAAATTTTAAGTAGATTCGAAAACGGAATCACTATGTCCCATACAAACTTTTCCCCCCATTTTCACCCCCTTAGGGATAGAATTTCGGAAAATCCTTTCTTAACGGACGCCTACGTCATACAAAGAACACACCCTCCAAGTTTCAAGTCTCTACGATCAGCGGTTTAGGCTGTGCGTTGATCCGTCAGTCAGTCATTCAGGACAAAGCATTTTATAGGTATAGATAAAGCTCGAATCATAGAAAGTGGAGATTCTGTAGAGAAAATATTAGGGTTAATTAAGCTACTTTTTGCCATATACAAACTAAATTAATTACTTTTTCATGCCAAGTGTCGAAAGCCCTACATCAAGCGTACCTCGTTTCTTCATTTCACGGCCTTTTTAATAAGAATTTTACTCGTTGGATCATCCTCGGATTAGTTTCTCCTTGTTTTGTCATATTTTGGCACATATCGGCTGTCTTATGTCAAAATAAGATAAAACACGGAATAACTAAACCGAGGATGATCCAAGGAGTAAAATTTTTATTAATAGAATCGTGTTTACATTTTTTTGTGTTTATTCCATAGTCAGTTGGACTCACTTGAAAGTTTTTGTTTTCAGTAGGGCTAGCACGAACTTTTGCGTCAAGGTATTCGTATTTGTCATTGTGAAACATTTGTATTGGAATTGTACAGCGTCCCTACAGGGCGTATACTTGGAACTAAAATTCTCATACAAATATTTCAAGATGACGTCATTGACCATACGAATACTTTGACGCAAATAAGTATTCGTGCTAGCCCTTCAGTTTAAAGTCGATTAACTCGGAAAGTATTAGGTTTCTAGATCTAAGACAAGCACCCAGGGCCCAAGTTATATACAGGGTGTAAAGCGAACACTTCCGAAAGAAAGAGAACACAATTCTACATGTGAAACTGAACAACTTATGTCTAAAAACGACAAAAATTTTCGCACTATCCCATACAAAATGATATTTTAACTTAGGAGATTGTCATGGAAACTAATTTTTTTTTGCGTCATATGTTCCTCGGGAGAAGTTGTTCAGTTTAAAAATTAAATTATGCTCTCATTTTTTTAGAAGCGGTTGCATTATACCTGTATAACCTAAATGCCCCTTTAATATTATTTCGGCGTTCCGTTACAGCCTGTTTATAGTTTTTAAATGGCAGCTCTGAGTTGGCAGCTCGTAAGCGTTATAGACTGCGTATCTGATTAGGTGAACACCACTGAGAGGTGCATGCCGCGGTAAGGCTTTTTCGTCTAGGGGATTGTTCGGTTTTACTCGGATAATCCCCCCTTTGGCGATAGCTCCACCGCTATGGTCGAGGTAGCCCGGGCGCGTGTCTAGTGGTATCGCATTGTGGACCGTACCATGCGCGCCCACAAGGGCAAGGAAATTAAGGCTTAGTGGCTTAGTAGGTAGGCCCGGCACTCTGCCGGGAGAGCCTTACACACGCTCGTAGTCGAGCCAACGGCAGATATGTTGCGGCCATGCATTCCCCTCTATCTGGGTAGTCATCATCATTATTAACAGCTCATATACGTTCCCACCGAAAGGCTCGAGCCTACACTATACTAGGGTGATTAGGCCTTAGTCAACCACGCTAGCCAAGTGCGGGTTGGTCGACTTCACACAGAGCCTGTAAAGAAATATTTTCTTCACAGGTGTGTGCAGGTTATCTCACGATGTTTTCCTTCACCGTAAAAGCGTCGAATAAACGTACGTATACATTCAAAATTTTGGTACGTGGCGAGGTTCAAACCGCTACCTCCCGATTGGAAGGTGACGTCCTCACGCACTACGCCATCGACGCTTTTCTCATTTGGGTAATACGCCTATCGAAGAGATTAATTCGGAAATTGAACTTTCCCAGTCTCTGGAATGCCCCCCGACTATCAATAAGATGGACGTCGAGGTTCGTTAAGCGGGTTATGATCTGCAGTTGGCGGGGAGAATCCCACTACTGACTGTCGCATACGCACTGTACAATAGGCACCGGGAGGTACGGTACGGAACAGCATTCTATCCCGTAAAAAGGCAAACAGTATGACCCTTTGCTGCTCATTTTGCTTGAAATCATCTAAAGTTTTCTAGTCACATGTCTCCTATGGGCATTCAAATTGACGTCACATAGTTTAATATCCAACGCGTGCTCCCTATGGACGTCAAGCATGTCAAGGTGCATTGCGCCAGCGCAGTAATGTGCGCTATGGCGGTACGTGCTGAGAATACAGGGTGATGCCGCAATCATCATAGCTGGCATGTTTATTAATCGGTCGCTGATTGATTAGGCAAATTATTTGACAACCTTATTATGCTACGACATAAACTAAACATTTTGCCGACGAATATTCGACAAAATGGTGATTACCTAAAGAGTAAGTTGGTCCGAATGGGGAAAAACCGGCTATTAAAATGTGTTATATTTCGTGGTAACCCTAATAGGTCTTGATTCCCTTGTGAAATCGCAAAGGACATTGCTTTGCGTCCATACATTGTTCGTCCCAACACCAACAGCACTGAAAAAATGCTTTTCGTATAATTAGACATTAGTAAAAACTGTACGTCCACTTCAATTACTAAGGACAAGCTTTTTTTTAATAAAAAAACGTCGCCCCACCCTAGGATTTTCTCCTGTGTCGTGGGTGCAGTTACAAACAAAGAATATCACATGCACATGCAGACCGGAAGAAATTTTTGTAGGCCATGCAAAATATTTGTCCCGTACGGGTATCACACCCGCGACCCGTTGCGCAGTAGGCGATCACTCGACGGCGCTAACCGTGTCGTCAAATATATCAAAATGAATCCGATTTTAAGGTTGGTTGGAGTAACACTTTATTTCGTTAGAGTAACATAGTCCATACCTATACAATCATTATAATAATTATTATTGCAATCACTCAAAGAACGTTATTATAGCCACGTAGTAAAAAACAAGAATCCTCTAAATTATAAAGCAGGTCAAAAACACAACGCACTAACAAGTGACAGTGCGTGAGTAGTCAATTGACGTGTGTTAACGTTGTAAATAAAATTGTGAAACAAGTTATGAAAAACATAATTTATACCAATAAATAAATGTATATGCATAAAATCAACTCAATTCTATTCAATCGAGCAAAGGTAACAATAACCAACAATAACAATAACCAATAACCATTTTACTTCATTAGGTTTTGTTTCTGAAAGTACTTTTAAATATTTTTGATTGGTTCGTCGCATACATATATTTGTAATGAGTGTTATAAAATATGCATATAATAGGCTAGATGACTAAACAGTTTTTTTTGCTTTAATAGAAGCTCATTCATATAATAAACAGAAAGAAAAAATCGGTTTTCCAATAACGATAAAAACAACCACGATATAAGGTATTAAAGATTTTTCTCCATCTCTTTCTAGCAAAACGGCAATTTACAAGGAGTTTATATGGCCGTAAAGTGGTGTAATGAATGTTCGGAAACATAATACTTCGAACAGTTAACAAAAAAAAACAGATGTTAATTCGGCTGGGCATAACTGCGGTAAAAAGGTTTTCGACCAAATAAAACGTCGGAGTAACGAAAAAAAACGAATTGATAATATACCTACAGGTGATCAATCCAAATGGGTCAGTAGAGAGAAGTCAGAAACTATGAGAGATAGCGAAATCTGTTCTTAGGAACCATGGCGTCGAGTTTATTAAGGCCCCTATAGCCGCCAATGGCCTTGAGCGTACGGGCGTGGCCTAGTGTTCGCGCCGCGCCACCCGCCGTTACCTCGCATCTATATATCAATAGTAGGGTGTACGTCGGTGTTACATTTTTTGGGACTATGCAATGCAATAATACGTGGGGCGCACTAAAAGTTTCCGGAATCAGCAATAAAAAATACTACTAATGGTTAAACATGTTTTTTTTAAAAGCCTCTTCTGGTCAAACATGTTTCTTGATTTTTGGGAACAGAAAAAAGTAACATGGTGCCAGGTCAGGAGACTAATAGCGATAAATAAATGTAGTTGAATTGGAATTTAACTACGACTAAACTACAACTTTTATGATCGTTCGTATCGCGGTAATGTTTTGACAGGAGATTGAAACGCAACCCGATTGATATTGGTACGAAACTGCTGTCAAAATACAAAGTTCATGCGGCGCTCCTTTTTTGGATTGAAGTTTGGCTTTTATCAACATTGATAAAAGCCAAACCTCAGGCTTTTATCAATGTTGAGTGTTTTTCTGTTCTCTTTCTCTCTGTTATCTCTAGAGCTCCAAATTAGATCCAGCTTCGCTTGCGGTTCAACTCTCATGTAGAAATTAGCGCGTTGGGATGATGACTGAATTCTAATTTTCACATCTCGACATAAAATATTAAAATAGCGTAGAAAAAGATGCAATCATGTGAAATTAGAATTAAAATCGGATTAGAAATACATAAGATACAAGCATTTTAAGCTGTTAATTTTGAAGCGATTAGACAGGGAGATCCGACTTTAACCGTGACGTCATCGTTGAGTACGGCCATATAAACTCCATATGTAAAATGCCGTTTTGCTAGAAAGAGATGGAGAAAAATCTTTAATACCTTATATCTTGGTTGTTTTTATAGTTATTCGAAAACCGATTTTTTCTTTCTGTTTATTATATGAATGAGCTTCTATTAACGCAAAAAAAAATTTTTAGTCATCTAGCCAATTAGAACTGGATTGGAGTTGAACCTCAGCGGTCCGTTAGAACTGAAGCGCGATTGGCCCCCAGGACCGTATGCAGGATGACTCATCATAAGTTGTACATTTTTCGCCTTCAAGAACTCATTTGTCTGTCTGGCCGTGTGGGAACTTGCATTGTCTTGGTGCAAGATGATACGGCGTTGAGCTTTATTTTCACGGAGCTTATAAATAATTTCCGGTAAACAAATGGTCGTGTACCAGTCACGGTACGACAATTTTCTAAAGCAACAGTAGTCACGTGTCCAGTTTGAAGTCCAGTCCAGTCCGAACGCGTTTGAATTCTGCTAACAGCTATTAAAAGTCGTCTTGCATGTTGCTTCTTCACCTAAAGCAGATTGAAGCCGAGCGAGGCTCTGCTGAGCTGTCAAATTACACATAAAATCGTAAAAAATCATGCCAATTTCCCGAGATAATCCATTTTATTGTAATCACGCAATTTTTAAAATGACGCCACAATGTGAAAACAATTGACAGTCAAATGAAGCAAATTGTATTCTTCAGCTAAAGCGTTCAATTTTCAAATGTAGTAATAACCTTTTAAATCTATACTTACTAATATTATAAAACTGAAGAGTGTGTTTGTTTAGTTGAACGCGCTAATCTCAAGAACTACTGATTCAAATTGAAAAATTATTTTTGTGTTGGATAGCCCTTTTATCGAGGAAGGCATCAACAACATCGCGCTATGACTAATAGGAGCTGAGCATCAATGAAAAATTTTGTAAAAATGGGAAAAAAATATATGGCGAAACGTAGTTCGCGGACACAGCTAGTATTGTTTATGTAAGTGACCAATTTCGGAAACTTAGTGTGACCTATGTAGATACAAGGTTATTTTGTTTTTTTTTATTGATATGTATACAATCCTGAGTAAAAATAGCACATTATTATATGTATAGTTATAGTTATAGTATTATAGGTATAGTTATGAAAAAAGTAACTTCATTCAAGTTGTTCAGTCAGTCAGTTTGAATAATAAAATGGTCATGCTGATGAATCGAGCCCAGCTTAGCCAAGGGGGCAGTCAAATGTATATTTAGCAAGGTGTTCACTGACATACAAAGAGACAGACAGACAAACATCATTAGTTTTATGACAAAATCGTGAGCTTGAACTATATTATACACCGTGTTTGGTCAATGCCCTATCAACCCGAAACCTACCTATGTTAACGTAGTCATGTAAAGATATGGCGTCATTGAAAATTCGAAATTGTATAGGAAGACCTATTTGTATGCGGGATTTCAAAATTAATTTTACAATTTCGATTTTTCAATGCCGCCATAATTTTTTAATGACCTTGTTAACACGGGTAGGTTTCGGCTCAACTCACGATTTTCTCATAAAAGTAATGAAAATGTCTGTCTTTCTGTATGTCCATAAAAGAAAAATTCAAGAATAAAAAAATACTTTATTCATTTAATTATCCACAAATATTAAAATTCCGAAAAACCTTTCACGTAAAGGACTAACAAATTCGGTATTGTGACTTTTTGTCTCTTCGTTTTCTACCCTTCGCTTTTTAGGGTTCCGTAGCCAAATGGAAAAAAACGGAACTCTTATGGATTATAAACATAAACCTTATGCATAAACCGTGAACCATTGTTTTCTAATAATAAAAATCCCATCATTTAGGTACCTAATTATAATGTTTACTTATCAATAACTGAATTTAAAAAAATACACTATTATTAAAACATCGATCAAAGTTACAACGAACTACAAGAACTTTTATATTATGTTACTTGCTGCTACGGCATCCTTGATGGGCGAGTCCGACTCGCACTTGGCCGGTTTTTTGTTTATTTATTTCTTCAGTGGCTTTATTGCTCATTTGCTGATTTTTTTCAATAGGTGTATTTTCGTCTTGATTATGCCTTCTCTTCGACGCAACTTTTTTTATTGCGATAAGTTAGCAAACAAGCAAACTGCCCACCTGATGGTAAGTGGCAACAGTTACCTATAATACATGTGGTTCCTGTGAGATTCGCAGCAAAACTGCAACCCCCACAAGAACCACAGTGTATGTTGCCAAATTGTGAAATCAGATGTAAAGTCACGATTGTTTTTTATAGCTTATTCTATTATATTCAGGATCTCTAATTCGCATACTTCTAGACTGCCTTAGACTAATTGTTCTTATAATCACAAAAAGCGTCATTTCGCACACAAGAAGTAAATTACACGTCTTGCACTAAAGAAGCGCGTATCGTATTCACTATCGCATGTGAGAAGTGTAAGCACCCTAGCAATCGATTTTACGATTTCGCGTAACAAGTGGATGGCGGCAGCGCAGCGCGCAGCCTTCCTCCTTGAATGTCAGCGCTACACTGATTCTCGTCGCCCGTTCACGACGGTTTGCTGTGCAAGTGATAAAAAAATATTTTTGTAAAAACTAATAATTATTTTAAAATAAAAAATTTACAGTTTCAAGAGTAATTAATTTACATTTAGGTCTATCAACAACCATAAACATATCATTTGTAGTTTAGGAGCAGTTCGGAAATTGAATTTGAAAACAGACTCATTTCAAATTTTTTTTGCATACTATTTAATATACTTCAAACTTTTCAAATGTACAGTTTATAGGGCACATATCAAAGCGTAAAATATATTTTTTGTAGAATTTTTTACCGGCTAGTTTAAGAGTAGTTCGCCCCCAAAAACCACCATTTCAGGTCTCTAGTCGCCTTTTTTATTGATTCTAATACATAATCGGGAATCAAACTTGGTCAAAATCTCTGTAAGCAATGTTATAAATCTTACAAGTTTTTTTGTTGTTATTGTTGGTGGCGTGATTCGTAAGTCACAAAAAACACAATTTTAATGGAACCTTGTTTAAATAATTGAAAAAAAAATACTTAAAAATATGATAATTATTTCATTTAACTATTTTTAAATTTTATATAAATTGGCTCGCCCACTGAACGAATGTGTACCGGGAGTGTAACACCGTTTTTTCTTAAAATTTCATAAAACACTAATTTTGCAAAAACACTTTGGTTTCACTGTAGTTTTAACACAAATTGCACAACTAAAATCATAATTACAACAACTTTGTCAATTAATTTCACAATATCAACGTCAAGTGTCAACGTCAAGTGTCAACGTCAACGTCGTTTCACGTAACGTCAGTGACATTTGCAATTATCTTTGGTCATTATTCAATTTTTGCATAAACAAAATAAATCTCGCGTTTATCCTGGCCTTATTTACAAAGATAGTTTTTTTTCGCCCAAAATCCCGTGCTTACCTTTAGGTGGGTTGATTTTCTCAAAATTCGGAATTTGACATTTAGACCGTTTGTTTTGATCATTTCTAGAGACATATCATAATAAAATACACTTAAAGCCACAGATCATATAATTATGGTTTCGTCGAATAGAATTTGGAAAGCATTCACAATTTGTTCATGGTTAATTTTTCATTACGTTTTGTTTTTCAACCAAACTTATAACTTTAGCTGGAAATACTTATTGCATATTGTAGAATTTCGAAAGATCCGTATGTTGACTTGACACATCTTGAAGCAAGTTAAGAATCTTACGAGTGTTATGAAATGAATTTGGTTTCGTCGCCAATACGACGCTTAACATTCGGCAAACGGACCTCGGTTCTAGTAGCTGCATAAATGCAAATCTGTGCGTGAATGGAACGCGCCCTATCTCACCGTAGTCTGTGAACGCGTCTATGCTATGATCTCGGAACTGGATAACTAGTCTGTGAGACATCGACCGAATTATTTTGTTATTGATTAGGTACCTATGATTTGCGAACAGCATTTTAAATCTTAATTTCTGCGAATAAAATCCATAGGTATTTCTCCCGTTTTCCGTGTGAATTTAATTTGAAAAGTACAGTAAGACTATAAAAGTCAAGTCAGTTATTTTTGTTTTCAGCTTGAAGAGTAAAAGCTCAATCATAATTTTAATCGCCGGCGCGCGATTCATTAAATTAATAGAAAGAAATAAATTTTATCAATATATAATACTCCGCCCACACTAAGGTATCTAATTAACTTATTATATTTCATGATTTAAAACAGATTTTGTTAATTTTATTTTTATTAGAGGGTAAATTGAATATTAAACCAAACATATTACATTTCCAAAATTCGCTTTTTCATCCCCTATTTCATTAAAAAAACCTGATAGTAAGCGGCATCTTAGTGGGATTAAGGCATATATTAAGTAACACTTGCGAATTTCCTGTTAAATTCTAAATTTTCACAATATTAAGTTTCACATCCTTCTTTGGCAAATAACTCACAAATTAAGCTGTTTTCTTTTTATTAATAGCAGTAATTATACACAAAATAGGTGCTCTCCCCTCCATATGTCCTTTTTATTAACTACCCAATAAGAAACTTTGACAATTCATTGAAAATTATGTTTGGAATTAACTTGCAATGTTTATTACATGAAATTCAAATGTATTGACTGGGATTCCTTCAGAACTCAGTGTTAGACCCACTGACCCTAAGATTATAGGCATATTTAATTATATTTTTAACATAACACTGTGCTATGAATCTCCAGGGCAGTTCCCGGAGGCCGTAGGGCTCCGCTGCAACTAACCTACCTAATAACCTAACACAAGGAGGAATTCTGTGGAATTGTACATATATAGAGAGAATAATCTAAGGAACGGGAATTTTATATCTCTGACCCGTGATCGCGGAAACTTAGCATCGAAGGTACGCTCTACTAACAACCGCTCCGGGGAAAGCTACTAATTTAAAAAAAAAAGAAACCTATAACTATTTGTTCGTGTACTTTATTGCCCCCCATTTTGTAGTTTTGTACCCAATTTGTACCTGATTTTTACCTGCCGAGATTGATCAAACAAACCTGAACCATCCTGCCCTTGGCTTGTATTAATTAAACATTTAGTTAAGTGCTTTGCATTGAGGGAATTTTGTTAACTTCAGTAACATTATGCATAAGTGAATTACAACCATGTACCTACCAGAATAAAGCTTTTCATTTTGTATCGGACTAAAGGAATAAGTTTGTTTTTTTTCTTTCAACTTTAAGATTTCCCTATATTTCTACAATTTAGCAAGAAAAAGCACTACAGGAGACGCAGCGTTGGTAGGCCCCCCACAAGGTGGACTGACGATCTGGTGAAGGTCGCGGGAAGCCGCTGGATGCGGGAGGCGCAGGACCGATCGGTTTGGAGATCCCTGGGGGAGGCCTATGTCCAGCAGTGGGCGTCTCTTGGCTGAAATGATGATGAAAAATGATGAAACGAAAATAGTCGAAAAGTCTTCTGTTAAATGAAATTCGGTCAAAAAAAATTCTATGTTATAATAGGTAACCTGCGAGATCAACACTCATAGTTTCGAACATAATCTTGTATAATATATTTTTTCAAATGCCACTCCATCTGGTTATTTATCCTTTATTTAATGAGCTTTCTTTTATTTTCGGCACGTGAGACGGGGGCGTATATCGAAATGCTACTTCAATAGGTCTTCCTCCCGGTTGCGAGGAATTGACAGTAAGTCAATTTTGATGATGTGATCGAATATTTTATTGAAATAAAGTTTCGCAAGCATATTTAGTATTTGATGTTTTAAGTTTGGTTGGGCTGTTGACTCCCTGTGTGTTGACTGTACTTAATTTGTAGATCGCACAGGGTCTCGTTAGTAAACAGTAGATCGTCGGTCTAATCCAGTTGACCACCTCTGATATAAGACAATTACGATTTTGGCGCTTGGTGGCATGATCCTGGGACCGAAACATGACCAGGTTCATCATTTACTAAAAACTCGTAGTCTCTAGGTGGCCCAGAGGCTGAGATCTCGGAGGAACAGACAGACAGACATACGGGCGGATGGAAAGAGGAGAGCATAGGATATGTAGTGACTGTGTCCCACGTATGCCCCTTCAATAACTCATGTATATAATGTTAAATAATATGCTAGATTTAGGCCTTAGGATATTCGATTGTAAAAACATGGTATTTGTAAGTTCCCACGCATCTGCGTCGTATCTGTAATAGCAGTAAGTAATTTGTTTTGTTTAAATTTTAATTGTTCACTGGCGGCATGTTTGTACCAGTATTACTTTATTGAGGTATTCTATTGTTAGTTAACATTTGTAATATAATTGCTAAGTACTTTTATGATTTTAAACATGTTGCCGTATGAAGGAAACAATATTGTCTTTGTGTAACTATTCATTTATTGTTCTCTTTGTGTACCGACGCCGGAACTTTCCCAAAATTAGCTTTTGGGTTTAATGATTATTATATGTATCTTAGTTAGTGGGAATACTTATTTTTTATACGTAAGGCTTTGGTTTTTCTAAGGCGACCAACCTGGTATAAATATAGAGAGTTCAGACTTCAGAGAGGAGTCACGAGTCAGCATTCGTTCACAGCACAGGCCGGTCGTCTTAGCATTTTTGTAACTACATAATATAATTAATATATTGTGTGTACGAAATACAGTTACTGTGCTAATTTACTTTTTATTTTGAGTAGTAAATAAATATATTGGAAAAATGCCTATACATACTAGGCAAAATGGAGCCCCGGGCATTGAGAGAGGTGAGCGATCTAGTGGAGAAACTTTCTGTCTCAACTGAAGACGAATACGATGAGATGAAGAGAAGTTTGGCAAAGCGGTTCGAATCATCGCAAACGGTCAAGTCCCAGCGACTTCTGGAAGGAGAGGAAATCGGCGACAGCACACCATCGCAATTCCTACGGCACCTAAAGTCTCTCGCCGGCACTGCAATGTCAGATGACTTATTACGCGTCATATGGACAAAAGGGCTACCTACTGACATGCAGACAGCTGTGGTGGCTAAGAGAGATACGCCTCTCGAAACTCTCGCCGAGATCGCTGACCTTGTCGCAGAAAATGTACGGCTACGTTCCGTAAAGCCATCGGCAATGATTGCGGCCTCTGCTGCCTCAAACGCTGGTGCTGAAGATATGTCGTCTCGTAACCAGTTAGCAGCCAGGTCCGGAGATTGTACAACTTTCCACCAACAGCTCTTACAAAAATCGTCACGCCTGCTTGAGGTGTTAGAAGACTTGAAGCAACAGCTGTGTAGTGTTAGGACAACAGCGAGACCGTCTTCACGCTCGAGAAGTCGACCACGCTCGCGGCCTTCGTCGAAACATCGACCAGGGGACTGGATGTGTTGGTACCACCACAAATTCGGGTCGAGAGCCAACAAGTGCGTACAGCCGTGCGCGTACAAACCGCAGCAGGGAAACGGCAGCGGGAGTCATTAGCGGCGAATGACATCAAGCCCCTCGATACATCACGCCGCATTTTTATTACGGACAAGGACAGCAAGGTAAGGTTCCTGATTGATACTGGCGCAGATCTATGTGTTTACCCAAAATCATTAGCTCATACGGCTCGCAAAGTTTCTGCCTATGAACTAGTGGCCGCCAATGGGACACCGATTGCCACCTACGGTACCATCGCCTTGACTCTCAACCTTGGTCTACGACGAGCTTTCCCGTGGACATTTGTAGTGGCTGATGTATCTACACCTATCATTGGCATGGACTTCTTGGCGTATTACGATTTAATGGTGGACTCAAAGAATAGAGGACTTGTAGATGCGCTCACTCGTTGTACGGTTAAAGGACACGTAGCGAGGGGTCAGCATTCTACAATAAAGATGGTGAACGGCACATCACCTTATCATGATCTACTAGCGAAGTACATTGATATAACACGCCCAGATGGAGTCGTGAAAGAGGTGAAACATAACACTGAACACCACATAGTAGTAACTCCAGGGCCTCCAGTAGCGCAAAAACCAAGGCGTCTAGCACCAGACCGTCTCGTAGCAGCTAAAAAGGAGTTTGAGACGATGATAAAACTCGGTATCGCACAACCATCCAAGAGCCCATGAGCGGCACCGTTAGTCATGGTGCAAAAGCCATCTTTGAAGTCGGATACGCCCTCGCCATTCTTCACGTCTGTGAGTGAAACTACTGTGAAGCATCGGCCCTGTGGAGATTACCGAACGAGAGAACAATACCTGACCAGTATCCAGTGCGCCACATTCAAGACTTTGCACAGTGCCTAAGTGGTAAAAAAGTGTTTTCGAAAATAGATTTAGTGCGTGCATTTAACCAAATACCCATAGCAAAGTGCGATATACCTAAAACCGCCATAACTACACCGTTCGGTTTGTTTGAGTTCAAATATATGACTTTTGGGTTACGAAACGCCGCTCAAACGTTTCAACGGTTTATGGACGAAGTGTTAAGTGAACTAGACTTTTGCTATTGTTATATTGATGACATTTTAATCGCATCTAGTGATGAATCCGAAAATTTGAAACACGTAGAGACTGTATTTAATAGGTTAAGAAAATATGGTGTTGTAATTAACCCTGCAAAGTGTATATTCGGTCAAACCGAGATCGAGTTTCTAGGATATTTGGTGTCAGCCGAAGGTACGCGACCACTCCCCGAAAGAGTCGAAGCGGTGCGTACATATCCACTGCCAGCGACAGCTAAAGAGCTACGACGATTTTTAGGTATGTTAAATTTTTATAGAAGGTTTATACCTAACGCAGCTGCAAGTCAAGCCAGCCTTAATGATCTAGTTGGTAGTAAGAAAGGTAGGACGCCCATGAAATGGACAGACGAGGCCAAACATGACTTCGATGTATGTAAGGAAAGCCTTGCCAAAGCAGCCTTATTAGTTCACCCCGAAATTGACGCAGATCTAGCTATCTTTTGTGACGCTTCAGAAAAAACAATAGGTGCAGCTTTACAGCAAAAAGTAGGAAACGACTGGCAACCAATCGGGTTTTTCTCTAAAAAGTTAACGTCAACTCAACAAAAGTACTCAGCGTATGATCGCGAACTACTTGCCATCTACGCTGCAGTCAAATATTTTAGACATTATGTAGAAGCACGTCACTTTGTTATCTTTACTGATCATAAACCTATTATCTACGCGTTTAGGAAAAAAGAGCAACAGTGTTCTCCAAGACAATTTAGGTACTTAGACTTTATAGGTCAGTTTACCATGGACATACGCCACGTCAGTGGGGAAAATAATATTCCAGCTGACGCACTGTCACGAATTGAGTCAATAAATAGAAGCATTGACTGGGAATCGCTCGCGATATCTCAGAAAAACGATCCAGAGCTTAAGTCATTGATTGAAGGTAATAATTCTTCTTTACAGTTGCGACTTATTCACGTACAGGATAGTAACCAACCGATTTATTGTGATGTTTCAACTCGTGTGGTAAGACCGTATCTTACAGAACTATTTAGGAAGACTGCGTTTGATATCTTACATCGTAACTCACATCCAGGAGCTAGGGCGACGACTAAACTAGTTTCAAAGCGCTTCGTATGGCCCGGAATGAACTCTAGTTGTAAACAATGGGTAAAAGCTTGCATAGAATGTCAGCGGTCTAAAGTAACCCGTCATGTCGTTACACTACCAGGATCTTTCGCACCGCCGTCTTCACGTTTCGATCACGTGCATCTTGACATAATTGTCATGCCTTACTCTGAGACATATCGCTATTGTTTAACGTGTGTAGATCGTTTTTCAAGATGGCCTGAGGCGATCCCTATCGAGAACCAAGAAGCAGAAACAGTCGCTCGCGCGTTTTATTCCAATTGGATTGCACGTTTCGGTATTCCTTTAAATATTACTACGGATCAAGGTCGACAGTTCGAATCACATCTGTTCAGAGAACTAAATGCTCTGACAGGTACGAAACATTTTAAGACCACTGCTTATCATCCGGCAGCTAACGGTATGGTGGAACGCTTCCATCGCCAGCTGAAAAGCGCGATAAAATGTCACGGTTCTAGACACACTAGTTGGACACGAATTTTACCAACTGTAATGTTAGGCATTAGAGCATCGTGGAAGGAAGATCTTCAGGCTACTTCGGCAGAATTAGTATACGGACAAAGTCTACGCCTTCCAGGGGAACTCTTAGGGACTACCGTAGCGACACCTAATCCATCGCATAGCGAGTTTGTCAAAGAGTTACGTTCGAATTTCACTCAACTCAGACCAATTCCTGGCACTCGGCATGGCCAGAAAAGCACTTTCATATACAAAGATTTAATCACATCTAGTCATGTCTTTGTTAGGGATGATACTGTCAAAGCACCGTTACAACAGCCCTACGATGGGCCGTACAAAGTAATAAGTAGAAAGGAAAAAACATTCGTACTAGATATACGTGGCCGCGAAGTCACGGTATCAGTCGATAGGCTTAAACCGGCATACGTGTTGAGGAAACCGGAACATCAACCTGATAGTAATGTATATAATAAATCAACAGACAATTTTATTCATTGGGAACCTCAGCAGGACGTAAATTTGAACCGTGACTCGGGTTCACACGCTACTGCTGGTACTTCTCCTAATGTAACTAAGGCCTAATCACCCTAACATAGGGTAGGCTCGAACCCCTCGGTGGGGACGTATATGAGCTGTGATGATGATGATGACACTAGAGTTCTGAAAGCATAGCCTCCTAACAAAGCTATGTTCTAAACCTGCTTAAGCTGTTACGGACTGAATAGGAAAAGATGATTAAAATCTGTGTGTTAGCTGCTATCGCAGAGGTTTGGTCTAGAGGACAACACTTACGCACACAGGTATGGGCACTAGGCAGTCATTATCATCTTGCTATTATGTATCCCCCTCTTTTATGTGGGGTCGGCGTAGCGCGTTTTCTTCATCCGTTCATCTCTTTCATACTCGTCATCTCAGCTCTAACTAGGGTAGCCACCTTATTAAAAAAAAAAATAACGTATTTTTTTATAGAACAAAGTTGGCAAACAAGCATACTGCCCACCTGATGGCAAGTGGTAACCGTCACCTATACACGGTTATTTTTTTATCACCCTGGAAAATTTTAGGGACGCTTCAGGACACATCCAATATTATATAAAAAAAAAATGAAATAAAATATTTAAAAAAATATAAAAAAAAATCTCTAAAAATGCTGCTCTCAACTAGTGCAGCATTTTTTGTATTTTTTAAAAAAATAATATAAAATTAAGGAGGGGGGTTATTTTTTTTATTTATATTTAAATCATTTTAATACCATGTCGTGAAGCGTCCCTTAAATTTTCCAGGGTGATAAAAAAATAACCGTGTATAGTACCTACACGTGGCTCTTGTGAGATTCGCAGCAAATCTGCAAGCCCCACAAGAACCCCAGTGTATGTTGCCAATTGTGACATAAGATTTAAAGCCACGGTACCCAGTAATTTCAATGCCATATCTTACCCTTCAAACCGGAACATAGCAATGCAAGCACTACTGTTTTGCGGCAGAAATAGGTAAGACGGAGGTACCCAAGCAGGCGGTCCTGGTACAGAGTCTCCCTCCGGTAAGATTAGAGTACCTACGGGTGGTTATACTAGCTCTGATATTCTTTGCCTGTAATATCCTTGTCTTCTGCAGTCTTCACCCAATCCATACTTACATTGGTCTTTCTTTACGCGAGGTTGTGGCTGTGGTTTCATTAAATCAAAAAAATATTTTACGAAACAAATTTATTAAAAAATCCATACTTTAACTATAACTACTCGTAACACTGGCTTTGCTTGCTGGCGTGTTCAGTACACGTTCACAGTAAAAAACTATAACTAAACAAAGCTTATATGATGATGTATCTAATTGACTTATTTACTCTATAAATGAATCGATTTTACTGGATTCGGCAACTTTCAAGCGTCCAATCTCGTGATTGGCGCCCAACGTGGGAGTGTCACTAGCTAAGCAAACAAATTAAAAGTAGTGGCAAGATACGGTTAGCGTTTTCCAAGGTAAACACATTATGCATAAAGGTTAAAATCAAATAAGGGAAGTTTCGAACTGCTCTTCTGGTTATTCGAATTTAAGTGGTTAGAACCAACTGAGGCGATAATTTATCGAATTCAATCGTTTATTTGGCAGCTTACACACTAGCACTAAATACAAGTTTCATTGTTACCAAACCACACGAATGGTAAATGGAATAAAAGTAAAAATGAACTGAAATGTGGTACTTGGTATAAAAAAAGAATTTTGTTATAATCTCCATCATGTAGGTTAATACAAAATACTGCACGCGTATCTTTTTCACCCAATCGAAAACTTGTGACGGCGCATTGATTTGAAATGTTGCGTGACGTCAGAGGGCCTAGACAGTAATATTTGCGTTCGGTTGTTTACGTTATAGGTTCTGTATCGAATGTATGAGAATAATTCGTGATGTGGAATCATTCGCATAGATTTTGTTCTTTTCTAACTTCGTTATCGATTTTCAATTGTAACTCTGTCTAGATCCCCTTAACTTCAAATCGTTAAGTCAGTAGTTCTCTTTTATTTATATACGTCTTCGATACTTCGTTAACTAACTGACGGTTACATTAAATTTCGTTTTATCCTTCTCGGTCCCTACTCCTCTTGGCCAGGGGCAGATGCACCTACAATTCGTGAAAAAATTCTAATTCGAATTTTTTTTTCGAGCGGTAATCACAGTTCGGCCAATCAGAAAACTAGATATGTCGAGCTTGACCCTTTTATAAATATGGAAAGTCACTTTAATCAGGCGCATTCCTGATGAGCACGGATTTACAACATCTCTCAAAATTTTTAGCATCAACGCGTTTCACTAGCTTTTAGTGTAGTTTTGTGCTGGGTACTTTTAAATAGTTTTCAAATTTGTCATTTTTAACATTTTTCATTGTAGATACTATCCTGTTCTTTGACGGATGTCGAAAAAACAAAACGACGAGAAAGGAAAAAATGTATGGAAAATGTAAAGGCTCAGTTACACAAGGAGAGTTTCTCGCACGCGAGCGGCGTAAAATAGTATGGGATTATCGCATGGCAAAACTTGCACATTCTATTATCACCTCTAGACTGAACACTGGCAAAACTCGTAAGAGAAACTCGTAGTTTGTTTACACAGGCTTGCGGCCTAGGAGAGTGTAAGTAGCAATAATTGTGTTCGAGAGGCAAAACTCGTATAGTTTGTTTACACTAGGCGAGCCTAGAAGAAATCGACGCTCGCATGCGAGAAACTCTCCTTGTGTAACTGAGGCTTTAAATTTCCATTTTTCTACGTCTCGTCCGAACTGTTCCAGAAACAAGTAATTATAAACTAGGGGCCGATTCCCACCGGTTAGAAACAAGTTCGAATTCGAATTTTGTCTCGATAAAATTCTCTATAGTAAAAAAATGCTCTGTTGAGTATTAGTTTGTTACATCATACTTGTTATTTCGTGTGAAATTGATAGAAAACATACTTCTAACTTATATGGATACAGCATTAACCACAAAAGTGAATTACAATCGTAAATAAATAAATCAACACATTAATTTCGTACCCGCGTCTTCTACGTATCGGGTTGACGTGATTTATTCAGCCCGACCAAAACTTCAAGTGAATTGATTTATTTATAAAGAGAATGCAAATTAACATATTAAATATGAAATTCAATCATTAATGAGTTGAGTTTTTTCCAGTGATATAAGTAAATACCTATTGTTTTGTCTAAGTATTAATTCATACCTTCGCGAAGCGATTCTTACATGAATAAGTGTTTCTTGGTAAGCGCTTTTGAATAAGTGGGCTTACCAAGCAACAACACTTGACTATTCAATCATTACTTAGGTACTTTATCGTTTGAAATAAACAATTCCCAAAATTGTTGACCTATAAACGAACGATGAATAAATCAATAATCAAAAAGTACTCGTTGGCGGGAATCGAATCCGCGTCCTGAACCATGTTGACGCTTTGACCACTTGGTCAACGCGCTCTTACCAACGAAATTTCAACTGTATTGATCTATTCTGTACATTATAAAGTCAAAGTAGACATTATTTACTTTTAATAATTATGTAACAACATCATTTTGCGTTCTAAAGTAAATTGCAAAGACTCAAATGTAAAGTTTTATAAATAACATTTTAAAGTATTACCACAGAATAGATAATAGTACTAGTATTACTAAGCAATTTCAAAAACCCCGATACGTAATATTAACGGCATATAAACATGAAACGACATTTGTCAGATTAAATTTAAGATTAAAGTTACATTTAAAAGATAATAATCTCTCGGAGCTTTTCGGTTTGGTTGGGTGATAAAATTTTGAGCCCTACGCTTGCTCCAAACGCAAGAGACATACACCGTCTTATTACAAAACATGGTCTAAACTTAGTCCTGGTTTAAACTAGAACTAAGTTTACGCTGTCTCTATCAATGTATACTTACGCAGGTGAAAGCGCACTAAGTTTAAACCAAAACTAACTTTAGACCAGGTTTAGTCCACGTTTTGTAATAAGACCGACATAGTTTAATCGTGAATGAGAAAATTGGACTAATACGATGATTGTAAAACAATGGCTCTCTATCAAATTCGGGATTGGTCGTTCGACCAAGCCCTATTGTAGAGTCGAACTGCCCTCGCAAAGTACAGCTTGGCAAAAAAGAAAGAGCACAAAGAGTTTGGCGAAAATGAGGGCACCATTTGCACAGTTCCACACAAGAAACACAAAAATAAAGGCACAATTTACAAAAACAAATAAGCATTTTTTAAAATTAAGTAACAGCATTTTCATGAATAAACTATTCAGCTGAGAATCTAGTTTTACTACGGAATCGCTTTTCAGTTCCAGCTGTCACCAGCCCACACTCTTTTTTGCCAAACTTTACATACAGATTTTTTGTAAAAATACGTCACCCCACACTAGTATTTTCTCCTATGTCGTGGGTGCAGTAACAAACATAGAATATCACATGCTCATACGCCCAGACCGAAACAAATTTCTGTGGGCCACACAAAATATTTGTCCCGTACGGGAATCGAACCCGCGACCCATTGCGCAGTAGGCGATCACTCGACCTCTGCGCTAACCGTTGGCAAAAGATACAAAAAAAAATACATTACGTCATGTTTTTGAAGACATGTCGATATAAGTAAAAGCAGGTAACAATTGATGGATAATGCTTACATAGTATTTCCTGGATAGTATCTTATGATTAATGTTTTTTTTGAGGCGTCTCCATTTCACCTTTTTTTCTCAAACTATTAAGTACTTTATTTAAAATACATTAACAATGATTAACACTTTAGTAACTAACATTACAACATAATTAAAAAAATATCAATCTGTATTCAACATTTCATATGTTAATATAAAAAGACTATGAATAAATCTTATCACTTAACAATAATTGTGTCAATGCGACATCATTTGCAATAAGTATATCAACCATTACTTATTTTATTATAATTAAAATTACTCTGTCTGCCGAGATCACTCCGTAGCTTCCAAAATTTCGTATCACATGCGTGTGTTGGACATCTGAAATGAGAATAACTGCAGTTAGACGATTTACAGTAACATAGATGAAAAGTACAATAAGGGTAATATTTAAATGAGGAATCAGTTAACAAAATTAATTTATAATTTGTTACAATAAAATGCATTTAAAAAAGAAATTTCAGTTACTGGGGGGATGTATAACATATTCCGTTATTATTTAATACTAGCTTTCCGCTCGCGGCTTCGCCCGCGTTCTTATTTTTTTCCCGTGGGAATTATATATTTAGGACTGTTATTTATATTTAGGAGCTCGAATAATAAATTTCATAGAAATTGGAACAGATTTAAAATATTTTCCATAGACACTTTCAACTCTTATTTTGCACCCTAAGGGGGTCAATTCCAATAAACCATGAAACACGTGTTCAATGAAATGTTGTTCAATCTCAAGTTTTATCAAAATCTTTGTTAATTTTAAAAAAATCCATACAAACAAAGAGCGTCGGTGGCGCAGTGGACTCGGCACTTGCCTTTCAATCGGGGGGTCTGGGTTCGAGACCCGCCATGTACCAATGTGTTTTTCGTTTCGAATTTCATATGTACATTTGTCTGACGCTCCTACGGTGAAGGAAAACATCGTGAGGCAACCTGCATACATCTGCGAAGAAATTCAATGATGTCTGTGAAGTCGACCAATCCGCACTGGGCCAGCGTGGTTGACTAAGCCCTAATCACCCTAATATAGGGTAGGCTCGAGCCCCTCGGTGGGGACGTATATGGGCTGTGATGATGATACAAACCTGAAACCCCTATTTCACCCCTTCAGGGTTGAATTTTTTTAAATCCTTTCTCCCTTTTTAGTGTGCGTCCGCATTTAGAATTGAAACACCTGTCCAAATTTCACGTTTTTACCATTCGCGGTTACTGCTGTGCGTGCGTCTATAGGTGGAAACTTCACCTTTTATATAGATGATGGGTGCTGGTTTGAAATCAAAGAGCTGGTGTGACGGTGTTCTTAGCCTTTGGTTACACCATCAGTATTTCATCAGTTTAGTGATAGTGTAACCTTAGTTTTAAAAGCATTATTGATGACATTTTTCGCACTTCCTTATAAAATTGAAATTGAAAGATTGAATACTGTGCTGTATTTCCTAAGTTCCTCAGGGATTTAATTAATTTGTATTTGAAACACCAAAAGTACTTAATTTTGAATAAAACCCATAAGTGAAAAAATAAAAATTTTGAAATGACAAGAAATGCTCTAAAGTACGTGAAGACACTAAAATATACGTGAAGACAATAAAAATCTAATCTCGCCATGTTGTTTATTGTAGGTTTTGTTTTCAGTCTTTAAGCAAATGGATTTAGCCCTTACAGCTACTTCTTCGATATAGTTTTTTCAAAACAGAAGTTTCGTGATTTTTTAAGTGATACAATAATTTATAATTAAATATTTAATTTATATGACTTTGAATAAATGCTGTATTTCCATCGTATTATTTTTCTTTCCTCCCAGTAGGTGTGAAAACTGAAAAGTAGAGTATTTTCCTCAGGGATAAAGCAGTCTTAGTCTTGGGTGAGTGAAATCCCTCGCTACACTCAGGACTTTTAGGACTTTAGTCTTAAATTCCTCGCTACGCTCAGGATTTCATTATTTAACACCCTCAGCAGAGTTAAGCATAGTCTTTCGTTACGCTCGTGCTTCAAGGCTACACCCGTGACATAAGCCACTGTTTTATCCCCTTTGGTTAATAATATACTATTACACATTTCATAGTGACACTGAATAAAAGAGAGCGTACTGTTCTGGATTAGCGTCGCGAACAAAATAATTAATAAGTTTCACGACAAATACTGAGGGTTCTCATTGAGGAGATTTGTACTGCAGACTGCAATGTGACAATATGGTGCCAAATGACTTTGTAATGGATTTGTAATACAAGATCCCAGGGCTCCAGACGTACCTACGTAACTTATTTTCTCACAAATAAAATGTATGGGATAGTATACGTTACCGTTTATGTGTATATGTGTCTGGGGGATTTTTGCCCCCTCCGATTGGTCTGGCTGCTTATAAAAAGTATTGAAATAGTTCCCCGAGTATCATAAACAGTGTGAGTCTACATAATGTGCTGATATTAAAATAAGGGAATATGGTAATAGTATTGTATTTTAGTGGGCTCCCTTTTCCGCATTTAAACTCATATTTGTTCCATTATGCGTGTGGGATAGCGTTTTTCTGACCAGTCCAACTCTTTCCAGAAGCACAGAAGTTTTCTAGGACGTTCGCAGGCTTCAAGGAGTGATCTCGGGTTACTAAGAATTTCTGCCCGTTGTGTGGATATTTCCATGCACTCTAGAATAACATGGGCAGGTGATTCTTCAGCGTCCAGACATCCTCTGCACAAGGGACTGGCAGTTACGCCTGATAAGTGTAGATGTTTGTTCAGTGTGTTATGTCCTGTTGGAGAGCCTACCATACTATTCTTAGTTCAGGTCGGTTAAGGTGGAGCAGTCTATAGGTCAGTCGAAGTGTTAGTGCAGGTATCGCTTTCTTTCACTGTCTACGGGAATATGGTAATTTTACAGCAAAATTTCAAAAAAATATACACATTTTTATTTGTTTTTTTTTTTTATCTTTAGTTCTCTACTGACTCCCTACGCTCTATCGCGACGAAACAAATGCAATAATCTTAATTGAAAGTACCTGAGCGTTTGCATAAAATGAAAATTGAATTTTTTTGACATTTTACTTAAATCTGTTTTTTTTTGTAAATTGTTCTCAATAAAAGGCCTTTTTCAAAATTTTTCATTATTTTCGTAGTGTAAATGTATAGCTTGAATGGGAGCTTACTGTACCTTGTTCATTGATTATCTTGTTCATATTATGACGATAATATGAAAATAATCAACGTGCAATAAGGTGCAATATGATGTTTTGGTATCTTAATGTGTTAATGACATTTTCTTGACGAACTTGTTATAATTTTGTTGATTTACACGTCATCTATCAAAACACATGAGAAGTAACGCGCTTATGAAATGCTTTAAGCTCGTTAAGAATAAGGTTCGTCTGTTCGTCGTTAGATGACGCTGAAAACAAATTTTTGCGTTGAACATAGACGTAAAACAATGTTGTACCTATTTGTTTTTTTGAACAATGACAGAGTACATTTTTACACTGCTTTCCTGCTTTCTAAACTCATTAACTTGATCGAAATATGAGTACTATACGTTTAGTATACTCGCTAAACAATTTAATATCTAGGTACTTAAATCGTCAGGCAACTGCCATTCGAGGACAAAGTATGACAGAAGGTCAGCTTGCAGAGAAAATGTCTTATTCAGTAATAAAAATTTCCAGTTCCAGCTTCTATATATTTTCAAGATAAATAACCTGAATAATTGAAAGTAAGCCGTAATGTTTAAAAGCTCGCATTAGCGCCATCTATTGGCTGCCTAGTTAAGTTCACGAACCTGTTGCCAGATGCCGCTAGTGTGTCCGCCGCACCTCGCGCTCGGCCTTCTGCCGCTTGAGGTCATTGATCGCCGTCACGCTGCCGAAGAGCACTTTCGCCGTCATTTGCTGCAAGAACGCGGTGGGTCGCATCAAATTGCTGTTGATGTATCGCCATTAGACGCGGAATTGGGCCAATGTTTGTAGGGTTGCCGCTTGCCGATAATCGGTCGCTAATCGTTTCGTTATCCACACAAATTTATTTTTTAGTCACTAAAAAATTTTGTGTGCTTGTTCAGACAAGCGAATTGAACAACTTTCACTATGGGACCAACTTTGAAATCGCAAAAAAAATCAGCTGTTCCATACAAATGTTCAACATTCACTGAACCTAGATGTATGGAACAGCCGATTTTTTTTGCGATTTCAAAGTTGGTCCCATAGTGAAAGTTGTTCAGTTTGCTTGTCTGAACAAGCACACACTTTTTTTAGTAACTAAAAAATAACCTTGTATACATAAATATATGTATTTAAAATTTGTAACATTTCATATGTTGGTACTGCATTAGAGATAAGTTGCAAAATAATAAAGACCCTATATTTCACTCTGCAGCAAAAAGGACACATCACAGGCGAACAGTGTTTGTATGTGGTAGTAGCTCCAAGCTTCTCATTCGTGCACTATGGTGGTTGCGTGTTGATATAGATGTGAGGGTGCAAAAAATACGAGGGTTGAAATTAATGATGGTGTGTGCAGGTAAGTACCTTCATGTAGGTAATCATTAATTAGTGGCGCTATGGACTCGGTACTTGCCTTCCAATCGGGAGGCCCGGGGTTCGAGACAGCCATGTACCAATGTGTTTTTCGAATTTCACATGTACATTTGTCTGATGCTCCTACGGTGGAGGAAAACATCGTAAGGCAACATGCATATACATCTGCGAAGAGATTCAATGGTGTATGTGAAGTCGACTAATCCGCAATGGCCAGCGTGGCTGACTAAGGTCTAAACACCCTATCTTAGTTAGGCTCAAGCAACACCCTCGGTAGGACCTGTTTATGATGATGACATAGTTTAGATATTAAACGGAACCTATACGCTTGTCTTAGATCTGGACACCTAATACTTTTCGAGTGAATCGACTTTAAGCTGACAGCAAAACCTTTCAAATGACAACGATAGTCCAGCTGACTATGGGAATAACACAAAATAAATGTAAACACCAATGAAGATACAAGGTACGCTCATGTATGGCTGTCGACACTTAGGATCAAAAATTTTTTTAGTTTGCATGGAATAAATTAGTTTGATTCGCCCCAATATTTTTGCTACAGAATTTCCACTTCTGATTAATACATATACCCTTAAATATTATTTTGACGTGCCGTTACACCATTTATTATGTAATTTTTTAAAGCAATATCAGCCGGTTGCACCAAGTTTTATTTTTTACGATTTCGTAAAAAGTAACAACTTAATACATAAAAATGGGTCGTTGCACTATTAAATATATGACTCGTCGCACCGTACATTTAACCCTTTTATACGTGAAGGATAAAATAAAACTACAATTGAAACTAGAGGTGAGACAATGTCGTGCAATTCTTACGTATTTATATTAAATTTTACTGTTACTTTTTACGAAATCGTAAAACGTAAAATTTGGTGCAAGCGGTGGTTTTGTTCATTATCAATGTTGGATCTTGTTTAACTGAGTCTTTGTTATTATCTATCTTTATGAAAGGCTTTAGAGAGTGACTGACTGAGGTATCAACGTACAGAAGCTAGAAGCATAAAATTTGGTACAAGGGGTTCGTTGGCTTATGTAGGCGATCACAAAGGAAGGATTTTTCTACACCTTCCACAGGAAGTTCGGATATGTAGATAGCTTAAACTATTCAAACTATCACTATAGGTTCCAAATTTCACTAAAATTCGGTTCAACGGCAGCGACAGAGACAGGCAGAGTTTTATAATATGAGTAGGGATGTAACCGATATTGTCGATGGTGTTTTATCATAAGTAAATAAATATACTTTAGGGATAAATGAGTCTTACGACCGGTTGCACCAAATTTACGTTTTATGACTTCGTAAAGTAACAATATAAATACGTAAGAATTATATAAATACGTAAGAATTGCACCACAATCTAGTTTCAATTGTAGTTTTATTTTATCCTTTACGTTTAAAAAAAGGTTAAATGTACGGCGCGAATCATATTATTTAATAGTGAAACGACCCATTTTTAAGTATTAAGTTGTTCCTTTTTACGAAATCGTATAACGTAAAACTTGGTCCAACCGGCTGTTAGACTAGCTGCATACATACGTTTTCCGCATTCGATTTCCGTATTCGTTTTCCGAATGCATCTGAATGCATCAAATCTATACAAAATACATTGACTTCCGAACACGTTCGTTTTTATTCCGAATGGAACACATTCCGTACGTACGATTAGGCTGGCCGCATAAATACGTTTTCCGCATTCGATTTCCGTATTCGTTTTCTGAATGCGGGCATCCAATTGCATCAAATCTATACAAAATATATTGACTGCCGAATACGTTCGTTTTTATTCCAAACGGAACACATTCCGTACGTACGTTTAGATAGCATGGTAGAAATCCCGAATGAGAAAAAACGAACGTCTGCGCTAGGTTCACGGAGATCCGTGTTTGTATTCCGTGTTCGGAAATCGAACGCGTATAAAACGTATGTGTGCGGCCAGCTCAGACTAAACAAACCAAAGGACATGAAATACCTACAAAAAAAGCGTGTCAATACTGTATGGCGGTGCTCTAAGGTGGCGGAAAAACTCCAATATTCTACACTTATTATGTTTTTCTTTATACAATTTATTAAAAAAATCAATAAAAACATAGTACTGTAAAATGCACTCACAAACAACGCTCACTGACTGATAATTTAGCACAACAACACGGTGCTTTGTAATGGTGGATTGGACGCAAATTTATTCGTGCCATAGTTAATATACTGCGAGTCCATTGGTTTGCTTAGTCTGAGGCGGCCAGTCTAAAATCGCGGGCTGCATATCGAATCACTGTATACATTACATAGCGACTTTTCACTTTTCCAGTTGCGTACAGCCTGATAGATAGGGGCGGCGTGGAGGGACTTTAAATGCACCGCCGGCCACTGAGTTATGGCTGGGGAATTGTTTTGGGAGCGCGGATATAAGTCACGGACTTATCCTCGGACCATCCGCGCCCGCAGATTATGTGAGGTCTGACTCACTTAGGGAAATATTTCCGCTGACACTTTGCAAGCATTTACCTCGCGTAACATATACCTTACCGATATTCGGTCACAGCGGCCAATCACAACAGGGACTAGGTATCTGCGCCGGAGATATTTTAGTACACGTGTGTCTGTGCAAACGCAAGTGTACTCTCTGTTCCTTCACTCGCATGGTCCGATGGGGCGGCTAGCCGAGACGACCGGGACGGGATCAGTCGTAGGATCCACTTATTAACGTGCCTTCCGAAGTACATAGGAGCGCGAGATGTTCACATTATTGGTCACCTATCATAGGTCTGACCACAGCATATGTTGCTTAACGTTAGCAATCGTTAGCCAAGCGCACACGCTAATGCGCCGAGCTCCACACATAAAATTTCACGTTACGTTACATACAATAACAAAGTTACATTTACTGTTAAGATAAACTAGCTGTGCGCGCGAACTAAGTTTCACCATAATAATTCTGGAGCGGGCCACCATTATAACCTTGGGTAAAAAAATAGCCGACGACGTGCCTACGACCTATTCTCAGACCTTCCAAATATTCACAGAAAACTTCATAAGAATCGGTCAATCCGTTTCGGATGAGTTCGAAAACAATCACTGTGGCACGAGATTCATAAATTAGATGATAAGTTGCTAATAACATGATCTCTTACTTTTAATTTAAGGTTTAAAAATAGTTCGATTCTCTCGTACATTAACCGACAATCAATTCCACAGTGGGCCAGCACGGTTGGTGAAGGAATTATGGAAAATTCTCTTGTAGTTTCCGTGAGCTAAGGCAATGAAGAAAATTCCATTAAGCCATTTTTGCCCAAAAATCGTTCAGTTGCGCAACTGCTACAATTCGGTCGTTGGCAAACAGTGCACATATACGGCGAATTGGTTGGCGTCTGTACAAGTTAACGAGCTACCCCAATTAGGCTCGCCATTATCATTTATGGTGCAGGAGAAAGGTGGTTAAGGGTCATAACGTATGGTCCTTTAATTTGTTTTTTTCTTATACAAGCTTCATCATGAAACAGCTAATGTAGCTCTCTGAAATATATGCACAACTCTAAGCTTTTCAATATCATTTATAGGTATATATAAAAATCTCGTGTCACGATGTTTGTCTGGGATAAACTCATAAACTCCGAAACTACTTAAACCAAGCTTTTTGAGATATAGGTATCTTTTTTTAATAAGGCCTAGCTCAGTAATCCTCGTATACAGATATTTACAGAGTCTAATAATCTTCATCTTTCTGCCGTCCGTGTTTCCAACTGATTATAATTTGCGGAATTTCAAGGCAAGAGTGAATAGGTACTATTTTTGAGTTAGGTCACATCTTTGCTTTTCATCAGGCAAGATTATGGTCAACCGCACTTAAATCTTTCAAAAAAAAGTGGAATTCTATGTGAAAGACGCGGGCGAAGTTGTTAGCGGAATGCTAAACAAACGGAATTCTAACAATAATAAACAATGAATCGTGGCGTGGACTTCTCAACTACACACAAGATGACATTTTGTGGACTTCTCAATATTACCAATACCGCAATATAATCGCAATGCACAGCTTGACCATCTTTAAGCGGAGTGAAGACAAAACGTTGATGTTTTCGCGATTTCATCGCGCGCATTCTACATTTTTCGTGTCACTTTTAAGTATAATAGCGTTGACTAATTTAAATTATTTCAGGTAATATTATTTTTACTTCACCATCCACTATTTTTCTGCAGCATTTTCAAAATCATGACAGAACAATAAACATTTTTAAAAGCAAAGACACAACCTAAGAGCGTGGCCTTAACAGTGGTCCGGCGCGTCACCGGGCGCTCTACATTTCGCCATTATAATCTTACGATACGACCTCAAACGATCCGCCGCCACCGCCGTGCGAGCTTTTTTCGAATCAAATAATTACACCGTTTTTTGATATAGTTTTACGGTCTCAGATAGAGTCTCGGAAGGAGAGAGGGCGCTGAATTTTGGTTTCAAGCATTCCTTTGATTTTTATACTACTCTACAAGAGATCGTGGTGAAAATTTTATTTCAACATCATCCGCATACTAATGGTAAGTGGTAACAGTCGCCTAAATGTGGTTCTTGTGAGATTCGCAGCAAATTTGCAATCCCCAAAAGAACTACAGTGTACGTTGCCAACTTGTGACAAGATGTAAAGTCACGGTACCCAGCAATTTCACTGCCATATCAAATCTTGAGTTTATTCATGCACTGTCTTTTTCAATTGATTATTATTAATATTTAAATTTCGGTAAATAATCCGAACGAAATTTTTAGTACATATTGACCTCTTTACTTTGCTATACCAAAGTAGACTTTACCGACGGTTACTTTACTTATGTTACAAGTTTTCAAAGTTCACTTTCTATGTTCGTAATTCGCGTTCCTAAGATTAATGGTCTTGACAGACAGACGGACCGACGAACCGACGGACAGCCTGACAGCGAAGTTTTTTTTAACATACGACAGGGAAGCTCTTGCCCTTAATCTCACCTGATGGTAAGTGATGATAAGGCCGAAGGTGGAAACGAGCTTCACCTGGACTCCTCAATAACTGAGGAACTGGCTATCTTACATCTAATTGTCGGAACACAACAATACTATAAACATTGTTATTATAAGATGATAGTACAGCTGGCCAGGCGGGATCAAAAGCCCTATCACCAACCAAACTATTTTCATAGGGTACAACGAGCAATTCATTGTTTGTTCCGTTTTTAGGGCTCCGTAGCCAAATGGCCAAAAACGGAACCCTTATAGATTCGACATGTCTGTCTGTCTGTCTGTCACAGCCACTTTTCTCCGAAACTATAAGAACTACACTGTTGAAACTTAGTAAGTAGATGTATTCTGTAAGCCGATAAGATTTTCATACAAAAATAGAAAAAAAGCAATAAATTTTGGGGGTTCTCCATACATAGAACTGAAACCCAAAACCTCAATATGATTTTTGAAGACCTATCTATGGATAGGTCTTCAGAAGACATATTGAGGTTTCTAATATCATTATTTTCTAAACCGAATAGTTGCGCGAGAGACACTTCCAAAGTGGTAAAATGTGTGCCCCCCCCCCCCCCCTGTAACTTCTAAAATAAGCGAATGATAAAACAAAAAAAATATATGATGTACATTATCATGTAAACTTCCACCGAAAATTGGGTTGAACGAGATCTAGTAAGTAGTTTTTTTAATACGTCATAAATCCTACGGAACCCTTCATGGGCGAGTCCGACTCGCGCTTGGCCGGTTTTTTTCCCTAGCGAACGTCAACATTGCGTGCCCTGCGCCGGGATGCTCGCTTGAACGAGCACTCGCACCAGCCGGCCCGCGGCTAATAAGGTTGTTTACAAACAGGATTGGGCAATGCCTATCGTCACACTAAGAATATGCTCATCTAGTAATTTGCTAACAAAAATAACGCACAGAAAGATAATTTACTTTTCATTTCTCATATTCTGAAAGTAAGTCAGTGTCCTTATAAGTATAGTATGAAAACTATAGGTATATAGCGATTAGCGATCCTAGGGCAGACAAGTAATTCAAAAAAAGAATTGTCATACGCGGCCACAGACAAAGTATTAACTTAAGTCCAATACAGCCACTTCCGGCCTTATTAATAAAAATCTTACTCCTTGGATCATCCTCGGATTAGTTAGGATTAGTTAGTCCGTGTTTTGTCTTATTTTGACATTTGACAGCCGACATGTGCGGAAAAAAGACAAAACACCGACTAACTAATCCGAGGATGATCCAAGGAGTGAAATTTTTATTAATAAGGCCGAGTGCATAAAAAGAAAAACTCGATACGAGTAAATAAATAAACTTGGTGAAAACTTTATGAACAAATCAAATATGGCAATATATAATTTCTATTTTCAAATTTATGGAAGTAGGTACTTTATTGGAAACCGATTAAGCAGTCGTAAATACATATTAAACATGTACATATAAGTACCGTGGCATTATAGCGCTTAAATATTGTGCATGATAAATATGGCGGGAAAACCAACGGCATGGAACAAAAAATATATTTTTGGAATATTAGCCTTGTTTTACTTTCCTCATATTCGGAATGAAAAGTACTGATAAATTCGGGTGAACACACCCATTTCAGACTCGAACTATTGGTGCTCGCACTTCGTTCGAGCTGCGCCAAAATATTTCGATTGTAAGAAGTACTGCTCAGCTCTTATAAAACAATCTACTATATCATGGTTTTGTCGAAGGTAAAGCAAGAAATTCGGCATTTATTTATATATTCTATAAATTAGATTTTCCTTGCTAATTGATGAACACATTTTTTTATTTTATTTAAAAAAGGTTAATTTGAGTTCCTAAATGCAATAACGTATGGTCCTTTAATTTGTTTTTTTCTTATACAAGCTTCATCATGAAACAGCTAATGTAGCTCTCTGAAATATATGCACAACTCTAAGCTTTTCAATATCATTTATAGGTATATATAAAAATCTCGTGTCACGATGTTTGTCTGGGATAAACTCATAAACTCCGAAACTACTTAAACCAAGCTTTTTGAGATATAGGTATCTTTTTTTAATAAGGCCTAGCTCAGTAATCCTCGTATACAGATATTTACAGAGTCTAATAATCTTCATCTTTCTGCCGTCCGTGTTTCCAACTGATTATAATTTGCGGAATTTCAAGGCAAGAGTGAATAGGTACTATTTTTGAGTTAGGTCACATCTTTGCTTTTCATCAGGCAAGATTATGGTCAACCGCACTTAAATCTTTCAAAAAAAAGTGGAATTCTATGTGAAAGACGCGGGCGAAGTTGTTAGCGGAATGCTAAACAAACGGAATTCTAACAATAATAAACAATGAATCGTGGCGTGGACTTCTCAACTACACACAAGATGACATTTTGTGGACTTCTCAATATTACCAATACCGCAATATAATCGCAATGCACAGCTTGACCATCTTTAAGCGGAGTGAAGACAAAACGTTGATGTTTTCGCGATTTCATCGCGCGCATTCTACATTTTTCGTGTCACTTTTAAGTATAATAGCGTTGACTAATTTAAATTATTTCAGGTAATATTATTTTTACTTCACCATCCACTATTTTTCTGCAGCATTTTCAAAATCATGACAGAACAATAAACATTTTTAAAAGCAAAGACACAACCTAAGAGCGTGGCCTTAACAGTGGTCCGGCGCGTCACCGGGCGCTCTACATTTCGCCATTATAATCTTACGATACGACCTCAAACGATCCGCCGCCACCGCCGTGCGAGCTTTTTTCGAATCAAATAATTACACCGTTTTTTGATATAGTTTTACGGTCTCAGATAGAGTCTCGGAAGGAGAGAGGGCGCTGAATTTTGGTTTCAAGCATTCCTTTGATTTTTATACTACTCTACAAGAGATCGTGGTGAAAATTTTATTTCAACATCATCCGCATACTAATGGTAAGTGGTAACAGTCGCCTAAATGTGGTTCTTGTGAGATTCGCAGCAAATTTGCAATCCCCAAAAGAACTACAGTGTACGTTGCCAACTTGTGACAAGATGTAAAGTCACGGTACCCAGCAATTTCACTGCCATATCAAATCTTGAGTTTATTCATGCACTGTCTTTTTCAATTGATTATTATTAATATTTAAATTTCGGTAAATAATCCGAACGAAATTTTTAGTACATATTGACCTCTTTACTTTGCTATACCAAAGTAGACTTTACCGACGGTTACTTTACTTATGTTACAAGTTTTCAAAGTTCACTTTCTATGTTCGTAATTCGCGTTCCTAAGATTAATGGTCTTGACAGACAGACGGACCGACGAACCGACGGACAGCCTGACAGCGAAGTTTTTTTTAACATACGACAGGGAAGCTCTTGCCCTTAATCTCACCTGATGGTAAGTGATGATAAGGCCGAAGGTGGAAACGAGCTTCACCTGGACTCCTCAATAACTGAGGAACTGGCTATCTTACATCTAATTGTCGGAACACAACAATACTATAAACATTGTTATTATAAGATGATAGTACAGCTGGCCAGGCGGGATCAAAAGCCCTATCACCAACCAAACTATTTTCATAGGGTACAACGAGCAATTCATTGTTTGTTCCGTTTTTAGGGCTCCGTAGCCAAATGGCCAAAAACGGAACCCTTATAGATTCGACATGTCTGTCTGTCTGTCTGTCACAGCCACTTTTCTCCGAAACTATAAGAACTACACTGTTGAAACTTAGTAAGTAGATGTATTCTGTAAGCCGATAAGATTTTCATACAAAAATAGAAAAAAAGCAATAAATTTTGGGGGTTCTCCATACATAGAACTGAAACCCAAAACCTCAATATGATTTTTGAAGACCTATCTATGGATAGGTCTTCAGAAGACATATTGAGGTTTCTAATATCATTATTTTCTAAACCGAATAGTTGCGCGAGAGACACTTCCAAAGTGGTAAAATGTGTGCCCCCCCCCCCCCCCCCTGTAACTTCTAAAATAAGCGAATGATAAAACAAAAAAAATATATGATGTACATTATCATGTAAACTTCCACCGAAAATTGGGTTGAACGAGATCTAGTAAGTAGTTTTTTTAATACGTCATAAATCCTACGGAACCCTTCATGGGCGAGTCCGACTCGCGCTTGGCCGGTTTTTTTCCCTAGCGAACGTCAACATTGCGTGCCCTGCGCCGGGATGCTCGCTTGAACGAGCACTCGCACCAGCCGGCCCGCGGCTAATAAGGTTGTTTACAAACAGGATTGGGCAATGCCTATCGTCACACTAAGAATATGCTCATCTAGTAATTTGCTAACAAAAATAACGCACAGAAAGATAATTTACTTTTCATTTCTCATATTCTGAAAGTAAGTCAGTGTCCTTATAAGTATAGTATGAAAACTATAGGTATATAGCGATTAGCGATCCTAGGGCAGACAAGTAATTCAAAAAAAGAATTGTCATACGCGGCCACAGACAAAGTATTAACTTAAGTCCAATACAGCCACTTCCGGCCTTATTAATAAAAATCTTACTCCTTGGATCATCCTCGGATTAGTTAGGATTAGTTAGTCCGTGTTTTGTCTTATTTTGACATTTGACAGCCGACATGTGCGGAAAAAAGACAAAACACCGACTAACTAATCCGAGGATGATCCAAGGAGTGAAATTTTTATTAATAAGGCCGAGTGCATAAAAAGAAAAACTCGATACGAGTAAATAAATAAACTTGGTGAAAACTTTATGAACAAATCAAATATGGCAATATATAATTTCTATTTTCAAATTTATGGAAGTAGGTACTTTATTGGAAACCGATTAAGCAGTCGTAAATACATATTAAACATGTACATATAAGTACCGTGGCATTATAGCGCTTAAATATTGTGCATGATAAATATGGCGGGAAAACCAACGGCATGGAACAAAAAATATATTTTTGGAATATTAGCCTTGTTTTACTTTCCTCATATTCGGAATGAAAAGTACTGATAAATTCGGGTGAACACACCCATTTCAGACTCGAACTATTGGTGCTCGCACTTCGTTCGAGCTGCGCCAAAATATTTCGATTGTAAGAAGTACTGCTCAGCTCTTATAAAACAATCTACTATATCATGGTTTTGTCGAAGGTAAAGCAAGAAATTCGGCATTTATTTATATATTCTATAAATTAGATTTTCCTTGCTAATTGATGAACACATTTTTTTATTTTATTTAAAAAAGGTTAATTTGAGTTCCTAAATGCAATTACTTTTTTTCCTTTATGCCCTATTACGAACAAAAAGATTGCACGTGATTTATCGTACTTCAAATGAAAATTCTTTTCAATGCGTTCTTTTGTAGATTAGGTATCGAATAACAAAGAACTCAAAACGACAATTTTTTTACGCTCGCGAGCCAATATTGCAATCATAGAGCTAAATAACTAATATCACTTGTTGCAATCGAATTTTCAATCGATACAACAACTCCAGACTGAATTTGAATCAACCTTCACGGCGCATTGAATCAAAATGATACCTGCAATTGATTTGACAATAGCACAATTTAGAATGTGTCTGGACCGGAAGACAATAATTGTACTCGAAATTATTTAACAGCGAAGCACGAAGGCTTGTTAATAAATAATTACATTTCGGAACGCTCAGCTGACGAATCGCAGAGTGCTCTTAATGTGAAACGATGAAAATATAATTTCTGCGTGTTGAAATTTTAATTGGCACGGACTGTTACCACGCTCCGTTCTTCTGTTTCTGCGTTGACAATGTATTCATATACAGGGTATAAGTGACGGTGTCCCTTTTCTTTTCCAGTGAGTTCAGACCATGATCCTATCGGGTAATTTTCTCCCGGAAAATTCATAAAATTTCCGGTTTTTTTTTCAAAATTTTGTGGTTAATATAATTAAGTAAACGTTTTACAAAAAACCATAATAAATACACATAAATATTACTTCGCAATGTATATCGTAGAACATTTCCATCATACTGCGGGCGGAATCAGCTGTTTGGGTCATCGAACGTCAACGCAAACATCGGTAAACAAATATTAACATTGGTCTGAACTCACTGTTAAAAGAAAAGGGACACAGTCACTTATACCCGGTATAATTTTTTTATTGCTACTAAGTTGTCAAACAAGCAAACTGCCCACCTGATGGTAAGTGGTAACAGTCACCTATAATACATGTGGCTCCTGTGCGATTCGCAGCAAAACTGCAAGCAAGCAAGCAACAAGAACCACAGTGTACGTTGCCAACTTGTGACAATCATCGTGAGGCAACCTGCATACACCTGCGAAGAGATTCAAAGGTGTATGTGAAGTCGACCAATCCGCACTGGGCCAGCGTGGTTGACTAAGGCCTAAACACCGTAACTTAGGGTAGGCTCCAGCCCCTCGGTGGGGACGTATATGAGCTGTGATGATGATGATGATATAAGAAGAAAATCAAATGTTCCCCACCGCGTCTGTCTGTATGTTCGTGATGATCGTGAAAAATTACGGATTTTCTATTCGCAATCATTTAGATAATTTATTTCGGGTGGTTTATACCGGGTTATTTTTCCATCAGGAGCCAACTTTTGTATGCTTGTTTAGACAAGCAAAATGAACAACTTTTACCGTATAGGTTTCATTCCATTCCCCACACATACATACATACCGGGTTATTTTTTCAGCAGGAGCCAAATTTTGTATGCTTGTTTAGACAAGCAAAATGAACAACTTTTACCGTATAGGTTTCATTCCATTCCCCACACATACATACATACCGGGTTATTTTTTCAGCAGGAGCCAAATTTTGTATGCTTGTTTAGACAAGCAAAATGAACAACTTTCACTATGGGACCAAACTCGAAATCGCGAAAAAAAATCATCTGTTCCATACATTTCGGTTCAGTGGATGTTGAACATTTGTATGGAACAGCTGATTTGTTTTTCGTGATTTCGAGATTGGTCCCATCGTAAAATATCTTCATTTTGCTTGTCTGAACAAGCACACAAAATTTGGCTCCTGCTGGAAAAATAACCCGGTATGTACTCGTATGTGTGGAGAATGGAATGAAACCTGTGTGGTAGTAGTAGCGGATGACTAGACATGTGAGAGGGGGATGGAGAAAAGATGGTTGACGGACGACGATGGAATTTTTTGCCTCCTTTTGTTGAACATAAATTAAAGCCGCAATAATCCTAACGCCTGGGGCCTTACCATGATCGATCGAAAAAAACTGTTTCAATTTTCACGGGATTTTCCATGTGAAACTTAAGTATGTAACAGACAGGAGAAATTCACGCCCGCTATGTCATTTTACTTCGTTAACTTCGTCGGTTTTTTCTATTTTTTGGATGGGGATTTCTCAGCTTCCTGTGGGAATTTTGAAAAATCCTTCCTTGGTAGATACCTAAATTCAGCCAACGAACCCTTGTACCGAATTTCATGCTTCTAGCTCCAGTAGTTTGGGCTCTAGGTACGTTGATACTTCAGTCACCAAAGCCTTTTATCAATATTTTTAATCACCCCGATTAGGAGGGATTACTTTTTATCACCCCGGAAAATTTAAGGGACGCTTCAGGTCACATTCATTGATAAATAAAAAATAAATAAAAAATCTTTAAAAATACTAATGCAGTATATTTTTTGGTAATTTTATAAATAGAAAATTAATATAACATTTAATAGGTGAAATATTTTTTATTAATATTTAAATCATTCTACTACCGTATCCTGAAGCGTCCTTTAAATTTTCCAGGGTGATAAAAAGTAACCTACCTGTATATATTTTTATCTATTGAATGTAATTTCATTAGTTACTTTGCAATCTATAATTTACGTGATTAAGGCAAGTACCACCACAAATGCAAAATGCCACATGGCTGTGATTTGTAAATACTTTAGTAATGTGCAATAAACATTTAAGCAAATAAATGCCTCATAATTTCCGCTGTTACGTACTTTCCTCGTACCCCGGTGATGGGGAGTTGTGATACAAGGTGTTTCTGTTGGATAAAATGCTAGGTTTTATCCGCCAACAAAAAACATTTCGTATATACCACAGCCGTCCGGCGAGTCGTACAATTGTTAGTCAGTTTTCCACACATGTGCTAAAAGTTCTTCATCTATACCTGATAGTTCCCGCTGGCGGTCACGCTGGGCGGAGAGTACGTCCTCCCCCCGTACCCCGGTACTGGGGAGCTGTGGTACAGGGTGTTGTTGTTGGCGTCCCGGGTCGTGGCCGCCGTGTACGTGGACTTGCAGTTCTGTGACATCGTCGTCACCTGGAATTTGAGTTCATACTTAAGCTTTTTCAAAGTTTTGTTTTGTTTCACTTTCTGTATGTATTCTTCTGGAATGTATTTATGTTGAACAGCCTATATCATGCTGACACCGAATTACACATTTTTCGCATGATTATCCAAAACTACGACGTCGCGCGACATTTACTACGTAATTGCGACGACAGTAATATATAGTTTAAGTTTAAGTATACACAGTGTTTCATAATAACCAATAAATAATCAATGCGTTATCTAAAACTAATTTTTAAAATTCGTTTACACGTAATGTCGTTCAACCCAAAATTTTCATGTATATCATAGTATCATCATCATGTCTATTATTTACAGGAAAATTTTGGATTCAATTACAATACGGGTAAACACAATTTAATAATTAGTTTTAGATAACGCATTGATTATTTATTGGTCATTATGAAACACCGTGTATAATAAAAAATAAGAGTGCGATATTTAATAGTAATCTGCCAAATGGACGATTTCACCTTAGAGAAAACGCCCCCATCTCTATTGTAACAACCGGCAGTCCCGTCTACAAAATTTCAAAAGCAGCCGACGATCATATCAGTCGGCGCAGCATTCCGCGACACCCAAACCGCAAGCCGTCCACGGTGGGTAATTAAAAAAACCAGCCCGCCGAAACTGTAGCACTGTACTGTTACTAACAGTAAATGTAACACGATAACGACAATTAAAGATGCGACCACGCAAGTTATAGGCTGACGCGTTTTTGTTGGCTTTTTATAAACGCTTTCCACTGAAACACGGACACTTGACCACTTGACGATACGGTTAGCGCAGAAGTCGAGTGATCGCCTACAGCGCAACGGGTCGCGGGTTCGATTCCCGTACGGGACAAATATTTTGTATGGCCTACAGAAATTTATTCCGGTCAGGGTGTATGTGCAATGTGCATGTTACCTGCACCCACGACACAGGAAACAATCCAAGTGTGGGGCGACGTTTGTTTTTTAAACGAAGGAAATATGTGCTTTCCGTGTGTTCTACACGGAACTTCTCTCCGAATACGAGACGCGCTAATAACGAAACTTTTTTAACTACTCGTTGTTGCCCGCGACTTCAGTTATATCCCACGTTCCCTAGAGAACTCATTAAAATTCGGAATAAAAAGTAACCCATGTCCTTCTTCAGGACTTAAGCTAGGCTATCTCTATACCAAATTTCATTAATATTGAGTTAGCTGTTTAGGCGTGAAAGCGACACTCGACAAGTAGGGATTGGTTTTTTAAAACAAACATCTTTAGGGGTTCCGTCTCCGCGTCGTCGGAGGACTCCGGGCCAAAATCGCCCAGGAAGTGTGCGTTGCCAATTTGTACCATACGATTTATAACCACAGTGCTTAGTAATTTTATTGTGTACTTAAACAGTTTTTTATGATAAAACAAGCTATAGCCACATACTATACAGTTGCAATTTACAATAGGATGATAATACAGTGGACTCGCGGTGATCCGGACCCTGTCTAATTGCCGACGCCCCTTCACTTTCTAACGTAAAAAAATATGTATTATTTTTTGTAAGTTCTATAGTACTGATGATGATAATTTTGTAATAAAATATTAGGTTTCCATTGTGATGTTTAAATTACAAAATTCTACATACATATTGTATACTCTTATTAAAAAAAATCCGGACTATAGAGGGTCTTAGGCAGTACTCTATAAACCGACAAATTCGATAATTAATCCGACATCGCCCCGCAAAACGTTTGTCGGATTAACGCGGGTCTTTTTTTTATTGCAACTAAGTTGGCAAACAAGTAAACTGCCCATCTGATGGTAAGAGGTAACAGTCACCTATAATACATGTGGCTCTTGTGAGATTAGTAGCAAAACTGCAATCCTCACAAGAACTACAGTGAACGTTGCCAACTTGTGGCATTAGATGTAAAGTCACGGCACCCAGTAATTTCACTGCCCTATCTTACCCTTCAAACAGGAGCTCAGCAATGCAAGCACTGCTGCTTTGCGGCAAAAAAGGGTAAGACGGAGGTACCCAAGCAGACGAGCCTGGTACAGAGTCTCCCTTCGGCAAATACTGTATTTTTACGGATTTGAGTATAGCTTTTAGAAATGAAATGTATTCCGACCCGCTTCAGCTTATAGCTTGTACCGACGCCAATTTACTCGCATTTTTTGGCGCACTGTCAGAGCGGATTACCGATTTTTTTGCCGATTAAACCGGTTCTGCATTACATAGAGTAGTTGTTTTACCGAGCCTTTCGCGTATAATGGCGTCCAGTTGACTGACGCGCTTATAATTATTGATATTAACTCCACTTTAATATTTGTAGGTGGTCTTGGGAAGGTTGTCTACAAAGCTTAATGTTAAAGGCCAAAGGACACGAGTGAGGGAAAAGGACATATCGTTTTGACATTTCCAAAGCGAATTTCTTTAGCAAGCGCTGATATTTCTCTTAAGGATAATTTGTCGTGACGCGACGCTCGTGACGCATTAAGACGTCCTCTTGAAATTTTATCATTAATGTATTTGTCATTCTTCCATTGCTTTTATCTTCATTGTAAATTATTAAATAGGTAAATCTTTTAGTGTGTTTAAGTTGATGTTTTGCTTTTTCACGGAACTTGGGAAAGATTCGCATGATTCAATAAGTACGAGTAAGCTTGGAATCTACGAGTACCTATACTAATACTTTACTGATATTATAAAGCTGAAGAGTTTGTTTGGATGAACGCGCTAATCTCAGGAACTACTGATTCATATTGAAATTAGTTGATTGTTTACCAAGGGAGCAAATAACTATTTTTAAGGCGAGAGTGTTTTTTGAATCCAGAGCGGAGCGAAGGATTCAAAAAGGTATTTTGGTCCCTGTTTACGGAGAACCAAGTAACTATATTCAAATAGAAGTTTAAAAAATATACTTTGTGTTGGATGGTCCATTTATCGAGGAAGGCTATAGGCTATATTCCATTATTTTGCGACATCCACGCGAATGAAGTGGCGGGCACAGCTAGCTTTGTATGAAGAAGAATCCCTTCATTACGAAAAAACTAGAAGAGAGTATACGAGACTCTATTCATAAGTATACACCTGAATTAAACACAGTCAAGCTCAGCTCAACATACCAATCGATACAATTGTTTGCCTATAGAGTTAAAAAGTGATTTACCTATATACTCGTACAAGTGACTTAAAAGCAAAACTAAAAACATTTAAAAAAAAATTCTGTTGACGAATTAAGTGAATGAATGATTTGATTGAACTGACTAAACTATTAAATGATTAAAGATGCTCGTACCTTTCTAAGAATTTTGACGTAATTATGAAATATTATTGCGGCCATAGTAAATTATTGATTGATAACATATATTATTATTATTCGACACAACGTACATCGTTATGAATATAATAGGTTGGGGAAAAAGTTTCTTCGCATTTTTTAAGAAAATTCAAAACATTTTTTAATATAGTTTATTTACATTTAACTAAAGTATGTAGGTACCATTTTGTTCGATAACTTTTTGCCATCTTGTAGGTAGGGACATGATCCCATTGCTGTAGAAATTTTGGGACTTCTGGTCAAAATACCGCGACAAGTGGTTTTGGCAGTCCTCTCGTGATGTTAACCTGACACTGCCTAAAGAATTCTGAAGAGACCGAAACAGGTGGAAATCTGAAGGTGCAAGGTCAGGACTATACGGCGGATGCATTAACACCTCCCAGCCAAACTCTTAATTTTTGCTGAGTGGCTAAAGATGTGTGAGGTCTAGCGTTATCATGATGAAAAACCACACCCCTTCTGTTGATTAATTCCGGCCGCTTTCTCTCAACTTCTTGCTTTAATCTCATCAGTTGTTCGCAGTAGAGTTCAGAATCGATGGTCCTGCCTGGTGGTAACAGCTCATAATGAATAATGCCCTTCCAATCCCACCACACACACAGCATCACCTTGTTGCGAGTTAACCCGGGTTTCGCCACAGTCTGTGAAGCCTGACCGGCCTTTGACCACGACCTTTTTCGCACGTTATTGTCGTACGTGATCCACTTTTCATCACCAGTTATCAGCTTCTTCAAAAATGGTTCGGTTTCATTACGTCGTAATAAAGAATCACAAATGAGTACACGGTTCATTAGGTTTCTTTCAGTGAGCTCGTGAGGTACCCAAATGTCGAGCTTTTTTGTGTACCCAGTTTTTTTCAAATGCGCCAAAACTGTTTTGTGGTCAATTCCCAGTTCTTCAGCTACGTCGTAACTACTGACATGCCGATCTTGCTCCACTTTTTCAAAAATGGCATCCATTTTATCTGTGATAGGGCGACCAGAGCGACGTGCATCTTTGACATCAAAATTTCCGGATTGAAAACGCTTAAACCAAATTTGTGCTACTCTCACAGACACTGCACTAGGTCCATAAACAACGCAAATTTTTTTCGCGGCTTGCGTTGCATTTTTACCTTTTTTGTAGTAAAATTTTAAAATGTATCGAATTTCTTCATTAGATTCACTCATCTTGGCGGTACGAAAAACAAATGAAAATCACACATTTTCCTAATTTGAATTTGGAATTATGTTCTTTAAAATTTAAACTTTCAATGATACCAAAACCAGCCAGATACAAATAGTATAGCCAAAGAGATTTTATTACAAGTTTATACATACTATAATGCGAAAAGACTTTTTCCCCAACCTAATATGATATTGAATTGAAATTATAACTTAGATTAAGTTACATCGCCTTCGGGAAATTTCTTAAACCTATTCAAATATCTAGACCAATTTATAAGGTGTCGGCGAATTCGCGCTTGCGGTTGAAGCGTGTAACTTGACACAGGATTACATTGATGCAAGCTAAGTTATCAGTTACCAACAAAGCGTGTACTTAATCGAAAGCGAAGCCCTTGACTTATGACGTATATTAGTAAGATCGAAGGTGAAATGATCTTCGCCTGGATTCAACCGTGAGAGAATCCGCTTGTTGTGTACCTCAACGTCAATCATAATCTCTTTCAATTTGATAGTTATTGTGGTGTTAGTATTGATGTTTCTGCGACGACTGTTTTTATTATAAAGCACATACAGACGACAGATAAAAATATACTAAAGGAATTTGCAGCGCAAACAAGCCCCTGGTGACATATAGACGACAGATAAAAATATACGACAGATAAAAAGCGTGAGGGAGGTTAAAGTCAAAAATGTTTACTGGCTTTTATTGATGAACGAAAAAACTAATTAACCAAGAATAAATTAAAAATCTAATTAAATAAGATATTTAACAACTAATTATGAAATTAATTCCTTGTGTATACATGTATTCTTTACTGTACACAATTTCTATTTATTATCAGTTACGTTCGTTCGTTACGTTATCTACATGGGCGAGCTTATCTCCTTAAGAGATCTTTACCAGCAGAGGGGGCTATCGCATAACTCATAGCAATCACTCGCTATCGCTTTCGTGACATTAGAACAATAGCTCAAATGTCACCTGTGACATGACAACTATTGTTCTAATGTCACGACAGCGATAGCGAGTGATCGTTATGAGTTGGGTGGTACGGCCGCAGGTGTATCAATATATTATTATCTGCTTGGTTACTGAAAATTCAGGCTTCTAGTTTTATTCACAACGAAGTTATAGGGGTGTCGAAAATGGCCTGAAGTACTTCGAGAAAAGGATGGTACGGCCGTGCCCCTTATTGTTGCTCGACTTGGCGGGGGCACTGCCGTGCCCCCCGAGCAACGTTACGTAATATGGCACAGCTAACGTTTTTCAAATACTACCAATAAAAAGTCTAGAGATTGCGTAGAAGTATATGATAGACCGGTATTCAAATTAAGACAATTTAATGTGTACGGAACTGCACGTTTTCCTGTTCGAATTGTCATGGCCTATGGCCGATGACGAAGATTACTTTCACCTCAATGACTATAGGAGTATAGGTGCCTATATTACGAGGCTCTCTTTACAAAGAATGAGAGTAGCCACACTCATAACCAATAGTTAATTGACGCACCAATCATTAACGCACCGAAAGCGCACGCGTATAATAATGGACGATAGATAACAAAACTTTGGTATTATTGAACCATATTATTGAAGCTTTTGTTTGCTTTAATTTGATTGGTTAATTTTTTAAGTAAATTCAACGTAAGTGAAACGAAACAGCTGTTTCTGTAAAACAACATTTACAAATGATAGGGCGTCATGATCGATTTATCGATTCGACAGTTCGATAAAATCGATTTGAAGGTAGTCTTTCTTATCAGAAAGATTACTCTCAAATGGAGCTCACCGTCCGCGGCGCTGACTCACTGACCTGTATTGGACCAAGGATATGTAGCCGGACGTACTTAGATCCGGTCAACTTCGGCTGACAAAAAATATTAGTCGTCTGATTTGAGTTCAGATATGTCGCAAATGCAGTCGATCGAAAACACCCTCCTGAACGCGAACAAGAACTGAGGATTGAAGTTTTTAAGTAATAAAATAATGAATGGTTATTTTAAAAAGCCACACCACAGGGAATTAGTTTTTTTAAAGCCGTCGGGTATATAAGCCAAAATAGTGATGAGATTTCGAGGCTTCTTCTGTTTCTACTGTTCATCGTACTTTTTCAAGAATAATTCTAAGTTATGACGTAATTATGATGTAAATAAAATTTTAAAAATTAAATAAAATTTTAAAGTAATAAATTTAATTTATTCAAGACGACACCCTTGTAGCAAATAACATTATTTTGATTCTATTAATATTACTGATAAGATAATGCTACCAGTAATATTTAAAAATGTTTACTTGATGATGATGAGTACATTACCTAAAACAACTTAATGATTTTGATAGTATCTGCGTCATAAAGCTTTGTCGCCACTAAAACGTTAATTAACATTTCAGTTTTACATAAAACACATCTACTCTTTTTAATAAAAATGTTAAATAAAACTATGACACAACAAAAAATAATAATAATAGGAAAATACTAATGTCAGATAGCAGACTTACATCGACACTCGACAGGCATGACATTATCTCATCCATATTAATGCTATGTTAATATTATTCAAAACAATATTTTAATTAGTTTAGGGAGCAACTATCACCCATTGCCAGTGTCTTCTCAATGTTGGTCGCATTCCTTATAGTGATCAGTAGTGATGTGATACGGGCATTGTCGATATAGTCTATCGATGACAAGTAAAAAAAGTATTATAACAATTGAGTATCATAAATATAATATCTACTAACTAATCAAACGATAATATTATAAAATTCTTTCTATATTATTGATGTGTTATCCATCAATTTTAGATATTTATCTTAGACGTCAGAAATGGAGGAGTGTTTATTAATTACTATCATTTGTAAATTATTAACTTATCATAAATAACTTATAAAATCTACGTACTTTTAAGCAAGCAAACAATAAATAAGTCTTGAACCAATTTATATAAATTAAATTACTGCCCACTTAACAAAAAAGTCCCGAATGGAATGGCCCGTTAATAATCCGAACAATTTGAAGCATTTCTTATCCTTTGATATTATTTGTATTTTATTATAGACGCCGAATAAAGCAATAGTGACTCACCTGAAATAAGAATGAACGATAATGTCAAAAATACCTAATTTTAAATCAACTACGGGCTATCTACACTAACGATATAATGGTAATATAATAGAAGTTAGATTTAATTATTTATTTATTATAAATACAACATATTTTAATACTGGACAAAGCCCCACAAAACTGTTTGTACAGTTTGTCTGTGGGATCATAATAATATGAATTAGACCCTACGAATTCTGGAACTGTTCCACCGTAAAGTATTACATATCACTTACTATCCTTTTTTCCTCTATTGCATTCATTCTAATATTGCATTTGCACAACAGTATCCACTTCCATACATTTGGCACTGCGACGCCGAAAAACTAGCAAATTATGCAGTGTATCGAATACTAGGGGACATCACTATCAGCTGACAAGTTAACGGCTTTGAAAAAGGGTGTTATCATTTCGTTCTTGATCTAATTGAGATCCGGCACGTGTAGCCAGTCATGTCACGACCGGTTCCCCGGTATTTGTATCAGTGGGTCAAAACTGTCGACTGATGCAGCCATCCCGTTATCGACGACCGCTCCCGATCCCAATGTATCTTTGCAGGGCAATTTTGACATACCTTTAGCTCCTACTGCTCTAGTTGAGTCCGGTGCTGTTAGCAGTTGGTCGAAACTGTCAACTCCCACGACCCACTCGCCCCCCCCCCCCCTCTATATACGCCAATGGAAGTACGCCAAAACTGTTGCAGTCATCCTGTTATCAACGGCTACTCCCGACACCAATGCATTGTTACAAATGCCTCTGACTTTATCGCCTAATACTAGTAATACTTCAATATAGTCTGGTAGAGATACATAGAGTAAAAATTTGTTGATGATTGTAGAATATTTTTTTTTGTATTTACGTACCAACTTCAACAAAATGCTTTCAGACAGCTGCAAGATCACAAACGGTATGGTAATCTTCCCTTGACGAAACTCCGGAGATAAGTGTGAGCCTGTTTAGTGGATTATATGGTGGACTGGGCTTACCCCAGGAACAGAAACTCAAACAATAATGTAGACTTAAAGACAAATTAGATTACTACATTCAAATTCAATATCAAAAATCATTATTCAAATGTCTTTTCATGTACTTTTTGGCGTGAAACAAAACGCAAAAATTCAATTAACCGAGAACATGTCTAAGAAATTGAACAGTTTATTAATTAATCCTTGTATGTACACAAACCCCAACCACAATTAAGATGTCCGCAAAAACAAGTAAATGAGTAAAAAGTTGACTCTAGACCGAGTAAATTGGGAGAGTCTTCTCTTCAAGACACGAGGTGGTTGTTAGTGGAATGTCACTCACTGTTGGGTTAGTTGCAGTCCACTGGGCAGAGAGAGTGCTTTATGTCTTGCTTCTGAACTCAGAATTCAGACAAGTACGTGCATAAAGTATTTGTTCCATCTTAGTAAAAAACGTATTATTACTACTAGAGCGACATAAGAATACTTGAGTAATAAGTTCAAAACTTGCCGAATAGCGGCGGAAGGGAAATAAATATGGCGATGACGCGAAACGGAAACGATTAAAATAGAATTTTCAGAAACCAATGCAGGGCACGGCGGCGTCGTTCCATAAATAGACAGTTACCCTCCCATTAAAGGCGTTGTGAAAACGCCATCAAATTATTTTCGCAATAAAATTTGACAGTAAAAGTGTATCCTTGTATCTTTTACTTTAACTTGTTTTATAATGTAACCTATGTCCTTTCCAAAGGCTTAATTTATCCCTATACCAAATATCATCACGATTAGTTTAGTGGTTTAGGCGTGAAAGCTTAACAAACAAACTAACTCACCTTCGCATTTATAATATTAGTTAGGATGTATTTGGAGAACCAGTAATAAATGGGGATTTAATAAAAGATTCACCGTTCGAATTCAACCGAACGGACATACACAGCTTAGTAATTTTATATCTATAATATATAAAGCTTCGTATTTGTCGTGTTCGTTGTCAATAAGTACGCTTTTGAATAAAGATTTTTGTGTTCCACTGTAACATTGTCAGAAAAAGATATCCACGCGTCCAGGGGGCTGATTCTCACGGATTCGAAAAAAGTTCGAATTTTTTCTCGAGCGGTAGCCACAGCTGGTCAATCAGAACACTAGACATGTCGAAGTCCACTATTATTAAGGGAACGTCGCTTGACTTATCTCGAGTAGTAAGATCGATTTTACACTTTTTTACCATTCTATTAAATAATTATTTATTTTAGATAATTAAACCTTCAATAAAATTATTTTTATTGGCATAAATAATAGATTTAAGTGTTTATTTAAAGAAACAATATGTTAATCTAAATTCTACAATATATATATAATATAATTGAGAATAAATTACAAAAATATACAATAGGATAATCAAAAAAGAAAGAAAACGTCTCGACTACTCTCGAGCACTCCAAACAAAACAAGCTACTCTCCATAAAGAAATGGCTGAGCTCGACGTGTCGTGTGTTCTGATTGGCTGAATTTTGATTATCGCTCGAGAAAAATCTCGAATTCGATCTTTTTTACAAATTATGCGAGAATCAGCCCCCAGGTACAAAATGCTCGAAAAGGTTGAAAAGGGCAAACACATGACCCCAAATCTTTATTAACACTCGCTGACCCGGTGAACCTCGTACCACCCACAATCGGTGTTAGTTAGTTAGTAGATATTATATTTATGATACTCTCACTATAACTTTAAGTGCAAACGTCGGTCGGAAAAATCGCGCCCAATATCGGGCTGCAAAAAGTCGATCGTGTGCTATCGTCGTAAATCGGAGTCACCGTATGACTGATAATACACATTATTTTTATCTTTTCTTTAGAATTTCCCTATTACTTTCCTTTAGCGAACAAAAGATGAAAATAAATCTTCAAATTCACAGACACTCGTGACGTCAAAATCAAAACAAAACACTAATTGGAAGGAAACATATCGACCCTTGTATGTGCATACATCCAAAACACAATCAAGATGTATGCAAATATAATTTAGAAAATTGACTCGACGGGGATATTTAAAAGTCATCAGAATCAATTCTTTAAGAAAAGAAAATCTTAAATAGATTCGCATCAGTAACCGAACATCGTAGTAGAACATACTTAAGTACTAATAAAAACACTCCCACGCAAGGATGTTAAATGATTAAATCATACGTAGAAAACTATTCCACATAGTAAATTTCAATTTACCTTAGCTCGAACTGGAACTATAGAAGTATCGAATTTACTGCGTCCACTGGTCGCGGCTGCTTCATGCCAGATGCAAGTTTGCTTCGATTTCATTAAACAAACGCAGTGTGAATGAAATAATAACGGTACGGCAACCACATCCGGGTTCACGCGCTAGTTTAGCATGCCTTAGCTCGGCCGCTGACATGGGCTGGGAAGTCCGGATCCTAAATAGCTGACATCTATTACGGTAGCTTTCAATTTGATGGTCGTATGGCATCAATACGTCATGTCTGAGAGACTCAAGCTCAAAATCTTTATTTAGTAGCTGGCCGCTCCGGCCTCGCACGGGCATACTAAAAACCTTTTGACAAATCATCAATGTAAGAAACCATAGATATTGTCAATCTGTCAATATCGTTACCATTATATTATTTTTTTTAAATTAATATATTTTACCTTTTTGTATAATTTTTAAACATTTCTTTTTACACGAACCTTGTCCTGACTTCAGATAATAAGATCTTAAAACTACTTCACTGTTAAATGAGTTCTTAAAGTTGCAGTCTGTCTTTTGAAACTTTTCCAAGCCGAGCAAAACTTCCGTATTGATCTCTTTTTAATCGACTTCTAAAAAGGAGGAGGTTCTCAATTTGACGCGCAAGTTTTTTTTTGTATGTTACCACATATCTCCGTCATTTATTAGCTGATTTTCAAAATTTTGTATTGGAAGGAGAAGCTATTCAGGTTGGTATATGTCATCAGCATCATCATAATTTCAGCCAAGAAACACCCACTGTTCGACATAGGCCTCCCCCACGGATCTCCAAACTGATCGGTCCTGCACCTCCCGCATCCAGCGGCATCCCGCGACCTTCACCAGATCGTCGGTCCACCTTGTGGGGGGGCTACCAACGCTGCGTCTATGTGTCTGTGTCTGGTGGTAATCATCTCAAGAATATTATCACCATGCCGAGCTGATGATAGATCCTCAATATATAGGAGTTAGAGGTTGTTTTTTAATATATTTAGTGGGTATTACACGTACTGACCCTTAGTTGTCTTTCAAGTTGCTTCGGAGAGCTGGTATTAAATGTACTAAAAAGATTAAAATACAAACATTTTACTAAAAAGTCTATAATATTATAAGAATGCACACGATATCACATTTTTATATTGTAGTCGGTGCCAAGCGATGATCTCCTGGAAAGTTTTAAAATAACTTGAGCACAAACTTCAAAATAAAAATATAATGTTGTGTGTATTCTTATATTATTTTTGACTCTATTGTGTTTTTGACGCATGTTTTTGATTTTTTTTTGGAAAATATCTTTATTACTTTATTCATTATAATATTATTTGTAATTAATATAGTATTTCACAAAGATTTCGACTTATTACTTCACTTATGGCTGCAACTGACGTGAACTCAGACATATTAAATACTCACAGGTTTACTTCTGCATAGGGTAATTACGTCGGCAAATTCCACTTCCGTCAGTGGGCTTTTAACGTCGTAAAGTTGTTTGATAAATTAACATATCCATGATTAGAGGTTGGCAGCTCACATAGGTAAAATGTGTAAACTTACGTTTAATGAAAACAGAACTTAAAATTTGGGTATTGTTTTTGTAACTGCACGTAACTTAATATCGTGTGGGTCACGTGGTTGAGACCAACCGTTATTTATCTGGAGGACCCAGGTTGCATTCCCCACGGAAGTAGAAGTTTTTCAGCTCGGCTTGGTTGGCAGGGCTCCTGAGCCTGCCTGCCTAGCTACCACCGTCTTATCGAAGTTTATCGACAAAATAGCAATGTTAATAGTAATGTTGTGTGCCGACAATTAGAGGTAAGATAGCCGGTTCCTCAGTTGTTATAGAGTGCTGGTGAAGCTTGCTTCCATTTTTAAACGGAGTTCGAAAAGGGAGGAGCTATAGGTTCTATGTTCGACTCTATCTATCTTTATTATTACATTGCCTCAAATTTTTTCGCCTATCTATCGCATGCCGCACAAAAACATGACATCTTTAATTTTACTGTTTCATATAGGTAGGTTAGGATTGGTATATTTGTTAGATCTTCGACTTTAAATCTGCGTGGCGTGCGATAGTGCGAATTAATGTTAAGATGAAGACGCAATTTTAATACCCTAAATCGAATATTTTTCCGAAAAGATCCGAAAAAAAGTTTCACTTACATCATGATTTTTATGTAAGTTTATCGATTACTTCGCCATGTGTGGGCCGATTTTCAATATTATTTTGTATGATATATTACTTACTGAGATATTAGACTTATGTGACCAAGTCGTGATCTGATGGTGGGATCCCAGGAAAATCGTGGGAAACCCTTTAATTTCATAGGCACGTCAAAGGTGGTTCATGTTTTTTGGAGATATTCAGGTATTCGAATCTGGTAGTCATCATTGTCATGTTACTGAACTGATGATGGTAGATTTCTGGTAGATTAAGAGTTCGGGAATAATTCTTTCAATTCTGTTTAGAGCGAAAGACGTTTTATTTTAAGTTATTCTGGTGTTTGCCTTGGCTCAAATTCTAATACGCATGAATTAAATTCGTTTGTTTACCGTGGTACTATATTAAAAGATACTTGAAAGATAGAAATTAATTTTTTTTTCAAATAATAAAACCGACTTTAAAAACACCAAAAAGTCATAAATAATATACAAATAAAATCAGTTTTATATTGAATTTGATGTCAAGCAATGATCACATGGAAAAAATAAAAAAATATAGGAACAATTGATATTTTAAACTTCAATATTAAACTGTAATGTACTCGTATGTATTCTTATATTTTTTATGACTTTATGGTGTTTTTGAAGTCGATTTTACTTTTAAATCTTTTTTAATAAGACATTTAAAGTGTGGCTCAAACCCTATGTTTCAAAGTTCAACATCAGTTAGGTTAGATAAAAGTCGTGTCATAGATAGTACTCGTAATTCAACTGACACAAAAATATCCGACAACCTCTCTCGACGCACATACGAAGAGCTCTTGAAATCAGCGAAGTTCTTTTAGACAGACACGCCAATGGTCAACAAGGCCGGGATACCCAAACTTGAAACGTTCCCCGATCAAATCTTGACTCTGGCGTCCAAAGCTTAGAGACCATCACCGATTGAGAGAAGTTTCACCGCTTTAACCTGTTGTTGTTTACGCCGCGATAGTGAAACATTCGCCCACTGGCGTCAAGAGCAAACAAACTTGGATCGAGAGTTGCCGAGTTTGCGAGCATGATGAGGACTTAACAAGTTGGACAGTTCTGCGATGGGGCTTATGGAGGCTGCTTTAATGTAGGTAAAAGCAACAAAGAGACGAAAGCAAAGGAACAAGTTTGAAAGCCGTTAGAACTTGGGCGTTATATTGAAATCAACCTTCACTGTGGTCATATAATGTACATCATTCCAGCGACGATGTTCCTGATGATTGGTACGAACTCTTCCTAAAAAAGGTTTCTGGGCACCCATTTCCTCGTGGTCCCACTAATTTGTCCTACTAGTAGGACCGTCAGAAAGTCGATAAGAGTTTAGATGTTATATTAAAATCAATCTTCAATTCCCAGCAACAATATACCCACTGTAGGGTACAAGCTTTCTCTAAAAAGGTATTTGGATATCCCTTTTCCTCGTTGTGTTAATAATATATCCTTCAAATAGGACTATTAGAAATCTGATAAGATTTTGACATGTTATATTGAAATCAACCTTGAACGTGATCCTGTAATGCATCATCCCAGCGACAATATGCTTCTAATGTGCACAAGATTCCCCTAAAAGTGTGTTCGGATACGTTTTCTCGTGGTCTTACTTACTAGTTTATCCTACTAGCAGGACCACCAGGAAGCACAAGCGATGTCTACCCTGCCGTGGAGGCCTATGTGCACGCCGCCGTAAGGCCCTCCGTCTGGGGATTGCCCTGGTGTTCTCGGCAATCCCCCCTTGACGATAGCCCGACCAATTGGTAGGGCTTGCCCGGGCGCGTTGGTAGTGGTGTCGCAGTGTGGACCTTACTATGCGCGCCCATAAGGGCAGGGAGAACACCGGGGGGTTTTAGTGTATAGGCCTGGCACTCCCCGTCTAACCAACGGCGGGTACAGTGCGGTGGGTTGATGGTAGGTAGGGCTTTAGATCTCCTGGCAGATTGTCACCATCCGACCTAAGTTCGTCGCCATTGTGCGTTCTGACAATTAGAACTAACATAGCTGGTTCTTCAGTTCACCTTCGGCCTTATCGCAGGCGCGGATCCAGTCCTCAAAAAAGGTTGTGGTCGGTCACAAATGGGTCACACACCCACCCGAAAATCGGCCAAGTGCCAGTCGGAGTAATGAATTCGCGCATGATGATATAGTGCATTCCTACAATGATGATGTTTACAAAATCTATGACGTCCTGACTAAAATTCATTCTTTCAAGACATTGTATATATCATCAACCTATCTATCTCAATAGAATGTGAAAGTGTGACGTGAAAGTCTATTAGGGTTGTGGGCATGCCCGTCGTGCCTACAACGGTGGATCCGCGCTTGCCATATCGTCATTACCATCCGGTGAGGTGAAGGTTAATGAAGCAATCCCAAGATTCCTAGTAAAATTGCACCAATGGATATAAAATCCAAAGGTTTCGCGTTTGCGATAAATAAAACTCGATAAATCCAGAGTTATCGGAATGATTTAACAATGCAATAGTTCACTAGTTATTGTTTGGCGTTTCCAACGTTATATTTCGAAATTGAATTTTCATCAGACACAAAAACATAGTTACCGGGAGAATGGAATTAATGGTACCTATTGGATGTTTCTTGTTTTTTTATTGTTTGTGCCATTGTTTTGCAGATGTTGCTTTGCAGATACACAAATTTGTTTATTTCATTTTGTTTTCCAACTATAGCAGTTATTGCTTGCGTGTTAAAATTATGATATGTCAATTTTGTATTATAAACTCGCTGCCCGGCATGGATTTAATAAATTAAGTCCATGCTGCCCGGACAGACTTCGTTCTGTCAAAAGTTATTTATACTCTGTGATTTGTATAGGAAAAGAAAAGTGTTGTTTTTACTATTTTCCACGCAATTTTTATAATTTTTCTATGCACAAGCACCATGAAAAAAAATTTGCAGAATCGGTCCATTCGTTCTCGAGTTTTGTGCTTAGCAACACATTTGGCGATTCATTTTTATTTATAGATGTTTTCTAAATATAATAAGATAGATTCTATATCGAACGAATACTTTTATGGAGTAGGTAATAAAGGTTATTACTTTGTTTACTCCCCAGTTTTCATTACCATTTGTACATGTAAACGTTATTAAACTAGATAAAATTAAAATGTTTAGTACACGCGCCGATTACGATATAATTATGCGAACACGTCGGAAGCAATGAAAAATAATGTAAATTTTCCATTTTAATTATAATACTCTCGATAACATAAACCTGCAATTCACTGGGACATCGATAACGCTTTATCAGGGATAGACTCCGACCCCCTTATTGTGCTACTCAAAATGTATGGTGATCGCTTTCATAATCAATGTATGTGCAGTAACATATGTTACTGCTTAATATAACAGTAGCCATAGTGTCTTGCTTCGACGCTGCAATGACTCGAATTGTAAGCGATCGGGAAAAATGTTTAGTAACCTAATGCGGGGGAGGCACAATGGGACATGACTCGCCGATTATTATGAAGTGGGCGGTGCGCTCCACTGTACCATTGTTAAAAATATCCACACTTCACCCCTAAGCCTACGTGAACAAAAGTGCTTCGCTTCCGAATGGGGAGCACTGTTCATTGTTTAAACGAAGTTCCGAACAGTTAGTGTTGCGGAAGTTTTTAACGGTAGGTACTATGAGTACCTGTTTTGTCTCCTGTGAAGTTATGCGGTCCTGGTACGTTCGTTTCAGCGGGATTAACCTATAATAGTTATTTTTACCATTGGCACCCGACAAAGGGCTCGCGATTCTTAACCGCTCTTTGTTTCACTGAGTGATTAAAAAAATTGAATTTTGATCATGCGCGAATAAACGGATTTTAGTAAAAAAAAAAGGAAAACGTGCAAAGAGGTTGCACACTCTCGCTATAAAAACGTTCTACAACCACCAAAACGTACTAAGTTTCAAAAACTGTTCTAATTTTACAATTAATTTCTAGTTCTTTTGTTTTCTAATGTTCTTTTACGAATAAGTATTTGATTCATAATCACAGAGTAATTATTTTTTCGCAGTCAATGATAAAAAGTAGAGTACCTAACACGTGAAAAATAAAATTCATCGCGGCTCTTGTATCGTGCCTCGAAAAGTTATTGGGTAATCTACTATTCTTTAACAAGAGTGCTAAGTTATTTTTTGCTGCGTGTGCTTAATTTTAATCTCTGACTAGCGAAGTATTTTTGAATAAAATCACAAGAATTATTTTCACATCGACTAGCGAGAAAAGCAAGGTTCTTGGGGAGGTCAAAACAGAGAAAATAGTTTTTTGTGCTGCGAGTAGCAGATTCGTAGCATTTTTCATTTCGCAAACGAAATGAAAATCAGGCAAATAATTCGAATATAATAATTGTGTGATTGTGGAATTTTGCTATATATTACATTTAAACACAAAATGCGTCTTTTGTGTTTCATTTTTTTTTTGAATAGGCTAGATGAATAAAAAAAATGCTTTAAAGAAGCTCATTCATATAATAAACAGAAAGAAAAAATCGGTTTTCGAATAACTTTAAAAACAACCAATATATAAGGTATTAAAGATTTTTCTCCATCTCTTTCTAGCAAAACGGCAATTGACATGGAGTTTATATGGCCGTACTAAACAATGACGTCACGGTTCATGTCGGATCTCTCTGTCTAATCGCTTTCAAATCAACAGCTTAAAATGATTGTATCTCATGTATTTTTAACCCGATTCTAATTCTAATTTCATATGATTGTATCTTTTTCTACGGTATTTTAATATTTTATGACGAGACGTGAAAATTAGAATTCAGTCATTATCCCAATTGCATCTGTTGTTGTTTTTGCACGTTGCCTTATTTCGGACTTCTTCATGATCAACGAAATGTCGTCCAATGGCGTTTCAATAAAACTTTGCAAAAACTCGATGCCGACTAAATGTGAAAATAAGTTGGTGTTTGAAATTCAATTTACTTTCTCACTGTAAACTCACAATAAATAGTAGATTGTTTGTTAGAGAGAACACAATTATTTTTAAGGCGAGAGTGTTTTTTTAATTCAGAGTAGAGCGAAGGATTCTAAAGTAGAATCCTGAGCGCAGCAAGTGATTCAAAGTACGTCACTTGTCGTCACGAGCGACGTCTCACGTCACTTCAAATAGCGCTGCTCCCGAAGTGGAAACTCTACTTCGTTTCACTTATATAAAATAAGTGTACTTATTTTCTCACCCTCCGTGAGAAAATAAGTGAAACTTATGAATAAGAATATAGGTACTATTATGTATATAACAGGATAGGGACAATTAGATAAGAGAAAGGAAAACCAATCAGTTAGATAAAAAAAACTCTTTGGTGATTGGACCTTTTACAGGCTTCGGAACTTTTACTGCTAATATGCTTCGAGTGACCTACAGAGAAACTCACATAATTTTGTTTATCATATCTATTCGAAAAGGGCTTGTCAGTTCCTCGTAAACAGGGACTAAAATAGCTTTTTTATATTGTATTAAGACAAAAAGTGATTTAAATTTAGAATGACATTCTATTCTATTTAAAAAAAATTCTTATATTCTAAGGAAAAACATATTTTACACTTTTTTTACTGCGGCTTACCGTTATCGATGCAATTTAAATCTGCAATTTAACGTGAGTTAAATTGCAGTCGCCCTCTAATTGGCGAGTAACTCCGAAACTGGACGCTAATTAATATAATTGCTATCGGCACGGTAAACTATTACCGTGCTATCGGTCTCTGTTTACTAATACTAGTGAATAACCGAGGCGTTTTGTCGAGCAATCGATCTGGGGCCTTATTCTGCAATCGTTAATATTATATACTAGCTGTGCCAGCGAACTACGTTTCGCCGTATATTTTTTACCCGTTTTTGCAACATTTGCCATTGATGCTCAGCTCCTATTAGTCGTAGCGTGATGTTATATAGCCTAAAGCCTTCCTCGATAAATGGACTATCCAACACAAAAAGAATTTTTCAATTTGAATCAGTAGTTCCTGAGATTAGCGCGTTCAAGCAAACAAACAAACAAACTCTTCAGCTTTATAATATTAGTATAGATATGGCGTGTCAATAACGCGCCAATAGCTTTGCTTTTTCAGACAATTATTGTTGGTTAAACGATAACTGACTAAAACATATGTCACTGTTGACTTATAAAGAAATTCCAGTACGAATAAATTGCACCAGCGTAAAAAAGCGATAAAAGCGGTTTTATTAAAACGCTACCGAGACAGGACAGCAAACTTCAGATTAGCAGAATTAGGCCCTTGTAACCTGCCCCCTAACTATGATCGCTCAAAACAATATTAAACCCGCACTGAGAGCGGGACGGCGTTATATGCAGCAAAAGCGGTGTCTCTGTTTCAATATTGCTTAACCTTGCTATAAGCGACCATGGTACGGCCCCTGAATAACGCTAGATAAACGACACTTTATATTTAAGGCCTTTTTTAAGGGTTTTATTTAGGGTTTCGTATCTCAAAAGGAAAAAAAAACGAAACCCTTATAGGATCACTTTGTTGCCCGTCCGTCTAGACCCCTTTATCTCGGAAGCGCGTGGTGGCATCGAATTGAAATGAAAACCATACACTCTCTACAGACCCTTAAAGCTGTGAAAAAATCAAACTGATGAAGATAATGAAAAAAGAAGACACGGCCGTTTATGCCGCAAAAAATGTATATTTCGACACTCTCAAGGGAATAAAAATTTGTAGGGTACCTACTTCCCGTTGACATAATATAATCATGAAATTTGTCAAGAAGCAAGGTCTTATAGCACATATTAAGGAAAAAATCACAGAACACAAAAAATCAAAATTGTACAAGTTAGTACGGAAACCTTGGTGCGTGAGACCAACTTGCACTTAGCCGTTTTTTTATTTATTTATTTATAATAAACACAGTTTTATACAGCAAAGTTGGCAAACAAGTAGCCTGACCACTTGATGGTAAGTGGCTACAGTCGCCTATAGTATACATGTGATTAATGAAAGATTTGCATATCTACAAGAACCCAGTGTAAGATAAAAAGCAAAACATCAAGATAAAATACATTAGGACTTGGGTTGTTACGGATGTAAAAATTTTGACATCACACCACAGGATCACATCTGCGGATGCGGATACGGATTTCAGTATTTTTTTAAGATATCAATTTTAAATTGGATTCATTGTAATGTTTTATTAATCATATTTTGAGAGCAAAATTAAAACAACTTTTACAACAGCAAAAACGCGCAAGGCACGTGTCACTTGTTGTCGCGTGATACTTGTTGCATCCGCATCCGTAAAAGCTCCGCATTAATTAATGCGGATACGAATGCGGATGCAGATGTCTGAATTAATGCGAATATTCCGCATTTGCGGATGCGGATGCGAATATACGTAACACTCCTGGTTACGACGTTACAAAATATCAGATGAAAAAATAATTAATGACGGGCTCAATCAATATGTTTATGACATATAGTATAATTCTTAATATTGGATTAGGTATTTAGAATGTATGCCAAACACTGACCACACTATTATATTGACGGCACACACAGCAGAGACACCCACAGACACACACACATTATAAATAAATAGTGCAATTGATTTAACAAAATAAATCGTATTTAATCAAGTATTATGTACCTACTCGTACTTCTCTTAATGTTAAGAAAAAAGATATCTAAATTAAGGATGAGCCTGTCCCCCATACCACAGGGAAATCTTTATGCGAGCAAATTTACAAGTGTAGATTACACTTGTAAATTTGCTTGCATACATTGTTGCACAACAATGCATACATTGTGTGATCTAATTAACAATTTAAAATATACAATTACGATTCATATTGACGTTTCCATGATTCTTTGTGTTCTAGAATAGTCCCTCAAATCCACCTGTGCTGTGATGATTCAATTGGGCGGCATTGACTCAGAGTGATTCATGCACTGCACCTGACCTTCAGGCACAAAGAAAGTGACAGTTCTGCATTGGACATTCTGTCTCGAATAGCTCGGCGACAACTCATTTGATAAATTACCCAAAGTTTTTATGTTGGTCGACGCGGAAAATAAGTTGGTATCAAAGTGCGAGCGAAAGGAATCGAAAGAAAAATTGTATGACTCAAAGCAAGGAGCGCTGTTAAATAGCTGTTAAATATCCTAAAACCGGTTTTTAATAACGGCGCCCCATTAAATTGTCACTCATTTATAATCATTGTCAATTTGTAGTTTTTTTTATTTCGGACGTGTGTTATAATTAGAATAAGGCGCACTTTATTTAAAAGTATTGCTGTACTTTCGCGTCCAAGAGACACCGAGTATTTGTGGACTCCCGCGGGTTCACAATACCGGAGGGAGACTCTGTACCAGGTTCACCTGCTTGGGTACCTACGAGTATTTAAAGTTGCTTTGCGGCAGGCAAAGCAGCAATGCTTGCACTGCTGTGCTCCGCTTTAAAGGGAAAGATATGGCAGTGAAATTACTGGGTACCGTGACTTTACATCTTATATCACAAGTTGGTAACGCACACTTTGGCTCTTGTGGAGGTTGCAGGTTTGCTGCGAATCTCACAAGAACCACATGTACTATAAGTGACAGTTACCACTTACTATCAGGTGGAGAATATGCTTGTTTGCCAAGTTATTTGAATCAAAAAATCATACGTGACGTGTGTCAAGTCACTATGTGGAGACAGAGAAAGCAGCAATGTACGATGAACAATAAGAATGATACGTTCTTGGGTTACGATACTCATCCCTCAGGGATCCACGCCAGCAGTGCTTGCATTGCTGTGTTCCGGTTTGAGGGGTAAGATATGGCAGTGAAATTACTGGGTACCGTGACTTTATATCTTATGTCACAAGTTGGCAACGTACACCGTGGTTCTTGTGGGGGTTGCAGGTTTGCTGCGAATCTCACAAGGGCCACATGTACTATAATCACAAGTGACGGTGGTGTCAAGTCACTGTGTGACGTGGAGACAGACCAACCAGCAATGTACGATGCACTATGAGTATGATACATACGTGGATTACGAGACTCGTCCCTCAGGTTTCCACGGCGATGGATCCAGCTTTCTAAGTTCAGAGACCTATGACTTTCTCCTCGTTAGGTCTCGGCTCATCGTGAGAAAATCTTGTCTCAAACCTGAGCTCTGATGAGCGGCGAACAAAACCCTTCTATGTAATTGCTAATGTCACGGATTATTACTGGTTTGATGAGACGAGCAGCGAACATAATCCTAATAATTCTACCTATATATTAATCTGGCACCAATGGTTGACTGAACCTTTAGTCTAGCGAGTTAGACACAGGTTTGATTCTCGGGTCCGGAAGTTTTTTTATTAATATTTTCAGCTGTCAGCTCTGAGTCTGGAGTTAATGCCCGGAAAGTGGCAACAGACACGCCCCCCATTACATGGAACCTAAAAATTTGGCTACGTATGGGTGTTTAATACACCTATGCCTAACCTTTTGGGGAGAATAGTCGTGATAATATAAATTGACCTTTTATCTATCTATTTGTATGTTTGCATGTTGTCACTCTATCGGTTAAAATATTGATTGGATTTGCATGAATTTGACAAAAAAAATAACTGGCTATACACAAGAAATTTCCTGTAGTTTCAACTATTAAAATGAAAATATTAATCTCTGAATTAAAAAAAATGAAAATTGATGATTTCAAAAACTAACACATTTTTTTATCACAAACAAAAACAATAGCCGTTAGGTTAGTTAAAAGTAAAATATGTGTAACATGAAACACCTAACTTGCACAAGAGTATTGTGACATTTGTGGAAATAATAAAAATAAATAAACATTATAGCTCGACGCGGAAGCTGCTAGACTATTTGAATCCTGTATCCAAAATTTATGCCGGCTTAAATCGCCTTAATGGCCCAGTGCGAATTGGACGTGCACACAACACATACATCAAAGCGTCTCTCTGTAATTTGTTTTTTTTAACGCACAACACTTCCCTGTGACAAACAGGTCGCGGGAGAAAATAAGGGTAGATGAAGTCTGCTCTTCGTCCCATCACTCATGGCCATACCCATACGTGCCCATACCAACCCCTCAATTAGAACGGTACATCTTGTAAATTTATTTTGTACTTTACAGTCGCATTCATTTTATTTTTCTTTTTTGACAACCGTACATTTGCGACTTATACTCGAACGGCGGTGTCGTCCAACATCAAAGGCGTTACCAAACTGTATGTTTTGTTGAATTGTGCCCACACCAACCTCTCGGCTATAACGGCCGAATAGAGAGAGATACAAATTGTTTCCCCCTATCCACTCTCTATTCCCTCTTCTCACCCCTTCTGGGATGACGCTCACAATCACGACGCCGGAGTGCACGAATTCCGAGCGATCGACATTGGGTTTTGATTTTTCACTTGAGTCAAATTGGGGCCCTTCGCGAGGATTTCGAGTGAAGCAGACTTGGTATTATTTAATTTTCTCAAGATACTTATCTATCATCAGTTCCTGACTTTGGTGACAATGGAATCGGGAAGTATACCCTTTCAAACAAAAAAAGAGTTTTCCAAATTGGTTAATAAATGACAGACTTGTGAGGTAACAAACATAAAAAAAACATACAGTCGAATTGATAACCTCCTCCTTTTTGTGAAGTCGGTTAAAAAGACAACACAATGCCATCTTGTGTGTTTAGTAGGCGTCCCAATTATGATTTTCTAAGTTAAAAAGACAGAAAAGTTAGTTAATTAACTTAGTTAATTTTCTAGTGACGTGTAAAAAAATCTCAAACACTACAACGCTTTTTATAATTTAAAAAAGTACTAGTTTTCATGTTCAGTCTGATCCTAACAAGCAGTTTGTAAAAATATAATTATATTTTTAAATTATAAAAGTCAAGAAACAAAACACATAACGCTCACAGTCGTCATATAAATATGAGGAATTATTTTTTCAAAGTTGTAATAATAATAAAAGTTATAGCAAGTGCTAATTTGTTGACAAAGAACCCGGAATCTAATCACGAGAATTAAGTTAGGAAATAGTGTTCTAATCCTCTCATATTCAGGTCCAATATCGAGCGTCTAGAAAATTGTGCAATCAGAAATATTTTCTTTCAACATAACGAATGGTAAAGTGATGAATCACCGTATTAATTGTGCAGTTACACGATAGAATGATATATGTTTCTGTCGTTATATTTTATGGCGACGCGAAAATTTACAACATTAATAATACATATGCTGCGAGATAAATTTTTTATTTGCCATGTTTTGTATACCTATCCTAAGGCTTTCTAAATGAATAAAGATAATAAATTTGCACGATAGAAGATGTTTGTGGTTTAGGTATCTACCGAAGATTGTCAGAATATACAATGCATTAAACAATGCAATAAATATAAATTTTCATTGATATTATAGGAAAATAGTTTATACAATTTCATATACTTACAGAATTTCTCGCTCTTCAGTAATATAGTTAAAGAGAAGTAATTAATTACATGTGATGTCTACGTGTGAGCGTCGGTGGCGCTGTGGACTCGGCACTTGCCTTCCAACATTTGTCTGACGCTCTTACGGTGAAGGAAAACATAGTGAGGCAACCTGCATACATCTGCGAAGAAATTCAATGATGTATGTGAAGTCGACCAATCCGCACTGGGCCAGCGTGGTTGACTATGGCCTAATCACCCTAACATAGGGTAGGCTCGAACCCCTCGGTGGGGACGTATGTGAGCTGTGATGATGATGTCTACGCAAAAACTTAAAACTAAAAAAATGGTAAAAAGCTGTTGATATCCAAGATTCACGATTTAAGAGGCTGACAACTCTGAGCTGAGCTAATCGAGCCCCACTTAAAACGTTTTTTAGCAAAACCTGTTTAACATACCGTAGTAAAAAAATATACGAGTATGTTGCTCTTGAAAATATTTCTGAGAATATCCATGTACCCAAAACAAATTTTAATCAAAATTTCTCGTTAAAAATTCTAAAGACACCCATCAAAAACAGCTCCCAGAAGAAAATTCATGTTATCCTAAGGTTATTTAATGATTATCAGGGAATTAACTCGTCATATACACTTAATTTGATAATATTGATGTTTCATATCTTCAAATAAGTTACTAGTTTCTTTAAATTTCGATTTTGTCGATCAATTTCAATAACGCATCGCGCCCATTATCTAGTAGAAACTCATGTCTCAAGATCGTTGGCGTTACTCAGCCTCTGTCTGGTGTACAGACTGTACTTCGGGGATTATGGTTGAGGGCAGGGCCGAGGGCACGGCTGAATACCATCCTCGCCTGGTTGATGTTCCCGCTGCAGGCGGGGCAGACTGGACTTGAGTCACGCATATCTCACAATTTTAGTGACATAATCTCTTTGTCTTAAAGAGTAGTGCGGGGCGGCACTTAAGTTACGTCGTCACCGTACGCAAAAACATCTCATTACATTGTAATTATATTTTTAAGTGATACAAATTAAGAGCGTAATTAGTAGTGTCGGTGGCGCTGTGATCTCGGCACTTGTCTTCCAATCGGGTGATCCGGGGTTCGAGACCGCCACGTACCAGTGTGTTTTTCGTTTTTCGAGTTTCATATGTACATTTGTCTGATGCTCCTACGGAGAAGGAAAGCATCGGAAAACAACATTGTAAATATCGATTCTGAACATGTTACTAAAAGGGTTTACAGGTTTTTTGTTACACACTGTAGGTATATCACTAGGCTGTATGTATGGGCTCCATTCTCTTTGCCTTTCCACACAAAAAAACTGCCAAACGATGATCTCCTAGAAAGTGTTAAAATTTGTCACCGACTTCAATATAGAAGAAGATTATTTTTAAGTTTTCAGTGTTTTTGAAGTCGGTTCTATTTTTTGTAAAAAAAAAATATTTTTAACTTTTTATTGAATGAAATCTTTTTAGTGAAAGAAAACCCGAAATTAGTGTTTTCCTCGATTTTCTATGGGATCCCATCATCCCATCCTGACTTTGGTGACCATAGGACCACCTTGCAGTATACTCTATCAAATACAAAAATAATTTTGGAAATCGGTTTAAAAATGACGGAGTTATAAGGTAACAAACATTAAAAAAAAATACAACCGAATTGATAACCTCGTCCTTTTTTGAAGTCGGTTAAAAAGAAACATACGCAGTTTTGATCAATTGGGGAATCGAAGTAAAAATCTTCTCTCTTAAGTTAAAATCTAGTCTAATCTATTTTTTGCTGTCCCGACTTAAAAGAAAGTGATAATCCCGATTCTAAGCTTCCGCCCCGAAATTCAATTTCTCGACTTGACAACCCTAACTCTCTGCGATCTCATCAAAAATGTATATACCACTTCGTTTTCCCGCAGTTTTAGTGGCCCCACGTTTATTTATTGTCTCGCAGTATACCCAAATTGGGTGCAATGAGGATGAAATTAAGAGTCCCGATCATTGCCAAAGTTAATTTACAGCTGGCCGCGGGAAATATACGGCTTAATAAAAGTTTTGCTGCGCCATAATGCTCGCAAACCTGATTCCATGTCGGACGATTGTCGCGGGGATGGATGGCATATTATTTCGTTATCCGTGGGAAGCGTTTTTCTTGACATTACAGTTTTTATACAGGGCTATTTTTGGACACCCCACCAAATTTTTTCACATCATTCCATATAGCAGTAATAAAAAAAAACCTTTTTTTAATTTTTCCGTAGGTACGTAAGCTAAAATGTTGGTCATTTGTTTGTTTATTTCGTACGGCGCTTACGACGCCCAGCACAAGGTCGCTACACGCAAGAGACTCTTCGCCAGTTCTGGGTCGCACAGGGCGATGATTTGCGTCATCACTGTCATAACCGCTCATAAAAATACGTCCCTACCGAGGGGTTCGAGCCAATCCTTAGTTAGGGTGTTTAGGCCTTATTCAATCACACCGGGTGGCCCAGTGCGGATTGATCGACTTCACATACACCTTTGAATTTCGTTGCAGATGTCTGCAGGTTGCCTCGCGATGTTTTCCTTCACTGAAGGAGCGTCAGACAAATGTACATTGGTACAGTCAGCCTCAAAAGTAGATAGGTAATCATTTTAGTATCATGTCACATCAACTATTAACAATGTAATATAGGTGTAACCATACTAAATAAAAGGAATGGTTGGTGTGACATGGTTCTGATATGTCTATCTACTTCTGAAGCCGACCGTACATGGTGGTCTCGAACCCCGGTCCTCCCGATTGGATGGCAAGTGCCGAGTTCACAGCGCCACCGACGCCATCGAGCGTAACCGCCTAGAAATGTAGGATTTAAAAAGGGGTCGTAATGCGGATCTAAACAAAAAAAAGATGCAGTCCGTCATTAAAGGACTTCCTCACAGTAGATCACAGTAATAATATTGAGTTCCGTGTGAGTGAGGTCACCAGAGGCATGCTTGCAACCAATGTTACAAGCGAAGTAACAACCATCATTACCATGTTACAAGGGGCTTAGTAGCATCACGTCGCGCCTTGAATCTGTCACGCAGTAAGAGTCGAGTGTGATTTAGAGCGACGGGAATATCAGGCTATCAGCTGCTCGAAATTTGGGTGTGGAAATGCCTATCGGAGTGATTGGAACAGTTGCTCGAATTAATGATTTAAGATATATAGTTATGAACATCCAGACTGTCACTTGTGAATTTTTTGTGAAATGTTTAGGGTAACGTAGTAAACAACAGTTTCGCCATGTCTGTCTGCCCGTCTGTCCCTTGAGAAGATGAAATCCTGGCGTTGGCTACGGCGACAGATTTGGTTAATATTCTCGTACCCGACCAAAGGGACTTCACCAACAAACCGAGAAAAAACTGTTCGATGTCCAACAGATTCGAAAAAAGTTCGAATTCGATATTTATCGATCGGTAGTCACAGTTCTGCCAATCATAACGCTGGTCTGCCATTTTTGAAAGAACGTCGATTGATTTGTTTCGAGTACCTAGTAGGATATTTAGTGAGGATAGGTAGTGAAAAACCGTCACTTTTTTTCTATGAAATAATTTCTATGAAAGATCGTCGGTGGCTGGCGCTGTGGCCTCAGCACTGTAGGGTTACTGTAGGGTTCTAGAGTACTGGAACCAAATCCAATCTATCGGCATTGAGATTGTGATTTTTCGTAAGCTTATTTAGCAACACTAGCGACAAAGTGGATCCGTATTTTGAGAATAGATAGCACCTAGTTTGGTTCACTCAAAATCACCACAATACGGTTCCAATTTTGTGCCAATGTGGAAATTATTCAAGAGTACGAGTACGTAAGAGCACTGGACTGTGCTCCGAGTAGAATCGGGAGGCCCGCGATCGATCCTGCCGTGTACATACCAATGTGTTTTTCGTTTCACGAATTTCATATGTACATTAATTTGACGCATGAATTTCATATGAATTTCATATGTACATTAATTTGATTTAATTTAACTACATAATAAAAAATGCATTATCTGTGGCGATTTCAATATAGATGTACTAAAAAAAATTAAACAGTCCACAGAGTTTGAAAGTCTTTGCTACGAGTATAACTTCAAAATATTGATAAGAGAACCAACTAGATTAAGTAGTGGCACTTGTATAGATAATATTCTACACAATATACGCGGAAGCAAGGGCACCATAATGGAATTTGCAATGTCGGACCATACTGCTCAAATGATAAAATGCCCTGTTTAAAACTTTACTCGTTTGAATTACTGGTTTAGAACAAATTAGGTTTAACAACTGGTTTAGGACTATGCACAAGAAAATATTGATAAATTTAAAAAGCATCTCCTATCACTCAATTTCTCGGAAGTCCTAGAATCAGATGATCCTAACATAGCATTTAATAGCTTCCAGGATACATTCTTGCTATTTTATAATTTATGCTTTCCCTTAATAACAAGGAAAATATACGCTAGGAAACGTCCTAAGTGGATCTCTAAAGGCATTAAAATTTGTAGCAAACGCAAGAGATACCTTTTATGGGAGTACAGGAAACAACCTACGACTGAAAAGAGGAGTAACTTTAAGCAGTATGCAAAAAGACTCAGAAATGTTATTAATCTTACCCAAAAATCACAGAACAGTTATGCTGTAAAAACTGCAACTTGTAAACCCAAAGCTATGTGGAATGTTATCAATCAAGCGAAACATAACTACCCAAAAGAAAACATTCGCCAAAAAAAAGTGAATGATATAATAATTAAAGATCCTAAGGACATTGCTAATAAATATAATGACTATTATATTGACAGTATAAAACCTGACGCTAATAGAATAATGTATAATAATTTGACATTTAATATCTGTAATTCCATTTTTATTCCTCCAACAATTAATAATGACGTCTTAAATACAATTAATTCTCTGAAAAATACCTCAAGCGTTGGCTACGACGGGGTTACAACTAAAATTGTAAAAGAAGTAGCACCAATAATAACACCGATACTAACCCATATTATAAACATCAGCATTACACATGGAGTATTTCCTGAGGGATTGAAAGTTTCTATTATAAAATCCATACACAAAAAGAATGACAAAGACATTATAGAAAACTACCGTCCTGTAGCCTTACTGTCAGTATTTGCAAAGATTTTTGAAAGATCATCTATAAAAGTTTATATAATTTCTTCGAAGTAAATGGTATTCTAGTTTCAGAACAAATGGGATTTAGAAAAGGCAAAAAAATTAACTTAGCTATATTTGATTTTCTTAAGAAGGTGATGAATAATATCGATGTGGGAAAACCAACGATAGCAATGTTCATGGACATGTGCAAGGCTTTTGACCATGTAGACCATGAAATCCTCTTGAGGAAGCTATATTCATATGGAATAAGAGGTAATATACATGACTTACTAAAATCATATTTGTTAGGGAGAACCCAATCAACAAAAGTAGATTGAATTTTAATGGACACAAAAACGGAGATTCAATGTCAATCTGATCTAAGAATTGTTAAGTATGGGGTGCCTCAAGGAAGCATACTGTATCCCTTACTATTTTTGATATATATAAATGATATGCCAAAGGTAATCAATCACCCAATGACTCTATTTGCTGACGACAGTACAGTGCTTATTATTGCGGATGACATAGATAATTTTGAAGCTGACATAAGGAATACATTGACATTAATTATTAATTGGTTAGTAAATAATAATCTTAAAATAAATTTCAGCAAGACGAAAATGATTGAATTTAAGCAGAGACAGAATAATTTATTGAATCTTCAAGTAAACTTTGAAGGTCAAGCTATTGAAACAATACACGTTCATAAATTTCTAGGGGTGCATTTAGACAGCCAACTAAATTGGAAATATCAAGGTGACCATGTACGAAAAAGGGTAAATCAACTATCATATGTCATCTATCAACTGAGGAAAATTGCAGACCAATCTACATTACTAACAGCGTATCACGGATGTGTTCGGTCTTAAGATTTGGGATCCTCTTCTGGGGAAACTCGACAGATGTGGAAAAAGTACTTAGGGCACAGAAACGATGTATACGGGCAATGTGTAATCTAAAACAGATGGACTCATGTGTACCATATTTTAAAAAACTAAATATACTGACAGTTCCGAGTATATTTATTTATGAAACTGCAGTTTTTGTAGTTAATAATATTGAATTATTCCAGTTCATGCCCAGAGCTCGTCATCAACATAAATTGAAATCCGTACCTTCCCGAAAAGTAATGCTGCAAAAGAGTGTATTCTGTTTAGCCCCAAAAATATACAATAAATTACCGAGACATATCACTGATACAGAAAATATTATTGTCTTCAAAAGAAAACTTAAAGATTTTCTTATAAGGAAAGCGTACTATAGCGTCAAAGATTTTCTTGAAGACAAACATATTGTATAACTGGTGTCATAGTCTGTGTGCTTGCAATTAAAATAACAGTCTCGTTTAAAAATTGTACCCAACTCACCACTTTTAAAATTTGTACACCTTACGAGGTAAAACATAGCCGGATACATACTCGCATAATGTAACACCATATTGTAACCTATGTTTACAAATAAATAACTTTGACTTTGACTTTGACGCTCCTACGGTGAAAGAAAAACCTGCATACACCTGCGAAGTAATTCAAAGGGTGTATGTGAACTCAACCAATCCGCACTGGGCCAGCGTGGTTTGACTAAGGCCTAATCGCCCTATACCGTGCCCTCGGTGGGGACGTATATGAGCTGTGATGATGATGATGAACAAAATGTGAGCCAACATTATTCTGTACATAATAGTTATGCATAAAAGGAAAGCGTGGTGACGCGTCGCCACGGCATGCGTCGCTATAGCTACGCCAACAGTCGGTCTGACCCGCCGCTTTAGATGTTTCACATCAATATTTGTGTTTATTTAGAATTTTAGATAAACAAAATGATGTGCTTTATTCTACTATAAATATGAAAATAAATAAAAAATAAATAAATAGTATAAAAAAAATCTTTTATTATTGCATTTTCACGCGATATACACATGCATGCAAATTTTTAGCTCAATCGGAAACCAGGAAGTGGGTCAAATTTAGCTTGCAAGATTTCATTACATACACGGGACGGTGAAAGTAAATAAAAGCTTGTAATATACTCGTATATTATTACAAGATAATCAAAAATGAATGAAAAAGGAATAAATTGAAACTGATGCACTCGAGACAATACAAACGACTTTTCATTAATAAAAATGACGGAGCTCGACATGTCCTGTGTTCTGATTGGATGAACTGTGATTGCCGCTCGAGAAAAAATCTCAAATTCGAACTAGCAAGAATCGGCCCCCAGAACTGAGTCAGATGTAAATGCTACAGGGCTAACATTTAAGACACTAATTAATACGATTAAATGACATCGCGACGTGAACAGAATCGCAGTCGCATACAAAGTTGCAAACTGGGTCGAGTCTGCGTATTAAATGTTTCTTCTCGCTGCGTGGGAATTATGTAAAATGCGAGTGTTCGTGCTCCATTTGTTATATAAGTCTGTCACTTTTATTGTACCAATAAATTGTGTCCAATAATATTTAGTTCGCGATGCGTTAACATTTAAATATTCGGTCTTATTCACTAATTAAATGAAATTAAGGCAACAGCTATTCTGTCGCTTATAAGAAAAACTTTGTTTCTAGAAGAAGTCAGTCAGTCTGTCAGTCTTACTGGAGGGAGACTCTGTACCAGGGTCGCCTGCTTGAGTACCTCCGTCTTATCTATTTCTGCCGCAAAGCAGTAGTGCTTGCATTGCTGTGATCCGGTTTAAAGGGTAAGATATGGAAAAGAAATTACTGGGTAAATTCACGCTTTACACCTTACGTCACAAGTTGACAACGTACACCGTGGTTCTTGTGGGGGTTGCAGATTTGCTGCGAATCTCACAAGAGTCACATGTATTATAGGTGACTGTTACCACTTACTATCACAGGGTAGTATGCTTCTTTGCCAGCTTTGTTGTATATAAAAAAGTGGCAAAAAATAACATCTATTCTATACGTATAAAAAGAATCGCCGTTTGTTAGTCTCGCTAAAACTAAAAAATGGCTTCACCTATTTGAATATTTATAGTACTACACGTAGGCTTCCCTTTCTAGAATACTGACCAAATTCTAGTATGACGTCGTGGATTTGTCACTAAAATATGTCAATAAAACTGAAACATACACACCTAATTTCGAACATAAAAAGTGAAAATATGTCACTGATTAAAGTACAGTACTGACAGTGATTTAAGTACTGAACTATTTTAAGCATCATCAAAACAAGTGATTTTTGATAAAATACTTGTCTATTTAGATAGAGACTGGTATTTTCAAATAAGAAAGCTTGTTAAATCTCAATTATTTGTGTCTTGTAATTTATTATAAATAGTTTCGCAAAATACAAATTTTGCGCGATGCTGCCTTGCGACACGGTAATATTATTACCGTATCTCGATATCTACCTACCTTTAGCGCGAACGCATACGACCGACTATCGGTGAACGATTTTTTGACGGTGGAAAATGAAACAAATGTAGTTTTACGTTGCGACTATAAAAAGTCGGCCAAAACATTGGCGAATCCCGACCGACCCGAGTATGTGTGGTGAAAAATGGAACGTTCGTTAAAATACTTATAGGTTAACGTATATCAACCGATAGTTGGCCGCTTACACTAGCACAGTCAGTCCACTAGCGCCGCCATTCGTTTTTTATTAATTATGATGAATTAAAGACATTTCCACAAAAAATAGCACAGTCAGGAACTCAATATAAATACTTCAGATTTATATTTATGTATTTTGTACACATTAACCGTATTGAATAGTCGAAATCATAATTATTGCTTAAAGTAGCCGCTTTTAGCAATAATTCTGATTATGATTATGTCTATACTTTTAATCTATGCCTGAATAGCTCCCAAAAATCTAAAATATCTATATTGGGTTCGTGACTGTGCTATTATTTGTAGAAACGTCTTTATTCATCATAATGAATAAAAAACGAATAGCGGCGCTAGTGGACTGACTGTGCCCCCTCGTGTCTCCACCTCTTTCTGTGTTCTGTGCGTGTCACCATTGGACCAAACTCCTGTCAAATCCATTAAATCCATGACGTGCACTTCTCTCGATAGCCGCCGACAAAGTGACCGGACGTGACGTATGAGTCGGTCATAAGAGTCGCAAGAAAAATCGGGCCGATTATCGGGCCTACGAAAAGTTGGTCGTGTGCGTTCACCGTTTGGTATAGATTTCGTTTAGTATACTCAAAATTAGGCGATAAATAAATAAAGTATGTTGATGAAACATATACATGCGCTGCTCAGGTGTCAGTAGCCTTATTCCGAGATGTCTTCCGCATTTTTCGGAGGTCTCCCAAGTAAACGACAGAATGAACAGTTAATACGTCGTGATTTAATTATAGCTAGACTAAAAGGAAAGGCCTCGAGGTCGGACAGTGGAAAAAATATGAAAAACTGCAACTGAAACGGAGTCCTTATGTTACAAGTCTTAGACAACCCTGCTGTTTATAAATTATAGTATTTCTGAGGTTCCGTATCTCAAAAGGAAAAACGGTACTTTGTTGTTCGTCTGTCCGTTTGTCAGTAAAGACCTTTTTCTCGGGAACGCGTAGAGGTATCGAACTGAAATTTCTACAAATACTCGGATCCACGGTATCTTGCAGCTGTGTAAAAATCATACTTGTATGTCAACGAGATCAAAAGATATGACCGTGAATGTCGCATATTTTCGCAAATTTTGCGATTCTTGGATTTGGGCACTTCTTGTACGGATCCACGGTGCGTACGGCATACGGTACGTACGGTGCGTATGGCGTACGGTGCGTATGGCGTACGGTGCGTATGGCGTACGGTGCGTACGGTGGTATCGGCAGGTACGGTACGCAAAAGCATGCCACCTCGTTAAAGAAGAGGGTGCTAGTGTACATTCCATAATTTGGGACTTCCTGATCCCGATCCATAGGGAGAGGGCAGGTTCTGGCGGTTTAGCTGAGTATCGTATTAAATTATCTCGCCTTACTTAGAGACGCTAGTGTAGCATGAGGTGTAGTACGTTGAAGGAAATCGTGTTATACCTTATACGTCAACGTCATTATTCTCGTTTTTATAATAATTTATTTGTAATAATAACAATTATGAGTTATTTTGGGATTTTTTTGCGAAACATTTGCGAAAAAGGCAAACAAATCAATTTAATTTTCACTGGACTTTCATTTTGGCGACCTATGAACAAAAATCTGGGCAGCCAATGGGTGGGCCCCAACCCCCAACCCCAATGGATTCGCTCCATAGACTGAGGTCCACCGAGGCCTATAGGAGCGTCTGGTTGGAATGAGAACTGTCATGGGGATCTGTTTCCGACCAGACGCTACAATTTTATATCCCTTCGAATGTAGGTCACAGTGTCATCACAGCGACATGTCTGATGTCTCTACAACACTTAGGGATCGTGTATTATGTTAATTAGTACAAAGCAATACATCAGGATTATATGCGTTGGATATTCGAATAGTGACAGCACTACAATGTATGGAAATCCCAGTTATGAATATGATTGTGGATGTGGATGGCCAAAGATGTTTGCGGCAACAAAAAGCAAGCGAAAACAGAAACACGTAAAATTGATGTCGAAGTCGATAAATGAATCGCTTGTTTTATGTCATAAAGTTTAAAAGTCGACATTATAATTGATTCACGACCTTAGAGTGAACTCATAAATATTCGTTTTAATTAAAATTGTTTCTACACCCAGATGAAGTGTTGTATATTAAAGTATGCATTGGACAGAATTGAAATACATAAATATTCCACTCGTAGAACGAGACAATCATAAAAAGACAAAACAATATTCAACAAAACAAAATATGAAAATACTCACCTAAAAATTCGCAGACCCTATTTGACTGACGTGTGCACTAAAACAAAACGAACAATAAACAAAAAAAGCTAACACTCGGAATACTGCACGAAAACTGTCAGCTGTCAAAATGGAAGGAAAAAAATAAAACGCGGGAGGCTGCGCGGTTCGATGGAACTTCAAATTTCAAATTCGGAATGGCTAGTGTCGCGGTGCATCGGTTTGTGGAGGCAGTGCGATGCCGGCGTAATGAATGGCCGTAGTGTGGTGCCTCGTTGAACGGCTTTGTCGGTAAATGTGTTGCTTAAAATGTAGCGCGATCGACGCTGATTGATGCTTTTTAATTGGGGATATGCAGTTTTATTATTGTGAATGTGTATGTTCCATAAGGAGAATACCTAACACTTTTGGATTTTGCGATGAAGGTGTAGAATAAGCTGTGCCTGCGTACAGTTTCAAAATTACTCCGATCTTATGATTTTTATAAACAAAATAAACCAGGCACATCATTGTGCCTTTAAGACATTGATATACTACCAAACGCATGAACGTTCGAAAAGTAGGCCGGTGAAGAACTGCCCAATTGGGCCTCGTGCAGTTCTTTTCCATGCGTTGGATAAGCAATTTTGAGCATTATGTTTGAGAGTATAAAGTTGATATTTTCTTGTAGCAATTACTAAATCGTCAAATTTTATGTGGCTAGGTATGAAATGATGTAACTGCACACGGTTGTACTTCAAATAGTTGCCGTAATAATAAAGAATAAGGTTGAATTCGATAAATACGGTACTTTCTTTATGGTAATTTTAATTCGGGTGTGCATATTCAACTACCTATTTAACAGCGTACAAATGTATAGTCGATTAGGTGACAGATTTCAAGCGCGTTTTTGTATGAAGTGCTCTATCTACGTTTGGTAGTAAATCAATGCTTTAAGAGCATTATTTATTAGGAATTTAATTTCTAAGAGCATTATTTTAACATTTAATATCTTTTATAGTGACACTGAATAAGTACCTACGTCAGTAGAAAATGCTAGCATGTATTGGTCTAGATTAGCCTCGAGAACAAAGTAAATGTGCTGACGTTACTTAAGAAAGAGCGAAAAGACATTTTACCAAGAACCAGTGGCGCCATTTGTTTAATAATTTTGGGTACAATGAAAGTGAGTAAAGTAAATGCATTCAAATAGGTTTATAATCTAGTTTCACAATCTTTTATTACTTGGTTTTTTAATAATAATATGTATTTTGTAAAAGAAAAATTTTGCATAATATTTTTGATACTGCATTTTTATTTAAGTACATATTTGCTATTTTTCACTTCCTTCAAACAAACAAAATGTACATTTATAGAATTCTTTGAAATATTTTTTCAATGACAAAGTACCTAATTGTTTTTACAAAAGACACATTCTACTTAACAAAACTACAGAAGACGCAGTTCCGAATCCTGCTCGAGTCAGATTTTTTGTTGTATTTATAATTTTTTAGAATTTTATTTGTGTTACATTCATTTTTGTTAAGTTTAATTAACACTTAGGTTCGTGTAGTTCTCAAGAATAAGATCGATCCGATACTGTTTTTGTCAGATGTTTCATAAATTAAACATTAAGAACAATCATTTTGGTCTTGACCATGTTCAATTTAAGAGTCACTTGTTGGGAAGCTTTACAGAAGTCTTTGAGTATTAGATCTTCCACGGTCTCAGACATGACTACGATATCACCAGTAAAACGAAGGTGAGTCATGTATTCGTCGCTTAGGTATGTTGACACCGAGTCCAGCCCAATAGCTTAAATTTTGAGATGCATAAATTAATACGAACCTAGGTTGCGATGTTTTGTTCTCTATACTCCAACGATCAAGAGCGTAAGTCCGACTACAAGCTATAGCGGTTTGTAGATTCGCACCGAATCAACTTGGCATTTTGGCTGACAAATGTTTATGCGGCTCCTGCTCGGTTGTATGGAGTTTGATTTATTAATTGTTGCAAATTGTAAAAGGACATTTGCATACCGGACCGTCGCTGGCCAGCGGGCGTCTACGAATGGCGTCGGGAGTTAGGGATGGGGTGGGAAGCAATTAGTGGGCTGTTAATAGGGGTGAAGACAAGGTATGCAAAAATATTACTAACTAGCTGACCGTATGCAACTTCGTTTGCATTATAACTATCTTTTCCCGTAGGAAAACTTTTCCAGTCAGATTTTTCCGTCGGAAAATTACCCTATGTCCTTCCTCTGGTCTCGAACTATCCCTATACCTACCAACTTTCATTAAAATTGGTTTCAGTAGTTTCGAAGCCTATTCAATACAAACAAACAAACAATCAAATCTTTCCCCTTTATAATATTAGTATAGACTAGCTTACACTGGCGGACTTCGTACTGCCTCAGTCATTGAATTTCGTGTTAACATTTATCTAAAGGATTTTACATCTCTCATGTTCGGTAAGTAGGTCCTTATTACCCCCAAATGGGGCTTGTAGGTGACCAATTAGCGCTCTAGGGTAATAATGTAGCTAGAAAAGCCCTAGGGCTGTAAGTAATTTATTGCCAGTATGATGGTTAGATGTACGCGAACTTTTTGAAATAGTGAAGTGTTTTTTTAATTACTTACCGCCCTAGGGCTTTCCAAGCTACATTATTACCCTAGGCGCTAATTAGTCACCTACAAGCCCCATTTGGGGGTAATAAGGACCTACTTACCTCACAATCGAGATGTAAAAGCAGAGTAGGTAGCTCGGGTGTAAGCACCATTATCTCGAGCTGCAATTGATGCCTTACAGCCCTTAGCTACTAATCTACTATTAATGACGTGACTCTCTTTACAAGTGTTGTCGGGCTTAAGAAGCGAAATTGTGTCGTAGAAGCTTGTAAAAATCGGGATTATTGCTTTCAAGATCGGGACAGTAAAAAAAAACTAGGTAAGAAAGTTGGAAGAAAATATTTTACGAAAATTAACAAATAATGTACCAAACACTATGGTATGAAAACCTCAAAAAATATTTGTCACTTTGAACTTAAATATCTCGGTAACTATTAATTTCCCAGGTATGGTCTTGAAGGCAAAAATGATATTGACGATGGATTCAATGCGTGGGTTTTGGCTTCGCATTCGGTCTTTTTACATCCTGTATATACAAAGCTAGGAACTTATATACTTAGATAAGTTTGTACGGAATCCTCCCTAATCAAACACTTGAAACGATACATTGATTTGAAATCTCGCGTGACGTCACGCCCGTGAGTGAACATCTTGTAGCATGTCGTGACGTAACAAGCCCCCAGCTCCGTAGCTTCAAATTGCTCTATGTCAGTAAATTTTTCGACAAATCAAAAAATACCAATCTCTTATTTTTATTGCTAAGTAGCTGACGGGCTACTCTATATACATTTAAACAAAGTCGGGTTAGTAACACTATTAATAACACCAAGAACGGCAGGACCGATTTTACTGATCTATGACTTATTAGATTCATCTTAATATTGAATCATCGGAAATAATCACAAAAAAATATAGAATATTGATTTTTGTATAATTAGGTGTTAAGCTTCGCGGTCTTCCGCAATTGGCCGCTCACTTCACTACAATTTGTCTGTCATTAGTTTTGAAAAAATCATATAAAAGTTACCGGTCGATTGTTTGTTTAATGCGAATTATTAATAAATCTTATTGTGCGAATATTATTATTAACAATGCCGTGACCCAGAAGATAAAAATAATCCTTTCCAACGAATCCATAATTCAATCAGATATCGAAACATTGCGAATCAATCCAATGAAGACGAACTCAGAATCGCACGATCCCAGTTGTTAAAAGTATTTTGATAATGTTTAGTCTAAGTGAAAAGATAATCCGTGTTACAGATGATTTGTTTACAAATACCGGGTATAAGGGACGGTGTCCCTTTTCTTTAACATTGAGTTCAGTCAGACCGATGTTATTTGTTTACCGATCTTTATTTTTCCCAGTAAAGCTTTTAAAGCGAAAAAAAGGGTTTTAATTACACGCTTTTTATTGAGTTGCTCTGTCTGTTGGTTTCTTTGTCACGATCAAATCTTGCAATCGATTTTTCGACCACTTCTATTACTCTAATTGAGCTCAAATTTTTTCTACATATGTATTCCCGGTGACAATACAATATTTTGGCATATTGGAATCACAAAAATGCTTAGTTATAGTACAATTAAATAAAAACTAATTTTATATGGGAGGAAATCCAATGTCAATGAGTTATATTTGTATTGTTGTGGTCGAAAATCGATTGAAAGATTTATTAATTATTAGTTAGACTAAAAAGTAGTAAATAAAAAAACGTTAAAAAAACTTTTTAAAAAACACGCTTTTACCAAAAAGACTAAAAAACGATTAAAATCATTTTCATAGAAAATATGAATTTATTGTCAAGACTAAAAACCAAGCGATCTAAAAAGTAGTAAATAAAAAAACGTTAAAAAAAACTTTTTAATAAAAACATTTTAACGCTTTTAGAGTCATTGTGTTCTTGTACTACATCGCTAAAATTTTGAGAAATTTTTTGTGTAACATTTCTAGTTGTCTCAAGAAAATTTTTAAAATCCTGATTTGCTAAAAGTGTGGTTTTATTTTATTTTCAACTTTTTGGTTTTTAGTCTTTTTTTTTATTCAAGTTACGCAATATATGGCACGCCGGCATCATTTTTGTTCCGCTCACACCGATGCGTTGACGTTCGATGACCCAAACAGCTGATTCCGCGCGCAGTATGATGGAAAATTATACGATTTACATTGCAAAGCAAATTTTTGGTGTATTTATTATGGTTTTTTGACAGAATTATGATTTGTGTACGTTAACTTAGTTATAATGACACCACAAAATTTTGAAAAAAGGAGAAAAAAACGAAAAAAAAAGGATTTACCGGGAGAAAATTTCAGTGATTTTCAAATTAGGATCATGGTCTTAACTCACTCTTAGAAGAAAAGGGACACCGTCACTTATACCCTGTATAATTTTTATTGATTTTGAATTACTTATAAAATATAGGCGTTTTGACCCGTAGTGGCAAGGTAACATACAAGTGACTGCTGGCAGATGATCAATATTAAAGTCGACTAGCACAGGTAGGCATAATCTTCTCTTCCCGCAAAAATTCAGGAATGTCTCGACCGATTCTTACAAAATTTTCTCTGTGTGTTTGAATAAGTCTAGGAAAGTTTTATACGTACAATTGGACCCGGTAGGTGGCGCTGTAATCGGGCAGGACAACGTGTGCCAGGCCCACTAGTTTTCTTTATAAATATTTAAAAATGAATCGCCTTTCGTTAGTCTCGAACTCAGAAACGGTTTAACTGATTTCAATATTTATTTTAGTCGCTTTAGTTCAGGGGTGGCTAAAAAAATTAAACGGAATAATTCTAAAGAAAAGCTAAAAATTATTTATATAAATAACGGCATTTTGTATGGAAGATGACGGTACACATCTGTCATCTGCCTAGGTGATACAAAGTTTACTGGGACAGCTAGTCCTTACTAATATTATAAAAGCGAAAGTTTAGGTATGGGTGTAATGTTTGTTTCTCTTTCACGCAAAATCAACTGAATGAATTTGGATGAAATTTTGTAGGTAGACGGATTAGGACACGGATTAACATTTAGGCTATTTTTTATCCCGGAAAAGTAAATAGTTCCTGCGGGAAAGTAGATTTACAGTTTTTTTTTGAACTTTTAAGACGAAACAGTTCGTTTTTTTTTTGGGATAGGGGACAAGCGAGCAGACGTATCACCTGATGGTAAGTAATTACCGTCGCCCATGGACACCCGCAACCCTAGAGGAGTTACAAGTGCGTTGCCGGCCTCTGAGGTGGGAATGAGGTCGTATCGGTCCGGAAATACTGCAGGCGACAATTCGTTCTAAAGTTTGACTGTGCGAGGCAGGAAACTTCGAGAGAAACGCACAGTTGTGAACTGCCAACCATCTAAGTGATGGGCATGGATTTTTGCCGCGTGGAACGATGGCGGAAAGAGGCGGCAGGTATAAGTCTGAACAATTCCTCGGAGCATTCCCCATAATAAATACGATAGTTGAAATTTCCTGGCAGTCGACGATTCGAGTCGCTCTCCGTTGAATGCGGTCCAGTGGGAGAAGTTGGTATTGGGGTGCCCCAGCCCAAAGATGAGAACAGTATTCCATATGAGGCCGAACCTGCGCCTTGTAAAGCTGAAGGCGGTGCGCCGGAGTGAAATACTGTCTCGATCTATTGAGCACACCAAGCTTCTTAGAAGCTAATTTAGCTTTACCCTCTAAGTGGCCACGGAACTGGACTTCGCTCGATATGTCGACACCAAGGATCCCAATATTGGCTGAGGCAGTTAGGGGGGAATGCCCTGAAAGCGAGGAGATACGACAAATGGCATTTTCTTTGCCGTGAACGCGCAAACCCGTGTTTTTAAGGGGGTTGAAATGGAGTCTTTAGTACGATAGGAGGGATACCATCGGGCCCACTCGACTTGTGGATATCTAGGATGATTAGTGCTTGACGCACTGAGCTTTGGTGGAACCGAATATCCGGCATAAAGCTCGTGCCCCGTGGTATGGTCGGTGGTTCCTGTCCCCCGTCATCCAAGGTCGAGTTGGATGCAAAGAGTTTCCCTAAAAGATCTGCTTTCTCTTTAGTTATCCTTGTGCAGTGGTGGAAAAGATGGCATGCAGAAATTTCCCTGAATAGCTTTAGCGAGAGACCAGAACGCACGAGACCCCGAAGGAAGACGCTCTAGCCTCTCGCCAATTCTACTGATGTGCTCCGACTTCGCTCTTGCAATGTTCCTTTTGAAAGATCTGGAGGCATAGTTATACTGCTTTTTTAAAGCGCTGGTATTTCCATCCCGAGACGTCACCGCGTTTACCCAGGCTTGGTAGGTTTCCTGCTTCCAGCGAGAAGCCTTTTTGGAGGATTGACCAAACCAAGGTTGGAATCTGCCACCAATGGGGATAACTGAGGATGGAATGAAAATTTCCATATCTTGCAACACCACATCGGCAACAGATTCAGCGGCGGAGTTGGGATTATCCGGCATAAAGCAAACCTGCCTCCAAGGGTAGGACGCAAAAAAGGACCGCATCCCATCCCAGTCTGCTGACTTGTACACACACGGCGACTACGTGCAACTCGAGGTCGTTGCAAGCACGTGAGTGGCACCGAACTCCTAATGAGGCAGTGATCTAAGGAGCCAAGAGGGGCGCCGACAGATATGAGGTAGCCGTCGTGATGAGAAGTCAGCAGAAGATCCAACAGTGAAGGTTCCTGGTTCTCCACATCGGGAATTCGCGTGGGCGTAGTAACCAATTGTGTCAAGCCATATGCAAGAGCGAAGGCGTGAACAGATATCTCCGCATGATCGGTCTTGCTTGAACCGAGCCATTCGGTGTGGTGAGCGTTAAAATCGCCAAGTATCACCATCTTTGCGAGTAGGATCTGCTGCTGCACAAAGTCTGCAGCCATTTGAACGTGCTCGATGAGTCGGTCGGTTTCGGTATCACCGCTATGGGACCTATAGAGGCACGAATAGACACGGGGATGGTTGTCGCTGTCTACACGGAGCCGTGTAAGGTGGAGAGGTCCCTACTTTCAAGGTGACCGAGGCGCCGAGAACAAATATCGTCTCTGACGTACACGCACATACCGGCCTTAGGTGCGAAGAGGTGTTCCAGTCCGTACCCTGGGTAGGAAAGGTAAGAAGTATCCGCCGGAGACGATATCTGTGTCTCGGTCATAAAGAGCAAGGCCAGCTTTACTGTCTCGAGGTGGTGGTGGATAGCATTGAGGTTGGAGTGAAGTCCCCTGATATTGCAGAAGTCCACAGTCTGTGTGGCAGGGGGTGCCGTGGGTTTGCTCTTGCCCCATACGAGGGGCAGCCTAGGCCTCCATGCCCAGGTATATTGCGTCCTGAAAGTGGATGTCCAGAGAGGGATTCTCCAACTCTAACGCAGTTGGTACCCTCCTGGGGTAACAATCTGTTTAACTGCGCCATCATAGGCGGGGTAGGGGGGTTGGGCCTCCGATACCCTCACTCACTCGACGAAACACAACGCAAGCGTTATTTCACGCCGGTCTTCTGTGAGGCCGTGGTATCACTTCGGTCGAGGCGGCCCATTCGTGCCGAAGCATGGCTCTCCCACGGTTCGTGGGCACAGCTAGTTATTATCATTGCCTTAGACGAAAAAAAGCCAAATATAAGATATAGGTACTTTAGCTATAGAAAACGGATATGTGTGAATGGTTATGAAAAAACTGTAACATTGTTTTCATAAACGTCGCCAGCGACACATACACAACACCAAATAAACCGCTACTATTCCCATTTCTTCCTTTATACAGAAAATTTTGTTATATTCCACAACCCTAATATCTGGCACTAAATCACATCGGTGTGACAAGTATCCAGGAAAATGCCTCTCAACGTGCCCATAAATTCATGGAATCCCTTTCTCATAAGTGAATTGTGCCTTAGTTTTCGTATAATGGAAGCTGAGCTGTCCACTGCAAAAGTTTGTATTGGTTAAGCCATTTTATAGAGGAATAGTGCAGCAAACAAGCTACATTGATTTTTCAAATCATTATACATATCCATAATCGTAATTTAAAGTCAAAGACGTGAAAAAACAGTTGACCTTAAGAACATTGAAGTAGCGACGATGTTAACGAAGCATCAAGGATCTCCGAAATCAAAATATTCTTCATTCAAAATTTCAAATTTGACTTGTTAGAAAGCAAAAGCCCTGACTCGAGGAATTGGAGAAGTAGAGAATTTTGGTGTAACGGCGAATGCGAAAATCGACTATGAGTTCCATTGACGAAACAAAAACAACAAGATATGTACTGTTTAACCCCATACTAATACTTCACTTTAAATACGCTATGTATTTTTTTCATTAATAAAATTAAGTTTCTTTGTTAGTTGGGTTGAAATGATAGGCTTTCTTGAAGCTTTGTAATATTGATATACGTGGATATAGACGTGGATGATGATTGCCATCATTCTATATAGCATCATCTAATATAGCAGACTTACAGAATAAAACATTGACCGACTAACGAATGGACATAATTATGTGAAATGTAAGGAAAAATTGTCTTATTGTATCTACTGTATAAAGTATTGTCACGAAATTGCTTGTAACCGTTTATCATCGATTGTTCCTCTTTTTGTATTTTGCTCCTCTTAAAGTGAAACTTTTTTACATTGCATCAAATTTTTCGTCCATCTATGGCATGTCGCATTATACAAAAACATGAGATCTTTAATTTCTCTTCAACTTTAAATCTGTGTGGCAGTGATTCGATTCCGGTGTAGAGCCTCGTTTATCTCAAGAATTTGTTTTTTATTATTCAAAAATCTTTATTCAACACAAAGCTTTACAGGCACTTATTGACGTCAAAACAAAACAAACTAATTAGAAGGAAAATTATTTAACCTTGTATGTGCATACATCCCGAATATAATTAAGTAGTAGGAAAGAAAAAAGAACGTATGTCAACGAATACCAATAATATATTTTACTATGAAAAAAGTATTAAATGTCTAAGCTGGAATAACTTTCAAGCTTAGCCAGCATACTTATTAAAATTTATCGACAGGTTTATATAAAGCAATATCATGACGTGCTTAACCATAATGGCTTAGAGCAAAGTTGAAACGAAATTGAAACACAGCTATTGAAGAGTACAGCACTACGTCGCTCTCACTGTGGTATTTACACTGTTACGAAAACGTAGGTGGGGTTACAGAGTGTATAAAAACTACCAAGTACTTATCAACATTAGCGTTTATTCCGTCCCTGAAGTCCGAGACACGTCACGAGTGTGACAGGCAACTGTCCCTCGGTAATCGGTATGTCACTGCACAGCCACTTTTAACTTAACCCTTAACTAACTGTAGCTTAACTTTCCCCTTTGCTTCCTTTGTCTTCTTCTCTTTCTCTTCGTTTCTTTAAAGTTGCTCTTAACAGGATTGCATTTACAGTGCTGGTTCCTTAGTTATGTATACCTCGATGATTTTTCTGACAAGAGAAAATCAACTATTTAGTTTTCAGAAATTCCTTTTACCTTCTTTTATACACAAAAAATTGGTCACCAATATTCTAGACAGGGTTCTCCAAACTCTAAAGCCTTAGGGCCATAGTGTTTACTTCAGTATGTTCCAAGGGCCAAAATAGTTTTAACTTTTCTGCCCATAATCATCTTTAGTATTTTCTAGGCTAACATATGCTTTTTTGGAATTCAATAGGATAGATGACAAAAAAATTTTTTTGCTTAATTAGAAGCTCATTCATATAGTAAACAGAAAGAAAAAGTCGGTTTTCGAATAACTATAAAAACAACCAAGATATAAGGTATTAAAGATTTTTCTCCATCTCTTTGTAGTAAAACGGCAATTTACAAGGAGTTTATATGGCCGTACTCAACGATGACGTCACGGTTGATGTCGGATTTCTCTGTCTAATCGCCTTCAAATTAACAACTTAAAATGCTTGTATCTAATGTATTTCTAAGCCGCTTTTAATTCTAATTTCACAGGATTTCATCATTTTCCGCGCTATTTTAATATTTAATGACGAAACGTGAAAATTAGAATTCAGTCATCATCCCAATTACTTAAGCTGTCGCGGACCGGATTGATGGCACTGGCTGGATTTGGCCCGCGTGCCGTAGTTTGGAGACCCCTGTTCTAGAATGTTCTACAATAAATTTATAATATGCTGCATCAAGGATCAAATCACGGACTTCTGGCATTATAGTCCATTGAATCTGCTCAGTTTGCAATGAGTGATCGGCGCGCTAACCTGAGCCTTTGAAATTTTTACTCTGTTTTAAGGATTATTTGACGTGAGCTGTCAATTGCTAGTAATGGTCATAATACGGTTTAAAGCGATCATGGAAAGGGATCAGAACTTCGTGAAATAAGACCGTTAACTTCGAAATCGGAATCGATCCCGTCAATAGAACGGCAATTATTTTGCAAGGCTCGGAAAACAAAGGAAGCTGATGGTATGTTAGTATTCACTATTTAATTTGCACGGCGTCCGAAACTTTATTGTTCATCAAAATCACTTTCTCAAAGCTTTTCATCATTTCGCCGCTTATTTGTTTTGCCAGTCATTGTTAGCTATGCTTTTTGAATGGCAACTTTTCTGGGGCCTACGATGAGTATCTTTAGTTTCTAGAGGAGTCAATCAACCTCCTTGTGAAACTCAACTCACGCTCGCTTACAACTAATCAATACTTGCTTTATAGCTTATTAATGTTTTTTTAGCTATAAATACCGGGTATAAGTGACGGTGTCCCATTTAGTTTTAACAGTGAGTTCAGACCAATGTTAATATTTGTTTGTCAATGTTTATTTTAATCGGAAAAACTAAAGCAAAAATTAAATGTAAAAAAACCTTTTTAAAAACAAGCTTTTATTTAAATGCGCTAAAAAGAAAAAAATAAACTCACACTAAAACTTATTTATATGACATAAAAGCTTGTCGCGAGATTTACTTGTGTCTAGTAACTTAAAAGTACTTAAAAGAGTACTTTTAAGTACCTACTCGTATTTACTTAGTTTGAAAATTGTAATGTATAAAATTATTCACATCAAATTATTTAATTTACTTGTTTATCTACAAAAGTAAATCTCGCGACAAGCTTTTATGTCATATAAATAAGTTTTAGTGTGAATTTTATTTTTCTTTTGGATCTTGGATTTAGAATGACGTCACACAGTTAACCGTGTATTTTCATCCAAACTGTGTGTATACAAAATTTCAGCTCAATGTTAAAGATATTTACTTTAAAATTGATTTTCAAGCTTTAGAAGTCCGCCATATTGGATAAATAGTGACGTCACATCATTTTTCGAGTTACTCTTAGCAAGGCCTTTTATTTGATACCCATATTGTAGGGGTGCATTAAAAATAATTGATCCGCCATCTTGTGTATGCCGCCATCTTGGATTTAAAATGACGTCACACAGTCAACCATGCATTGTCATCCAAACTGAATGTGTATACAAAATTTTAGCTCAATCGGTTAAAGATATCTGCTTCAAAATTGAGTTGCAAGATTCCACCCGTACATACTCGTACATACTTACATACATACTTACATTGCAAGTTAAATAAAAGCTTGTAAAAAGAGGAGATTTCAATTTATTAGTGCATCATAAGCTCATACGAGGTTGTCGTGGTGAATTTTTTGTATTGTTTATAATTTGCCGACATAGTACTTATGTGTTTACAACGTGTCTTATATCTCCCCATAAACTATCAAAAGTGCCAACCTAAAACTGTTCTAAAATTGAATTTTTATAAATTTGTAAATTAAATTTGATTGATATGACAAGTCATTAAGGTCACTTTCTTTTCGGTTAAATAAGTATTATAATTTTTACGGGGAGTTATGAGACACGTTGTATATAAAAAACGAGCGAGCGTTACAGTAGTTGTATATGATGTGTAACATCTGACATCTCGGTACCATCTGACTGCCAATTCTATCAACGTGCGCTCATTAGTCAATTCAAATAGCGCACACTTCTTCTCCTTCCTGTTACACACTTCCGTCCCATTTCACGAAATCACTTCCACAGATCGCAAGAAAGCGAGAGGAAAGATGTTCCATATTTGTAATTAATGTCAAATAATTTTATATCATTATTATCGAAACACTAACCTAATATTTCGAGAACTTGTGATGATAAAAGAAGATCGTCAGTTTTTTTTCCGTCAGTTCCAGTATATGTCTGATCGGTTTCTCCACCAGTCTGCATAGATCATACATTGCCGTCTGTAAAAAACCAATTTTGGGTAGGTTTTCCTAAAAAAATATTGTACACACCCAAATCTTCCAGGTTTTCACGAAAGGGCATCTGCATAATTATTGCAAAATATTGTATTATGCTTTGGTTTAGCCACTGTTGTAAAAGTTTAGCAACGGCCGACGCCGACGCCATACTTGCTAAGCCCACGCCGCACGCTTATAGGTAAGATTCCCACGCGCGGATCGCACCGACACTGATGCAACTATCGTCTAATGTCAGAGGTACTAGTTTTTTGTACACCGTTAGCCCTGCACCGGCTCTTCGTGGCCTATGTCATAAGATTTGGCGTTAGAACACCAATGATGTCAAGTCCAAGCATCTAGGGATTTCACTGTCTGTCTTATCCTTCAAGCCGGAAACAGCAATTCAACCGGAAAGGCTCTCCAGAGTTGTAGATTAGCAATTTTTACAGGATCTACTTTTTATTTATTTTTTTATACAACTAAGTCGGCAAACAAGCATACTGCTTAACTGATGGTAAGTGGTGAGTCACTTATAAGTACAAGTGGTTCTTGGGAGATTCGCAGCAAATCTGCAACCTCCACAAGAACCACAGGGTAGACACTATGTTGCCAACTTGTGATATAAGATGTAAAGTCACCGTACCCAGTATATCTTACCCTTCAAACCGTAACACAGTAATGCAGAAATAGGTAAGACGGAGGTACTATATGCGACAGAGTGGCCGGAGTGATATTATAAGTGGAAAGTCATTTATCATCAGGTGGACAGTCTTCTGGACAGTCAAAGCATTTGTCTGTTATTTCTTTACACTTACCATCAGGTGGGCAGTAGAATTGTTTGCCAATTTCGTTGTATAAAAAAAAAGTATTTTAATCATAATGCCCTTTGTTGTTACCTCTAAACCATAAGTAAAATTATATTGACATAGATTAATGAGCTTTTCGAGAAAAAACCGCATTTAGAGGGCTAAGTTTAAATACTCGTAACGAATCAAATTAGAATTATTATATTTAGAACCGTGATCTAGAAATCCACAAAAAGAACGGTCATCATGATTACGAATATTATTTTCATTCAAAATATATTTCCATACGTTTTGTAGCGTCAGCTCATTTAATTTTACTTTGTTCTCGACTTTGTCAGCACAATATGTGCTAATCTAGAGCAACAACGCTCGCGGTACCTACATGTGCTGACGCTACACATATATTTCAAAATATCCACTAAATATCATATTAATTAATCCAAATTGCGTTGCGTTGTTGGCTAGGTATTTTTACCGGGTACCGTGACTTTACGTTTTCTTTTTTCTCTACGTGATCACATCAGAAATGATGAGATCCGTAGAAGAACTAGAGTTACCGACATAGCCCAAAGAATTGCATCAAACCTTAAGTGGCAGTAGCCCCCTATGCAGAGGATGCATGGAGGCGGAAGAAACGCCACAGCACGTCCTTATGGAATGCACAAGCGTGGCCGACCAACGGGCGAAACTTCTCCACTCCCCGGCATCCATGCCGGAAGCATGTAGTAGCCCACAGAGGCTGCTGGCATTCTGGGAGGACCTGGGATGGATGGAGTAGGATGTAGGCTGACGCAAGGTCAGGACGCACAATGGCCCAATCAAGAGGCTAAGTGCGAAAGAGCCCCGCCAAACTAACTAACTAACTAACTAAGTGGGCAGGACACATCGCTCGCAGGACTGACAGCCGTTGGGGCGGAAAGGTCTTCGAGTGGCGGCCGCGTACCGGGAGACGCAGTGTCGGTAGGCCCCCCGATCTGGTGAAGGTCGCGGGAAGCCGCTGGATGCGGGAGGCGCAGGACCGATCGGTATGGAGATCCTTGAGGGAGGCCTATGTCCAACAGTGGGTGTCTCTTGGCTGTTATGATGATGATGATGATAACTTTACATCTTATGTCACAAGTTGGCAACGTACTCTGTGGTTTTTGTGTTGTGGGGGTTGCTGTTTTGCTGCGAATCTCACAGGAGCCACATGTATTATAGGTAACTGTTGCCACTTACCAACAGGTGGGCAGTTTGCTTGTTTGCCAACTTAGTTGTTTAAACAAGCAAGGTGAAAAGCTTATTTGTATATTATTTTTATTGCAATGGGTTTGTGCCTGAAATAAAGAATTTTATTTATTATGATTTATTTATTTATTAAAACAATATTGAAACACTCTTGCTGCGTATAGCGCCATCCCGCTCTCAGTGCGGTTTCAATATTTTTGGAGCGACCATGGTTAGGGGGCAGGTGTTAGTAATGGAAATTTCAATATGATTCAAGGAGCCACTTTGTCATTTTTGATAACATGACCTCTGGAGATTAGGTAAAACTAATACATATTACATTCAGGTTATAACAACATTGAATATTGATATTTACTTTATTTTGTACTAGCTTTGCTTTACGTAGCTTCTCCCGCGTGGTTTTTGTTTTCCCGTGGGAATTTTATATTTTCCCGTAGGAAAAATAATTTTGTAGCTTATTTTAATCAAGGATAATGTAGCATTCTAGTAGTGAAAGAATTTTTGAAATCGGTCCAGTAGTTTTGAGTTTATTCGTTACAAACATACAAATCTTTCCTATTTATACTCGTAAAAATAATAATCATTTTTAACCGACTTGAAAAAAGGAGGAGGTTTAAATTCGATGCGAATGTTTTTTTTTCGTGTGTATGTTACGCGATTACGCCGCCAATTGTGGACCGATTTTCAATTTTTTTTGTATTCGATAGAGTGATGGTCCCATGGTCACCAAAGTTAGGATCTGATGATGGGATCCCATGAAAATGGAGGAAAACCCTTAAATTTTAAGGTGTGTCCAACGTGTTTTGTATGTATGTTACGCGATTACTTCGCCAATACTGGATCGATTTTCAAAATTATTTTTGTATTCGATAGAGTATACTCCTTGGGTGGTCCCAAGATCACCAGTCAGGATCTGATCTTGGGATCCCATGAAAATCGAGGGAGTTTCTTTCACTAAAAAGTTAAAAATAAAAAATATTTTACAAAAAATAAAAACCGACTTCAAAAACACTGAAAAGTTAAAAATAATATAAGAATAGGTACAGACAACATCACACTTCTATATTGAAGTCGGTGCCAAATTTTAAGACTTTCTAGGAGATCATCGTTTGGCACCGACTTCAATATAGAAGTGTGATGTTGTCTGCACCTATTCTTATATTATTTTTAACTTTTCAGTGTTTTTGAAGTCGGTTTTTATTTTATGTAAAATATTTTTTATTTTGAATATTGATATTTACTTCATTTTGTACTAGCTTTGCTTTACGTAGCTTCTCCCGCGTGGTTTTTGTTTTCCCGTGGGAATTTTATATTTTCCCGTAGGAAAAATAATTTTGTAGCTTATTTTAATCAAAGATAATGTAGCATTCTAGTAGTGAAAGAATTTTTGAAATCGGTCCAGTAGTTTTGAGTTTATTCGTTACAAACATACAAATCTTTCCTATTTATACTCGTAAAAATAATAATCTGTCTGTAAAAATAATAATCTGTAAAAAGTAAAAATAATAGTCTGTACCTATTCTATTATTTTTTTTTACTTTTCAGTGTTTTTGAAGTCGGTTTTTATTTTTTGTAAAATATTTTGTATATAGAGATGGAGCGTCGGTGGTGCTGTGGACTCGGATCTGGCCTCCTAATCGGAAGGTCTGGAGTTCGATCCCACCATGTACCTACCAATGTGTTTTTCGTTTTTAGGGTTCCGTACCCAAAGGATAAAAACGAGACCCTATTACTAAAGACTTCGCAATCTGTCCGTCCGTCCGTCAGTCTGTCTGTCTGTCACCAGGCTGTATCTCAAGAACCGCGATAGCTAGACAGTTAAAATTTTCACAAATTATGTATTTCTGTTGCCGCTATAACAACAAATACTAAAAACAAAATAAAACAAATATTTAAGGGGGGCTCCCATACAACAAACGCGATTTCTTTGCCCTCTTTGCTCGATATCAATAAGTGGTAACAGGTAGGCACTTGAAATATTGACAAAATACTTATTTGTATAATTTACTTTAACCATAGATATGAAATTTGTTTACCTAGAAAAGGTACGTGCGCGAGTCCGCCTCGCACATGGCCGGTTTTTTCGAATTTAATATGTACACTTGTCCGACGCTCCTACGGTGGAGGCAAGCGGCATACATCTGCGAAGAAATTCAAAGGCGTATGTGAAGTCGACCAATCCGCATTGGGCCAGCGTGGTTGACTAAGGCCTAAGCACCCTAACTTAGGGTAGGCTCCAGCCCCTCGGTGGGGACATTATGAGCTGTGGTGGTTGGCATTAGAGATGAAAATCGCGGCAAGCCGCTGGATGCGAGAAGCGCAGGACCGATCGGTTTGGAGATCCTTGGGGGAGGCCTATGTCCAGCAGTGGGTGTCTTTTGGCTGTAATGATGATGATGATATTGGAGGCATCAATTTAGGTTTAAGAGTACACAAAAAATGTGAAATAAAATATGTTGTAAATAACAAAAAAAAAAAAAATTTACATTTTTTAATTTTTGTTGCTACACATTTATGAACTTAATGTTACGTGAATGTAGTTTCTGTTACGCTTGTCAATTGATTCACTCGATGGAACATTAACATCGAAACATTAACATTAGCATAACATTGTGGCTTCCAGCAATACTTATGCCACGGTAATAGCACAGTTTAACTATACATTGTTAAACTGTGGTAATAGATAGGTACATAGAGGACTGTGGTCGTTGTATACAAGCAGCATTATTCAACAAGAAGAAATCTCTTAGCTTTTTTAGTTTAGTAATGATAAGACCTACGTTGAATCTTTCACTTTGTATACAAGTATGTAAAATTTAATGTTACTTCTTGCATTTCTCTCACCAAGTGTCTATAATTAACACGTTAACTGCCAAAGGGAAATTCTAAAAATTTCTGAAATTGATATCCCGGTTTTTTTGTTTATTTCGTCAAAAGAAGGCTAGAAATAGGTAATAGTCTTATATACACTATGTTAGCTTGTATATAAGGGCTTATTTACTACTGGCGGTCACATGTGTCCGTCGTGGCCCGAACGGAATAATTATTTCAATTGCGCCTCGCGGGTCACTTCGTCGGACACTTCATATTTTTGACGCCCCGCCCTTTTTATCACGTGAGCCACCTGTGACCAATTAGATGCACTTAACCGCGTGTCAACCGGTGTTAACCGGTGTCAAAAAAAGAAAACCAAAGATAATACTTGATTATAACGAAGCTAAAGCAGCAGTGGACTTGTCAGACCAGATGTCAGCATACTCATCTCCTCTTAGAAAGACGATCAAGTGGTATCGTATATTGGCGATTGAATTGCTTTTGAATACAGCTGTTGTAAACGCTTTGGTTTTATACAAACAAACTACAAAAAAAAATATGAGCATTGTGCAGTTCAGAAGTGCACTCGTCAACTATCTGACGACTACTAAAAATAAAGAAAATCAACCCAATACATCACGAGCGTCGCGACTAAAGCATCAGCTGCTTTGAAAAGAAGGAAAGGCTAAACAGTCGAAGGAATTGTCTTAGTTGCTATAAGAAAAACGTCCAATCTTATGGCAGGGTAATAGCACGCAATAGGACAAAAAAAGTCATGACTTACTGTCTTAATTGCCCCGGAGAACCGCACTTATGTCTGACTTGCTTCAACATTCAACATCGCTGAATTACGATTTCACATATGTTTATATTAGTTTTTATTTCTATGTTCAATTTATTATTTCTTAGTTCGCCATTCAAAACTGTCTTTATTTTAAATAAACAAAATGATTACAAAAATTAAATTTTTTAATCGAATAATTTAATTTACTGTTTATAATTTTCAAAATACTAACAAAAGTTAGGTTGACACCTTAGTTTTACTACTCTACAGGGCCACGCGGGTCACTCCAAACGCTTAAATCTAGCGAAAATGTGACCGCCGGCCTGCAAGAGTAAGTTGAAGTAAGGGTTGTCATGTCGGACACCATTGTCTGACGTGGCCTGAATGGTATATTTGCTGGCGGTCACCATTGTCCGACATGGCGGTTAACGTGTTAAAAAAAGCACAGGGGGTGTATTATGACGTCTTAACTCCAGGCAGTTTTCTAAATTATTATAATGCTATTTCTTTCTCTTTGTATAATGAGTAAAAGAACAAATGCTAAGGTTAATCAACGTTGGATGTGGTCAGTCACATGATGGGTGACCGAAATACGACACATCTCAAGCTCCTCCGTGCTTCGGAAGGCACAGTTAAACAGTGGGTTCTGCGCCTGATCTCGCCCCGGTCGTGTCGGCTAACCGTCCTATTCACGGAGTACATAACCAGTCCGTGGTCCTATTAGACTAGGCGAGTGAACAGAGTGCGCACTTGCGTTTGCGCAGTCACTTGTGCACTATAATATCTCCTGTGTAGATGGCTAGTCTCTGTTGAGCTTGGCCGCCGTGACCGAATATCGGTTAGGAGGACATAATTATTCATTATTATAAGAAAGGCACTAACAGCAATACAGAAAACTGTCTGGAATTAAGATGTCATAATACATTCCAAAATGTTCCATTTAAATCCAAACAGAATACTTGAACTTAGCGGAATTCTTAAGGACAGCGCTACCGCGCAAACAATAGAACTAAAATTTTCCACAAGCGTCCATCCAATCTAGCTTAAGTCTAGATAGGCCCTAAAAAGCAAAAAAATGTGCACCAATGAAAATTCATGAATGAATAATGAGCGTCCCAGTTTTAAAGCTTTATTAAATCGTGACTTGAGTTACGGTATAAGCGTAACGCTTGGCCTAATTTACAAGTGATGCAACTGGCTATGTAAAGTTACTGTAATTAGAATGAAGGCTTTCAATCAAGTGATATCGACTTAAAAAAGCAAGCGACTTAAAAAACGAAAATTGTTGTTTTTGTTTCGCTATACATCTAGAGCTTGCTTTTTTGATTCGATATCACTGTAACTCGTTTTGACGGTAGGACTGTGTACGTTTTGTAGGTTTTAGTTTTCCAAGCATAAAAAATCGAAGGAATTCAAGTACATACAGCCACGACTTCTGTATAGTTTTTCTAATACATAAGTTTTGTGACTATATTAATATATGTATACGGTTATTTTTTTATCACCCTGGAAAATTTTGGGGACGCTTCAGGACATATCCATTATTATATAAAAAAAAATCTCAACTAGTGCAGCCTTTTTTGGATTTTTAGAAAATTAATACAAAATTAAGTAGGTAAGTGAGTTATTTTTTTTATTCATATTTAAATCATTCTACACGACATGGTATTACATGTCGTTTAGCGTCCCTTTAATTTTCCAGGGTGATAAAAAACAACCGTGTATATGATTAATATTTATGATTTAATATTAAATTATTGTGATTTATTTATAATTATTGTGAACCCCGTAGTACTGATTTTCTTTCATACTCTTTTCCCGAATATGCCGTTCGGCTATGGAACTCTCTCCCTGAGAGTATTAAGAGAGCTCGTACACTGGATTCCTTTAAGAATCAAGTCCGAAATCACTTCTTATCCTTAAATCTTTAGCTAAATCACTCCTTCGTTGTTCATATTTAGCTACTACTGCACCAATCCCCGATTTGAATTCCTTTTTTGTATTTCCCTGGCCCAAGGTTGCCTGGAAGAGATTGCTTTTTAGCAATAAGGCCGCCTGTGTTGTACATATGTGCTGATTTAAAAAAAAATCTGTTTTTATATTTTTGTGTGCAATAAAATATTTATTATTATTATTAAATGCTGCATTTTTTACGTATTTGTTTTTCTAGCAGGTGGTGCGAAAAGTAGAGTATTTTCCTCGGGAGGAAGCAGTATTAGTCTTGAGCGCGCTTAGTCTACAACCGTGACATACGAGTAAGACAGTCTTAGTAAAAGGGTTAGTAATCAACTATTTTATTACAACTAAGTTGGCAAGCAAGCAGGTTGCCCACCTGATGGCAAGTGGCAATGAACAATCGCCCATAGCACTGTGGTTCTTGGAAGTCTTGCGAATCTACAACCCCCCCAATGACCCCAATGTCCGTTGCCGACATGTGACATAAGATGTCAAGTCACAATACCCAGAAATTTCACTGCCTGTCATCACACTCTTCAGACCGGAACACAGTGATGCGAGCATCGCTTTCTCTGTAAGTTATATTAATTGTTTACCTTTGTAATTTATGTAAGACTATGGCGAGTAATAATGTTATAATTATTATTTGATAGCAGAAATAGGTAAGATAGAGGTACCAATTTAGACGACTCTGGTACAGCCTTCCTTTGGTAAAAAAAAATTGTCTTTTGATAATTATCGTAATTAATATTGTAATTTGTTGAATGATAATAATGATGATAATGAAGATGATGTTTAATTAAATTAGAGTCACTGATATAGCCCAAAGAATTGCAAATCTTAAATAGCACTGGGCAGGATACATCGCTCGCAGGACTGACGGCCGTTGGGGCGCAAAGGTTCTCGTGTGACGACCGCTTACCGGGACACGCAGCGTTGGTCACAAGGTCGCAGCCCCCCACAAGGTAGACCAACGATCTGGTGAAGGACGCGGAAAGCCGCTGGATGCGGGAGACGCAGGACTGATCGATTTGGAGATCACTGGGGAAGCCCTATCTCCAACGGTGGCGTCTCTTGGCTGAAATGATGATGATCAATGATAATAATATTGAATGAATGATAAATTATTGCTTTACCCATCACAGAACAACAGTAATTAGTGAAACTATTCCCGATGTGGGTCCCCTAATATCTGAGTGAGTTCAGTTCAGGTTTTATATTTGAGGTTTAAAACCAACGAAAGATTTTATTATTTGTTTTCAGAGGAATGTGCCCCATGTCCATGTCGCTATTGCAGTAGCCATATTATTATTGCAATGTTGCAAGCGGTTTTTTTTGGGAAGCTTACATAATAGGTTTAAGAAGACGTCATGTCAGTTTGTATATAAATATTGTGTAGTTATGTATAGTTATGTATATATTACTTGTTTTAATTTTTTCTTATTGTAAATTCTTATGTTTACCATTCCAACGCTTTTCAAGCCTATCGTATGCAGTGTCTGTAAAAGGTTTCCACAGAATATCAGTGTCTTGCCACTCTTTGTCACAAGTGTCACGGTGTATGCTGAGTGGAGACCTTTTCGGTACATTACTTTTAATGCGTGTATCCTGATGTATCAAATAAAATGTTCTATCTATCTCTCTGTTCCAGGGTCGTCTGCTTGGGCACTTCCGTCTTGCTTATTTTTGCCGCAAAGCAGCAGTGCTTCGTCAGAGTATTATTTTCTTTGAGCAGTGCTTGCATTGCTGTGTTCTGGTTTAAAGGGCAGTGAAAATACTGGGTACCGTGATTTTACATCTGATGTCACAAGTTGGCAATGTACACTATGGTTCTGGTGGGGGTTGCAGTTTTGCTACGAATCTCACAGGCGCCGCATGTATTATAGGTGACTCTTGACTCGTGACCACGTACCTACCATCAGGTGGGCAGTTCGCTTGTTTGCCAAGTTACTTGCAATAATAGAAATAACTGAACTGGCAATAAAATAGTTCGGATTAGAGAAAAAATGGTTTTTCGTGATACATTTTTGAATTTCAATTGATTCCGATATTTGACGAATTGAAAAACAGTTTCCTCGCGCAAATCACGTGACTTGGACCCTCTCGTCGCCGCTGGAAGAGATGTCGGCGATAAGCCCGCTTTGTACCGTCTAGGACAAAGGTCTGCGATTGTTTCCGACGTGAATGCCTCTGGGGAGATCACAAAAATAGATTCCGTCCGTATGTCTGCTAGGAGTTCATTTGCGGAATTATTGTGCCAGGCACTCGATGGCGGAACAAAACATATCGTCGGTCGGATAGCATCGCGATCACTTCAGATTAGTTCTCGCGATGAGTTGACGAGAAGAACAGTTCCTGAACAAATGGCCCGGATTCTGCGCGGATTTGAATTGTCATTAGATGGCATAGTTTTTAACAGCTTCCGCTTCCGCTTGTTTAGTGGTTACGATTAATGCAGGCAGAAGTATTTCGGCTCGATTTCAAAAATTAGACTTTCAGAGTTTCCTCGCAAAGGGTTTCAGAGTTTCCTGCCCCCTAAGCATGTCGCTCAAAACAATACCGAAACCGCACTGAGAGCGAGATGGCTATACGCTGTAATAGCGGTGTCTCTGTTTCAATGTTGTTTTAACCTTGCTATATAGGTATGCAATCCTGGTAAATTTCTGTAGAAAATTCTAGTACTTATACAATTTGTATGGTTTTCAGAATTGATTCCATTAATAAAAATAAAAATTTTCCACTACGTCGCTTTTTTAGTACATTACGATATAAGTGCGTTATGGTGGTTATAACTCACGAGGAGGAATTTCAGCCCGAGTTGAAGGCGAGGGCGTAACATAGCCGAGGGTGTATAACCAATATACGCACGTATATCGAACGACGTTTTTAACACACTTGTGAGTTGAGTGACACCTTTATAAACTGTATTTTTGGATTACTTAAATAACACAAATCATCGTTAATTTGTAGACAAAACTAAATAATGGTATAAAAATAATCGTTTAAAAATCAATGTAATTCGTTGATGTCTTTGATATTAACTCTAGCTTTTAAAAAATAAGAATATAACGCAAATAGTGCGCTTATAGATCTATAGCTGCATTATTTGCGTTATCACACACGCGCGTTTATGAGCTGCTTAATATACCTATCAAATTAGTGAAATTAGATCCATTTTAGGAGCTAGTGTGTTGAAAACAATTTTACCTCTTATCGGCAGTGCGACGGCTAAGCAGTAATATCGTATTAAATCGCGTGACCATAGAGTTTCCAATTCGCAAGATATGCAACAAAACAGATAGATGGACATATCTTACTAAATAATGCGCAAGGATTTATTTAATTAATTTATATAATTCTTTAATATTAGAAATACGTTTTGGTCGACGGTTCGGTTCTGCACAATTTAATTAACGCGTTGTAAAGTAAGCTGTTTTTATTGTATAGCACAGAATATACTGAGCAAATCTAATCAAATCAAAATACCTTTTTTTCATTCAAATATGACTTGATAGAAAGCTCCTTAGTTTTTTTTACTTAAGTATCTATCACCCATTCAGAACGTCTTTTAGCTGATAAGAAGAATGAGCGCAAGAATCAGCCTTATCAGAAGTGTTAACATTTTGAATAAACCATGTCGTTACCATCACGGAGTACTTTTTAGGGTTCCGTAGTAAACAAGAAACCCTTATAGTTTCGCCATGTATGTCTGTCTGTCTGTCCGCGCTTTTACTCAGAGACTATTAGTACTAGAAAGCTGTAATTTGGTATGGGTATGTATATTAATCATGCCAAAAATGTGGTGGAAAAAACATAGAAAATTTTTTTTTTTAGGGTAGCTCCCATACAAGTAAATTGGGAGAATTTTTTTTCTCAACTAACCCATTGTGTGGGATATTGTTGAATAGGTCTTTAAAAAATAATGTAAGGTTCAGAACACCATTTTTCGAATTAGGGATCCGTTTCTGAAATATTTGGTTTTAAAATGCAAATTTTTGTTAGAGGTAAGTGTCCCCCCCTCTATCTGGTAAACGGTTATATATGGACACGTGATTAAAATTACAACAGTACTATATATAACGAAGTTTAAAGGAAAACTATCAGAGTTGAGTACTACGTACAAACTAAAAAGTTATAGACGACTAACTTATAAAATGTACTCGGAAAAGTCAAATGTCATTGAAAATTAGTACTGAATATAAATTAACGAACTACATGAAGTTAAGGAAATATAAAATCATTGCAGCTTTAAAAATAATAATAATGCCTAATTTAATAGCAACGTATTTAGTAATTTGTGCTAACGTGTTGTGAGGTGTGAGTGTGAACTCAAAGTTGGATTTGCAACTACGGAACCCTACACTGCGCGTGGCCCGACACGCACTTGGCCGGTTTTTTTATACTGGTTACCATACACAACAATCACTCGCACGTTGCCGACCCTGTAGAAAACTCTTCGTACCTTTTTTGATGAACATGGGGGCTGTAGTTCTTATGGAAAACCTCAGAAGGGAGCTCGTTCTACAACCTTATCGTATGTGAGGGAAAGTGCCTTGAGAACCTAACGGTCTGTGTCCTGTGTCAAGTTCCAAGATGTGTGGATTGTGGGGGCCTACCAACGCTGCGTCTGCCGGTACGCGGCCGCCGCTCGAGGACCGCCCCGCCCCAACGGCCGTCAGTCCTGCGAGCGATGTGTCCTGCCCACAGTGCCCACTGCCACTTAAGATTTGCAATTCTTTGGGCTATGTCAGTAACTCTAGTTATTTTATTCATCTTTCTGATGTGATTGCATAGAGAAACCCCGAGCATATAGCCCGTGAGTTAATAGTTTATGTTGATCTTATTACTTGACTTTTAAGGAATTAATAAAAATGCGACTGTAAATTAAGATTGTTGTAAGAACAATATATCGATTTTGTTTTAGATTAAAATGTTAAATAAAAATATGACAACATTTAAAATAGTGTTTTTATTATAAATATTCCAGACAAAAAAGAACTCCAATACCGGGATGAATGCCGAAATCACGGTATTGAAGTCCAGTCTCGAAAGCCAATAACGAGATTGAAAAAAACACCGAGATTACGTGTCCTACGTACGGCCGCTCCATATCTGCATTTGTTGTGGTTTCTTCAACTTCTTCCTCCGCACTTGATAAATTAGGGGATTCGTCTTCTTCCATGCTTCCATCATCACCGCCAGATTTTTCTTCATTGGTAATTTCCTCTGTTTCGTCCTCATCTGCTTTTTCATCTTTTTTTTCCGGACGACAAATGTCTTCCGAAAAGTACCAGCCGTAAGGACAAAGAAACACTTGGTGATACAAATGTCCTTTCCTGGCGAGGCAGACGTAATAATAGTGGGGGCTCAACGACAGTACTCCATGCTGACCCACGCTGGTGCATTCAGGGACCAGCTTTGAGCTGCAGTGGCCCTTCGTAAGCTTTATCTGAAAGGAATGATTCAACAAGTGAGATGAAGTTGATGGTTTTGGTGATACATTTTACAGCAGGCCTAGCATTGGTAGACGAGAAACGTAAACAGACGATGATGCTCGCTTCATTGTTATATGAAAGAGGGAGTAAAAAGCTATCATTAGTTACTTGTCCCTTTTTGTCCACGACCCGTGCTAAGCATTCAGGTCGATTTAAGAAATATAGCTATGGTAGGATTGCTATGGGTTTCACGCTTACTACTGGCTTATAATAAGTGCCAAATTAATAATTTTACGGTTATTTCTCCAAAAGTGTCATTGGCTCTAATGATGGATATTGAATTAGAGCAGTTCGGTATTGTAAGAATTCTTACAATACCGAACTGAGTTAACTCGCACCTCTCTGTGAGGTGATGGATTTTAAAATAGTTACTTCACCGGTTCTTTTCATTCCTGTGGAGGTCGTACGTAACTGAATCATTTTTTCTTTTATATTTTTAATCAGTTTAACGAGATATTTTAAAAACTAATAATCCTCATTACAAACGCATAGCATGGGCAGTCTAGGCACTACGCGGGGTGACCTAGTGGTGAAGCGTGACGTTTCTTATGAATAACCTAAAACATTATTTAAGGTAAAATTACGTTTAAAAATTACACTTAATTTTTTGTATTTTGTTTCATATTCGTTTGTAAATAATGTTGAACGAATTAATATCAATATATTTTTGAAGTGTTTTTTAAATTTTCTTATTGAAGTCTATAGAGAAGCCAATTTCAAACCAACTACTTTAAACGTGTGTGTTAATTCTGTCACGAAGTGTATATAAATAGACCTTCTAAGGGACATGATTGGAGTGTATGCTTGAATGGTAAAAATCGAGATATTTTTCATGTTTGGTCACCCACAGGGTTGCTTGACTTATTTGAGCCACTGGGATTCAAGTGCATTACTATCTAACTCTCACTTCAACCCATTCGCGCTCCACTGTAGGGTAAGGGTTTCTCCTGAGAAAACAAATCGGCCATCTATACCACGCTGGTCAGGTGGGTTGGGGGCTCATCAGGGAGATGCTGGCCCACAAACGATCGTGGCAGGCGATGGTCGACTTCTGCGAATCTGTTGTCGCGCAGAAGGAGACAGCCGAGCGCAGGAGGGAGGAGGATCCTCTCGCAGATGCGAGAAGGCGTCGGAGGATAGGGCGACGAAGAAGGTGGTTCCACCGGACTTCGCTGCCCTAGTGGGAGCCTGCGGGTAGTCGTCCATGGGGCGACGGCTGACTGCATTGCACAGGTTCTTGCGACGGTGGGGGTGCTCCGTGGGGTGTTCCGGACCCTCCATGCCTCTGACGGACAGAGAGCGGTGTGCCTGCGGGCAATTGCCGGGCGGGGTGTGACGGGGATAAATGCACCAGCGTGCAACTCCCCCTTCCCCGCCTACCTGGCGAGCTGCTTTACCCAGGGGTGGTTTAGTTGGTAGGTCGGCGAGTCACCTTCTCGTCCGGAGTCCAACATAACCCTGTACCCCCCAGTGAAGGGTATCTATCAGGATTCCCCCCGAAAAAAAAGGTGGGTTGGGGTAGAGGTTTTGGTTATTGGTTGGGGGTTGGAGATGTAGGGTTACTGTTCGAGTTTCCATTGTCGTCTCTTACGAAATCCACGGGAGGAAATTGAATGGTGAGAAATGTTTTCTCAACTCAATCCGTCACCGCACAGTGTATGGTGACATAAATGTAATAATAATAATGTCCTCCTAACTGACATTCGGCCTCAACTGAGACTAGCCATCTGCTCAGGCGATAATAGTGCATGTGTGACTGCGCAAACGCAAGTGCACGCGCAGGACCCACTGTTTAACGTGCCTTCCGACGTACGGAGGAACTCGAGATCCTATTTCGTATTTTGGTCACCCATCATAGGATTGACCACAGCCAATATTGCTTAACCTTAACAATCGTTCACTGAGCGCACGCGCCAATGCGCCAATAAGTACATAAATGTATTAGGTTCCATACCGTAAAAGTACCGTACCATTGGATGACAATTTCAGAGTACCCCGTGACTGCACTGGATGTCGGGAGTATACCCTTCAAATCAGCAAACACTAATGCAAGCACTACAGCTACGAAGAGGACTCAGTACTATATCTCCGTCTAGTAAACTTTCTTACCGAACACTGTGCAGTTTGAGGATCGTAGCCATAGTGTCGAGGGCAGAGAGCTGACCTATGTTCAGCCGGTTTGCCCATCTCTGGTGGAGAGCAGAGATGGAATTTTCGACAATCGTGTGCATCTGGGAAGATTCCCACCTGAAATGTTGCAAAATATTTGTTAGTCTAAGTTGTAGCAAGCCTTTGGTGTACACAGGAAAGTAATATAATTGGATGATAACTAATATTTTGTGTATTGTTGATCTTTCTTACAGAGTAGTTTATGAACTGTTAAACAAATAACTATCTTTTGCGTTACGCAGTCAGGTAAAAAGTGCATAATGTAATTCTCATGAAGTTGCACTAAATTTATCAGGAAATTGTCACATCGCCATCAAACATCGTCTTGTGTATTTTGTCAGTAGTGTTATGTCGGAACAAAACTCCACACACGCCTGCAAGCCTAGTACTGCGCGTGGACTACCTATGGAAGAGAAAGTAACTAACCCTCGTGCCGTCTCGCTTCATTGTTGTATGAGAGAGCGAGAAGAAACATGTTATTTATCTCTTGACCCGTTTTGTCCACGGTTCATGCTACGCCTGCTGGTCAGCGATGTTGTAGGTCAATCTCTCCCATCCAAGGAGATGGGGAGAGGCCCGCGCACAGCCGTATTTGGGTTGAAGTGTCGAGTAATTTTAAAGGCGAACCTTGGGGGTCTAGACAAAGTAACATGCGCACTCGTTTAGTATACGTTAAATTCGTTCTGTATCTAGCGATGTAAAAGTAACGATAAAAAGCGTACCCGTATGTATTCGTTACTTCATAAGTTAGTATCGTATTGTTACGTTACTATTTACTTTTGATTTGAGCAACGCGTTGAGTCGTACTGAGTACACGTACGGTATGACGTCGCGGCATCGCATTATTCTTTACTTGTAGAAAACGTTTTATACGTTACATACCTAGCTGCATAAGGTGCATTTTTCACTTTAGCGTATTTTGAATGAGGCGTGCGTTGAAGTGATTTTACTTTTTGTTTACTTTTCCTAGTAAACAAAAAACTTCGTACCTTGTAACGTTCGTTTTTAAACTCACCGAATAAGCACGTGCATGCGCAAAATACACGACCAGAGGCCCTAGACAAATGCCACACGCTAACTTTTTCACAGTCGTTCCGCAGAAAAAATGTATGGAAATGACATTAGTTAACGACAACCTCACGCAATTTTTTCCGCAGCTAATGTCATCTCCATACATTTTTTCTGAGGAACGGCTGCGGAAATGTTAGCGTGTGGCATTTGTCTAGGGGGGCTGAAAACCGTTTCAATACACGCATCAACGGAACTTGCGCGAACTGAATCAGTTGTACCCAAACTACAAGAATGCGAGTAACGAAATGCATTCGTGAGTAACGTTTCGTTACTCGGTATTTGATAGTGCACCCAATACTCGTTACTCAATACCGAATACATACGGTTTGCACAGAACTGTCTGTATTAAACGGCAATGTATGTGAATGACTCGTCACGTGGAGTCATTCCTATACATTTTGATCCTTTCGAACTTCGTCATGGTTTTTGCATTGTTATTTTGTCTAGGCCCCCTGAAGCGCTCCACACACAGAGGCGGCAAGCTGGACGGTAGCGGATCTTTTGTAATGTTCGTGTTGCTATGGATTATGCCACACAGAAACTGCCCGCGGAAGTGGCTGACGCAAGTAAAGCTCTCAGCGCAGTTCCGCTACCGTCCCGCTTCCGCCTTTGTGTGTTTATGGACAGTCGCTTTGTACCTGGATACAAGTGTGCATGTAATTGATAGTGTCGGCCTTGCATTCGGGCACGTGATCATTAGAACACTGACCCTGGTTGGCGTTGCAGGTCTGATCGAGGTCACACTCCTGGAGAGGAACCTGCGAAAAGAAATTTCGATGTATTTGGAAATACATAAAAAGTTGCCGTGTGGTGTCAGTTTAAGAATAGCCGAAGGGAGACTTTGTACCAAGGTCGCCTGCTTGGGCCTCCGTTTTACCTATTTATGTCGGTAATAAAGCGGCAATGCGTGCATTGCTGTATTCCGGTTTGAAGGCTAAGATAATATGGCAGTGATATTACTTGGTACCGTATCTTTTCATCTTATGTTACAAGCTGGCGACGTGCACTGGGTTTTTGTGGGGGTTGCAGATTTCTTACGAATCTTATGCTTTTTTCCCAACTTAGTATATAAGTTAATGTATAAGAAAAATAGCACCATTCCCTTTTTCTCTTAGTGATGCCGTAAAAGGCGATTAAAGGAAAATGCTACAGAAGAGCGTAGTTGTCCCTCTAATTTATAGCACAAAATTTGCCTTGGTCTAAGATAGTTAACCTTCGGTAGCCAGGCAGCAAGGCAGTGATGAAAAGCTTCAAACGCTGCAATTGGTAACTATATTCTAGGGGACGTCCGATTCTGCCAATCATGGTCGTGACCATGCTCCGCGGCGAGGCGGAATGGGGGGCTGTCGGCTCCTTCTGCCAGGACGTCATTTCACAGAAGGAGGCCGCGGAGAGGGAGCGGGAGAATGATCCTCAATCCGCTCCCATCCGCCGCAGACGGACAGGCAGGCGAAGGCGGGCATTCGTACAAGGGATGCCCGTCTAATCACCCTGCCGTGGAGGCCTGCGTGCATGGTTGGCCCTGTGTACGCTGCCGTAAGGCTCTCCGTCTGGGGATTGCCATGGTATTCTCGGGCAATCCCCACTTAGCGACAGCCCGACCAGTCAGGTCGGGCTAGCCCGGGCGCGTTGATAATGGTAGTCACAGTGTGAGAGAGAACACCGAGGGGTTTAGTGGGGAGGCCCGGCACTCTGCCGGTAGAGCCCCGCACACGCTAGTTGTCTAGCCAACGGCAAGTACGGTGCGGTCACGCATTCCCCTCGAAAAAAAAGGGGGACGTCCGATTCTGAGGACGTTAACCACACGTGCAAGTATAAGGTTTTGCTTGTTTTTTGCAGAGTAGTGGGCCACCACCGCCATTGTAGCGCCGTCGAGCAGCAACTGCCAGGATCGAATGCTAACTTTATATTTCATATTGGACTTGCAGGTTATGTATCGAGTTTGGGAAAGTCTTAACTGGATTACAGAATAATAAGGACTGACACGGATATGTTATTTCCGGGATTGAGTCTACGCCATTTTGGGCGGGGTCTTGATTATTGGATCAAGTGGATTGATCATCGCAGTATTGATTCTCGTATGGGGGATTTGTGGGTCACTGAGTTCACCAAGTTTTCCCTATTTAAGCTTGTTTTCCTTATAATTCTCGGTTGCTTCGCGAGTTGCTCCCTCACTCCAGATGCACATCCTGGATTTGTATGCATCTTGATATGTTGGGATGTATGCAAATACCAGGCTAAATAATTAAGTTTTAGACTTTTTATTCTTCCTTAATTAGGTTATTTGTTTTTGGTCTCAGTAAGCTAGTAAAGTTCCAGATCGAATAAAGATTTTTGTAATATAAATTTGAAAGTTACCTTTAGAAATCCCCCGGGAAGAGGTATACAGGTTACGGCATGCGTGCAGTTTTGACAAGCGAAACCGGGCTCGGAGCATACTCTCTCCACGTCGATCTCACCTTCCCCCAGCCATGTGCCCAGACGTACTCCCGCCATTCGGTCCCCCATCATCAGCCCTCCAAGCACAGCGGACGAGCTAACCTGGAGTTAAATGCTTTATGACTTAATACAAATATACTATTCACACCTCGATGGTGTCACTCACTGCAGAAAAAACCGGTTCTCTTCATAAATATTGAATAAAAAAATCTTTAAAAAAGATATGTTATTATTTAACGCATTCTTTAGAGGATTGTCTTTTTAATTTTTTGATAAATTTATTAAAACTTGGTTAAAATGTGACCCAAACATGCCTCGATTTTAAAACAATAAACCTAATCGCTTCGTAAATATTAGGTTAAATCACATACTTTCGACTTTAATAAATAAAGTGAACAATATTCTAGGGGATGGTCTTTTTAGATTTTTCTTATTCGCCTTAATTAATTTTTTATTGAAATAATTCATCTTACGCGTAAAGGTTTGCTTGAATATTCCCCTCACTCTCACTCACTCACTCCTATGTAATCAGTGCGGGACGATCGACGCAAGGTCATTGGGACCATATGCGCCTTAAGAGGAAATCGTATGGGCTGTTTTTCTATATAAACGTGGTCCCCTGTTTCCTTCCTAGAGAATGGCAATAGTTGCTCTATTTTTTCCAAAAAATAAGAAACAATGCCCGCTATTGCTATTAGCCCGCTTTTTTTTATTTAGTTAATTTGAAAGAGATTTTGAAAAAAGTAATGACACTAGATACTCAAACATATTCGATAAAAGTTGTATTGGATTTCAAACTACACACACGTAGGTACCTAACAAATTGATGACGATAAATTAAAGGTGATCCTATACTTCTTAAACCCTTTCAAAAGCACGTCTAACCACAAGAGCTAGGAGCCACGCGAAAGTGTATTTGGACTTTCCAATGTTCTGTGGAACTACATTATATGCCACTTAGGTACAGATATTTTTTAAAAGCAACCGAGCTCAGAAGTCATGGATTCACTGTAACTTACCTTTAACCTCGAACACTTCTCGCTGGTCGAGGTGGAATCGTAGAAAAAATACTCACTTAATGCACAACAAACATTTAGAACATTCCATCCAAATCCAAGACCGCCGTCTTGCCGAAAATCCGGTTCGAAAATGTCGAAAACTTCATTGACCGCCGGCGCCGCCACCATTTTGTTATTAACCAACCGGCGACCATTTTAGAAGACTCTAGGATCCGATCGAGTGTCACGATCAAAAAATCAGCTAAAATACCGCAAATCTCGCGTGTCTTTGGCCGTAAACACGGATCGAAGCACTTTTTTCAATTCAAGATGGCGCCGCGACCATTTTGTTTTTTCACAACTGCCTCTCTCACACTTCGTAAAATGACTCTCCAGGTCTCACTCAAACTAGAATGTTAAAGTTACGGCCTTAAAGCAAACCAAGGGTACATTTGAATAAATTTTAAGTACGTAAGAGAAATTTGTTCAAAACTGCCTGTTTTTGGAAAAAAAAATATTGTCTGCAATCGTAGAAATTATGTACCAAGTATCATACCATTTTGGAATCCTTATTGAATGCGCCAACTTTTGCAGTTACTTGCCAAACTCGCATAGGGGCCGTCCATTAATCACGTGATCTTTTTTTAGCATTTTAGCAAGCCCCCCCTCCCCCTTGGTGATACGTAGTGAGGTTTAAGACTACCCCCCCCCCCCTTCCCAACATCACGTATATTTTTAGTACCTACAGAGAATTTTTAAATTTTCAAAATATTACCTTTAAATACAGGTATAAACTATAATTTTATTTTATTCTGAAATTAAGGACCATGATAAAAATATCTAGACTAGGTTGCAAGTTCTTTTTGATTGCCATAAAAATGATAATAAACGAAGAGTGTAATCATACGAAAAACATGTATTGTATTATACTAATACATAAACATATTTAATGTATATTGTCCTCGGTCCACGGATTAGCAAGACATTCTTCAACACTAACACCTGGATAAGCATCTTGCAGGTCAGTTGTTTGCACTGTGCTTTGTTGAAGATCAACGTCGGTTTCACAAGCTGATGACACCGATCATTTTCGCGCACAACACAGAGAATTTCTCTCGATCTGCCGATCGCGTGAGGATGCGTGAAGGACGAACATGGTGCATCTTTAGACTATTACTGCTCGGATTAGGTTGCTTGTGACATGAATTTACATGTTCCTTAACTTTCTTCTTTGTACAGAAGTACAATCCACACCACTGGCACGTCCTTTCCAAAAGTTGCCGACGATCCTTCTGCAGACTAAGGCAATACAGGTCATAAGGCAATTTGTTAAAGCCCTCATGTGTTGGGGTGATTCCAAGAGACCGACGCAGAAGAAATGTAGCAAACGTCTTGCCATCATGCTCTTGAGGCTTCGGAATACATAGACCACTAGACGACTGCAAAATTGGGTAAGGAGGTATAACGAAGCGTTCAGAAAGAATAGATCGAAGAGAACTCCGCACATCTCCACAGCAAGCGCGGTCATCACACTTCACCACCTGGTAATGATATTAAGATATCTTAATCATATTAGATAATAAAGAGTAAATGATAAAGTAATAACAAATGAGATTTTAATAAAAAATCGCGCGTTTGACGAAAAAATAAATACACGTGATATCTTACTACACCCCCCTCCCCCCTTGTGTTATTTTCGTGATTTTTATCAAACCCCTCCCCCCCCTTTCAAGCCTCACGTGATTAATGGACAACCCCATAGTACATTTTTTTCAGTACAGCTTGTTAAAGCTATGCGAAAAATTAATTTTGAATATTTAATTTAAAATAAAAATGGCATATTCTTCTAATGTGGAGCAGCTGGCTTTAAATTTTAGATTAGAGTATACAGAAACATTATTCAGGATTACAAAACAAAAGAAAATGTTTAGAAAAGTCAAGAATTGTAGCAACAACAGTGAAAAAACCGTCACAGGGTGTAAATTTTATTCATTTTTTTTAATGTTAGATTTTTTTTCAAATAGGTGACTTAGATTTTTTTTTTTTTTTTCTGATAACATATATGAGTTAGTCTATCACCTGCTTTCGGCTTGACGTCGGCCTCTTATATCACAATAATTATCGCAGCCCAAAAAAAGTTTGAAAGGTAAACGCTGCTGTTTTTAGTTTTATTGTCCTTCAATAAAGACTTTCAATTTATTTGCTACTAGCTTTTGACCGCGGCTTCGCTCGCGTTAAATTCGGGGTAACACGATAGATTTCCAAAAAAAAATAAGGCAGGTATTTTTCGTTGGTAACAAGGAGTCTGTGTACCGATTTTTAGCTTCCTACCTTGAAAACTGTGAAAAGTCCCATATAAAATTTCACCCCCTCTTTTAAGGGGTTGGGGGCAGATTTCCAAAAAAATGGTGCACATTCTTTTTGTTAGTCACAAATAGTCCACATACCAATTTTTAGCTTTCTACCTTGAAAATTGCGGAATGCTCCATACAAATTTTCACACCCCATTTTAGCGAAGTGGGAGGTTAGAAAGAGACAAAAAGTAGCCTATATCAGTTTCCATCCCTTCAACTATCTCCACTTAAAAAATCACGTCAATTCGTCGCTCCGTTTTGCCGTAAAAGACAGACAAACAAATACACACATACACTTTCCCATTTAAAATATTAGTATGGATATTTCACGACTGAACTCTGTCCAGTTGCGAATCTGTCCACTTGCTATGGAGGCAGAAACAGGTGGGATACAGGTACACTCGAGTACAAAAAAAATAAAAACCAATTGGTCCACAATTGGTGGCGTAATAGCGTAACATACACACAAAAAAAACATACGCATCGAATTGAGAACCTCCTCCTTTTTTGAAGTCGGTTAAAAAGATCGATACTGTCAAAGTTACGAAAATATATATACTCTATCAACTCTATCTTAATGTTAAGTCAATAAAGTTTGTCAATCAATGTATACATGTTTTTGTAGACCGTACCTTTGACCGTAGAGAGCCGAGACCGTAGAGCGTTTAAGCCTCTAGTATAATGTTTATATGTTTCGCTATAAGAGTAAATAGATAATGGCATTTAAATTATCGGATTCCTCGCCTTCAACAATATTTGGCGAACTAGACACTTTGTTTGACTAGAATTACACTTTGTTTACAATGTTATCAGTGGCGGCCCTTGACCTGTAGTAAAAGCATAGATTAGTTATTAGTTACTACGTTAATGTCATCAACGCAAACGAATTGGTGCGGTGTTGTCGTTGCAAGGCTGAATCCATAAGCAACGTCACACGTCAGGGGAGGGGATCGATGCCAGCGCAGCGAACTCAACGCTGCGCTGGGAGGAGGAGACCTCTCGCTCGAAGCGGAATGGGGGGCTGTCGTTTCTCGTCTCCTTCTGCGAAGATGTCATCTCGCAGAAAGTGGCTGCGGAGAGGGAGCGGGAGGAAGATTTTCAGACCTATGATTGTCATTTGAATGTTTTTGTTTTCATTTAAACGTCGATTAACTCGGAATGTTTCAGTTTTCAAGATCTAGACAAGCATCTAGGGTCCAACTAATATACAAGTTTATTTTTTAGTTACTAAAAAAATCAAACGCAAAAGCAAAACTGAACAACTTTCACTATGGGACCAACTTTGAAATCGCAGAAAAAATCAGCTGTTCCATACAAATGTTCAACATTCACTGAACCTATGTGTAGATGTATGATGTATTTTTTAGTACCTAAAAAATAACCTTCTATAACCTGCTTTCGAAAATTGTAACATTAAGTAAGTTATGGATTTTTGTTAGATGTAAATTACAATGGCATTATTAAAAGATAAATAAATAAATAAAAAATATGCCCCTTAAATATTATTTCAGCGTTTAGTTACACAGTCAAAATTGAAAAATACAAACTAACAAGAAAAAATGCATCTCGGGATGGATTCCAACCTACGTCATTAACATATCATAGTATGTTGACGCCAATTAGGCTACCAACCTGGAGATTCGAAGTAAATCTTGAATTCGAACACAAATATATATCGTGCGAAATTAGTTTCTATTATCCCCAATTTCTAAGATTTTGGAATCGCTCGAATTCAATGTTGTCATTAAAATTCTAAATTAGATTCTATTTCTTATAGAAATAATAAAAATCGGTACTTAATAACTCATTAATAAAAAAAAATCGGCGATGAATCGCGGTCAAAACGAAATGTATTGCGTAAATTCATTTTACTAGTAGATATTTAAAAAAAATGGTTAGGACCACTTGTTGTAGAATTCACGGAATGAATTTGAAAAATAGTGATTTTGATTTTGATTAGTCACGGAATGAATTTAAAAAACAGTATTCGAAATTGAAAGTTTTGAATAATTATGTGTTTCCAAATTTGAATTCTATTGTTTAGAAAATGCGTCTTCTGAACGAAACATTAACTGTATTGATCTCTTATTATTATGTTAGGCCAAAGTAAACCTTACATACTGATAATACTCGTAGCTACGTATCAGCATCTAATTGCATCTAATTAGCTTGTATTTAAAACAAAATGCGCAAGATTTTCTTTGAGCAAAGTCTTGGGCAATAAAACTTAGGCTATTTAGGAATAAAAGCTAAATACTTTATGAATTTCCGCTAAATAATTTTGGGGCAAATATAAACTTATTAGTGTATTTTTATATATTACATGTATAACACCACTGTGTACATATGTTGTGGGTTATAGTCTTGTCCAGGATCCTTAGTGTAAGCGTTTTTTATATGTATTTGTGATTGTAATCTGTTCTGTACCAGTGTACCTATTAAATAAAATATTAGTATCTGATTTTTTTTATTATAATATAAATAACTATCATAAAATATGTTTTTTCATGTTTTAAAACGTCTGCCATATAGACAGCATTGCGTAACTGGCTCTTGCAGAGAACATTCTATACAATATATGAATATTTTTTAAATATAATTGTTAAATGACAATTGTTTTAATGGTAATATTTTAGACCTTATAAGTTTATTCTTCTGCTACTTATGTTTGATTTGCTATGCCCTATCGGGGCCATATACTGAGATTTTAAATATTGTAACACCTTAAATTATACTTATATGATGGCAGCTAAATAAATAAATATCGTTTCTCTGCATCAACCAAAGGTTGACTAGCACAAAATGCCTCAGGCATTCAACCGCCTAAAAACCTAAAACAACAATATTTTTACATAAAGTGTAAAAAATAAAATATTTACAGATTATGAGGTGGCTCTTATTAAATGGCATCAACACGGTATGTTGCGGACAAACATAAGCAACACCAGGCAAATATGCCATACAAATTAAAGTTCCCGTATAAAAGTGTTTAATTCGTTTCAAAGCTTAGATTAGGCGTTATAAATAATATGTGAGGAGCACCTTGTATCCTGGATGCACCTCTTATGGCGTTAGCACGGTCAGTACTACCAACTCTAACTGGCCGAGCTATCCAGGACGTGACCTGGTGACTTTGAGTCACCTAGATCCCAGGACAACACATAACTGGAATGACGGAATATCCCGGAAAAGTTTCAAGTGGGTATATACCCTTACTAGTGGGGAATTCCCACATAACCATCAACCGCAATACTCTTGGGTAGACTAATATCTTTTCTGACCGGGTTACATAAAAAGGCATTATGAATATGTACTCACAGGCAATTCACAAAGTTGGCACTAAAAAAATTTACTCACCTATTTAATTTTATATTATTTTTCAAAAATTTTCAAAAAACTGCATTAATTTAGTGCAGCATTTTTCCTATTTTGAAGCATCCCTTAAATTAAACGGGGTGATAAAAAAGTAACCGTCTCTCTATAGTGTAGGTACAATATTGACGTTTATATTACCTCAAACGTGGATATCACATCCGTAATTTAGTCTAATTTGATTTAATTTTGTTTAATTGAATTTGTTTTTTTTTTAATTTGATTTAATTTTATTTGATTTCGTTTAATAACATTTATATAATTTTATTTTATTTCAAATGATAATTTCATAATAATAATAAATCCATGTAACATTATTAAAAAAAGATAATAATGTTAATTTTAATTTCTGTCAATGTCCTTTTACATTTGCCATACCCAATGTTTTGGGTCGTTAAGTGGTAAGTACCATACTACTAAGTAGCTTTAAGATCTTAATGTACACTTAGTTTGCAAATAAAAACTATAACTCACAGCGGCAGCTCCAATGCACAGAAGAAACATCTTCAACAGCATCTTCCGTGATGTTATTCCCTGGACTGATATAATGACACAAGTCTATTCAAGTATATTTGCTGCACACTCCCTACACCTTATCAATGCTATTAGAGTGTTTGTTTTGACGATAAATTAATTTAGTTCTGGATGTGCAACACATAAACGAAAACTTGCGAGAATCAGCTTAAATTCGAATTGAGCTCGTGCAAGTACACTTACATAATCATCAAGGATTCTTTGGACAGGGAGAGTTGAAAAAGTAGAGTCTGCCCACGAAGGAAGTCCCACAGAAGCAGCACTAGATCACAGAATAGATAATAGTACTACGTACAGAACGGCCACTCACCTCCTCGCACTCATTTCAAATACCTTATCCCACGCCGCACAGTGGTCCGGATTTTCAAAAAGCTGCGGCGCGCCGCACTTCCTTGGAGACATCACTGACACATAAACAAGGGCGCGCTCGATCGCTCGAACGAGTAGACGCGAGCGCCGGCCGATAACAGAGACAGCGCTATGCGAGTAAAAGAGAAGGCAGTCGCTGCACTCCTCGCGTCATTTCGATTGATAACCGCGCACTCAGCCCTACTAGATTCCACGCACACATTTGCGCGTGTAGAAACGTCATTTGCTTATGTAGTAGTAATAGGTAATTGATTTGCGAACGTTGTATGGAGTGTCCGGGGTGTGACTAGATGTCACTTGACACTGTCGTAAGGCGCCTCTTCACAATGGGCCATGATGGCCCATCAAATGATCGTCCATCAATGCCGCCATGATCGAGACGCCTCTTCACAATGGGCCATGATGGCCCATCAAATGATCGTCCATCAATGCCGCCATGATCGAGCAATTCTCCACACAATCGTGAATATTAATTTACTAACTGTTTACTGTTATGATAAGACGTCTATCAAAAATATTTTACAAAAACTAAAAACCGACTTCAAAAACACTGAAAAGTTAAAAATAATATAAGAAAAGGTACTTACATATAAACAACATCACACTTCTATATTGAAGTCGGTGCCAAACGATGATCTCCTAGAAAGTCTTAAAATTTGTCACCGACTTCAATATAGAAGTGTGATGTTGTTTATATGTAAGTACCTATTCTTATATTATTTTTAACTTTTCAGTGTTTTTGAAGTCGGTTTTTATTTTTTGTAAAATATTTTTTATTTTTTAGTGAATGCTATCTTTTTAGTGAAAGAAACCCTAATTTAAAAAATCGAGGAAAACGCTACTTTTAAGTAAATTAGCGTTTTCCTCGATTTTCTTGGGATCCTATCATCAGATCCTGATTTTGGTGACCTTGGAATCACCCCAGGAGTATACTCTATCAAATACAAAAAAATATGAAAATCGGTCCACAATTGGCGGAGTAATCGCGTAACATACACACAAAAAAAAACATAAGCATCGAATTGAGAATCTCCTCCTTTTTTGAAGTCGGTTAAAAATGGACATCGAAGAGATTATCGCGGCAGCGGCAATATTTTTACTTAGCTCTTATAATCATCTACTTAATGTGCGTGAAAAAAGAAACATCATACAGTAAACTTTATTTACCGAGAAGTCTACACTGTACTCGAGACAAATACGTACTGAATAGTCGGCGATTGTGTGGACGCGTATGCCATCATGGGCCATAATTCCTTTGATATACCGACAATTCGCCGATTGCTCACGATTACCGGCGATGATGGCCGATCATAGACAATCATGCCCTCTACACAATCGTGATTGTGTATACTTGGCCATCATGGGCCATTGTGAAGAGGCGCCATTAAGACAGCCACGCGACATTGTTGCTAGCTTTATCTAACCAATGGTATGCAGCTAAAATCTCTCTCTTTTTACTAGTTAGTTTCAATTATTGCCACTAGTGTTCCTGATGGCGCCTCTTCACAATGGCCCATGATGGCCAAGTACACACAATCACGATTGTGTAGAGGGCATGATTGTCTATGATCGGCCATCATCGCCGGTAATCGTGAGCAATCGGCGAATTGTCGGTACATCAAAGGAATTATGGCCCATGATGGCATACGCGTCCACACAATCGCCGACTATTCAGTACGTATTTGTCTCGAGTACAGTGTAGACTTCTCGGTAAATAAAGTTTACTGTACGATGTTCCTTTTTTCACGCACATTAAGTAGATGATTATAAGAGCTAAGTAAAAATATTGCCGCTGCCGCGATAATCTCTTCGATGTCCATTTTTAACCGACTTCAAAAAAGGAGGAGATTCTCAATTCGATGCTTATGTTTTTTTTTGTGTGTATGCTACGCGATTACTCCGCCAATTGTGGACCGATTTTCATATTTTTTTTGTATTTGATAGAGTATACTCCTGGGGTGGTTCCAAGGTCACCAAAATCAGGATCTGATGATAGGATCCCAAGAAAATCGAGGAAAACGCCAATTTACTTAAAAGTAGCGTTTTCCTCGATTTTTTAAATTAGGGTTTCATTCACTAAAAAGATAGCATTCACTAAAAAATAAAAAATATTTTACAAAAAATAAAAACCGACTTCAAAAACACTGAAAAGTTAAAAATAATATAAGAATAGGTACATATAAACAACATCACACTTCTATATTGAAGTCGGTGACAAATTTTAAGACTTTCTAGGAGATCATCGTTTGGCACCGACTTCAATATAGAAGTGTGATGTTGTTTGTACCTATTCTTATATTATTTTTAACTTTTCAGTGTTTTTGAAGTCGGTTTTTAGTTTTTGTAAAATATTTTTGATAGACGTCTTATCATAACAGCATAGACGAATTTATATCATCCTTGATAACAGTAAACAGTTAGTAAATTAATATTCACGATTGTGTGGAGAATTGCTCGATCATGGCGGCATTGATGGACGATCATTTGATGGGCCATCATGGCCCATTGTGAAGAGACGCCTCGATCATGGCGGCAATGATGGACGATCATTTGATGGGCCATCATGGGCCATTGTGAAGAGGCGCCTTGAGACAGACTCTACACTAGTTATCGGCTTCATCGATTTACTAAAAACATACAATATGTAATTATTGCAACGTAAGGAATCCAGAGCAGTGTGGCGAATCTCATTACTCATGACACACCCCTAACTAATTCCTTATTTATGAAGTATATTCCTTATTTATTTTATTGTAAATTCTGTCCGAAAGACTATTATGCTGCGAAGTAGAAAACTTTGTTGTTGTTGAAAGAACTATTGCCACATTGAATATTCTTTTACTATTTTTTTTATTTGGAACATACGATAACATCCTGTGCTTTTTTAAAAATTTAACGAATTTTAGTTTCCTTGAGAGTAAACCACATTCAAGGGATTCAAGGTTGATCAGTAGGGTATCTAAAGTATACAACTACTTTAGGTACCCTACTGATCTACTTTATACTCATATACATAAAAAAAACAAAAAACTAATTAAGAAAAACACATAAATTAGAAATAAAATTAATAAAATAAACAAAAAGCAATAAAAACAAAATAATAAAAAACAAATTTATGAAAAAAATCGTAGATCTAAAATATTATTATGCTTTTTTATTGCTTTGTTTATTTTACTAATTTATTATAAGTTTTTTTTTATTTTTTAATTAGTTTTCGTTTTAATTTTCTTTTTAGACGATAAAGATTTTAGTTAAGATTTGAAATACAATTTTAATATCCTAAACCAATAATCAATCAAATTAAATGCCTACGATCCGAAAAAAGTTTCACTTGCTTGCTTCCATAAAACCACACCATGATTTTTTTTATATAACATCAGGAAACAGTCGTAATAGCTCATGTGGTTTTGTCGTATCCCATGGACGCTCGCGACCACTAACCCGTCGCCGAACATCAAGCTCAGAAGATATAATAGCACTCCGTCTCAAGCCACCAGCGTGTGCATGTGAGTGAGTGAGTGAGTCACTGCTAGCATTCTCAATGGCGACAGGAGGGTTAAATTCTGCCTAACTCACAACAGTAAGTAAGTAGTAACTAAATCAAACTACTTAACATTTTTTACAAAAAATAAAACCGACTTCCAAATCATCAAAAAGTCTTAAGTAATATAAGAATACATAGCACATCACTGTTTTATATTGAAGTTGCTGTCAAATTTTAAGTAACTATATTAATTATTGTTCTTATATTTTTTAAGCCTTTTAGGTGATCATTGCTTGCGGTACCAAGCAACTTCAATATAAAACATACTAGATATTGTATGTATTCTTATATTATTTATTACAACTTTTTAGTGTTGATTGAATTGAATTGTCATGAAAAATATGAAACACCTTGTACGTGCCCACGAAATTTAAGGGTTTCCTCGATTTGCCGTAGATTCCATCATCTGATCAGGACATGGTCACAATGGGACCACCAGAGGAGTGTACTCTTTTGACATAATAGAATAGATACAGTCGAACATAGAACCTCCTCCTTTTTCGAAGTCGGTTAAAAAAATAATTACATCCGTTATCGGAGTGTTGCAAATATTTGTAAATGATTGATTTATTTACCTACTACTTATACAATTTATGTGCATACAAATACAGAAACTTACATAACGTACAGACTGCGCTAAACGTCTAGTCCGCTCTGAAGTTGCGTCGCGCAGAGGTACTGCATCTCTTCCTCACGCACATATTTATTAAGTGATGTGACATTCATCCATGATCACAGTGCAACGCGAATCGTGCTGTTCAGAGCGGAATAGAAGTTTGACGCAATCTGCTGTACAATGCTCTTATTTCTATACGAAAGTCTTCCAGCAGCCCTGTTACAAAACAATGAAAGAAGTGTCTTGTGTTGTTTCAAAATATTATTTTTTTATTATATTATTCATAATTTGGCACACGTAGGAGCAATATTATGTCGCCTGGAGTTAAAATCACAACTCAAAGGATGGTAAAGCTTTGATTTGCTTCAGTGAGTCACCAGATACGTAATTTTCAAATACCTGACAAAATTGCTGATTTACGAATAAAATTCCCAACATCGAGTCTAGGTAACAGATGTAACAGATGTTTGTAAGTGTTGAAAAGATTTTTTTTTACAAAAAATAGAAACCGACTTCAATAACACTAAATTATATAAATGTGGCTGTCTGTACTTATTCTTTTATTATTTTTAACTTTTTAGTGTTTTTGAAGTCCGTTCCTGTTGTTTGTAAAAAAATATATCTTTCTAGTGAATGAAATCTTTTTGGTGAATTTAATATCAGCTCACCGAAGGTCTTTACATAATATTAATTACGTGTACCCTCACGATTCACGTAATTAAAATAATATAGAAAGAAAGAAAGAAAAGTTTATTGGCCATTATTCTAAGTTAAAAGTTTAACAATGATTAAAAAAAATAGCAACAAATGGCCAAATGGTCCCATCTCAGCTAAATGCTTCTGTTACATATTGTAACAGAAGCGCTGGTTTTCAGAGGGAACCCATTTGGGGACGACGTAAACATAATAACAAAAAAAAAACCTCTAGCTATAAAAACAAAATTAAAATCCAACTTATACAGAAAAAAATACAAAATAAACTTAAGTAGGTAGGTATATAACACTAAGCAAAGAATTAATTTAAAAAAAAGGAGTAAAGATGATAAAAATGAAACATAAATAACTTAATAACTAAAATAACTTATACTTAATATAATGTTTTTGCATTAATATTATGGCTTGTTTATGGAGAAATGTTTACCTTTTCATAATAAAGTTCCACAAAGTGATCTTAATTTGACTTTTCATAAAAAAAAATAAAAATGTTATGAGTAAAGGTTATTATAATATCAAAGAACGATATACGAGAAGTAAGAAGAGAACTGACACTGATTTTGAATTAGACTAAGTTATCATATGTTTGATAACAATATAATTTATTGTATAATGTTAGGTATAGTTTATAACAATTTTTTTACATACATACAATACATATTTTTTATTTTTAACTTTTTAGTTAATGAAATCTTTTTTGTGAATGAAGCCTTAATTTAATACCATTTATCAAATTAGGGTTTCCCTCGATTTTCATGGGATCCCATCATCAGATCCTGACTTTGGTGACCTTGGGACTACCCCAGGAGTCTACTATACATACTACTACTCTATCGAATACAAAAATAATTTTGAAAATCGGCCCACAATTGGCCGCGTAATCGCGTAACATACACAAAAAAAACATACGCATCGAATTGAGAACCTCCTCCTTTTTTGAAGTCGGTTAAAAACATTTAAAATGATACTACTTGTAACTTGCTCGCAAAACATTATTTTAAGGTTTATATTGTCTTTTGGAGTGTGATTCGTGCTACTCTGTTTCTCGCAACTTTATATGGTAATATAGGTAAATTAGCCGATATTGGCTGCATTTTTGTACTGCAGAAGAGGGCTGTTCGGGCGATCTATGGGATGGGCTCCCGAGAGTCTTTAAGAGAAAAATTCAAAGAAATTGATATTATGACTGTACATTCACAATATATTTATGAAAACTTACTGTATGCACACAAGAATAAAGATATCAAATTCAGTAAAAATAGTGACTATCATAATTTAAATTTAAGAAATAAAGACAAGCTAGCAATGCCCACATATAGGCTCCATAAAATAAGCAACTCTTTTGCAGGTCACTGTATACGAATGTACAACACGCTGCCATGTAACATGCATGACTTGTCAGTAAATAAATTTAAAATTTTAATTAAAGCTCAGTTAAGCAAAAAGGCTTATTACAGTGTTAAAGATTTTTTGAATGATAAGGCAGCGTGGCGGTAAAAGAAATGAATTGCTCGTTCTCTGAATAGTTTTGTAATATTCACAATTTGTAAGACATTTGGCGTTTTTAAAAGAGTTTTGGCACATGAGTTTCTTGCCCGATTCTTCTCATGTTAGCCCCTACATTCGGAATCGGGTCGCTCTTGGCGATTACATGCGCGGCAACAACTCCGCGGATGTACTTGCCACTAACGCACGGGTTAGCTTGATTTTAGTAGAATATTTTTTATGTTTTAATAATTTTGTAAAATGTGTAAAATTGACGATTTTAAGTGCCCGCAAGGGCCTATGAAATAAAGTACTTTTGATTTTGATTTTTAACCTCTTTTCTCTATTCTTTGCGAGATTGATACACGAATGCCCTAAATATGGTAGCTACAACAAGTAAACTTTCTCTGGATAAAGGGTCACAGCAGAGTAGGAGGCACTGACGCATCAGATGAACTTTCTCATAGGGGATCGAGCATAGCATCCATTGGACAGACGCCAATTGTCCCAGCTCCATTCAGTTGGTTTGAAGTTAGAGTATGCAAACGCAGATACTGCTTACACGAGCGATGGTGAAACAATTTGAAAGAATGTAGACAGGAAAACTCGCACTGCTCCTAGTCGCTCGTCACTCCAAGGCCCTAATATAGCTGAAGAGACTAAGGTAACGCCTAATTTTGGTCTAACTAACAGGACACAGCAACTTTAACAGACATCTTTTTAATTTAAAGTACCAAAGACAACCCTCTATGCATAACATAAATAAATAAATAATATAAATAATAAAAGTTTATTTTCCTCAAGTACATATAAAAGTTAATTTTTACAAAGCAAAGGGATGAGTAATTGCTGAGGCTGGTGCCTTAACTAGGATGCCCTGTATTAAAGGACACCAGGTCTCCACTTTTGGAACACTTTTTTTTTACGAATTTATGACACAACTATTTAAAACGCAACCGAGTAGTCACAATATCACAATCAAGATAAGAAAATAACAATTTTTTTTTCTTTAATTAAATTTATCTGAATATAAAACTAAGCAATGAAAGGGTGCTAGTGCTAGAGAGGTGCATGCATTTGAGTGTGTGTGGAGAAGGGATGTTGTATGGTGTGTGTGCATATGTGTGTGTGCGCGTGTGTATGTGTGTGTGTGTGTGTGTGTGGGTGTGTGTGTGGTGCATGTGAGCGAATGAATAAGTGAGCGTGTGTTAGTACGTATGAAAACTTATATACTTAGGTTAAGTGCATTCTAAAAGAATATATTTATAATAAGAATATTATTTAACAACAGATAAAATATTTTCAGTTTCATCATAATCTAAACCCAGTAGCCAAGTTGTAGTAGCTTTTTACACTGATACTTGCTAAGGGTATAAATATTGTTTATTCTGTTGCATCTATTGTAGATGTGTGAACCCAGAAAACCAAAAAATCGTTGAGCAAATGAGGTATTGTACGATCCGCCTGAGCACGCAATATCATGACGTCTCTTCTCAATACTTAGATTGGGGTTAAATTTGGTAAGCTCGTGTTTTTTTGTTACAGTATGGAGAATTAACAACCTACGTACTGACAAAACTCGCCAATCATTATAGAGCTCAGTAGTGGGAAACAAATAGGGTCGGAAAGTCGCTACTTTCAGGACGGCTCGTTGGGCAACCTCGAGTTTTTTTAAATGAGTCTTACTTGCCCCACCCCAGATAGTTATACAATAATTTATGATAGATTGTCCAACTGCACAATATACCATTTTAATAATTTTGATGTCCGCTATATAACGTAAGCATTTAAACATATAAATTAATTTTCTTACGCGCGCTGTTAAAACGTCTATGTGTTCTTTAAAATTAAGATATTGATCAATGACTATCCCAAGATATTTGATTGAAGAAACTCTTTGAAGCTTAGGACATGCGGTTGTGGAGTTGCAGCACAATTTAGACACACAGGAGTGCGCTATTAACTTGACATCGTTCGGTAATGTTATATTGCGTAATCCAAATGTAATAAATTTAGTTTTATTTGTGTTTATTGTTAAAAAATTTATGTCAAACCAATTTGTTACTGTATCAAATCCCTTTTGAGCTGTTAAAAATACTTCGTGCCAATTACTTCCCTGAAATATGACCGCCGTGTCATCGGCAAATGAAACAATTTTACCTTTGGCTAATTTTAGTTGGGAAAGATCATTAATAAATACAAGTAATAAGGTGGCTCCTAATATACTTCCTTGGGGGACACCGTAAGTGATGCGAAGGTCAGAGCTTGTGTAGTCCTCAATGCTTACCCTCTGTTTCCGATTTGTTAGATAGCTTTCAAATAATTTTAATTGAAGATCTCTTATTCCCATTCGCTCTAACTTTTTCAGAAGAATTGGAATTCGGACGGTATCAAAGGCCTTAGCAAGGTCGATGAAAATTGACAGACACTTCCTACCTTGATCAAGTTCCGAAGCAATGAAATCCACTACCCCATGCACAGCGTCTGTCGTTGACTTTTTAGCGCGAAAGTCATATTGATAAGGCGATAGTAGATTATTTTTCTCTAGATAGTTTATTAATCTTAACTTTATTATATGCTCTAAAACTTTCGACAGCGCCGGCAATATTGAAATAGGACGCTAGTTTGTTACATTACCACGATCACCTGTCTTGTAAATCGGTTTGATGATAGCCATTTTAAAGATATCTGGGAAAATGCCTGTACTTAAACTGAGATTACAAACATGGGTGATGGAAGGGACTAGTAACTTTATATACCGTTTCAAAAAGTTTGAAGAGATGCCATCAAAGCCAGAAGCACAATCAATTTTCAAGGAACGAATGAGTGGCTCGACTTCCTTTTCATCGGTCTCTACAAGTAAAAATGAATGTGGTGTACTGGAATTATTGGTATGGTTAGGAGTTGGATTTGCTATCGACCGGTTTTTTTCCGCAAGATTTTTACCAATATTGGCTAAAAAAATATTTATTTGGTTAACTGATTCTGAAGGTGAGTTTGCACAAGGAAGGAGTTCACTGGCTGAATCCTTGGGCTTATCAGAACTAACACTACTTTTAATAGATTCCCAAAGTTTCTTTTTGTTAGAGCCTGCCTGTACTATCTGTTGTTTTTGATAATCTATTTTAGCTTTTTTAAGGATATCATTACAATAATTCCGATATCTTTTGTATGTGATGCGAAGCACATCATTGTTTCCATTACATTCTTTACGGGTCACTGTCCGATAGAACAGGATCAAAATCAAGGATTTTCATGGTAGTATCAAGACCAGCAAAGTCTGTTTTTTGATAGGTAATTGCAGGATACTTAGGTTGAGACATTTTTATACAGAAAAGTATGGCATCATGATCTGTAATGGCACTTTGTATTACCAATGTAGTAGAAATTTTATTTGATTTTAACATAAAATGGTCTAAGCAGGTAGATTTTCGAGTAGTTAGAGTATGAGTTGGCCACATTTGATAACTTGCCAAAATGTTAAGATAATCATCCGAAAAAGCCTCCACACTGCTTGGAGAAATATCAATGTTAATATCTCCCGCGATTATAATATTTTTAATTTAATAGCAGATAAAGTTTTCAAAATTATGTTAAGAGACTAAGAATTTTGGTACATTTTTTTTGAAACAGTAGGGCCTGTATATGGCAAGAATGACTGTGTGATCAGAGATTTTTATCAACAAGCAGTTAGCCTTAGGAAATTCAGGTTCTACTATTGTATATTTTATAGATTTTTTAATATAAACCACAACACCATCGTTTTGGTTAATAACATGCATGGAGGCAGAGGAGTGAGCCGTCCAAGTCCTGCTGGAATGTTGAGCGGTGGTAATATAACGCGAAGTACCTGGGCAAGCTTCCAGGACGTCCTAATCGACTCTCGAGAGCTAGGCAACTTCCTGGTGGAGCTGTAGGATTGCTAGAGTAAGCCGGCTTCAGCTCTCCGACAGTCGTCGTGTTTTGGAAAATTCCCGTACGAAGGGAAGATAAGCTTCTATTTTTGGGATTTTGTTCTGAAATGTTATGTTGTAATACCATTTTCTTTTATTTGTTGGTTTTCATAACCAATATCTAAAGTATTGGCAAGAAAATAATGGTATAATTATTAATACATATATCATAATTAAATGTAATAAATAAATAAAAAAAATACTTATAGGATCTTTAAAAATTCTCATAATTGCTGTAGCCATCATCCGCCTCGAATGAATTGAAGAGTCGATGGGAATCTTCAATTTGCGAATCATAATTACTCATATCATATTTGTCTGCTAAAAACGTATCTGGAGCATAAGTGCTAGTTTTTTCTGTTGAGAAATAATTGAAAAAGTCCAATCGACTTTCAACTGGTTCTGTAGTAGTTTCTACAACTGTTTCCTCCGTTGTAGATAAATTAGAAGTTTTGTTCACGTTTTTTTGGCTTTCATCACGGCTAGCTTCTTTTTGATTGAATTTTTCTTCCGTACTACCCTTGTTTGGTTTTTCATATAATTTCTCTTCCTTTTCAGGACGACAAAACCCACCCCAAAAGTACCAGCCATGAGGACATAGGAACACTTGAGGATACAAGTTGCCTCTCTTGAAGAGGCAGACGTAGTAATAATTGGGGCTCAACTTGAGTACTCCATGTTGACCCACGCTGGTGCATTCAGGAACCAGCTTCGAACTGCAATGCCCCTTTTTGAGTTTTATCTGAAAGACAGACGTAAGTATAACATTTTATCATATAGATTTAGGTGATATAGCACGTGATATGGATTTGAACGCTATAGTAAGATTACTGTCTGCATCTCGTGCTAACGATTGGGTCATAATGGGCCCCATTGGCGATCATAAATATAAAATCATATATTGAGATCCCCCGTATAGTCTTATAGAAGTCTTTAACTTCATGAAAGCGATAAACGCTGGATTCTACCTATCTTCAAACTCATCGGTTGTTGATTTGCTCACAAACTTTTCAAACTTCCTTACCGAGCACTGTGCAGTTTGAGGATCGTAGCCATAATGTCGAGGGCATAAAGCTGATCTATGATCAGCTGGTCTGCCGAACGGGGTATCCTCTGGCGGAGAGCAGAGGTGAAATTTTCGGCAATCGTGCGCATCAGGGAAGATTCCCACCTGAAACGATGCAACATATTCTGTTCTAATGATTTTTTTTTCGATATACACAAATAACAATGATTTTAAAACATCACGAACATGCAGAAGCAAGTTTATCTGTAAACCAGCCAACCTTAGTGCCTAGTTCAGGTGAAACATCCTGTTAAAGGCTAGTGTTGGACGAGGTTCACCTATCTTGCCTTCCGCCTCCTTAAGGCGTGTTGGGTCAATTCTACGGACAGTTCCCATCTATTGACGCACGCACAGCCGTAACCGCTAATGGTAGAAACGTGAAATTTGGACAGTTGTTTTAATTCAAAATGTGGACACTGAGGAGGGACTTAAACAAAAATTAGGTAAAGGGATCCTAAAGGGATGAAATAGGGATTGCAAGTTTGTATGGAAAAATCTTTAAATTAGCAATGATTATAATTAAACTTAAGATCCATGTTCTTAAAAACATTTCATTGAACACGTGTCTCATGGTTTATTGGAATTCATCTCCTTAAGGTGCAAAATAGGGGGTTGAAAGTTTCTATGGAAAATAATTAAAATCTGCTCCCATTTCTAAAAAAATTATAAACCGAGCTCCTAAATATAAATAACAGTCTTTATATGTATAGGCTACAAATGTATTTTTTCGACGGGAATATGTAAAATTCCCGTGAGAAAACAATAATAACGCGGGCGAAGCCGCGAGCGGAGAGCTAGTTAGCTAATATACTCGGTACTGCGGGCCGCAGTAAGTTGAAAACAGTGGTTTTTATCAAATATTCAAATAAAAAAAGAGTACGTTCAATTCATGTTTTTATTTAGAAAAAATAGAACCGACTTCAAAAACACTGAAAACTTAAAAATAATCTTCTTTTATATTGAAGTCGGCGCCAAACGATGATCTCCTAGAAAGTGTTAAAATTTGTCACCGACTTCAGTATAAAAGAAGATTATTTTTAAGTTTTCAGTGTTTTTGAAGTCGGTTCTATTTTTTGTAAAAAAAAATTATTTTTAACTTTTTAGTGAATGAAATCTTTTTAGTGAATGAAACCCTAAGGTGAGCTGGTATTAAATTAGTGTTTTCCTCGATTTTCTATGGGTTCCCATCATCCGATCCTGATTTTGGTGACCATGGGACCACCCTTGCAGTATACTTTATCAAATACAAAAAGAATTTTGGAAATCGGTTTAAAAATGACGGAGTTATGAGGTAACAGACATAAAAAAAAATACAACCGAATTGATAACCTCCTCCTTTTTTGAAGTCGGTTAAAAAATGAATTATTTATGTTATTTTTGGCGACTCATTGGAGCATTCAAAATTCACATAAACTAAATTACTATTCAAAATAATTTATATTTTATTCGTCAAGATCATCCACTTGTTCGTGCCTCACCCAGATTTAATTGTACTAGCATAGAAAATACCGCTTCCGTATTGTATCAAAATTAATAGTTGTTTATATGGATAGACGGGTTATAAACGGATGTCTGATGGCCCGTGCACCCAATACTTGACCTTTGACTGCGATCTTCATGCAAGGATTGATTTCAGTCAGCAACTCTCCGTCTGTTTAGTACGGTTGAGTTAGCGCGAAATCTTCCATGTTCAAAGATGTTCAGTCAGGGGGACAATTTGGGCCCTTATTATTAAAAACGACCATCGATGTGGTAAGCAGATACATTTTTCTCTATCTGTTTGTTCAAAACGAAATTAACTGCACGCTGTGGCTTTACCCCCTTAGGATTGATCCCATGGTCAGTTCGAGATATTTCTAGATTTGTATATTACCTGTTCGCAAGTGTGCTCGAAATCAAAAGTGCTGGTTTGGCACTCCGGCACGTGCTCACCGGAGCACTGGCCTAGGTTGGCGTTGCATGTCTGCCCTTTGTCGCACTCCTGGAGAGGGACCTGAGAAGAGAAATTTAATTAGATGAAAATAGGTCAAATCTAGTTTACTTCGATGACTTTGCCTGTGTGTCGTTTGGTCTTTGCCGAGTTTAAAACAGCCAGTATATCGTTGTATTACTTACAGTTATACTATGTCATCATTTCAATCACGAGACGCCCATAAGTCACATGGCCAAGGATTGTAACAGGAACACCGTAAATAACGCAGCGATCTAGGTGCTGCCTCATTAGCAGAAAAATGCATGCATAATGAGGAATCCCTGGATAGCGGATGAGCGGGTGCGCCGTGGATGGCGCTTCGTTTGCACATTGCATCGGTGTCGTATTCCACAGACTGTAAACAGTGCGAATACTGCTTATAGTGTGCGGAATGTGGCGCCTGCGGGGTTATTGTCTGAGAGAATCTATCGCAATCGCTTACACTTGACAGTCGCCGTCCATCCGTCGCTCCTTTATAAAAGTATGTCTTCGCAGAGCCCTGTGTTAACGGCGCAATCGTTATCAAATTGATGGCGATTGTGGTGGATTTTTCTTAGACAATGACCCACCTGGCATGGCGCCATCGATGGCGCGCCCCCTTGTCTGTTGTCCGAAAAATCCCTCATTAAATTTATATATAGTTTTATATTATAGTATAAATGTACGTATTTATGATATAGTTCACAACTGGTATGTATGTGTGTAATGTGCGGTCGGCGGCGCGTAGAGCCCATTATATTGCACTAAAAAAACCTGCACTATTACGAGCGATATAAGATCTGTCTCATGGTCGATATGTGGGCTCTGAAGCGTTGCCGTTTGTACGTTTGTTTAGTATAATATGGTAGGGTATCATAATAGTTATATTGTAAAGTATATTTTAATTTATAAGCTGCGCAAATGTAGAAAAAAAAGTTAATAAGTGATAATTGTTTTTTTTTTTTTTTATTACTAATTTAACACTCCACAGACTCGTGGTCCGTGCTCTTTTCATGGAATCTTCTCATTGTGATCTATTTTATTATAATTATTATATTAAGACTTACGACTACTTTTTACTCCTAATCTAAGGTGAGTTGCGCAACTCAATCAATTTAAAAATTTAAATATATATCTTAATAATATCTATTTATACTTATATATACTTAATTATACTCAAATATATATCTTAATAATATTATACTATATGTTAATAATTTATGTATGGACTATTTCATAAGATAATTGTTATTTATAAGGAGTATAAAAAGGCATTTTGTAAAAAAAAAATAATTTGAACAAGGGCATGGACTAAGAGTCTGTGGAGTAAACATAATAATAATAAAAAAAAAAACAGGAACACCCGTATAAGTCTAGTTTATGGATTTTTTAAAATGCCCGGATCGGTGTTCTGACGTCATAAATTATGTCAGAGAGGTGTGTTTTTTAGACAAATTGGTTGAGATTGTCACATACAAAATGTTTTATATATTAGAGTTATATCATAAAAATTGTTCGACTCATTATTCGACGGTGACTGGACCTCTAATGGGTGAATCTTGAAGCACACAAGTTAGTCTGCAGGTGAAAAGTACCCGTATTCAAAATAACAACTTCAAGTAATTTTTTTTTCATTTAAAGAATAGAATAGAATAGACTTTTATTTCGCTTGAAACATGGTACATTAGCGGTGTGAGGTTATAAAATTACATTAAGTCACACATATTTCACCAGCAACTGGCATGCAAAACATTAATTTTTTCAATAGTAAATTACATTATTACACATTTTTGTTCACCAAACATAACTTCTACAATAATTCTATAAACATAACCTTTAACAATTATTATAAAAATCAAAACATTCTTGTAGGGAATAGAAGCATCTATCTATAAGTCATTTTTCAATTTTGTCTTAAACATATTTATTGGTAAAATTTTAATATCGTCATGAAGCCTGTTATATATTTTTTATGCCCTGTTATATATTTTTATTTAAAGTTGGGTGTATTCTAACTACAGAGCCAGCCAGCCAGAGTTATACCAGCCTAGTAGGATAGAACCAAAAGTAAACTCGAAAAACTTGTCATCGGGTTCTGAGCTACCCTGAAAATTTCAGCTCGAAAGCTGGTCGGCAAGCGGTTCAAATCTCAAATTGCTGAGATGCAAGATTCCTTCAGAACAAACAGATAGACAAGGAAGTGAGTTAATACCAACATGGGAAAATCGATAAACGCGGCTCATCGATAATACAGCACAAAATTTACTGCTGATAGACCGCCTGATACCAGTCTTCTATCTTCACGATGTGCAAACAGCGGAACTCTATAGGCCGTTTGTCCATCGCCCCGTCACTGGGACGTCATAGAAACGAGATTATTTCTGGAGCCCTACTATGAACGCTTATTATCACAGCTCATATACGTCCCCACCGTGAGGCTGGAGCCTACCCTAAGTTAGAGTGTTTAGGCCTTATACAGCCACGCTGGCAAATTTTACAGGAGCCACATGTGGACAGATTGACAGCCTGCTTGTTTACCAAAGAAGCTCGGTTGCGCATTAGCGTGTGCGCTCAGCTAACAATTGTTAAGGTGAAGCAACGTTGGCTTTGGTCAGCCTTATGATCGGTGATCAAAATACGAACTATCTTGAGCTCCTCCGGGCTTCGAAAGGTATGTAAAGCAGTGGCTTCTGCGCCTGATCACGCCCCAATCGTGTCGGCTAACCGTCGCACCTGTGTTTGCGGAGTCACTTGTGTACTATAATATTATCTTCATCCGCGCAGATGGCTAGCCTCTGTTGAGATTGGCCGCCGTGACCGAATATCGGTTAGGAGTAAATTATGATTATAACCAAATTTGTTGTATAAATGAAAAAAATGTCTTATTCATAATTTTTGGTTACATGATCTACCACAGCCTACCTTCAAAAAGCCTCCAGGAAGGGGTACGCAGGTGACTGCGTGCGTGCAGTTCTGACAAGCAAAGCCGGGCTCGGAGCACACCCCCTCCACGTCGATTTCACCGTCCCCGAGCGACATGCCCAGAGGCACTCCCGCCATTCGGTTACCCGTCATCAGCCCTCCAAGCTCAAAGGAGGACGTGAGCTGAAATTGAGCAAAAATCAGTTACGGCACAGATTTGACGTACATTGTAACCCCTTTTTACGAGGTGTAATGCTTTTGCGCACCGTATCTCGGATGGCTAGTTGACAAGCGTGCGACTCACCCCGCAGTGTGCGGGGCGTATCCTCTAAGCCAGCCTGGATGTCCATCTAATCCATAGTCGAGCTGATCCAGGGACTGGTAAAAATTCGGACCATCGCGGGACAGCCCGGCCAGTTACGATTCGGGTCTTAACGCCTGTGGAGGAGTACCTTGTTACCTAAGTAACCTTGGTAGTACTAGCTACACGTTAGCATCGTTAGTTCTTCTAGTAGGACATGTTATGCACATGTTCACGAAGTGCGCCTGTGGGACCGGAGGGAGACTCTGTACTAGGGTCGTCTGCTTGGTTACCTGCGTTTTACTTATTTCTGCCGTAAACCAGCAGTGCTTGCATTGTTGTGTCCCGTTTCCGACGCCACGGTTAGCGCAGAGGTCGAGTGATCGCCTACTGCGCAACGGGTCGCGGGTTCGATTCCCGTACGGGACAAATATTTTGTATGGCCTACAGAAATTTGTTCCGGTCTGGGCATATGTGCATGTGATATTCTATGTTTGTAACTGCACCGATGATACAGGAGAAAATCATATCACGATACAGGCATAGACGAGGGGGCACACAAAGAGGCGAGCATCGGTGTTAGGTACTTTTATAATAGTAGGGATTAAATATTTATTTTGATTTTTTTATTGAAGAGTTTACATAAAAATTATTGTAATACCGATCCTGGACATGCTCCTAAAAGGATTCAGAAGGTTTTTGTTACACATTGTATATCAGACCAGGATAGAATCATGTGTTAAATGTTATTATTTTTATTATTCAAATATTACGTTCTAATGTACCAATGTACCAGTAAGTTATAAAAAGGGTGTTATTTAAATGGTTAGCATAGTATTCGTATTTTTGTGAGCAGAAAAATATAATCAGTGAGCAGAAATAGCTAATTGATCAGCAACTCATGGCCAGGAAACATTCCAAAATCAATCAGCAAGTTATATCATTCTGGATGGCTGTAATTATTTTTGTACAGCATATTAATTATATAAGCTGCAATGAGCTGCTCCTGTTTCAGAAAATTTTGGTTAGTACTTAGATAGTAAGCAAAAAAATTCATATAAAAGTAGCAAAAATACTTGTCATGCGCAAAATGGGCGCATTCCTTATAAAGATTATTTAATTTATTTACTCGACTGTTATACTTAAAATCTAAACACAAATTGCCTAATAACGTTTGGCCTAAAACACATATTACCTAAAAACGAAATGCCTAATAACGTTTAGCCTACCTAGAATCATGAAATTTGGCAAGAGAAAAGGAAGTAATACTTCCAGAGATATGAGCATTTGAAATTTGAAAAAACTAACCTCAAAATTAGCAGTTTCCACAAGCAATAACTATGCATAAAGTCGAAAATACACATAAACTCGTTTCTGGCGCTTCGCCGGCCGCTGCCGCAGCACGCTCGCTTCACTCGCTCGGCTCGCGCGCTTGGTTCATGTTCAAACCTACGCTCGTCGCTTCGCTCCTTGCTACCTCTTTTTGACCCGCCTACAGTTTCTACATACGCTTTGACGTTTCTAAACTTTTTATTTTCAAAAAGAGGCTAAACGTTATTGGGCATTTCGTTTTTAGGTGATATGTGTTTTAGGCCAAACGTTATTAGGCAATTTGTGTTTAGGTTTTAAGTATCGGAACTTATTAACTCTCTGCTTGGGTATGTATTATTTTATAGAAGTGTAAATTAATAAAATATTTTTTTATTGTTATGAAATATAATTAGTTATTTTGTGCAATCCAATTAGTTATTTTGCTCACCATGTTTTAACTAAGCAAACCAATCAAATACACTGCTTATAGACATGTTTTCTCTGCTGATCAATCATGAAATCTTGCTGATCAAGTAGTTATTTTGCGGCCTTAATGTTTATTATGCAAACTCATGTTATTGTAAGCTGCCTATTTATGATTTAATTTGACCATTATCTAAATTATTTGCGGAACAGGGATTGCTGCCCGATTTTTTAAATACGAAATAAAATCTTTATATGCCGACCAAATTATTTAAATGCTGCTTTTTATTGGCTCACCAACTTTTATAATTGCTAAACATTTAATTACTTCTCTTATAAAAATACGTGATAAGGGAACTATACTTAGGTCTTTTTTATAAATTGTTGGTACCCCAAAGAAGTTTGTATACAACACAAACTTCCTGAATCCCTGGCACTTCGCTAATTAATTTTTGAAACAAAGAATGCTTTTGTCATTACAACGCGCAAACGTTGTTCAAGCCTCAGCCATTTTTCTGTGTCAGCTGTTTTAAAAATATGTGCATATGCCTCGATTTTAAAAGCTTAAACTACTTAAATAGCTTTCGAATTATAAGTAAGCAGTTCATTTTCTATTTTTTTTAAACTATGGTCTTATCGCTAAGCACAGTGAATTTTTTCCCTTTTCCAATAAACAAAGTGATCAAATTGTTAAGGTAGCATTTGTATTAGATTTTTCATATTCGCTTTAATTAACTACTAGTGGGCCCGGCAGACGTTGTCCTGCCGGACTGTTGTACATATAAACCTTCCCTGGACCGATTCAAACACACACAGAAAATTTTGTAAGAATCGGTCGAGCCATAGAAGAGTTTTTGCGAGACTAACACACAGCGTTTCATTTTTATATATAAGAAGAAGAAGATTTATTATAAAGTTTCAGCTTATAATACACGCGTGAGTATTTTCTTACACGTCTTCCTCATGCGCTCTTGCTTACCCTCAAATGATTAGAACGGGATGGTCAAAGAGAACTGTATTTATTTTTTTTAAGCTTACTGTTTATTTTACTTACGAGGCCGGCGCCGAAGTATTATGATTAGGAGAAGTAGTGCGAGATCCAGCAGCATTCTCCGTGATTTTAGTCCGTATACTGACAAAATGCGATAACATTTCCTACAAAAACGCGTCGAGGCCGCCACTTTGACCCGATTATCAGTATTAAAAATTTTTAATACTGATAATCGGGTCAAAGTGTGGTCGGTCTTTAACGATAAATCAATGTATATGTGACACATGAGAAGTCCTACTTAAATGTTTATGATGTTTTGCAAGATTTGCAAGTCTGCAACCCCCTTTTTAACGTTGGCGAATACGTTACGCATACCTTGATAAGTTAGACTCTCCGATGCCACTGATGCCACGGTGCCAACCAGTAGCCTCGGCCTTCTCACCTAAATCCGAAGACCATATAAACATACACCATACATACACCTTGGTGCGAGCATGTCCATCACCTATTCCTAAATTGAGGAGGGTACGTCGAGGAGGGTCGCTACCTGACAACGATGGGAAATCTCTCGAACACTTCTACGATGTCGTCGGCGTATGCTCCTCTCCTCTTTCACCTCCCCAACTAGGGAGGCCGAAGATCCCTGTAGTCGACGACTAGCGGCGACCTTTGCAAAGCATGGCGCAAGTCCAGGACCTGGATCCTGCTGGTTGCCGTCAGGAAGTAGAAGGCGTGCGTAAGTCCGCCTCCTTTACTCTGTCCTTCTACGGGAGCACGCAGCGGCCAAATGATAATCCTTCCTAGCTCTCTCCGCCGTCGTCTGCGTCTTGTCTTCGACGCAAAAGGTGTTGGCTACGTCTTACGTGTGAGAATTATATCATTATGGAATTATTAAAACAAGAATTTTAAAATTCGTGCTTACCGGTGGGGCTAGCACGCAGGAAAATCGAAAATCGAATCGAAATCCGAATCGAGGAGTTTGTAGTGCAATTTTATTAGGTCTGCTACTCACCGCCGTGGCGCTATTAAAATTGCCATACAAACTCCTCGATTTCGATTTCGATTCGATTTTCGATTCTCCTGCGTGCTAGCCCCACGGAATTATCTTTTTCGTATTTGTGTAGGTAGGTATATTGTGTACCTCGATACAGTAGCTGAGTATATCGTATTATTAATTGTATGAAGGTCGAATAAACAAAAGAAAAATATGAAAGGACTCCGTAAATCGATCGTTATTAGCTGTTTACTTTCTACCGTCATGGTGTTATAATCAATCATTACGAAATGGAATTATTTTTCATTCAATGTAGGAAGCGCCTACGAGAAAATGTGGAGCAATTGTGCTGCCAAGCATAACGGCACGTGTACAGTAAACGATGAATGGCGCCTTTTCGCATGTTGCGTTGCGTTGCGTTGCGTGTCGGTTACAAACTTATCAAACGAATGTTTCCTGTGAAAATGTTGTTCAGTGTATTATAAATGTTTATCATTGCTTAATGAATTGTTCCTATTTAATCTAATGTTTTCGCCTCCCAAAATGTGATTTTAAGGTATTCATAATATCAACGTTAGATTTAAATATCTGCTCTAATTAGTCTCATTACTCCAACAGCCGAGGTTCAATATACATAATATGTTTCTTCATACACCTGATTTAAAAAAATCATATACTATTGTAGTTTTATTGATAGGGTAGGTGTGGTATTGTATGTTGTAATGCGTTATTGTAATGTTAGCGAGGCGACTGCCTGTTTCTGGCCTGTTCTCCCTAAATTCCGAAGGGCGTAGAACCTATTTTTTTCTCATTTTATTTGTAATTGCATACATCTTAATTGTGCTCTCGCTCTCACCAATCCGCACTGGGCCAGCGTGGTTGTCTAAGGCCTCAACACTCTAAGGGTAGGCTCGAGCCCCTCGGTGGGGACGTATATGATGTTATGATGATAATTATGCTTGTGGTGTGTATACCTACAAACAAGGATTAAATAATTAACTGTAAAATATCTTGCATTAGAGTTCAAATAAGATTATTGTTTAAATAGATATTTCTATTTCGTTTGACATCACTACGTATGTAATCACTACAGGATTAGCCTTCGGCAGGATAGGCTTTTCTTGCATACACGTAAGGATAGGCGGGGTAACCCATCACCCCACAACTAATTTGCAGAAATAGAACATAATGTATACAACAACAATAATTTATTTTTAACAAGACAAGTTATATATTTCCAAATCAATTAATTGAAGATTTAATGCAGTTCGCATGTGATCGTAGCTCATAGGCAAATGAGATTTAACACGAAACAAATAATTTTTTTGTGTTTTTTCCTTGGACACATTGAACATCGTGCTTGTTTTTGTAGTTTTAAAGGGGGTTCACTTCCAGAAGGTTCCCGGTTCCTGGTTAAAAAAAAAAACAAATCCCCAAAAGTATAGTGGGGTGATCGGTCACCCCAGCATGGCTAATATAGCAAAATCTACGGCCGTCCGCAAATCAGTAGTATATGCAACTAATTACGTATGCTTAGATAAGAGAATACAGAAAAACCCAACAAACCTCAATTAACGTATAAAAAGTTATCGCATCTTTTTCGAAGGAGTGGGGTGATGAGTCACCCCCTATCCTTCCAAAGGTTAAAAGTGGTTTTGACCGGTATTGAGTTTTGACTGTCGCGTTTCGCCACTCTAGGTGGCAATTTCAGGATATTGTCGGTACCTATTACTAATGATATCCCCTTGTCGCATGCGATTGAGGGAGGGCGGGCGGTGATACGTAGGCCTGCTTAGTATCAGTTACAGATATCTAGGTATCTCTGTTGGAAGTTTTGCTAAATATCTAGGTACAGATTAACGATTACTTAGAAGCTAAACTAAGCAACCAAACGAGGCGTAGATAAAACTTCGCTGTATATTTTTTGAACTCGGCTCTACGGAAGAAAACACCCCATGTCGAAATTTTATCGGCTTCAATAAAATTATATTCCATGTGTAATAGCCAAAACTTCCGAATGTACATATATAGAACTTACGCGTAGGAAGCTCTTTTCGTCAGTGAGCATGCCAGAAAAAATGTGAGGGAGCAGAAGGTATAGTTTCCAATCAGGGGCCAGATTTGAGATTATTTTGAGATCAACATAACTATCACTATGATATTTTTGATTGTTCATCGTTCTGCAACGTAGACTCTGGTGCTCCTCAAGGCAGCATTTTATCTCCTCTTCTGTTCTTCCATTTTTATAAATTTATCACTTCCAAACAGGCAAGTATTGACCGCTTGAATGATGCCATCAACCAACTAAACGTAGACCCTAGTAGTAAACGTAGAATATCAAATTATGCTCAGATAAATTTAGAGATACAGTCAGCCCTTCGAAATGTCAAACCCCGGGGTAAGGGTTTGCAATTCAAATCTTTAGCCGCTTATTTAAAAGTGTGCGTATGGATTGAGGAGCCACATCACGAAATCAATCGAAATTCCCGCCCAGATTTAGTAGCAAATTAGATAATTTTGTAGGCGAAATCCTGGAATTTGTAGCAACACACATCAAGAGTTACATCAATTTAAAGGTGGCTCCTCAATTCAAACATCTGGATTGAGGAGCCACCTAGAACTCGGAAACTATTATATGTACATTTTTGAAAATTTAGTATCATTTAGTAGTAATTTTTTTTGGAACCTACAAAAAATTTGGTTCGGATACTGCTGAAACTCGAGAAGATACAATACAAAATGTGTGGCTCCTCAGTCCATACACGTACAAAACTTGTCAACGTGAATTTCCACGAAACTAATTGAGCAATTTTATTTTGGAGTGCATGATCATTTAGTAGTAATTTTGCCAGAATTTGTAGTATAGAAATAATGTTGGAGGACTTAGTGAAATTAAAAATATAAAGCAATATATGTGGCTCCTCAATCCAGACGTTTTGCATATAAATGATTGACTGTATCTTCGCGAAATCACAATGGAATCAAAAGCTTGGGGCGCCAACATTTAGTAGAAATTTCTAATAAATAACTACGTACAATTTATCAGCGTACATATTAAGGATCTGAAGAAAAACACACTTTCCGATATTCCATAGGAAATTGCTGTTAAGGGTGACCATAATATTAATGAAATCAGGATAACTGTTTCATGTTTATTTCTTTTAACATCAGTCATATAAAAATAACAAAACATTGATTTCGCTATAATTAATTAGTGACATTATAGCACTTTTCTTAATATTCTGAAATGAAAGTATTCAACGTTGAGCTCATCAAAAACATTTGTTTTATTCTCAGAAGAATTTGATTTATCATTGTTATGACAGCGCTGACATCTGTTGTAGTTTTTTTTGCAACTTTCTCATTCTTTGTGAGCAAAGGTTCACCGCCATACAGCCTACCTGTTGACGACAGTTCGCAAGTGCCGGGGACCCAGAACTAAGCAGCGGACATAGTCTAAGCTTATGCGGGCCAAGTCCCCATGAATGAACCATATGTTAAATAAATTCGGCCCCTTTTGATTGGTCCGCGGGCGGGATGTCCCCCCGCGAACCAAGGGATAGTGTATAAAAGCTCGCTCCCACCTTCGGTTTTATCATTACTAACCATCAGGTGAGATGAAGGCCATGAACTTGCCTGTTGTATGTAAACAAAAAATTTGTTTTTTGTTTGTCCTAGATTTTAGTCTCGTTATGGTCACCCTTAACAGCAATTTCCTATGGAATATAGGAAAGTGTGTTTTTCTTCAGATCCTTAATATGTACACTGATAAATTGTACGTAGTTATTTAGTAGAAATTTCTACTAAATGTTGGCGCCCCAAGCTTTTGATTCCATTGTGATTTCGCGAAGATACAGTCAATCATTTATATTCAAAACGTCTAGATTGAGGAGCCACATATATTGCTTTATATTTTTAATTTCACTAAGTCCTCCAACATTATTTCTATACTACAAACTCTGGCAAAATTACTACTAAATGATCATGCACTCCAAAATAAAATTGCTCAATTAGTTTCGTGGAAATTCACGTTGACAAGTTTTGTACGTGTATGGACTGAGGAGCCACACATTTTGTATTGTATCTTCTCGAGTTTCAGCAGTATCCGAACCAAATTTTTTGTAGGTTCCAAAAAAAATTACTACTAAATGATACTAAATTTTCAAAAATGTACATATAATAGTTTCCGAGTTCTAGGTGGCTCCTCAATCCAGATGTTTGAATTGAGGAGCCACCTTTAAATTGATGTAACTCTTGATGTGTGTTGCTACAAATTCCAGGATTTCACCTACAAAATTATCTAATTTGCTACTAAATCTGGGCGGGAATTTCGATTGATTTCGTGATGTGGCTCCTCAATCCATACGCACACATTTAAAATGGTACCTACTGTTACTGATACTGATACTAACAGCATATCTGATGATTGAGTTATGTTACATAATATTAGTTAAATTTTTAATGAAGATTCCAAATCTGTGACTAAATGTATCAGCTCTTTTAAAAAAATATGATACTTGGGTCTTTATACATATATTTAAATATTATCATATTTTATTTAGTTATTAAGTTAAAAAAATCTTTTATTTGACTTCCTCGCTGAAGCTGAAGGTATAGAGCTGTTTTGAACGCTCAAAGAATAGTCAGCTATCATAATTTACTACTAGCGATGACAGCATTCCTCTATACGAAGGTCATGATAGTAACATTTCTTATTTCCCAAAACATGTTGAACAAGCCAATCAAACAATTTCAATGCCTTTTTCTTAATCTCTATCGCAATGTCCGACAGTCCCAGATCTCTGATAAGGTCGTTTAAATTATCTTGGTTTAGTGGATTTGGGGTTTTCTGGTCATATTCAAAGTCACTATTACTACTGCCAGTTTTCGCCTTAAAATCCATAGGCTCCTCCTGTTAAGCATCAGCTTGAGGATCAAATGATGTTTTAGGGCTGAAAACACGTCGATATGTTTACAGTATGTAAGGACATTTCTACAAATTTAATGTTTGTGGTGTCAAAGAAGTCCTTCTGACGTCACGCCCTCTCGTCTCAGTTCGATACCGAACAAGAATGACGGACGGTATCTCTAATGGGATCGGGCACGGTTCGTTAGTCTCCGTAGATAGTAGCCATTCAGGCCACAGCCGAATTATCTTTACGAGAATTATGGAGAAATATCTCCTTTTCTATTCTAGCCCTCTAGGTTGGATGTACGAGTACAAATATATCCAAGTCCTTATGCTGTTGCGTTAAACTCTCTTTTACGACGACGCCCACGTAATCCACGCCGTTACCTATTGTGCAGCCAATCTTTAGCCAATTGGGTTAAGGTATTTGGTATGATGTTATCCAATACAAGAACGATGCCTATTTTCATCGATGATGCTACTGACAGTTTTTACTGTGACCTTTTCATATACTAGTATGTCTATTTTTACTTTTTTATATATTGTTTTTGATATCTTTGTACTTGCCAGTTTTTAACCGACTTCGAAAAAGGAGGAGGTTCTATGTTCGACTGCATACAATTTTTTTATGTATGTTCACCGGTTACTCCGCCATTTGTAGACCGATTTTCAAAATTCTTTTTGTAATCGAAAGAGTATACTCCCGAGGTGGTCCCATTGTCACCATGTCAGGATCTGATGATGGGGTCCCATGGAAATCGAAGGAAATCCTTGAATTTCATAGGCACGTCCAACGTGTTTCATGCTTTTGCTGAAGATGTTCAGGTATTTGCATCTGATAGTCATCAATCATGTTACTGACCTGATGATGGAAAGTTTCTGGTAGGTTAGGAGTTCGGAAATAATTCTTTCAGTACTGTTTAGAGCGAAAGACGTTTTATTTTAAGTTGTTCTGGTGTTTGCCTTGGCTCAAATTCTAAAACGCATGTATTATAAAATAAAACGATTGAAAAAACATTTTTTTACAAAAAAAAATAAAACCGACTTCAAAAACACCAAAAAGTCATAAATAATTTTAGTATAGGTACATACAACATCACAGTTTTATATTGAAGTCGGTGCCAAGCAAAGATCACCTGGAAAGTCTTAGAAATGAAAAGAACAATTATTATACCTACTTAGTTACTTTGGCACCAACTCCAATATAAAACTGTGATGTTATATGTATTCTAAAATTATTTATGACTTTTTGATGTTTTTGAATTCGGTTTTATTTTTCGAGTAACATTGTTGTTGAATATTTTGTTCGGAGATTTTTTTACATATGAAAGGGTAGCTCTTGGCCTTCATCTTATATGATGGTAAGTGACGATAAGTCCGAAGGTGAAAGCGAGCTTCACCTGGGCTTCTAAATAACTGAGGAACTAGCTATCATACCCTCTGACTGCCGAAATACACAATGCTATTGTTAATATGGCGAAAAACGTAAGATGGTGGTTGCTAGCCAGGCGGGCTCAGAACATTTATCAACATGGTTACTTCTGAGTTTAATTTATAGCAATCGGGTATTATTGATAGATACGTGCACAGATGAGATCATTTATTTTGTATCTTCAACTTTTCACCTCACTTTGCTGCCTTTTATTCTCTTCCTCTTCTCTTTCTTGAACTTGATCTAAACAGAATGCTTTATTGCACTTGGTGAGCACGTTTAATAGCCCACTGATTTTTCAGAATTTAAATTTAAAAATAAATAATACCAAAATTAACTAAGTTGATTGTTTTTTTTTACCAGAATTTTAATTCCTCTTTCACCCAAAACTCTTTCTCTTCCTTTTTATACTAGAATGTTCTATTAAAACTAATTACCCCTAAACACGAAAAAGTTGCGTCGGGGTTCGAATCCCCTGTATCCGGCTCCTGTCCTGGTCCGGGGACCTCTGTACATTTTTTTTCACAGACCGTACTATTAGTATTGGGGATTTGCAAATTAATTTTACAATGTCGAATTTAAATGGCGCCATAACTTTTATATGACTATGTTTATATGAGTAGGTTTCGGCTTGATAGGATATTGACCAAACACCTTGTAAGTCACTGACATTGTCCCACAAAACGCGAGCCCTCGATTTTTCAAAAAGCTTCCAATCTGAACTACCCAGAGACTGTTGATTTAATATTCGCTTCGCGTTTCGTTTTAATAAGACTCCGTCGGTCTCTCTATGTAAAATATAGAATTTAAAACGAAACTCTTCAAATATAACTCCGTCTGACATCCGGATTAATGAGAAATACAATTCCTCGAGCGTGTAAGTAGCTCGTCCAGCGGTGAAACAATTTTCCAACTATAATCGGGGAATAACTGGATTACGTCGGCGCCCCGGGCCAGATAACACGGCGGTGGACGTCGCAAGAAAATTGTTAGTTTATTTTGTGGCGTGTATTTGTATTTGCTGTTAACAATGATACCATACCACATTTTTTTTTTATTATTTTAATGGCACAATTACAGACAGCAGACAAAATAATATATACAATAAATAAATTAACAAACACAAAATGCATGCCTGTGCCCATTTATAACTGCGCACAACATTTTATAAAGGAAAGAATTAGTGACACATCTCATCTCATATTAAAAATAGAAAAAGGTAACCAAATTAAAATAGAATTTTAAAAAAAATAGAATTTAACAATATTAACAAGTAATGTCTCTAATAACATAAAAGTTAGTGTTCCTGACTTTTGATTCCATTGACATCACATGCAACTACAGCTCACGTTGAGGAGCCCCGCCCCATAAACTGATTAAAATTTTCAATTTGCCTCAGTGTTCCATCTTTGTTCCCACACTACATATTCTAGCATACTTACTACTAAGTGATCATACAGTCTAATACCTACACAGCTGATTCACTACTTTCGTGGAAATTCCCACTGTCAGGTGACCCAACTATACGATTGAGGAGCTGCATTAAACTTATTATATATCCTTGAGCTTTAGCTGCATTAGAACCAGATTTAAGTAGGTTCCAGACAAAATTACCTATTACTAAATAATACAAAGACTTAAAACAAAATTACATACTGTAGGTACACATTTTTGGTGACTTGTGTATATTTGTCTATATTAGTTCAATAAGAATTATACAGTATTATACAGTGAATCTAGGGAAGCAGTAATCAAACTTTAGGAGCGTGATTTACGAACAATTTTATCCATGGAGATACTGCAAATCAAGGGTCTGGCTCCCCCTCATCAAATTCCAAGAATCTGACTACTTTTTTCTTAGTTTGTTCTTTTCCTTCAAAAACAAGCGACTGAAAGGTACGTTGATACGAATAAGCAACAATTCGGTATAATTCGATAGGTAACAAGATTAACTATTAGCAGAAGTAGCAAACATACACATGCCTACATTTTGAGTGAATTAGGGTAGTTTTAATTAAAGAAAACCTGACTTTTTTTCAGTTATTTTATTACAAAAACAAGGTAGTTAACATATGTTTTATTTGCATTATAGTACTAGTATTTGAGCTGTTCTACTAAACGATGCCAAAATGATTCAGGTCTACTAGGTCAGATGTTATTGTTGAACAAATGAACCTCTTCGCGGCGGGCGTCTAGTAGGATGGTTAAGTGGAATGAGGGATTTTCCGAAAGGTAGATAATGGAGTATTTGAGGTATTTCTATTAATAAATTCGTCCATAGATCACTCTCTAAAAGTTAGATTACTATTTCCCCGGACACTGCATAATAGTTATCGAGCTCTAGGCGGTTCCTCAATGCACACATTTGGATTGAGGAGTCACTTGTCTTTTTTTATGAAATGTTTGATGTGTTGTACTACAAAGTGCCGAATTTCGCCTACTAAATCAGCTTATTTGCTAGTAAATCAGACCGTGAACTGTGATTAATTTCGGAATACAGCCCCTTAAACCATACGCACGCGACAAAAAGTCAAAAAGGTTTCGATACTTCCCCGACGCGCGCATACATACCTGCTTCATTTTCAATAGGTGTAAAATCATTGGTTTTCTACATACGACAGGAATTAGGCCAAATATGAATGCGAGCTTCACATGGACTCCTCAACAACTAAGGAGCTGGCTATCTTACCTCTCAATTTATCGGAACACAACAATGCAATTAACATTGTTATTATGGCGACAAACATTACTATGTACGTCGTCAAAAGTTATGGCGTCATTGAAAATTCGAAATTGCAAAAGTAATTATCTAATTCCCCATACATTTTTTGTCACAGTCCCTATGTCAACTATATGTGTATTGTGTACGATTTCAAACTTTATTTTACAATTTCGAATTTTCAATGACACCATAACTTAATACGACTATGTTAACATGGGTAGGTTTCGGCTTGATGGGATGTACCAAACACGTTCTATATGTAGCAGCACCAACGCCTATGAGGTTCCAAATATAATCAGCCGCGCCCAAATCTAACAACAAATTCAGATGTTACCTGTGTCATTAATTTTCATTTTATTTAATCGCGATATCTTCCTTGATTAATGACTTGTTGCCGCAAAAGGCTGGGGCGCGTCAAGACGAGGAGCGGATCAAATTACTTATCCCTTTTCTCTAAATAGTTTAACTACCTCCGTGGTCTAATGGAGGTCCTGGGTTCGGTTCTCCATGGGGGCAGAAGTTTTTCTGCTCGGTGTGGTTGGTGGTAGGGCTTCTGAGTCCGCCTGGATAGCTACCACCGTCTTAGCTAAGTTTGTCGCCATAATAATAACCTATGTAAATATTGTTGTGCTCCGACAATTTAGAGGTAAGATAGCCAGTTCCTCAGTGATTGAGGAGTCTAGGTGAAGCTCACTTGCACCTTCGGCCTTATCGTCACTTACCATCACGTGAGATGAAAGTCAAGAGACTCCCTGTTGTGTGTAAAAAAAGTTTATTAAGAGGCTGAGTAATGTCAACGACTTTGAGACATGATTTGTACTGGATTACGGGCGCGGTGCGTTATTGAAATTGAGCGAAAAAATCAAAATATATATATGTTTAAGGAAACTAGTAACTTATTTGAAGATATGAAACATCAATATTATCAAATTAAGTGTAACAAGTTAATTTCCTGAAAATCATTAAATAATCTTTGTTAAATAACTCGGATTTTCTTTTGGAAGCTGTTTTTGATGGGTGTCTTTGGCATTTTTTGTAACGAGAAATTTTGAATAAAATTTGTTTTGGGGATATGGATATTCTTAAAAATATTTTCAAGAGTAACAATTTTTTTTACTGCGGGATATTAAACAGGTTTTGCTAAAAAAAGTTTTAAGTGAGGCTCGATGAGCTCAGCTCAGCGTTGTCAGCCTCTTAAGCGTTGTTTAGTTAATCAGAGATCTGTCTTATCCTCACAGAAGTAAATTTTTATAAGAAGGAATATGACAACGTAAGATTCAGTAAACAAAGTTTAGCCCCTTAGTAAATTATACTTAACATTATTAGTAAAAATATAACAATTTAAATGTAACAGCAATAGACGGAAAATATTATACATTGTTAATTTTAATTTCTTCTAGTTCGCTTTTGATTAATTCTTCTTACCTTATAAGAGGAAGACCGTACCAGAGTCGTCTGCATAGGCACCCTTTACTTACCTATTTCTGCCGCTAAGCAGCAGTGCTTGTATCGCTGTGTTCCGGTTTGATGGGTAAGACAGGCAGTGAAGTTATTCTTCTTTTTTTAATTTGTGGCAAAGGCAGTGAAGTTACTGGTTACCATCTGGGTACCGTAACTTGACATCTTATGTCACAAGTTGGCAGCGCACATTGGCGTCTTGCAGGAGTTGTAGATTTGCGAGTCTTGCAGGAACCACGTGTACTATAGGCGGCTGTAGTCACTTGTTATCAGGGACACACAGGATATTTGGTTCGTATCTTTTGTAGTATGACTATCTACTGTCATCACATCACATCATATCGATGGGGACATATTTGAGCTGTGGTGATGTGATGTGGTGACAGTATGACAATCTACTGTCATAACAATACCTCGTCTCGATGGGGACATATTTGACCTGGGGTGATGTGATGTGGTGACAGTAGAATATCATACAACACACAGGAATACAAAAATTATATTATGTCCCTGTCTTAGGCGCATAACACATTGCACCGGACACCGCTGCGGTGTACGGAGGGACGAAAACCGCATGCGGCTGCGGCGGCACGGAACCGTGCCACCGTACGGTTTGCTCCGTATCACCGTCCGGAGCTGCGGTGCACGACGACGCCCCCCATCACCGCATTATCTATGTTGAGATCTATTAAGCGTATGCACGTCCTTTCTACGCAAAAATCCGTACGATACTGCGGCACAGTGTGGCATACCCCGCGGACCGCACCGCATCACCGTCCGGGAGTGCGGTGCCGTCGCGCGCGCCGCACAACCGCACGGTGATGCGGTGCGAGTGTGTTATACCCTGCGGTTTTTGTATACAAATTAAGATTCTCCAGTCAAAATTAAAAACCGCAGCACCGCACACCGGAGCGGTGTCCGGTGCAATGTGTTATGCGCCATAGTAGTATGAGGACATTGAAATCATGAAAGAGTAAAAGTTCGAACTGGTACTTCGTCGCTAACAGAGTGACGACAGATCCTACATTTTTTTCCTGTTTGTTTTACTATAGGAACAAAACAGGGTAGGTAATCCAAATAAAAGCATTAAAAATATAATAATATCAATGAATTTGAATACAATATGAATAAGAATTGTGTTATAAAATAATTTTAATAAAGTATAATTATTACAAGCTTTTATTTATTTTTTACTTTCACCTGTCCCTGTGTCTGTAATGAAATCTTGCAAGTTAAATTTACTCACTTTCCGGGTTCCGATTGAGCTAAAATTTTGCATGCATATGTACGAGTATGTATATCGCGTGACAATGCAATATTATGATGACATGAGCTAATCTAATGCTGGAGCTGGAAGATGGCCATAGTAACCCCGCAATAAAACAACACAATCCCATCGAGCTTGGGCTCGTTTGATTCGTATTGACGAGTACTAAAAGCTTGTATTTAAGAAAGTTTTTTTTCTCTTTCTCTTAAGATGTTATCATTTTGCATCCCGCTCCCGCCTATGAAAGGCCACCGCTCATCATCTCATAACTCAATTAGAAGTAATTTGGAGCGTGATTTTCGTATTATTGTTTAATTGCTGCTATGCTAATTGGAAGTGTGAGATACGGCTTTTGCAACGCACACCCCAATCAGACGCGGATTTGGCACTAGTTATACATTTATTTATCTGTAGAAGCTTGTACAATGTTCGATGAATCATCATTTAAAGTGAGTAATACTACCGATAGGGATAAAGAACCGAAAACTTGTTCAAAATTTATGTGTCTGAATTACATTTAATTTTGACCGCAAACGGTGGACTACGACTTTTATACTTATGTATTGCTTGCAATATTTTTAGAACATCGAAATGTCATTTCGATGGATGTATAAGTGGGCACAAAGAATCTGGTTAATTTCAATGCCAAGAAAACTCTGGTGTGCGCGTTCTCGACAAAAAGGTCATAGTTCCCTCCCCTTCCCTCTCTTCAGGGCACAAAACTGGAGCTGCAAAGCAGTATCACCATACTGTGTGGACGTGCGCTGGCCTGCAACCTAAATCCGAAGGATTAGGTACATGGAAAGCGTGCTGCTTCACGAAAACTCGGTGTCTTGAACAAGGTGCAGCGATTCTTCACGGCTGACCAACTGTGCGTGCTAAACAAAACGTAAGTAATACCACGTAATACGGTCCTCTATAGAATATTACTCGCACCTCTGCGCTAGATCCGCCAAGTACTTACTCGATGCTTTGGATAGGTTTCAGCGGCGCGCATTACACGCATCGTTGGCAATGTAGAATGTGTGAAGAATGTGCCCAAAATACTTTAAGAACTGCTAAAAAAATGCTATTTATAGAACACATTTTGTATATCACCTTAATCGAGATCACATATATTTATTTCGCCTGAAAATCCAGCGCGTTTGCGTTTTTTGTTGCATATTAATAAAATTCGCCGCGCGTCGGGTCGCACGCGGTCGTAAATTAATAGCAGGTGCATCCGCAAACGAGAACCATGCACATAACGTACGACCTGCGAGGGACGCGCCAAACCATGCGATATATTTAATGAAACACACTTTTAAATGGGCGAACCACTTTTTAGGGTTTTGAACCTCAAAACGAAAAAAGGAACCCTTAGCGCGAGCGCACACGACCGACAATCGGAGACCGATATTTTCTCCAATTGGCTTTATTTTTATTCTCGAAAACGCGTAGAAAAATTTATACCAAATACTCGGATCTACGGTCTCTTTGTATGTCAACGCGATTAAAAGATATGACAGTTTATTTCAATTTTTGCACATTTTGCGTTTTCACAAGGGAATCAAAGGAAAGGAATCATGAAATTTGGCAAAAGCAAGGTCACTGGATAGAGCAGTAGGCAGGAAAGATAAATGAATCATCAGGTTTCATCACTGCAGGCGTAGCACGGACCGTGGACAAAACAGGACATGAGACAAATAACATTTTTCTTCTCGCTCTCTCACATAACAACGAAGCGCAACGGGACGAGGATTAGTCACTTTCTCTTCTGTAGTTCACGCGTGGTGCTAGGCCTGCTGATTTTATATTAACGAAAAAAAAAAATGAAATAGAGTAATGCGGGAAAAAGAAAGAAATAATGACAAATAAAAAAAATGCAGCCAGGTTAGAAGGGAATACACCGAGTTGCTATATCCTTAAGAACAATATGTCCTATATTGTTCTTAAGGATTCGTTACAACATAGTTAGCATGAGTCTTGAAATAACTGTTTTAACCGGTTGACAGAATCAGACACCGGTTTGCTTATTTGTGTATTGGGTTAATTTATTAACAACTAGCTGTACCCGGCATGCGTTGCAATGCCACGTAAATGCCTTTTTTTGTTGCTAGGAACCCTCACGGGTGTCCCCATAACACCCTACCAAAGTTTCATTACAATCTGATGAATGGTTTCGGAACGCATAGAGGATAAACAAACATAGTAATACATTGATTTTTATTTATATAGAAGATAGATTACCCTTAATACATGAACACGATTAGTAATTAGTTTACCACTTTTAACCGATATTTCTTATTCGGTTCCGATCCCTGATCTTACTTTTTGCGATTGTTAGAAAAAAGGTTGTTTTCCACAGACCAGTATTGTATTGTATTGTATTGTATTGTATGGAATCTTTATTATATAAACAAGCAATATATTAATTAAAAACATTAAACACACTCTAAATATAACACGTTTATACAAAAGGCGAACTTATCCCGTAAAGAGATCTCTTCCAGTCAACCTTTGAAAGGTGTAAAGGATTAACACTGTGGCGATAGCGCTTTTAGACATATTTATAATAAAATATGATATAAATAATTTAAATACATACGTACATACACACACATATATATATATACATATTAACACAGACACAAATATATATCTATACAAATAATAATAATGTCACCTCAGCCTTCAAAACCCCAATGCCTTTTAAGGCGTACTTTAAAGGACGACACAGACTCCGCACGCCTGACATCAACAGGGAGCAAGTTCCACAAGCGAGTGGCCTGCACAGTGAATGACCTGGTATATGTTTCCGATGAATGAGAAGGTACTGCCAAAATCATATTCTCACTCGAACGAAGTCGACCATCAACACCTGCACAAAATTTAAAGCGAACACGAAGATATTGTGGATACATAGGGTTGAAGAGAACATTATACAAAAATGCTAATATATGAGCATTCCTACGCAGCCGGATAGGGAGCCAGTTCAATTTTGCACGAAACTCCGAGATGTGATCAAATTTGCGAAGGCCAAAGACATACCGAATGCAAGCATTCTGCAGCCTCTCCAGCTTATTTAATAATTCCTCAGCAGGGTCTAAGTAAGCAACATCACCGTAATCCAAGAGAGGGAGAAGCAAAGACTGCGCCAGCAAAAGCTTCGTCTCCTGAGGTAGAAAATTTTGCAATCTTTTTAAAGAATGAAGAGAAGCGAAAACTTTGCGACTTACTTCATTAACTTGGGAGCATCATGAGAGAGTCTGATCCATATATATACCCAAATTCTTCACCGTTTTGGCATATGGGATTAATATATTATTAAATTTAACGCCAGGTAACGCCATGTTTTCAATCCTGCGCACAAAATGCGAACTGTCAATGACAATTGCTTGTGATTTTTCTGGATTGATCATTAAGGGCCCACCATCCGCGCGAGCCCGAGCTAGTTTAGGTAAATTTCTCTAGTCTCTGTGTGCGTCGCTCACGCACACAAGCGAACTCGGTCGCGCAATCGGCACCAATCGGTACGACCGCCTAGCAAAATATCGTAGATGTTAATTTTGAATTTAATAGGTGTTTATTATTTACTGTGTTATACTGTAGTAAATACAGGAATGTGTTTAATCAACTTTTATTTTTACAAGCTTTTATTTAGCTTGCACTGTATGTATAATGTAGATTTGACCACTTCTCGGTTTTCGATTGGGCTGAAATTTTGCACATAATAATATGTATATCGTGACAATGCAATATTATGATAACATGGAGCTGTTTGATTCGGATTGACGAGTACTTTGATCCTATATGCTAACCAGGATCTGATGCTGGAGCTGGAAGGTGGCCATAGGAACTCTGCAATAAAACGACAAAACCCCATCGAGTTTGGACTCGTTTGATTCGTATTGACGAGAACTTTGATCCTATATGGTAGCCAGGGTCTGATGCTGGAGCTGACAGGTGGCCACAGGCACTCTTCAATAAAACGACACAACCCCATCGAGTTTGGGCTCATTTGATTCGTATTGACCAGTACTTTGGTCCTATGTGGTAACCAGGGTCTGATGCTGGAGCTGGAAGGTAGCTATAGGAACTCCGCAATAAAACGACACAACCCCATCGAGTTTAGGCTCGTTTGATTCGTATTGACGAGTACTTTGGTCCTATATGGTACTCAGGGTCTGATGCTGGAGTTGGAAGGTGGCCATAGGAACTCCGCAATAAAACGACGCAACCCTATCGAGTTTGGGCTCGTTTGATTCATATTGACGAGTACTTTGGTCCTATATGTTAACCAGGGTCTGATGCTGGAGCTAGGAGGTGGCCATAGGACCTCCGCCATAAAACGACATAACCCTATCGAGTTTGGGCTCGTTTGATTCGTAATGACGAGTACTTTGGTCCTATATGTTAACCAGGGTCTGATGCTGGAGCTAGGAGGTGGCCATAGGACCTCCGCCATAAAACGACATAACCCTATCGAGTTTGGGCTCGTTTGATTCACATTGACGAGTACTTTGGTCCTATATGTTAACCAGGGTCTGATGCTGGAGCTGGGAGGTGGCCATAGGACCTCCGCCATAAAACGACATAACCCTATCGAGTTTGGGCTCGTTTGATTCGTAATGACGAGGACTTTGGTTCTATATGGTAACCAGGGTCTGATGCTGGAGCTGGAAGGTGGCCATAGGACCTCTGCAATAAAACGACATAACCCTATCGAGTTTGGGCTCGTTTGATTCGTAATGACGAGGACTTTGGTCCTATATGGTAACTAGGGTCTGATGCTGGAGTTGGAAGGTGGCCAGAGGAACTCCACAATAAAACGACACAACCCCATCGAGTTTGGGCTCGTTTGATTCGTATTGACGAGTACTTTGATCTTATATGGTAACCAGGGGCCGTACTCTTAAAATCGACAACGATAATATCGGATTAGCCCTACTCTAAACTCGCTATCGTTGGCGTTATCGTTGTCGTCGTCGGATCCATCACTACATAATATAAATGCTTAGATCTTTAAAACTACGCAACGGATTTTGATACGGTTTGTTTTAATAGATAGAGTGATTCAAGAGGAAGGCTTATATGTATAATACATGCATAGTATAGTAGAGAAACCCTGATAATTTTAGAGGTTTCTAATATGATGTCGTAAATAAACACTTTTTTTGTGCTTAGATTGCAAACGCTGGCTGAACTCTACGAGATAAATCAAAATAATTTACTACAGTATTGTACACCTTAAATAGGTCTACAAAAAAGTCCGCGATGGTATATATCTATCTCTTAGGGATAACCCACAATAACCCTTTTTTATCCTTTACTTTTTACGAGAAATAATGGCTTATTTACGAAGCGATTTTAAGCAATACAGTATTAGTCCTTATCCAATTAAGTACCTTAAATACAATGTGCATTTAATATAGATCAATTTGGCCCTTTACAGCATGTAATATAAATCAATATTTTCGAAGATATTACAGATTTAAAATGTAGGGACGTTGCGGACAATGCGGTTTCGGCGGTACCGGCCGGGGTCCGGCGGGCGGCGCGTGCCTATAAAGTACTAGCTTTCGCTCGCGGCTTCGCCCGCGTTATTATTGTTTTCCCGTGGGAATTTAAATTTTCCCGTAGGAAAAATAATTTTGTAGCCTATTTAAGCCCGAATAATAAATTTCATGGAAATTGGAGCAGATTTTAAATATTTTTCATAGAAACTTTCAACCCCTATTTTGCAAAATAGGGGTAATTCCAATAAACCATGAAACACGTGTTCAATGAAATATTTTTAAGAGCATGAATCTCAAGTTTTATCAAAATCGTTGCTAATTTAAATATTTTTCCATACAAACATGCAACCCCTTTTTCATCCCTTCAGGGTAATTTTTTCATTTAATCCCTTGTTAGTGTGCGTCCGCATTTTGAATTAAAACCACTGTCCAAATTTCACGTTTCTACCATTAGCGGTTACGGCTGTGAGTGCGTCTATAGATGGGAACATCTCCTTTTATAGGTATAAGTATATAGATTGTCTAAAGACAAAAAAGCTGTGAAATGTTGTATTTATATACGTTTATATCAGCATATATCAGCATTTATGTAAATTTTTCTCCTAAGGGGGTAAAATAAGTGTTGAAATTTTGTATGAAAGTCCTTATTTAATGGACTATTTATTAATAATAAATAAACACGTTTAAAAACATGAATAAATTATTCATACATATTTATACAGTTTTTAAATGTAAATGTAAATATAATCACCTTCCACGCGAGCAAAGCCGCGGGCAACAGCTAGTTTAATTATATAACGAATGTCTGAAAGCAAAATACATACCATTAAAATGGCTTCAACGCTTTTAATAAATAAAAGCTTTTTTTCTTTATAAAAGATAACATTTAAAGATACTTTCGAGAAATTACGCATTATATTTAAAAAAATTAGAAAAAACTTCGGACTGTACTTGCAGTATTCTCTTCATTTTCTTATTTTAAAGCATTTAAATCAATAAAATTAAAAAATCCATAATTAATTAGAAATAATTAATTTATTAAATAATTAGTGCTATTTGAGTACTTACTTATTATTACCGTAAAGCCTAAATATTATAAACAATAATTGCAAAAATTCCAATAGAGACAGAGATATTTTAATGATAGGAGTGAAATTCAACATTGAATAAATTACGCTGCCCTTTTGGCTTTACGATAATTTCAACGATACCTCAATAGGTGTCGTTGAAATGTTCGAAAATTTTGCGAATGTTCGTCTGTCAAATGTATCAACGTTGTCACTAGATAGACGAACCTTCGATTTTAAGAGTAGGGTTTTGACGCTCGCTTATGTCAATCGTTCGTTCGGTCGTTCCGTCGAGCGACAGAAGCGAAACAAAACATGCGAGTTAGAGGAGCAAATGACACGATGAAGCGCCGATATATCGTAAGTTCGATTTTAAGAGTACGGCCCCAGGGTGTGATGCTGGAACTGGAAGGTGGCCATAGGAACTCCGCAATAAAACGACACAAGCCCATCGAGTTTTGGGCTCGTTTGTTTCGTAATGACGAGTACTTTGGTCGAGTTTCGTAATGGCGGCCATGCGGGTACAAAATGATAAAATATAAAATAATAGTAAAAAGATTTAAAAAAAACGTCGCCCCACACTAGGATTTTATTTTAAAGCCCTAATAAGACGAAAATAAATTTTAATTTATTACATGATACATCTAATATATAAAATTCTCGTGTCACAGTGTTTGTTACCAAACTCCTCCGAAACGGCTTGACCGATCTTTATGAATTTTTTGTGTATATTCAGTAGGTCTGAGAATAAGTCGTAAACTATTTTTTATTATGACGAAACGTAAGTTCGCCGTTATTATGGCGAAACGTAGTTCGCCGGCACAGCTAGTTTTTAATAAAATATAAAAGCTTGTCGCAAGATTTACCTATTTTATAAAAAACTAATATTTTTTTCTTAGAATTACCAATATTTATTTATTTAAGGCTTACCAAGTAAATACATACGGGCAAGGTACTTAAACAGTTTTTTTATGGAGGGCCTGGCAAATGACCTCCTCCCGCCTGATGTTAAGCGGTGAAAGAGGCCCAAATGAGTTGACAGATAGAGGACGGAGGACATCCACTATCCAACCTGCCCGCCCCTTGCCGGCCTAAAAGTTGTTTTTCACACCTCTTTTGAAGGAACCCATGTTGTAGGATGGAGGAAACACGTGCTCAGGTAAAGAATTCCAAATGTGGGATGAACGACAGAAGACTTACCGGAGGGGGACTCTGTACCCAGGTCGTGTGCTTGGGTACCTCCGTCTTACCTATTTCTGCCGCAAAGCAGCAATGCTTGCATTGCTGTATTCCGGTTTGAAGGGTAAGATATGGCACTGAAATTACTGGGTACCGTGACTTTACATCTTAAGTCACAAGTTGGCAACGTACACTGTGGCCTTTGTGGGGGTTGCAGTTTTACTGCGAATGTCACAGGAGCCACATGTATTATAGGTGACTGTTACCACTTACCATCAGGTGGGCAGTTTGCTTTTTTGCCAACTTAGTAGCAATAAAAAAAAAAAGAAGAAGGAATCTTGGAATTTCTTGGTACGGTGTGAAAAGAAGGATACAGTGTAAGGATGACTCCGTAGACCCTTACTCGTTTTTCTGTTAAGGAATGGAGAGGGAGGGATAAGGTTAAAGAGCTCCTCAGAGCATTCCCCGTGGAACATTCGGTAAAAAGCGCAAAGAGAGGCGATGTCACGACGAGGTTGTAGAGGCTCGAGGGTGTTAGTTGCCTCTACATCGCCAATTATTCGGATAGCGCGACGCTGCAATCTGTCCAGAGCATCGAGGAGGTACTGAGCGGAGCCGGAGTGCGAGCAATATTCCACGCAAGACCTAACCTGAGTTTTATACAACAGGCATAGTTGGTCCGGCGCAAAATACCTACGCACCTTGTTCAGGACACCGAGTTTCCGTGAGGCAGCAGTTATAACGGATTCGAGTTTTTCAAAAAAGGGATCATATGTGCATTTAAATTTCAGGACTGCACAGCATTGTCATGTGTGTATGACAATGCTGTACAAAACGTTAATTATTACAAAAAAATAAATATAATAATCAAGTTAAATTGTTTTATTGTTTATCCTAATTCTCGGGACAAGCTTTTATATTTTTATTAGAAAATATATCTTGTAATAAATTAAAGTTTATTTTCCTCTTTTAAGGCATTATAATATAAGCTTGTTTTTAAAAAAACTTTTTTTTAAACTAATTGCTCCAATAATACGAAATATTTTAATGACTACCGAGTTCTTTATTGTTAGTTGTATCTACAATTATTTTATATAATATACATATAATAATTTAGTAATAAACAAATATGAAATGAATATTTTCTTGTGCTCAACGCACTTTTTAGTGCATTGAAGCCATTCACTAGATTGTAATAAAAAATAAATTAAAGTTTATTTTCTTTTTTTAGGGCATTTTTTAAGGCAAATAAAAGCTCGTTTTAAAAAATCTTTTGTGATAGCGGCCATCTTGTTTTAGTTTTTTTCATGGTGTACTGTATTTTACGAACTTTCATTTGACACCCTATATACAGGCCCATATTGCGGGGATTGTACATAAAAATAATCTGTCAATTTGTGACGGCGGCCATCTTGGATTAAATTGTCTTTCAGAATATACTATATTTTACAATTCATTCTACAATTCAAGCTCTTTCATTTGACACCTAAATTGGGGAAGGTCGCACAAAAGAAATTGATGGGTTTGCGTATGGATATTAACTAGGCTAGGCTCAAAGTACTCATCAAAAAAAATCATATAGGACCAAAGAACTCGTCAATACGAATCAAGCAAGCCCAAACTCGATGGGGTTGCGTCGTTTTATTTCGGAGTTCCTTTGGCCACCTTCCAACTTTGGCATCAGACCCTGGTTACCATATAGGACCAAGGTACTCGTCAGTACGAATCAAACGAGCCCAAACTCGATGGGGTTGTGTCCTTTTATTGCGGAGTTCCTACGGCTACCTTCCAGCTCCAGCATCAGACCCTGGTTACCACATAGGTCCAAAGTACTCGTCAATACGAATCAAGCAAGCCCAACCTCGATGGGGTTGCGTCGTTTTATTTCGGAGTTCCTTTGGCCACCTTCCAACTTCAGCATCAGACCCTGGTTACCACATAGGTCCAAAGTACTCATCAATACGAATCAAACGAGCACAAACTCGATGGGGTTGCGTTGTTTGATTGCGGAGTTCCTTTGACCACCTTCCAGTTCCAGGATCAGACCCTGGTTACCACATAGGACCAAAGTACTCGTCAATACGAATCAAACGAGCCCAAACTCGATGGGGTTGTGTCCTTTTATTGCGGAGTTCCTATTGCTACCTTCCAGCTCCAGCATCAGACCCTGGTTACCATATAGGTCCAAAGTACTCATCAATACGAATCAAACGAGCCCAAACTCGATGGGGTTGCGTTGTTTGATTGCGGAGTTCCTATGGCCACCTTCCAGTTCCAGGATCAGACCCTGGTTACCATATAGGACCAAAGTACTCGTTAATACGAATCAAACGAGCCCAAACTCGACGGGGTTCTGTTGTTTTATTGCGGAGTTTCTTTGGCTACCTTCCAGCTCCAGCATCAGACCCTGGTTACCACATAGGACCAAAGTACTCGTCAATACGAATCAAGCAAGCCCAAACTCGATGGGGTTGCGTCGTTTTATTTCGGAGTTCCTTTGGCCACCTTCCAACTTCAGCATCAGACCCTGGTTACCATATAGGACCAAGGTACTCGTCAATACGAATCAAACGAGCCCAAACTCGATGGGGTTGTGTCCTTTTATTGCGGAGTTCCTATGGCTACCTTCCAGCTCCAGCATCAGACCCTGGTTACCACATAGGTCCAAAGTACTCATCAATACGAATCAAACGAGCTCAAACTCGATGGGGCTATGTCGTTTTATTGCGGAGTTCCTATGGCCACCCTTCAGCTCCAACATCAGATCAGCTCCATGTCGTCATCATAATATATTTATACATATGCATGCAACATTTCAGCTTAATCGGAAACCGGGAAGTGAGTCAAATTTAACTCGCAAGATTTGACCCGAACATGAAAAAGATAAATAAAAGCTTGTAAAAAGGTTGAAGATTTCTCGTACGGCAGCCACAAATAACAAAATTGTTAGTTATCAACTTCTCCGATTACTCCGTAGGACTTCGCGTCGTATACATACACAAATAATTACGCGACCGGGAGCTAGCTCAAAGCGACGTGCTCTCACTTCGAGTCTTGATTGCACACTGAATTTCGACGCGCCCGAGCCAAGTATTTGTAAGAACATCGATAAATGTATGTTAAAAAATTCAAATAAAAATCAATGTACGATAATTTAAAAAAATACCACGGTGTCAGTGTTTTGCTTGCCTTTGTTCTTTATATTTGTTAAACTAAAATATAATAGGGTTAATTAATGAAGCTAAAAATCACGAACGGTATGTGGGTGTAACCTAAATTTTAAGTAAAATTGATGCTATTTTTTAACGAAATGGTATGTAAATTTGAAAAATGGTGACGGTGATTGTGTAGACACATAATTTAAGAATTTAAATTTATTTTTTCCCGGTCAGTTAACTGGAACGTTAACGTAAAATATCAAAAACGCCAACGGCCTTTTTGCTATTTTTCGCGCCATGGGCCCTTAAACCAAAATCCTGCGACCACTGAGCAATGGCACTTAAGTCAGAGTTAATGGAATTAACTGCGTATACGAAGTTAGACAGTGGTGCAGATGTGTAAATTTGCAAATCGTCTGCATAAAGATGCAAAGATGACTTAAGAAGTTCTGTAATACCATTTATAAAAATCAAAAAAAGGACAGGTGAAAGCACACCACCCTGGGGTACACCAGATGTTAGAGGAAGCCACTCTGAGAGATTGTCGTCGATTTTCACACGCTGAAAACGGTTTGTAAGATATGATTTAAACCATAATAAAGTTAGAGGAGAAACATTAAGAGAACTGAGCACACCGAGCAATATGTCAAAGTCGACCGTATTGAAGGTATTACTAAAATCTAAAAGAACAAGCAAGGTGAGCTCTTGATTCTCAATATTTAGACGAATATCGTCAGTGATCTTGACAAGTGCGGAAACAGTACTATGACCAGCACGAAAGCCCGATTGGTATTGACTTAGGAGGTGGTTACGTAGGAGATGATTGGTAAGGCGCATTTGAACGTGTTGCTCTAGTACTTTAGAGAGTAATGGGAGAATAGATATAGGACGGAACTGGGATGGAACACAGGCAGTAGAGGATTTAGGAAGCGGAATTATGTGAGCCCGTTTCCAAGCAGAAGGGAATGTGCCTGTAGAAATAGAGCAGTTAAGAATATTTGCTAGAAACGGAGCAATTAAACCTTTAACTAAATCTATCATGCCAAGACCCAAGCCATCACTGCCGATAGCCTTGGACCTAATATCTTTAAGAATTTTTAATACATCAGCAGCAGTGACTTTCCCCAGTTCTAATGGATCACAATCGGGGCGAGGCCTACTGTCCAGGCGAGTAAGGGTGCGATTTTTGACATGAGCAACAAGGCTAACAGGGGAGGTGGAAAAATGCTGATTTAGGGTATTGACATCAATGTTGATCATGCTGTCATTATCTACCTTACCAACCCCCAAAGATTTTAAGAACTTCCAAAGCCTGGGAGGAGGGCAGTCATCAATAGTGTCGTGAATGTACTTTCGCTTAGCATTTCTGCAAGCTTTGGTACATCGGTTGCTAAGTGTAGTATACCTCTCACGATTAATATCACTAGGATCTAAGCGAAACTTGACGCGAGCCCTATCTCTGACCGCCATCAAATGTTTGATGTCCTCAGACAGCCACGGAGCCGGATAGTGCTTTACCTTCACAGGCCTTAGAGGGGCATGCTTATCAAAAATGCTTAGGATTATAGAAACTTAGAATTGACATCACTATTATTCAGCACAGGGTTCCAGTCAGCATTCAACATATCCTCCCTCAACAAATCACGATCAATAGCGGAATAGTTTATTAGCATCATGATTTTTTGTTTACGTTTGGGTGTTTTTATTTTAGATGAGACATAGATGAGATCATGAGCTGAAAACCCAGGAGCGCAAAATTGGCCATGTGAAGAGATAACGTCTGAAGAGGAGGTGATGATTAAGTCCAAAAGAGAAGGAGGGCCATTGTGGGGGAAATGTGTAGGTCCAAGAGAATGAATAGTAAGATCAAGGGCTCGAATCAAGGAATGCAATTTATTGGATCTTGAATCATTCTTTATGAGGCAGGTGTTGAAGTCGCCCATAAGAATAAAATGATTATATAGAACACGGAACTCACCAAGGGTCGACTCCAATGAATCAAAATAGTTAACATGAAGTGAAGGACTATAGACTACTCCTAAAAACACCTTAGTATAACCAACCTGAACCTCCAGAAAGAGATGTTCAGCAGTTTTATATAAAGGAGCCGATTGCGATAAAATTTTACAGGGAAAGTCACTACGCAGGTAAATAGCAACACCCCCACCCCCAACCAATCCAGAATTACCATCATCATCACGTACACAAAATCTGTCATTTCTGTAAAGTCGAAAACCAGGTAGTGGATATAATGTGGAAGGAAGAGAAGGCTTAAGAAAAGTTTCCGATATAAGGAGGGCGTGCAGATGTTTGCTGTCAAAAGTGGCCAAGAGATCAGGGTAGTGACTTGCAATACTCTGGGCATTTATGTGTACAACATTAAAATTCTAAGGATAAAGCGAGAGAGTAATATCCAGCTTATCAGATAAAGTCTGTGTAACATCAAGATCGCTTTGTGCGCTAAGTAAGCTACCTGAAGGCGAGGATAATGAAAAAAATTCACAGTCTGAATCGGCCGAACTGAGTGACATTAAAAAGATAATATATATATAAAAATAAATATAACAAAAAAAATGCTTAATTAATAATTACTATAATCTTAAGTTTACTAATCTAGAACGCTAGCATCACCCCAACACCTTTCGCCAGCAGCAATTTATGATCAAATAGAATTACAGAATTAATAAATCAATATTCGAATGAAAAAAAAATGGACAAAAACTCACAACAACAAAAAAAAAGATAAGAAAACATCAAGTAAACACACTTAACATCATGTTACCATACCACTGAATTTATCCAAGAGTATTAAGATAAAGCTGTATATACGATGTCCTATGCTATGTTATACACTATGAAAAGAAATAATAAAAAAAAGCAATGGCTAAATCATAGACTAAAAAACACAGGCAAGGCGCGTTCCAGATAAGCACGGATTCGAAACATTTTCAACGTTTCCAGAAGCCCCAGAAGGTAACATTAGATGATAACACCATCAAAGTGGTGATGCTAATCTGGAACGCTCCTGTAAATGATATTTATTTTTGACATTACATTGACACTGACAGCCAGGACCACCAGCCAAGCCACCAGTTTATCTAAAATGTGCCTCTATATATATATTAGCTACATGAAAAATAAAAATTCGTTTACCTACACACTAAATGATGACAAACAGTTACATAAATATACTACCTACTAATACTAAGTGTACAATACAATGCAATGTCATCAGACTGGTTGGAAAAAATTAAATAAAATAATCATCGGATTATTTGCATTAGCTCTTGGATTTGGAAGCAGATCTAGCTGGTCTAGTACGAGCTGACAACTTGATCTTCCACGACCAGTAATTAGGCTTAAACAAGTAAAACATTTAATTAATAAAAAGGGCTACTCGTTTTAGGCCTTATATTTATAGAGCTAAAGTTCATTTGGCAAAATAATAATTCTAACTAAAGAACTGAAGTGTGTGCGTTGTGTGTGGCCGCTGAAGCAGTGAGCGTGGTGTTGCTTCGTGAGCGCTCAGCTGAATGAAGGAAACAGCGTAGAGTTATAACGCTTAGAACTGACCAAAATTTAATGGCCGATTTAATGACGGTCTGAAAAAATTGTAGGCAATCCATGATATTTTGTCAATATAAAAAAAATTTTAGATAATTAAAATTATACTATTATTTTGTTAGTACCTGGCACATAAAATATATTCCTCATTCATCATAACAGCTCAAATACGTCCCCATCGCGGGGCTCGGGCCTACCCTATGTGAGGGTGATTAGGCTTTAGTCAACCACGTTGGCCCAGTGCGGATAGGTTTGAAATATGACGACGAAATATGACGAAATATGACGACACGTTTAGCGCAGAGGTCGAGTGATCACCTACTGCGCAACGGGTCGCGAGTTCGATTCCCGTACGGGACAAATGTTTTGTATGGCCTACAGAAATTTGTTCCGGTCTGGGCGTATGTGCATGTGATATTCTATGTTTGTAACTGCACCCACGACACAGGAGACTGGAGAGACGTGGGGCGACGATTAAAAAAAAATCAAGTCTAGCCACTTCCATAGTCTAGTGTTGGTGAGCTGGAGGTTCAAGGTTCGATTGCCCATGTCAGAAGGTTTCTGCTCAGTTTGGTTGGTGGAAGGGCTTTTAAGCCCTGGCTGGTGGTGGAAGGGCCCTGGCTAGCAAGAACGTTATTTTATCACCATACTATTCTAATTCTACGAGTACAATAGTCTAAGTAACAAAAAAGATTGACATTTTTGCAGACAGTACAGCAAGATTTAGACGAGAAATTATAAATTGTCTGTCGGTCGAGTCCTTGCTACTGATATTTTGTACTTTTTTCTAAAACCTGTATAAATTTCATGTAGAATAATTTAATGTGTAAACAGATATGATTTTGAAGCATCGAGTCCACTTATGTATGCCGTGGCAACCTGTAATTGGGTCTGCACTTTGAGTGAATTGATTAGCACTTAGTTTTAAGATTTTATTAGTGTAAGACTTGTTGGTTGTTGGCTGTCTAACTGCCCCAAATCTATCAATAAGTTACAATGGAACCGAAGTCGAACCATAGCGATCGACCAATCGGTGCGCATAGACTGGTCAGCAATCGTTATCAATTTTATGACTAAATAAGGAAAAGCAGAATGATGTTCATCGGCTAAAGGTATTGGTCGATTCATTCGACAAATATGCCAATCAGACGATGATGCTACAAATGTTTTATTCAACATATTAACAATCAGTTTCAATCAAACAGAATTATGAAATCTATGCGATGGCCGATTACCTATGTGTTATGAAATCACCCTAAAGGTTTTGTAATAAGACCGCATTATATGTTTCATTTTCCATCGTCAAAAAATCAGTCACCAATAGTCAGTCGTGTGCATTCGCACTTAACATGTTGCCACGAGATCCACACGACGAAAACAAAACGCACACAAAAATAAGAATGATTGTAAGTTTTAGTAGAGAGGTTATGTGTCTGGGTTGCCTGAACATAAATAAAAATATAAAATAATATTTATTACTTAACATAAAAGTTGTTTAGATCCTATATTTAAATTCCCTTCGTTAGAAATTATACAGCAACATTTATTAACGTTAGGTAAATGTGTCGACAATTTGAAAGACGATTCTGCATATACATAGCTCTATGTGAGCAGAGATGGCGGCGAGTTAACGAGCCGGAAGTGCAAAGCGCTTAGTATTTGCAGTTGGCATAACTCAATAGTTGTGTAGTGGGCGCATTCGTACTCCAGCGAGAGCAAATTTAAGGTTCGCTAGAGGTAATTTCTTCGCTTTATTAGACCATAGAGTAAACCAGTTTTGGAACTGGCAGAGATGTTAAGAAATTTTTATGAAAAGCAATGTTTATTCTAAGGTACTTAACAAAAATGATTATTTAAATGTTTCGATATATGTGTCATCCCACTTACAATATTTTAATTTTGTTGAAATTAAAGACAAAAAACTTTCGTCGTCATTTTGTAGTTATTTAAGCAACTGACGTATAATGGGGAGTATAAGAAGATCACAATGTGGGTTAATGGTATTACACGAGTGTTTTAATGCCTAATTACCTATGTTTAGTTGCATACAAGGCTATTTAGACCCATGATATACATTCTCTATAAAATATGTAATAATACCCTTTGATATTCAAAAGAGAATATACATAAGAGAAGAGGTAAAAGCAGATGTTGTTGATTTAATAAAATTAAATTCACTCATATTATTATGTTCTTTTGATTACGTCATGTTTTTATTTTTATTCGTATTTTATTCCTTGTATTCGTAATGAAAAGCACAGTGTTTATCTCGGGTTAAAGACTTATTTAGTCCCTCATACTATAGGCGCCCGAGTTGTCTCGGGACTCAATATGATACTTTCACCTCTAGCTAACTGTTTCTGAAACAGCTTATTGTCGAGATAACGGGTTTTGTTTCGGCACTTCCATTTATTCCAAGAGCTGTAATAGCGGTATGATACCCGACTAAGGGAGCTTCCCTTAGTCGGGTATCATGAAAATATAGGTTGTTAATTTTCCAAGTTTGGGCGGTTCGATTCCATGCTCAGAAAGGCGAAAATTATTATTTTTTGAATGCCGTTCAATTTGCTTTTCGTTTTGTTTCAGTATAATTTTATTTCTACGGTATTCCAGGTACTTTCCCTCCAGGTGGTCTCGCATCTTAATCCTGCATACCTATACAGTCTACAATGGCTAATCCGAACTGCATGTGTGCGGCAAGTCTAAGCATTCTTCTGTGCATTACATTATCTGTGGCTCAAGATTACTGCTTTCCTGATCTCCGTTCGCTACTGCAAATGTCCGCCTTGGTTAGCATATGGAATAAATTGCGCCGCCATTGACCCCCTAAGACAGTGCCATAGCCCTTTGTTATTACGCCAATAGCGAAGATCGGGATAACTTTTGGGCGACTGCTTTGGTGCAAGTTACGAGCGGATGGATTTTTTATTTTCGCTAAACAATTTTAGGAGAAAATGATGATACCGCGTATATAATCTTGTTTGCATTGTAGGGAGTTCTGGTCACGGTTAAGTCGGTAACTGTATTTTTTTATTGCTAATGGTGGCAGACGAGCCAGTCAAGTGGCCCACCTGATGTTAAGTGGTAACCACCGCTCATGGACATCTGCAATGCCAAGGGCACAGTTCAGTCACTGCCTACCTGGAGAGAAATGCTCTTCTTAAGCCTCGTTTGAAGAAGGACATATCGTAGTGCTCAGGAAACACCGCAGCTGGGAGTTCGTTCCAGAGCCTACACGTGGAAGGAATGAACGCTGAAACCGAACTGTACTAGACAAGATTGGTTCCAGGTAATATGGATGAACTCTACTGCGATGGCGGGTGGTGCGGTGGTAAAAAGGTGAAGAGGGCACCATTGCAAATAGTTCCTCAGAGCACTCTGCGTTAAAGAGCCGATAGAGCACGCAGAGAGAACCAAAGTCTCTCCCTTGCTCCAGCGTCTCCATTGAGGCCGTGATATTGGGATCACCAACGATGCGGAATGCACGCCTTTGCAGGGAGTCAAGAGGGTCGAGCTGATATTTGGGAGCTCCCGTGCAGAGGTGCGTATCAAATAAGTCGTATTCTTGCTACCAGAATTGTAAAAAACCACCCAAGTGCGTGTTGTGCCACGCGTAGTTCAAAGTTGCGTTGCTTCAATAGCCGCGCCGCCCGCCGTATGTATTTGATGAGTTAATAGTTTCTAGCTGTTTAGTCAACTAACAACTCCGTTTAAGCTATTTTTACAAGTTTATACTCATATTTACTTTTACCTATCCGGTGTCTGTAATGTAATTTTGCAAGTTAAATTTGACCCACTTCCCGGTCTCCGATTGAGCTCCGTTACTATTCTTATTATGGCTTCTTATAATGGCTCCGTTACTATTCTTATTCTTTATTAATGATTTGCCGGATATTATAGATCAGCCATGTATATTATTCGCCGATGATGTGACTTTGCTGATTAAATCTGATAATATTAATGAGATCAAGGATATTGCTAATTACAATTTCGGACAAGTACTTAAGTGGTTGAAAAATAACAATTTAAATATAAACATAGATAAAACGAAATTTATTTAATTTAAAACCAAAAATAATAGTGAATCTAAACTTGACATACAATTTAATAATGAAAAAATTAAAGAAGTAAATCAGACAAAATTTTTGGGTTTAACAATTGACCAACACTGTGACTGGAAAACACATATAGACAATCTAGTAAAAAAATTAGACCGTTTTGTATTTGCCTTAAAAAGAATAAGCCAAGTAGCATCAAGAGAAGCAGCAATCATAGCATATCACGGATATGTATCTTCCTCGTTGCGCTATGGTCTAGTATTGTGGGGTAACTCTGTTGAAATGCCTCGAGCATTTATAATACAAAAGAAATGTGTGAGGTCTATGTGTGGTGCAAGTAATTTGGATAGCTGTAAGCCTTTATTTCAAATGCTAAATATCTTGCCACTCCCATGCTTGTATATAGCAGAAATATGTATTTTTGTAAAAAAACACTTCCAGTTGTTCTTACTAAATAGTGACCAACATTACAGAGGACGAGTAGACGATTTGTTTGTTCCTTCTCAGAGATTGAAAATATTTTCTAATAACTGTTACTGCATGGCAATACGGGTATATAATAAACTACCTAATGATATAAAAGATCTGACGTATACAAAATTACACAGAGCACTTTTAACATTCTTAAAGAACAAAATGTACTATTCAGTTAAGGAATACTTGAATGACATATCTTAGATTTATGTTGACATTGTTTCTGATCATGTCCTGTTTTAATTGTTGACATTGTTGTAATTACATAATTTGGTTTTGACATTCTCTGATAATATTGTTATAATTTCTTATTGCTGACATTTCTCATGTATTTCTCCATTTAAATTTTCATTGACATAAAAATTAATAATTGTATTTGCACACTGAAGTGACTACCAGTAGAATATGTGGAATTATATCTTTAGAACACCAATTGTTACAATATTCTGGCAAATAAAATATTATTATTATGATCTTTATTTACTTTCATTCTTAAATATACATTTTTTTACAATATAAATATTTTATTATATATTTTATTTATTATTATTATTATTATGAGCTAAAATTTTGCATGCATATGTATATCGCGTGACAATGCAATATTATTGTAAGATGATATAAAAGCTTGTATTTAAAAAAGTTCTTTTTTTAAATTTCTTGTTTTATATGGCATTTGTTTGAAATATTGCAGTAGGTACATAAGCTGAGAGGTTATTAATAAACTACTGTAGCGAAAATTAGTTTTATTAAATTAATATTCGACACAATGTATACTGGAACGAAAAATTGACTTCACATCTGAATGATGCCCCACACTGTTGTGTAAATGAGGTCTTAATGTGTAACCAACTCTTATCATTCATTAATTTGAGATTATTTTGAGATTTTATTGAGATTTTAACCACATCCGCGGTCTAGTAGTTGAGGCCACCGGGTGTTTAACGGGAGGTCCGCGGTTCAATTTCCCATGGGGGCAGAAATTTTTCTGCTTGGTTTGGTTGGTGGTAGGGCTTCTGAGCCCTCCTGGCTGACTACCACCGTCTCACCTAAGTTTCTCACCATGATTACAATGTTTATAGCATTGTTGTGTTCCGACAATTAGAGGTAAGAGATATGCACGCTCTTCAGTGTTCATTCAAATGGTGACGAAGGGCTTCAGATTGGAAGCTAGCGAGGGACTCTAATCGCAAGCGTCTTATCATTTATTACCTACCAGATATTTCTTATCATTGTTTACCTCCTATGTTATAGGTTTTAACAGAGGTAGAAGCAGTACTAAGGTCGTCTATTATTTCTGCTGCTAAGCGGCAGTGATTGCATTGCTGTGTTTCGGTTTAAAGGGTGAGATACAGTGAAATTACTAGATACTGTGTCTTGTCGACAACTTGTGTCACAAGTTGTCAATGTACATTGTTGAGGTTGTAAATTTACAAATATTAAAGGAACTGCATGCACTTTAGACGACTGGTAGCCACCTGCTTCTTTGCTAACTTTGTTGGTTAAAAAATGGGTAGTGGTAGACATCTTATTACTTGGACCACACCGGGCGACTTCATAGTACTGCGACTCCGTCCCTGGCACGGTTTTGCCCATAAATTTTTGTAACTCCGGTCGATGGGAATAGACGATGATATTACATGCCATCAGCGGTCGTTTCGAAGATTCACTTAGTACAGTATCGAGTGGATGAAAACCTCTGATAGGTGATAAATGGATTTGTTTGCATTCTCAGTTTTGGCTCAACGTTAATAATTTCAAAAATTATTAAGTAAAAAAGACTTTGATAAAATTAGAACCAGGTAATCTGATTTAAATTTAAATTAGATATTTTATAATTCTTTCTCGGACACTTCTCTAGTAGGTAAAAAGTTTTTCCTTGGTCTGGTTGACCGCACAACTGAACCGTGGTACGCGGGCAAAGAGTGAATTAGACAAACTATCCATACCAAAACATTCATTTATATAACATACATGTCAAAAAATTGGTAATAACGAGAGCGCTATGAGTACAGTTTCGCACAAGAAACACAAAAATAAAGGCACAATTTAAATAAAAAACCACCTTTAAATAACAATTGAAAAATTAAGTAACAACAGCCTCATAAATGGCGGCCACGTACCGGGAGACGCAGCGTTGGTAGGCCCCCACAAGACTACGGACCGATGATCTGGTGAAGGTCGCGGGAAGCCGCTGGATGCGGGAGGCGCAGGACCGATCGGCTTGGAGATCCCTGGGGAAGCCTTTGTCTAACAGTGAGCGTCTCTTGGCTTAAATAATGAGCCTCATAAATATACTATCTAGCTGTGAATCTAGTTTTACTTCGGGAATCGCTTTTCAGCTTCCAACTGTCACCGCTCCAAATTCTTTTCTGCCAAATTGAAAGACTAGTGTTTACATAAAAAAAACATGCAGTCATCATCGATCAGCGAGATCTAACGAGACAGCCTTAGGCATGATAGGGGATTAAGTAATTGATAAGATTCAGATAAATGGCCGAAACAGCATTGCGGACAGGATCGGCGGAGCCGAACCGATCCAGAAGTGTTACTCTCTAAGGCTCGTATTAATAATTAGATCTCAAGAATCAGATTGATCTTGAGATGCTGTTTTGGCAGATGTTCCATATAATAAACGTCAAAACAGCATCTTAAGATTGATGTTAACATTGAGATGCATTTATCAATATGAGCCTAAGTATCCAACGAATAAATGCATCTCAAAGTTAAAATCGATATTATGATGCACTTTTGACGTCAAATATATGGAGTATCTGTCAGAAACAGCAACTTAAAATCGATCTCTTTTTTGAGTGGCAATTATTAATACGAGTCTAATGGCAAATTGTACAAACAATGTCTTAACTTAGGACAATTTTAATTGAGATGTTGTCACATTCTTTTCATTTGAGACAAGACGTGACAGCATACTGTTTAGGATTGTCCTGAGCTAAGACAAATGGTGCAATTGACCGTATGTCCGAGATCAATGCTTCGACTATCAAAAACGCTGCTTATGTTTGCGTGCTGTCATTAAATAAAGCATGTGCGCTCATGCCGCTTGCCGCGGTGAACAGCTTCAAGATCAAAAGTTTGACCGGGGACGTAGAGAGTATCCGTTTTGACTAGTGAAAGTACCACAATGATACTATAATAAAAGAAACGTGTGTTTCTGCGTGCTGTCATTAAAGTCATGGAATTAACCAATGATCCTGACAGACAGACAGTTAATTATACAAAAAGGTGTCACTAGTTCCCTTATTCGATTATTTTGTTAACATAAATTGTAAATTAGGAGTGATTCACACAAATCAGTGAAGTCACAGTGCCGCCAGCCTTATATCAGTATAATAATTTCATTCACTAAAAAGTTAAAAATATTTTACAAAAAATAAAAACCGACTTCAAAAACACTGAAAAGTGAAAAATAATATAAGAATAGGTACAAACAACATCACACTTCTATATTCGGTGACAAATTTTAAGACTTTCTAGGAGATCATCGTTTGGCAAAGACTTTAATATAGAATTGTGATGTTGTTTGTACCTATTCTTATATTATTTTTAACTTTTCAGTGTTTTTGAAGTCGGTTTTTATTTTTTGTAAAATATTTTTTTTAACCATCGGTTCCCCAAGCATTTTAAAAATTCTGTGCAAGAGAGATTAAAATTAAGTCTTGTTTGGAGTACCGCCCTGATGTGGATTTTGATCTCCGACACATTGACTGCGCGTAATTTAAATTTTTCTAAAGCATGTGAGAAAAGTTATAACGTTATGATTTTGAAATTTCCGGGACATTTTCTCAATTCCGAGACCCGGGACATATGCTGTCACTTCGGGACGATCCCGGTGGGTCCCGGCTACCTGGCATGGCAACCTTAGCTGGGACTCCCCATTGATGTGTCGCTGGGTATAGCTCCACAACAGGGGCAATTTAATAGTTAAAAAAACATATAAAAAACATGTAACCTTACACTATTTCGTAAGTGCAAAATTGTTACTAACAGCCAATGGATTAAGATTTGAAGTTAAAGGAAAAAAAGTGTAGTTCTCAATTCTTAAACAAGAAGACTAGATTATGTCATATATTTTAAACCGACTTCATAAAAGGCGGAAGGAGGTTCTCAATTCGGCTATATGTTTTTTTTATGTCTTTTAAGCGATTAATTCGCCAATTATGAACCGATTTATAACTCTTTCAACCCTTAAAATTCATAGGCACGTTTTTAAAGCTTATTAGATATTTTCGCCTGATAGTCATCAAGGATTCCTCTGAAGGATTGACTTTTTGGGTTAGTTTTTATCATAATATGCACTCTTTTAAGTTACTGAGTTACTCAATTCGGTGAGCTGGTATTTAATTCCCTAAAAAGAATATAATAAAAATATTAACATAAAATAAAAAACCTACTTCAATAACACGACCTAAAAAATCAGAAATAATATTAAATTAGTACCAAATTTTAACTAACTTGATTAGTGAGTTTATACACTTTTTGGAACTTTCCAGACAATTATCGCTCCGAATTCAACATGAAAATGCCAAATGGAAAATGTGATGTTGTGTGTATTCTCATATCATTATTCCTAAATGACAGTGTTTTTGAAGTCTTTTTTTTTTAAAATATATTTTGTATCAAAGTTTTACAACGCCCTCATCAAATTCACGAATGAAGCCATTCTCTATTGAGGTCTATTTACTATGGATAGATAGATAGATAGATAGATAGATAGATAGATAGATAAGATAGATAGATAAAGTCTTTATTTACAACCATCTCCATCACACACAAACAAAAAAAATACTAAACATAAAATTAAGAATATAGTAGGTAGGTACTTAATCCAAAATTACGTTGTGTGCGCTGCAGAAGTGTAAAAGGGTTGCAACTCAGTGACTGGTTTTACTCACATCAGGATGTGAGCAAAGCACTGCTATTCTGCTACAACCCGATTTTTTTTTGCCCTTGTCCTGCCGCGTCTTTGACAGTGAAAGCGAGAAATTTTTGATGAGAGCCGTCCAAGTCTTCCCTTTCATATTTTATGTGTGTCCGTTTTTCCCACGATTCGTTTTTATTGTCTTTTTTATTCGTTTCAATATTTCGTGCACCTGACTCTGTGCCTATTCTCTTAACCGCGGTTTCAATGTTAGGAATTTACTTTAAGCGCAATTAATTAATTTACCTCCAAAGTGTGATCTTACTTTTCGCAAAAATATGTGCATGCATATAAGAAGGCAGCATTTATTAATAGGTGACAGCCATTGCATTTTATAATAAGTTTTTTCTAGTTTAATATATAAACAGACACAAACAGACTCAACACGTGTTTTGTGTAACTTCGATGCTACCTCTAAGTACTTTAATTTAATTAATATAATGTTCATTCTAAAACGACGTACCTACGTGCAGTCATAGTCATAGTCTGGCCACTGCATCACAGAAATTTGGGACCTCCGCAGAAAGTCGCTCACGATGGCTGCAGTGTGAGCGCGAGCGTTATGGTGCATTAATGTGAACCCCTCGTCAAAAAATTCGGCAAAGGGGACCACATGCACTTCCAGGATCTCTGTGACATAGCGGCGAGCAGTCAGCGACCCTTGTCCGCGAGCAGCTCCCGTCCGGGAAATGCAGACAAGGTCGGTTTTGCCGGCAGCCGACATACCACCCCAGAACATGCAGGATCCGCCTCCATATTCCACCGTCTCCTGGATGCAGGCTTGGGCGAAACGTTCACCCTGCCTCCGGTATACCCTTCTCCGTCGCTCGTTGCAGAAAAGACACACTCGCGTCTCGTCCGAGAAGAGAACAGCTCCCCACTGCTCAAGGGTCCAATCGACGTGGTCACGGTCCAAACTGTAAGCGGGCTCGCCGGTGCGCTGCAGTCAATTTTGGACCTGTAGCGGCTCTGTGGGCTGCTATCTTCTTCTCCTTCAGTCTTCTTCTAATCGTAGAGACGCTCACGGTGCGTCTGCGAGCTGCCTGGAGCTGCTGTTGGAACTGAACAGCGTTTGAGAAGCGATTTCTCAAAGAGTACGACACAACGAACCGGTCGTCTCTTTCCGAAGTGCAGCGACGTCTACCGGACCCATGTCTCCGAATATAGCCACCGGTCTCTAAAAAGCGCTGGTATACTCTTCGAACCGAAAAACGGCTCAGATTCAGTTGCCGGGCGACATCACACTGCCGCATCCCTGATTGCAGTAGTGCAACCACTTGAGCGACCTCATCAGCTGTGGTATCAATCTTCCAGGTGTTTTTTCTTTAGTAAAATGTACAGATGTGTCCTCTTCAACGGTTGAATAGCGAATGACCCACATTGACCCCGTGTTGACCCTTTTATACCCACAAAGAAAGCGCAACTGACGACTCTCCCGGGTAGCAAAATTTGCAAGAAATTTTTGTGACACTATATTTGTTGCTTTAGGTTTTATTTGATAATGAAAAGTTTTATTTGATATTAAGTTCATTAAGTAACCTTTTAAATAAAATCATAATAAATGTGACTGCATTTGCATATTGAAAGTTAATTACATTTGAAAGTGATTTTCTTAGAGGTGCGATTTTTTTGACGCCGAGTGTATATTTTAAATAGGTACCTTTGTCTTTTAATTTAGCGATTAAGAAATTCTAAAAAAAATATTTAGAGTGACTAAGCCTTGAAATCATTCATCATAATTTTCAATTTGATGATTCTAAATATCAATAACCTATCTCTAGATGAATCTTTGTCCACAGAAGACACATTATTAAGATGTACTTTGAAGCGAGAAACCATGAACAATGTGTCATATTATGCATTACTTGGGATTAATATAGAGACTTCAGCGATGTCTCCACAGTATTTGCATATTAAGCAAGCAATATTTGCATACGGCTGTAATAAGGGTTACATCGGAGATGCGATGTTATATATGTCTCCCCTCGAGGGTAAATAAAGTGTAGCGACTTGGAAAATAATACTATTACTGTTATACATAGGTATATGTACATGTACATATAGGTATATTATACATAGGTATATGTATAATAATATGTGTAATAATAAATGCGCTGTAACGCTTTTTTAACCGACTTCAAAATATAGGAGGTTCTCAATTTGACCTGTATTCTTCTCCGCGGTTTTCAGAAGAGTATTTGTTACATTTAGGAGAAGGTTTTGGCACGATAATACATAAAATTTTCAATAATAATGTAGATGTACAACACAGGCGGCCTTATTGCTAATGAGCAATCTCTTCCAGGCAACCTTGGACTAGGTAAATACTGAGAGGAAATTTAAACGAGGATTGGTGCAGTAGTAGTAAAGTCCACAATGAAGAACTGTTTTAGCTAAGGATTTAAGGATAGGAAGTGATTTCGGACTTGATTCTTAAAGGACTACAACGTGTGAGCTCTCTTAATATTCTCAGGGAGAGAGTTCTATAGCCGGACGGATGAAGAAGAGTATGAAAGGAAATCAGTGCTGTAGGGTGGGATATCAAGAGTTAAATTAAAGTTCGACCGTAAAGTACGACTCGAAGTAGTGGACCGGAAAGAGAACTGAGACGGAAGATATGATAAGAAACAAAACATTGTAAATTATGGATAAAACATGTAAGTCTCTGCGCTGGCGAATTGGCAGCCATTTAAGTTGAGAGAGATAGTAAGAAACATGGTCAAATTTACGCAGATTAAAAATAAACCGTATTGTTACATTTTGTAGACGCTCCAACTGGTTTAATAGCTCTTCGGACAAACCCTCACAGGCAGCGTCAGAGTAGTCAATTAACAAAGTAAAAGTGATTGATAACACTTTCATTGTAGCCATTGGAAGAAAGTTTCGGAATCTGTCGAGAGAACCATAAATGCGGTAAATAGCTTTTTCCAAACTGCCTCAACCTGAGGCCGCCAAGAAAGGCACTGATTTCATTCTTGACAGATTTGCTAAATGGAATAATAGTTCCGCCAAAGAGCTCTGCCGGCAACAGACTGTAGTCGATGCGTGATACGAAATGGGAACTGCCGATGATAATTGTCTGCGTATTGTTAGGATTAATAACAAGACCGTAAGACTTACCCCTAATTATCTATTATATTAGGGTAACTGTTAGTTGTCAAAATAGCATGTGAAATATCAGATAGCGGGGCTTGCGTGTAAATACAAGCAATAAAGATATGAAAGTGATTGCGTAATGGAATTTATAAATATCGAGAAAAGAAGCGGAGATAATACGCCACCCTGGGGGACACTGGCAACGACAGTGCGCCAATCAGATAGACAATGTTTACAAAAAATTAAACCGTCGTCAAAAATACCAAGAAGTCGTAAATAAGATATATTTAAACAACATTACAGTTTTATATTGAAGTCGGTGCCAAGCTTAGAGCATAAGGTGCCAAGCAATGATCACCAAGAAAGTCTTGAAAAATAAATAATTAACGTCCTAAGTACTTAATTAAAATTTGGCACCAACTTCAATAGAAAACTGTGATGTTGTTAGTATTCTTATATTATTTATGACTTTTTGGTGTTTTTGAAGTCGGTTTTATTTTTTGTAAAAATATTTTATGTAACGTATGTACACACGGCTGCACTTCAGACGTGTACGGTTTGACCTTGAGCGAAGTTGTAGCTGAACAGAGAGAAATCGTGCGAATGCGATAGATAGTGTTCACGCAGTCCCGCTTCAGCCGAGTCGTGCTGCAACGACTAGGTAGGTGTGTGTGCGTGGCGCAGCTCTGTATGAATAAGGTGTTGAGCTGTTGAGTGTGTGTACGGCTGTTTATTCATACTGAGTAGCTACAAAGTATTCCGTAGCGTCGCCGCTGCGAATGTCAATGAATAATACTCGTAAGTACGCTTTAATCAGTAAACCGTGTATGATACCTACGGAGATTTTAAAATGTTATCCGACGCTTCTATTCGGTTACTAGGTATTTGCTGTGAATTCAAACGTAGCATGGTTATAAACAATTTTGAAGTAAAACTTCTTTACGCACGCTTGACTTGGGTTGGGACTGGGAGTAAGTTGGTGAATGCGTGACGAGAGCGTTACGAAAAGTGTGATCGGACTAGGCAAACGGAAGTTGTGGAGCTAAAGAAGTTTTACTTCAGTTAGTGTTAGTTATTGTGAATTTTGTGTATAGAAACAGTGAAATTACTGTGGTTTTTCGAAAACAATATTTTACGAAGTTTTTAAGAAAAACAGTGTTACAGTGTGGCACACTCGTTTTTTTTTATCTATTTTTTTAAGCCGGAAAATCTAAGATTATTTTTTGATTTTCATAAATTGTTATTGTTGTTGCCTTATTATAGTCAAGTCAAAGTCAAGTCAAAGTATTTATTCACACAAGGCATGGTAAAAATGGTAACAAAATGAGTAGCTGAACAGCACGTCTTACCAACTTGTGGCATGTGAATGTCAGTTTACAATTACATAATTTAAATTTTCGTATTATATTTTGTATTATTATTATATGTCATTTTACTATATTACTATACCTAATAATTATATTACTCTTACATGTTAATTAAATTATTATAATAAAATGTCAGTAATTTTTAATATTATTTATGCTTATAAGTCAAATAATCTGTAACCGAATAAAAACAATTTGTAACTAGCCAATTAAATAAAGTTTTGTTAAAAAGTTTACCGTTCTAAGTTCTTTGATGCTTTGGGGTAGGTTATTGTAAATTCGAACACTCATGGCATGGCTATTTCGGCTGTACAAATTTGTTTTCATTTGTGGTATCGCTAACTGTCCTACATGTATATTACTATGTGTCTATTACTATTTAGTAAGTGAGTTATTTTTTTTATTCATATTTAAATCATTCTAATACCATGTCGTTTAGCGTTCCTTTTATTTTCCAGGGTGATAAAAAACAACCGTGTATATGATTAATATTTATGATTTAATATTAAATTATTGTGATTTATTAATAATTATTGTGAACCCCATAGTACTGATTTTCTTTCATACTCTTTTCCCGAATATGGAATATCGGCTATGGAACTCTCTCCCTGAGAGTATTAAGAGAGCTCGTACACTAGATTCCTAGTAAGAAATCACTTCCTATCCTTAAATCTTTAGCTAAATCACTCCTTCGTTGTTCATATTTAGCTACTACTGCACCAATCCCCGATTTGAATTCCTGGAGAATCAAGTCCGAAATCACTTCCTATCCTTAAATCTTTAGCTAAATCACTCCTTCGTTGTTCATATTTAGCTACTACTGCACCAATCCCCGATTTGAATTCCTTTTTTGTATTTCCCTGGCCCAAGGTTGCCTGGAAGAGATTGCTTTTTAGCAATAAGGCCGCCTGTGTTGTTCATATGTGCTGATTTAAAAAATTCTGTTTCTATATTTTTGTGTGCAATAAAGTATTTATTATTATTATTAAATGCTGCATTTTTTACGTATTTGTTTTTCTAGCAGGTGGTGCGAAAAGTAGAGTATTTTCCTCGGGAGGAAGCAGTATTAGTCTTGAGCGCACTTAGTCTACAACCGTGGCATACGAGTAAGACAGTCTTAGTAAAAGGGTTAGTAATCAACTATTTTATTACAACTAAGTTGGCAAGCAAGCAGGTTGCCCACCTGATGGCAAGTGGCAATGAACAATCGCCTATAGCACTGTGGTTTTTGGAAGTCTTGAGAATCTACAACCCCCCCAATGACCCCAATGTCCGTTGCCGACATGTTACATAAGATGTTAAGTCACAATACCCAGAAATTTCACTGCCTGTCATCACACTCTTCAGACCGGAACACAGTGATGCGAGCATCGCTTTCTCTGTAAGTTATATTAATTGTTTACCTTTGTAATTTATGTAAGACTATGGCGAGTAATAATGTTATTATTATTATTTGATGGCAGAAATAGGTAAGATAGAGGTACCAATTTAGACGACTCTGGTACAGCCTTCCTTTGGTAAAAAAAATTGTCTTTTGATAATTATCGTAATTAATATTGTAATTTGTTGAATGATAATGATGATGATAATGAAGATGATGTTTAATGAAATTAGAAGTCACTGATATAGCTCAAGGAATTGCAAATCTTAAATAGCACTGGGCAGGATACATCGCTGGTCACAAGGTCGCAGCCCCCCACAAGGTAGACCAACGATCTGGTGAAGGACGCGGAAAGCCGCTGGATGCGGGAGACGCAGGACTGATCGATTTGGAGATCACTGGGGAAGCCCTATCTCCAACGGTGGCGTCTCTTGGCTGAAATGATGATGATCAATGATAATAATATTGAATGAATGATAAATTATTGCTTTTCCCATCACAGAACAACAGTAATTAGTGAAACTATTCCCGAAGTGGGTCCCCTAATATCTGAGTGAGTTCAGTTCAGGTTTTATATTTGAGGTTTAAAACCAACGAAAGATTTTATTATTTGTTTTCAGAGGAATGTGCCCCATGTCCATGTCGCTATTGCAGTAGCCATATTGCAATGTTGCAAGCGGTTTTTTTTGGGAAGCTTACGTAATAGGTTTAAGAAGACGTCATGTCAGTTTGTATATAAATATTGTGTAGTTATGTATAGTTATGTATATATTACTTGTTTAAATTTTTTCTTATTGTAAATGCTTATGTTTACCATTCCAACGCTTTTCAAGCCTATCGTATGCAGTGTCTGTAAAAGGTTTCCACAGAATATCAGTGTCTTGCCACTCTTTGTCACAAGTGTCACGGCGTATGCTGAGTGGAGACCTTTTCGGTATATTACTATTAATACGTGTATCCTGATGTATCAAATAAAATGTTCTATCTATCTCTCTGTTCCAGGGTCGTCTGCTTGGGCACTTCCGTCTTGCTTATTTTTGCCGCAAAGCAGCAGTGCTTCGTCAGAGTATTATTTTCTTTGAGCAGTGCTTGCATTGCTGTGTTCCGGTTTAAAGGGCAGTGAAAATACTGGGTACCGTGATTTTACATCTGATGTCACAAGTTGGCAATGTACACTATGGTTCTTGTGGGGGTTGCAGTTTTGCTACGAATCTCACAGGCGCCGCATGTATGACTGAGGTGACTCTTACCACGTAAATACCATCAGGTGGGCAGTTCGCTTGTTTGCCAAGTTACTTGCAATAATAGAAATAACTGAACTGGCAATAAAATAGTTCGGATTAGAGAAAAAATGGTTTTTCGTGATACATTTTTTAATTTAATTTGATTCCGATATTTGACGAATTGAAAAACAGTTTCCTCGCGCAAATCACGTGACTTAGACCCTCTCGTCGCCGCTGGAAGAGATGTCGGCGATAAGCCCGCTTTGTACCGTCTAGGACAAAGGTCTGCGATTGTTTCCGACGTGAATGCCTCTGGGGAGATCACAAAAATAGATTCCGTCTGCATCCGTATGTCTGCTAGGAGTTCATTTGCGGAATTATTGTGCTAGGCACTCGATGGCGGAACAAAACATATCGTCGGCCGGATAGCATCGCGATCACTTCAGATTAGTTCTCGCGATGAGTGGACGAGATGAACAGTCCCTGAACAAATGGCCCGGATTCTGCGCGGATTTGAATTGTCATTAGATGGCATAGTTTTTAACAGCTTCCGCTTCCGCTTGTCTAGTGGTTACGATTAATGCAAGCAGAAGTATTTCGGCTCGATTTCAAGAAAATAGACTTTCAGAGTTTCCTCGCAAAGGGTTTCAGAGTTTCCTGCCCCCTAAGCATGTCGCTCAAAACAATACTGAAACCGCACTGAGAGCGAGATGGCTATACGCTGTAATAGCGGTGTCTCTGTTTCAATGTTGTTTTAACCTTGCTATATAGGTATGCAATCCTGGTAAATTTCTGTAGAAAATTCTAGTACTTATACAATTTGTATGGTTTTCAGAATTGATTCCATTAATAAAAATAAAATTTTTCCACTACGTCGCTTTTTTAGTACATTACGATATAAGTGCGTTATGGTGGTTATAACTCACGAGGAGGAATTTCAGCCAGAGTTGAAGGCGAGGGCGTAACATAGCCGAGGGTGTATAACCAATATACGCACGTATATCGAACGACGTTTTTAATACACTTGTGAGTTGAGTGACACCTTTATAAACTGTATTTTTGGATTACTTAAATAACACAAATCGTCGTTAATTTGTAGACAAAACTAAATAATGGTATAAAAATAATCCTTTAAAAATCAATGTAATTCGTTGATGTCTTTTATATTAACTCTAGCTTTTAAAAAATAAGAATATAACGCAAATAGTGCGCTTATAGATCTATAACTGCATTATTTGCGTTATCACACACGCGCGTTTATGAGCTGCTTAATATACCTATCAAATTAGTGAAATTAGATCCATTTTAGGAGCTAGTGTGTTGAACACAATTTTACCTCTTATCGCCAGTGCGACGGCTAAGCAGTAATATCGTATTAAATCGCGTGACCAATTGGCAAGATATGCAACAAAACAGATAGATGGACATATCTTACTAAATAATGTGCAAGGATTTATTTAATTAATTTATATAATTCTTTAATATTAGAAATACGTTTTGGTCGACGGTTCGGTTCTGCACAATTTAATTAACGCGTTGTAAAGGAAATTATTTTTATTGTATAGCACAGAATATACTGAGCAAATCTAATCAAATCAAAATAACTTTTCTTCATTCAAATATGACTTGATAGAAAGCTCCTTAGTTTTTTTACTTATCTATCACCCATCCAGAACGTCTATTAGCTGATAAGAAGAATGGGCGCAAGAATCAGCCTTATCAGAAGTGTTAACATTTAGAATAAACCATGTCGTTACCATCACGGAGTACTTTTTAGGGTTCCGTAGTAAACACGAAACCCTTATAGTTTCGCCATGTCTGTCTGTCTGTCTGTCCGCGCTTTTATTCAGAGATTATTAGTACTAGAAAGCTGTAATTTGGTATGGGTATGTATATTAATCATGCCAAAAATGTGGTGGAAAAAAACATAGAAAATTTTTTTTTAGGGCAGCTCCCATACAAGTAAAGTGGGAGAATTTTTTTTTCTCAACTAACCCATTGTGTGGGGTATTGTTGAATAGGTCTTTAAAAAATAATGTAAGGTTCAGAACCCCATTTTTCGATTTAGGGATCCGTTTCTGAAATATTTGGTTTTAAAATGCAAATTTTTGTTAGTCTCCCCCTCTATCTGGTAAACGGTTATATATGGACACGTGATAAAAATTATGAGTACTAAGTATTTGAGTACTAAGTACAAACTAAAAAGTTATAGACGACTAACTTATAAAATGTACTCGGAAAAGTCAAATGTCATTGAAAATTAGTACTGAATATAAATTAACGAACTATATGAAGTTAAGGAAATATAATTAAAATCATTGCAGCTTTAAAAATAATAATAATGCCTACTTTAATGGCAACGTATTTAGTAATTTGTGCTAACGTGTTGTGAGGTGTGAGTGTACGTAACTAGTTGTACTACGGAACCCTACACTGCGCGTGGCCCGACACGCACTTGGCCGGTTTTTTTATACTGGTTACCATACACAGCAATCACTCTCACGTTGCCGACCCTGTAAAAAACTCTTCGTGCCTTTTTTGATGAACCCCATGCTGTAGTTCTTATTGGAAAACCTCAGAAGGGAGTTCGTTCTACAACCTTATCGTATGTGAGGGAAAGTGCCTTGAGAACCTAACGGTCCGTGTCCATTCGAGTTCCAAGATGTGTGGATTGTGGGGGCCTACCAACGCTGCGTCTGCCGGTACGCGGCCGCCACTCGAGGACCGCCCCGCCCCAACGGCCGTCAGTCCTGCGAGCGATGTGTCCTGCCCACAGTGCCCACTGCCACTTAAGATTTGCAATTCTTTGGGCTATGTCAGTAACTCTAGTTATTTTATTCATCTTTCTGATGTGATTGCATAGAGAAACCCTGAGCATATAGATAGATAGATATATACATTTTTATTTGCACACTACAACACACGAATAAATACAACAAGCAAAAACAAAAACTATCACAATACAACAATACAAACAATGGAACAATGTATAAAATATGCATTTATAAACGCATGTACTGTGTTGTACGACCGCTGTGTGCTGGAGTGGTGCAAAAGGGCTCACAGCTCAGCATACGATTTGCTCATGCAGATGAGCAAATCACTGGTATTCTGCTGTAGCCCAGAGGTTCAAAATGAGGTATCAAAAAGCCAAAACACCTTCCGATGAACGTTTAAAATCGAGAAATGTTTACAAATTATATTTGCACATGAGTTCGTTGCACATATGAACAAGAGTCAACTAATGTACACATTTGCGTATCCTTACATTACACGTTGGCACTACGGTCACGAACAAGCTAAATTCGGAAATTTCCCAATAAATACCCATCAGGTATACCCAATCGCTGTTTTTCAAGGAGATGTGATTTAAAAAGTATATAGCCCGTGAATTAATAGTTTATGTTGATCTTATTACTTGACTTTTAAGGAACTAATAAAAATACGACTGTAAATTAAGATTTTTGTAAGAACAATATATCGATTGTGTTTTTGATTAAAATGTAAAATAAAAATATAACAACATTTAAAATAGTGTTTTTATTATAAATATTCCAGACAAAAAAGAACTCCAATACCGGGATGAATACCGAAATCACGGTATTGAAGTCCAGTCTCGAAAGCCAATAACGAGATTGAAAAAAACACCGAGATTACGTGTCCTACGTACGGCCGCTCCATATCTGCATTTGTTGTGGTTTCTTCAACTTCTTCCTCCGCACTTGATAAATTAGGGGATTCGTCTTCTTCCATGCTTCCATCATCACCGCCAGATTCTTCTTCATTGGTAATTTCCTCTGTTTCGTTCTCATCTGCTTTTTCTTCTTTCTTTTCCGGACGACAAATGTTTTCCCTAAAGTACCAGCCGTAAGGACAAAGGAACACTTGGTGATGCAAATGTCCTTTCCTGGCGAGGCAGACGTAATAATAGTGGGGGCTTAACGTCAGTACTCCATGCTGACCCACGCTGGTGCATTCAGGGACCAGCTTTGAGCTGCAGTGGCCCTTCGTAAGCTTTATCTGAAAGAAATGATTTAACAAGTGAGATGATGGTTTTGGTGATACATTTTACTGCAAGCCTAGCATTGGTAGACGAGAAACTTACACAGACGATGATGCCCGCTTCATTGTTATATGAAAGAGGGAGTAAAAAGCTATAATTAGTTACTTGTCCCTTTTCGTCCACGACCCGTGCTAAGCATTCAGGTCGATTTAGGAAATATAGCTATGGTAGGATTGCTATGGGTTTCACGCTTACTACTTATGCTATGGCTTTTAATAAGTGCCAAATCAATAATTTAACGGTTATTTCTCCAAAAATGTCATTGGCTCTAATGATGGATATTGAATTAGAGCAGTTCGCTATTGTAAGAACTCGCACCTCTCTGTGGGGTGATGGATTTTGAAATAGTTACTTTACCGGTTCTTTTCATTCCTGTGGAGGTCGTACGTAACTGAATCAGTTTTTCTTTTATATTTTTAATCAATTTAACGAGATATTTTAAAAACTAATAATCCTCATTACATACGCATAGCATGGGCAGCTTAGGATCACACATCAGCTTAGGAGATCACACATAGAGCTGTTTCAAGTTCCAAAAAGGGGTAAGACAGGGCTGTGTAGTGTCTCCCATCCTGTTTAATATATACGGAGAGTATATATTACGTAAGGCTCTGGAAGGATGGGAAGGTGGGATAAAGGTTGGAGGTGTTAAAATATCCAATCTTCGATATGCCGATGACACCACCCTATTGGCTGCATCGGAAGCCGAAATGGCGGAACTTCTTCAGCGTTTGGAGCGTGTTAGTGAGGGGTTTGGTCTGAGAATCAATAAAAGTAAGACCAAATTGATGGTTGTCGACCGCTATGATACAATACAGCATACTAATTTGTTGAGAGACTACGAAACGGTACAAGAGTTCCAATACCTCGGCTCTATCATCACCAACAAAGGTGGCTGTGAGCGTGAGATCCGATCTTGGCATGGCCAAGACAGCTATGACTCAGCTCAGCAAGATTTGGAAAGACCACAACATCAGAAGGAATACAAAAATCCACATCATCCGCACATTGGTCTTTCCTATTTTCTTCTACGGTTCTGAGGGCTGGACTCTGAGGGCGGCGGATAGGAGAAGAATCGACGCTTTCGAGATGTGGTGCTGGCGTAGAATGCTTCGCATCCCTTGGACAGCCCGTCGCACTAATGTCTCTGTTCTTAAGGAGCTTAATCTAGAAACACAGCAGCGCCTCTCTACAACATGCCTCCTCAGAATACTACAGTACTTTGGTCATGTAGCACGCCGAAGCACAGACAACTTAGAAAGACTCATAATAACGGGCAACGTGGATGGCAAACGACCAAGAGGGCGCAGCCCCAGACGATGGTCTGATCAGGTGTCCGAAGAACTAGAGATGCCGATATCTCAGGCTCTCCATGTAGCTGAAGTCCGTAGCATATGGAGAAACCTATTACGTTTCCGTCGGAGCTACGATCCTCAGCAGTGAGGGACCGACTTAAGGAGGAGGAGGAGCATGGGCAGTCTACGCACTACGCGGGGTGACCTAGTGGTGAAGCGTGACGTTTCTTGTGAATAACCTAAAACATTATTTAAGGTAAAATTACGTTTAAAAATTACACTTAATTATTTGTATTTTGTTTCATATTCGTTTGTAAAGAATGTTGAACGAATTAATATCAATATATTTTTGAAGTGTTTTTTAAATTTTCTTATTGCAGTCTATAGAGGAGCCAATTTCAAACCAACTACTTTAAATGTGTGCGTTAATTCTGTCACGAAGTGTATATAAATAGACCTTCTAAGGGACATGATTGGAGTGTATGCTTGAATGGTAAAAATCGAGATATTTTACATTTTTGGTCACCCACAAGGTTGCTTGACTTGTTTGAGCCACTGGGATTCAAGCGCATTACTATCTAACTCTCACTTCAACCTATTCGCGCTCCACTGTAGGGTAAGGGTTTCTCCTGAGAAAACAAATCGGCCATCTATACCACGCTGGTCAGGTGGGTTCGGGGCTCATCAGGGAGATGCTGGCCCACAAACGATCGTGGCAGGCGATGGTCGACTTCTGCGAATCTGTTGTCGCGCGTCCATGGGGTGACGGCTGACTGCATTGCACAGGTTCCTGCGACGGTGGGGGTGCTCCGTGGGGTGTTCCGGACCCTCCTGCCTATGACGGACAGAGAGCGGTGTGCCTGCGGGCGAATGCCGGGCAGGGTGTGACGGGGATAAATGCACCAGCGTGCAACTCCCCCTTCCCCGCCTACCTGGCGAGCTGCTGAACCCCGGGGTGGTTTAGTTGGTAGGTCGGCGAGTCACTTTCTCGTCCGGAGTCCAACATAACCCTGTACCCCCAGTGAAGGGTATCTATCAGGATTCCCCCCGAAAAAAAAGGTGGGTTGGGGGTAGAGGTTTTGCTTGTTGGTTGGGGGTTGGAGATGTAGGGTTACTTTTCGAGTTTCCATTGTCGTCTCTTACGAAATCCACGGGAGGAAATTGAATGGTGAGAAATGTTTTCTCCACTCAATCCGTCACCGCACAGTGTATGGTGACATAAATGTAATAATAATAATGTCCTCCTAACTGACATTCGGCCTCAACTGAGACTAGCCATCTGCTCAGGCGATATTATAGTGCATGTGTGACTGCGCAAACGCAAGTGCACGCGCAGGACCCACTGTTTAACGTGCCTTCCGAAGTACGGAGGAACTCGAGATCCTATTTCGTATTTTGGTCACCCATCATAGGATTGACCACAGCCAATATTGCTTAACCTTAACAATCGTTCACTGAGCGCACGCGCCAATGCTCCAATAAGTACATAAATGTATTAGGTTCCATACCGTAAAAGTACCGTACCATTGGATGACAATTTCAGAGTACCCCGTGACTGCACTGGATGTCGGGAGTATACCCTTCAAATCAGCAAACACTAATGCAAGCACTACAGCTACGAAGAGGACTCAGTACTATATCTCCGTCTAGTAAACTTTCTTACCGAACACTGTGCAGTTTGAGGATCGTAGCCATAGTGTCGAGGGCAGAGAGCTGACCTATGTTCAGCCGGTTTGCCCATCTCTGGTGGAGAGCAGAGATGGAATTTTCGACAATCGTGTGCATCTGGGAAGATTCCCACCTGAAATGTTGCAAAATATTTGTTAGTCTAAGTTGTAGCAAGCCTTTGGTGTACACAGGAAAGTAATATAATTGGATGATAACTAATATTTTGTGTATTGTTGATCTTTCTTACAGAGTAGTTTATGAACTGTTAAACAAATAACTATCTTTTGCGTTACGCAGTCAGGTAAAAAGTGCATAATGTAATTCTCATGAAGTTGCACTAAATTTATCAGGAAATTGTGACATCGCCATCAAACATCGTCTTGTGTATTTTGTCAGTAGTGTTATGTCGGAACAAAACTCCACACACGCCTGCAAGCCTAGTACTGCGCGTGGACTACCTATGGAAGAGAAAGTAACTAACACTCGTGCCGTCTCGCTTCATTGTTGTATGAGAGAGCGAGAAGAAACATGTTATTTATCTCTTGACCCGTTTTGTCCACGCTTCATGCTACGCCTGCTGGTCAGCAATGTTGTAGGTCAATCTCACCCATCCAAGGAGATGGGGAGAGGCCCGCGCACAGCCGTATTTGGGTTGAAGTGTCGAGTAATTTTAAAGGTGAACCTTGGGGCCTAGACAAAGTAACATTCGCACTCGTTTAGTATACGTTAAATACGTTATGTATCTAGTGATGTAAAAGTAACGTTAAAAAGCGTACCCGTATGTATTTGTTACTTTATCAGTTAGTACTAATTACTATCGTATTGTTACGTTACTCGTTACTTTTGATAGCGCATAACATTGAGCAACGCGTTGAGTCGTATTGAGTACACGTACGGTATGACGTCGCGGCATCGCATTATTCGTAACTTGTAGAAAACATTTTATATGTTACATACCTAGCTGCATAAGGTGCATTTTTCACTTTAGCGTATTTTGAATGAGGCGTGCGTTGAAGTGTTTTTTTTACTTTTTGTTTACTTTTCCTAGTAAACAAAAAACTTCGTACCTTGTAATGTTCGTTTTTAAACTCACCGAATAAGCACGTGCATGCGCAAAATATACGACCAGAAAACCGTTTCAATACACGCATCAACGGAACTTGCGCGAACTGAATCAGTTGTACCCAAACCACACCCCGGACACTCCATACAACGTTCGCAAATCAATTACCTATTACTACTACTTAAACAAATGACGTTCGTACACGCGCATTAATGTGTGCGTGGAATCTAGTAGGGCTGAGTGAGCGGTTGTCAATCGAAATGACGCGGGAAGTGCAGCGACTGCCTTCACTTTCACCCGCATAGCGCTGTCTCTGTTATCGGCCGGCGCTCGCGTCTACTCGTCCGAGCGATCGCGCGCGCCCTTGTTTATGTTTCAATGATGTCTACAACGAAGTGCCGGGTAGGACGAGGTATTTGAAATGAGTGCGGGGAGGTGAGTGGCCGTTCTGTACGTAGTACTATTATCTATTCTGTGCCCAAACTACAAGAATGCGAGTAACGAAATGCAATCGTGAGTAACGTGTCGTTACTCGGTATTTGATAGCGCACCCGTTACTCAATACCGAATACATACGGTTTGCTAGCACTGTCTGTATTAAATGGCAATCTATGTGAATGACTCGTCACGTGGAGTCATTCCTATACATTTTGATCCTTTCGAACTTCGTCATGGTTTTTGCATTGTTACTTTGTCTAGGCCCCCTCAAGCGCTCCACACACAGAGGCGGCAAGCTGGACGGTAGCGGATCTTTTGTAATGTTCGTGTTGCTATGGATTATGCCACACAGAAACTGCCCGCGGAAGTGGCTGACGCAAGTAAAGCTCTCAGCGCAGTTCCGCTACTGTTCCGCTTCCGCCTCTTAGTGTGAAGTGCTGTATGGACCATCGCTTTGTACCTGGATACAAGTGTGCATGTAATTGATAGTGTCGGCCTTGCATTCGGGCACGTGATCATTGGAACACTGACCCTGGTTGGCGTTGCAGGTCTGTTCGAGGTCGCACTCCTGGAGAGGAACCTGCGAAAAGAAATTTCGATGTATTTGGAAATACATAAAAAGTTGCCGTGTGGTGTCAGTTTAAGAACAGCCGAAGGGAGACTTTGTACCAAGGTCGCCTGCTTGGGCCTCCGTCTTACCTATTTCTGTCGGCAATAAAGCGGCAATGCGTGCATTGCTGTATTCCGGTTTGAAGGCTAAGATAATATGGCAGTGATATTACTTGGTACCGTATCTTTTCATCTTATGTTACAAGCTGGCGACGTGCACTGGGTTTTTGTGGGGGTTGCAGATTTCTTACAAATCACACAAGAACCACATATAGTGGGCAGTATGCTTTTTTCCCAACTTAGTTGTATAAGAAAAATAGCACCATTCCCTTTTTCTCTTAGTGATGCCGTAAAAGGCGATTAAAGGAAAATGCTACAGAAGAGCGTAGTTGTCCCTCTAATTTGTAGCACAAAATTTGCCTTGGTCTAAGATAGTTAACCTTCGGTAGCCAGGCAGCAAGGCAGTGATGAAAAGCTTCAAACGCTGCAATTGGTAAATATATTATAGGGGACGTCCGATTCCGCCGATCATGGTCGTGACCATGCTCCGCGGCGAGGTGGAATGGGGGGCTGTCGGCTCCTTCTGCGAGGACGTCATTTCACAGAAGGAGGCCGCGGAGAGGGAGCGGGAGAATGATCCTCAATCCGCTCCCATCTGCCGCAGACGGACAGGCAGGCGAAGGTGGGCATTCGTACAAGGGATGCCCGTCTAATGACCCTGCCGTGGAGGCCTTGTTGAAATGGAACGCAACCCTGCGATGACACCACTATCTGTGGCTCCTATTTGACAGCTACGTGTCCATTGTTCACTTTGTTCATAGTCCTGTAATGTCCGTCTGTTGTGTGCTATTTTATTATAATTCTAAAGTTCTCGTGGTTTTACTTAAAATATATCCGTAATAAAGTATTTCCCTACATGGTAGCAGAGCGTGGTTCGTTTTTTTTAAAGGGAATATTACGGATTGAAGAAATATTTTTGGATTAATTATTTTGCCGGCCGGCTCACTGAGGTTATAACAATCCGTGTGGAAATATTTCGAGAGGAAATTCTACTAATTGAGATAATACGATTACAGAATGTCAGCAAATGTTTTCAATATTGAAAAATTAACCGGCAGAGATAATTATAATACATGGAAGTTTGCCGTTCGATCCTTCTTGGAACACGAAGAACTCTGGGAATGCGTGGAAGGTACAAACACAGACGCGAAAAAGGATGTGAAAACAAAATCCAAACTAATCTTGCTAGTGGACCCTATAAATTATGTCCACATTGAGGAGTGTACAACATCAGAACAGGTATGGCAAAATTTTGAAAAAGCTTTTAGTGATTCTGGTCTTACTAGGAAAGTTGGTTTATTAAGAACCCTCGTAACGACTACCTTAGAAAATAGCAGTAGTGTCGAAGATTACGTAAATAAAATTATGACTACTGCCCATAAGCTCCGTAATATAAAGTTTAAAATTGAAGATGAATGGCTTGGTACTTTATTACTAGCTGGTCTGTCTGATACTTACAAACCAATGCTAATGGCATTGGAAAACTCTGGTGTCACAATCTCAGCAGATCTAGTCAAAACCAAAATCTTACAGGATATTAAAGAAACTGATACAACTTCAGCCTTCTTTACACATAAGTATGTAAATAATAAACATAATAAAAAAGGCAAATCTAGGGGTCCTCGCTGTTATAATTGTAACCGATATGGTCATCTTAGTAAATTTTGTAGAAATAAGAAACAAAATTCAAACTCAGAAAATAATACTAATAGTTTTGTGGCAGCCTTTTCAGCAGTTTCAGTAAATGATGAATACAATTGGTATATTGACTCCGGAGCTTCAGTACACATGACAAAGCACAGGGAATGGTTGTTAGAAGAATACACGCCAACCCAAAGTCATGTCCGCATCGCTGATGATAAAATGCTCAAAGTCGAATCATGTGGAAAAGCACAGATAACTGTCAGAGGTGAGAACGGCAAGATAAACCGAATACAGGTAACCGATGTATTTTATTTACCTGAATTAGCTACTAACCTCCTGTCAGTTAGTAAAATAATTGAAAATGGCTGTAAAATTGAGTTTTGTAGTGATGGCTGTAAAATAATAAATAATAAAGGAATGAATGTTGCGTCAGCGCTGTGTATGAATGGAACTTATAAACTTAATACATGTAACAAAATGGCTTTGTCATCTGTTATAGAGAACAATAGTTATCTCTGGCATCAAAAACTGGCTCATATTAATTTTAAAGATTTACAGCAATTAGAAAATTGTGCTGTTGGTATTAAAATCTCCCCACTTACAGAGGAAATAATATGTACATCATGTTTACGGGGAAAACAGTCCCGGCTACCATTTAAACATGTGGGTTCCCGAGCGAATGATTTGCTAGAACTCATTCATAGTGACATATGTGGCCCGATGGAAAGTATTTCAATTGGTGGAGCTAAATATTTTTTGAGCTTTATTGATGATTATTCTGGAATGGTTTTTATATATCTTTTGGCAAATAAAAGTGAAGCGTTAGAGAAATTTAAAGATTTCAAGAATCAAGTAGAAAATGAAGTGTGTAAAAGAATAAAGGTTTTGCGCACTGACAATGGCAAAGAATATATTAATAACAGTTTTGAAACATTTTTAAAGCAGTGTGGTATTACACATCAGACCAGTAATCCATACACACCACAACAAAATGGACGTGCCGAACGCATGAATAGGACGATTGTGGAGAGGGCTAAATGTATGATTTTTAATGCATGTTTACAGAAGGAATATTGGGGAGAAGCTGTGGTAACAGCAGCATACCTGATTAATCGCTCTCCATCACGTGTACTCACTGGTGTTACACCATATGAAAAATGGACAGGTTTTAAACCAAATCTGAGCCATCTCAAGGTGTTTGGCTGCAAAGCAATGGTGCATGTACCAAAAGAAAGAAGACGTAAGTGGGATACCAAATCACGTGAGTTAACTTTTGTGGGTTATAGTAATACAACCAAAGGCTATAGATTCATTGATCCAGTCAAGAAACAAGCTATTGTGAGTCGTGATGTTGTTTTCTTAGAAAGTACCGTAAAACAAACTCAAATACCAGTTAATTCTGCTGAATATATGTCCTCACATACAATGAACACACAATCAAATAGCTCCAAACAAAGTAAAATATGTGACACTCCGGAGGTCAAATCGAATAACACTAATAATAACACTAGTTAATTTCCATGATAATAATAAACAGCGGAATACAGCCAGTTATGAAAGCCAGCCAATCACAAGTCAGTCTGAAACATTGTCAAGTGACAGTTCTTATGAGGACCCCGATGATTCTGAGTACCAACCTGATGAGACATTAGATTCTCCATACCAAAATGTCACAGTGCGAACCCGCAGTCAGAGAAGACAAGTGTGTGACAGTCCACTATCGTTGATGTGTTTTAATAATGATTCTGCAATAAGTTTACTTAATTGTGACCCACAGAGTACAGAGGAGGCACTGCAGAGTGACTTAGCTCAACAGTGGAAATCTGTTATGGATACAGAGTATGAGGCATTAATGAAAAATGGAACATGGGTTTTAACCGACTTACCTATCAAGAAGAAGGCCATCCCATGTAAATGGGTTTATAAAACAAAGTGTGATGAAAATGGAAATATCACTAGATTTAAGGCAAGATTAGTAATAAAGGGATTCAAACAAAAGAAAAATATTGATTACCAAGAAGTATTTGCTCCAGTTGTTCGCTATACCTCTCTCAGATATCTAATAGCTATATCTACCAAATATGATTTAAAAATTAATCAAATGGATGCTGTCACTGCATTTTTGCAGGGAGATATAGAAGAAAAAATTTACATGACCCAGCCACCGTTATATGAGCAAGAAAATGATAAAGTATGTTTGTTGAAGAAATCCCTTTACGGGCTAAAACAGGCTAGCAGACAGTGGAATATTAAATTAAATAATGCTCTTTTAAAAATTGGCTTAGTGAGAAGCAAAGTGGATCCTTGTGTTTATTATTTCATAAAAAATGAATTAGACATTTTCATTATGACAGTATATGTCGATGATTTACTATGTTTCTACAATCGAGAAGAAACTTTATGTCTAGTGAAAGAAAAATTAACAAGTATTTTCTATATGAATGACATCGGAGAAGCCAAACATTGTATTGGCTTGAAAATAACAAGTAACAAAGATGGAATTTCATTAGATCAGTCTTTGTATATTCAGAAAATACTGGAAAGATTCGGAATGACAGATTGCAAACCAGTGCACACTCCTTGTGATATTGGTATTAAATTAGTGCCTGCCAAAGATGAGAAGGAGATCATTACAAATGTTCCATATCATGAAGCTGTGGGATGTCTGTTGTATTTATCACAATGCACAAGACCAGACATAACATATATAATAAACACTCTAAGTCGATTTAACAACAAACCCACCAAGGAACATTGGATTGCTGTAAAAAGAGTTATGAGATATTTGAAGGGCTCTATAAATATGAAACTGTCATTTGCAAAAAATAATCAAAATATAATTGCATATTGTGATGCAGATTGGGCTTCAAATATTGGAGACAGACGGTCATGTTCTGGTCATGTTTTTCTTTTTCAGGGTGCTGCCATAAGCTGGACCTCTAAGAGTCAGCCGACAGTAGCTTTGTCATCAACAGAGGCAGAGTACATGTCGCTAACTCTGGCAATGCAAGAAGCACTATGGCTCAGGCAGCTGGATGATGAACTGTGGGACAAGAAAATAACAACACCATTTGTAATTTATTGTGATAACCAAATCACTATTAGTCTTTCAGGTACTGATGTCTTTCATCGCCGCAGTAAGCACATAGATGTCAAGTACCACTTCATCCGTGAGAAAGTTGCCAATGGGGAAATTGTTGTCTGCTTCAAGAATACTGATGTCATGGTCGCCGACGTACTCACCAAAGGGCTCTACCGCAACAAACACGCATTCTGTACCGAAGCAATGGGTCTGCGTTCTGGAGAGGGTGTTGAAATGGAACGCAACCCTGCGATGACACCACTATCTGTGACAGCTACGCTACGCTCTATTTGACAGCTACGTGTCCATTGTTCACTTTGTTCATAGTCCTGTAATGTCCGTCTGTTGTGTGCTATTTTATTATAATTCTAAAGTTCTTCTCGTGGTTTTACTTAAAATATATCCGTAATAAAGTATTTCCCTACAGGCCTGCGTCACAGTTTAACAATCATACAGTTACGAAACGAACGTGTTTGCGCAGAGCAACGGCGGGGAACTCACGGGGCAGTGGGTGGCGCGGTCCGTCGCCTACAAACGCGCCGAGTTTGTTTACTCGAACGCTGAGGGGCGCATAGTAAGGTCAATCATAAAAATTCACTGCAGAAAAAACCGGTTCTCTTCATAAATATTGAATAAAAAAATCTTTAAAAAAGATATGTTATTATTCAACGCATTCTTTAGAGGATGGTCTTTTTAATTTTTTGATAAATTAATTAAAACTTGGTTAAAATGTGACCCAAACATGCCTCGATTTTAAAACTTTAAACCTAATCGCGTCGTAAATATTAGGTTAAATCATATACTTTCGATTTCAATAAATAAAGTGAACAATATTCTAGAGGATGGTCTTTTTAGATTTTTTTATTTGCTTTTATTAATGTTTAATTTAAATAATTCATCTTACGCGTAAAGGTTTGCTTAAATATTCCCCTCGCTCTCACTCACTCACTCCTATGTAATCAGTGCGGGACGAAAGACGCAAGGTCATTGGGAGCACTATGCGCCTTAAAGGAAACGACTGTGTGTGACTGTGTGATACGCAAGCGAAATTTGCATTGGTTTTTTACGTGAATTGTTTATTACAATATTTATAATGATGCACACTTGTTCTGTATACGGATGTTTCTCGACCGCAAAATACAATAAGGAATTAAGATTCCATAGATTTCCCCGCGACGCGAGGTATATTTATTCCTATAATTTCTTATTATTACTTAACCAAATTGGTATCGTCTAGTACTATTATTATTGTTTATTGTTCGATAGAGTATACTCCAAGGGTGGTCCCATGGTCACCAAAGGATCTGATGATGGGATCTCATGCAAATCGAGAAAAACCCTTAAATTTTCAGGTGTGTCCAACGTGTTTTGTGTGTATGTTACGAGACTACTCCGCCAATTGTAGACCGATTTTCAAAATTCTTCTTGTATTTGATAGAGTATACTCCTGTGGTAGTCTTATGGTCACCAAAGTCAGGATTTGATGTTGGGATCCTATGAAAATCGAGGGAAATGCTAATTTGGGTTTCTTTCACTAAAACTATTTCATTCACTAAAAAGTTAAAAATAAAAAATATTTTACAAAAAATAAACACCGACATCAAAAACACTGAAAATTTAAAAATAATATAACAATAGGTACAGACAACATCACACTTTTATATTGAAGTCGGTGACAAATTTTAAGACTCTATGAGATCATCGTTTGGCACCGACATCAACATAGAAGTGTGATGTTGTCTGTACCTATTCTTATATTATTTTTAACTTTTCCGTGTTTTCAAAGTCAGTTTTTATTTTTTGTATACACCATTTATATCCTTCGTATAGTGATATTATACTAATCAAAAGGTTAAAGCATAACTTCAAGATTCTTTAGAGAAAAGTTACATTCTGCATCTATGCACTATGAGAGTTTAGTGCAATAATAATATATACTTCCTAGTTAATTCTCTACTATATTTGCATAAACTCTAGAATAAATGTCTAGAATAAAACGACTAAAATAGTTTAGTGTAATTTAAAATATAGTTTATAGTTAATTCTGAACTATGAATAAACTCTATAATACATGTATCGCCGCTACCTAGGTATCTTCCCGTAAATGTCGTAAGAGACGACACAAAAGTTTAATGCATTTTTTTCTACTTTGTAGACATTTTTATACCTTTAAAATATGGCGAACTTAGGTAGGTATTCGGTGTCTGTACTTTAATTCACCTACGAGCACCGATAACTTACCTGACATAGCTACCTAACATACCTAACATATGTAAATGTAGTTAGGAATATGGGTACTTCTTGTAAATAAATTACATTATAATCGCATTTACATTATTTTTTTTTTGGCAACCCTTACACATTTGCGAGTGACCGCGTAAGTTCCCACGCTGCCGGCGGCATCGTCCGACATCAAACGCGTTTCTAAACTGTATGATTGTTAAACTGTGCCTGCGTGCATGGTTGGCCCTGTGTACGCCGCCGTAAGGCTCTCCGTCTGGGGATTGCCATGGTGTTCTCGGGCAATCCCCACTTAGCGACAGCCCGACCAGTCAGGTCGGGCTAGCCCGGGCGCGTTGATAATGGTAGTCACAGTGGGAGAGAGAACACCGAGGGGTTTAGTGGGGAGGCCCGGCACTCTGCCGGTAGAGCCCCACACACGCTAGTTGTCTAGCCAACGGCAAGTAAGGTGCGGTCACGCATTCCCCTCGAAAAAAAAGGGGGACGTCCGATTCTGAGGACGTTAACGACACGTGCAAGTATAAGGTTTTGCTTGTTTTTTGCAGAGTAGTGGGCCACCACCGCCATTGTAGCGCCGTCGAGCAGCAACTGCCAGGATCAAATGCTAACTTTATATTTCATATATTGGACTTGCAGGTTTTGTATCGAGTTTGGGAAAGTCTTAACTGGATTACAGAATAATAAGGACTGACACGGATATGTTATTTCCGGGATTGAGTCTACGCCATTTTGGGCGGGGTCTTGATTAGTGGATCAAGTGGATTGATCATCGCAGTATTGATTCTCGTATGGGGGATTTGTGGGTCACTGAGTTCACCAAGTTTTCCCTATTTAAACTTGTTTTATTTATAATTCTCGGTTGCTTCGCGACTTGCTCCCTCTCTCCAGATGCACATCCTGGATTTGTATGCATCTTGATAAGTTAAGATGTATGCAACTTGATAAGTTAAGATGTATGCGACTTTGTTCTTCCTTAATTAGGTTATTTGTTTTTGGTCTCAGTAAGCTAGTAAAGTTCCAGATCGAATAAAGATTTTTGTATTATAAATTTGAAAGTTACCTTTAGAAATCCAACGGGAAGAGGTATACAGCTTACGGCATGCGTGCAGTTTTGACAAGCGAAGCCGGGCTCGGAGCACACTCCCTCCACGTCGATCTCACCTTCCCCCAGCCATGTGCCCAGACGCACTCCCGCCATTTGGTCCCCCATCATCAGCCCTCCAAGCACAGCGGACGAGTTAACCTGGAATTAAATGCTTTATGACTTAATACAAATATACTATTCACACCTCGATGGTCAGAATACTCCCAGTTGTGAAAAAACAAAATGGTGGCGGCGCCATCTTGAATTGAAAAAAGCGCTTTGATCCGTGTTTGCGGCCAAAGACACGCGTGATTTGCGGTATTTTAGCTGATTTTTTGATCGTGACACTCGATCGGATCCTATACCGGCTCCAGACTCACGCGAGAAGTCTCGCCGAGAACTTGCGCGAGAACCGAGAAGGTATCCACACTCAGGGATCTTCTCATTTACATTCTCGGTCGTGATCCGGAATGGACGACAGTGCTACTGCCTTGGTATTGTGTGCGTTAGCACATTATAATCTCGTTAACACGAAAATTAAAAATAATATTAAGAAAAAATGGCTCAAACGATGGTGGTTATTGACAAAGTACTTTTTATAGAAAACGTTTTGCTTCCCACAAAATGGGCTCTGTGTGAAAATATTATTTAAACTTTAACTTTGTTTCATTTTTCCACATTTTTTACTCGTATGTCTAAAATTACTGAACTAAAAAGACTAACGAAATATCTCAAAAGAATTAAAATCTTCTTGAATTTAAATTATTTTCTTAATGATATTTATCACAAATTATTTTGTTAAGCACTGATAGCACAGATGAGAGACTATGTTAAATGAAAGAGTATACAAATACAATAACTGTGAAGTTATTTCTATGATACTGATATGCATCAGACACCACAAAGTATTTTTTTTATAGAATAATTGACACGAGATAACATGCGATCTACGCCACGGTCGCAGTCGTACTGAGAACAAACGAGAATGTGATAGTGTTCCCTTTTCTCGCCTGAGAAACCCTTTGAAGCGGGCAAAAAAACCGACACAGATCGGAGAACAGGCGAGCCCGAGAACGAGAAGCCGAGAAACCCATCACATTCACGCTTCTCGGGTGTTCTCGGGGGTTCTCGGCGTGAGTCTGGAGGCGCCTCTAGAGTCTTCTAAAATGGTCGCCGGTTGGTTAATAACAAAATGGTGGCGGCGCCGGCGGTTAATGAAGGTTTCGACATTTTCGAACCGGATTTTCGGCAAGACGGCGGTCTTGGATTTGGATGGAATGTTCTAAATGTTTGTTGTGCATTAAGTGAGCAAGGTATTTTTTCTACGATTCCACCTCGACCAGCGAGAAGTTTTCGAGGTTAAAGGTAAGTTACATTTAATACAATTTGGAGGTGTGCCGAAAGGTGAATCAGGGCCCCACCTGATTCACCTTTACGGCTGATATGATGGCCATTGTAATTTACGTTCTTAGCTTACCATATATTAATTTTAAAATTCCTTTGTATAAAAGGTATCGTTTAGGTAGGTATGTTTAATCTCATGATATAACGTTATGATTTTATATGCTATTTTATAATAAGTGAATCCATGACTTCTGAGCTCGGTTGCTTTAAAAAATATCTGTACCTAAGTGGCATATAATGTAGTTCCACAGAACATTGGGAAAATCCAAATACACTTTCGCGTGGCTCCTAGCTCTTGTGGTTAGACGTGCTTTTGAAAGGGACGATCACCTTTGATTTATCGTCATCAATTTGTTAGGTACCTACGTGTGTGTAGTTTGAAATCCAATACAACTTTTATTATTTTCAAAATCTCTTTCAAATTAACTAAATAAAAAAAAGAAAGCATAGAAACATGCTAATAGCAATAGCGGGCATTGTTTCTTATTTTTTGGAAAAAATGGAGCAACTATTGCCATTCTCTAGGAAGGAAACAGGGGACCACGTTTGTATAGAAAAACGGCCCATACGATTTCCTCCTAAGACGGCTAGGTTTGAAGGGCATCGTTTGGTGAAATGGCCTCTCTGTTCCCTAATGTGCCCTTCATAGAGGCAGAGAGGCCCTGGAGAGAGGTTAGCAGGGTATGCCCTTCATAGAGGCAGAGAGGCCCTGGAGAGAGGTTAGCAGGGTATGGGGAAACCAGTGAAATATCACTGGTGGTGCGGGCTATTTATAATTTACGAACAAGGGATTCTCTACGTGATTTATTTAAAGAAATTAATATATTGACTTTAGCAGGACAGTATATTTATGAAAATTTGATTTACGTTTATAAAAATTATAACACATTCGATACCAATTTTAAATTTCATAACTTAAATACAAGAAATAAAAATAAACTTGCCGTTCCAACGTACAGGCTCCAAAAAACTAGAGGCTCATTTATGGGGAAATGTATATCTTTTTACAACAAAGTTCCACAGAGTGTTACTGACTTACCTTTTCATAAGTTTAAAGCACATGTAAAAAAGACTCTAATGAGTAAAGGATATTATAAAGTCAATGATTATCTGAATGATGTCAATGCTTGGTCTTAATTGTAGACTTAATTTATAGATTTAAATGTATAATGTACACTGACACATCTAATCTTGTAATGGAAGTTGAACACAATCTTTACTTTTGAGTTCTGCTTCCAATTGACGACTCTGTAACAATACAGGGAGGAAAAAAATAGCCCTTGCTGGTTTTCTTGCTGGTTCTTTCCAGTACAAGGTCTCCCGCCGTAGACTTGTGAACCAATGGCGTAGCTTCATTGACGTTCAAAAGTGATTGTAAAATCCCAATTGAATAAAGGATATTGAATTTGAATTTGAATTTGGACCAGAGTGCTACCTTACCATGCGCGCCCATAAGGACAGGGAGAACACCGGGGGGTTTTAGTGGGAAGACCTGGCACTCGGCCGGGAGAGCCCCACGCACGCACGGTGGGTACGATGCGGCTATTACGCATTTCCCCCGAAATGAATAATGGTAGACCAGAGTGCTACGGTTTATCCAAGTGGTCAGTCTAGTAAACTTATATTTTACTAGCTGTGCCAGCGAACTACGTTTCGCCGTGTATTTTTTCCCGTTTTTGCAACATTTGTCATTGATGCTCAGCTCCTATTAGTCGTAGCGTCATTTTATATAGCCTAAAGCCTTCCTCGATAAATGAACTATCCAACACAAAAATAATTTTTCAATTTGAATTAGTACTTCCTGAGATTAGCGCGTTCAACCAAACAAACAAACAAACAATCAAGCAAACTCTTCAGCTTTATAATATTAGTATAGTAAAGTATAGATTCAACCTATTTCTGCTTGGTACCTGTATTCCACATATTTATGCGGCCAAGTAGCGGTGCTTGCGTTGCTGTATTCCGGTTTGAAGGGTAAGAGAGGCAGTGAAATTATTGGGTACTGTGACTTGACATCTTATGTCACAAGTTGTCAAAGTACATCGGCGTTCTTGTAGGGTTTGTAGAAGTCTTATACGAGCTACATGCACTATAGGCGACTGTAATCTCTTACCACGAGGTGGGCAGCCTGCTTGTTTGCGGGCTTGGTTCTATAAAAAAATTGCCTCTGGTATATATCACAATAATTATCGCAGCCCAAAAAAAGTTTGAAAGGTAAACGCTGCTGTTTTTACTTTTATTGTCCTTCAATAAAGACTTTCAATCTATTTGCTACTAGCTTTTGACCGCGGCTTCGCTCGCGTTAAATTCGGGGTAACACGGAAGATTTCCAAAAAAAAATAAGGCAGGTATTTTTCGTTGGTAACAAAGAGTCTGTGTACCGATTTTTAGCGTCCTACCTTGAAAACTGTGAAAAGTCCCATATAAAATTTCACCCCCTCTTTTAAGGGGTTGGGGGGCAGATTTCCAAAAAAAATGATGCACATTTTTTTTGTTAGTCACAAATAGTCCGCATACCAATTTTTACCTTGAAAATTGCGGAATGCTCCATACAAACTTCCACACCCCATTTTAGCAGGTCCACACCCCATTTTACCCCATTTTAGCACACCCCATTTTAGCAATTGGGGGGTTAGAAAGAAACAAAAAGTAGCCTATATCAGTTTCCATCCCTTCAACTATCTCCACTTAAAAAATCACGTCAATTCGTCGCTCCGTTTTGCCGTAAAAGACGGACAAACAAACACACACATACACTTTCCCATTTAAAATATTAGTATGGATATTTCACGGCTGAACTCTGTCCAGTTGCGAATCTGTCCACTTGCTATGGAGGCAGAAACAGGTGGGATACAGGTACACTCGAGTACAAAAAAAATAAAAACCAATTGGTCCACTCTAGTATAATGTTTATATATTTCGCTATTAGAGTAAATAGATAATGGCATTTAAATTATCGGATTCCTCGCCTTCAACAATATTTGGCGAACTAGACACTTTGTTTGACTAGAATTACACTTTGTTTACAATGTTATCAGTGGCGGCCCTTGACCTGTAGTAAAAGCACAGATTAGTTATTAGTTACTACGTTAATGTCATCAACGCAAACGAATTGGTGCGGTGATGTCGTTGCAAGGCTGAATCCATAAGCTACGTCACACGTCAGGGGAGGGGATCGTTGCCAGCGCAGCGAACTCAACGCTGCGCTGGGAGGAGGAGACCTCTCGCTCGAAGCGGAATGGGGGGCTGTCGTCTCCTTATGCGAAGATGTTATCTCGCAGAAAGTGGCTGCGGAGAGGGAGCGGGAGAAAGATTTTCAGGCCTATGGTTGTCACTTGAATGTTTTTGTTTTCATTTAAACGTCGATTAACTCGGAATGTTTCAGTTTTCAAGATCTAGACAAACATCTAGGGTCCAACTAATATACAAGTTTATTTTTTAGTTACTAAAAAAAATTTGTGTGCTAGTTCAGACAAGCAAACTGAACAACATTCACTATGGGACCAACTTTGAAATCGCAGAAAAAATCAGCTGTTCCATACAAATGTTCAACATTCACTGAACCTATATGTAGATGTATGATGTATTTTTTAGTAACTAAAAAATAACCTTCTATAACCTGCTTTCGAAAATTGTAACATTAAGTAAGTTATGGATTTTTGTTAGATGTAAATTACAATGGCATTATTAAAAGATAAATAAATAAATAAAAAATATGCCCCTTAAATATTATTTCAGCGTTTAGTTACACACTGTAAAAATTGAAAAATACAAACTAATACAAGAAAAAATGCATTTCGGGATGGATTCCAACCTACGTCATTAACATATCATAGTATGTTGACGTCAATTAGGCTACCAACCTGGAGATTCGGGTAGTAAAATCGAAACAACTACTGAAGCGGTACGCAAAGGGAGGTCACAGAAAAATTTTGTTTACGGATGAGAAAATTTGTACAATAGAGCAACATTTTAACAAACAAAATGACCGTATTTATGCTCAAAGCTCTAAGGAAGCTTCCCAATTAGTCGACAGAGTGCAACGTGGACATTATCCGAGTTCAGTGATGGTTTTTTTGTTTTTTTTTTTTCATTTATTTGGGTAAAAAAACAGTGACATAATACGGCTTCACAACAAATTCTATTACACAGTGTCTTAATTATATCACCAGCACCTTTTACCACAATTTACTAATTATATTTATGCGATAAGAAAGCGGAAAAAGTTTGTAGTACTTTCTAACAAGTTAAGATACTCAAAACACTTTTTTTAAATACACCAGGACGCGTTGCAGCAATATCAATTGTGTTAAAATGTGTATTATACGAGTGGACTAAGCGATGTAACGGAGAGCGTTTTCCAGCATTAGTACGGCAGAATTGAGTTGCAAATATTTGACACATATTACGGCAGTGCGTTCTGGTGGGCACTCTATAACATAGTTTATACTAATGGGGTACAGTCATATCTGTTATGGCACACATCATACAATAACATTGCCTCTAGTTGCTTACGTCGAAACTCTAGTGTTAAGAAATTATATTTCTGATTTAGCTCTACATAGGAAAGAGTTTTATGATAGCATCTATAATGCATACTACGCAGAAACTTCTTTTGAACTTTCTCAATAGCTACAATATATTTCTGATAAAAAGGGTTCCAAATGGGCACAGCATATTCGAGATGTGGTCTGATCAGTGATTTATACAAGTACATAAGGGTGGAAGGCAATTTAAAATCGACAGTGGACCTCATTACAAATCCGTACATTTTGAATGCTTTATTTAATATATTGTCAATGTGAAGATCGACATGCATCTTGCTGTCAAGAGTTACACCAAGATCTCCAATTGATTTAACTGTATCAAGTTCCACGTTATTCAGCTTATAAGAAACGACATTTTTATGTTTTTTTTTAGAAAATGATATGAATTTACATTTATTGATGCTTAAATTTAATTTATTTTTGATACACTATGCTGAGAACCTGTCCAGGTCATTTTGAAAAGCAACATGGTCATCACTATTTTCAACAGTATGAAATACCTTCAAGTCATCTGCGTACAGAAGAAAGTTGCAGAACTGAAAACACTCGCTTATATCATTAATGAATAATATAAACAGTAGAGGTCCAAGAATTGAGCCTTGGGGTACGCCTGAGTTAATGTTAACCACAACCTTTTGCGAGCGATTTGTGACATAAGACTTGAACCACCGCCATAGATTACCACGTATACCGTTGAAGGCTAGCTTATCGAGGAGTATTTTATGATCAACTCTGTCGAACGCTTTCCGGTAGTCCGTATACACACTATCCGTTTGTTTATTTTGATCCATAGATTCAAAAATATATGTTGTATATATCAATAAGTTAGTTACGGTGGATCTACGCTTAACAAAACCATGTTGTTGAGGTATAATGATATTATGTATTTCGGGATATAGTATATTATGAACAAGTCTCTCGAAAAGCTTCGACAAAGTTGATAAAATTGATATAGGACGGTAGTTCTCAATATCATTTTTGTCACCTCCCTTATAAACTGGTACGATCCGTGCCTTTTTCCAAATAGTTGGGAAGACTGCTTCCTGTATACACAGATTATATATATAATGTACTGGATGGCAAATGGCAGGAGCAGTAGATTTGAGAAAAATTGGTGGGATGCCGTCCAGCCCTAGTCCTTTTGTAGTATCTAAACAGCGTAGCTCCTTAATAATAGCTTCTTTTGAGATTACTATATTGCCAACAATAAAAGCAGAGTCTAAATTTGTGTCAAGTATGTTACTTTCATCATAATCGTCGGACACACAAGATGGTTCAAATACTGATTGAAAAAAAAGGGAAAACAATTTACAAATATTGTTGGGGTCGTCCGTTATTTCACCTTTGTAAGTCATACTATTAGGTATATCAGTTTTTTTTTAAATTATTAACGTGGGTCCAAAAGTACTTGACGTTCTTCTGAATACTGTCTTCAACAAAACTTATATAACTCTTATAACACTTATGTGATTCTTTACTAAATCGATCTCTATACATAGCAAATACGTTATAATCAGATATATTGCGATACTTTTTCCATTTTATCCATGCCCTGTTTTTATTTTTAAAAATATCAATTAAAGCAGGAGAGAACCATGCCGGAAATTTATTATCCTTAATAACTTTGGTTGGGACATGTTTTTTTATGATGGAGTAAATTTGATCATAAAAAAGAGTAACCGTATTCTCTGCATTATTAGCATGAAATAGTTGGTCCCAGTTTGTATTACAAATATCTGCATTTATCAAAGAATAATCTGCTTTGTTAAAGTTAAACTCAATTTTACGTTTGTTGGTGAGAGGTTTAAAGCTATCATAAATCGGCAGTAGTATAAAAAAAGGCGGATGATTCTCATCAGGCGGGACAAGGGGCAGTGGCGTGGAACTCAGTGTGCTATCTGATATATTAGTAATAAATAGATCCAATATCCTACCCCTGACATTTTTACATTTATTAATTTGATTAGCGTTAATAATACTAATAAAATTAATAAGATATTTATTTGGCAGACAATAGTTACTTTGCATTATGGGCTCCATATAGGAGTCACGATCATGCCATTCCATAGTAGGTACATTGTAATCTCCAACTATTATAAATTTGTCTACCTCAGTAGATAAACATACCGTAGTGAGCATTTCCAAGTGTGCAATATAAATATCTGTGCTTAAATTAGGTGGAATATAGGCTGCGCTAATAACAAAACAATATTTACGTGTACTGATTTCAATAAGTACGTGATCGATCAGGGGGGACACAGACACGGGCGCCGTCAGCAGCTGCGCCTGGCCAGAGCTGGTCGCAGCGGCAGCGGCGCTGCCTGTCAACACCACTCGCTGCCGCGCCCCCAGCCCGCGCCGCGTCGCCACCAACACCCCGCCACCGTCGCGACGACCGCTCCTCGTACGATCTCGATCACACCGAAAAATCTGATACCTTGAATCGACTACTATATTATCCGATATATCTGCATGTAGCCACGTCTCGGTTAGAATAATGATATCATAGTCATGTGACATAATGTTCATGAAAATTGTATTAAGCTTGGTCCTTAATCCTCTACAATTTTGATAATATACTGTGAGGTTGCAGTCATTCATTAAAAAGCGTTAGACTATTAAAAGAGTGTTCATAAAAAATATAAAGAAAATAATTTTTTTGTAAAGAAAAATGTGACCCTGACAAAGAGCTGTCCACAATCAGATTATACACCGACCCAACCTCAAGCACTCCATACAACACCTCTATGCGTGCCCACCCGGAACCTATCAATCCAACCAATAATAAACAAGTGTTACAATTAATTGAGTGAATTAATTGTTTTCCAAATTTTGTCATTTTGTCGGAATAAATATTAATACTTTTTATAATTAGAACCAAATCAGAATGTGCCCATTTGGAATAACTAAGTTTAACTAATAATAGGAAAATGTCACAATAGTTTGCATGAAATATTTTTGTTCTAAGTCTAGTCATAGTGCAGGTATAACTATTTATGTATTTTATAACTAGAACTAAATTTATATGTGCCCATATGGAATAATCAAATTTAACTAATAACAGTAAATTGTTCCTATACTTTGTATGAAATATTTTTGTTCTTAATCCAGTCATGTAGCAGGTATAAATATTAGTGTATTCTATAACTAATAAATGCAAATGTTTTAGCAAAATGAAGACTACACAGATATTACTGAGCCTTAGAACATATTGAATTTGCAAAAAAAATGTATCCATATATTCAATAATTATACAAAGTGAATGAATGAATTTCATAACTAAAACTAATAAACGAAAATACCTTAACAAAATGACCCCAATGCAGTTATTATTCAGCACCAAAACATACTGTACTTGTAAAACGAATCTACCCTTACAATACCTTATTATGCTAATTGTGCTGCATTTGTCAATTGCTATTAAAACAATATCAAAATGATATCTTCTTACTCCCAGAACAACAAAGGAAAATAGTAAAGAAATAATATTTAAACTACGAATTATACACCCATCCAACATACTATTAAGCCTCAAAACATATTTAGTTTGCTCACTGTGCCTATAGGTAATTATTACTAACAAGATAACATTATATCCCCTTATTCTCACAACGCAAAAGGAAAATAGAAGAATACTAATATTATTTAAATTATAAATTGTACACCCATTCAACATTATTATTCGCATAAATGTGTAGGCGTATTCCTAACACAAAGTTATATAAACAAAATATTATTTAAAAGTATATCTACATAACATAACATATTGTTCTGTATTTATTAATAGTTATTAGACATATAAATAATACTTAAACATATAAAATAGAAATAAAATATTTATTTTACATAAATAAACATATATATAAATATATCGTTACAATTACATTCTTACATATCATTCACATAAGTACGAGTACATATACAGCAAACAAATATCATAAATAACTTTTACACAATAAATAATAAGGATCGATGCGATGCGCATAGGTACCTTAACATCAATCTATTGTCGTTAGAGGTGAGCGTTTAAACGAAAAGCACTTAAAAAAGTTTGCTTTTGAACAAAAGTACAAAAGCAGACTTTCTCTAATCAAAACATTACGCTTTTACTTACGCTTTGCTTTTTACCGACATACATTAGTCCCGCCATCTATACTCCCGCAATAAAATTACCTACTTTGAAAGCATGCTCTGTATACATGCATCGGAAATAGAACGTTCGCCGCTAGATGGCATTATACTGCGTGCTGGAGTTATAAAGCGACCAAAACGCATCCCAAAATTGGATGGCTTACCACGCTTTTCGTTTAAAAAAGTAGTAAGCTTTTCACTGTCGAGAAATAAGTACGCGTTTGTTGTGTTGTGGCTGGCTGCTTTTACGTACACTTTCGTTTTATTTTTTTAAATACGTGTATAAATAAGCATTGTATTTACGTTTATTGTTATGCGTGTGTGTATAAAGTGCGATTAAATAAAGTTTATAAATATATAATTTGATAGTTTTAGTGTCGAGAGTTGGTAATAATGTAATGTGGGACTTTTTTGAAAGGAATTTGGTCAATTAAGTCTCGTGATGCAATATTTATAGAAACATTGTTTATTAAGTAATAAAATAAGAATATTAATATTTCCATCAATAAAAATATTTAATTTGATTGAGAGCAGTTTTTTCGTTTAAATAGTATAAAGCTATCCCTATTTGTGTTTTTATCATTAGCAATAGAACGGTGCATACGTTGTACTTAAACGTTTTTGAAAACATAATTATACGCAATAAACAATAAGCGTTTAAACGAAAAGCTTTTTTACAAGCGCGCTTATTGAAATAAGTACAACGTTTAAACGTTTTAAAATTTTAAGCCGTTTTTTCCACTTCCGTACGTGTTCCTCGGCGCGGGCGCCCGCTTTAAGTACGTTAGTGCCCGCGCCTAGGAACCAGTCGAAAATCATGCACTCAACGCGGTGCCCGTGTCGCTCCTGATAAGCTCTCGTGAACACGTGTATTTATTTCGCGATCTATTTAATTGTACGGTGTTGTTCCTTTTGGTCATAATTCATTGTTCGTCACTCTAGTGATATCGAATAAACATTATTGTGAAGTATATTTGTTTCGTTCGCTTTCTGCGCGTCTCAAGTAACAACTTACAAATGTATGAGTATAACATGCTGGGCAATACTGAAAATGAATAGACTTGTACAAACCACTCAACAACGAAATTTCACTTGATTTTTCCAAGGTCATGATGAGATCGGATGGCGATAACTGGTGAGGTGTCAGACTTACGAACCAATATTGTTCCATGTTTAACCCATACATATTGGTATTCTTGTTTGGTGGGGTGTTAGCTATGAAGGAGTGACTGAGCCATATTTTTGTGAAAAAGGTATCAAAACATCGGCACAAGTATATCAAGATACCATTCTTGAGAAGGTAGTTAAGCTCCTTAACATCACCATGTTCAATAACCAAGTATGGTCCTTCCAGCAAGACTCGGCGCCGGGTCATAAAGCTCGTTCCACGCAGTCTTGGTAAGAAGCGAACGTTTCGGACTTCATCAGAGCTGAAGACTGGCCGTCGTCTAGTCCCGATCTTAATCCACTAGACTATGATTTATGGTCAATTTTAGAGAGTACAGCTTGCTCTAAACGCCATGATAATTTGGAGTCCCTAAAACAGTCTATACGATTGGCAGTGAAGAATTTTCCCATGGAAAGAGTGCGTGCTTCTATTGATAACTGGCCTCAACGTTTAAAGGACTGTATTGCAGCCAATGGAGACCACTTCGAATAAGCTTTATATATTTTTAATTGTTTTATATTTATGTACTAAACTAACATAGTGTAAAAGTAATAAATGTTTTAAGCAGTTAAAAAAATGTTTTTTCTATCTTACAATATTTATGGCAAGACTAGGTATATATCGTGAGAAATTAGTTTCTATTATTCCCAATTTATAAGATTTCGGAATCGCTTGAATTCAATATTGTCATTAAAATTCTAAATTAGATTCTATTTCTTATAAAAATAATAAAAATCGGTACTTAATAACTCATTAATAAAAAAAAATCGGCGATGAATCGCGGTCAAAACGAAATGTATTGCGTAAATTCATTCTACCTACTAGTAGATATTAAAAAAAAAGTGGTTAGGACCACTTGTTGTAGAATTCACGGAATGAATTTGAAAAATAGTGATTTTGATTTTGATTAGTCACGGTATGAATTTGAAAAACAGTATTCGAAATTGAAAGTTTTGAATAATTATGTTTCCAAATTTGAATTCTATTGTTTAAAAAATGCATCTTCTGAACGAAACTTTAACTGTATTGATCTCTTATTATTATGTTAGGCCAAAGTAAACCTTACATACTGATAATACTCGTAGCTACGTATCAGCATCTAATTGCATCTAATTAGCTTGTATTTAAAACAAAATGCGCAAGATTTTCTTTGAGCAAAGTCTTGGGCAATAAAACTTAGGCTATTTAGGAATAAAAGCTAAATACTTTATGAATTTCCGCTAAATAATTTTGGGGCAAATATATACTTATTAGTGTATTTTTATATATTACATGAATAATACCACTGTGTAAATATGTTGTAGGTTATAGTCTTGTCCAGGATCCTTAATGTAAGCGTTTGTTATATGTATTTGTGATTGTAATCTGTTATGTACCAGTGTACCTATTAAATAAAATATTAGTAAGTATCCGATTTTTTTTATTATAATATAAATAACTATCATAAAATATGTTTTTTTCATGTTTTGAAACGTCTACCATATAGACAGCATTGCGTAACTGGCTCTTGCAGAGAACATTCTATACAATGGATGAATATTTTTTAAATATAATTGTTATTGACAATTGATTTAATGGTAATATTTTAGACCTTATAAGTTTATTCTTCTGCTACTTATGTTTGATTTGTTACGCCCTATCGGGGCCATATACTGAGATTTTAAATATTGTAACACCTTAAATTATACTTATATGATGGCAGCTAAATAAATAAATATCGTTTCTCTGCATCAACCAAAGGTTGACAAGCACAAAATGCCTCAGGCGTTAAACCGCCTGTATACAACAATATTTTTACATAAAGTGTAAAAAAATAAAATATTTACAGATTATGAGGTGGCTCTTATTAAATGGCATCAACACGGTATGTTACGGACAAACATAAGCAACACCATGCAAATATGCCATACAAATTAAAGTTCCCGTTTTAAGTGTTTAATTCGTTTCAAAGCTTAGATTAGGCGTTATAAATAATATGTGAGGAGTATCCTGGATGCACCTCTTATGGCGTTAGCACGGTCAGTACTACTAACTCTAACAGGCCGTGCTATCCAGGACGTGACCTGGTGACTTTGAGTCACCTAGATCCCAGGACCAGGAATGACGGAATATCCCGGAAAAGTTTCAAGTGGGTATATACCCTTACTAGTGGGGAATTCCCACATAACCATCAACCCCGGTCAGAAAAGATATTAGTCTACCCAAGAGTATTGCTCTTGGGTAGACTAATATCTTTTCTGACCGGGTTACAGAAAAAGGCATTATAAAAATGTACTCACAGGCAATTCACAATTTACTCACCTATTTAATTTTATATTATTTTTTAAAAATTTCCAAAAAACACTGCATTAATTTAGTGCAGCATTTTTCCTATTTTGAAGCATCCCTTAAATTATCCGGGGTGATAAAAAAGGAACCGTCTATCTATAGTGTAGGTACAATATTGACGTTTATATTACCTCAACGTGGATATCACATCCGTAATTTAGTCTAATTTAATTTAATTTTGTTTAATTGAATTTGTTTTTTTTTAATTTGATTAAATTTTATTTGATTTCGTTTAATAACATTTATATAATTTTATTTTATTTCAAATGATAATTTCATAATAATAATAAATCCATGTAACATTATAAAAAATGTAATAATGTTAATTTTAATTTCTGTCAATGTCCTTTTACATTTGCCATACCCAATGTTTTGGGTCGTTAAGTGGTAAGTACCATACTACTAAGTAGCTTTAAGATCTTAATGTACACTTAGTTTGCAAATAAAAACTATAACTCACAGCGGCAGCTCCAATGCACAGAAGAAACATCTTCAACAGCATCTTCCGTGATGTTATTCCCTGGACTGATATAATGACACAAGTCTATTCAAGTATATTTGCTGCACACTCCCTACACCTTATCAATGCTATTAGAGTGTTTGTTTTGACGATAAATTAATTTAGTTCTGGATGTGCAACACATAAACGAAAACTTGCGAGAATCAGCTTAAATTCGAATTGAGCTCGTGCAAGTACACTTACATAATCTTAAAGGATTCTTTTGACAGGGAGAGTTGAAAAAGTAGAGTCTGCCCACGAAGGAAGTCCCACAGAAGCAGCACTAGATCACAGAATAGATAATAGTACTACGTACAGAACGGCCACTCACCTCCCCGCACTCATTTCAAATACCTTATCCCACGCCGCACTTCCTTGGAGACATCACTGACACATAAACAAGGGCGCGCTCGATCGCTCGAACGAGTAGACGCGAGCGCCGGCCGATAACAGAGACAGCGCTATGCGAGTAAAAGAGAAGGCAGTCGCTGCACTCCTCGCGTCATTTCGATTGATAACCGCGCACTCAGCCCTACTAGATTCCACGCACACATTTGCGCGTGTAGAAACGTCATTTGCTTATGTAGTAGTAATAGGTAATTGATTTGCGAACGTTGTATGGAGTGTCCGGGGTGTGACTAGATGTCACTTGACACTGTCTTAAGACAGCCACGCGACATTGTTGCTAGCCTTATCTAACCAATGGTATGCAGCTAAAATCTCTCTCTTTTTACTAGTTAGTTTCAATTATTGCCACTGGTGTTCCTGAGACAGACTCTACACTAGTTATCGGCTTCATCGATTTACTAAAAACATACAATATGTAATTATTGCAACGTAAGGAATCCAGAGCAGTGTGGCGAATCTCATTTCTCATGACACACCCCTAACTAATTCCTTATTTATGAAGTATATTCCTTATTTATTTTATTGTAAATTCTGTCCGAAAGACTATTATGCTGCGAAGTAGAAAACTTTGTTGTTGTTGAAAGAACTATTGCCACATTGAATATTCTTTTACTATTTTTTTTATTTGGAACATACGATAACATCCTGTGCTTTTTTAAAAATTTAACGAATTTTAGTTTCCTTGAGAGTAAACCACATTCAAGGGATTCAAGGTTGATCAGTAGGGTATCTAAAGTATACAACTACTTTAGGTACCCTACTGATCTACTTTATACTCATATACATAAAAAAAACAAAAAACTAATTAAGAAAAACACATAAATTAGAAATAAAATTAATAAAATAAACAAAAAGCAATAAAAACAAAATAATAAAAAACAAATTTATGAAAAAAATCGTAGATCTAAAATATTATTATGCTTTTTTATTGCTTTGTTTATTTTACTAATTTATTATAAGTTTTTTTTTATTTTTTAATTAGTTTTCGTTTTAATTTTCTTTTTAGACGATAAAGATTTTAGTTAAGATTTGAAATACAATTTTAATATCCTAAACCAATAATCAATCAAATTAAATGCCTACGATCCGAAAAAAGTTTCACTTGCTTGCTTCCATAAAACCACACCATGATTTTTTTTATATAACATCAGGAAACAGTCGTAATAGCTCATGTGGTTTTGTCGTATCCCATGGACGCTCGCGACCACTAACCCGTCGCCGAACATCAAGCTCAGAAGATATAATAGCACTCCGTCTCAAGCCACCAGCGTGTGCATGTGAGTGAGTGAGTGAGGTACTGCTAGCATTCTCAATGGCGACAGGAGGGTTAAATTCTGCCTAACTCACAACAGTAAGTAAGTAGTAACTAAATCAAACTACTTAACATTTTTTACAAAAAATAAAACCGACTTCCAAATCATCAAAAAGTCTTAAGTAATATAAGAATACATAGCACATCACTGTTTTATATTGAAGTTGCTGTCAAATTTTAAGTAACTATATTAATTATTGTTCTTATATTTTTTAAGCCTTTTAGGTGATCATTGCTTGCGGTACCAAGCAACTTCAATATAAAACATACTAGATATTGTATGTATTCTTATATTATTTATTACAACTTTTTAGTGTTGATTGAATTGAATTGTCATGAAAAATATGAAACACCTTGTACGTGCCCACGAAATTTAAGGGTTTCCTCGATTTGCCGTAGATTCCATCATCTGATCAGGACATGGTCACAATGGGACCACCAGAGGAGTGTACTCTTTTGACATAATAGAATAGATACAGTCGAACATAGAACCTCCTCCTTTTTCGAAGTCGGTTAAAAAAATAATTACATCCGTTATCGGAGTGTTGCAAATATTTGTAAATGATTGATTTATTTACCTACTACTTATACAATTTATGTGCATACAATCACAGAAACTTACATAACGTACAGACTGCGCTAAACGTCTAGTCCGCTCTGAAGTTGCGTCGCGCAGAGGTACTGCACCTCTTCCTCACGCACATAAAATATTAAAGGTAGTACTAATCTTATTAAGTGATGTGACATTCATCCATGATCACAGTGCAACGCGAATCGTGCTGTTCAGAGCGGAATAGAAGTTTGACGCAATCTGCTGTACAATGCTCTTATTTCTATACGAAAGTCCTCCAGCAGCCCTGTTACAAAACAATGAAAGAAGTGTCTTGTGTTGTTTCAAAATATTATTTATTTTTATTATATTATTCATAATTTGGCACACGTAGGAGCAATATTATGTCGCCTGGAGTTAAAATCACAACTCAAAGAATGCTAAAGCTTTGATTTGCTTCAGTGAGTCACCAGATACGTCATTTTCAAATACCTGACAAAATTGCTGATTTACGAATAAAATTCCCAACATCGAGTCTAGGTAACAGATGTAACAGATGTTTGTAAGTGTTGAAAATATTTTTTTTTACAAAAAATAGAAACCGACTTCAATAACACTAAATTATATAAATGTGGCTGTCTGTACCTATTCTTTTATTATTTTTAACTTTTTAGTGTTTTTGAAGTCCGTTCCTGTTTTTTGTAAAAAAAAATATATCTTTTTAGTGAATGAAATCTTTTTGGTGAATTTAATATCAGCTCACCGAAGGTCTTTACATAATATTAATTACGTGTCACGATTCACGTAATTAAAATAATATAATGTTTTTGCATTAATATTATGGCTTGTTTATGGAGAAATGTTTACCTTTTCATAATAAAGTTCCACAAAGTGTTCTTAATTTGACTTTTCATAAAAAAAATGTTATGAGTAAAGGTTATTATAATATCAAAGAACGACATACGAGAAGTAAGAAGAGAACTGACACTGATTTTGAATTAGACTAAGTTATCATATGTTTGATAACAATATAATTTATTGTATAATGCTAAGTATAGTTTATAACAATTTTTTTACATACATACAATACACATTTTTTATTTTTAACTTTTTAGTTAATGGAATCTTTTTTGTGAATGAAGCCCTAATTTAATACCATTTATCAAATTAGGGTTTCCCTCGATTTTCATGGGATCCCATCATCAGATCCTGACTTTGGTGACCTTGGGACTACCCCAGGAGTCTACTATACATACTACTACTCTATCGAATACAAAAAGAATTTTGAAAATCGGTCCACAATTGGCCGCGTAATCGCGTAACATACACAAAAAAAACATACGCATCGAATTGAGAACCTCCTCCTTTTTTGAAGTTGGTTAAAAACATTTAAAATGATACTACTTGTAACTTGCTCGCAAAACATTATTTTAAGGTTTATGTCTTTTGGAGTGTGATTCGTGCTACTCTGTTTCTCGCAACTTTATATGGTAATATAGGTAAATTAACCTCTTTTCTCTATTCTTTGCGAGATTGATACACGAATGATACGTGGCCCTAAATATGATAGCTACAACAAGTAAACTTTCTCTGGATAAAGGGTCACAGCAACAAGGGTCGCGGCACTGACGCATCAGATGAACTTTCTCATAGGGGATCGAGCATGGCATCCATTGGACAGAAGCCAATTGTCCATACTCCATTCAGTTGGTTTGAAGTTAGGGTATGCAAACGCAGATACTGCTTACACGAGCGATGCTGAAAGAATTTGAAAGAATGTAGACAGGAAAACTCGCACTACTCCTAGTCGCTCGTCACTCCAAGGCCCTAATATAGCTGAAGAGACTAAAGTAACGCCTAATTTTGGTCTAACTAACAGAACACAGCAACTTTAACAGACATCTTTTTAATTTAAAGTACCAAAGACAACCCTCTATGCATAACATGCATGGAGGCAGAGGAGAGAGTCGTCCAAGTCCTGCTGGAATGTTGAGCGGTGGTAATATAACGCGAAGTACCTGGGCAAGCTTCCAGGACGTCCTAATCGACTCTCTAGAGCTAGGCAACTTCCTGGTGGAGCTGTAGGATGGCTAGAGTAAGCCGGCTTCAACTCTCCGACATTCCGACAGTCGTCGAGTTTTACAAAATTCCCGTACGAAGGGAAGTTAAGCTTCTATTTTTGGGATTTTGTTCTGAAATGTCATGTTGTAATACCATTTTCTTTTATTTGTTGGTTTTCATAACCAATATCTAAAGCTTGGCAAGAAAATAATGGTATAATTATACATTAAATGTAATAAATAAATAAAAAAAATTCTTATAGGATCTTTAAAAATTCTCATAATTGCTGTAGCCATCATCCGCCTCAAATGAATTGAAGAGTCGATGGGAATCTTCAATTTGCGAATCATAATTACTCATATCATATTTGTCTGCTAAAAACGTATCTGGAGCATAAGTGCTAGTTTTTTCTGTTGAGAAATAATTGAAAAAGTCCAATCGACTTCCAACTGGTTCTGTAGTAGTTTCTACAACTGTTTCCTCCGTTGTAGATAAATTAGAAGGTTTGTTCACGTTTTTTTGGCTTTCATCACGGCTAGCTTCTTTTTGATTGAATTTTTCTTCCGTACTACCCTTGTTTGGTTTTTCATATAATTTCTCTTCCTTTTCAGGACGACAAAACCCACCCCAAAAGTACCAGCCATGAGGACATAGGAACACTTGAGGATACAAGTTGCCTCTCTTGAAGAGGCAGACGTAGTAATAATTGGGGCTCAACTTGAGTACTCCATGTTGACCCACGCTGGTGCATTCAGGAACCAGCTTCGAACTGCAATGCCCCTTTTTGAGTTTTATCTGAAAGACAGACGTAAGTATAACATTTTATCATATAGATTTAGGTGATATAGCACGTGATATGGATTTGAACGCTATAGTAGGATTACTGTCTGCATCTCGTGCTAACGATTGGGTCATAATGGGCCCCATTGGCGATCATAAATATAAAATCATATATTGAGATCCCCCGTATTGTCTTATAGAAGTCTTTAACTTCATGAAAGCGATAAACGCTGGATTCTACCTATCTCCAAACTCATCGGTTGTTGATTTGCTCACAAACTTTTCAAACTTCCTTACCGAGCACTGTGCAGTTTGAGGATCGTAGCCATAATGTCGAGGGCATAAAGCTGATCTATGATCAGCTGGTCTGCCGAACGGGGTATCCTCTGGCGGAGAGCAGAGGTGAAATTTTCGGCAATCGTGCGCATCAGGGAAGATTCCCACCTGAAACAATGCAACATATTCTGTTCTTATGGGTTTTTTTCGATATACACAAGTAACAATGATTTTAAAACATCACGAACATGCAGAAGCAAGTTTATCTGTAAACCAGCCACCCTTAGTGCCTAGTTCAGGTGAAACATCCTGTTAAAGGCTAGTGTTGGACGAGGTTCACCTATCTTGCCTTCCGCCTCCTTAAGGCGTATTGGGTCAATTCTACGGACAGTTCCCATCTATTGACGCACGCACAGCCGTAACCGCTAATGGTAGAAACGTGAAATTTGGACAGTTGTTTTAATTCAAAATGTGGACACTAAGGAGGGATTTAAACAAAAATTAGGTAAAGGGATCCTAAAGGGATGAAATAGGGATTGCAAGTTTGCATGGAAAAATCTTTAAATTAGCAACGATTATAATAAAACTTGAGATCCATGTTCTTAAAAATATTTCATTGAACACATGTCTCATGGTTTATTGGAATTCATCTCCTTAAGGTGCAAAATAGGGGTTGAAAGTTTCTATGGAAAATATTTAAAATCTGCTCCCATTTCTAAAAAAAATTATTAACCGAGCTCCTAAATATAAATAACAGTCTTTATATGTATAGGCTACAAATGTATTTTTTCGACGGGAATATGTGAAATTCCCGTGAGAAAACAATAATAACGCGGGCGAAGCCGCGAGCGAAAAGCTAGTTAACTAATATACTCGGTACTGCGGGCCGCAGTAAGTTGAAAACAGTGGTTTTTATCAAATATTCAAATAAAAAAGAGTACGTTCAACTCATGTTTTTATTTAGAAAAAATAGAACCGACTTCAAAAACACTGAAAACTTAAAAATAATCTTCTTTTATATTGAAGTCGGCGCCAAACGATGATCTCCTAGAAAATGTTAAAATTTGTCACCGACTTCAGTATAAAAGAAGATTATTTTTAAGTTTTCAGTGTTTTTGAAGTCGGTTCTATTTTTTGTAAAAAAAAATTATTTTTAACTTCTTAGTGAATGAAATCTTTTTAGTGAATGAAACCCTAAGGTGAGCTGGTATTAAATTAGTGTTTTCCTCGATTTTCTATGGGTTCCCATCATCCGATCCTGATTTTGGTGACCATGGGACCACCCTTGCAGTATACTTTATCAAATACAAAAAGAATTTTGGAAATCGGTTTAAAAATGACGGAGTTATGAGGTAAAAGACATAAAAAAAAATACAACCGAATTGATAACCTCCTCCTTTTTTGAAGTCGGTTAAAAAATGAATTATTTATGTTATTTTTGGCGACTCATTGGAGCATTCAAAATTCACATAAACTAAATTACTATTCAAAATAATTTATATTTTATTCGTCAAGATCATCCACTTGTTCGTGCCTCACCCAGATTTAATTGTACTAGCATAGAAAATACCGCTTCCGTATTGTATCAAAATTACTAGTTGTTTATATGGATAGACGGGTTATAAACGGATGTCTGATGGCCCGTGCAACCAATACTTGACCTTTGACTGCGATCTTCATGCAAGGATTGATTTCAGTCAGCAACTCTCCGTCTGTTTAGTACGGTTGAGTTGGCGCGAAATCTTCCATGTTCAAAGATGTTCAGTCAGGGGGACAATTTGGGCCCTTATTATTAAAAACGACCATCGATGTGGTAAGCAGATACATTTTTCTCTATCTGTTTGTTCATAACGAAATTAACTGCACGCTGTGGCTTTACCCCCTTAGGATTGATCCCATGGTCAGTTCGAGATATTTTTAGATTTGTATATTACCTGTTCGCAAGTGTGCTCGAAATCAAAAGTGCTGGTTTGGCACTCCGGCACGTGCTCACCGGAGCACTGGCCTAGGTTGGCGTTGCATGTCTGCCCTTTGTCGCACTCCTGGAGAGGGACCTGAGAAGAGAAATTTAATTAGATGAAAATAGGTCAAATCTAATTTACTTCGATGACTTTGCCTGTGTGTCGTTTGGTCTTTGCAGAGTTTAAAACAGCCAGTATATCGTTGTATTACTTACAGTTATACTATGTCATAATTTCAATCACGAGATGCCCATTGATCACATGGCCAAGGATTGTAACGGGAACACCGTATAAGTCTAGTTTATGGATTTTTTAAAATGCCCGGATCGGTGTTCTGGCGTCACAAATTATGTCAGAGAGGTGTGTTTTTTAGACAAATTGGTTGAGATTGTCACATACAAAATATAATGGGCTCTACGCGCCGCCGAACGCACATTACACACATACATACCAATTGTGAACTATATCATAAATACGTACATTTATACTTACTTACTATAATATAAAACTATATATACATTTAATGAGGGATTTTTCGGACAACAGACAAGGGGGCGTGCCATCGATGGCGCCATGCCAGGTGGGTCACTGTCTAAGAAAAATCCACCACAATCGCCATCAATTTGATAACCATTGCACCGTTAACACAAGGCACTGCGAAGACATCCTTTTATAAAGGAGCGATGGATGGACGGCGACTGTCAAAGTGTAAGCGATTGCGATAGATTTTCTCAGACAATAACCATGCAGGTGCCACATTCCGCACACTATAAGCAGTATTTGCACTGTTTACAGTCTGTGGAATACGACACCGATGCAATGTGCAAACGAGGCGCCATCCACGGCGCACCCGCTCATCCGCTATCCAGGGATTGCTCATTATGCATGCATTTTTCTACTAATGGGCTAGCACCTAGATCGCTGCGTTATTTAGGTCTTTGAACGCCATCTGCAAATTATAATTTTTTATTTCATCGTCCGTTGCTGAGTTGGACTGGGCAATTAATTGTTTTATGGCGTCATGCTCCTTATGCTCCCCACAAAAGTATATACATGACTCCGTATGTCTGGAAATTGCCACTACAGCGTGAGGGACACTGTCATGGACCGGGTTTTTTGGTTCTCTGCCTCTTAGCACTATCACCTTACGGTATGTCAGCTCCTGAGCCTCATGTATCGTCAGCAGTCTGGAATTCTCTCCAGTACCATACCCTTTCGTTTCGAACGCCTCCTTTTCCTCTTGGGTGAAGGTCAAGAATAGCGTTTCCGGGTCAGTCCTTCTGGACACTGCTTCTGATGCCATGGTGGAAGTTAGGGATCTCAGTGCATCCCTGGACGTGTATATGCCCCCGTACACCTCCTTCAGGGCGTATACTACATCCATCGGGCATCGGTGTGTGCAGAGTATCTTTTCTGAGACTGTCGTTACGGCAATTGGGTACGGTATTGCATTTCAAATAGGTTGTCTCTGTCGATAAAGGGGATCTGGTTTGTATCACTCATTAACACCAGTTCTCTTGCCACGCACAGCCTGCTTGCCATTATTATGGCTCCAATATGAACCATCAGAGCCTCGTCCACCAGTAGACGCTTAGACTCCTTTGCTCCATTTATCAGTACCGAAGCAATGGTTCTTACTTTCCCCTTTGCGACAGCGCCCAGACGACTCATTATTTCCGCCGTCAGCTCTTTAGCCGTCTCGAACATGCGAGCATCGTTCTGGAATGCTTCTAGTATTTCTCTGCAGGCAGTTTATTTTACCTGCAGCGATGCACGCAATATCTCAACATACTCCAGATAGGCGTTGACTAGTTTGTCTTCGTCCCGGTTTACCGCAATGCGTGTTGGAGGGCGAACCCTCCCCATGTATTCAAGTGTGGTTATTTTGCTTGAGAGGGGCATCTCCGCTTGGTGTGTAGTTTTTTCTGGGGTGACTCTAAGAGGCGGCGTTCTGGTACTCGATCCTTCCAGGGCAACCCAAATTCCCCTGATTAGGTGTTCGGTCGGGGATCTACGCGACAGAAGAAGTAGCCTTTGTAGTCTGGCTGAGCCGCTCTCCGTTTGGCCATGGCGTGGTGTCTGCTCCTTGTTTTTCAGTAGGAAGTCAAAATTTTGACCTCAGCCCTCGTACACAATAATTTCGTGCTTATTGGCTGCCCTCGTAAGGAGAGTATAGTCTGGCACTTCGCCTCTCTCTAGGTCCGCCCTCATGACATTCCTACTGATGACTTTTGGGTCACCCTCTAGCTTTCCCAGTAATTCCCCTGCCTTGGTAAATGGCGACTTGTTGTCCATGTCTCTGGATAAGAGAAGGATGGACTTGTTTCTGGAGCGCACGATCCTTGCACTTATGTCCGGCCAGCACCACCTCCGGTATTGCCTTATATGTCTTTTTTTTGATAGTGGCTCTGGTGGTGCTGCCTTTTAACAGGACCGCCAAGCCTGGTGAAATAGCTATGTGTTTTCTGGCTCCAGCTACACAGAAACTAATTCCCAACCTTTCCCTCCCACTTTCCATAAACAGCGCCACTCCTCTCGTTTTAATTCCGGGTGTGCCCCCCTCTCCGGCACCCAACCAGTTTTCCTGTGTCATCTCTTTTGTGGTCGTTGTGTCTTGCCTTGGTTGCATTACTCTATGAAGGTTTGACCTTTCCTCGGGTGCTGGTGGCGTGCAGTTTTTATTGCGACGGACGACCGTCTCCATTACTGTCTCTACAAACTGCACGACTGAGTTCTTTGATCTCTTGTCCACCAGCAGAGCGTGGATATTTTGTTTGGAGACCGTTGTATCCTCTGGCACAGAACATGGCGGGCACCAGCAAACCTGGGGCAGTCCAGTATCACGTGCCATACAGACTCAGACTCGGTTGGATCGCACTCACAACCTGGGCTATCTTTTAGCCTAAATCTATGGAGGTACTCTACGAGGCCTCCGTGTCTCGTAAAGGCCTGCACCAGTACAGGCGAAAGTTTTTCCCTTCAGACCCAGCTGTACGCTTTTTTATGGTCTGGAAAGAACCACTTAGTCGTTACCCCAGTGTTAGAGGTTTCGTACCGGTTCTGCCATATGCGGACTGATTCCTCCCTAATTTTATTTTTGATATATGACACGGGGATATCTCCGTAGTCAAACGTCCCCCCATCTGCAAGAGCCGCCATCTTCGCCAGTTCGTCCGCTCTCTCGTTGCCCGTTGTTCCCACGTGTGCTTTAAGCCAGAATAGGTTAATTTCTCCACCTCTGCTTCGGATCTCCCTTATGTCTTCCTGTATCCTCTACACAAGCTGGTGGTCAGCTTTAGGGTGTGTTATGATGTCCAAGGAAGACACGGAGTCACTCAATATAGATGCCGTCTGCACTCCCTCCTCCCGGACCATCTTTATTGCCCTGTGCAAAGCATACAGTTCCGACTGAAAGACTGTGCATGCCGGATCGAGCGTGAATGTATAGTTTGCGGATTCTTTGCCCTCTGTCCAGCATGTGAAGGCAGCGCCTACTCCCTCCTCAATTTTGCTGCCATCTGTGTATATCTGGAAGTTTGAGATGTGTTTTCTGAGGGTTGATGGTGTAGTATCCTCTAGACATTCATACCCGACCAGAATTCGGTGAGATGGGTGTGGTCTCTCTAGGACTCTGACTTGTTTCTCTAAAGTTCTGCCGTACGGCAGGTGGTCAACGCAGTCTCTTTTTTTTGTTGTTTTATATAATGTTGCTGATTCTTGCACACGTAGATCCAGCGGGAGCAGTCCCGAAAGTGTTCATTCCATCCCAGGTTGTCCTTCCAAATGGTATTGTCAGTCAGTGTTCGGATCATGTTGTGATAAGCTAAGTCGGTTTCCGTTGTATCGTTGGGATAGAATGTGTTAGTGAGAAGCTCTGCGGATTCTTGTGGAGTCAGGGTGTGTCCGTTTTGATCTTTAAGGAGCACTTCTTCTTGTTGTCGCGAAGTTTTTCGCAAGACTCTGTTAACCGCGTCCCACATACTCTCCTTTTCCTGTCTTGTGCAGAACTCCTTCCAGCTGTTTGTTCGTTCGTAACTTGTCATATCTACATACTCAGTTTTAGCCCTGTGGTATTCTTCCCAGACCTGTTCCCTGCGGTGAGGGGCCGCGTTCCTGATTCTGCGTTTCTTTTGAAGCACCTCTTTCTTCTTCAGCTCCAATGTGCTTGTCTACCAGGGTGGTGTCGGTTTCCCCTGTTTTGCCTTTATTTTAGGAATCGTTAGGTCACAAGCGTTTTGCACCAGTAATGTGTATTTTCCTACCATTGCGTTTAGGTCTTGTGTGGAATTGATGAGTGAGGTGCTTAGGTTCTCCTCTTGTATTTTGGTTTTGAATTCTCTGATGAACTCCGTTCACTTTGCCTTGGTAGTATTATATACCCTTGTGTTTATAGGTGTCAATCTTTCTATGACGTTCTGTTGCAGTAGAGTATATGTGATGGCGTTATGGTCGGACGTTATGAGATCTCTGTCTACCCTCCATTCGGTTATCTTTCCTAACAAGGACTGACTGCACGCTGTGACGTCAACATGACTTGCAAACAGCCTTTCAGCCCTGTAGGTTTCGAATGTGGGTATAACACCTGCGTTTAGGATCTCCAGGTTCATCTCGTTCAGGAAAGCAGTGTATTGTTCCCCCTTTCTGTCCTCGGATCTACTCCCCCACCACGGACTCCACGCGTTAATATCCCCCGCCACGATGAGGTCCCTCACACCTAATTTTTCTATAAAATAGTTTAGCTTAACATTTATACTTATTGGTGTGACTTCTTGATGGAACTGAATGTTTATATTGAATAAAACCATGGTTTTCTTGCACTTTTTTCCACTATTTATTTTACTGTTTGAATTTGCTATTTTGTACGACCAGTTTCGATTACCTGATCTTCAGGTATCGCAAATTCTCAGGTGTCGTACAAAATAGCAAATTCAAACAGTAAAATAAATAGTGGAAAAAAGTGCAAGAAAACCATGGTTTTATTCAATATTTTAGCTTGTTTATATTGTCTTCAATATCTTCATTCCCCTCACAGTAGACTGATATCACGCGCAGGCCCGTCGCCTCCAACCATACTGCCGCCTCATTCTCCGTGACTAGCTCAGGGTCCTGAATCACTCTTAGCCTGTCACCAAAAACGATAACGGCTGCCTTGACCGGTTTCCCTATGTGGGTTGAACACTGTATGATTCTGGTGCCGGAATAGTTTTTAATATAGCTCTTGTTACCCACATATGGTTCTTGCACGATAGCGATGTCTATTTTGCGGTCTTCTGCAACTCGGAGTAACTCAGTCAAAGCTGTTTTGGAACGATGCAGGTTTGCTTGGATGATATTCAGCACACTGCTTGCTCCGAGGGGTCTCACTGTGGTGCCCTTAGCAGTAGCATACCTTTTCGCGGGCTATTGCATCTTATTTCTGCCATTCTGGGCAGTCATGACTAAAGGCATTATGTGGTGTAGGTGATTGTCCATCCTTGTTACCTCGCGCCTCCAGACAGTTAAGGCACTCTGTGGGGGTTTACCCTCTTTGCGTAACTTACAATATGGGTGAATCTTGAAGCACACAAGTTAGTCTGCAGGGGAAAAGTACCCGTATTCAAAATAAGAACTTCAAGTTATTTTTTTTTAATTTAAAGTTGGGTGTATTCTAACTACAGAGCCAGCCAGAAAGAGTTATACCAGCTTAGTAGGATAGAACCATAAGTAAACTCGAAAAACTTGTCATCGGGTTCTGCGCTACCCTGAAAATTTCAGCTCGAAAGCTGGTCGGCAAGCGGTTCAAATCACAAATTGCTGAGATGCAAGATTCCTTCAGAACAAACAGATAGACAAGGAAGTGAGTTAATAACAACATGGGAAAATCGATAAACGCGGCTCATCGATAATACAGCACAAAATTTACTGCTGATAGACCGCCTGAAACCAGTCTTCTATCTTCACGATGTGCAAACAGCGGAACTCGCGATAGGTCGTTTGCCCATCGCCCCGTCACTGAGACGTCATCGAAACGATATTATTTCTGGGGCCCTACTATGAACGCTTATTATAACAGCTCATATACGTCCCCACCGTGAGGCTGGAGCCTACCCTAAGTTAGAGTGTTTAGGCCCGCTGGCAAATTTTACAGGAGCCACATGTGGACAGGTTGACAGCCTGCTTGTTTACCAAAGAAACTCGGTTGCGCCTTAGCGTGTGCGCTCAGCTAACAATTGTTAAGGTGAAACAACGTTGGCTTTGGTCAGCCTTATGATCGTTGATCAAAATACGAACTATCTCAAGCTCCTCCGGGCTTCGGAAGGTATGTGAAGCAGTGGCTTCTGCGCCTAATCACGCCTCAATCGTGTCGGCTAACCGTCGCACCTGCAGGCGTAGCACGGGCTGCCAAGACGGGACTTGAGTCATGCATTATCTCACAATTTCAGTGACATAATCTCTATGTCTTAAAGAGTAGCACGGCGGCGCGTATTGAGGCTGCGGTCCGATAACAGCGCTCACAGTGCTAACGATTATAATCGCCTTGTCCAAATTAAAGAGAACACTGACAGTGCTATCAGCATGCTTGCGATTTCGGTCCGAAAGAACAGGTACATCCATTTTGAACCAAAAACATAATTATTGAATGTCAGACTGAGAGTTCGCATAAAGTGATTTCACTCCAGAGCATTAGCGCCGTAAGTTCTATATGACGTTAACTATGACGTCATGTGGCTCTTCATGCCGGCTAACATTAGCGCGCTCACAACATTTCGGGACGTGTTTGAGCGCGCTAATAGTGACTCTTATTGATTTTCGGAACGCAGCCTTAGTGTGACTGACATGATAAAATTTCTTGACGCTTCTCAAGGGATACGTGTCACTGAGTCTTATCACAAATTTCTTGGCAGCCCGTGCTACGCCTGCTGTTTGCGGAGTCACTTGTGTACTATAATATCTTCCGCGCAGATGGCTAGCCTCTGTTGAGATTGGCCGCCGTGACCGAATATCGGTTAGGAGTACATTATGATTATAACCAAATTTGTAGTATAAATGAAAAAAATGTCTTATTCATAATTTTTGGTTACATGATCTACCACAGCCTACCTTCAAAAAGCCTCCAGGAAGGGGTACGCAGGTGACTGCGTGCGTGCAGTTCTGACAAGCAAAGCCGGGCTCGGAGCACACTCCCTCCACGTCGATTTCACCGTCCCCGAGCGACATGCCCAGAGGCACTCCCGCCATTCGGTTACCCGTCATCAGCCCTCCAAGCTCAAAGGAGGACGTGACCTGAAATTGAGGAAAAATCAGTTACGGCACAGATTTGACGTACATTGTAACCCCTTTTTACGAGGTGTAATGCTTTTGTGCACCGTATCTCGGATGGTTAGTTGACAAGCGTGCGACTCACCCCGCAGTGTGCGGGGCTAATCCTCTAAGCCAGCCTGGATGTCCATCTAATCCATAGTCGAGCTGATCCAGGGACTGGTAAAAATTCGGACCATCGCGGGACAACCCGGCTAGTTACGATTCGGGTCCTAACGCCTGTGGAGGAGTACCTTGTTACCTAAGTAACCTTGGTAGTACTAGCTACACGTTAGCATCGTTAGTTCTTCTAGTAGGACATGTTATGCACATGTTCACGAAGTGCGCCTGTGGGACCGGAGGGAGACTCTGTACTAGGGTCGTCTGCTTGGTTACCTGCGTTTTACTTATTTCTGCCGTAAACCAGCAGTGCTTGCATTGCTGTGTCCCGTTTCCGACGACACGGTTAGCGCAGAGGTCGAGTGATCGCCTACTGCGCAACGGGTCGCGGGTTCGATTCCCGTACGGGACAAATATTTTGTATGGCCTACAGAAATTTGTTCCGGTCTGGGCGTATGTGCATGTGATATTCTATGTTTGTAACTGCACCGATGATACAGGAGAAAATCATATCACGATACAGGCATAGACGAGGGGGCACACAAAGAGGCGAGCAATCGGTGTTAGGTACTTTTATAATAGTAGGGATTAAATATTTATTTTGATTTTTTTTATTGAAGAGTTTACATAAAAAATATTGTAATACCGATCCTGGACATGCTCCTAAAAGGATTCAGAAGGTTTTTGTTACACATTGTATATCAGACCAGAATAGAATCATGTGTTAAATGTTATAATTTTATTATCCAAATATTACGTTCTAATGTACCAATGTACCAGTAAGTTATAAAAAGGGTGTTATTTAAATGGTTAGCATAGTATTCGTATTTTTGTGTGCAGAAAAATATAATCAGTGAGCAGAAATAGCTAATTGATCAGCAACTCATGGCCAGCAGCAAACATTCCAAAATCAATCAGCAATTTATATCATTCTGGATGGCTGTAATTATTTTTGTACAGCATATTAATTATATAAGCTGCAATGAGCTGCTCCTGTTTCAGAAAATTTTGGTTAGTACTCAGATAGTAAGCAAAAAAATTCATATAAAAGTAGCAAAAATACTTGTCATGCGCAAAATGGGCGCATTCCTTATAAAGATTATTTAATTTATTTACTCGACTGTTATACTTAAAATCTAAACACAAATTGCCTAATAACGTTTGGCCTAAAACACATATCACCTAAAAACGAAATGCCTAATAACGTTTAGCCTACCTAGAATCATGAAATTTGGCAAGAGAAAAGGAAGTACATACTTCCAGAGATATGAGCATTTGAAATTTGAAAAAACTAACCTCAAAATTAGCAGTTTCCACAAGCAATAAGTATGCATAAAGTCGAGAATACACATAAAGTCGTTTCTGGCGCTTCGCCGGCCGCTGCCGCAGCACGCTCGCTTCACTCGCTCGGCTCGCGCGCTTGGTTCATGTTCAAACCTACGCTCGTCGCTTCGCTCCTTGCTACCTCTTTTTGACCCGCCTACAGTTTCTACATACGCTTTGACGTTTCTAAACTTTTTATTTTCAAAAAGAGGCTAAACGTTATTGGGCATTTCGTTTTTAGGTGATATGTGTTTTAGGCTAAATGTTATTAGGCAATTTGTGTTTAGGTTTTAAGTATCGGAACTTATTAACTCTCTGCTTGGGTATGTATTACTTTATAGAAGTGTAAATTAATAAAATATTTTTTGTATTGTTATAAAATATAATTAGTTATTTTGTGCAATCCAATTAGTTATTTTGCTCACCATGTTTTAACTAAGCAAACCAATCAAATACACTGCTTATAGACATGTTTTCTCTGCTGATAAATCATGAAATCTTGCTGATCAAGTAGTTATTTTGCGGACTTAATGTTTATTATGCAAACTCATGTTATTGTAAGCTGCCTATTTATGATTTAATTTGACCATTATCTAAATTATTTGCGGAACAGGGATTGCTGTCCGATTTTTTAAATAGCAAACAAAATCTTTGTATGCCGACCAAATTATTTAAATGCTACTTTTTTGTGGCTCACCAAATTTTATAATTGCTAAACATGTAATTACTTCTCTTATAAAAATACGTGATAAGGGAACTATACTTAGGTCTTTCTTATAAATTGTTGGTACCCCAAAGAAGTTTGAATACAACACAAACTTCCTGAATCCCTGGCACTTTGCTAATTAATTTTTGAAACAAAGAATGCTTTTGTCATTACAACGCGCAAACGTTGTTCAAGCCTCAGCCATTTTTCTGTGTCAGCTGTTTTAAAAATATGTGCATATGCCTCAATTTTAAAAGCTTAAACTACTTAAATAGCTTTCGAATTATAAGTAAGCAGTTCATTTTCTATTTTTTTTAACTATGGTCTTATCGCTAACCACAGTGAATTTTTTCCCTGTTCCAATAAACAAAGTGAACAAATTGTTAAGGTAGCATTTGTATTAGATTTTTCATATTCGCTTTAATTAACTACTAGTGGGCCCGGCAGACGTTGTCCTGCCGGACTGTTGTACATATAAACCTTCCCTGGACCGATTCAAACACACACAGAAAATTTTGTAAGAATCGGTCGAGCCATTGAGGAGTTTTTGCGAGACTAACACACAGCGTTTCATTTTTATATATAAGAAGAAGAAGATTTATTATAAAGTTTCAGCTTATAATACACGCGCGAGTATTTTCTTACACGTCTCCCTCATGCGCTCTTGCTTACCCTCAAATGATTAGAGCGGGATGGTCGATCCAAAGTCGTTGGCCCTAGTGAGCACCCAAAGAGAACTGTGTTTATTTATTATTTTTTTAAACTTACTGTTTATTTTACTTACAAAGCCGGCGCCGAAGTATAATAGTATGAGTTCCAGCAGCATTCTCCGTGATTTTAGTCCGTATACTGACAAAATGCGATAACATTTCCTACAAAAACGCGTCGAGGCCGCCACACTTTGACCCGATTATCAGTATTAAAATTTACTATTTCTTGAGTTGGTTTAACGATAAATCAATGTATATGTGACACACGAGAAGTCCTACTTAAATGTTTATGATTTTTTGCAAAATTTGCAAGTCTGCAACCCCCTTTTTAACGTTGGCGAATGCGTTACGCATACCTTGTTATGTTAGACTCTCCGATGCCACTGATGCCACGGTGCCAACCAGTAGCCGCGGTCTTCTCACCTTTGCAAAGCATGGCGCAAGTCCAGGACCTGGATCCTGCTGGTTGCCGTCAGGAAGTAGAAGGCGTGCGTAAGTCCGCCTCCTTTACTCTGTCCTTCTACGGAAGCACGCAGCGGCCAAATGATCATCCTTCCTAGCTCTCTCCGCCGTCCTCTGCGTCTTGTCTTCGACGCAAAAGGTGTTGGCTACGTCTTACGTGTGAGAATTATATCATTATGGAATTATTAAAACAAGAATTTTAAAATTCGTGCTTACCGGTGGGGCTAGCACGCAGGAGAATCGAAAATCGAATCGAAATCCGAATCGAGGAGTTTGTAGTGCAATTTTATTAGTTCTGCTACTCACCGCCGTGGCGCTATTAAAATTGCCATACAAACTCCTCGATTTCGATTCGATTTTCGATTCTCTTGCGTGCTAGCCCCACGGAATTATCTTTTTCGTATTTGTGTAGGTAGGTATATTGTGTACCTCGATACAGTAGCTGAGTATATCGTATTATTAATTGTATGAAGGTCGAATAAACAAAAGAAAAATATGAAAGGACTCCGTAAATCGATCGTTATTAGCTGTTTACGTTCTACCGTCATGGTGTTATAATCAATCATTACGAAATGGAATTATTTTTCATTCAATGTAGGAAGCGCCTACGAGAAAATGTGGAGCAATTGTGCTGCCAAGCATAACGGCACGTGTACAGTAAACGATGAATGGCGCCTTTTCGCATGTTGCGTTGCGTGTCGGTTACAAACTTATCAAACGAATGTTTCCTGTGAAAATGTTGTTCAGTGTATTATAAATGTTTATCATTGCTTAATGAATTGTTCCTATTTAATCTAATGTTTTCGCCTCCCAAAATGTGATTTTAAGGTATTCATAATATCAACGTTAGATTTAAATATCTGCTCTAATTAGTCTCATTACTCCAACAGCCGAGGTTCAATATACATAATATGTTTCTTCATACACCTGATTTTAAAAAATCATATAATATTGTAGTTTTATTGATAGGATAGGTGTGGTATTGTACTATGTTGTAATGCGTTATTGTAATGTTAGCGATTTAAGAGGCGACTGCCTGTTTCTTGCCTGTTTTCTCTAAATTCCGAAGGGCGTAGAACCTATTTTTTTTCTCATTTTATTTGTAATTGCATACATCTTATATTGTGCTCTCGCTCTCACCAATCCGCACTGGGCCAGCGTGGTTGTCTAAGGCCTCAACACTCTAAGGGTAGTGTAATAAAACTCCAGTCTCCTTGATAGTTACCTTTATTTTTCTTACAGTAAATTATACACTACCACTGTTCGGTTTACTTAGCACTAACTTTACTCCTCGGCTGCAGCGTAACAACTGGTCTCACATGTGACACTCCACTCGTTTTATAATTTTGGCTGCACTCACTGACTTAGCTAGGCGCCAGGTGGCGCTGCGGAAACAAATACATTTGTGTCGGCGGCGCCACTGCTCACTTCCGCAACGGCAACCGCCATCGTTACAGTTGGCAGTATTGAGCAGTATTGCCAGATGAGAAAATGTTATTGCACTAATGCTTTTGCAAATCAAATCATGACATTCGGCCATTCGGCCATCCTACTACGTGCAGACTCCCGACGCACGTACAGGAGAGTCAGATGCCGGCCAGTACTGCTATCTACTTATAACCATTATTTATCATAAATATTCACTCCCTATGAAAAATCATAAATACATACTACATACTACTCGTATCATTGATACATAACCACAAAGGAAGAATAAATAACCAAAAATAGTTTCACATCAATTACCACTCAATTAAGATATATCGCACCCTCAGAGCAAGAAAAGCATAAGATGAAAATGTTAACTTTACAGGAGAGCAAAAAAACTGTTTAAATGTCTATAAAAAAATTTCCAAACAAGATAGGAAGCTGATTTTTACATAAATAAATTGATAAAAAATTAATGCAGGTTATCACAAATTTTTATTAATGTAAACATTTATAATTATTGAAATAAATTAAGTTTAAATTTTTACGCTACTTTTTCGAATAAGTTAAAAAAGGATTTCCCAATCATTAGTCTTTATGTTCCTTTTCCGCTAAAAATGTAATACCTAATTAAAGTAAAATCTATTACAGTTTTTTTACTCTACAATTGTGGACAGAGTAAATGGCATTACAGCGTTTTTGCCTTTAATTTTTTTTTGTTTTGACTTCGTATCCCTAATTTATGACTTTATTATCTTTGTAAATTATTTACATTCATTCTAGTAAACAATATAACCATGTTTTATTATTTGTCCCAGAAATATATTTTTTGTGTATCTGTAGTTGTTTTGTAGTGATATATTTTTTGGCACAGCAAAAAAAGTCATAAAGATTTTGTTATCATTTCTTTTCTTAATTATCAACATTATAAGAAATATTATGAAATTCAAAGATTGTACTCTGTTCTACAAAATTTTTAATACAATAACGATAATTATAGCTTCCATAATAAAATCAAGAAAAATCGTCAAACAATATAATAAAAAATTAACAGCTGTTTAAAAATGAAACAATATTTTCCACTTCAATAACTTCTAAGACGTCTTTATACTTAAAAGTATCAATATTAAAAATAAAAACATTAGTTATCTTCATTACTTGTAATCATTTTCTTATTATGATGATGATAAAAATTCAATCGAAAGAATGTAGGAAAATATTTTAATGAAATACCTAATAATTATTATTTGTGATAAAATTTAAAATCAATCTTAAAAAAATAGTCAAAAGAAAACCGCTGTTAAAAAAACTCTTATACTTCTACTAATAATGTAAGTCTTAATTCTCAAACTTAATTTTCCATAAATTCTACTAATACTTTTTTAGAAATTCACAAGTAATCTTTTTTAACTTCTTTATCTTTTGCTTCAATAAGTTATTTAATACGAGTCAATTAAACACATTTTACAAAGACATGAACAGAAAATAACAATTATTTTAACCTTAAGTTTAAAATATATTATTGCAGTTCTTTATCATCATCACAGAAGAATTACCCTTTAATAGTAACTACGTAATTATTTAGTTTTAAGCTAGAAGCCTTATGAAAGTTTAGAAACCTTATGAAAGCCTTATATTTGCCTGACATAATGTAAAATTATCTGACTTCCTATCACAATGGGAAAGGTTAATCTTTATCTGAAGAAGCAAAAGCGTGTAAATTTGAAAAAAAAAATATTTTATTTCCATTTGTATCTTGCAACCTATTTTTATTAGACGCTACTAGAGTTTTAAAATTGTAAAAATCTGCCTGTGACATTTCATTAATTATAAATTTATTGTGAACTTTAAAGTTCATAATTATTTCATACTAGCTGACCCGGCGTACTTTGTATCGCCATGTTCTTTAACTAAATTACAAATGTTTGTTTAAATTATTGTAATTTTTATATTATACAAACTTTGTCCTAACAATAACGAATACATAAAACCAAGAATCACGCAATTTGGTGCAGTCGTTCGAAAGTTATGGGCGTACATACATTTCGAAGATCCATTTTTATTTATATAGATAGATAGATAACTGGTCAGGTGTGTAAATTGTTTTGTTCTACATATTTTTTTCTACACAAGCATGCATAGAGTCACTCTCGTTCTGCGTATGACCAGTTTGTAAAACACTATGAACAATTTCTATGTTTGAAGTTCGTGATACGTATAGGTACATAGTAAAAACAAATCTATTTCTGTTCTGACCAGAACAGTTGTCCGAATATAATGAAAGAGATGTAAGGCCTCTGTCAGCTTCTGCTTTATAAAAATTAAATAAGCAACTGGTTATTTCCCCTTGGGGACATCCTTTAACCACTTTTGCTCTAACGGTGTTATTCCCCACTATCTGAACTGCCTCCTTGCTTACCAGCTCGGTGATCCATTTTATTACTGCTGATTCTATATCGTACTTTTGAACGGCGTGGTTAATGCCATTGTGCATTGTTTTGTCGAAGGCTCCTTCTATGTCTATGAAGGCACCTAGGGTTGAGGATTGGTTGTGTATGGCCGACTGTATTTTACGGACCACCATATGTAGTGCCGACTCTGTGGACCTGCCTTTCTGATAGGCGTGTTGTTGGGGATGTAAGGGTCTTTCTTGGAGTGCTCCATCCCTTAGGTATCTGTCTACCAATCTCTCCAGTGTTTTGAGCAGGAATGATGTTAGACTTATTGGTCTGAAGGATTTCACCGTAGTGTAGTCTTCTTTCCCTGGTTTGGGTATGAATACTACCTTCGCCTCTCTCCATTGTTTGGGAATATATTTGAAGGCTATGCAAGCCTTAAATATAGGTTCGTGTTTTATTACTAAGTTAGGCTGCCATTGTAGCAGCGCTGGGAATATTCCGTCCAGTCCTGCGGATTTAAAGGGTTTGAAGCTCTTTATAGCCTTCTCTATTTTATCCGCAGTTACTACTTTGCAGGCAGCCTCCCATTCTTCGGTTGACGGGGTGCTGTAGTGCTCGTCGGACCATTCCAGGTGTGACGCGATTTGACAATCGGGAAAGTGTGTTTCCAGCATTACCGCACTGGTTTCTTCTTCAGATTTAGTATAAGTGCCGTCGACATTTTTGATGTTGCCAAGGAGGTCTGTTTTCCCTTGGACAATACTTTCTTTATTCTGGCGGCTTGGTTTGTTGAGTTTATGCTGCTGCAGAAGTTTTGCCAGGCTTCCGTTCTCTGGAATCTGATCCTCTTCTTGTAGTGTCTCTGCGCATCGTTGTCCCAGTCATCGGGAGTTTTTGTATTTTTTGCTCTATTGAAGAGTGCCTTAAGTTTTTTTTCCGCAGCCTTTCAAGTTCTGGCCCCCACCAGAGATTCTTGTTGAGGTCTTTTGGTATAGACATCGGGCATGCCAACTCGTAACTTCTGACTATTGCTGAAGTGAGGAGTTGTACTTTTTCTTCAATACTGTTCGTGCTAGGTGTTTCGCCGCTGCCATGCGTTTCGTCTAGTGCTTTTGTTATGTGTTAGTGTACCTTGCTATGTTTGTTTTACGGGGGTTGCGATAAGGAGCAGGGTCTGGTAATTCATAGAGCAATTGAAAACACACTCGACGGTGGTCCGTGAAGGATGGTTCGCTCGATACATGCCAACCTTTAATAAGGTTCGCCGCCGTGTGTGTTGCCAAAGTAATGTCAATGATGGTTTGATACCTAGAGCTTACAAAGGTTGGTTCTGTGCCTTTGTTCATGATATTTAGGTTTGTTTGGAATAGGTATTCGGTAGCGTATACTAACACTATGTGTTACCTTGACTTCACAGCAAACACTGCAGTGCAGCGCGAGCGCGCGGGTGGAGAGAGCGCGATTACCACGCCCTTTCTCTCGTCCCGCACCGACGTACTCACTATTACTCGGAATTTAAAAGAAATAACCAAACGTAACAATATTTACTTATAGTTCCTACATTTATTTCCAAGGCAAGAACGCAGTAATCGTTACTGCTCAAGAAAAAATAAAAATTTTGGTAAATAAAACTGTTTATGGATAACTAAACAATTTTTGAATGTATGAATAAACAACATTATCGTGCATAACTGTGAAATGAAAAATAAAAAAAAATGCATAAAGTCTATTAAAACTGTTACTTTACTCCGAGAATAAATTAAGGTACACATAAATATCATATAAGTCTTTATGTTTTGATCATTGTAAATAATTTGGCGTAAGTCAATGTATTCTTTTTATTCCCAATAAACAAATCTCTGAAGTCTAACAACGTATTTTAGTATTTCTTGAATAAAATCACCAAGATTAATGATAAAAATACCAAATAAATTCACCATACGTAGTTTGAGTTGCTCTTTTCAATGCATGTATTACCTAAAATTCAACGTAAGAACACTTATGCCTTTCTTGAACTGATGGTACGATATAAGGATTAAAATCATGACATTCGGTCCAACTTATTACTTAATCTGTAACGAATGTAATTTCTAAAATGATCGATACATCATGCAAACCATATTTTTGTGTATATAACAGCAATTTCAATATACTTTTACAATGCAATATAGTTTTATAGCTACATATTTTTAATTAAATTAACAGTAATTCCGATCTACCGTTACAATGTAATGTAGTTTTATAGATAATTATATTTCGTCGCTTCATTCTCGATATAATATTTTAACCAGGTAGTTTCTTTAACTTGCTAGGCAACATTGCACGTTTTTAGAGAAAAATAAATTAATTTTGTTTTTATAAGTATTTTCATTGACTTTGACCGCTCCCTACCAGGCACCGTCCGCCATATTTAAACCTCATTCCATTTTCGTGCAAGGCAACGAGCAACACGTTACTAGTACCAAAGTTACTCTAGCCTCGTCGATCCAAAATGCCGCGTACTAATCGTGAACGTATTGAACGTTACAAAAGGAAACTTCAAGATTTAGTGAGAATTGAGGAAACTCAAAACAAACGCCGCGCCGCCGCCTCAGGCGCGTAATATCATCTGACGAGTCTGGTGATGAACAAGGTAAGATTCCAAGGAAATTTTAAACACCTAAATCGAACTCATTTAATATACGTAAAGGTATGATCATAGTCATATATGCTCAACATTATGTTACGTAAGTAATTATTCCTTTCTTTCGTATATGGAGTGTCTACCCTACATTTAATAATGTTTCTGATCGCATTGACCGCGAGTCAACCGCGATTTCGTATTCGATTCTAAATTTGAATTATGTAATGGTTTATGCTTGATTCTATTAAGCATTTTAAATAAAGCTATCTACGTCGGGGTTAACTGCGAGTTAACAACGACAGTGGGTTCAACTGCGAGTTGATCTCAATATATGAATGAAATAATCTGTGTTAAACGCATTTAAACAATAACGAGTTGATTTTGTCTATATAAATGTACCTTGATTTTGAGATTAACGGTAAGTTAACCTCAATTACCTTAATATTCATTAACATCCATACTTCGGGCTTAACTTTCGAGTAAGTACTCGGTCGTTAACTGAGAGTTGACGCCCGTAACGACTACAACTGTGAGTTGTAGTTGTCTAAACACTATTTACGTACGTAAGTACGTATCCACGTACCACGAATCTTCTAAGGATTCCTGTACATTTCAGATGATCACTCAAATCAATGTGGCACTTCGGACGAGATCTCACCGGTGCCTGTTGTCGATGAATTGTTGCTCGCGGCGAGCCCGCCTCCCGACCCGGCCGAGCCGGCGCCGGAGCCCGAGCCGACCGTGGCCACCGCGCCGCCGCCCGCCCCGCCCGAACCCTCCGCCGCCGCGGAAGCGGATCCGCCCCTGAACCCCGCATTACTCGCAGCGCTTGGTGAGTCCACATCTGACACGCCAGAGTTCGGACCGAGCATACACGAGAGCCTCGCGAGTATATGGCTACCTCTGTTGAGGAAAGGTTTGGCCAAGGAAAGCAGAGACAAGCTTCTCAAGGAGTATTTAATTCCGAATAATTGTAAATTATTACAAGCTCCAAAACTAAATGCCGAAATCTCGGCTGCCATTTCGGATGTGGTTCGCGGACGTGACAAGAAATATATTAGTGTCCAGCAACAGCTCGGCCAGGGCGTGGCCGCCGTGAGCCGCGCCATGGACGTGCTGCTGAAGGGCGACGACAAGGTCGAGACGCTGCGACTCCTGAGCGACGGCTGTCGCCTCTTATCAGATCTTCATAATTTCATTACTAAAGACAGAACAAAATTAATAACACCAAGCCTCGACAAAAGTTTTCTTCAGGTGATATAAGACGCAGAACGGGATGAATCCCTCTTTGGTAACACTTTAGCCGAGAAAATCAAGGCTAGCAAAGCTATCGAACGGCAGGGCCACCAAATCAAAAAGAACATGAGCACTTCGAAGGCTAGCACCTCAAATACGACGAACACTCGGCACTACACGACCCAGGGAAACTGGCCAGGTCCTCCCCGTTACTCGTCGAACAGGTGAGGGCGAGCAGGTTATCGCAGGACGAACCTGCCGGCGACGCGCCGCCCGTACATCCCCAGCGCGGCGCCCGCGCGCCCGCCGCCGAGCAAGCCGCGTGCCCCGGCGCGCCAGCAGTAGCCCAGGTACACGCCGGCCGGTTAACACATTTCTACGTTTGTTGGTTAAACATAACCACCAACCATGTTGTACTGTCCTGGATAAAATACGGGTTTTCAGTACCCTTATGCAATCAAGTACACCAACCCGTTATACCTAGTCCAATGCTGTCTTTAGAAGACAGTAAACAAATGGGTGCGGCTATTCAAAATTTAATTAAATTAGGGGCAGTAACCAAATGTCTACCTAGAAAAGATGAATATATCTCGAGTACCTTTTTAGCGCCTAAACCCAATGGCAGTCATCGTTTCATACTAAACTTAAAGTCCTTTAACAAATGTGTGGAGAAAACACATTTTAAAATGGAGGACTATCGAACTGCTGCAAAATTAATACCACAAAATGGGTTCATGGCGACAATCGACCTGAAAGAAGCGTACCTACTCGTACCTATTGCTGAAGCAGATCGATAGTACCTCCGATTTCAATATTTACTGTGTGGCTCTAGCTCAGTCGAAACATACGAGTTTACTGCTCTGCCATACGGTTCGGTTTATGCATAGCGCCAAAAGTGTTCACAAAAATTATGAAAGAAGTTGTAACACATTTAAGACAGCAAGGATACAAGTCCGTAATATACTTGGACGATATGTGTTGTATAGGAAATACTTACGAGGATTGCATTAAAAATGTAAATGCCACTCTTAGTCTATTAGAATGCTTAGGCTTTATCGTCAATTACGATAAAAGTGTGTTGCAACCCTCACAAACCTGTACTTTTCTCGGGTTCTATTATAATTCACGCGATTTAACCTTAAGTTTACCCATAGAGAAACGCAAAAAATTCATCATTTGGCTACCAAATTCATGAAGTTACCCCGTTGTACGATTCGAGAATACGCACAACTGATTGGTGTTCTTATCTCAGCTTGCCCGGCCACCAACTACGGTTGATTATATACAAAGTTGTTAGAAAGACAAAAATTCTTAAATCTTCAAAAATATCACGGTAATTATGAATGCAAAATAAATCTTGCAGATGTAATTTTAAAAGATCTTTTATGGTGGAAAGACAACGTATTTACGACTACGTCATTCATGCGGACTTCTAGTTTTAAATTGGAAATTTAAACAGACGCATCACGGACCGGTTGGGGGTCTGTGTGTGGCGAGAGTAGTATAGGAGGCCAATGGAAGGCAACTGAGAAAGAACACCACATCAACTATTTAGAGTTACTAGCAGTATTCCTGGGACTGAAAAGTCATGCAGCAGACGAAACCGGTTGTACAATACTGTTACGAGTTGACAATACGACAGCGATTAGCTATATAAATCGGATGGGTGGCATCCAGCTTCCGCATCTTAACGACTTAAGCAGACAGATTTGGCAATGGTGCGAAATACGCAATATCATTCTGTACGCGTCTTACGTTAACGTAAAAACGTGCAATGTTGCCTAGCAAGTTAAAGAAGCTACCTGGTTAAAATATTATATCTTCGAATGAAGCGACTCACATAATAGTGATCGAACTTCACTTTAAGAAGTTCGTTTGATCATCTACTATACACATTTTTAAACAAAATAAATTAACAGCAATTTCAATCTACCGTTACAGTGTACTATAGTTAACTAAACTATACATTTTTAAACAAAATAAAATAGAAAATAAATATCAAATCAATCAAAAGATCCAAATACTTATTCTAATAGACATTGAAATAAAACAAATTTGAACAGCTGGCATTAGGCGTTGCGATAAACATACAAATATTTAGTCCGTATCGATATTTGATGCATTAGAACCACTGCTGGAATCACTCTCATGTAATTGCAATGCCTTTACGTGAATCCATGGTCTAATTCTATCTACCGCAATAACAGAGTCATAAACTTTACCCTTTTTAGGAAAACCCGGGACATCAGTTACTCTGTAACGATCATTTCCGAGTACCCCCGAGATTTTATAAGGCCCGATAAATTTTGACAGTAGCTTAGTACTCTTTCCGTCATTGCTGTAATTGTTTCTCAATACCTTTACTAAATCACCAACCTCGTATTGGGTTGCTGGAGCCCTATTAGTATCATGTCTATTTTTTTGTTTTAGTTGGTCCTTGGCTATATTAGAACTAATTTCCTGCCTAATATCTTGAAAATTATCCTGACGGTCGTTATAGGTTTCTAATTTGTTACTAAAATTGTCGCGCAGTCTGTATCCGAATAATGCTTCAGTTGGTGTTTTTTGAGTGGTGGTATTCATGGTATTATTAATGCCCCACTGGATCTTTCCTAGTTGCTTGTCCCAGTCGCGTTCATGGTTGTTAAAATTTTGTGCTGTTAGTGAGTTTAGGATTACTCGATTATATCTCTCAGCCTGACCATTAGCTCTGGGACAGGCAACTGCATTTAAAACATGCTTTATTCCCAGATTATCACAGAAGTCCTTAAAAGCCGCCGATGTAAAAGATGTACCACGGTCTGATATTATCCTGGCTGGAACGCCGAAGTCGTAGAAAATGCTTTGTAGTACCCTAATCGTGTTTCTAGTTTTCGTATCCTTCACCGATCGAATGAATACGTATTTCGTGAAACCGTCTACTATTGTGAGTATATGTGTGTTTCCGTTTTTACTTCTAACAAACGGCCCTACATGATCGATATGTATAGTGTGGAAAGGTATGTTTACCTTTTCGATTGGGAACAGGTGTCCAGTTTTCTGACGTGACGCACTATCTTTATTATACGCACACTCAATGCATGCAGCTACATATTTCTTTACGAATCGCCTAAGTTTTGGAAACCAATATTCTTTTTGGATTCTGTCTAAAGTTTTAGAATAACCAAGATGACCTACATCGTCATGATTAGCCCTACATATTTGCCATCTAGTATTACGTGGGACGACGAGGCGCAAACCATCATTTACTCTCCTATAAACTACACGATTTTTAATCACATACAATTTTCTTATTTCTTTGGATTCCTCATCATCGTCAGGTTTTAAAATCTTAAAGACCCGTGCTATATCGGGGTCTGCCAATTGTAAAGTGAGCAACCAACTATCTTTCTCAATGGTATATATACTGACGCTTGGATTATCATCTGTTGCTGTAGATAGCGTGGTATTTATACTTAAAGCATCGACGTGAGACATCTGGACACCCGGCCGGTATTCAATCTCGAAGGAGAATTCTGAAATTTGTAACCACCACCTCGCTATCCGCGGTAACAAGTCTCGTTTAGTTAACGTAGTCCTAAGAGCTGCACAATCTGTAAAAAATTTAAAATGCAAACCAAGTAAATATACTCTAAATTTTTTTAGTGAGCATACTACAGCTAATGTCTCAAGCTCATAGGAGTGTAAATATTTTTCCTCGGGCGTTGTTTGTCTGCTGAAGTAGGCGACCGGTTTCAATACGCTTGTATCCTCCTGCCATTGCATAAGAATGCCTCCTATACCAAGAGAACTAGCGTCGGTGTGTAATTCAGTTTCAAGTTTAGGATTATACAGTGCTAAAACCGGCCTACTCACAAATTTTTCTTATAAAAGAACAAATGCTCTATCCTGTTCAGGTGACCATTGCCAGACCGAATCCTTCTTTAACAAGCATGTTAATGAACGAGCAATCTCCCCGTAGCCTTGTATAAATTTACGGAAGTATCCCGTTAAACCTAAAAACTGACGGACTTCGTAAATAATACGGGGCATTGGGAATTTCTCTACAGCCAGTACCTTTTCCTTACCGGGCCTAACACCCTCAGACGAGATCTCATATCCAAGATATTCAACTGTCTGAAAAGTTTTAAAATTTCTTCTAGGCGATGAAACATTTCCTTGATGGATTTTGCTGATATTAATACGTCATCTATATACGCTAGAGCATATTCATACCTTTTATTCCCTAAAATTTTATTAATCATCCTTTGGAAGACAGCTGGTGCATTCGCAAGTCCGAACGGCATTCGTTTAAATTCGTAATGCCCGTCGGGCGTTACGAAGCCAGTAAGATGTCGACTGTCTTCTGCCATGGGTACTTGGTAGTAACCCGAGGCGAGATCCAAAGTTGTGAAGAATGTGTTACCGCTGAGGTTTGATATTTGGTCATCAATTACTGGGAGAGGGAAACGGTCTTTACAGGTTTTATTGTTAAGGGCTCGAAAATCAACACAGAGTCGCTGCTCCCCTGTTTTCTTTTTCACCATAAGAATAGGACTAGAAAAACTAGAATTTGATTCTTGAATGATGTCATTTTTAAGAAGTTCATTAATATTTTCCCTCACTAATTCACGTTCTGAGTGTGAAAGTCGATATGGACGATATACCACCGGTTTATTATCCAAAAGATCGATACGCATTTCTACATCCCTTGCACAACCAATTTCGCCTAAATTCATTGAGAAACAGTCACGATAACTTTCTAATATAGGGTATAACCTGTTTATGTCCTCGCCAATGACAATATCGGATTTCGGTAAAGGTTCCATATTTGTTGTATCTGTCACAAGCCTATTAATTTGACAAAAATCATGCTCAACAAAAGGTACTGCCCTTGCTATTAATTGATCCCTGTTCAAGATTAATATATTTGACGTCAAGTTAGTAACAGCCAAATTCCCTTTACCCCCTGAAAGGTGAAAAGCACCTTGAAGCAAACTAAACTCTCGCCCTGGTTCAGTAGTAGAATAGCCTTTGATATTGTTGCGCCGATGGTATAAGAAACTTCCAGAGTGGTTTTCTTGGCCTTAGAAGCGTTTTCAGCGGCCTGAAAACGCAGTTCAGCGCGTTTCAGGAGGTGCTCTATCACATACTAGAATATCGAAATTTTACCCAAATTGCCGTTGTTTTCAGGCGCCTGAAACATGTTTTCAGTCCGTTTCAGGCTACCCTCTATCGAACCACATCATAACCTGAAAACCCGTTTTCAGGCGTTTTCAGGACCCCTTATGGGCCTTTGAACCACACTTCGATAAATGACTAAATTTTCAATAGGAGTGAGTGAGATAGCACGATAAGAAAGAGACAACAATAATGGGCACCTTCCAGAGATAAAAGATAGATCGAGATGCATCTAGAAACTTCTAAACGTGCTGACAGACAGAGATAGAACATGCTCTTATAGACAAACATAATCGGGAATGCGATGGAACTTTCTAGACAGACAAACAATCGATCGTGTATGGAATGTTCTGGAATAGAACATTCTCGAATGTCTCAGAAGTTCACCGGTTCTACTGTAGAAGCGCGAAGGGTACCACGGAACTTTCGAGAAGAGAAGATAAATAATCGGTTGGGTACGGAATATTCGAGAATGGAACATTCTCGAATGCCCCGAAAGTTCGTCGGCCCTACTATATAAGCGCGTAGGCGAATGCAGCCGGACAGTTCTTTTCAAGAGAGCAAACCGAGCGGATCAAGCGATACAAAGTGACTTGGAAGCGCTTCATAGTGAAGAATTCTGTGTGTTCAGTGCTTAGTAACGACTTAAGTGAAGTGATTTGTGTCCATAGTGTTACTGTAAAGTTTTTAGTGTTTGTAAAGTAGTTTTTAGTGTTAAGTAAAGTTGCTTAATTGGTGCTTAATTAAATCTTATCTGTAATTGTCGGTGTTTCGCGATTTTCTATTGAACACCCACCCCACAAACGTAACAATATGAACATCCCCAGAATATGCAGAGTCACTAGAATAAAGAACTATAATGCTCGTATGTGCTATTTGAGTGGAATCGGAAATATACAACTTAAGTGGTACACCACCAACTTCAGCATTGAAGGGATTCAAGACGGACTTTTATAGAAAGTTAGGCTACTGCTATTTTTCAAAACAGTTACAAACGGGAGCTCCGTAAAGTTCTGGCCAACTATAAGAGATGTTGGCATCAGCTCGTCAGCAACAGTCAGTACTTCAATTGAAGCATTAACCTCGTCACTTTCTATGTCCGCACATGATTTAAACAATGGCTGAATCGAGGAATTACCAAAGCCTCTCACCATTGGTATGTGATCGCAATTTTTCTCCAATTGTAAGGATTCCGCATCGGTTCGACGAATAAGAGTACATTCACTACCAAAGTCTACATAGGCCTTAAAGCTTTTGTTATTAACTAGTATACATTTGTAAAACTTATCGTTTGTGTTGTCAGAGACATCAATTTTTAGAGTTCTTTTCTCAGCGGTACTGTCATCTCGCGTTTGTTGTTGTAACGGGCGTTGCAGTGGCAGTAGCTTGCAATCGTCATCATTGTGACCAATCCTATGACATTGTTTACATTTAACAATCGGTTTTGGACATTTATGAAAAGGATGTCCTTTCGAGAGACAGTTATAACATGTTATGCTGTTATTTTTACTCAGCGAACTCATAGTATTTCTATGTAAAGTAGGTCTCTGATTATTTTTTTCATGATTTTTATTCGGGGCAGAGAAATGCGATTGTGTACGCTGAGAACACAGAAAATTCAATAACCCTTCCGGTTCCTTACAATTGAGAGTTTGCGCACCACTTTTAATCGTCGCATTACTTAAACCATGTATTATACAATCAACAGCCTTTTTGCCAATTATTTCGCATCTATTCAACAAACTAAGTTTGTCGTAAAAGTATTCACGAAGGCTTTCATCACTTCGTGAAGTTCGGCTCAACATTTCCTCCAGAAGGCGTCCATAATTTTCCTCGTTAGGGAAAGCCTTCTGTAGTTTGGTGTGCCATTCACTCCATGAGAAAACCATGCTAGGTAGAGCCTCAAACCATTTCTTGGTCAACCCGGTTAATTTTTGTAAAGACAAATGAATAATTTGCTTTTCATCCCACCCATAGATACCGGCACACTCATTCACCTTCTTTAGCCAGCTGTCAATAGATTGAGCTCTATTTGTAGGGTCGAACTCCGGTACAACATTTGTTAAATTATTATTATTGAAAAATGTACCCTTACTAGATTCACCTCGAACGTTAGCCAGAAGTTTCACAATATCTTCCGTGGTCAAGTTAGTAGACTGCTTGCGTATTTTCCTTAATTTCCTATCATCGCTAGAGGAAGATGATGTCGAGTCACTTCTTTTTCTCTTCTTCCTCTGCCTTTTTCTCCTTGGTGGTGTTGTTGGAGGTGTTCCACCATCATCCTGATCAAGTGGCATCCTGAAATACAGTAAAGTGTTCCCAGGTAAGATATCTACTTAATTAACTCAAATTTTAATCCGGTGGACGTACATAGTCCATCATAATTCCAGCGAACACGTATATGCGCACTAAAATCCAGTGAACATACATAGTCCACTATAAAACCAGCGAACATACATAGTCCACTATAAATCCAGCAAACATACATAGTTCACTCTAAATCCAGCGAATATTCGTAGTTCAATCTAAATCCAATATTCAGCGCACATATACAGCCCACTCTAAATCCAGTGAACATTTATAGTCCACTCAAATCCAGCATATATAGCCAATTAAAATCCAGCGAACAGGCATAGTCCACCTTTGTCCAGCGAACGTTTATCGTTGAACAATACGTAGCATCTCTAAGTAGTCTGTGGTTGGATGGAGTGCACGCTTCAGTGTACTCCGTGTATGTTATTTTAAATCTCAATTTATTAAAGTAATCATTCGTTAATTTCAAAAATGATCATTGTTACTTATATTATGAGTATTTGAAGAAGATATAGTGTGTTATATTTCTTAAAAATAACATCTCCTTGCCTCGTTAATTTACGCCAATACATATGATTTGGAAAGGTATTCCTCCTTTACTTGCATATGTGTGAACTGGCTATAGTGCCTGGCCTCAAGATTAACAAAATAAAGAGGCTGTTAGTCATTGTTTCACATCGTAAAAATTGAAAATAAAATTGTTCTCGTGTCTTGTTATTTCTTTCACTTATTTTATAACCTTGTTGTGTAAAATGTTATGTATCTGCAACATCCTTCATTATGTGCTGTGTGAAAATGTAATATGTCCGTGCACGATCGAAGAGTAGCCTCGACCACGTGCTGTGTATGAAAAATGCCATGTGTGCGCGCACGATCGAAGAGTAGCCTTTTTTTTTTTTTTTTTTTTTCGGCAAACGCAGTTTGCCTACCACTATGCGGAGTGGAGGTGGAGAATCCCTCATGGATACCCGCACGGCCGGCCGCACGGGTTATGCCGGACTCTTACCGGCTAAACTCCACCTTATGCCTTTAACCCGAAGGTCATTAAGGCTTCATCGGATGGCGACCGCCCCTCAGGAGAGGAGGCGGTGCAGCGCTGCCCTAGGCTAGCTAGGGCATATGCGCTCGAAATCGATCAGGGACCAGAGTGGGCCGATCGTATCTGATAAAGGGATGGGAGTCGCTGCTCTAGGCTAGCTTGAGCATATGCGTATGAAGCGATCGGGAACCTGAAGTTAGGGCCGATCGTAATTGACTATGATTAGTTCGAGCGTACAGAAGGTAGCTCATCAATCAGGGCGGGGATGGCGGCGCTGATGCCGCCATTTGCAGGTTAACAAGTCCCTGCGTTAGAGTGTCGGGTGAGTCAGTCAGGACGTGTCTGGGTCGGCGATAATAATGCCGTCGGGGTGGAGTGGGGACATATGCCACCGCCCCCCTGATGAGAGGGTTGGGGTGCTCTTCTGCGGTTTTGAAGAACCGCTCAGAGCAAGATTTGAGATGTTGCTATATCGTTGGCAACTCGAGATCCCTATGGAGGTCTGTGTTTCTAACGTACTACGGGGCGTTAGTGACTCTACGGCAAAACAAATTTTGTACTGTTTGAATTCCGTTTAAAACTTTGGGACTCGCGTGCGCGAAAACTGCGCTCGCGTAAGTCATGACCGGGCGTATGCAGACCTTGTAAAGCGTTCGCTTGTTCCTGAGGGACATTGAGCTATGCCTGCCTAACATACCGTTGAGGCGGCCCATATAGAAGCGGGCGTTCTTTGTCACTCGGTTGACATGCGCTCGGAAGTTGAGCTGTCGGTCGAGTGTGACGCCAAGGTATTTGACTGTTCGTTGCCAGGGAATGGCAGTGCCTTGTAGGCAGAGGGAGGGTGTGTTATAGGGGATTTTGCGGCTCCGGCGTTTCGAATCGAAGCAAATCGCAGAGCTCTTCTCCGGATTCACTTCGATTCGCCACAGCCGAAACCAGTCACCTAAACTATTGACTGCCGCCTGTAGTCGGGGCAGGGTTTTGTGCAGACTACTGCCTTTATAATAGAGTGCTGTATCGTCTGCGAAAAGGGCTAACTGCACCCCTTTGCGGGGTATGGGGATGTCGTTTGTGTACGACGAATAAAGTAATGGTGAGAGTACTGAACCCTGCGGGACGCCTGCGCGAATCTCGCGGGGTGAGGAGAGGACACCTACGTGCCTGAAACGGAAGTTCCGATCTCGGAGAAATGAATCTATTGTGCGCACCAACCGGTCGGGCATACCGGACTGGTATAGTTTATATATGAGACCGTCGTGCCAGACCTTATCGAAGGCTTTGGCGACGTCGAAGAGAACCGCAACTGTTTTCAGTTTGCGGGGGTTGAAACCGTCGAGTGCGTATTCGACAATGCGATGCACTTGTCGGGGGCATGAATGTTTGGGGCGGAACCCAAATTGGTGGGGAATGAGCGTGTCATTGGAAAAGAGGTGCTCTTTCATTCGAGCGAGAACGCATCTCTCGTACACCTTCCCCAAAGCACTAAGTAGGCTAATGGGGCGGTGACGGGTAAGTGGGGGGGTTTTCCCGGTTTGGGAATGCCTATTACGATAGCTTTTTTCCACGCGGGTGGAAAATAGCATTTCTCGTAACATGCATTGAAGATAATTGCAAGCAGTGAGATGACTTGCAGAGGAAGGAGTTTAAGCGCTTTGTTGGAAACGCCATCGGCGCCCGGCGCTTTGCGATTTTGGAGACCCCTGACGATGTCACCGACTTCGTCAGTAGTAATCGGGTCAGGGACTGGGTCATCGGTGAGAGGGAGGGAGGCCCTACGGCGGACCTCCTCCTCCACGGACCGGATGTGGGCGGGGTCTGTGGGTTGGGTGCTGGGCGAGCACTGTGAAGCAATGCTGTCAGCGAAGCATTCCGCTTTTTCCTCGTCCTCGAAGGCGATAGAGCCGTCGGGACGGTGAAGGGGGGGAGTGTGGGTTATTGCGTCACTACGGAGCGCTCTCGCGACTCGGTAGTACGTTAGGTGAGAGGGGGCAATGTCGGCCATTAGGGCGTCCCATTGGGCGTCCCTATATTCGGCCAATTTAGTTTTAACTTCCCGCTGAAGGCGGTTAGCTAAGGCTCTGTAGCCGGGAGTGGGATAGAGGGCGGCCCTACGAAGGGCTGCATTTTTCCTCTTGAGCAGGCTGCGGATAGCCTGCGGAAGTTTGCGCCTAGGCACAGTGACCTCCCGCACGCTATTCTCAACCGCTGACTGGATAAGGTTAGTGACAGAGGTTACCGCGTCGTCTATTTTCTGCGTACTATCGAGGTAGTCCGCAGAAATAGCGAGCGGTGAATCGGGGTTATGGGTTAGACCGGTTAAAATGGAGGTTTGGTAGCCCTTCCAGTCGGTGATGCGCTTTTTGGTGGGCTGGGGTGGGTCTTGGGGACCGAAGATTAGAGAGACCGGTCTGTGGTCAGAACCTAGGTCGTCTAGGACGTCAATTGACGTAGATATGAGGGCTACATTTTTAACTATTGCAATATCCAACACATCAGGAAGATGGTTGGGATTGCTCGAATAGTGGGTTGGGGCATAGGGAGCTATTACGTCTAACTCTAAGTTAGACATAATTTCGACTAAGCGAGAGCCGTTGGTGTTTCTTTGCCTACACAACCAATCGGTGTGTTTGGCGTTGAAATCACCAAAAAGAATGATAGAATTCCCTAGGGATAGAAGAGCTTCAAAATCGCTCTGGAGTGCATGTCGGCCGGACGGTATGTAGACCGACGCGACGATTATGGACGGATGTCCCGTCATCGCCAGTCTACACACCGTGGCCTCCATGACTGTGAGTGGTGGAGTGGGAACAGGAGAACAGTGAAGCTGTTTCCTGTAGTAAATGGCAGTTCCTCCGGACACATGTGCGTTGCCGACAAGAATTCTGTCATTACGTGTTAAATTGTAGCCGGGAATGGAGAGACCTCTCTGGACTCTAGGCCGAAGCTTAGTTTCCTGAATGAGAATTAAGTCTACCTGCCTATCCTTAACAAACTCCCTGAGTTCCGGTAGGTTAGTCCGGAGGGAGCAGGCGTTGAAGGAGACAAGCGAGACGCCTAGGGGCTTGGTACGCCCGGTAGTAGGGCCGGTAATTAAGTTAATATTTGCACTAGCCATAAACTAGTGATTCTAATGTTAAAATAAAGTTAAAAGTTAAGAGTCGCGGAGGGTGCGAGATGCACGATTCAACAACTAGGGACTGGGATTTATTGGAGGGACTTAAGAAGGCCCTGGTATTTAACGAGCACGGACAAGCATGCCGTTTGGCCTTCTGCCTTCCGGAACTCCGTGGCGCAGGCCTGGAGTTGCGTGAAGTCAATGCTTCTGACGTAGTTGAGTAGGAACTCAACATCGTCATCAGCGGAGGAAGAGGCGGCAGGTGCCGCTGTGGGCTTTGGGGCCGCGGGGGCCTTGGGTTTAGGTCCCCACGTGGGCGGGGGGACGGGAGCGGTCGCGGGAGCCGCTTTCGGCAGCGCCGGGAAATTGGCGGCTGTCGGAGGCGGTGCGACCGGGCGGGCTGGACGGGCCCGGGGCGCTTGGCGGCCCTTGTTTGGGCGGGGCGCCCTGGGGCAGCCGCGGTAGTTTGCTGTGTGGCCAGACTGGCCGCACAGCACGCAAGCTGGTGGGTCGGGGGAGTCCCGGGTGCGGGGGCACTCCCTTGTGAAATGCGGGATTAAGCATTTCATGCATCTGGGGGGGGCACGGCAGTTTGCCGCCGCGTGGCCGTATAATTGGCAGCGGTGGCACTGCGACGGTATGCCTCTACCGCGGGGGGCCTCAGGGGTGATCCCCGAGAGACCGCACACGGTGAGGTCTTGGGATTTACAAATGTCCCTAGTATTGGGGACATTTGTAAGGATGACGAGGGCTAGGGGCCATGTTCGCCCGGAGTGGCCGTGCATCTTGTGCACTGCCTCAGCGGGGAACCCCTGTGTCTGGAGATTCTTGAGGATATCCTCGTTAGGGATCTCCACGGGTATACCGCGTAATACTACCCTAACTTTGCGCTCTTCGGCGAGCGCGTAGGTGTGGCAGGGGATTTGGCGGTCCCCTAAGAGTTTGGTTAACGCCCTGAAGTTGGGCACGTCAGGGGTGGAGATCTTTATGGAGTCCCCCATGTTTTGTGCTTTGGTGTAAGCCATCTTTGCCTCAAGACAGAGGGTGGACACTCTGGTCCATTGCGCTTTGTCGCGCAAGAAAATAGCGGGAGGGGGCTTAGCCTTCACCGGCTCGGCTGAGCATTTGGTGGGCGGCTTGGCCCGGGGGGGCTCTACGACGTCCATAGGGGACGATGTAGTGGCCTGGGTGGACTGGTTTGAGGTCGTTATGTGGGCCAGGGAAGAAGTAGGGGCCGGGATAGGGGCCTGAGCTACATCGACATCAGAGTGGCGGCGGGTCGAGCGACGCTTTCGGCGCCGCTTTTTCCCCCCCTCGACGAGGGAGAAGCTTTCGCTTCCCCGACCCCGGACCGGGCCGAAACGAGGGTCTCCTCGCCGGAGGAGGACTGAGACGGCGAGCGTTGGCTCGCGGCCCGCTTGGTCGCCGAGGGCGGCGGAGCGGGAGAGGGTGAGGGCGGTGGCGGGGACTCGGGAGAGCTCCGAGGAACGGTCATAAGAAATTGGCTTAGGCCCTCCTGGGTTAGCTCGTACCCGAAGTTGCGGAGATTTTGAAGTACTTGATCCATAATGGATGCAATATTTGTAGTAGTCAGTCAGAGTTTCTTCCGCCATGGGCGGGTGCGGGCTTCGGGCATTTGTCGCCCATTGCTCGGGCATCTTCTCGGCGAGCGGCAGCTCGCCGGTGTTGGGCACGTCACGTAGTGACGGGCCCCTCTTCGCCACCCCCCTGTGCTACCACTCCGGGATCGAGGCGCGGCCCTCCGCGGTCAAGCACACCAGGTTAGAGGGGCTTGTCCCAAGCCCAGCGAGCGCCGGCGAGCAGGCCGCGGCTTACTCTGCGCCCGGAGGAGCGGTGGGGGGAGGAGGGGGCCGTTGGTCTAATTTGGGTGGTGGTGTCAAATCCGGTGGTGGTGTCGCTTAGGCGAGTCACGCGCGCGAGCGGTGGGGTCCCGCGGCAGACTACAAGCCATAAGCGCCACGGGGTCTGGTCAGGTGGTGGCGTCGTCAGCGAAGTCGCTGACGAAGCGGAGTCTTGGTATTTGTAGTAGTCAGTCAGTCAGAGTTTCTTCCGCCATGGGCGGGTGCGGGCTTCGGGCATTTGTCGCCCATTGCCCGGGCATCTTCTCGGCGAGCGGTAGCTCGCCGGTGTTGGGCACGTCACGTAGTGACGGGCCCCTCTTCGCCACCCCCCTGTGCTACCACTCCGGGATCGAGGCGCGGCCCTCCGCGGTCAAGCACACCAGGTTAGAGGGGCTTGTCCCAAGCCCAGCGAGCGCCGGCGAGCAGGCCGCGGCTTACTCTGCGCCCGGAGGAGCGGTGGGGGGAGGAGGGGGCCGTTGGTCTAATTAGGGTGGTGGTGTCAAATCCGGTGGTGGTGTCGCTTAGGCGAGTCACGCGCGCGAGCGGTGGGGTCCCGCGGCAGACTACAAGCCATAAGCGACACGGGGTCTGGTCAGGTGGTGGCGTCGTCAGCGAAGTCACTGACGAAGCGGAGTCTTGGCCGGGGTGGGTCGCCTCGTCGTGGGGATGCAGCTGGTGATGGTGGTGGTGACGCTGGTAGGTCTTGGTCTCTCTCCGCCCTGGGCGACAACAAGTCGCGGGGCAGCGCTCGTCCGGAAGAGTCTGGAGGCCTGGGGACATAGGGAGCAATATTGTGGAGGTGGAGGTGGGGCCCGTTGTCGGCGCTGTCGAACATTCGACGCGCCAGACGGGCGACGAACTCCTCCACCGTCGGCATCCGAACGTCCCGGGCAATGACGTCATTCCTGACGTAGCGGCCCGCGTTCGTCACGACACGGAGAGAGACGTTCTGGACCACCTGCAGTCTGGAACGCTGGGTCGGGGAGCACAACGCATACCATGCTGGGGCGGCGTAGGTGAGCCGCGTACGAACGTAGCTCTTGTAGACCATCAGTTTCGTACGCAGTGGTAGTCGGGATGCCAGCACCGGGCGCAGGATGCCACGGGCCATCTTGGCCTGGTTGACGACGTGGTCAACCTGGGGCACCATGCGCAGTTGGCGGTCGATGCGGCATCCGAGGTACGCAACTGTGGTCTGCCAAGCTACGTCCTGTCCGCGGAGTGTCAGCGGCGGTGGCATGCGGCGCTGCGACCCGACCAGGATGGCGGCCGTCTTACCCACGTTGACGGCCATCCTCCAGTTGTCCAGCCATGTTGGCAGGCGGTCCAGAAGTTGCTGCATCCGGGCGGAGGCGAATTTCACCTTCCGCGACGAGGCGAAGAAGGCGCTGTCGTCGGCAAATAGGGCCAACACCACGTCCCGCTGCCCCTCCTGGAGCTGGTCTTGGAGGGTGGGGATGTCGTCGGTGTAGGCGGCGTACAGGCACGGCGAGAGGCAGCTGCCCTGGGGCACTCCTGCGAGGATGGGGCGTGGCTGGGAGGTGGCGTCCTCGACCGAGACCACGAGGTATTTGTAGTAGAAATTTGGGAAAAAGGGGTAAACTCACGCAGGCTTACCGTGAGGAGAGCCGCGTGAGTTGGGATAGTGTGGGCGTGCGACAGATGTCGCTAGGGAGCACAAAATCAGACAGAAAGAAATAAGAGTAATAAGAGAACACAAAATAATACAAAACACAAAATGAACACAAAATAAAAGAACAGAAGGAAAATCAAGATAGAACAGTGGAAAGAGCAAAACAATGAAATGAAGCAAATGAAGGGAAAGAAAAAGCGAACGAATTGGCTCCCCCGCCGAGGCAGGGGGGGCGAGAGGAAAAAAAACCGTTAAACGGCAGTACCGGGAACTGTCGTTTGTTCCTTCACCCTTGGGCTAGCCCAAGTGTAGGGATCTGGACGTCGAAATTCAGCAGGCCTGGAGACCTGTCGGCGTTTCCGGGGGACGCCGATCAGATTTCTCTGACCCAACGAGAGCTATTTAGACGAACGTTCAGACACAACGAGCGCTGTAAACAACGTGCGGTGTGCCCGAAAGAACGAATAAATGGCCACGTGAGCAGCGAAGGTCGTGCTGGCACGTGTAACGACGCAGCAGGCAAAGGACAGCGAAAGCACTCACCAGGGAGGCACTCAGAGAGCAACGAGGCGTGCGCTCAGAGCGCACAATCAGGAGAGAATGAAGAGTAGCCTCGACCACGTGCTGTGTATGAAAGATGCCATGTGTGCGCGCACGATCGAAGAGTAGCCTCGACCACGTGCTGTGTATGAAAAATGCCATGTGTGCGCGCACGATCGAAGAGTAGCCTCGATCACGTGCTGTGTATAAAAAATGTCATGTGTGCGTGCACGATCGAAGAGTAGCCTCGACCACGTGCTGTGTATGAAAATGTAATGTGTCCGTGCACGATCGAAGAGTTGCTTCGACCACGTGCGGTGTATGAAAAGTGTGTCGCATGTAAATAAATGCTATTATGACTTTTAACCGTTTTTATTATAACCAACTTAAATTTTTTTTATCTATCCAAAGTAACTTCGTAATTATAACCACTGGAACATATTAATAAAATTTTTGAGCGTACCTTTGGTATATCCCACTTCTGAAGTGTAATAAAACTCCAGTCTCCTTGATAGTTACCTTTATTTTTCTTACAGTAAATTATACACTACCACTGTTCGGTTTACGTAGCACTAACTTTACTCCTCGGCTGCAGCGTAACAACTGGCCTCACATGTGACACTCCACTCGTTTTATAATTTTGGCTGCACTCACTGACTTAGCTAGGCGCCAGGTGGCGCTGCGGAAACAAATACATTTGTGTCGGCGGCGCCACTGCTCACTTCCGCAACGGCAACCGCCATCTTTACAGTTGGCAGTATTGAGCAGTATTGCCAGATGAGAAAATGTTATTGCACTAATGCTTTTGCAAATCAAATCATGACAGTAGGCTCGAGCCCCTCAGTGGGAAAACAATGTATACAAAAACAATTATTTGTTTTTAACAAGACAAGTGATATAGTTCCAAATCAAAGTATGAAAAACAATTTTAATTAGTTTATTCGCATATATCTACATAATATTGAATATTTAATGCAGTGCGCATGTGATCGGAGCACATTACAAACAAATAAGTTTTTAGTCTTTTTTCCTTGGACACATTGTGCACCGTGCTTATTTTTGTAGTTTTAAAGGGGGTTCACTTCCAGAAGGTTCCTGGTTCAAAAAAAACATACCCCAAAAGGATAGTGGGGTGATCGGTCACCCCAGCAAGGTTAATATAGCAAAATCTACGGCCGTCCGCAAATCAGTAGTACCTATATGCAACTAATTACGTATGCTTAGGTAAGAGAATACAGAAAAACCTAACAACCCTCAATTAACGTATAAAAAGTTATCGCATCTTTTTTGAAGGAGTGGGGTGATAAGTCACCCCCTATCCTTCCAAAGGTTAAAAGTGGTTTTGACCGGTATTGAGTTTTGACTGTCGCGTTTCGCTACTCCAGGTGGCAATTTCAGGATATTATCGGTACTTCGGTACCAATTAGCAAGGATGATATCTTCGTTTAAGCTATTAGTGATGATATCCCCTTGTCGCATGCGATTGAGGGAGGGCGGGCGGTGCAACCACAGAACACAGAAAGAGGTGGTTTCTGTGTTCTGTGGGTGCAACGTTGGCCTGCTTAGTATCAGTTACAGATATGGAAGGTATCTTTGATCAGATCAGATAGGTATCTTTGTTGGAAGTTTTGCTAAATATCTAGATACAGATTAACGATTACTTGGAAGCTAAACTAAGCAATCAAGCGATACGTAGATAAAACTTCGCTGTATATTTTTTGAACTCGGCTCTACGAAAAAAACACTCCAATGTCGAAATTTTATCGGCTTCAATAAAATTTTATTCCATGTGTAATAGCCAAAACTTCCGAATGTATAGAACTTACGCGAAGGAAGCTCCGTATATTTGCTCCTTTTCGTCAGTGAGCATGCCAGTAAAAATGTGCGGGTGCAGAAGGTAGAGTTTCCAACCAGGAGCTAGATTTGAAATCAACATAAGGAACTATCACTATGATCACTATGATAACCTAATATTTTTGATTCTTCATAGTTCTGGTGCAACCTAGACTCTGGTGCTCCTCAAGGCGGCATTTTATCTCCTCTTCTGTTTTTCCATTTTTATAAATTTTATCACTTCCAAACAGGCAAGTATTGACCGCTTGAATGATGCCATCAACCAACTAAACGTAGACCCTAGTAGTAAACGTAGAATATCAAATTATGCTCAGATAAATTTAGAGATACAGTCAGTCCCTCGAAATGCCAAACCTCGATGGTTGGCAGTCTATGGGTTATTACTAGGGTTTGCAATTCAAATCTTCAGCCGCTTATATAAAATGGCACTGTTACTGATACTGATACTAACAGCATATCTGATGATTGAGTTATGTTACATACTATCAGTTAAATTTTTAATGAGGATTCCAAATCTGTGACTAAATGTATTGGCTCTTTTTTTAAAAAATATGATACTTGGGTCTTTTTTTATAAAACACTACATATATTTAAATATTATCATATTTTATTTAGTTTTTAAGTTTAAAAAATCTTTTATTTGACTTCCTCGCTGAAGCTGAAGGTATAGAGCTGTTTTGAATGCTCAAAGAATCGCTATCGTGTTTACTACTTGCATTGATAGCATTCCTCTATACCAGCGGTTCTCAAACTTTTTTGGTGATGGAACCCTTTTCGAAAGTGAAATACTTAAAGGAACCCTACAATAAAATAATAGTTTTTAAAAGTCTATTCTTTATTGATAAGCATCTTATCTTATAATGGGAGGGGGGCCCAGGGGTCCTGCACTTTGACCCTTAATTGCTTTATTCATTGATTACTATCACCATTTATGGACCAATTGAGTTCACTCATAAGTCTCACAATTAGTCCAGGAGGGATAGCCTTGAAGTCTTCGGTTTTGGGATATCCAGTCCCAAAGAGACTCATTCTCCTACGAGAAAGGTAATCGCAGTGACACAATATGTGTTCCATGCTCTCCTCTCCCTCATTGCAGGCCCTACAGGTCTCTGTTTTGCTCAGACCCATTTTTGCTAGCATACGATTAGTGCCAAAGTGGCTAGTCAGAGCCCCCAACAGGAGTCGGATTTGCATTCTGCTTGAATTCAGTGAGAATTTGTTGTAGTTATTCAGGCCCATGAACCGCTTGGTGTGGGCCATTCCTTTCTGAGCGACCCATTCATTTTGGTGTCTTTTCTTTGCTTGATCTGTTATAACCTCCCTGTTATAACCAATCAGGAGTGCGTTTTATTCGCGGATGATACAACAATCATTGTGAAGGGTCACACTATCACAGAAATAGAGCAAACTGCTAATGTGGTAATGAGTCAATTTGTAAAATTGTTAGAGTTGAATAATTTAAACATAAATGTTAATAAGACTAAATATGTTATATTTAATGCACGGAGTACTGCTCCGTTTCAGAATTTGGATATAAGCATTTATGAAAATAAAATTGAAGAAGTAACGATTATAAAATTTTTGGGTATTATGCTAAACAGTCAATGCAACTGGAAGGCTCATATAGCTACAATTATGTCAAAATTGGACAGATTTATATTTGCTCTAAGAAGAATACGACAGACCGTTTCCAAGGCAGCAGCATTGGTTGCATATCATGGATACGTCTCATCAGTTCTCCGTTATGGCATTATACTGTGGGGAAACTCTGTAGAAATTGACAGAGTATTCATACTTCAAAAAAAATGTATTAGGTCAATATGTGGAGCTGGCTATGTGGATTCTTGTAAACCATTATTTAAAGAACTTAATATTATGCCTATACCGTGTTTATATATATTTGAGGTAGCTGTTTTTGTGAAGAGGTATAAGGTTCTATTTGAGACTAACAGTGACTTAGCTAATTACCGCGGTAGATACGGATCCAAACTGAGAGTACCAAAACAAAAGTTGATAATGTTTTCGAAAAATGCATATTGTATGCCTGTGCGTATTTATAATAAATTACCAATTAATTTTACCAATTTAACAATGACTAAATTCCGAATACAATTACATAAGCTATTGATGACGAAATTATATTATTCTGTAACGACATTTTTAAATGATAATATTAATAATGACAATTTGTAATTTATAATAATTTGTATTTTTTAATCATTTGTAATTTATAAATAATTTGTATTTTTTTAAATTTCAATGGCGATAAAATAATATTCTATTTCTATTTTTGACATGTTACTATTTAAATTTTTAAATATTTGCGCACTGCCAATTTAGCAGTAGAATATGAGGAATAATGTATATAATTAATTTCACACCAATCATGTATTTTACCATATTCTTGCAAATAAAGTATTATTATTATTATGATCTCTGATGATAGAGTTGATTGAATAGTGTGCCAGACTCGCAAAAGGTGCCGGACCCACAAAGTTGGTTTCCGATCCTTGTCTCGCGAGACTATCGGCCTTCTCGTTTCCATAGAAACCCTCATATCCTGGAATCCAGAACCAGTTTAGAGTGCACTTTATATGACATCAGTGCCTTTAGTGCAGCTTGACTTTCGCTTAAGATGTATACTCGTATGTTGAGTCCATTGCGCCTTTTATCAATGTTTTCTTGCGTACAGGCTAAGATTGCATACATTTCTGCTTGAAAAACTGTAGCAAGCTTGCCCATGCTAATACTAGCTTCAAAGCCTTTGGAATAAATTCCTGCACCTGTACCAGTGTCCATTTTGGAACCGTCTGTGTACCAAATCTTGCTATTCCTATCAGGAGGCGCTAGTCTTTTATTCCAGTCCTTCCTTGTTGGGATTTGTATACTGAATGACCTCCTAAAGATGTACTTGGGTATCATCTTGTCTCCGACCATTTTCAGTAGCCAATCCCCTTCTTCTTTGCCAAGTGCTGTGTTTCTCGTGCGGGGCTTAGTTGCATTCTACAGATCTACAGTTCTGTAATCTGTGGAGCGCTTTCTTAGCTTCACTACGTTTGATAATGTGCAGTGCAAAAATCTTTCCATGGCTGCCGTTGGAGTGGTTCTGAATGCACCAGTGATTGTCATACAGGCAAGTCTCTGAATCTTATTTAGTGCCGTTTTGCATGTGGTTAGGTTTGTCCTTGGCCACCAGACAATACTTCATATGTAATAATGGGAAGTACAATGATGTTATATATCCAGTAAAGTATTCTCGATTTAAGACCCCAGGTTCTCGCGAAGGTAGATCGAAACATATAAGCATAATAAAATTACGACCAGAAAGGGGTGTTTTGATTTTTTCTAAATTATTGCGGAACCCCTACAAGGGTTTAGCGGAACCCTAGGGTTCAGCTGAACACAGTTAGAGTATGGCTGCTCTAAACGAAGGTCATGATAGTCACATTTCTTATTTCCCAAAACATGTTGAACAAGCCAATCAAACAATATTTTTCTCTATCTCTGTCACAATGTCCAACAGTCTCAGATCGCTGATAAAGTCGTTTAAATCATCTTGGTTTAGTGGATTTGGCGTTTTCAGGTCACGTTCAAAGTAACTATTACTACGGCCAGTTTTCGCATCAAAATCCATAGGCTCCTCCTGTTAAGCATCAACTTGAGGTTCAAATGATGTCATAAGACTGAAAACACGTCGATATGTTTACAGTATGTAAGGACATTTCCACAAATGTAATATTCGTGGTATCAAAGAAGTCCTTCTGACGTCACGCCGTCTCGTCTCAGTTCGACACCGAACAAGAATGACGGACGGTATCTCTAATGGGATCGGGCACGGTTCGTTAGTCTCCGTAGATAGTAGCCATTCAGGCCACAGCCAAATTATCTTTACGAGAATTATGGAGAAATATCTCCTTTTCTATCCTAGCCCGCTAGGTTGGATGTACAAATATATCCAAGTCCTTATTTTACGACGCCCACGTAATCCGCGTCGTTACCTATTGTGCAGTCAATCTTTAGCCAATTGGGTTAAGGTATTTGGTATGATGTTATCCATATCCAATACAAGAACGATGCCAATTTTCATCGATGATGTTACTGATAGTTTTTAGCATGACCTTTTTTTATACATATATATTAGTATGTCTATTTTTACCTATTTATTAATTGTTTTTGATATCTTTGTACTTGCCAGTTTTGAGTTACTTTTTTGTTGAATCTTTTGTTCTGAGTTTTTTTTACATGTGACAGAGAAGCTTTTGGCCTTCATCTCATCTGATGGTAAGTGAAGATAAGGCCGAAGGTGAAAGCGAGCTTCACCCGAACTTCTAAATAACTGAGGAACTGGCTATCATACCTCTGACTGTCGAAATACACAATGCTATTAACATAATTAATATAGCGACAAAAAAACAAATGATTAATATGGCCGTTAGTAAGACGGTGGTTGCTAGCCAGGCGGCTCAGACGCGTCATAAACATTTATCACCACCTTTGAGTTTATTTTATAGAAATCGGGTATTATTGATAGATACGTGCACAGACTGTATCTTTATCTTTTCTCTTCACTTTGCTTCCTTTTATTCTCTTCCTCCTCCCTTTCTTGAACTTGATCTCAACTGAATGCTTTACTGCCCTTGATCAGCACCTTAAATAGCCTGCTGATTTTTCGGGATTTAAAACTAAATACCAAAATTAACTTAGATGATTGTTTTTTTTTCGTACAATGACTTCAACACTCGGTACCGGTAGTCTATTTGGCACCTCTGTAGTGACCTAAGCACAGCCCAGGTCTCGATAGAATCAAAGGCTTTCTCATAGTCCACAAACGCCAAGCATAGTGGCAGATTATACTCCGCCTTCAGGACCAGAACTCGAAACCATTAAGACTTTAGCGAGGTGTGAGACAGGGTGCCGTTATATCACCGAAGCTGTTCACAGCTGCGCTGGAGGATGTATTTAAGCTTTTGGCTGGAGAGGACTCAGCATCAACATAAACGGCGAGTACATAGCTCACCCTCGTTTTGCCGATGATATCGTGGTCATGGCTGAGACCGTGGAAGATCTAGGCACAATGCTCGAAGACCTCAGTAGAGTTTCCCAACAAGTGGGTCTTAAAATGATCACGGAAAAGACCAACATCATGGTGAATTCCGATGTAGTACCCACTCCTGTGAAGGTTGGTGGCTCTACATTGGAAGTTGTTGACGAATATGTTTACCTGGGACAAATAGTCCAGCTCGGTGAGTCCAATTTCCAGAAAGAGGTAAATCGACGAATCCAACTCGGCTAGGCAGCGTTCGGGAAGCGTTCCAATCTACCGCAGTGCCTTAAGACGAAAGTCTTCAATTCGTGCGTATTGCCAGTGATGACGTACGGAACTGAGACGTGGCAGTTTATAATGGGTCTCATCAGAAGGCTCAATGTCACTCAAAGGGCAATGGAGAGGGCTACGCTCGGGGTTTCTCTACGCGATCGCATCAGAAATGAAGAGATCCGCAAAAAGAACTAGAGTCGCCGACATAGCCCAAAGAATTGCAAACCTTAAGTGGCAGTGGGCAGGACACATAGCTCGCAGGACTGACGGCCGTGGGGGCGGAAAGGTCCTTGAGGGTGGCCACGTACCGGGAGACGCAGTGTTGGTAGGCCCCCCACAAGGTGGACCGACGATCTGGTGAAGGTCGCGGTAGGTTTCGGCTTAATAGGATATTGACCAAATACCTTGTAAATCACTGACATTGTCCTACAAAACGCGAGCCCTCGATTTTTCAAAAAGCTTCCAATCAGAATTACCAGAGACTGTTGATTTAATATTTTCTTCGCGTTTCGTTTTAATAAGGCTCCATCGGTCTCTATGTAAAATATGGAATTTAAAACGAAATTCTTCAAATGAAACTCCGTCTGAAATCCGGATTAATGAGAAATACAATTCCTCGGGCGTGTAAGTAGCTTGTCCAGCGGTGAAACAATTTTCCAACTATAATCGGGAAATAACCGGATTACGTCGGCGCCCCGGGTCAGATAACACGGCGGCGGAAGTCGCAAGAAAATTGTTAAGTAGTTTATTTTGTGGCGTGTATTTGTATTTGCTGTTAACAATGTTACCATACTACTGACATGATATCTCATGCAACTACAGCTCACGTTGAGGAGCCCCGCCCCATAAACTGCTTAAAATTTTCAATTTGCCTCAGTGTTCCATCTTTGTTCCTACACTACAAATTCTAGCATACTTACTACTTACTTACTTACTACTTACTGATCATACAGTCTAATACCTATATAACTGATTCACTACTTTCGTGGAAATTCCCACTGACAGGTGACCCATAACTATATGATTGAGGAGCAGAGCTGCATTAAACTTATTATATATCCTTGAGCTTTAGCCGCATTAGAACCAAATTTAAGTAGGTTCCAGACAAAATTACCTACTACTAAACAATACAAAGTCTTCAAACAAAATTACATACTGTAGCTACACATTTTTGGTGACTTGTGTATATTTGTCGATATCAGTTCAATAAGGATTATACAGTACTATACAGTGTATCTGGGGAAGCAGTAATCAAACTTTAAGAGCGTGATTTACGAACAATTTTATCCATGGAGATACTGCAAATCAAGGGTCTGGCTCCCCCTCATCAAATTCCAAGAATCTGTCTACTTTTTTCTTAGTTTGTTCTTTTCCTTTAAAAACAAGCGACTGAGAGGCATGTTGATACGAATAAGCAACAATTCGGTATAATTCGATAGGTAACAAGATTAGCAGAAGTAGCAAACATACACATGCCTACATTTTGAGTGAATTAGGGTAGTTTTAATTAAAGAAAACATGACTTTTTTTCAGTTATTTTATTACAAAAACAAGGTAGTTAACATATGTTTTATTTGCATTATAGTACTAGTATTTGAGCTGTTCTACTAAACGATGTCAAAATGATTCAGGTCTACTAGGTCAGCAGATGTTATTGTTGAACAAATTAACCTCTTCGCGGCGGGCGCCTAGTAAGATGGTTAAGTGGAATGAGGGATTTTCCGAAAGGCAGATAATGGAGTATTTGAGGTATTTCCATTAATAAATTCGTCCATAGATCACTCTCTAAAAGTTAGATTACTATTTCCCCGGACACTGTATAATAGTTATCGAGCTCTAGGCGGTTCCTCAATGTACACATTTGGATTGAGGAGTCACTTGTCTTTTTTTAGGAAAGTTTGATGTGTTGTACTACAAAGTCCCGAATTTCGCCTACCGAATCAACTTATTTGCTAGTAAATCAGGCCGTGAACTTTGATTAACTTTGGGATACAGCTCCTTAATCCACACGCATGCGACAAAAAGTCAAAAAGATTTCGAGACTTCCCTGCCGCGCGCATACATACCTGCTTCATTTTTAAATAGGTGTAAAATCATTGGTTTTCTACATACGACAGGAATTACGCCAAAGATATCAAATGAGGAGCTGGCTATCTTACCTCTCAATTTATCGGAACACAATAATGCTATTAATATTGTTATATGGCGACAAACATTACAAAGTACGTCGACAAAAGTTATGGCGTCATTGAAAATTCGAAATTGCAGAAGTAATTATCTAATTCCCCATAAATTTTTTGTCACAGTCCCAACTATATGTGTATTGTGTATGATTTCAAACTTTATTTTACAATTTCGAATTTTCAATGACACCATTACTTTATACGACTATGTTAACATGGGTAAGTTTCAGCTTGATAGGATGTAGTACCAAACACGTTCTATATGTAGTAACACCAACGCCTATGAGGTTCCAAATATAATCAGCCGCGCCCAAATCTAACAACAAATTCAGATGTTACCTGTGTCATTAATTTTCATTTCATTTAATCGCGATATCTTCCTTGATTAATGACTTGTTGCCGCAAAAGGCTGGGGCGCGTCAAGACGAGGAGCGGATCAAATTACTTATCCCTTTTCTCTAAATAGTTTAACTACCTCCGTGGTCTAATGGAGGTCCTGGGTTCGGTTCTCCATGGGGGCAGAAGTTTTTCTGCTCGGTGTGGTTGGTGGTAGGGCTTCTGAGTCCGCCTGGATAGCTACCACCGTCTTAGCTAAGTTTGTCGCCATAATTATAACCTATGTAAATATTGTTGTGCTCCGACAATTTAGAGGTAAGATAGCCAGTTCCTCAGTGATTGAGGAGTCTAGGTGAAGCTCACTTGCACCTTCGGCCTTATCGTCACTTACCATCACGTGAGATGAAAGTCAAGAGACTCCCTGTTGTGTGTAAAAAAAGTTTATTAAGAGGCTGAGTAATGTCAACGACTTTGAGACATGATTTGTACTGGATTACGGGCGCGGTGCGTTATTGAAATTGAGCGAAAAAATCAAAATATATATATGTTTAAGGAAACTAGTAACTTATTTGAAGATATGAAACATCAATATTATCAAATTAAGTGTAACAAGTTAATTTCCTGAAAATCATTAAATAATCTTTGTTAAATAACTCGGATTTTCTTTTGGAAGCTGTTTTTGATGGGTGTCTTTGGCATTTTTTGTAACGAGAAATTTTGAATAAAATTTGTTTTGGGGATATGGATATTCTTAAAAATATTTTCAAGAGTAACATTTTTTTTTACTGCGGGATATTAAACAGGTTTTGCTAAAAAAAGTTTTAAGTGAGGCTCGATGAGCTCAGCTCAGCGTTGTCAGCCTCTTAAGCGTTGTTTAGTTAATCAGAGATCTGTCTTATCCTCACAGAAGTAAATTTTTATAAGAAGGAATATGACAACGTAAGATTCAGTAAACAAAGTTTAGCCCCTTAGTAAATTATACTTAACATTATTAGTAAAAATATAACAATTTAAATGTAACAGCAATAGACGGAAAATATTATACATTGTTAATTTTAATTTCTTCTAGTTCGCTTTTGATTAATTCTTCTTACCTTATAAGAGGAAGACCGTACCAGAGTCGTCTGCATAGGCACCTCTTACTTACCTATTTCTGCCGCTAAGCAGCAGTGCTTGTATCGCTGTGTTCCGGTTTGATGGGTAAGACAGGCAGTGAAGTTATTCTTCTTTTTTTAATTTGTGGCAAAGGCAGTGAAGTTACTGGTTACCATCTGGGTACCGTAACTTGACATCTTATGTCACAAGTTGGCAGCGCACATTGGCGTCTTGCAGGAGTTGTAGATTTGCGAGTCTTGCAGGAACCACGTGTACTATAGGCGGCTGTAGTCACTTGTTATCAGGGACACACAGGATATTTGGTTCGTATCTTTTGTAGTATGACTATCTACTGTCATCACATCACATCATATCGATGGGGACATATTTGAGCTGTGGTGATGTGATGTGGTGACAGTATGACAATCTACTGTCATAACAATACCTCGTCTCGATGGGGACATATTTGACCTGGGGTGATGTGATGTGGTGACAGTAGAATATCATACAACACACAGGAATACAAAAATTATATTATGTCCCTGTCTTAGGCGCATAACACATTGCACCGGACACCGCTGCGGTGTACGGAGGGACGAAAACCGCATGCGGCTGCGGCGGCACGGAACCGTGCCACCGTACGGTTTGCTCCGTATCACCGTCCGGAGCTGCGGTGCACGACGACGCCCCCCATCACCGCATTATCTATGTTGAGATCTATTAAGCGTATGCACGTCCTTTCTACGCAAAAATCCGTACGATACTGCGGCACAGTGTGGCATACCCCGCGGACCGCACCGCATCACCGTCCGGGAGTGCGGTGCCGTCGCGCGCGCCGCACCACCGCACGGTGATGCGGTGCGAGTGTGTTATACCCTGCGGTTTTTGTATACAAATTAAGATTCTCCAGTCAAAATTAAAAACCGCAGCACCGCACACCGGAGCGGTGTCCGGTGCAATGTGTTATGCGCCATAGTAGTATGAGGACATTGAAATCATGAAAGAGTAAAAGTTCGAACTGGTACTTCGTCGCTAACAGAGTGACGACAGATCCTACATTTTTTTCCTGTTTGTTTTACTATAGGAACAAAACAGGGTAGGTAATCCAAATAAAAGCATTAAAAATATAATAATATCAATGAATTTGAATACAATATGAATAAGAATTGTGTTATAAAATAATTTTAATAAAGTTTTTTTTTTTTTTTTTTTTTTTTATGGATGGCCCGGCAAATGACCTCCTCCCGCCTGATGTTAAGCGGTGAAAGAGGCCCAAATGAGTTGACAGATAGAGTAGGGACGACATCCACTCTCCTACCTGCCCGCCCCTTGCCGGCCCAAAAGATGCTTTTTCACGCCTCTTTTGAAGGAACCCATGTTGTAGGATGGAGGAAACACGTGCGCAGGTAGAGAATTCCAAGTGTGGGATGAACGACAGAAGAAGGAATCTTGGAATTTCTTGGTACGGTGTGAAAAGGAGGACACAGTGTACGGATGACTCCGAAGGCCCTTACGCGTGTTTCTGTTAAGGAATGGAGAGGGAGGGATAAGGTTAAAGAGCTCCTCAGAGCATTCCCCATGGAACATTCGGTAAAAGGCGCTAAGAGAGGCGATGTCACGACGAAGTTGTAGAGGCTCGAGGGTGTTAGTTGCCTCTACATCGCCAATTATGCGAATAGCGCGACGCTGCAATCTGTCCAGAGCATCGAGGAGGTACTGAGCGGAGCCGTCCCAAAGGTGCGAGCAATATTCCACGCAAGACCTAACCTGAGTTTTATACAACAAGCATAGTTGGTCCGGCGCAAAATACCTACGCACCTTGTTCAGGACACCGAGTTTCCGTGAGGCAGTAGTTATGACGGATTCGTTGTAGTCTCTGGGGTTCAGATCGCAGCGAATGTTCATTCCGAGCAAGGTGATGTTGCTCTGTGTGTGAAGGGTTGTGCCCTGAAGAGAAGGAAGGGGGAGGAAAGGTGACCTTTTCGCCGAGAACACGCACACCTGTGTTTTCTTAGCATTGAACTCAACAAGATTGTTGGAGCCCCATTCAGAGACGAGGTCCAGCGTCCTGTTGAGCTCAATGATAAGATTCTGCCTTTCCCTACCAATATCACCACGAGCAGCCCCCGAGGCTCCGTGATATCCCCCATGCACTGTACTGTCGTCTGCATAGCAATGTATAGCTCCCAAGGAAAGCATATCATTGATATGCAGAAGAAACAATGTGGGGGATAGAACGGAGCCTTGCGGAACACCAGCATTCACTGCCACGAACCGCGAAGCGCAGCCGTCAACGACAACGCGAATTCTACGCTCGTGGAGGAAGCTGGCAATCCACGTACAGAACTGCGCGGGTAATCCGTATGCCGGAAGCTTGGAAAGAAGAGCCTTGTGCCAGACTCTATCAAAAGCTTTGGCGATGTCGAGACTAATAGCCACCGATTCGCCGCGCTTATCGATAGATTCACCCCATTTGTGCAAAAGGAACGCTAGAAGGTCACCTGTTGACCGTTTAGGACGAAACCCATACTGTCGGTCATTAAGTAACGAGTGACCTTCCAGGTAACGGATCAGCTGTGTATTAAGGATCCTCTCCATGATTTTACACAAAATGGAAGTGACGGCTATAGGGCGATAGTTAGCCGGATCAGAACGATCTCCCTTTTTGGGAACCGGCTGGACATTGGCCTCTTTCCAAGATTTCGGCACACAACCAGCAGAGAACGACAGACGGTATAGACGCGTAAGGACCGGAGTCAACTCCGCTGCACACTTCTTAAGAACAATCGCAGGAATGCCGTCTGGTCCACTTGCTTTTCGAGTATCGATCGACTGGAGCTCCGCCCGCACATCACGCTGTCTGATACGGATATCGGGCATGGTGCTGCCACAATGGGACAGTTTCGGAGGTTGTGTACCACAGTCATCGACACGGGAATGAGCCGCAAAGAGTTTTGCCAGGAGGTCGGCTTTCTCCTGCGGCTGATGAGCAAGTGAGCCATCGGCAAGTCTCAGCGGTGGCAGCGAGGGTTGGCAGAAGTTTGATTGCACAGCTTTGGCCAGGCGCCAAAAAGAACGGCTACCCGTAGGGTGCGATAGCAGTTCCTGGCCCACTTGTGCAATGCGCTGAGCATCCGCTCTAATGTAAGCCCTCTTACATAACTTGGTGGCATTATTGTAGGCTGTTTTCAGTAGGCTTGTATTGGGATCCTTAGATGCTCGGCCTCTGATCCAAGCGCGGTAAGCCAGCTGTTTGTTTTCAACAGCAGAGGCGCACTCGCGATTGAACCAGAGGTTACGTCTGCCTCTACTGACGAGATTGGAATGCGGAATATAATATTTCATTCCTAGTATGATCTCGTCAGCAACAGAGGTAGCGCAGGAGTCCGGATCCATCCTATTGAAACAGCGCTGCCACCAAGGAACAGATGCGTAATAATCCCGCATACCGTCCCAATCTGCTGACGCATAGTGCCACAGACGGCGTGCTGCAACCACAGGCGACGGTCGTGACGCCTGAGGCACTGAGACGGATACCAGGCAGTGATCCGAAGATCCTAGTGGAGCTCGAACCACCACCTGATATCCGTCAGGGCGATTTGTCAACAGAAGGTCCAATAAAGAGGGCGCTTGACCGATAATATCTGGTACCCTGGTGTTCTGGGTGACCAATTGTGTCAGGTCGTGCGTGAGAGCGAATGCGTGGGCAGTCCTACCCGCATGGTCAGTTTTAGAGGAACTTAACCACAACTCGTGGTGAGCATTGAAGTCCCCTAAAAACACCAGCTCGGCGGAAGGAAATCGCTCCTGCGCGTCATCTGCCACCCGACTTAGATGTTCAAAAAGTCGAGTTGTCTCCAAGTCACCACGATGGGAACGGTAGACGCAGACGTAGACACGGCAATGAGTGCCAAAATCGACGTGTACCGCAAGGAAGGAAAAGGAAGGTTCCTCCAAACAGCGCAGGCGACGACAGCAAACGTCCGCCCGGACGAACAAGCAAACACCAGCCTTCGCCTTGAAGGACTCCTCAAGAGCGTAGCCGGGGTAATTAAGGTAGCTTGTATCGGCCGGGCAGATAATTTGCGTCTCCGTCAAAAACAGCATTGCTGGACGGGCTGTCTCGAGATGGTGGTGGACAGCTAAGAGGTTAGAGTGGAGCCCGCGGATGTTAGCGAGCCCCACCTCGAATAATGGTGTTTTGGTGGGATAATGCACCGCTGTACGACCAGTCTTAATATTTTGCGCTGCCATAATTATTGGAGTGAGAGGCGTGAAACTGAGGTGTCCTTGCTGCGCTTCGCATAGTTAATGTGTGTAGGCCTGTTTCGCCAGGGAACAGCCGACAGCTGATTTGCGCTGACCCTCCGCACGGAAGGGCCCCCGAACCCCCCCGGAAGTGGCCGCCGGGACCCACCGTCCGGTCACCAACCGGCACGACGGACCACCCCGAGATTATGCGTGGCATGGTGGGGCAGCCTCACGGACTGGTTAGGTCCGCTTGGGCCCCTGTACTATACCACGGGCGGCCAGCGGAACAGCCGTTTCTTCGGGTCTTCCTGGGCGGAGGGTCAACGCAGTCAACCTGGCACTGGGTCGACGGAAGCCCGCACAAACCATACGAATCGCAGCAACGACCCCTCAAGCTCTGGCTGTGCGCAGACTGATCCCGAAACGCGGACAAAAATGGCCACTTGACGGGTTTTACATCATGCGCACGGTGGTCGCTAGCCAGTCGGGTTTTTCAAGCCCTACCACCAGAAGTTGGTCACTCGATTAGCACCACCCGGGGATCACGTGTAGGGTTTCGAGGGTAAAACCTACGGACGTGAGCGACTCCAATCCCCAATAAAAGCTTGTAATAATTATACTCCAAGTATAATTATTACAAGCTTTTATTTATTTTTTACTTTCACCTGTCCCTGTGTCTGTAATGAAATCTTGCAAGTTAAATTTACTCACTTTTCGGGTTCCGATTGAGCTCAAATTTTGCATGCATATGTACGAGTATGTATATCGCGTGACAATGCAATATTATGATGACATGAGCTAATCTAATGCTGGAGCTGGAAGATGGCCATAGTAACCCCGCAATAAAACAACACAATCCCATCGAGCTTGGGCTCGTTTGATTCGTATTGACGAGTACTAAAAGCTTGTATTTAAGAAAGTTTTTTTTCTCTTTCTCTTAAGATGTTATCATTTTGCATCCCGCTCCCGCCTATGAAAGGCCACCGCTCATCATCTCATAACTCTATTAGAAGTAATTTGGAGCGTGATTTTCGTATTATTGTTTAATTGCTGCTATGCTAATTGGAAGTGTGAGATACGGCTTTTGCAACGCACACCCCAATCAGACGCGGATTTGGCACTAGTTATACATTTATTTATCTGTAGAAGCTTGTACAATGTTCGATGAATCATCATTTAAAGTGAGTAATACTACCGATAGGGATAAAGAACCGAAAACTTGTTCAAAATTTATGTGTCTGAATTACATTTAATTTTGACCGCAAACGGTGGACTACGACTTTTATACTTATGTATTGCTTGCAATATTTTTAGAACATCGAAATGTCATTTCGATGGATGTATAAGTGGGCACAAAGAATCTGGTTAATTTCAATGCCAAGAAAACTCTGGTGTGCGCGTTCTCGACAAAAAGGTCATCGTTCCCTCCCCTTCCCTCTCTTCAGGGCACAAAACTGGAGCTGCAAAGCAGTATCACCATACTGTGTGGACGTGCGCTGGCCTGCAACCTAAATCCGAAGGATTAGGTACATGGAAAGCGTGCTGCTTCACGAAAACTCGGTGTCTTGAACAAGGTGCAGCGATTCTTCACGGCTGACCAACTGTGCGTGCTAAACAAAACGTAAGTAATACCACGTAATACGGTCCTCTATAGAATATTACTCGCACCTCTGCGCTAGATCCGCCAAGTACTTACTCGATGCTTTGGATAGGTTTCAGCGGCGCGCATTACACGCATCGTTGGCAATGTAGAATGTGTGAAGAATGTGCCCAAAATACTTTAAGAACTGCTAAAAAAATGCTATTTATAGAACACATTTTGTATATCACCTTAATCGAGATCACATATATTTATTTCGCCTGAAAATCCAGCGCGTTTGCGTTTTTTGTTGCATATTAATAAAATTCGCCGCGCGTCGGGTCGCACGCGGTCGTAAATTAATAGCAGGTGCATCCGCAAACGAGAACCATGCACATAACGTACGACCTGCGAGGGACGCGCCAAACCATGCGATATATTTAATGAAACACACTTTTAAATGGGCGAACCACTTTTTAGGGTTTTGAACCTCAAAACGAAAAAAGGAACCCTTAGCGCGAGCGCACACGACCGACAATCGGAGACCGATATTTTCTCCAATTGGCTTTATTTTTATTCTCGAAAACGCGTAGAAAAATGTATACCAAATACTCGGATCTACGGTCTCTTTGTATGTCAACGCGATTAAAAGATATGACAGTTTATTTCACATATTTTTGCACATTTTGCGTTTTCACAAGGGAATCAAAGGAAAGGAATCATGAAATTTGGCAAAAGCAAGGTCACTGGATAGAGCAGTAGGCAGGAAAGATAAATGAATCATCCGGTTTCATCACTGCAGGCGTAGCACGGACCGTGGACAAAACAGGACATGAGACAAATAACATGTTTCTTCTCGCTCTCTCATATAACAACGAAGCGCAACGGGACGAGGATTAGTCACTTTCTCTTCTGTAGTTCACGCGTGGTGCTAGGCCTGCTGATTTTATATTAACGAAAAAAAATGAAATAGAGTGATGCGGGAAAAAGAAAGAAATAATGACAAATAAAAAAAATGCAGCCAGGTTAGAATACACCGAGTTGCTATATCCTTAAGAACAATATAGGACCTCGTTACAACATAGTTAGCATGAGTCTTGAAATAACTGTTTTAACCGGTTGACAGAATCAGACACCGGTTTGCTTATTTGTGTATTGGGTTAATTTATTAACAACTAGCTGTACCCGGCATGCGTTGCAATGCCACGTAAATGCCTTTTTTTGTTGCTAGGAACCCTCACGGGTGTCCCCATAACACCCTACCAAAGTTTCATTACAATCTGATGAATGGTTTCGGAACGCATAGAGGATAAACAAACATAGTAATACATTGATTTTTATTTATATAGAAGATAGATTACCCTTAATACATGAACACGATTAGTAATTAGTTTACCACTTTTAACCGATATTTCTTATTCGGTTCCGATCCCTGATCTTACTTTTTGCGATTGTTAGAAAAAAGGTTGCTTTTCACAGACCAGTATTGTATTGTATTGTATTGAATGGAATCTTTATTATATAAACAAGCAATATATTAATTAAAAACATTAAACACACTCTAAATATAACACGTTTATACAAAAGGCGAACTTATCCCGTAAAGAGATCTCTTCCAGTCAACCTTTGAAAGGTGTAAAGGATTAACACTGTGGCGATAGCGCTTTTAGACATATTTATAATAAAATATAATATAAATAATTTAAATACATACGTACATACACACACATACATATATATATATATATACATATTAACACATACACAAATATATATCTATACAAATAATAATAATGTCACCTCAGCCTTCAAAACCCCAATGCCTTTTAAGGCGTACTTTAAAGGACGACACAGACTCCGCACGCCTGACATCAACAGGGAGCAAGTTCCACAAGCGAGTGGCCTGCACAGTGAATGACCTGGTATATGTTTCCGATGAATGAGAAGGTACTGCCAAAATCATATTCTCACTCGAACGAAGTCGACCATCAACACCTGCACAAAATTTAAAGCGAACACGAAGATATTGTGGATACATAGGGTTGAAGAGAACATTATACAAAAATGCTAATATATGAGCATTCCTACGCAGCCGGATAGGGAGCCAGTTCAATTTTGCACGAAACTCCGAGATGTGATCAAATTTGCGAAGGCCAAAGACATACCGAATGCAAGCATTCTGCAGCCTCTCCAGCTTATTTAATAATTCCTCAGCAGGGTCTAAGTAAGCAACATCACCGTAATCCAAGAGAGGGAGAAGCAAAGACTGCGCCAGCAAAAGCTTCGTCTCCTGAGGTAGAAAATTTTGCAATCTTTTTAAAGAATGAAGAGAAGCGAAAACTTTGCGACTTACTTCATTAACTTGGGAGCATCATGAGAGAGTCTGATCCATATATATACCCAAATTCTTCACCGTTTTGGCATATGGGATTAATATATTATTAAATTTAACGCCAGGTAACGCCATGTTTTCAATCCTGCGCACAAAATGCGAACTGTCAATGACAATTGCTTGTGATTTTTCTGGATTGATCATTAAGGGCCCACCATCCGCGCGAGCCCGAGCTAGTTTAGGTAAATTTCTCTAGTCTCTGTGTGCGTCGCTCACGCACACAAGCGAACTCGGTCGCGCAATCGGCACCAATCGGTACGACCGCCTAGCAAAATATCGTAGATGTTAATTTTGAATTTAATAGGTGTTTATTATTTACTGTGTTATACTGTAGTAAATACAGGAATGTGTTTAATCAACTTTTATTTTTACAAGCTTTTATTTAGCTTGCACTGTATGTATAATGTAGATTTGACCACTTCTCGGTTTTCGATTGGGCTGAAATTTTGCACATAATAATATGTATATCGTGACAATGCAATATTATGATAACATGGAGCTGTTTGATTCGGATTGACGAGTACTTTGATCCTATATGCTAACCAGGATCTGATGCTGGAGCTGGAAGGTGGCCATAGGAACTCTGCAATAAAACGACAAAACCCCATCGAGTTTGGACTCGTTTGATTCGTATTGACGAGAACTTTGATCCTATATGGTAGCCAGGGTCTGATGCTGGAGCTGACAGGTGGCCACAGGCACTCTTCAATAAAACGACACAACCCCATCGAGTTTGGGCTCATTTGATTCGTATTGACCAGTACTTTGGTCCTATGTGGTAACCAGGGTCTGATGCTGGAGCTGGAAGGTAGCTATAGGAACTCCGCAATAAAACGACACAACCCCATCGAGTTTAGGCTCGTTTGATTCGTATTGACGAGTACTTTGGTCCTATATGGTACTCAGGGTCTGATGCTGGAGTTGGAAGGTGGCCATAGGAACTCCGCAATAAAACGACGCAACCCTATCGAGTTTGGGCTCGTTTGATTCATATTGACGAGTACTTTGGTCCTATATGTTAACCAGGGTCTGATGCTGGAGCTAGGAGGTGGCCATAGGACCTCCGCCATAAAACGACATAACCCTATCGAGTTTGGGCTCGTTTGATTCGTAATGACGAGTACTTTGGTCCTATATGTTAACCAGGGTCTGATGCTGGAGCTAGGAGGTGGCCATAGGACCTCCGCCATAAAACGACATAACCCTATCGAGTTTGGGCTCGTTTGATTCACATTGACGAGTACTTTGGTCCTATATGTTAACCAGGGTCTGATGCTGGAGCTGGGAGGTGGCCATAGGACCTCCGCCATAAAACGACATAACCCTATCGAGTTTGGGCTCGTTTGATTCGTAATGACGAGGACTTTGGTTCTATATGGTAACCAGGGTCTGATGCTGGAGCTGGAAGGTGGCCATAGGACCTCTGCAATAAAACGACATAACCCTATCGAGTTTGGGCTCGTTTGATTCGTAATGACGAGGACTTTGGTCCTATATGGTAACTAGGGTCTGATGCTGGAGTTGGAAGGTGGCCAGAGGAACTCCACAATAAAACGACACAACCCCATCGAGTTTGGGCTCGTTTGATTCGTATTGACGAGTACTTTGATCTTATATGGTAACCAGGGGCCGTACTCTTAAAATCGACAACGATAATATCGGATTAGCCCTACTCTAAACTCGCTATCGTTGGCGTTATCGTTGTCGTCGTCGGATCCATCACTACATAATATAAATGCTTAGATCTTTAAAACTACGCAACGGATTTTGATACGGTTTGTTTTAATAGATAGAGTGATTCAAGAGGAAGGCTTATATGTATAATACATGCATAGTATAGTAGAGAAACCCTGATAATTTTAGAGGTTTCTAATATGATGTCGTAAATAAACACTTTTTTTTGTGCTTAGATTGCAAACGCTGGCTGAACTCTACGAGATAAATCAAAATAATTTACTACAGTATTGTACACCTTAAATAGGTCTACAAAAAAGTCCGCGATGGTATATATCTATCTCTTAGGGATAACCCACAATAACCCTTTTTTATCCTTTACTTTTTACGAGAAATAATGGCTTATTTACGAAGCGATTTTAAGCAATACAGTATTAATCCTTATCCAATTAAGTACCTTAAATACAATGTGCATTTAATATAGATCAATTTGGCCCTTTACAGCATGTAATATAAATCAATATTTTCGAAGATATTACAGATTTAAAATGTAGGGACGTTGCGGACAATGCGGTTTCGGCGGTACCGGCCGGGGTCCGGCGGGCGGCGCGTGCCTATAAAGTACTAGCTTTCGCTCGCGGCTTCGCCCGCGTTATTATTGTTTTCCCGTGGGAATTTAAATTTTCCCGTAGGAAAAATAATTTTGTAGCCTATTTAAGCCCGAATAATAAATTTCATGGAAATTGGAGCAGATTTTAAATATTTTTCATAGAAACTTTCAACCCCTATTTTGCAAAATAGGGGTAATTCCAATAAACCATGAAACACGTGTTCAATGAAATATTTTTAAGAGCATGAATCTCAAGTTTTATCAAAATCGTTGCTAATTTAAATATTTTTCCATACAAACATGCAACCCCTTTTTCATCCCTTCAGGGTAATTTTTTTATTTAATCCCTTGTTAGTGTGCGTCCGCATTTTGAATTAAAACCACTGTCCAAATTTCACGTTTCTACCATTAGCGGTTACGGCTGTGCGTGCGTCTATAGATGGGAACATCTCCTTTTATAGGTATAAGTATATAGATTGTCTAAAGACAAAAAAGCTGTGAAATGTTGTATTTATATACAACGTTTATATCAGCATATATCAGCATTTATGTAAATTTTTCTCCTAAGGGGGTAAAATAAGTGTTGAAATTTTGTATGAAAGTCCTTATTTAATGGACTATTTATTAATAATAAATAAACACGTTTAAAAACATGAATAAATTATTCATACATATTTATACAGTTTTTAAATGTAAATGTAAATATAATCACCTTCCACGCGAGCAAAGCCGCGGGCAACAGCTAGTTTAATTATATAACGAATGTCTGAAAGCAAAATACATACCATTAAAATGGCTTCAACGCTTTTAATAAATAAAAGCTTTTTTTCTTTATAAAAGATAACATTTAAAGATACTTTCGAGAAATTACGCATTATATTTAAAAAAATTAGAAAAAACTTCGGACTGTACTTGCAGTATTCTCTTCATTTTCTTATTTTAAAGCATTTAAATCAATAAAATTAAAAAATCCATAATTAATTAGAAATTATTAATTTATTAAATAATTAGTGCTATTTGAGTACTTACTTATTATTACCGTAAAGCCTAAATATTATAAACAATAATTGCAAAAATTCCAATAGAGACAGAGATATTTTAATGATAGGAGTGAAATTCAACATTGAATAAATTACGCTGCCCTTTTGGCTTTACGATAATTTCAACGATACCTCAATAGGTGTCGTTGAAATGTTCGAAAATTTTGCGAATGTTCGTCTGTCAAATGTATCAACGTTGTCACTAGATAGACGAACCTTCGATTTTAAGAGTAGGGTTTTGACGCTCGCTTATGTCAATCGTTCGTTCGGTCGTTCCGTCGAGCGACAGAAGCGAAACAAAACATGCGAGTTAGAGGAGCAAATGACACGATGAAGCGCCGATATATCGTAAGTTCGATTTTAAGAGTACGGCCCCAGGGTGTGATGCTGGAACTGGAAGGTGGCCATAGGAACTCCGCAATAAAACGACACAAGCCCATCGAGTTTTGGGCTCGTTTGTTTCGTAATGACGAGTACTTTGGTCGAGTTTCGTAATGGCGGCCATGCGGTTACAAAATGATAAAATATAAAATAATAGTAAAAAGATTTAAAAAAAACGTCGCCCCACACTAGGATTTTATTTTAAAGCCCTAATAAGACGAAAATAAATTTTAATTTATTACATGATACATCTAATATATAAAATTCTCGTGTCACAGTGTTTGTTACCAAACTCCTCCGAAACGGCTTGACCGATCTTTATGAATTTTTTGTGTATATTCAGTAGGTCTGAGAATAAGTCGTAAACTATTTTTTATTATGACGAAACGTAAGTTCGCCGTTATTATGGCGAAACGTAGTTCGCCGGCACAGCTAGTTTTTAATAAAATATAAAAGCTTGTCGCAAGATTTACCTATTTTATAAAAAACTAATATTTTTTTCTTAGAATTACCAATATTTATTTATTTAAGGCTTACCAAGTAAATACATACGGGCAAGGTACTTAAACAGTTTTTTTATGGAGGGCCTGGCAAATGACCTCCTCCCGCCTGATGTTAAGCGGTGAAAGAGGCCCAAATGAGTTGACAGATAGAGGACGGAGGACATCCACTATCCAACCTGCCCGCCCCTTGCCGGCCTAAAAGTTGTTTTTCACACCTCTTTTGAAGGAACCCATGTTGTAGGATGGAGGAAACACGTGCTCAGGTAAAGAATTCCAAATGTGGGATGAACGACAGAAGACTTACCGGAGGGGGACTCTGTACCCAGGTCGTGTGCTTGGGTACCTCCGTCTTACCTATTTCTGCCGCAAAGCAGCAATGCTTGCATTGCTGTATTCCGGTTTGAAGGGTAAGATATGGCACTGAAATTACTGGGTACCGTGACTTTACATCTTAAGTCACAAGTTGGCAACGTACACTGTGGCCTTTGTGGGGGTTGCAGTTTTACTGCGAATGTCACAGGAGCCACATGTATTATAGGTGACTGTTACCACTTACCATCAGGTGGGCAGTTTGCTTTTTTGCCAACTTAGTAGCAATAAAAAAAAAGAAGAAGGAATCTTGGAATTTCTTGGTACGGTGTGAAAAGAAGGATACAGTGTAAGGATGACTCCGTAGACCCTTACTCGTTTTTCTGTTAAGGAATGGAGAGGGAGGGATAAGGTTAAAGAGCTCCTCAGAGCATTCCCCGTGGAACATTCGGTAAAAAGCGCAAAGAGAGGCGATGTCACGACGAGGTTGTAGAGGCTCGAGGGTGTTAGTTGCCTCTACATCGCCAATTATTCGGATAGCGCGACGCTGCAATCTGTCCAGAGCATCGAGGAGGTACTGAGCGGAGCCGGAGTGCGAGCAATATTCCACGCAAGACCTAACCTGAGTTTTATACAACAGGCATAGTTGGTCCGGCGCAAAATACCTACGCACCTTGTTCAGGACACCGAGTTTCCGTGAGGCAGCAGTTATAACGGATTCGAGTTTTTCAAAAAAGGGATCATATGTGCATTTAAATTTCAGGACTGCACAGCATTGTCATGTGTGTATGACAATGCTGTACAAAACGTTAATTATTACAAAAAAATAAATATAATAATCAAGTTAAATTGTTTTATTGTTTATCCTAATTCTCGGGACAAGCTTTTATATTTTTATTAGAAAATATATCTTGTAATAAATTAAAGTTTATTTTCCTCTTTTAAGGCATTATAATATAAGCTTGTTTTTAAAAAAACTTTTTTTTAAACTAATTGCTCCAATAATACGAAATATTTTAATGACTACCGAGTTCTTTATTGTTAGTTGTATCTACAATTATTTTATATAATATACATATAATAATTTAGTAATAAACAAATATGAAATGAATATTTTCTTGTGCTCAACGCACTTTTTAGTGCATTGAAGCCATTCACTAGATTGTAATAAAAAATAAATTAAAGTTTATTTTCTTTTTTTAGGGCATTTTTTAAGGCAAATAAAAGCTCGTTTTAAAAAATCTTTTGTGATAGCGGCCATCTTGTTTTAGTTTTTTTCATGGTGTACTGTATTTTACGAACTTTCATTTGACACCCTATATACAGGCCCATATTGCGGGGATTGTACATAAAAATAATCTGTCAATTTGTGACGGCGGCCATCTTGGATTAAATTGTCTTTCAGAATATACTATATTTTACAATTCATTCTACAATTCAAGCTCTTTCATTTGACACCTAAATTGGGGAAGGTCGCACAAAAGAAATTGATGGGTTTGCGTATGGATATTAACTAGGCTAGGCTCAAAGTACTCATCAAAAAAAATCATATAGGACCAAAGAACTCGTCAATACGAATCAAGCAAGCCCAAACTCGATGGGGTTGCGTCGTTTTATTTCGGAGTTCCTTTGGCCACCTTCCAACTTTGGCATCAGACCCTGGTTACCATATAGGACCAAGGTACTCGTCAGTACGAATCAAACGAGCCCAAACTCGATGGGGTTGTGTCCTTTTATTGCGGAGTTCCTACGGCTACCTTCCAGCTCCAGCATCAGACCCTGGTTACCACATAGGTCCAAAGTACTCGTCAATACGAATCAAGCAAGCCCAACCTCGATGGGGTTGCGTCGTTTTATTTCGGAGTTCCTTTGGCCACCTTCCAACTTCAGCATCAGACCCTGGTTACCACATAGGTCCAAAGTACTCATCAATACGAATCAAACGAGCACAAACTCGATGGGGTTGCGTTGTTTGATTGCGGAGTTCCTTTGACCACCTTCCAGTTCCAGGATCAGACCCTGGTTACCACATAGGACCAAAGTACTCGTCAATACGAATCAAACGAGCCCAAACTCGATGGGGTTGTGTCCTTTTATTGCGGAGTTCCTATTGCTACCTTCCAGCTCCAGCATCAGACCCTGGTTACCATATAGGTCCAAAGTACTCATCAATACGAATCAAACGAGCCCAAACTCGATGGGGTTGCGTTGTTTGATTGCGGAGTTCCTATGGCCACCTTCCAGTTCCAGGATCAGACCCTGGTTACCATATAGGACCAAAGTACTCGTTAATACGAATCAAACGAGCCCAAACTCGACGGGGTTCTGTTGTTTTATTGCGGAGTTTCTTTGGCTACCTTCCAGCTCCAGCATCAGACCCTGGTTACCACATAGGACCAAAGTACTCGTCAATACGAATCAAGCAAGCCCAAACTCGATGGGGTTGCGTCGTTTTATTTCGGAGTTCCTTTGGCCACCTTCCAACTTCAGCATCAGACCCTGGTTACCATATAGGACCAAGGTACTCGTCAATACGAATCAAACGAGCCCAAACTCGATGGGGTTGTGTCCTTTTATTGCGGAGTTCCTATGGCTACCTTCCAGCTCCAGCATCAGACCCTGGTTACCACATAGGTCCAAAGTACTCATCAATACGAATCAAACGAGCTCAAACTCGATGGGGCTATGTCGTTTTATTGCGGAGTTCCTATGGCCACCCTTCAGCTCCAACATCAGATCAGCTCCATGTCGTCATCATAATATATTTATACATATGCATGCAACATTTCAGCTTAATCGGAAACCGGGAAGTGAGTCAAATTTAACTCGCAAGATTAGACCCGAACATGAAAAAGATAAATAAAAGCTTGTAAAAAGGTTGAAGATTTCTCGTACGGCAGCCACAAATAACAAAATTGTTAGTTATCAACTTCTCCGATTACTCCGTAGGACTTCGCGTCGTATACATACACAAATAATTACGCGACCGGGAGCTACAGGGGCGGTCGACTTTTCTATTGGCGCAATGAGACATACCTACTAGGGATACATCGAGTGTTACCTCAAAAAACATGTTTCTAAAAATCCTAAAATGGTAGTAAATAATAACAAAAGATTCATAGATGTTAACCATATTTTCTGATGATAAACATCTTTTAAAACATAAATTTGCGTTATTTAACTAAAGTTAATATTTTTAAGTATATTTTGTTTAAAATTATCCAGAAAGACTTGATTTTGAAGATTATTTTTTAAATGGATAATGGATGTAAAGTCAATGTTAGAACTGGCAACATACATTCACAAAAAATATGGCCGAATTTATATTTCTGGCGCATGAATTATGTTCCTTTTGTTTCTCCATTGCGAATTTACGCAATAATATCGAAGTGTGCTTGCTTTTGAGATAACGACTATTCTTGATAGTGTCTTTTTGTGTTTTTTTTGCATGAGAAATAGACTCGTTTGGAGACAGTGACTTGTTTTGATTTTTGTGTTAAACTTGAGTTCTTTTTCGTGTTGTTACTTAGATTTAATTGCTTTTCCTGAGACAGTGACTCTAAAACGTGTCAATTTGAACAATAGTTTGTCAGGGAACATGCCTGATAACCTGAAGAGAAAATGTCTCAAGTGTGGAATCTCACCACAAGATGATGCTATTGCAAACATTATACTATATCGCTTTCCAAAGCCAGGAACTACAAATATTCGACGGTAAGTGTTGAAATTGACCAGTTTAAATACTTCTGACATTACCACGTCCTTTTTTAGTTATTCAACAAGGCTTCATCGCAGTTGTCAAACAACGATGTTGAAAACTTCTCTCAAATATCCGAGAAATTATTTTATGAAACTGTCTATCCTGGCACTTGACACTAGCAGTAATGGTTGTTATCCTCTCTAAGGACTAAATGCTACAATAAAAAAAGACAGAAAAGACCCCTGTTAAAGCGGTAGCGGTTATGTTCACAATAAAAAAGATAACACTTCTTTGAGTTCTATTAGCGTTACTGCAAGAATAAAATTAAAATAGTCTCTAAATTCCGTAGATTAAATATCATAATGATAAATGAACTTTCGCTCATAATATTTTCTTTTTCAGATGTGAAATGTGGGCCAAGTATTGTTTTCCAAATGACAGTTGGTCATCTGTGGACTTCCAACGTAAATTATATGCTGAGCAAAGGATTATAAGATTATATAGTTTTATTACTATTGACTTTATTAATGTTGAAGAGAAGAGATTATCCAAACATGCTGTTCCAGATATGATTGGTTTTGACAAGGTGAATAAAAATAGCTTTTGTATATATCCTACCTGTTTATATCTGTGTTAAAATAAATATTTCTAGCATTTTATGCATTCAATGTGTGGATGCTGAGTCCTGAGAGTGGACTCCATCCTAAGACTTGTGATAGTTATATGCCGCCTGTAGAGTGCTCTTGTTGCATATTAATAATGATTATTTAGACAGTTCAGTGGTGTGACTATGGTTCATTTATTGATTGATAATGCCAAATTTTTTACATTTCAAATTGAGACAGCATACTTTATCAATAGTGCTTGCACTCCATCCAAATGTCCGAGTCTGAGCACTATGGATAAAGTCTGTATTATCAATTTCAATTGCTATGCAAGCTGTACTATAAACTACAACTCATTACAATCATCATCATCATCACAGCTCATAATATATGTCCCCACTGAGGGGCTCGAGGCTACCCAAGGGTTAGGGTAGTAAGGCCTGAGTCAGCCATGCCGGCCTCATGCGGATTGGTTGACTTCATATACACCTTTGAATTTCTTTATAGATGAATGCAGGTTGCCTCATGATGTTTTCCTTCACCATAGGAGCATCGACAAATGTACATATGAAATTCGAAAAACGAAAGACACATTGGTGCATGGCAGGATCCACAGAACACAGAAAGAGGTTAGAAAGGCAATCATGCACCGTTTGTACGGGAACCGCTGTCGCCAGTTTTGCTCCCACTTCTTTTCCTTGCACCGCCCATGCAAAGTCGCGCGAAATCGGGCTGAACCAATCACAGCGCTCACTGGGCTCCTCATTCATAGAAATTCACTGACGTCCAAAGCCGCGTGTACAAATAACATTATTTTAGTGATTGACATCGATTAATAGCTATCGATATTAAATATTGCCAGCAATTTAACCATTTGAAATATTTAGAAAACCAAAAAATAATTATTACTTTCATTATACGTTTATAATTAATAATATTCAAGTAATATTTTGTTTCTATGTAACAAAATTAAAGCTTTTTAGCTCAAAAATGTTGTAGGTTAGACGTAAAATAAAAGAAAAACTATAATACTATAATGCACCGGTCTGAAAGCATAAACTAGAATGGATAATCTGACAAACGGACGTGCGGTAGTTTAGTTGTTAGGATATTTTAGTTGGATGGAGAAGTAAATATTTGTAAAGTAAATATTTACCTGTAAATTTGTGTTTTTTAAAGTACTCAAATCTTCATGTCTTGCATGGCCACCTACCTATCCTAAAATAGTCATATAAATATTATGGTGATATTAAAAATTCTAAGTTGTAAAATTAGTTTAGAATTTGCCCATATTTTTTTTACTAATCGAACTAATTGTATCGTGAAAATTGAAATTAATTTTACAATTTTAATCTTTGATTACATCGCCGTACTTATATGAATAGGATGTTAGAAAGGGTAGGTGTTAGCTTCGCCAAACATTCTGTATTATCGATAAGTAATAATTACTTATTATTATGGCATTATAATTAAGTGACAAATAATATGTTATTTTTACTTTATACAAATATTTTAAAATATACATTTATCGATAAAATGTAATGCGTGCGTTTTTTGATTAGCACGGCACTATCCCTTGTACTGCGACTACTGCGTTAATGCTCATTAAGCCAAATGCGTCACTACCGAAAGCAGTGTACTACATTACGCGCTCTAAGTAATATGGCAAGAATCGCGGGCGTACATTGCCGGTAATGTATATTTTTTAGAAAAATATTATGTAACTTATCGTTATGATCAGTTTTGGTGGATTTTGACATTATGATCTATGGAATATGGTCATTATGATTAATTTACTATTTACCGATGAAAAGAAATTCCTTCTTTAGCTACACTTGACACCTGACTTCTTGTTTTACAAGTAATTATAGCACAAGAAGGCATTTTTTTATATTTATAGCGCCGCGCTTCACGATACACTCACTGTAGTTGTCCGTCAGTGATTAAACAACGCGTTCGCGTTGCGGGGCCACAAGTATGAGCTTTTAGTCATAGTTGTGGCTACGCGTGCCCCGCCCACATAGCCCTTCTAACCTCTTTCTGTGTTCTGTGGCAGGATCGAACTACGGACCTCCCGATAAGAAGGACAGTGCCGAGTCCACAGCACCACCAATGCATCCATACTCTACTCCTTACTGTACTATAAATTAAAAATTTGGAACTCCAGTTAGATATGAATAAGCCAGTTAGATATTATTTAAACAATATACAATAAAAACTTGTCTAGAAGATATCAATTAATAGAAAATTGCGGGTCTGCTGGAAGAAATTTCATTTATGAAATAAGCAGATCCTTTGTACATTGTGTCTTGTTGTTTGTGCTGTCTAGTTTTATGTGTACAAAAATTGTTAAATAAATAAATAGGTAATATAAGAAAAACATCCTTGGTTTCTAAAAATAGTTCTATTTCTTTACAGGCATTGCCAAGAGGTGGAGTCACATTCAAGACTTTTATGACTGAGATAATGTAAATCCAAATTTCGTGTTTGCTCCATCACTGAGGAAGGATCACCTTAACCCTAATTGCAAAGAAAAGATGAAAGTTAGTCAGCTCAGGCAGCTCAGGTTTTGAGTCATTCGGTGGCTGCAGGCATGTTTGCAAAAATATCCCAAGGTAAACTTACCTACGTAATAATTTATATTGTTATATCAATTAATCTGAACCTGAAAATTTATAAAGATTTGATATGAATACCGAAAAATGTCTAAACTAAAATTTATAGCTCAGAGCAAAGAGTTCTGATTAAGAAAAGCCGTGGATTCGATTCCCACCCCAGCCCCCATAGCATGAACACTGAAACACAATAATTATGATAAAACAATAAATCAATATGAATGATAAAGCACTAAACTGTTTGATCATAGTGTGTTTTGTTGATCATGCTATGGGGCAGGCCTGATTAATTTTTTCTAGTTAAGTTTAATACCTTGACATACTTAAACATTTCCTACAAAGTTCATAAAAAATTAACAAACAGCTTTTAACTGAAAGTATTATTTATAAAAATATTTCATCCAGATGTTGGAATGTAAGATTTGTCATTGTGAGGGTGAATAACAATGCAAAATAAGGAAAACAGCTAGAAGAAATAAGTCGATTGAGTTGTAGTGTTGGACTGTCGGATGGCTCCTAGGAAAATATTGCCTGAATTCCTAGTTTATATATTTCTATAGTTTTGTCAATTTTCATTATTTAGTTTTTATTACATTTTCAGGGGAACTGCCTGCAGGTGCAATTACAACGACGGAAATTGTCGCCGTAAATAGCTACTCTGCTGTTTTGAGGAGAGGCAAACCACACTCAACAAACATAACCACGAACTCGCCGCATTTCAAACATTTCGAACTAATGAAAAATTTTTTGAGGAAGTAGAGTTTGTTGGATGCCGGAGCCCACCACCCACCACCTTCGAAAGATGGGTGGGTCTGGACTTCAAGAGGTATTTTGCAAATATTTAAAAATCTTAAAGAAAAACAGGATTAAATATCTGTCAACCCGTCGGGTACAGCAGGATGCAGTGGAAAATTTATTTGGCTCAATCCAGGCAAATTGTGCAAATTGCCTGGATTGAAATCCTACTGCCTCACAATTTTATAGGTGGATTGAAAACATCTATAGTTTCTAACCCACATAGAGTCAGGAAACTGTGAAACAGACATTTATTATACAATAATAAATAATTTCAAGGACATGTTTTCTACACCACACACAAGCCAACAAGTAAAACCCCTAGAAGCCCCTGATATTGTGATCAATATGCTAGCTTCAGTGGACCACACTTTTGAAGCAAGCATGACTGACTCAGCTGAAATGCAAGCTTGTGCTTATTATGTGGGTTTATTATAAAAAAAAAACTGAATGTGACTCTTTAATGTCATCATCAATATTGGATTTAAAAACATTGTTATTAAAAAACCTCTGTGAGGATATAAATTTCACCTTTTAGAAACAGTGTGAGAAATATGTCTCAATAAATGTAAAAATTATTATAAATAGTGTTTTTCACATAACTATTAAAAGGTATTGTACATTAAACAACCGAGAATATGTAGAATCTGCTTCAAAACTAGCAATGAAAAAGAAGATGAACACAATAAAACATAAATAAAACTATCATACTTTTATTTAATTTTTACCTTTACTATTCTGCGAATTCTGACGTGATTTATGGAAACTAGAAAATAATATGCAATGATTTATAATTAAAATCATTGCATATTATCTAGTTTCCATAAATTACGATTACAATAAAAAAATAATATTACACTGCTTTTGAATTTTACCGCGTAGATAGTGCGTGGGGCCACAGTAAGATGGCAGTACAGTCAAAATTTGTCCAACGTGTTTTTCTATGTAGTTGTCATTCTTCCCTTGGGTATATGTGTTCTGTGGGGAGCTAGCTCAAAGCGACGTGCTCTCACTTCGAGTCTTGATTGCACACTGAATTTCGACGCGCCCGAGCCAAGTATTTGTAAGAACATCGATAAATGTATGTTAAAAAATTCAAATAAAAATCAATGTACGATAATTTAAAAAAATACCACGGTGTCAGTGTTTTGCTTGCCTTTGTTCTTTATATTTGTTAAACTAAAATATAATAGGGTTAATTAATGAAGCTAAAAATCACGAACGGTATGTGGGTGTAACCTAAATTTTAAGTAAAATTGATGCTATTTTTTAACGAAATGGTATGTAAATTTGAAAAATGGTGACGGTGATTGTGTAGACACATAATTTAAGAATTTAAATTTATTTTTTCCCGGTCAGTTAACTGGAACGTTAACGTAAAATATCAAAAACGCCAACGGCCTTTTTGCTATTTTTCGCGCCATGGGCCCTTAAACCAAAATCCTGCGACCACTGAGCAATGGCACTTAAGTCAGAGTTAATGGAATTAACTGCGTATACGAAGTTAGACAGTGGTGCAGATGTGTAAATTTGCAAATCGTCTGCATAAAGATGCAAAGATGACTTAAGAAGTTCTGTAATACCATTTATAAAAATCAAAAAAAGGACAGGTGAAAGCACACCACCCTGGGGTACACCAGATGTTAGAGGAAGCCACTCTGAGAGATTGTCGTCGATTTTCACACGCTGAAAACGGTTTGTAAGATATGATTTAAACCATAATAAAGTTAGAGGAGAAACATTAAGAGAACTGAGCACACCGAGCAATATGTCAAAGTCGACCGTATTGAAGGCATTACTAAAATCTAAAAGAACAAGCAAGGTGAGCTCTTTATTCTCAATATTTAGACGAATATCGTCAGTGATCTTGACAAGTGCGGAAACAGTACTATGACCAGCACGAAAGCCCGATTGGTATTGACTTAGGAGGTGGTTACGTAGGAGATGATTGGTAAGGCGCATTTGAACGTGTTGCTCTAGTACTTTAGAGAGTAATGGGAGAATAGATATAGGACGGAACTGGGATGGAACACAGGCAGTAGAGGATTTAGGAAGCGGAATTATGTGAGCCCGTTTCCAAGCAGAAGGGAATGTGCCTGTAGAAATAGAGCAGTTAAGAATATTTGCTAGAAACGGAGCAATTAAACCTTTAACTAAATCTATCATGCCAAGACCCAAGCCATCACTGCCGATAGCCTTGGACCTAATATCTTTAAGAATTTTTAATACATCAGCAGCAGTGACTTTCCCCAGTTCTAATGGATCACAATCGGGGCGAGGCCTACTGTCTAGGCGAGTAAGGGTGCGATTTTTGACATGAGCAACAAGGCTAACAGGGGAGGTGGAAAAATGCTGATTTAGGGTATTGACATCAATGTTGATCATGCTGTCATTATCTACCTTACCAACCCCCAAAGATTTTAAGAACTTCCAAAGCCTGGGAGGAGGGCAGTCATCAATAGTGTCGTGAATGTACTTTCGCTTAGCATTTCTGCAAGCTTTGGTACATCGGTTGCTAAGTGTAGTATACCTCTCACGATTAATATCACTAGGATCTAAGCGAAACTTGACGCGAGCCCTATCTCTGACCGCCATCAAATGTTTGATGTCCTCAGACAGCCACGGAGCCGGATAGTGCTTTACCTTCACAGGCCTTAGAGGGGCATGCTTATCAAAAATGCTTAGGATTATAGAATCGAAAGCCTCTAACTTAGAATTGACATCACTATTATTCAGCACAGGGTTCCAGTCAGCATTCAACATATCCTCCCTCAACAAATCACGATCAATAGCGGAATAGTTTATTAGCATCATGATTTTTTGTTTACGTTTGGGTGTTTTTATTTTAGATGAGACATAGATGAGATCATGAGCTGAAAACCCAGGAGCGCAAAATTGGCCATGTGAAGAGATAACGTCTGAAGAGGAGGTGATGATTAAGTCCAAAAGAGAAGGAGGGCCATTGTGGGGGAAATGTGTAGGTCCAAGAGAATGAATAGTAAGATCAAGGGCTCGAATCAAGGAATGCAATTTATTGGATCTTGAATCATTCTTTATGAGGCAGGTGTTGAAGTCGCCCATAAGAATAAAATGATTATATAGAACACGGAACTCACCAAGGGTCGACTCCAATGAATCAAAATAGTTAACATGAAGTGAAGGACTATAGACTACTCCTAAAAACACCTTAGTATAACCAACCTGAACCTCCAGAAAGAGATGTTCAGCAGTTTTATATAAAGGAGCCGATTGCGATAAAATTTTACAGGGAAAGTCACTACGCAGGTAAATAGCAACACCCCCACCCCCAACCAATCCAGAATTACCATCATCATCACGTACACAAAATCTGTCATTTCTGTAAAGTCGAAAACCAGGTAGTGGATATAATGTGGAAGGAAGAGAAGGCTTAAGAAAAGTTTCCGATATAAGGAGGGCGTGCAGATGTTTGCTGTCAAAAGTGGCCAAGAGATCAGGGTAGTGACTTGCAATACTCTGGGCATTTATGTGTACAACATTAAAATTCTAAGGATAAAGCGAGAGAGTAATATCCAGCTTATCAGATAAAGTCTGTGTAACATCAAGATCGCTTTGTGCGCTAAGTAAGCTACCTGAAGGCGAGGATAATGAAAAAAATTCACAGTCTGAATCGGCCGAACTGAGTGACATTAAAAAGATAATATATATATAAAAATAAATATAACAAAAAAAATGCTTAATTAATAATTACTATAATCTTAAGTTTACTAATCTAGAACGCTAGCATCACCCCAACACCTTTCGCCAGCAGCAATTTATGATCAAATAGAATTACAGAATTAATAAATCAATATTCGAATGAAAAAAAAATGGACAAAAACTCACAACAACAAAAAAAAAGATAAGAAAACATCAAGTAAACACACTTAACATCATGTTACCATACCACTGAATTTATCCAAGAGTATTAAGATAAAGCTGTATATACGATGTCCTATGCTATGTTATACACTATGAAAAGAAATAATAAAAAAAAGCAATGGCTAAATCATAGACTAAAAAAACACAGGCAAGGCGCGTTCCAGATAAGCACGGATTCGAAACATTTTCAACGTTTCCAGAAGCCCCAGAAGGTAACATTAGATGATAACACCATCAAAGTGGTGATGCTAATCTGGAACGCTCCTGTAAATGATATTTATTTTTGACATTACATTGACACTGACAGCCAGGACCACCAGCCAAGCCACCAGTTTATCTAAAATGTGCCTCTATATATATATTAGCTACATGAAAAATAAAAATTCGTTTACCTACACACTAAATGATGACAAACAGTTACATAAATATACTACCTACTAATACTAAGTGTACAATACAATGCAATGTCATCAGACTGGTTGGAAAAAATTAAATAAAATAATCATCGGATTATTTGCATTAGCTCTTGGATTTGGAAGCAGATCTAGCTGGTCTAGTACGAGCTGACAACTTGATCTTCCACGACCAGTAATTAGGCTTAAACAAGTAAAACATTTAATTAATAAAAAGGGCTACTCGTTTTAGGCCTTATATTTATAGAGCTAAAGTTCATTTGGCAAAATAATAATTCTAACTAAAGAACTGAAGTGTGTGCGTTGTGTGTGGCCGCTGAAGCAGTGAGCGTGGTGTTGCTTCGTGAGCGCTCAGCTGAATGAAGGAAACAGCGTAGAGTTATAACGCTTAGAACTGACCAAAATTTAATGGCCGATTTAATGACGGTCTGAAAAAATTGTAGGCAATCCATGATATTTTGTCAATATAAAAAAAATTTTAGATAATTAAAATTATACTATTATTTTGTTAGTACCTGGCACATAAAATATATTCCTCATTCATCATAACAGCTCAAATACGTCCCCATCGCGGGGCTCGGGCCTACCCTATGTGAGGGTGATTAGGCTTTAGTCAACCACGTTGGCCCAGTGCGGATAGGTTTGAAATATGACGACGAAATATGACGAAATATGACGACACGTTTAGCGCAGAGGTCGAGTGATCACCTACTGCGCAACGGGTCGCGAGTTCGATTCCCGTACGGGACAAATGTTTTGTATGGCCTACAGAAATTTGTTCCGGTCTGGGCGTATGTGCATGTGATATTCTATGTTTGTAACTGCACCCACGACACAGGAGACTGGAGAGACGTGGGGCGACGATTAAAAAAAAATCAAGTCTAGCCACTTCCATAGTCTAGTGTTGGTGAGCTGGAGGTTCAAGGTTCGATTGCCCATGTCAGAAGGTTTCTGCTCAGTTTGGTTGGTGGAAGGGCTTTTAAGCCCTGGCTGGTGGTGGAAGGGCCCTGGCTAGCAAGAACGTTATTTTATCACCATACTATTCTAATTCTACGAGTACAATAGTCTAAGTAACAAAAAAGATTGACATTTTTGCAGACAGTACAGCAAGATTTAGACGAGAAATTATAAATTGTCTGTCGGTCGAGTCCTTGCTACTGATATTTTGTACTTTTCTCTAAAACCTGTATAAATTTCATGTAGAATAATTTAATGTGTAAACAGATATGATTTTGAAGCATCGAGTCCACTTATGTATGCCGTGGCAACCTGTAATTGGGTCTGCACTTTGAGTGAATTGATTAGCACTTAGTTTTAAGATTTTATTAGTGTAAGACTTGTTGGTTGTTGGCTGTCTAACTGCCCCAAATCTATCAATAAGTTACAATGGAACCGAAGTCGAACCATAGCGATCGACCAATCGGTGCGCATAGACTGGTCAGCAATCGTTATCAATTTTATGACTAAATAAGGAAAAGCAGAATGATGTTCATCGGCTAAAGGTATTGGTCGATTCATTCGACAAATATGCCAATCAGACGATGATGCTACAAATGTTTTATTCAACATATTAACAATCAGTTTCAATCAAACAGAATTATGAAATCTATGCGATGGCCGATTACCTATGTGTTATGAAATCACCCTAAAGGTTTTGTAATAAGACCGCATTATATGTTTCATTTTCCATCGTCAAAAAATCAGTCACCAATAGTCAGTCGTGTGCATTCGCACTTAACATGTTGCCACGAGATCCACACGACGAAAACAAAACGCACACAAAAATAAGAATGATTGTAAGTTTTAGTAGAGAGGTTATGTGTCTGGGTTGCCTGAACATAAATAAAAATATAAAATAATATTTATTACTTAACATAAAAGTTGTTTAGATCCTATATTTAAATTCCCTTCGTTAGAAATTATACAGCAACATTTATTAACGTTAGGTAAATGTGTCGACAATTTGAAAGACGATTCTGCATATACATAGCTCTATGTGAGCAGAGATGGCGGCGAGTTAACGAGCCGGAAGTGCAAAGCGCTTAGTATTTGCAGTTGGCATAACTCAATAGTTGTGTAGTGGGCGCATTCGTACTCCAGCGAGAGCAAATTTAAGGTTCGCTAGAGGTAATTTCTTCGCTTTATTAGACCATAGAGTAAACCAGTTTTGGAACTGGCAGAGATGTTAAGAAATTTTTATGAAAAGCAATGTTTATTCTAAGGTACTTAACAAAAATGATTATTTAAATGTTTCGATATATGTGTCATCCCACTTACAATATTTTAATTTTGTTGAAATTAAAGACAAAAAACTTTCGTCGTCATTTTGTAGTTATTTAAGCAACTGACGTATAATGGGGAGTATAAGAAGATCACAATGTGGGTTAATGGTATTACACGAGTGTTTTAATGCCTAATTACCTATGTTTAGTTGCATACAAGGCTATTTAGACCCATGATATACATTCTCTATAAAATATGTAATAATACCCTTTGATATTCAAAAGAGAATATACATAAGAGAAGAGGTAAAAGCAGATGTTGTTGATTTAATAAAATTAAATTCACTCATATTATTATGTTCTTTTGATTACGTCATGTTTTTATTTTTATTCGTATTTTATTCCTTGTATTCGTAATGAAAAGCACAGTGTTTATCTCGGGTTAAAGACTTATTTAGTCCCTCATACTATAGGCGCCCGAGTTGTCTCGGGACTCAATATGATACTTTCACCTCTAGCTAACTGTTTCTGAAACAGCTTATTGTCGAGATAACGGGTTTTGTTTCGGCACTTCCATTTATTCCAAGAGCTGTAATAGCGGTATGATACCCGACTAAGGGAGCTTCCCTTAGTCGGGTATCATGAAAATATAGGTTGTTAATTTTCCAAGTTTGGGCGGTTCGATTCCATGCTCAGAAAGGCGAAAATTATTATTTTTTGAATGCCGTTCAATTTGCTTTTCGTTTTGTTTCAGTATAATTTTATTTCTACGGTATTCCAGGTACTTTCCCTCCAGGTGGTCTCGCATCTTAATCCTGCATACCTATACAGTCTACAATGGCTAATCCGAACTGCATGTGTGCGGCAAGTCTAAGCATTCTTCTGTGCATTACATTATCTGTGGCTCAAGATTACTGCTTTCCTGATCTCCGTTCGCTACTGCAAATGTCCGCCTTGGTTAGCATATGGAATAAATTGCGCCGCCATTGACCCCCTAAGACAGTGCCATAGCCCTTTGTTATTACGCCAATAGCGAAGATCGGGATAACTTTTGGGCGACTGCTTTGGTGCAAGTTACGAGCGGATGGATTTTTTATTTTCGCTAAACAATTTTAGGAGAAAATGATGATACCGCGTATATAATCTTGTTTGCATTGTAGGGAGTTCTGGTCACGGTTAAGTCGGTAACTGTATTTTTTTATTGCTAATGGTGGCAGACGAGCCAGTCAAGTGGCCCACCTGATGTTAAGTGGTAACCACCGCTCATGGACATCTGCAATGCCAAGGGCACAGTTCAGTCACTGCCTACCTGGAGAGAAATGCTCTTCTTAAGCCTCGTTTGAAGAAGGACATATCGTAGTGCTCAGGAAACACCGCAGCTGGGAGTTCGTTCCAGAGCCTACACGTGGAAGGAATGAACGCTGAAACCGAACTGTACTAGACAAGATTGGTTCCAGGTAATATGGATGAACTCTACTGCGATGGCGGGTGGTGCGGTGGTAAAAAGGTGAAGAGGGCACCATTGCAAATAGTTCCTCAGAGCACTCTGCGTTAAAGAGCCGATAGAGCACGCAGAGAGAACCAAAGTCTCTCCCTTGCTCCAGCGTCTCCATTGAGGCCGTGATATTGGGATCACCAACGATGCGGAATGCACGCCTTTGCAGGGAGTCAAGAGGGTCGAGCTGATATTTGGGAGCTCCCGTGCAGAGGTGCGTATCAAATAAGTCGTATTCTTGCTACCAGAATTGTAAAAAACCACCCAAGTGCGTGTTGTGCCACGCGTAGTTCAAAGTTGCGTTGCTTCAATAGCCGCGCCGCCCGCCGTATGTATTTGATGAGTTAATAGTTTCTAGCTGTTTAGTCAACTAACAACTCCGTTTAAGCTATTTTTACAAGTTTATACTCATATTTACTTTTACCTATCCGGTGTCTGTAATGTAATTTTGCAAGTTAAATTTGACCCACTTCCCGGTCTCCGATTGAGCTCCGTTACTATTCTTATTATGGCTTCTTATAATGGCTCCGTTACTATTCTTATTCTTTATTAATGATTTGCCGGATATTATAGATCAGCCATGTATATTATTCGCCGATGATGTGACTTTGCTGATTAAATCTGATAATATTAATGAGATCAAGGATATTGCTAATTACAATTTCGGACAAGTACTTAAGTGGTTGAAAAATAACAATTTAAATATAAACATAGATAAAACGAAATTTATTTAATTTAAAACCAAAAATAATAGTGAATCTAAACTTGACATACAATTTAATAATGAAAAAATTAAAGAAGTAAATCAGACAAAATTTTTGGGTTTAACAATTGACCAACACTGTGACTGGAAAACACATATAGACAATCTAGTAAAAAAATTAGACCGTTTTGTATTTGCCTTAAAAAGAATAAGCCAAGTAGCATCAAGAGAAGCAGCAATCATAGCATATCACGGATATGTATCTTCCTCGTTGCGCTATGGTCTAGTATTGTGGGGTAACTCTGTTGAAATGCCTCGAGCATTTATAATACAAAAGAAATGTGTGAGGTCTATGTGTGGTGCAAGTAATTTGGATAGCTGTAAGCCTTTATTTCAAATGCTAAATATCTTGCCACTCCCATGCTTGTATATAGCAGAAATATGTATTTTTGTAAAAAAACACTTCCAGTTGTTCTTACTAAATAGTGACCAACATTACAGAGGACGAGTAGACGATTTGTTTGTTCCTTCTCAGAGATTGAAAATATTTTCTAATAACTGTTACTGCATGGCAATACGGGTATATAATAAACTACCTAATGATATAAAAGATCTGACGTATACAAAATTACACAGAGCACTTTTAACATTCTTAAAGAACAAAATGTACTATTCAGTTAAGGAATACTTGAATGACATATCTTAGATTTATGTTGACATTGTTTCTGATCATGTCCTGTTTTAATTGTTGACATTGTTGTAATTACATAATTTGGTTTTGACATTCTCTGATAATATTGTTATAATTTCTTATTGCTGACATTTCTCATGTATTTCTCCATTTAAATTTTCATTGACATAAAAATTAATAATTGTATTTGCACACTGAAGTGACTACCAGTAGAATATGTGGAATTATATCTTTAGAACACAAATTGTTACAATATTCTGGCAAATAAAATATTATTGTTATGATCTTTATTTACTTTCATTCTTAAATATACATTTTTTTACAATATAAATATTTTATTATATATTTTATTTATTATTATTATGAGCTAAAATTTTGCATGCATATGTATATCGCGTGACAATGCAATATTATTGTAAGATGATATAAAAGCTTGTATTTAAAAAAGTTCTTTTTTTAAATTTCTTGTTGAACAAGTACCTACTTGGCACTTGTTGGTGGTGAACATAAAGCACCCAAAAAACTGCTCTGATGACTAGGAGATTCAATGAAACCACTTAGTCTGTACTAATGTGTCTATATTCACAATAACAACAAAAGTTTATTGTCCTTATATATTCGTGCTGTGACACAAACGTTAGCGCGTTTTAGCTTTTTCCAGTGGCGCCATCTCTTGAGAAGACCTTACAACGGTCATTTACAGTGCTTAGTTCATTTGCTACACTTGTTACATTTGCTTGGAAAATCAAGTAATACAACTACACGTACTAGATGGAGCTCCAATTAGTAGATGTTTATAATTGATTACAAAGCAATAAATTAAATTAGAACGATCATTAACATACCGCCCACCAAGGACATTTAGTGACAAATGTCCTTTTTGGACTACAGTATCAATAGGTATTTAAAATGACATAAAAATTCATCAATAGCTCACAATGCGCTTAGATCAACTTAAACATAACATAAACATAACTATAGGTACTCAAATCTTAACTCTTAATGTATATAACCATTTTAACAACATGTAAATAGCTCATTTCATACATATTTTAATTGTAAACAAATAATTTGAATAAAAAATGTAAATAGACAAACTTAATCAGTAACAATTGGCAAAATACATAATTTCGATGTAGGTCTCTTTAAAATATTTGATTTGGTGCGTACAGTGACTACACGAGTAACATTATCGTCACCGGGATGTTTTTGTTCTACACAGCCTAACAACCACCTACTGGGGGGCAAATCATCCTCCTTAATTAAGACTATATCGCCCACTTTGGGCTCTGGTACTTGTACTGCCCACTTGTAACGATTCATCAGAGTCGTTAAGTACTCGGATGACCATCTTTTCCAAAAATTTTGTACCATTCTTTGGATTAACTGCCAGCGGGGTAGGAGGCCTACATTAGTGCTTGCGTGGTTGTAATCGGGTACAGCTATGAGAGGCTCGCCTATCAAGAAATGTCCTGGTGTCAAAGGTAACGGATCACCTGGATCATTCGTACTAATGACGCTTATTGGTCGCGAATTCAGACAAGCTTCTACTTGCTTTAACAGAGTACTCATTTCCTCATATGTAAGAGTCGATTCACCAATAACGCGTTTGAGATGAAATTTGGTCGATTTCACCCCGGCTTCCCATAAGCCACCGAAATTCGGGCTACGGGGGGGAATGAAATGCCATTCTGTACTAACCGCCTCTAAATGTTCAGCTATCGTGGATTGGAAAGAAGCCAATTGCTGCAGCTCTCTATCGGCACCGACGAATGTAGTGGCATTGTCACTCCACAGCTTTGCACAATGACCTCTGCAAGAGACAAACCGGCGAAATGCTGCAAGAAACGCTGGAGTGCTCATGTCACTGACTACCTCTAGATGAATGGCTCTTGTGGACATACACACGAATAAACATATATAGCCTTTATATGACTTATAACCCCGTCCCTTTGTAGTTCTTATATTAATGGGACCAGCATAATCAACTGCACTGTGCAGGAAAGGGCGTGCAGGAGTACAACGAACAGATGGTAAAGATCCCATAAATTGGTTTTTGGTATCTGCTCTCTGCCTGGCACAAATTACACATCTGCGTACATAGTACTTAACTAGATTTCTGGCTCCAACTATCCAATACGCTGTTCTTATATAATTTAGCATTAGCTGCGGACCTCCATGCAGTGTTTTATTATGTGCTTCTGCTATAATGAGGTTTGTCAAATGACTCTTTGGCAAAATTATAGGATGCTTAGTTTGATCCTCTAATTGAGATTTCTCTAGCCTACCTCTAACTCTCATGATACCCTTATGATCGAGATAAGGGCATAAGGAAGTTAGACTGCTTTTTCTACCCTGCAAGAATCCCTTGTCTTTTAGTTGATTGTATTCCCTTGTAAATATATTTCTTTGAACTATTTTTATGCACGTGTCCTTTGCTTCCTCTATTTCTTTGTTTTGTAAATACCCTTTTTCATTCTTTCCTTTGCCCAAAAATCTACGACAGTATGCTATTACTCGAAATAGTCTGGACAAAGACGAAAATCGCTCTAAAATTGAATCGGGTGGGACTAATGCTACGCATGTTTTAACAGATTCCTCTAAGTTAACTTTTAAATCTTTTGGTTTGCCATAAATGATTTCTTTTTTTAGAAATTTAGGTCCAGTAAACCATGTTTCATGTTCTATGAATGAACTTGGTAGCAATCCTCGTGACGCGCAGTCCGCTGGGTTGTTAGCAGTGGAGACGTGAAACCACTGAGCGGCGTTCATTATGTTTAAAATTTCAGACGTACGATTGGCTACAAAGGTCTTCCATCGACTTGGGTGACTATAAAGCCACGCCAAGACGACAGTTGAATCAGTCCACGCTCTAACATTCTGTATTGGTACGTTCAAGACTTCTGCGGTTTCGCGTAATAATTTCGCCAACAGTACTGCCCCACACAGTTCTAACCGAGGAATGCTAACTTGTTTTACCGGTGCCACTCTAGTTTTGGCCACCAGCAGTGAGACGTGTATATGGTTTGTTACATCTCTTCTTCGCAGATAAACTACGGCCGAATATGCTACCTTGGACGCATCGCTAAACCCATGAAGCTCTATTTCGTCATTTGGTTTAGTTCCAAGCCAGCGAGGAATTCTAACCTTGGAAACCAGCGTAAGTTCTGCACGGTAGGTATTCCACTCTGTAATAAGATCTGCAGGTAATGCCTCATCCCATCCTATGCCTGCGAGCCATAATTTCTGAATAAAGACTTTCGACAGTACTACACATGGAGCTAACCAACCTAAAGGGTCGAATAGTCGTGCGATATCAGAAATTACAGCTCTCTTGGTTAACGGATGTGATTGCTCTGATGGAAGCTTCACCGAGTATTGGAACGTATCGTCGCTGCGATTCCAGGTGAGTCCTAAGATTTTGATTGTGCTATCTAACTTAACATCTATGTTCCTTTGCTCTTGAATTTTTGTACTATTTTGTTCTATATTAGTTTCTTCTATGTTTGTAATCTTTGCACTTATTTGTTCTCTAATTTTATCGTTTTCTATTGCACTAATTGCCTGTAACATCTGCTTATCATTGCTGTTCCATTTTTGTAAAGTAAACCCTCCTTTTTGTAATAATTGTGTTATCTGCTTGTAAATTTCAGATCCAGCCTCAACAGTGTCGCAGCCTGTCATCAAATCATCCATGAAGAATGAGTTCAACACCTCAGTTGCAGCTATTGAATATTGTTCGCCCTCATCGTATGCAATTTGGTGCAACGTTCTTACTGCCTGATATGGTGCAGAGGCGGTTCCGAAGGTGATGGTCAACAATTCGTAATCCTTAATTGCTGTTTCAGGTGTATCACGCCAGAGAATGCGCTGATACATAGTATCTTCTTCGGCTATTCTTACCTGACGATACATTTTTACAACATCAGCTACAAGACCTATAGCATGACGTCGCCACTTCAGTACAGTGTGTCGCAGATCTGCTTGCAACGTTGGCCCGACCATCAGGGTATCGTTTAAAGATACGCCTTTGTTGTTCTTTTCAGAAGCATTGAATACAACGCGTACTTTCGTTGTTGTTTTGTCCTCTCTTATGACAGCATGATGAGGAAGATATACAGCTTCTTGACGTTTATCATCCTTTCCTTTAACAGCTCGCATATGTCCTAACTCTAAATACTCCTTTATCACCTTTGTGTACTCTTCTTTTAATACTGTATTCTTCTCAAATCTCTTCTCTAGTGCCCTAAATCTTGCTTCTGCTATGCCCCTCGAGTTGCCAGCCTTACATGGCGGATCTGCTACTCGAAAGGGCAGATTGACAATATATCTACCATCTCGTTCTCTTTTAGTTGTTTGTTTGTATAATTCTTCACATTTTTCTTCCTCTGGTGTAAATATTTTCTTATTACTACTTGATTCTTCTATCTCCCAAAACCTTCTAAGAATATCGTCTTCTTTGATATGCGTATGTAGGACACTAATCTTTCTTGCATTTTCCTTATTCTCAGGATGTACTGTACCCGAAAGGATCCATCCAAGCGTAGTGTTCTGTGCCATTAAGGTGCCTGTGTGGTTTTTAATTAAGCCCTCCTTCATTATCTTACTGAACACATCAGCCCCTAGAAGCACATCAATTTTGTTGGGTATATTGAAGTCTGGATCGGCGAGATAAAGACCTTTAGATGCCATCCAATCAAAGTTTTCTAAATTCATGTGCTGATCGGGCAAGTAAGAAGTAATTTTTTTGAGTACATAGGCCTTACATTTAAGTTTAAAACTCTCATCTATTCTTGACTGAATCGACAAATGTACTACATGCTTTGCTATCGTTGATCTGTCATTACCTAGGCCTGATATAATTCCTTGTACAGGCATTTTCTTCAGGTTAAGCAATTGTACTGTGGCTTCCGTAACAAAACATGCTTGTGAGCCTTGGTCTAGCAAGGCGCGGACTACCTGGCAATTACCCATTTTCGACTCGGCCTTTATTAACGCAGTCGCTAATAAAACCTGCCTGGGTTTGGGTACTGTATTGGTCGACAGACAGGACACTATTTGACTATCGCTCTTATCAGTAGAACAGGATTGAACGGGGGTTGAAATCGACGAATTTTTACTATTCTTATTGGCGGTTTCATCCATATGAAGCAAGGAGTGATGACGTCTCTTACATATTTTGCAAGTACTAGGGTTTTTGCAATTGTATTTAGTATGATTGCTGCCTAAACAGTTAAAACATATTTTATTTTTTGCGACAAATTCACGCCTACTTGCAATGGATTCGTTAGCAAACTTCTTGCAAAAGCAAAGTTTATGAACCTCTGAACAGTACTCACAAGGTCTTGCTGATGAATTCGTGACCAACATCGCCTTTGTACTGGAAACCTTTGAACTAGAGACCTGGTGAACCGTACTCCTTTTAGGTTCTATGAACTCTAACGCGCGGAAACGTGTTTCAAGAAACGATCTAAACTGCTGAAGAGTGGGCAACTGATTGCTATCACTTGAGCTGATACTCAATTCCCACTGTTTGCGGGTTTCTAAATCTAATTTATAGGCGACAATATGGATAATAATAATGTCCCATGTAGTCACATCTACGTTTATATTTTTAAGTGCGTTTAAACAGTCGTTGGTTGTATCCAACAGTTCTTTCAAAGCTGAACCGGATTCAGCATAAATACGTTTTTGACCGAACAATCGCTTAAGTATACAGTCTGCTTGATACTTTTTATTATTGTATCGATTAGCCAATATAGCCCAACATTGTGCATAATTAGCGTCACTGATAGGTGTGTGCCTGATTAATTGTTCGGCTTCACCGGTCAAATGATTTTTCAAATAGTGTAACCTTTGACAGTCATTTAAAGATTCATTTTTATGCACTAAAGCGGTAAACAGATCATTAAAAGTAATCCATTCACTATATTTACCAGAGAAAGTTGGAATGGTAATTTTTGGAAGTTTAACAAAATTTCCTGATGAATTTTTACATGGATTGTCACTAGGCTCATTCTGCCCTGCTGCTGTATTACTATGCAAAAGTTTATTTATCATAGTTTTAAGCAACGTTTTGTATGTTATATAGTTGTCCTCGGTATTGTCATAAATATCGCCTACTGACTTCTCAACTTCCATCAAGCTATGATCTTCATAAATCTTAGAGTGCAACTTATCAAATTTGTTCCAATGCTGTTCTAAAAGCTCTTTTCTTGATTCTAAATATTCTAATGTAAGCCTATCCTTTGGACTCTTTTTTAAATTAACTAATCCTTTATGTATTGTACTTTGTATACTGATTAAAACGTTGATGATTCCTTCCATTATTATTTAAATTAAACGCTCTTTTTTAATTAAATTAAAATCTAGCAATAAGCGCTACAGTAAAGCAACTATAAGTACTACAACTTCTACACACAAACAATGCTAAAAAACAATAAAGCAAATAGCCAATCTAAAAAGCCGTACGCTTAACAAAACACAAAACAAAAAATACAAACAAATAAAATATTGTAAGCTAAGCTCTAACAAAAGACCTATTTAAGTTTAAGCATACACAAAAAGGAACGACTATTCTTTCTTAAGTTTAAACTGTACTCAAGTCTACAATTAAAACGAATACATAGAACCGAGCAAACTACAAAGCAAAAATTTAAATTTTTTTTCTAAGTCCCAAATCAATGAAAATATTCTAAGTGTAGTGTAGGGAGCAGATTCTAAAAAATTTACAAGTGTTTTAAACTTAGTTTACTCTCGGTGGTAATCGGGCATAGAGTCCCCGTTCCCCCGTTTTCTATAAAACTATTCTAAGTCTAAACATGCAACAAATTACAAACTAAATTTAACACAAGTTACTTAACTACTGTAATGTCCATATAAACTACTCCAAATCTCAAAGTTATTTTCTTGATAGCAATAAGGTTCAAAATAGCACTTTACTATTTGCTTGAAAACTCAACTCTTGAATGAACTAGTAATCAGATTGTACTCACAATTTGTACTTCACACTCACTGACGAACGAATTGCTCTGCCTGATGCGCCCTCTGTGTTGTACTGTCCGCAACTGCCTGACAGCTGTCAAGTGTCAGAGCTGTTACTGTCCCGTCACGCCGCGTAATCCGTCGTCCTCGTTCTCTCTCTTGGTCTAGTCGTAGGTCTTTCGTCAGACCACGCACTTGTACTGCCCGGTGCACACCTCAGTATGCGACCGTACCGTAGTCACAGAAAGATCACCGATCTACTGTGCGAGCTTCAAAAATATGATCCGGCTCGAAGGACCAATGAACAAGTACCTACTTGGCACTTGTTGGTGGTGAACATAAAGCACCCAAAAAACTGCTCTGATGACTAGGAGATTCAATGAAACCACTTAGTCTGTACTAATGTGTCTATATTCACAATAACAACAAAAGTTTATTGTCCTTATATATTCGTGCTGTGACACAAACGTTAGCGCGTTTTAGCTTTTTCCAGTGGCGCCATCTCTTGAGAAGACCTTACAACGGTCATTTACAGTGCTTAGTTCATTTGCTACACTTGTTACATTTGCTTGGAAAATCAAGTAATACAACTACACGTACTAGATGGAGCTCTAATTAGTAGATGTTTATAATTGATTACAAAGCAATAAATTAAATTAGAACGATCATTAACACTTGTTTTATATGGCATTTGTTTGAAATATTGCAGTAGGTACATAAGCTGAGAGGTTATTAATAAACTACTGTAGCGAAAATTAGTTTTATTAAATTAATATTCGACACAATGTATACTGGAACGAAAAATTGACTTCACATCTGAATGATGCCCCACACTGTTGTGTAAATGAGGTCTTAATGTGTAACCAACTCTTATCATTCATTAATTTGAGATTATTTTGAGATTTTATTGAGATTTTAACCACATCCGCGGTCTAGTAGTTGAGGCCACCGGGTGTTTAACGGGAGGTCCGCGGTTCAATTTCCCATGGGGGCAGAAATTTTTCTGCTTGGTTTGGTTGGTGGTAGGGCTTCTGAGCCCTCCTGGCTGACTACCACCGTCTCACCTAAGTTTCTCACCATGATTACAATGTTTATAGCATTGTTGTGTTCCGACAATTAGAGGTAAGAGATATGCACGCTCTTCAGTGTTCATTCAAATGGTGACGAAGGGCTTCAGATTGGAAGCTAGCGAGGGACTCTAATCGCAAGCGTCTTATCATTTATTACCTACCAGATATTTCTTATCATTGTTTACCTCCTATGTTATAGGTTTTAACAGAGGTAGAAGCAGTACTAAGGTCGTCTATTATTTCTGCTGCTAAGCGGCAGTGATTGCATTGCTGTGTTTCGGTTTAAAGGGTGAGATACAGTGAAATTACTAGATACTGTGTCTTGTCGACAACTTGTGTCACAAGTTGTCAATGTACATTGTTGAGGTTGTAAATTTACAAATATTAAAGGAACTGCATGCACTTTAGACGACTGGTAGCCACCTGCTTCTTTGCTAACTTTGTTGGTTAAAAAATGGGTAGTGGTAGACATCTTATTACTTGGACCACACCGGGCGACTTCATAGTACTGCGACTCCGTCCCTGGCACGGTTTTGCCCATAAATTTTTGTAACTCCGGTCGATGGGAATAGACGATGATATTACATGCCATCAGCGGTCGTTTCGAAGATTCACTTAGTACAGTATCGAGTGGATGAAAACTTCTGATAGGTGATAAATGGATTTGTTTGCATTCTCAGTTTTGGCTCAACGTTAATAATTTCAAAAATTATTAAGTAAAAAAGACTTTGATAAAATTAGAACCAGGTAATCTGATTTAAATTTAAATTAGATATTTAATAATTCTTTCTCGGACACTTCTCTAGTAGGTAAAAAGTTTTTCCTTGGTCTGGTTGACCGCACAACTGAACCGTGGTACGCGGGCAAAGAGTGAATTAGACAAACTATCCATACCAAAACATTCATTTATATAACATACATGTCAAAAAATTGGTAATAACGAGAGCGCTATGAGTACAGTTTCGCACAAGAAACACAAAAATAAAGGCACAATTTAAATAAAAAACCACCTTTAAATAACAATTGAAAAATTAAGTAACAACAGCCTCATAAATGGCGGCCACGTACCGGGAGACGCAGCGTTGGTAGGCCCCCACAAGACTACGGACCGATGATCTGGTGAAGGTCGCGGGAAGCCGCTGGATGCGGGAGGCGCAGGACCGATCGGCTTGGAGATCCCTGGGGAAGCCTTTGTCTAACAGTGAGCGTCTCTTGGCTTAAATAATGAGCCTCATAAATATACTATCTAGCTGTGAATCTAGTTTTACTTCGGGAATCGCTTTTCAGCTTCCAACTGTCACCGCTCCAAATTCTTTTCTGCCAAATTGAAAGACTAGTGTTTACATAAAAAAAACATGCAGTCATCATCGATCAGCGAGATCTAACGAGACAGCCTTAGGCATGATAGGGGATTAAGTAATTGATAAGATTCAGATAAATGGCCGAAACAGCATTGCGGACAGGATCGGCGGAGCCGAACCGATCCAGAAGTGTTACTCTCTAAGGCTCGTATTAATAATTAGATCTCAAGAATCAGATTGATCTTGAGATGCTGTTTTGGCAGATGTTCCATATAATAAACGTCAAAACAGCATCTTAAGATTGATGTTAACATTGAGATGCATTTATCAATATGAGCCTAAGTATCCAACGAATAAATGCATCTCAAAGTTAAAATCGATATTATGATGCACTTTTGACGTCAAATATATGGAGTATCTGTCAGAAACAGCAACTTAAAATCGATCTCTTTTTTGAGTGGCAATTATTAATACGAGTCTAATGGCAAATTGTACAAACAATGTCTTAACTTAGGACAATCTTAATTGAGATGTTGTCACATTCTTTTCATTTGAGACAAGACGTGACAGCATACTGTTTAGGATTGTCCTGAGCTAAGACAAATGGTGCAATTGACCGTATGTCCGAGATCAATGCTTCGACTATCAAAAACGCTGCTTATGTTTGCGTGCTGTCATTAAATAAAGCATGTGCGCTCATGCCGCTTGCCGCGGTGAACAGCTTCAAGATCAAAAGTTTGACCGGGGACGTAGAGAGTATCCGTTTTGACTAGTGAAAGTACCACAATGATACTATAATAAAAGAAACGTGTGTTTCTGCGTGCTGTCATTAAAGTCATGGAATTAACCAATGATCCTGACAGACAGACAGTTAATTATACAAAAAGGTGTCACTAGTTCCCTTATTCGATTATTTTGTTAACATAAATTGTAAATTAGGAGTGATTCACACAAATCAGTGAAGTCACAGTGCCGCCAGCCTTATATCAGTATAATAATTTCATTCACTAAAAAGTTAAAAATATTTTACAAAAAATAAAAACCGACTTCAAAAACACTGAAAAGTGAAAAATAATATAAGAATAGGTACAAACAACATCACACTTCTATATTCGGTGACAAATTTTAAGACTTTCTAGGAGATCATCGTTTGGCAAAGACTTTAATATAGAATTGTGATGTTGTTTGTACCTATTCTTATATTATTTTTAACTTTTCAGTGTTTTTGAAGTCGGTTTTTATTTTTTGTAAAATATTTTTTTTAACCATCGGTTCCCCAAGCATTTTAAAAATTCTGTGCAAGAGAGATTAAAATTAAGTCTTGTTTGGAGTACCGCCCTGATGTGGATTTTGATCTCCGACACATTGACTGCGCGTAATTTAAATTTTTCTAAAGCATGTGAGAAAAGTTATAACGTTATGATTTTGAAATTTCCGGGACATTTTCTCAATTCCGAGACCCGGGACATATGCTGTCACTTCGGGACGATCCCGGTGGGTCCCGGCTACCTGGCATGGCAACCTTAGCTGGGACTCCCCATTGATGTGTCGCTGGGTATAGCTCCACAACAGGGGCAATTTAATAGTTAAAAAAACATATAAAAAACATGTAACCTTACACTATTTCGTAAGTGCAAAATTGTTACTAACAGCCAATGGATTAAGATTTGAAGTTAAAGGAAAAAAAGTGTAGTTCTCAATTCTTAAACAAGAAGACTAGATTATGTCATATATTTTAAACCGACTTCATAAAAGGCGGAAGGAGGTTCTCAATTCGGCTATATGTTTTTTTTATGTCTTTTAAGCGATTAATTCGCCAATTATGAACCGATTTATAACTCTTTCAACCCTTAAAATTCATAGGCACGTTTTTAAAGCTTATTAGATATTTTCGCCTGATAGTCATCAAGGATTCCTCTGAAGGATTGACTTTTTGGGTTAGTTTTTATCATAATATGCACTCTTTTAAGTTACTGAGTTACTCAATTCGGTGAGCTGGTATTTAATTCCCTAAAAAGAATATAATAAAAATATTAACATAAAATAAAAAACCTACTTCAATAACACGACCTAAAAAATCAGAAATAGTTTATACACTTTTTGGAACTTTCCAGACAATTATCGCTCCGAATTCAACATGAAAATGCCAAATGGAAAATGTGATGTTGTGTGTATTCTCATATCATTATTCCTAAATGACAGTGTTTTTGAAGTCTTTTTTTTTTAAAATATATTTTGTATCAAAGTTTTACAACGCCCTCATCAAATTCACGAATGAAGCCATTCTCTATTGAGGTCTATTTACTATGGATAGATAGATAGATAGATAGATAGATAGATAGATAGATAAGATAGATAGATAAAGTCTTTATTTACAACCATCTCCATCACACACAAACAAAAAAAATACTAAACATAAAATTAAGAATATAGTAGGTAGGTACTTAATCCAAAATTACGTTGTGTGCGCTGCAGAAGTGTAAAAGGGTTGCAACTCAGTGACTGGTTTTACTCACATCAGGATGTGAGCAAAGCACTGCTATTCTGCTACAACCCGATTTTTTTTTGCCCTTGTCCTGCCGCGTCTTTGACAGTGAAAGCGAGAAATTTTTGATGAGAGCCGTCCAAGTCTTCCCTTTCATATTTTATGTGTGTCCGTTTTTCCCACGATTCGTTTTTATTGTCTTTTTTATTCGTTTCAATATTTCGTGCACCTGACTCTGTGCCTATTCTCTTAACCGCGGTTTCAATGTTAGGAATTTACTTTAAGCGCAATTAATTAATTTACCTCCAAAGTGTGATCTTACTTTTCGCAAAAATATGTGCATGCATATAAGAAGGCAGCATTTATTAATAGGTGACAGCCATTGCATTTTATAATAAGTTTTTTCTAGTTTAATATATAAACAGACACAAACAGACTCAACACGTGTTTTGTGTAACTTCGATGCTACCTCTAAGTACTTTAATTTAATTAATATAATGTTCATTCTAAAACGACGTACCTACGTGCAGTCATAGTCATAGTCTGGCCACTGCATCACAGAAATTTGGGACCTCCGCAGAAAGTCGCTCACGATGGCTGCAGTGTGAGCGCGAGCGTTATGGTGCATTAATGTGAACCCCTCGTCAAAAAATTCGGCAAAGGGGACCACATGCACTTCCAGGATCTCTGTGACATAGCGGCGAGCAGTCAGCGACCCTTGTCCGCGAGCAGCTCCCGTCCGGGAAATGCAGACAAGGTCGGTTTTGCCGGCAGCCGACATACCACCCCAGAACATGCAGGATCCGCCTCCATATTCCACCGTCTCCTGGATGCAGGCTTGGGCGAAACGTTCACCCTGCCTCCGGTATACCCTTCTCCGTCGCTCGTTGCAGAAAAGACACACTCGCGTCTCGTCCGAGAAGAGAACAGCTCCCCACTGCTCAAGGGTCCAATCGACGTGGTCACGGTCCAAACTGTAAGCGGGCTCGCCGGTGCGCTGCAGTCAATTTTGGACCTGTAGCGGCTCTGTGGGCTGCTATCTTCTTCTCCTTCAGTCTTCTTCTAATCGTAGAGACGCTCACGGTGCGTCTGCGAGCTGCCTGGAGCTGCTGTTGGAACTGAACAGCGTTTGAGAAGCGATTTCTCAAAGAGTACGACACAACGAACCGGTCGTCTCTTTCCGAAGTGCAGCGACGTCTACCGGACCCATGTCTCCGAATATAGCCACCGGTCTCTAAAAAGCGCTGGTATACTCTTCGAACCGAAAAACGGCTCAGATTCAGTTGCCGGGCGACATCACACTGCCGCATCCCTGATTGCAGTAGTGCAACCACTTGAGCGACCTCATCAGCTGTGGTATCAATCTTCCAGGTGTTTTTTCTTTAGTAAAATGTACAGATGTGTCCTCTTCAACGGTTGAATAGCGAATGACCCACATTGACCCCGTGTTGACCCTTTTATACCCACAAAGAAAGCGCAACTGACGACTCTCCCGGGTAGCAAAATTTGCAAGAAATTTTTGTGACACTATATTTGTTGCTTTAGGTTTTATTTGATAATGAAAAGTTTTATTTGATATTAAGTTCATTAAGTAACCTTTTAAATAAAATCATAATAAATGTGACTGCATTTGCATATTGAAAGTTAATTACATTTGAAAGTGATTTTCTTAGAGGTGCGATTTTTTTGACGCCGAGTGTATATTTTAAATAGGTACCTTTGTCTTTTAATTTAGCGATTAAGAAATTCTAAAAAAAATATTTAGAGTGACTAAGCCTTGAAATCATTCATCATAATTTTCAATTTGATGATTCTAAATATCAATAACCTATCTCTAGATGAATCTTTGTCCACAGAAGACACATTATTAAGATGTACTTTGAAGCGAGAAACCATGAACAATGTGTCATATTATGCATTACTTGGGATTAATATAGAGACTTCAGCGATGTCTCCACAGTATTTGCATATTAAGCAAGCAATATTTGCATACGGCTGTAATAAGGGTTACATCGGAGATGCGATGTTATATATGTCTCCCCTCGAGGGTAAATAAAGTGTAGCGACTTGGAAAATAATACTATTACTGTTATACATAGGTATATGTACATGTACATATAGGTATATTATACATAGGTATATGTATAATAATATGTGTAATAATAAATGCGCTGTAACGCTTTTTTAACCGACTTCAAAATATAGGAGGTTCTCAATTTGACCTGTATTCTTCTCCGCGGTTTTCAGAAGAGTATTTGTTACATTTAGGAGAAGGTTTTGGCACGATAATACATAAAATTTTCAATAATAATGTAGATGTACAACACAGGCGGCCTTATTGCTAATGAGCAATCTCTTCCAGGCAACCTTGGACTAGGTAAATACTGAGAGGAAATTTAAACGAGGATTGGTGCAGTAGTAGTAAAGTCCACAATGAAGAACTGTTTTAGCTAAGGATTTAAGGATAGGAAGTGATTTCGGACTTGATTCTTAAAGGACTACAACGTGTGAGCTCTCTTAATATTCTCAGGGAGAGAGTTCTATAGCCGGACGGATGAAGAAGAGTATGAAAGGAAATCAGTGCTGTAGGGTGGGATATCAAGAGTTAAATTAAAGTTCGACCGTAAAGTACGACTCGAAGTAGTGGACCGGAAAGAGAACTGAGACGGAAGATATGATAAGAAACAAAACATTGTAAATTATGGATAAAACATGTAAGTCTCTGCGCTGGCGAATTGGCAGCCATTTAAGTTGAGAGAGATAGTAAGAAACATGGTCAAATTTACGCAGATTAAAAATAAACCGTATTGTTACATTTTGTAGACGCTCCAACTGGTTTAATAGCTCTTCGGACAAACCCTCACAGGCAGCGTCAGAGTAGTCAATTAACAAAGTAAAAGTGATTGATAACACTTTCATTGTAGCCATTGGAAGAAAGTTTCGGAATCTGTCGAGAGAACCATAAATGCGGTAAATAGCTTTTTCCAAACTGCCTCAACCTGAGGCCGCCAAGAAAGGCACTGATTTCATTCTTGACAGATTTGCTAAATGGAATAATAGTTCCGCCAAAGAGCTCTGCCGGCAACAGACTGTAGTCGATGCGTGATACGAAATGGGAACTGCCGATGATAATTGTCTGCGTATTGTTAGGATTAATAACAAGACCGTAAGACTTACCCCTAATTATCTATTATATTAGGGTCACTGTTAGTTGTCAAAATAGCATGTGAAATATCAGATAGCGGGGCTTGCGTGTAAATACAAGCAATAAAGATATGAAAGTGATTGCGTAATGGAATTTATAAATATCGAGAAAAGAAGCGGAGATAATACGCCACCCTGGGGGACACTGGCAACGACAGTGCGCCAATCAGATAGACAATGTTTACAAAAAATTAAACCGTCGTCAAAAATACCAAGAAGTCGTAAATAAGATATATTTAAACAACATTACAGTTTTATATTGAAGTCGGTGCCAAGCTTAGAGCATAAGGTGCCAAGCAATGATCACCAAGAAAGTCTTGAAAAATAAATAATTAACGTCCTAAGTACTTAATTAAAATTTGGCACCAACTTCAATAGAAAACTGTGATGTTGTTAGTATTCTTATATTATTTATGACTTTTTGGTGTTTTTGAAGTCGGTTTTATTTTTTGTAAAAATATTTTATGTAACGTATGTACACACGGCTGCACTTCAGACGTGTACGGTTTGACCTTGAGCGAAGTTGTAGCTGAACAGAGAGAAATCGTGCGAATGCGATAGATAGTGTTCACGCAGTCCCGCTTCAGCCGAGTCGTGCTGCAACGACTAGGTAGGTGTGTGTGCGTGGCGCAGCTCTGTATGAATAAGGTGTTGAGCTGTTGAGTGTGTGTACGGCTGTTTATTCATACTGAGTAGCTACAAAGTATTCCGTAGCGTCGCCGCTGCGAATGTCAATGAATAATACTCGTAAGTACGCTTTAATCAGTAAACCGTGTATGATACCTACGGAGATTTTAAAATGTTATCCGACGCTTCTATTCGGTTACTAGGTATTTGCTGTGGATTCGCGCTCTGACCGTCGTCCTGAGCGCACGCGCCCACCGAGACGCTCCGCCGGTCGCTCGTAATAGCTTACAAGTGTCGGTCTCACCGGTCTTGGTCCCGGTCCCGCCGGTCTCGGCCCTGGTCCCGTTGGTCCCGCCGGTCTCGGCCCTGGTCCCGCTGGTCCCGCCGGTCCCGCCGGTCCTGGTCCCGTTGGTCCCGGCCCCGGTCTTGCTGGTCCTGGTCCCGGACCAGTCGATAAAAGTGTAGTGAGACCCCCGAACACAAATTTAGTGTCGTGGCGAACACGTTAAGTGCCAAGTAAAGTGCTGGAAGTGCTGGTATCGCTGAAGAAAGGAAGAACGGGCAAAGCGTTGGTCCTGGTCCTACCGGTCCTGGCCCCGGTCTTGCCGGTCCTGGTCCCGGTCTCGCTGGTCCTGGTCCCGGTCTCGCCGGTCCTGGTCCCGGTCCCGCCGGTCCTGGTCCCGGTCTCGCCGGTCCTGGTCCCGGTCCCGCCGGTCCTGGTCCCGGTCTCGCCGGTCCTGGTCCCGGTCCCGGTCCCGCCGGTTCTGGCCCTGGTCTTGCCGGTCCTGGTCCCGGTCTCACCGGTCCTGGTCCCGCCGGTCCCGGTCCCGCCGGTCCCGGTCCCGCCGGTCCTGGTTCCTGTCTCCGATTTTTTGTCGGATCGGATCTCCCGGTGCCTAGTGGTGCTGTGCAGTGTGGTGGCGACCCCGGCGCTCTTGCGTCGGGCGAACGCGGTGTTGTGTGGTGCTGTGTCGTGTGGTGCTGTGTCGTGTGCGTGTTGCTGTGCAGACAGGACTGCCGTGCGGCCGCATCGTGCGCATCAAGACTCCATATAGACCGTAAGTGTTAGTCTATAAGGTAGTTGTAAGGACAATTTGTGGACCCTAGTGGCGTAGTTCTAAGTTACAAACACTAGTGTGCATAGATTATAAGGTTGTTTAAGTTTTAGTCTTAAGGTGTGCAAAAAAAAATTGTCTTTGTGTACTTTGTGTATATGTGACGGGCGAGACCCGTAACGTGGTCCATTATGGACACCTTTAGCGTATCTGACGCCACAGGGGCGTCAGATAATGAGGTAAGAGATATCATGGGAGAGGCCTACTATGCGGATGAGGAGGACGCTCGTGCGGCTAGCGAGCTTACTTCACTGTGGGTCGATAGGGCCAGCAGGAAGAGGCCAAATCTTGGCAAGTTTTTTAGCGCCAGCTCCGGTACGGATTCGGAGATGGACACTGAAATCGAGACCGGGGGAGCTAGAACCCCCTTGCCGAAGGTGGCCCGTAAAGCCAATAAGGCTCGCAAGGGTGGTAAAGGTGGGGAACCAACCAATCAACCACCTGATGGTAGTGAACTACTCCATTCGGCCGGGCTCTCTGGCGCCCGCAAGGAGCTCGAGGAGGGCCCAGCTGAATTCAAAGTCCCTAAACCACCAAAGGGTAAAGGAAAAGGGAAGACCTTAAAGAAGGACAGGCCCCCCTCACCAGAGGGGCTCACAAATGAAGAACTGCTGAGGAGGGCGGAAGCTAGCGCCGCGGCAATTACCGAGGTTGCCAAGAAGTCTGGTAACCTCAAGGGTACGTGCGTGAGAGACCTCAAAGAGGCCTCCACGTCCATCCTGGGGGTTGCCAGAATTCTGGCTGATAGGAAGACCTCCGAGGAGGTTCGACGGCTACAGGCCGACAACCGCCGGCTGAAAGGGCAGATTGACGCTATTCAGTCGGAGCTTGTCGCCCTAAGGAGGGACTTCTCGGAGCGGGGAGGGGGGGCGAGCCCACGCCAGAGGGCGAGTCCACCGCCAGTGACGGCACCAGCAGCAACAGCAGCAGTGGCCCCGAAGGGGGACGTCGTGACCCGGGACGAGTTCATGTCATTCATGGACTCGTTCCAATCGGACATGATGTCCCTTTTCGGGAACATGTGTGCGGCCAGGCTGGATGGCCTGGAGGTGGACGGGCGCCTCCTGCCGGCCAAATCGCACCGGCCCCCACTGGCCAGCGACAAGGCCACCAAGAGACAGCCCGCCGAGCAGGCACCCCCCGCCGCTGTTGCGGAAGCACCGCCAGCGCCCGCGACTGGGGGGAAGAAGAAGAAGGGAGTGACCACCTTGGCCCCTGAGGCGAACCTGCCGAAGAAGGCCAGGGAGGTCAAAGCCAAGAAGACTCCGGCGGCTCCGACCGCTGCGCCAGAACCGGTGGCGGGGCCTTCGAGGCCCGACACCTCCAAACCCCCTGAAGCGGAGGGCTGGAGCACGGTAGTAAAGAGGGGGCGCCGCAAGTCAGCCAAGGCGGCGACGGCGACGGCAGCGTCCAAGGCCGCGCCCCCTCCACCCCCAGCCACCGCCGCCAAGCCTAAGATGCCTACGGCACCTAAGACCTTGGCGGTGGTCATTACCCTTTCGCCGGAAGCGGTGGCAAATGGCGCCACGTACGGCGCTGCCATTGCGACGGCGAAGGGTAACATCAAGCTGGGGGACTTGGGGATAGTAGGAAGTGCCAAGTTCCGGACGGGGATGACGGGAGCCCGTGTCATCGAGCTCCCGAAAGGCACCTCGCCGGAGCAGGCGGATGCGCTCGCCACGCGCATAGCGGAGGTGCTCGGCGACGCCGCCAGAGTGGCGCGCCCGACCAAGACCGCGGACATCCGAGTCACCGGACTGGATGACTCGGTGACCGCGGAGGAGGTGGGCGAGGCCTTGGCGGCGTTGGCAGAGTGCCCCCGCGTTGCGATCAGAGTGGGCACGGTCCACCCTGGACTCAGGGGCATGGGAGCCGCCAACGTGTCGGCTCCCATCGATGTGGCGAAGCGCCTCGCGAGCGCTGGCAAGGTGACGGTGGGATGGAGCAGCGCCTCCATCCGCCTGCTGGAGCAGCGCCCCATGCGCTGCTTCCGCTGCATGGGGATCGGTCACCCCGTGCAGCGGTGCCCCTCCGCCAAGGACCGCAGCGCGCTCTGCTTCCGCTGCGGTTCGGAGGGGCACGCAGCCGCCACCTGCCAAGGGCAGGTGAAGTGCGCCGTGTGCGCGGACGCCGGCAAGCCTTCCACTCACCGGATGGGGGGCCTCAGTTGCAATCCCCCACCGGTGAGGGGAAGACTGATGCCGAGGGCTGCCACAGCGGCGGCTACCGGGCGGGCAGCACTGTCCGCCAGGGAGGAGATTCCCATGGACACCGCCAATGGCCAGTAGGTCCACAGGGAATCTCCTCCAAGTCAACATCAACCACTGCGCCGCGGCACAGGATCTCCTGTGCCAGTCGATGGCGCAGTGGCAGATAGACCTGGCGGTGGTCTCCGAGCCGTACGCGGTGCCTCAGTCCACGAAGTGGGCTGAGTCCACCGACGGTTTGGCGGCCGTTGTGGTGCCACCCACGAGCTCGGCCCCCCCCATCTCGGTTAGGGAGAGGGGGCCCGGGTACGTGGCCGTCAAGTGGGGAGAAGTGGTGGTGGTATCCACCTACTTCTCCCCGAACCGCAGCCGGGCAGACTTTGAGGCCTACCTGACTGCGGTCGAGGGGGTGGTGAGGAGGGCGGCGCCCCTGCAAGTTTTGGTGGCGGGCGACCTCAACGCGAAATCGCGCGTGTGGGGCTCGCCCGCCACGGACATCAGGGGTGGTTTAGTCGAGTCCTGGGCCACGAGCCTGGGCCTCGACGTCCTCAACCGAGGGTCCACCCCGACGTGCGTGCGGTGGCAGGGTTCGTCGATCGTCGACGTGACCCTGGCCACCGCACCCCTCGCCGCGAGGGTGAGGGACTGGAGAGTGGAGGCAGAGGAGGAGACCATGTCGGACCACCGGTACGTCCGATATTCGGTCTCCCCCTCGCACGCCTCCACGTCTCCAGCGGGAACGGGTGCCGCCTTCCGCCGATGGGCGGTGACGCACCTCCAGCCCGACGTGGCGCTGGAGGCGGCGATGGTGCGGGAGTGGTCCGAGCTGCCCCCGCACCTCGCCGGTGACGCTGACGGCATGGCGGCGCACTTCGCGGAGGACCTTAGCGTCGTCTGCGACGCCGCCATGCCGCGAGCGAAACCAGCCGCGCGCAAGCGGCAGGTGTACTGGTGGTCGCAGACCATAGCGGATCTGCGCGCCACCAGTTGGAGGGCGCGGCGCGCCTACCTGCGGTGCAGAAGGCGCGCCACCAGGAGGACGCCCGACGAGGAGGAAACTCTGCGTCGGGCGTACAGGGAGGCGAGCAAGGCCCTCAAGACGGAGATCTTGAGGGCCAAAACGGAGTCGTGGAACTCTTTTATAGAGCTCCTCGACTCCGACCCCTGGGGACGGCCGTACCGACTGGTGAGGGGGAAGTACGGAAACAGTGCTCCCCCGATACACCAGTTGGACGAGGGGCTCGTGCAGAGGGTTCTAGGGTCGCTCTTCCCCGACCCTGGACCCTTCGAGCCCCCGAGGATGGTCGCCCCCAGCGCCTCCCTCGAAGTGGAGGAAGCGGGCCCTCCCGTGTCGGACCTCGAGTTCGACGCGGTGAGGGAGCGGTTCCGGCGCAAGGGGAAGGGGAAGGCGCCGGGACCGGACGGGGTGCCAGCGAGGGTCCTGTGCCTGGCACTGGGCCCCCTGGAGGAGCGGTTCCGGGCGGTGCTCAATACGAGCATCGCCTCGGGCCGGTTCCCTCAGGGCTGGAAGGTGGGGCGACTCTGCCTTCTGCGGAAGCCGAATCGCCCCGCCGATGCCCCGTCGGGGTACAGGCCGGTGGTGCTGCTCGACGAGGCCGGGAAGTTTTTTGAGAAAATTCTCGCTTCCCGGCTCGTCGAGCATCTGGAGGGCCCGGGACCGGACTTGGCCGAGCGCCAGTACGGTTTCCGCACCGGCCGGTCCACCGTGGACGCGGTGGCCCACCTCAAGAGGTGGACTGAGGGGGCCACGTCGGCGGGGGAGGTTGTCGTTGCGGTGTCGTTAGACATCCGCAACGCATTCAACAGCCTCCCCCACGAATGCATAGAGGAGGCACTGCGTTTCCACGGAGTGCCCCTCTACCTCCGCTCCCTCATCACCGATTACCTCCGCGGGAGGGAAATCGTGTATGAGGGGGCGGACGGTCGCGTCCACAGGTGGCCGATGGCGGCGGGAGTACCCCAGGGTTCCGTGCTGGGCCCTCTGCTCTGGAACCTGGGGTACAACTGGGTTCTGCGGGGCAACCTCCTGCCGAATATGGAGGTTGTCTGCTTCGCCGACGACACCCTTGTCGCGGCGAAGGGGCGCACGTACGAGGAGGCGGTCCACCTGGCGTCGGTCGGCACGACGATGGTCGTCCGGCGCATCCGCCTCCTCGGGCTGGACGTGGCCGTCGAGAAGACGACGGCCATGACGTTCAGGCCGCCGCGTCGACGCAGACCCCAGGCGGGGCTCCGTGTCCGAGTGGAGGGGGTCCAAGTCCAGGTCGAGAGCTCCATGAAGTATCTCGGTCTGGTGCTGGACCCCCGATGGGATTTCGAGGAGCATTTCAAGCTCCTCGCCCCAAGGCTGTCTGCCGCCGCGGCAGCCCTCGGACGGGTCCTCCCCAACGTGGGGGGACCGGGCGCAGCGTGCCGTCGACTTTATCAGACGGTGATAAAGTCGATGGCGCTGTACGGAGCCCCGATTTGGGCGGAGCGTCTCGCCCCCCGAACGATGGCCCTCCTGCGCAGGCCGCAGAGGGTCATTGCCACCCGGGCCGTGCGGGCCTACCGCACGGTCTCTCACGGGGCGGCCTGCGTTCTAGCGGGCTCGCCTCCGTGGGATGTCGAGGCACGCGTCCTTGCGGCCGTGCACCGACATCGGGTGGCAGCGAGGAGTCGGGGGGAGCGGCCCCTCCCGCAGGAGGTGGCGCGCGCGAGGCACCTGGCGCAGAGGGAGGCTCTCCGCCAGTGGGCCGAGACGCTCGCCCACCCAGCTGCCGGCCACTGGACGATCGAGGCCGTTCGTCCAGTGTTGGAGGAGTGGGTTGGGCGCCGGCGAGGCAGCCTCACCTACCGGATGGTGCAGATGATGACCGGGCACGGGTGCTTCGGACATTATCTGCACCATGTCGCACGGAGGGAGCAGACGCCGCAGTGTCACCATTGCGGCGCTCCCGACGACACTGCCGGGCACACCCTCTCGGAGTGCCCGGCCTGGCGACCCCAGCGCGATGCATTAGCCCTCGCGCTGGGCCTAGGTAGGGGTACGCCCGTCGCGCTGGCCAGCGTCGCACGGGAGATGCTGACCAGCGCGGCGGCGTGGGAGGCTGTCGCCTCCTTCTGCGAGGACGTTATCTCGCAGAAGGAGGCTGCGGAGCGGGCGCGAGAGGATGACCCTCTCGCCGCACCGCTCCGGCGCAGGCGGTTGGGGAGGAGGAGGCGTGCGTTCCTCAACGCGCGCCAGCTCCCCTAGCAAGCTGGCGGTTGAAATGGCTCGGCCGGATGACAACCGGCCGAGAGATACTTTTCACCCCTAGCTTGGCCGTCTGGGGGGGTCGAATTTCTCAAGATACTTGTCGACCCCCTCCGTAGAGGTAAGCCCTGGCACCAGGCAACCCTCCAGGGGGCACAATCGGGGAATGGCCAACGCCGATCCCGATTGTGTCCCCACGGAGGTCTAAGTATCTAGAGAGTTTTTAGCCGGTAGTGGGTCTTCTACCCGAGTCCTGCATATCCAAGGGGTGGCCTAGTCAGCTGAATGCCCTTGTCGAATACCGTAAAGACTGTATTTTCTCTCTTGTAAAAAAAAAAAAAAAAAAAAGGTATTTGCTGTGAATTCAAACGTAGCATGGTTATAAACAATTTTGAAGTAAAACTTCTTTACGCACGCTTGACTTGGGTTGGGACTGGGAGTAAGTTGGTGAATGCGTGACGAGAGCGTTACGAAAAGTGTGATCGGACTAGGCAAACGGAAGTTGTGGAGCTAAAGAAGTTTTACTTCAGTTAGTGTTAGTTATTGTGAATTTTGTGTATAGAAACAGTGAAATTACTGTGGTTTTTCGAAAACAATATTTTACGAAGTTTTTAAGAAAAACAGTGTTACAGTGTGGCACACTCGTTGTTTTTTTTTATCTATTTTTTTAAGCCGGAAAATCTAAGATTATTTTTTGATTTTCATAAATTGTTATTGTTGTTGCCTTATTATAGTCAAGTCAAAGTCAAGTCAAAGTATTTATTCACACAAGGCATGGTAAAAATGGTAACAAAATGAGTAGCTGAACAGCACGTCTTACCAACTTGTGGCATGTGAATGTCAGTTTACAATTACATAATTTAAATTTTCGTATTATATTTTGTATTATTATTATATGTCATTTTACTATATTACTATACCTAATAATTATATTACTCTTACATGTTAATTAAATTATTATAATAAAATGTCAGTAATTTTTAATATTATTTATGCTTATAAGTCAAATAATCTGTAACCGAATAAAAACAATTTGTAACTAGCCAATTAAATAAAGTTTTGTTAAAAAGTTTACCGTTCTAAGTTCTTTGATGCTTTGGGGTAGGTTATTGTAAATTCGAACACTCATGGCATGGCTATTTCGGCTGTACAAATTTGTTTTCATTTGTGGTATCGCTAACTGTCCTACATGTATATTACTATGTGTCTATTACTATTTAGTAAGTGAGTTATTTTTTTTATTCATATTTAAATCATTCTAATACCATGTCGTTTAGCGTTCCTTTTATTTTCCAGGGTGATAAAAAACAACCGTGTATATGATTAATATTTATGATTTAATATTAAATTATTGTGATTTATTAATAATTATTGTGAACCCCATAGTACTGATTTTCTTTCATACTCTTTTCCCGAATATGGAATATCGGCTATGGAACTCTCTCCCTGAGAGTATTAAGAGAGCTCGTACACTAGATTCCTAGTAAGAAATCACTTCCTATCCTTAAATCTTTAGCTAAATCACTCCTTCGTTGTTCATATTTAGCTACTACTGCACCAATCCCCGATTTGAATTCCTGGAGAATCAAGTCCGAAATCACTTCCTATCCTTAAATCTTTAGCTAAATCACTCCTTCGTTGTTCATATTTAGCTACTACTGCACCAATCCCCGATTTGAATTCCTTTTTTGTATTTCCCTGGCCCAAGGTTGCCTGGAAGAGATTGCTTTTTAGCAATAAGGCCGCCTGTGTTGTTCATATGTGCTGATTTAAAAAATTCTGTTTCTATATTTTTGTGTGCAATAAAGTATTTATTATTATTATTAAATGCTGCATTTTTTACGTATTTGTTTTTCTAGCAGGTGGTGCGAAAAGTAGAGTATTTTCCTCGGGAGGAAGCAGTATTAGTCTTGAGCGCACTTAGTCTACAACCGTGGCATACGAGTAAGACAGTCTTAGTAAAAGGGTTAGTAATCAACTATTTTATTACAACTAAGTTGGCAAGCAAGCAGGTTGCCCACCTGATGGCAAGTGGCAATGAACAATCGCCTATAGCATTGTGGTTTTTGGAAGTCTTGAGAATCTACAACCCCCCCAATGACCCCAATGTCCGTTGCCGACATGTTACATAAGATGTTAAGTCACAATACCCAGAAATTTCACTGCCTGTCATCACACTCTTCAGACCGGAACACAGTGATGCGAGCATCGCTTTCTCTGTAAGTTATATTAATTGTTTACCTTTGTAATTTATGTAAGACTATGGCGAGTAATAATGTTATTATTATTATTTGATGGCAGAAATAGGTAAGATAGAGGTACCAATTTAGACGACTCTGGTACAGCCTTCCTTTGGTAAAAAAAATTGTCTTTTGATAATTATCGTAATTAATATTGTAATTTGTTGAATGATAATGATGATGATAATGAAGATGATGTTTAATGAAATTAGAAGTCACTGATATAGCTCAAGGAATTGCAAATCTTAAATAGCACTGGGCAGGATACATCGCTGGTCACAAGGTCGCAGCCCCCCACAAGGTAGACCAACGATCTGGTGAAGGACGCGGAAAGCCGCTGGATGCGGGAGACGCAGGACTGATCGATTTGGAGATCACTGGGGAAGCCCTATCTCCAACGGTGGCGTCTCTTGGCTGAAATGATGATGATCAATGATAATAATATTGAATGAATGATAAATTATTGCTTTTCCCATCACAGAACAACAGTAATTAGTGAAACTATTCCCGAAGTGGGTCCCCTAATATCTGAGTGAGTTCAGTTCAGGTTTTATATTTGAGGTTTAAAACCAACGAAAGATTTTATTATTTGTTTTCAGAGGAATGTGCCCCATGTCCATGTCGCTATTGCAGTAGCCATATTGCAATGTTGCAAGCGGTTTTTTTTGGGAAGCTTACGTAATAGGTTTAAGAAGACGTCATGTCAGTTTGTATATAAATATTGTGTAGTTATGTATAGTTATGTATATATTACTTGTTTAAATTTTTTCTTATTGTAAATGCTTATGTTTACCATTCCAACGCTTTTCAAGCCTATCGTATGCAGTGTCTGTAAAAGGTTTCCACAGAATATCAGTGTCTTGCCACTCTTTGTCACAAGTGTCACGGCGTATGCTGAGTGGAGACCTTTTCGGTATATTACTATTAATACGTGTATCCTGATGTATCAAATAAAATGTTCTATCTATCTCTCTGTTCCAGGGTCGTCTGCTTGGGCACTTCCGTCTTGCTTATTTTTGCCGCAAAGCAGCAGTGCTTCGTCAGAGTATTATTTTCTTTGAGCAGTGCTTGCATTGCTGTGTTCCGGTTTAAAGGGCAGTGAAAATACTGGGTACCGTGATTTTACATCTGATGTCACAAGTTGGCAATGTACACTATGGTTCTTGTGGGGGTTGCAGTTTTGCTACGAATCTCACAGGCGCCGCATGTATGACTGAGGTGACTCTTACCACGTAAATACCATCAGGTGGGCAGTTCGCTTGTTTGCCAAGTTACTTGCAATAATAGAAATAACTGAACTGGCAATAAAATAGTTCGGATTAGAGAAAAAATGGTTTTTCGTGATACATTTTTTAATTTAATTTGATTCCGATATTTGACGAATTGAAAAACAGTTTCCTCGCGCAAATCACGTGACTTAGACCCTCTCGTCGCCGCTGGAAGAGATGTCGGCGATAAGCCCGCTTTGTACCGTCTAGGACAAAGGTCTGCGATTGTTTCCGACGTGAATGCCTCTGGGGAGATCACAAAAATAGATTCCGTCTGCATCCGTATGTCTGCTAGGAGTTCATTTGCGGAATTATTGTGCTAGGCACTCGATGGCAGAACAAAACATATCGTCGGCCGGATAGCATCGCGATCACTTCAGATTAGTTCTCGCGATGAGTGGACGAGATGAACAGTCCCTGAACAAATGGCCCGGATTCTGCGCGGATTTGAATTGTCATTAGATGGCATAGTTTTTAACAGCTTCCGCTTCCGCTTGTCTAGTGGTTACGATTAATGCAAGCAGAAGTATTTCGGCTCGATTTCAAGAAAATAGACTTTCAGAGTTTCCTCGCAAAGGGTTTCAGAGTTTCCTGCCCCCTAAGCATGTCGCTCAAAACAATACTGAAACCGCACTGAGAGCGAGATGGCTATACGCTGTAATAGCGGTGTCTCTGTTTCAATGTTGTTTTAACCTTGCTATATAGGTATGCAATCCTGGTAAATTTCTGTAGAAAATTCTAGTACTTATACAATTTGTATGGTTTTCAGAATTGATTCCATTAATAAAAATAAAATTTTTCCACTACGTCGCTTTTTTAGTACATTACGATATAAGTGCGTTATGGTGGTTATAACTCACGAGGAGGAATTTCAGCCAGAGTTGAAGGCGAGGGCGTAACATAGCCGAGGGTGTATAACCAATATACGCACGTATATCGAACGACGTTTTTAATACACTTGTGAGTTGAGTGACACCTTTATAAACTGTATTTTTGGATTACTTAAATAACACAAATCGTCGTTAATTTGTAGACAAAACTAAATAATGGTATAAAAATAATCCTTTAAAAATCAATGTAATTCGTTGATGTCTTTTATATTAACTCTAGCTTTTAAAAAATAAGAATATAACGCAAATAGTGCGCTTATAGATCTATAACTGCATTATTTGCGTTATCACACACGCGCGTTTATGAGCTGCTTAATATACCTATCAAATTAGTGAAATTAGATCCATTTTAGGAGCTAGTGTGTTGAACACAATTTTACCTCTTATCGCCAGTGCGACGGCTAAGCAGTAATATCGTATTAAATCGCGTGACCAATTGGCAAGATATGCAACAAAACAGATAGATGGACATATCTTACTAAATAATGTGCAAGGATTTATTTAATTAATTTATATAATTCTTTAATATTAGAAATACGTTTTGGTCGACGGTTCGGTTCTGCACAATTTAATTAACGCGTTGTAAAGGAAATTATTTTTATTGTATAGCACAGAATATACTGAGCAAATCTAATCAAATCAAAATAACTTTTCTTCATTCAAATATGACTTGATAGAAAGCTCCTTAGTTTTTTTACTTATCTATCACCCATCCAGAACGTCTATTAGCTGATAAGAAGAATGGGCGCAAGAATCAGCCTTATCAGAAGTGTTAACATTTAGAATAAACCATGTCGTTACCATCACGGAGTACTTTTTAGGGTTCCGTAGTAAACACGAAACCCTTATAGTTTCGCCATGTCTGTCTGTCTGTCTGTCCGCGCTTTTATTCAGAGATTATTAGTACTAGAAAGCTGTAATTTGGTATGGGTATGTATATTAATCATGCCAAAAATGTGGTGGAAAAAAACATAGAAAATTTTTTTTTAGGGCAGCTCCCATACAAGTAAAGTGGGAGAATTTTTTTTTCTCAACTAACCCATTGTGTGGGGTATTGTTGAATAGGTCTTTAAAAAATAATGTAAGGTTCAGAACCCCATTTTTCGATTTAGGGATCCGTTTCTGAAATATTTGGTTTTAAAATGCAAATTTTTGTTAGTCTCCCCCTCTATCTGGTAAACGGTTATATATGGACACGTGATAAAAATTATGAGTACTAAGTATTTGAGTACTAAGTACAAACTAAAAAGTTATAGACGACTAACTTATAAAATGTACTCGGAAAAGTCAAATGTCATTGAAAATTAGTACTGAATATAAATTAACGAACTATATGAAGTTAAGGAAATATAATTAAAATCATTGCAGCTTTAAAAATAATAATAATGCCTACTTTAATGGCAACGTATTTAGTAATTTGTGCTAACGTGTTGTGAGGTGTGAGTGTACGTAACTAGTTGTACTACGGAACCCTACACTGCGCGTGGCCCGACACGCACTTGGCCGGTTTTTTTATACTGGTTACCATACACAGCAATCACTCTCACGTTGCCGACCCTGTAAAAAACTCTTCGTGCCTTTTTTGATGAACCCCATGCTGTAGTTCTTATTGGAAAACCTCAGAAGGGAGTTCGTTCTACAACCTTATCGTATGTGAGGGAAAGTGCCTTGAGAACCTAACGGTCCGTGTCCATTCGAGTTCCAAGATGTGTGGATTGTGGGGGCCTACCAACGCTGCGTCTGCCGGTACGCGGCCGCCACTCGAGGACCGCCCCGCCCCAACGGCCGTCAGTCCTGCGAGCGATGTGTCCTGCCCACAGTGCCCACTGCCACTTAAGATTTGCAATTCTTTGGGCTATGTCAGTAACTCTAGTTATTTTATTCATCTTTCTGATGTGATTGCATAGAGAAACCCTGAGCATATAGATAGATAGATATATACATTTTTATTTGCACACTACAACACACGAATAAATACAACAAGCAAAAACAAAAACTATCACAATACAACAATACAAACAATGGAACAATGTATAAAATATGCATTTATAAACGCATGTACTGTGTTGTACGACCGCTGTGTGCTGGAGTGGTGCAAAAGGGCTCACAGCTCAGCATACGATTTGCTCATGCAGATGAGCAAATCACTGGTATTCTGCTGTAGCCCAGAGGTTCAAAATGAGGTATCAAAAAGCCAAAACACCTTCCGATGAACGTTTAAAATCGAGAAATGTTTACAAATTATATTTGCACATGAGTTCGTTGCACATATGAACAAGAGTCAACTAATGTACACATTTGCGCATCCTTACATTACACGTTGGCACTACGGTCACGAACAAGCTAAATTCGGAAATTTCCCAATAAATACCCATCAGGTATACCCAATCGCTGTTTTTCAAGGAGATGTGATTTAAAAAGTATATAGCCCGTGAATTAATAGTTTATGTTGATCTTATTACTTGACTTTTAAGGAACTAATAAAAATACGACTGTAAATTAAGATTTTTGTAAGAACAATATATCGATTGTGTTTTTGATTAAAATGTAAAATAAAAATATAACAACATTTAAAATAGTGTTTTTATTATAAATATTCCAGACAAAAAAGAACTCCAATACCGGGATGAATACCGAAATCACGGTATTGAAGTCCAGTCTCGAAAGCCAATAACGAGATTGAAAAAAACACCGAGATTACGTGTCCTACGTACGGCCGCTCCATATCTGCATTTGTTGTGGTTTCTTCAACTTCTTCCTCCGCACTTGATAAATTAGGGGATTCGTCTTCTTCCATGCTTCCATCATCACCGCCAGATTCTTCTTCATTGGTAATTTCCTCTGTTTCGTTCTCATCTGCTTTTTCTTCTTTCTTTTCCGGACGACAAATGTTTTCCCTAAAGTACCAGCCGTAAGGACAAAGGAACACTTGGTGATGCAAATGTCCTTTCCTGGCGAGGCAGACGTAATAATAGTGGGGGCTTAACGTCAGTACTCCATGCTGACCCACGCTGGTGCATTCAGGGACCAGCTTTGAGCTGCAGTGGCCCTTCGTAAGCTTTATCTGAAAGAAATGATTTAACAAGTGAGATGATGGTTTTGGTGATACATTTTACTGCAAGCCTAGCATTGATAGACGAGAAACTTACACAGACGATGATGCCCGCTTCATTGTTATATGAAAGAGGGAGTAAAAAGCTATAATTAGTTACTTGTCCCTTTTCGTCCACGACCCGTGCTAAGCATTCAGGTCGATTTAGGAAATATAGCTATGGTAGGATTGCTATGGGTTTCACGCTTACTACTTATGCTATGGCTTTTAATAAGTGCCAAATCAATAATTTAACGGTTATTTCTCCAAAAATGTCATTGGCTCTAATGATGGATATTGAATTAGAGCAGTTCGCTATTGTAAGAACTCGCACCTCTCTGTGGGGTGATGGATTTTGAAATAGTTACTTTACCGGTTCTTTTCATTCCTGTGGAGGTCGTACGTAACTGAATCAGTTTTTCTTTTATATTTTTAATCAATTTAACGAGATATTTTAAAAACTAATAATCCTCATTACAAACGCATAGCATGGGCAGCTTAGGATCACACATCAGCTTAGGAGATCACACATAGAGCTGTTTCAAGTTCCAAAAAGGGGTAAGACAGGGCTGTGTAGTGTCTCCCATCCTGTTTAATATATACGGAGAGTATATATTACGTAAGGCTCTGGAAGGATGGGAAGGTGGGATAAAGGTTGGAGGTGTTAAAATATCCAATCTTCGATATGCCGATGACACCACCCTATTGGCTGCATCGGAAGCCGAAATGGCGGAACTTCTTCAGCGTTTGGAGCGTGTTAGTGAGGGGTTTGGTCTGAGAATCAATAAAAGTAAGACCAAATTGATGGTTGTCGACCGCTATGATACAATACAGCATACTAATTTGTTGAGAGACTACGAAACGGTACAAGAGTTCCAATACCTCGGCTCTATCATCACCAACAAAGGTGGCTGTGAGCGTGAGATCCGACGACGTATCGGCATGGCCAAGACAGCTATGACTCAGCTCAGCAAGATTTGGAAAGACCACAACATCAGAAGGAATACAAAAATCCACATCATCCGCACATTGGTCTTTCCTATTTTCTTCTACGGTTCTGAGGGCTGGACTCTGAGGGCGGCGGATAGGAGAAGAATCGACGCTTTCGAGATGTGGTGCTGGCGTAGAATGCTTCGCATCCCTTGGACAGCCCGTCGCACTAATGTCTCTGTTCTTAAGGAGCTTAATCTAGAAACACAGCAGCGCCTCTCTACAACATGCCTCCTCAGAATACTACAGTACTTTGGTCATGTAGCACGCCGAAGCACAGACAACTTAGAAAGACTCATAATAACGGGCAACGTGGATGGCAAACGACCAAGAGGGCGCAGCCCCAGACGATGGTCTGATCAGGTGTCCGAAGAACTAGAGATGCCGATATCTCAGGCTCTCCATGTAGCTGAAGTCCGTAGCATATGGAGAAACCTATTACGTTTCCGTCGGAGCTACGATCCTCAGCAGTGAGGGACCGACTTAAGGAGGAGGAGGAGCATGGGCAGTCTACGCACTACGCGGGGTGACCTAGTGGTGAAGCGTGACGTTTCTTGTGAATAACCTAAAACATTATTTAAGGTAAAATTACGTTTAAAAATTACACTTAATTATTTGTATTTTGTTTCATATTCGTTTGTAAAGAATGTTGATCGAATTAATATCAATATATTTTTGAAGTGTTTTTTAAATTTTCTTATTGCAGTCTATAGAGGAGCCAATTTCAAACCAACTACTTTAAATGTGTGCGTTAATTCTGTCACGAAGTGTATATAAATAGACCTTCTAAGGGACATGATTGGAGTGTATGCTTGAATGGTAAAAATCGAGATATTTTACATTTTTGGTCACCCACAAGGTTGCTTGACTTGTTTGAGCCACTGGGATTCAAGCGCATTACTATCTAACTCTCACTTCAACCTATTCGCGCTCCACTGTAGGGTAAGGGTTTCTCCTGAGAAAACAAATCGGCCATCTATACCACGCTGGTCAGGTGGGTTCGGGGCTCATCAGGGAGATGCTGGCCCACAAACGATCGTGGCAGGCGATGGTCGACTTCTGCGAATCTGTTGTCGCGCGTCCATGGGGTGACGGCTGACTGCATTGCACATGTTCCTGTGACGGTGGGGGTGCTCCGTGGGGTGTTCCGGACCCTCCTGCCTATGACGGACAGAGAGCGGTGTGCCTGCGGGCGAATGCCGGGCAGGGTGTGACGGGGATAAATGCACCAGCGTGCAACTCCCCCTTCCCCGCCTACCTGGCGAGCTGCTGAACCCCGGGGTGGTTTAGTTGGTAGGTCGGCGAGTCACTTTCTCGTCCGGAGTCCAACATAACCCTGTACCCCCAGTGAAGGGTATCTATCAGGATTCCCCCCGAAAAAAAAGGTGGGTTGGGGGTAGAGGTTTTGCTTGTTGGTTGGGGGTTGGAGATGTAGGGTTACTTTTCGAGTTTCCATTGTCGTCTCTTACGAAATCCACGGGAGGAAATTGAATGGTGAGAAATGTTTTCTCCACTCAATCCGTCACCGCACAGTGTATGGTGACATAAATGTAATAATAATAATGTCCTCCTAACTGACATTCGGCCTCAACTGAGACTAGCCATCTGCTCAGGCGATATTATAGTGCATGTGTGACTGCGCAAACGCAAGTGCACGCGCAGGACCCACTGTTTAACGTGCCTTCCGAAGTACGGAGGAACTCGAGATCCTATTTCGTATTTTGGTCACCCATCATAGGATTGACCACAGCCAATATTGCTTAACCTTAACAATCGTTCACTGAGCGCACGCGCCAATGCTCCAATAAGTACATAAATGTATTAGGTTCCATACCGTAAAAGTACCGTACCATTGGATGACAATTTCAGAGTACCCCGTGACTGCACTGGATGTCGGGAGTATACCCTTCAAATCAGCAAACACTAATGCAAGCACTACAGCTACGAAGAGGACTCAGTACTATATCTCCGTCTAGTAAACTTTCTTACCGAACACTGTGCAGTTTGAGGATCGTAGCCATAGTGTCGAGGGCAGAGAGCTGACCTATGTTCAGCCGGTTTGCCCATCTCTGGTGGAGAGCAGAGATGGAATTTTCGACAATCGTGTGCATCTGGGAAGATTCCCACCTGAAATGTTGCAAAATATTTGTTAGTCTAAGTTGTAGCAAGCCTTTGGTGTACACAGGAAAGTAATATAATTGGATGATAACTAATATTTTGTGTATTGTTGCTCTTTCTTACAGAGTAGTTTATGAACTGTTAAACAAATAACTATCTTTTGCGTTACGCAGTCAGGTAAAAAGTGCATAATGTAATTCTCATGAAGTTGCACTAAATTTATCAGGAAATTGTCACATCGCCATCAAACATCGTCTTGTGTATTTTCTCAGTAGTGTTATGTCGGAACAAAACTCCACACACGCCTGCAAGCCTAGTACTGCGCGTGGACTACCTATGGAAGAGAAAGTAACTAACCCTCGTGCCGTCTCGCTTCATTGTTGTATGAGAGAGCGAGAAGAAACATGTTATTTATCTCTTGACCCGTTTTGTCCACGGTTCATGCTACGCCTGCTGGTCAGCGATGTTGTAGGTCAATCTCTCCCATCCAAGGAGATGGGGAGAGGCCCGCGCACAGCCGTATTTGGGTTGAAGTGTCGAGTAATTTTAAAGGCGAACCTTGGGGGTCTAGACAAAGTAACATGCGCACTCGTTTAGTATACGTTAAATTCGTTCTGTATCTAGCGATGTAAAAGTAACGATAAAAAGCGTACCCGTATGTATTCGTTACTTCATAAGTTAGTATCGTATTGTTACGTTACTATTTACTTTTGATTTGAGCAACGCGTTGAGTCGTACTGAGTACACGTACGGTATGACGTCGCGGCATCGCATTATTCTTTACTTGTAGAAAACGTTTTATACGTTACATACCTAGCTGCATAAGGTGCATTTTTCACTTTAGCGTATTTTGAATGAGGCGTGCGTTGAAGTGATTTTACTTTTTGTTTACTTTTCCTAGTAAACAAAAAACTTCGTACCTTGTAACGTTCGTTTTTAAACTCACCGAATAAGCACGTGCATGCGCAAAATACACGACCAGAGGCCCTAGACAAATGCCACACGCTAACTTTTTCACAGTCGTTCCGCAGAAAAAATGTATGGAAATGACATTAGTTAACGACAACCTCACGCAATTTTTTCCGCAGCTAATGTCATCTCCATACATTTTTTCTGAGGAACGGCTGCGGAAATGTTAGCGTGTGGCATTTGTCTAGGGGGGCTGAAAACCGTTTCAATACACGCATCAACGGAACTTGCGCGAACTGAATCAGTTGTACCCAAACTACAAGAATGCGAGTAACGAAATGCATTCGTGAGTAACGTTTCGTTACTCGGTATTTGATAGTGCACCCAATACTCGTTACTCAATACCGAATACATACGGTTTGCACAGCATTGTCTGTATTAAACGGCAATGTATGTGAATGACTCGTCACGTGGAGTCATTCCTATACATTTTGATCCTTTCGAACTTCGTCATGGTTTTTGCATTGTTACTTTGTCTAGGCCCCCTGAAGCGCTCCACACACAGAGGCGGCAAGCTGGACGGTAGCGGATCTTTTGTAATGTTCGTGTTGCTATGGATTATGCCACACAGAAACTGCCCGCGGAAGTGGCTGACGCAAGTAAAGCTCTCAGCGCAGTTCCGCTACCGTCCCGCTTCCGCCTTTGTGTGTTTATGGACAGTCGCTTTGTACCTGGATACAAGTGTGCATGTAATTGATAGTGTCGGCCTTGCATTCGGGCACGTGATCATTAGAACACTGACCCTGGTTGGCGTTGCAGGTCTGTTCGAGGTCGCACTCCTGGAGAGGAACCTGCGAAAAGAAATTTCGATGTATTTGGAAATACATAAAAAGTTGCCGTGTGGTGTCAGTTTAAGAATAGCCGAAGGGAGACTTTGTACCAAGGTCGCCTGCTTGGGCCTCCGTCTTACCTATTTCTGTCGGCAATAAAGCGACAATGCGTGCATTGCTGTATTCCGGTTTGAAGGCTAAGATAATATGGCAGTGATATTACTTGGTACCGTATCTTTTCATCTTATGTTACAAGTTGGCGACGTGCACTGGGTTTTTGTGGGGGTTGCAGATTTCTTACGAATCTTATGCTTTTTTCCCAACTTAGTATATAAGTTAATGTATAAGAAAAATAGCACCATTCCCTTTTTCTCTTAGTGATGCCGTAAAAGGCGATTAAAGGAAAATGCTACAGAAGAGCGTAGTTGTCCCTCTAATTTGTAGCACAAAATTTGCCTTGGTCTAAGATAGTTAACCTTCGGTAGCCAGGCAGCAAGGCAGTGATGAAAAGCTTCAAACGCTGCAATTGGTAACTATATTCTAGGGGACGTCCGATTCTGCCGATCATAGTCGTGACCATGCTCCGCGGCGAGGCGGAATGGGGGGCTGTCGGCTCCTTCTGCGAGGACGTCATTTCACAGAAGGAGGCCGCGGAGAGGGAGCGGGAGAATGATCCTCAATCCGCTCCCATCCGCCGCAGACGGACAGGCAGGCGAAGGCGGGCATTCGTACAAGGGATGCCCGTCTAATGACCCTGCCGTGGAGGCCTGCGTGCATGGTTGGCCCTGTGTACGCTGCCGTAAGGCTCTCCGTCTGGGGATTGCCATGGTGTTCTCGGGCAATCCCCACTTAGCGACAGCCCGACCAGTCAGGTCGGGCTAGCCCGGGCGCGTTGATAATGGTAGTCACAGTGTGAGAGAGAACACCGAGGGGTTTAGTGGGGAGGCCCGGCACTCTGCCGGTAGAGCCCCACACACGCTAGTTGTCTAGCCAACGGCAAGTACGGTGCGGTCACGCATTCCCCTCGAAAAAAAAGGGGGACGTCCGATTCTGAGGACGTTAACCACACGTGCAAGTATAAGGTTTTGCTTGTTTTTTGCAGAGTAGTGGGCCACCACCGCCATTGTAGCGCCGTCGAGCAGCAACTGCCAGGATCGAATGCTAACTTTATATTTCATATTGGACTTGCAGGTTATGTATCGAGTTTGGGAAAGTCTTAACTGGATTACAGAATAATAAGGACTGACACGGATATGTTATTTCCGGGATTGAGTCTACGCCATTTTGGGCGGGGTCTTGATTAGTGGATCAAGTGGATTGATCATCGCAGTATTGATTCTCGTATGGGGGATTTGTGGGTCACTGAGTTCACCAAGTTTTCCCTATTTAAGCTTGTTTTCCTTATAATTCTCGGTTGCTTCGCGAGTTGCTCCCTCACTCCAGATGCACATCCTGGATTTGTATGCATCTTGATATGTTGGGATGTATGCAAATACCAGGCTAAATAATTAAGTTTTAGACTTTTTATTCTTCCTTAATTAGGTTATTCGTTTTTGGTCTCAGTAAGCTAGTAAAGTTCCAGATCGAATAAAGATTTTTGTAATATAAATTTGAAAGTTACCTTTAGAAATCCCCCGGGAAGAGGTATACAGGTTACGGCATGCGTGCAGTTCTGACAAGCGAAACCGGGCTCGGAGCATACTCCCTCCACGTCGATCTCACCTTCCCCCAGCCATGTGCCCAGACGTACTCCCGCCATTCGGTCCCCCATCATCAGCCCTCCAAGCACAGCGGACGAGCTAACCTGGAATTAAATGCTTTATGACTTAATACAAATATACTATTCACACCTCGATGGTCAGAATACTCCCAGTTGTGAAAAAACAAAATGGTCGCGGCGCCATCTTGAATTGAAAAAAGCGCTTCGATCCGTGTTTGCGGCCAAAGACACGCGAGATTTGCGGTATTTTAGCTGATTTTTTGATCGTGACACTCGATCGGATCCTAGAGTCTTCTAAAATGATCGCCGGTTGGTTAATAACAAAATGGTGGCGGCGCCGGCGGTCAATGAAGTTTTCGACATTTTCGAACCGGATTTTCGGCAAGACGGCGGTCTTGGATTTGGATGGAATGTTCTTGTTCACGCTCGAGGAAAAGCGAGTGGCAACACTACATTGTAGTCTGTGCAGTGAGAGCCTTTTTTTGGCGGCCGGCCGCATGTGACATGTCAGTTGAGTTGAGTCGAAATGTCATGTCATTGAATTAGGTTAGGATGATGTCCGGGCATCCATAAAATATAATACACAATATTCAAGCATTATAGTGATTTGCGCGGCGCACCTAATATCGGGGTGCGAAAGCCCGCTTTGTGTTGTGCAAAGGTGTCAAAATCGCGTGTGTGAGCCGTGGTGGCCTAATAGGCAAGTGTACCATCCGGTTCGGTCAGACAGCAGAACTTCAGGAGCCGCGACTTCCTTCGAGCTAGCTCAGGAAGTCCACCGGCTACATACGGAGACCGAACGGATCCAAGTAAGTAGTGAAATTCTTTGATTGTAGTGGCGGCATCAGCAATCAACCCAAAATTCCTTATTCGGTGAAACGCCGACGTGGTGGAGTCTACTTGGGGCACCACCATCTCTAAATGTTTGTTGTGCATTAAGTGAGTATTTTTTCTACGATTCCACCTCGACCAGCGAGAAGTGTTCGAGGTTAAAGGTAAGTTACAGTGAATCCATGACTTCTGAGCTCGGTTGCTTTTAAAAAATATCTGTACCTAAGTGGCATATAATGTAGTTCCACAGAACATTGGAAAAATCCAAATACACTTTCGCGTGGCTCCTAGCTCTTGTGGTTAGACGTGCTTTTGAAAGGGTTTAAGAAGTATAGGATCACCTTTAATTTATCGTCATCAATTTGTTAGGTACCTACGTGTGTGTAGTTTGAAATCCAATACAACTTTTATCGAATATGTTTGAGTATCTAGTGTCATTACTTTTTTCAAAATCTCTTTCAAATTAACTAAATAAAAAAAAGAAAGCATAGAAACATGCTAATAGCAATAGCGGGCATTGTTTCTTATTTTTTGGAAAAAATGGAGCAACTATTGCCATTCTCTAGGAAGGAAACAGGGGACCACGTTTATATAGAAAAACGGCCCATACGATTTCCTCTTAAGGCGCATAGTGGTCCCAGTGACCTTGCGTCGATCGTCCCGCACTGATTACATAGGAGTGAGTGAGTGAGAGTGAGGGGAATATTCAAGCAAACCTTTACGCGTAAGATGAATTATTTCAATAAAAAATTAATTAAGGCGAATAAGAAAAATCTAAAAAGACCATCCCCTAGAATATTGTTCACTTTATTTATTAAAGTCGAAAGTATGTGATTTAACCTAATATTTACGAAGCGATTAGGTTTATTGTTTTAAAATCGAGGCATGTTTGGGTCACATTTTAACCAAGTTTTAATTAATTTATCAAAAAATTAAAAAGATAATCCTCTAAAGAATGCGTTAAATAATAACATATCTTTTTTAACGATTTTTTTATTCAATATTTATGAAGAGAACCGGTTTTTTCTGCAGTGATTTTTTATGATTGCCGTTACTATGCGCCTTAAGACGGCTAGGTTTGAAGGGCATCGTTTGGTGAAATGGCCTCTCTGTTCCCTAATGTGCCCTTCATAGAGGCAGAGAGGCCCTGGAGAGAGGTTAGCAGGGTATGGGGAAACCAGTGGAATATCGCTGGTGGACCAGAGTGCTACCTTAACATGCGCGCCCATAATGACAGGGAGATCACCGGGGGGGTTTTAGTGGGAAGACCTGGCACTCTGCCGGGAGAGCCCCACGCACGCACGGTGGGTACGATGCGGCTATTACGCATTTCCCCCGAAATGAATAATGGTAGACCAGAGTGCTACGGTTTATCCAACTGGTCAGTCTAGTAAACTTATATTTTACTAGCTGTGCCAGCGAACTACGTTTCGCCGTGTATTTTTTCCCGTTTTTGCAACATTTGTCATTGATGCTCAGCTCCTATTAGTCGTAGCGTCATTTTATATAGCCTAAAGCCTTCCTCGATAAATGAACTATCCAACACAAAAAGAATTTTTCAATTTGAATTAGTACTTCCTGAGATTAGCGCGTTCAACCAAACAAACAAACAAACAATCAAGCAAACTCTTCAGCTTTATAATATTAGTATAGTAAAGTAAAGTATAGATTCAACCTATTTCTGCTTGGTACCTGTATTCCACATATTTATGCGGCCAAGTAGCGGTGCTTGCGTTGCTGTATTCCGGTTTGAAGGGTAAGAGAGGCAGTGAAATTATTGGGTACTGTGACTTGACATCTTATGTCACAAGTTGTCAAAGTACATCGGCGTTCTTGTAGGGTTTGTAGAAGTCTTTTACGAGCTACATGCACTATAGGCGACTGTAATCTCTTACCACGAGGTGGGCAGCCTGCTTGTTTGCGGGCTTGGTTCTATAAAAAAATTGCCTCTGGTATATATCACAATAATTATCGCAGCCCAAAAAAAGTTTGAAAGGTAAACGCTGCTGTTTTTAGTTTTATTGTCCTTCAATAAAGACTTTCAATTTATTTGCTACTAGCTTTTGACCGCGGCTTCGCTCGCGTTAAATTCGGGGTAACACGAAAGATTTCCAAAAAAAAATGAGGCAGGTATTTTTCGTTGGTAACAAAGAGTCTGTGTACCGATTTTTAGCTTCCTACCTTGAAAACTGTGAAAAGTCCCATATAAAATTTCACCCCCTCTTTTAAGGGGTTGGGGGCAGATTTCCAAAAAAATGGTGCACATTTTTTTTTGTCACAAATAGTCCGCATACCAATTTTTACCTTGAAAATTGCGGAATGCTCCATACAAACTTCCACACCCCATTTTACCCCATTTTAGCATACCCCATTTTAGCAATTATAAAGAAACAAAAAGTAGCCTATATCAGTTTCCATCCCTTCAACTATCTCCACTTAAAAAATCACGTCAATTCGTCGCTCCGTTTTGCCGTAAAAGACGGACAAACAAACACACACATACACTTTCCCATTTAGAATATTAGTATGGATATATTACGACTGAACTCTGTCCAGTTGCGAATCTGTCCACTTGCTATGGAGGCAGAAACAGGTGGGATACAGGTACACTCGAGTACAAAAAAAATAAAAACCAATTGGTCCACAATTGGTGGCGTAATAGCGTAACATACACACAAAAAAAACATACGCATCGAATTGAGAACCTCCTCCTTTTTTGAAGTCGGTTAAAAAGATCGATACTGTCAAAGTTACGAAAATATATATACTCTATCAACTCTATCTTAATGTTAAGTCAATAAAGTTTGTCAATCAATGTATACATGTTTTTGTAGACCGTACCTTTGACCGTAGAGAGCCGAGACCGTAGAGCGTTTAAGCCTCTAGTATAATGTTTATATGTTTCGCTATAAGAGTAAATAGATAATGGCATTTAAATTATCGGATTCCTCGCCTTCAACAATATTTGGCGAACTAGACACTTTGTTTGACTAGAATTACACTTTGTTTACAATGTTATCAGTGGCGGCCCTTAACCTGTAGTAAAAGCATAGATTAGTTATTAGTTACTACGTTAATGTCATCAACGCAAACGAATTGGTGCGGTCATGTCGTTGCAAGGCTGAATCCATAAGCTACGTCACACGTCAGGGGAGGGGATCGATGCCAGCGCAGCGAACTCAACGCTGCGCTGGGAGGAGGAGACCTCTCGCTCCAAGCGGAATGGGGGGCTGTCGTCTCCTTCTGCGAAAATGTCATCTCGCAGAAAGTGGCTGCAGAGAGGGAGCGGGAGGAAGATTTTTAGGCCTATGGTTGTCACTTGAATGTTTTTGTTTTCATTTAAACGTCGATTAACTCGGAATGTTTCAGTTTTCAAGATCTAGACAAGCATCTAGGGTCCAACTAATATACAAGTTTATTTTTTAGTTACTAAAAAAAATTTGTGTGCTAGTTCAGACAAGCAAACTGAACAACATTCACTATGGGACCAACTTTGAAATCGCAGAAAAAATCAGCTGTTCCATACAAATGTTCAACATTCACTGAACCTATATGTAGATGTATGATGTATTTTTTAGTAACTAAAAAATAACCTTCTATAACCTGCTTTCGAAAATTGTAACATTAAGTAAGTTATGGATTTTTGTTAGATGTAAATTACAATGGCATTATTAAAAGATAAATAAATAAATAAAAAATATGCCCCTTAAATATTATTTCAGCGTTTAGTTACACACTGTAAAAATTGAAAAATACAAGAAAAAATGCATTTCGGGATGGATTCCAACCTACGTCATTAACATATCATAGTATGTTGACGTCAATTAGGCTACCAACCTGGAGATTCGAGTAGTAAAATCGAAACAACTACTGAAGCGGTACGCAAAGGGAGGTCACAGAAAAATTTTGTTTACGGATGAGAAAATTTGTACAATAGAGCAACATTTTAACAAACAAAATGACCGTATTTATGCTCAAAGCTCTAAGGAAGCTTCCCAATTAGTCGACAGAGTGCAACGTGGACATTATCCGAGTTCAGTGATGGTTTTTTTGTTTTTTTTTTTTTTCATTTATTTGGGTAAAAAAACAGTGACATAATACGGCTTCACAACAAATTCTATTACACAGTGTCTTAATTATATCACCAGCACCTTTTACCACAATTTACTAATTATATTTATGCGATAAGAAAGCGGAAAAAGTTTGTAGTACTTTCTAACAAGTTAAGATACTCAAAACACTTTTTTTAAATACACCAGGACGCGTTGCAGCAATATCAATTGTGTTAAAATGTGTATTATTACGAGTGGACTAAGCGATGTAACGGAGAGCGTTTTCCAGCATTAGTACGGCAGAATTGAGTTGCAAATATTTGACACATATTACGGCAGTGCGTTCTGGTGGGCACTCTATAACATAGTTTATTTACTAATGGGGTACAGTCATATCTGTTATGGCACACATCATACAATAACATTGCCTCTAGTTGCTTACGTCGAAACTCTAGTGTTAAGAAATTATATTTCTGATTTAGCTCTACATAGGAAAGAGTTTTATGATAGCATCTATAATGCATACTACGCAGAAACTTCTTTTGAACTTTCTCAATAGCTACAATATATTTCTGATAAAAAGGGTTCCAAATGGGCACAGCATATTCGAGATGTGGTCTGATCAGTGATTTATACAAGTACATAAGGGTGGAAGGCAATTTAAAATCGACAGTGGACCTCATTACAAATCCGTACATTTTGAATGCTTTATTTAATATATTGTCAATGTGAAGATCGATATGCATCTTGCTGTCAAGAGTTACACCAAGATCTCCAATTGATTTAACTGTATCAAGTTCCACGTTATTCAGCTTATAAGAAACGACATTTTTATGTTTTTTTTAGAAAATGATATGAATTTACATTTATTGATGCTTAAATTTAATTTATTTTTGATACAATATGCTGAGAACCTGTCCAGGTCATTTTGAAAAGCAACATGGTCATCACTATTTTCAACAGTATGAAATACCTTCAAGTCATCTGCGTACAGAAGAAAGTTGCAGAACTGAAAACACTCGCTTATATCATTAATGAATAATATAAACAGTAGAGGTCCAAGAATTGAGCCTTGGGGTACGCCTGAGTTAATGTTAACCACAACCTTTTGCGAGCGATTTGTGACATAAGACTTGAACCACCGCCATAGATTACCACGTATACCGTTGAAGGCTAGCTTATCGAGGAGTATTTTATGATCAACTCTGTCGAACGCTTTCCGGTAGTCCGTATACACACTATCCGTTTGTTTATTTTGATCCATAGATTCAAAAATATATGTTGTATATATCAATAAGTTAGTTACGGTGGATCTACGCTTAACAAAACCATGTTGTTGAGGTATAATGATATTATGTATTTCGGGATATAGTATATTATGAACAAGTCTCTCGAAAAGCTTCGACAAAGTTGATAAAATTGATATAGGACGGTAGTTCTCAATATCATTTTTGTCACCTCCCTTATAAACTGGTACGATCCGTGCCTTTTTCCAAATAGTTGGGAAGACTGCTTCCTGTATACACAGATTATATATATAATGTACTGGATGGCAAATGGCAGGAGCAGTAGATTTGAGAAAAATTGGTGGGATGCCGTCCAGCCCTGGTCCTTTTGTAGTATCTAAACAGCGTAGCTCCTTAATAATAGCTTCTTTTGAGATTACTATATTGCCAACAATAAAAGCAGAGTCTAAATTTGTGTCAAGTATGTTACTTTCATCATAATCGTCGGACACACAAGATGGTTCAAATACTGATTGAAAAAAAAGGGAAAACAATTTACAAATATTGTTGGGGTCGTCCGTTATTTCACCTTTGTAAGTCATACTATTAGGTATATCAGTTTTTTTTTAAATTATTAACGTGGGTCCAAAAGTACTTGACGTTCTTCTGAATACTGTCTTCAACAAAACTTATATAACTCTTATAACACTTATGTGATTCTTTACTAAATCGATCTCTATACATAGCAAATACGTTATAATCAGATATATTGCGATACTTTTTCCATTTTATCCATGCCCTGTTTTTATTTTTAAAAATATGAATTAAAGCAGGAGAGAACCATGCCGGAAATTTATTATCCTTAATAACTTTGGTTGGGACATGTTTTTTTATGATGGAGTAAATTTGATCATAAAAAAGAGTAACCGTATTCTCTGCATTATTAGCATGAAATAGTTGGTCCCAGTTTGTATTACAAATATCTGCATTTATCAAAGAATAATCTGCTTTGTTAAAGTTAAACTCAATTTTACGTTTGTTGGTGAGAGGTTTAAAGCTATCATAAATCGGCAGTAGTATAAAAAAAGGCGGATGATTCTCATCAGGCGGGACAAGGGGCAGTGGCGTGGAACTCAGTGTGCTATCTGATATATTAGTAATAAATAGATCCAATATCCTACCCCTGACATTTTTACATTTATTAATTTGATTAGCGTTAATAATACTAATAAAATTAATAAGATATTTATTTGGCAGACAATAGTTACTTTGCATTATGGGCTCCATATAGGAGTCACGATCATGCCATTCCATAGTAGGTACATTGTAATCTCCAACTATTATAAATTTGTCTACCTCAGTAGATAAACATACCGTAGTGAGCATTTCCAAGTGTGCAATATAAATATCTGTGCTTAAATTAGGTGGAATATAGGCTGCGCTAATAACAAAACAATATTTACGTGTACTGATTTCAATAAGTACGTGATCGATCAGGGGGGACACAGACACGGGCGCCGTCAGCAGCTGCGCCTGGCCAGAGCTGGTCGCAGCGGCAGCGGCGCTGCCTGTCAACACCACTCGCTGCCGCGCCCCCAGCCCGCGCCGCGTCGCCACCAACACCCCGCCACCGTCGCGACGACCGCTCCTCGTACGATCTCGATCACACCGAAAAATCTGATACCTTGAATCGACTACTATATTATCCGATATATCTGCATGTAGCCACGTCTCGGTTAGAATAATGATATCATAGTCATGTGACATAACGTTAATGAAAATTGTATTAAGCTTGGTCCTTAATCCTCTACAATTTTGATAATATACTGTGAGGTTGCAGTCATTCATTAAAAAGCGTTAGACTATTAAAAGAGTGTTCATAAAAAATATAAAGAAAATAATTTTTTTGTAAAGAAAAATGTGACCCTGACAAAGAGCTGTCCACAATCAGATTATACACCGACCCAACCTCAAGCACTCCATACAACACCTCTATGCGTGCCCACCCGGAACCTATCAATCCAACCAATAATAAACAAGTGTTACAATTAATTGAGTGAATTAATTGTTTTCCAAATTTTGTCATTTTGTCGGAATAAATATTAATACTTTTTATAATTAGAACCAAATCAGAATGTGCCCATTTGGAATAACTAAGTTTAACTAATAATAGGAAAATGTCACAATAGTTTGCATGAAATATTTTTGTTCTAAGTCTAGTCATAGTGCAGGTATAACTATTTATGTATTTTATAACTAGAACTAAATTTATATGTGCCCATATGGAATAATCAAATTTAACTAATAACAGTAAATTGTTCCTATACTTTGTATGAAATATTTTTGTTCTTAATCCAGTCATGTAGCAGGTATAAATATTAGTGTATTCTATAACTAATAAATGCAAATGTTTTAGCAAAATGAAGACTACACAGATATTACTGAGCCTTAGAACATATTGAATTTGCAAAAAAAATGTATCCATATATTCAATAATTATACAAAGTGAATGAATGAATTTCATAACTAAAACTAATAAACGAAAATACCTTAACAAAATGACCCCAATGCAGTTATTATTCAGCACCAAAACATACTGTACTTGTAAAACGAATCTACCCTTACAATACCTTATTATGCTAATTGTGCTGCATTTGTCAATTGCTATTAAAACAATATCAAAATGATATCTTCTTACTCCCAGAACAACAAAGGAAAATAGTAAAGAAATAATATTTAAACTACGAATTATACACCCATCCAACATACTATTAAGCCTCAAAACATATTTAGTTTGCTCACTGTGCCTATAGGTAATTATTACTAACAAGATAACATTATATCCCCTTATTCTCACAACGCAAAAGGAAAATAGAAGAATACTAATATTATTTAAATTATAAATTGTACACCCATTCAACATTATTATTCGCATAAATGTGTAGGCGTATTCCTAACACAAAGTTATATAAACAAAATATTATTTAAAAGTATATCTACATAACATAACATATTGTTCTGTATTTATTAATAGTTATTAGACATATAAATAATACTTAAACATATAAAATAGAAATAAAATATTTATTTTACATAAATAAACATATATATAAATATATCGTTACAATTACATTCTTACATATCATTCACATAAGTACGAGTACATATACAGCAAACAAATATCATAAATAACTTTTACACAATAAATAATATGGATCGATGCGATGCGCATAGGTACCTTAACATCAATCTATTGTCGACTGTCGTACGTGTTCCTCGGCGCGGGCGCCCGCTTTAAGTACGTTAGTGCCCGCGCCTAGGAACCAGTCGAAAATCATGCACTCAACGCGGTGCCCGTGTCGCTCCTGATAAGCTCTCGTGAACACGTGTATTTATTTCGCGATCTATTTAATTGTACGGTGTTGTTCCTTTTGGTCATAATTCATTGTTCGTCACTCTAGTGATATCGAATAAACATTATTGTGAAGTATATTTGTTTCGTTCGCTTTCTGCGCGTCTCAAGTAACAACTTACAAATGTATGAGTAGGGTGGAGGCACCAATTATCGGCCGCGTCAACTTTTTTTGATCTTTCACTGCTTGTAATTTTTACATTAATAGCTTTGACTTTTTTGCAATGCCTTTTTTGGATAGAGGAATAATAAGACTTCATTATAACATTCGCAAAATTACGAATTCATTATTATTTTTGATAATATACATGTTTTTTTCCGAGTAAGTAGATTTCCCTTAATATCGGCCTCTAACACCCTAGCATCCGCCGCCTGTGACCCTAATATCGGCATACCTTTCCATAAGGTAAGTTAGCTCAATAAAACTACGAAAGAAAAAAAATTAATAGGTTTTATATTTTTATATCAGGTATAAATAATTTTTTTAACACTTATCTATCATAATTAGTCTTTTCTTTACGTCTCAGTCTTAGGAATCAATCAAAATATTTTTTGTTATTATTATATAAATCAAAGATCACAATCAATCAACATTCTTAATACAAATAAAGAAATGAACTTCAATAACAAATTATTATTTTTGAAGTTCTTGAATTTTTTGAAGTACTTAATAAATAATTAACAAATAAAATCAACCGAAAACATTTTTAAGTGTTTTTAAATTATTTTTTTTTTATGGGATAGGGGGCAACAGAGCAGACGTATCACCTGATGGTAAGTAATTACCGTCGCCCATGGACACCCGCAACACCAGAGGAGTTACAAGTGCGTTGCCGGCCTTTGAGGTGGGAATACGCTCTTTTTTTGAAAGTTTGAAGGTCGTATCGGTCCGGAAATACCGCAGGCGACAATTCGTTCCAAAGTTTGACTGTGCGAGGCAGGAAACTTCGAGAGAAACGCACAGTTGTGGACTGCCAACCATCTAAGTGATGGGCATGGATTTTTTGCCGCGTGGAACGATGGCGGAAAGAGGCGGCAGGTATAAGTCCGAACAATTCCTCGGAGCATTCCCCGTAATAAATACGATAGAAGATGCATAGCGAAGCGACATCTCTACGCAGCGCCAAGGTATCAAGCCGATTTGAAATTTCCAGGCAGTCGATGATTCGAGTCGCTCTCCGTTGAATGCGGTCCAGTGGGAGAAGTTGGTATTGGGGTGCCCCAGCCCAAAGATGAGAACAGTATTCCATATGAGGCCGAACCTGCGCCTTGTAAAGCTGAAGGCGGTGCGCCGGAGTGAAATACTGTCTCGATCTATTGAGCACACCAAGCTTCTTAGAAGCTAATTTAGCTTTACCCTCTAAGTGGCCACGGAACTGGACTTCGCTCGATATGTCGACACCAAGGATCCCAATATTGGCTGATGCAGTTAGGGGAATGCCCTGAAAGCGAGGAGATACGACACATGGCATTTTCTTTGCGGTGAACGCGCAAACCTGTGTCTTTGAGGGGTTGAAATGGACTAAATTAAGTCGACCCCAGTTAGAGACTTTCTCTAATGAAGTTTCGATTTCAGACACAAGTTTATTCCGGCACTCAATGACGTTTTCCCGAGAAGAGTTCGCACGGCCGTTATAGAAGGTGTCTTTCGTGCTGTCGTCTGCATAGCAATGAATGCTGCTGATTTGCAGCATATCATTGATATGCAGAAGGAATAGTGTAGGTGAAAGCACACATCCTTGGGGGACACCAGCATTTACAGACATTGGGTCTGAGCATTCACCTTCAATCGAGACCTTAATGCTTAAGCTAGTGACCCATCCACATAATTTCTCGGGAAGCCCATATGAAGGAAGTTTTGAGAGGAGCGCTTTGTGCCATACCCGATCGAAGGCCTTCGCGATGTCCTTCGCTTCAATTGCCTCTGCCCAATGATGTGTCAAGTAAACTAGAAGATCACCAGCAGAGCGACCCCTACGAAAGCCGTATTGTTGGTCACTGAGCAGCTGGTGATCCTCTAGGTACCGGAGAAGCTGGCGGTTGATTAGTGATTCCATTATCTTTGAAAACAAAGGGGTTATAGCTATCGGCCTGTAGTTGGACGGATTCGAGCGGTCACCTTTCTTAGGGATCGGATGCACTAAAGCTGTCTTCCATGAGGTTGGGACTACGCCAGATGAATAAGAGAGCCGAAATAGTCGCGTTAAAACCGGTGCCAACTCTGGAGCACACGTCTTTAGCACGATAGGAGGAATACCATCAGGCCCACTCGACTTGTGGATATCTAGGGTGATTAGTGCTTGACGCACTGAGCTTTGGTGGAACCGAATATCCGGCATTAAGCTCCTGCACCGTGGTATGGTCGGTGGTTCCTGTCCCCCGTCATCCAAGGTCGAGTTGGATGCAAAGAGTTTCCCTAAAAGATCGGCTTTCTCTTTAGCATCATCAATTAGAGATCCTATAAGTTATACTTATAAGATCTCTAATTTAAATGCACTAAACAGTGATGGCAAGCAAAATATTCTTTAGCCACATCAATATATTTTCGCATTCATCGCATCAAGGTATTTATCACATTCCTCCGTGTTCTGGGAAAACTGCAGATAGCCATCCGTATCAATCATTGAACAATTGCTTCTTCTTCATTTTGGTTTAAAACGGTATCTCTACCAACTATGCCGTCTGTGTCTGTTCTTCCATGAAGTCTGTCTCGTAAAGTGGTCCTCGGTATTTGGTACAGTCGAGATGCTTCTCTGATGCCGATAGTTTGATCTGTTACGGCATTTACTGCATCTCTTAATCTACTCCGGGGTTGTATTGCAAACGTTTTTCTTTTCTTTGATTCTTTGCGAGTTTTGATTGAGCCAGCATGGTTTCGGCATATCTGTTGACAACAATTAAAATACCTAGTTGCTCTTTTTGTACCACGGTCCCCGTGGTACAAAAAGAGCAACTATTTATTGTAAATTTCGAGGTTATTAGGAATGTACCCAATACTTAGGTGGCCGTTGTTACGCTTCGTTTCCCTTTATATCGGCCGTAGCTGATATAAAATCATTTTTAGGCGGCCGACATTTGGATCTAGTGGTCAGATTGAGCTGTTGTTTTATTTTTAACCTTATTAATGTTACTGCTAACTGTTAAAATAGCTAAGTATGTTGTTTACCGTTTTTATGCATTTCCCCAATATCGGCCACTCGGCCGATATTGAGATTTATCAATAATACAGATCTCTAATCTCGGCCCCGCGATTATTTAAAAAAAAAGGCAAATAAATATAAAAGTATACTATTTAAACAGTATTTTGACTCTTTTACTTTGATAACAAATAAAATAAAATAGCTTAGGTATGTTTAATTCACTACAAATACTTACCAACGTCATGCGTTGACTCAGGGATTTGACTCGGCAATGCCACCAAACGACGCACGTCCGTACCTGCCCGTGCTCTATTGCCAACTTAATGTTCAAAGGTTGAGGCACCCGCACCGAAATATGGGAGGTTATGCACAAGAATATAAAGCTGCTTTTTGCATAAAAACAATTATGATTTTAGGACTTTTTTTATAGTTATATTAAATTTTGTCTAAAAGGCCGATATTAGGAGTGGGCCGATACTAGGAGACCCCACCCTATAACATGCTGGGCAATACTGAAAATGAATAGACTTGTACAAACCACTCAACAACGAAATTTCACTTGATTTTTCCAAGGTCATGATGAGATCGGATGGCGATAACTGGTGAGGTGTCAGACTTACGAACCAATATTGTTCCATGTTTAACCCATACATATTGGTATTCTTGTTTGGTGGGGTGTTAGCTATGAAGGAGTGACTGAGCCATATTTTTGTGAAAAAGGTATCAAAACATCGGCACAAGTATATCAAGATACCATTCTTGAGAAGGTAGTTAAGCTCCTTAACATCACCATGTTCAATAACCAAGTATGGTCCTTCCAGCAAGACTCGGCGCCGGGTCATAAAGCTCGTTCCACGCAGTCTTGGTAAGAAGCGAACGTTTCGGACTTCATCAGAGCTGAAGACTGGCCGTCGTCTAGTCCCGATCTTAATCCACTAGACTATGATTTATGGTCAATTTTAGAGAGTACAGCTTGCTCTAAACGCCATGATAATTTGGAGTCCCTAAAACAGTCTATACGATTGGCAGTGAAGAATTTTCCCATGGAAAGAGTGCGTGCTTCTATTGATAACTGGCCTCAACGTTTAAAGGACTGTATTGCAGCCAATGGAGACCACTTCGAATAAGCTTTATATATTTTTAATTGTTTTATATTTATGTACTAAACAAACATAGTGTAAAAGTAATAAATGTTTTAAGCAGTTAAAAAAATGTTTTTTCTATCTTACAATATTTATGGCAAGACTAGGTATATATCGTGAGAAATTAGTTTCTATTATTCCCAATTTATAAGATTTCGGAATCGCTTGAATTCAATATTGTCATTAAAATTCTAAATTAGATTCTATTTCTTATAAAAATAATAAAAATCGGTACTTAATAACTCATTAATAAAAAAAAATCGGCGATGAATCGCGGTCAAAACGAAATGTATTGCGTAAATTCATTCTACCTACTAGTAGATATTAAAAAAAAAGTGGTTAGGACCACTTGTTGTAGAATTCACGGAATGAATTTGAAAAATAGTGATTTTGATTTTGATTAGTCACGGTATGAATTTGAAAAACAGTATTCGAAATTGAAAGTTTTGAATAATTATGTTTCCAAATTTGAATTCTATTGTTTAAAAAATGCATCTTCTGAACGAAACTTTAACTGTATTGATCTCTTATTATTATGTTAGGCCAAAGTAAACCTAACATACTGATAATACTCGTAGCTACGTATCAGCATCTAATTGCATCTAATTAGCTTGTATTTAAAACAAAATGCGCAAGATTTTCTTTGAGCAAAGTCTTGGGCAATAAAACTTAGGCTATTTAGGAATAAAAGCTAAATACTTTATGAATTTCCGCTAAATAATTTTGGGGCAAATATATACTTATTAGTGTATTTTTATATATTACATGAATAATACCACTGTGTAAATATGTTGTAGGTTATAGTCTTGTCCAGGATCCTTAATGTAAGCGTTTGTTATATGTATTTGTGATTGTAATCTGTTATGTACCAGTGTACCTATTAAATAAAATATTAGTAAGTATCCGATTTTTTTTATTATAATATAAATAACTATCATAAAATATGTTTTTTTCATGTTTTGAAACGTCTACCATATAGACAGCATTGCGTAACTGGCTCTTGCAGAGAACATTCTATACCTACAATGGATGAATATTTTTTAAATATAATTGTTATTGACAATTGATTTAATGGTAATATTTTAGACCTTATAAGTTTATTCTTCTGCTACTTATGTTTGATTTGTTATGCCCTATCGGGGCCATATACTGAGATTTTAAATATTGTAACACCTTAAATTATACTTATATGATGGCAGCTAAATAAATAAATATCGTTTCTCTGCATCAACCAAAGGTTGACAAGCACAAAATGCCTCAGGCGTTAAACCGCCTGTATACAACAATATTTTTACATAAAGTGTAAAAAAATAAAATATTTACAGATTATGAGGTGGCTCTTATTAAATGGCATCAACACGGTATGTTAGGGACAAACATAAGCAACACCATGCAAATATGCCATACAAATTAAAGTTCCCGTTTTAAGTGTTTAATTCGTTTCAAAGCTTAGATTAGGCGTTATAAATAATATGTGAGGAGTATCCTGGATGCACCTCTTATGGCGTTAGCACGGTCAGTACTACTAACTCTAACAGGCCGTGCTATCCAGGACGTGACCTGGTGACTTTGAGTCACCTAGATCCCAGGACCAGGAATGACGGAATATCCCGGAAAAGTTTCAAGTGGGTATATACCCTTACTAGTGGGGAATTCCCACATAACCATCAACCCCGGTCAGAAAAGATATTAGTCTACCCAAGAGTATTGCTCTTGGGTAGACTAATATCTTTTCTGACCGGGTTACAGAAAAAGGCATTATAAAAATGTACTCACAGGCAATTCACAATTTACTCACCTATTTAATTTTATATTATTTTTTAAAAATTTCCAAAAAACACTGCATTAATTTAGTGCAGCATTTTTCCTATTTTGAAGCATCCCTTAAATTATCCGGGGTGATAAAAAAGGAACCGTCTATCTATAGTGTAGGTACAATATTGACGTTTATATTACCTCAACGTGGATATCACATCCGTAATTTAGTCTAATTTAATTTAATTTTGTTTAATTGAATTTGTTTTTTTTTAATTTGATTAAATTTTATTTGATTTCGTTTAATAACATTTATATAATTTTATTTTATTTCAAATGATAATTTCATAATAATAATAAATCCATGTAACATTATAAAAAATGTAATAATGTTAATTTTAATTTCTGTCAATGTCCTTTTACATTTGCCATACCCAATGTTTTGGGTCGTTAAGTGGTAAGTACCATACTACTAAGTAGCTTTAAGATCTTAATGTACACTTAGTTTGCAAATAAAAACTATAACTCACAGCGGCAGCTCCAATGCACAGAAGAAACATCTTCAACAGCATCTTCCGTGATGTTATTCCCTGGACTGATATAATGACACAAGTCTATTCAAGTATATTTGCTGCACACTCCCTACACCTTATCAATGCTATTAGAGTGTTTGTTTTGACGATAAATTAATTTAGTTCTGGATGTGCAACACATAAACGAAAACTTGCGAGAATCAGCTTAAATTCGAATTGAGCTCGTGCAAGTACACTTACATAATCTTAAAGGATTCTTTTGACAGGGAGAGTTGAAAAAGTAGAGTCTGCCCACGAAGGAAGTCCCACAGAAGCAGCACTAGATCACAGAATAGATAATAGTACTACGTACAGAACGGCCACTCACCTCCCCGCACTCATTTCAAATACCTTATCCCACGCCGCACTTCCTTGGAGACATCACTGACACATAAACAAGGGCGCGCTCGATCGCTCGAACGAGTAGACGCGAGCGCCGGCCGATAACAGAGACAGCGCTATGCGAGTAAAAGAGAAGGCAGTCGCTGCACTCCTCGCGTCATTTCGATTGATAACCGCGCACTCAGCCCTACTAGATTCCACGCACACATTTGCGCGTGTAGAAACGTCATTTGCTTATGTAGTAGTAATAGGTAATTGATTTGCGAACGTTGTATGGAGTGTCCGGGGTGTGACTAGATGTCACTTGACACTGTCTTAAGACAGCCACGCGACATTGTTGCTAGCCTTATCTAACCAATGGTATGCAGCTAAAATCTCTCTCTTTTTACTAGTTAGTTTCAATTATTGCCACTGGTGTTCCTGAGACAGACTCTACACTAGTTATCGGCTTCATCGATTTACTAAAAACATACAATATGTAATTATTGCAACGTAAGGAATCCAGAGCAGTGTGGCGAATCTCATTTCTCATGACACACCCCTAACTAATTCCTTATTTATGAAGTATATTCCTTATTTATTTTATTGTAAATTCTGTCCGAAAGACTATTATGCTGCGAAGTAGAAAACTTTGTTGTTGTTGAAAGAACTATTGCCACATTGAATATTCTTTTACTATTTTTTTTATTTGGAACATACGATAACATCCTGTGCTTTTTTAAAAATTTAACGAATTTTAGTTTCCTTGAGAGTAAACCACATTCAAGGGATTCAAGGTTGATCAGTAGGGTATCTAAAGTATACAACTACTTTAGGTACCCTACTGATCTACTTTATACTCATATACATAAAAAAAACAAAAAAACTAATTAAGAAAAACACATAAATTAGAAATAAAATTAATAAAATAAACAAAAAGCAATAAAAACAAAATAATAAAAAACAAATTTATGAAAAAAATCGTAGATCTAAAATATTATTATGCTTTTTTATTGCTTTGTTTATTTTACTAATTTATTATAAGTTTTTTTTTATTTTTTAATTAGTTTTCGTTTTAATTTTCTTTTTAGACGATAAAGATTTTAGTTAAGATTTGAAATACAATTTTAATATCCTAAACCAATAATCAATCAAATTAAATGCCTACGATCCGAAAAAAGTTTCACTTGCTTGCTTCCATAAAACCACACCATGATTTTTTTTATATAACATCAGGAAACAGTCGTAATAGCTCATGTGGTTTTGTCGTATCCCATGGACGCTCGCGACCACTAACCCGTCGCCGAACATCAAGCTCAGAAGATATAATAGCACTCCGTCTCAAGCCACCAGCGTGTGCATGTGAGTGAGTGAGTGAGGTACTGCTAGCATTCTCAATGGCGACAGGAGGGTTAAATTCTGCCTAACTCACAACAGTAAGTAAGTAGTAACTAAATCAAACTACTTAACATTTTTTACAAAAAATAAAACCGACTTCCAAATCATCAAAAAGTCTTAAGTAATATAAGAATACATAGCACATCACTGTTTTATATTGAAGTTGCTGTCAAATTTTAAGTAACTATATTAATTATTGTTCTTATATTTTTTAAGCCTTTTAGGTGATCATTGCTTGCGGTACCAAGCAACTTCAATATAAAACATACTAGATATTGTATGTATTCTTATATTATTTATTACAACTTTTTAGTGTTGATTGAATTGAATTGTCATGAAAAATATGAAACACCTTGTACGTGCCCACGAAATTTAAGGGTTTCCTCGATTTGCCGTAGATTCCATCATCTGATCAGGACATGGTCACAATGGGACCACCAGAGGAGTGTACTCTTTTGACATAATAGAATAGATACAGTCGAACATAGAACCTCCTCCTTTTTCGAAGTCGGTTAAAAAAATAATTACATCCGTTATCGGAGTGTTGCAAATATTTGTAAATGATTGATTTATTTTACTACTTATACAATTTATGTGCATACAAATACAGAAACTTACATAACGTACAGACTGCGCTAAACGTCTAGTCCGCTCTGAAGTTGCGTCGCGCAGAGGTACTGCATCTCTTCCTCACGCACATATTTATTAAGTGATGTGACATTCATCCATGATCACAGTGCAACGCGAATCGTGCTGTTCAGAGCGGAATAGAAGTTTGACGCAATCTGCTGTACAATGCTCTTATTTCTATACGAAAGTCTTCCAGCAGCCCTGTTACAAAACAATGAAAGAAGTGTCTTGTGTTGTTTCAAAATATTATTTTTATTATATTATTCATAGTTTGGCACACGTAGGAGCAATATTATGTCGCCTGGAGTTAAAATCACAACTCAAAGAATGCTAAAACTTTGATTTGCTTCAGTGAGTCACCAGATACGTCATTTTCAAATACCTGACAAAATTGCTGATTTACGAATAAAATTCCCAACATCGAGTCTAGGTAACAGATGTAACAGATGTTTGTAAGTGTTGAAAATATTTTTTTTTACAAAAAATAGAAACCGACTTCAATAACACTAAATTATATAAATGTGGCTGTCTGTACCTATTCTTTTATTATTTTTAACTTTTTAGTGTTTTTGAAGTCCGTTCCTGTTTTTTGTAAAAAAAAATATATCTTTTTAGTGAATGAAATCTTTTTGGTGAATTTAATATCAGCTCACCGAAGGTCTTTACATAATATTAATTACGTGTCACGATTCACGTAATTAAAATAATATAATGTTTTTGCATTAATATTATGGCTTGTTTATGGAGAAATGTTTACCTTTTCATAATAAAGTTCCACAAAGTGTTCTTAATTTGACTTTTCATAAAAAAAAATGTTATGAGTAAAGGTTATTATAATATCAAAGAACGACATACGAGAAGTAAGAAGAGAACTGACACTGATTTTGAATTAGACTAAGTTATCATATGTTTGATAACAATATAATTTATTGTATAATGCTAAGTATAGTTTATAACAATTTTTTTACATACATACAATACACATTTTTTATTTTTAACTTTTTAGTTAATGGAATCTTTTTTGTGAATGAAGCCCTAATTTAATACCATTTATCAAATTAGGGTTTCCCTCGATTTTCATGGGATCCCATCATCAGATCCTGACTTTGGTGACCTTGGGACTACCCCAGGAGTCTACTATACATACTACTACTCTATCGAATACAAAAAGAATTTTGAAAATCGGTCCACAATTGGCCGCGTAATCGCGTAACATACACAAAAAAAACATACGCATCGAATTGAGAACCTCCTCCTTTTTTGAAGTTGGTTAAAAACATTTAAAATGATACTACTTGTAACTTGCTCGCAAAACATTATTTTAAGGTTTATGTCTTTTGGAGTGTGATTCGTGCTACTCTGTTTCTCGCAACTTTATATGGTAATATAGGTAAATTAACCTCTTTTCTCTATTCTTTGCGAGATTGATACACGAATGATACGTGGCCCTAAATATGATAGCTACAACAAGTAAACTTTCTCTGGATAAAGGGTCACAGCAACAAGGGTCGCGGCACTGACGCATCAGATGAACTTTCTCATAGGGGATCGAGCATGGCATCCATTGGACAGAAGCCAATTGTCCATACTCCATTCAGTTGGTTTGAAGTTAGGGTATGCAAACGCAGATACTGCTTACACGAGCGATGCTGAAAGAATTTGAAAGAATGTAGACAGGAAAACTCGCACTACTCCTAGTCGCTCGTCACTCCAAGGCCCTAATATAGCTGAAGAGACTAAGGTAACGCCTAATTTTGGTCTAACTAACAGAACACAGCAACTTTAACAGACATCTTTTTAATTTAAAGTACCAAAGACAACCCTCTATGCATAACATGCATGGAGGCAGAGGAGAGAGTCGTCCAAGTCCTGCTGGAATGTTGAGCGGTGGTAATATAACGCGAAGTACCTGGGCAAGCTTCCAGGACGTCCTAATCGACTCTCTAGAGCTAGGCAACTTCCTGGTGGAGCTGTAGGATGGCTAGAGTAAGCCGGCTTCAACTCTCCGACATTCCGACAGTCGTCGAGTTTTACAAAATTCCCGTACGAAGGGAAGTTAAGCTTCTATTTTTGGGATTTTGTTCTGAAATGTCATGTTGTAATACCATTTTCTTTTATTTGTTGGTTTTCATAACCAATATCTAAAGCTTGGCAAGAAAATAATGGTATAATTATACATTAAATGTAATAAATAAATAAAAAAAATTCTTATAGGATCTTTAAAAATTCTCATAATTGCTGTAGCCATCATCCGCCTCAAATGAATTGAAGAGTCGATGGGAATCTTCAATTTGCGAATCATAATTACTCATATCATATTTGTCTGCTAAAAACGTATCTGGAGCATAAGTGCTAGTTTTTTCTGTTGAGAAATAATTGAAAAAGTCCAATCGACTTCCAACTGGTTCTGTAGTAGTTTCTACAACTGTTTCCTCCGTTGTAGATAAATTAGAAGGTTTGTTCACGTTTTTTTGGCTTTCATCACGGCTAGCTTCTTTTTGATTGAATTTTTCTTCCGTACTACCCTTGTTTGGTTTTTCATATAATTTCTCTTCCTTTTCAGGACGACAAAACCCACCCCAAAAGTACCAGCCATGAGGACATAGGAACACTTGAGGATACAAGTTGCCTCTCTTGAAGAGGCAGACGTAGTAATAATTGGGGCTCAACTTGAGTACTCCATGTTGACCCACGCTGGTGCATTCAGGAACCAGCTTCGAACTGCAATGCCCCTTTTTGAGTTTTATCTGAAAGACAGACGTAAGTATAACATTTTATCATATAGATTTAGGTGATATAGCACGTGATATGGATTTGAACGCTATAGTAGGATTACTGTCTGCATCTCGTGCTAACGATTGGGTCATAATGGGCCCCATTGGCGATCATAAATATAAAATCATATATTGAGATCCCCCGTATTGTCTTATAGAAGTCTTTAACTTCATGAAAGCGATAAACGCTGGATTCTACCTATCTCCAAACTCATCGGTTGTTGATTTGCTCACAAACTTTTCAAACTTCCTTACCGAGCACTGTGCAGTTTGAGGATCGTAGCCATAATGTCGAGGGCATAAAGCTGATCTATGATCAGCTGGTCTGCCGAACGGGGTATCCTCTGGCGGAGAGCAGAGGTGAAATTTTCGGCAATCGTGCGCATCAGGGAAGATTCCCACCTGAAACAATGCAACATATTCTGTTCTAATGGGTTTTTTTCGATATACACAAGTAACAATGATTTTAAAACATCACGAACATGCAGAAGCAAGTTTATCTGTAAACCAGCCACCCTTAGTGCCTAGTTCAGGTGAAACATCCTGTTAAAGGCTAGTGTTGGACGAGGTTCACCTATCTTGCCTTCCGCCTCCTTAAGGCGTATTGGGTCAATTCTACGGACAGTTCCCATCTATTGACGCACGCACAGCCGTAACCGCTAATGGTAGAAACGTGAAATTTGGACAGTTGTTTTAATTCAAAATGTGGACACTAAGGAGGGATTTAAACAAAAATTAGGTAAAGGGATCCTAAAGGGATGAAATAGGGATTGCAAGTTTGCATGGAAAAATCTTTAAATTAGCAACGATTATAATAAAACTTGAGATCCATGTTCTTAAAAATATTTCATTGAACACATGTCTCATGGTTTATTGGAATTCATCTCCTTAAGGTGCAAAATAGGGGTTGAAAGTTTCTATGGAAAATATTTAAAATCTGCTCCCATTTCTAAAAAAAATTATTAACCGAGCTCCTAAATATAAATAACAGTCTTTATATGTATAGGCTACAAATGTATTTTTTCGACGGGAATATGTAAAATTCCCGTGAGAAAACAATAATAACGCGGGCGAAGCCGCGAGCGAAAAGCTAGTTAACTAATATACTCGGTACTGCGGGCCGCAGTAAGTTGAAAACAGTGGTTTTTATCAAATATTCAAATAAAAAAGAGTACGTTCAACTCATGTTTTTATTTAGAAAAAATAGAACCGACTTCAAAAACACTGAAAACTTAAAAATAATCTTCTTTTATATTGAAGTCGGCGCCAAACGATGATCTCCTAGAAAATGTTAAAATTTGTCACCGACTTCAGTATAAAAGAAGATTATTTTTAAGTTTTCAGTGTTTTTGAAGTCGGTTCTATTTTTTGTAAAAAAAAATTATTTTTAACTTTTTAGTGAATGAAATCTTTTTAGTGAATGAAACCCTAAGGTGAGCTGGTATTAAATTAGTGTTTTCCTCGATTTTCTATGGGTTCCCATCATCCGATCCTGATTTTGGTGACCATGGGACCACCCTTGCAGTATACTTTATCAAATACAAAAAGAATTTTGGAAATCGGTTTAAAAATGACGGAGTTATGAGGTAAAAGACATAAAAAAAAATACAACCGAATTGATAACCTCCTCCTTTTTTGAAGTCGGTTAAAAAATGAATTATTTATGTTATTTTTGGCGACTCATTGGAGCATTCAAAATTCACATAAACTAAATTACTATTCAAAATAATTTATATTTTATTCGTCAAGATCATCCACTTGTTCGTGCCTCACCCAGATTTAATTGTACTAGCATAGAAAATACCGCTTCCGTATTGTATCAAAATTACTAGTTGTTTATATGGATAGACGGGTTATAAACGGATGTCTGATGGCCCGTGCACCCAATACTTGACCTTTGACTGCGATCTTCATGCAAGGATTGATTTCAGTCAGCAACTCTCCGTCTGTTTAGTACGGTTGAGTTGGCGCGAAATCTTCCATGTTCAAAGATGTTCAGTCAGGGGGACAATTTGGGCCCTTATTATTAAAAACGACCATCGATGTGGTAAGCAGATACATTTTTCTCTATCTGTTTGTTCATAACGAAATTAACTGCACGCTGTGGCTTTACCCCCTTAGGATTGATCCCATGGTCAGTTCGAGATATTTTTAGATTTGTATATTACCTGTTCGCAAGTGTGCTCGAAATCAAAAGTGCTGGTTTGGCACTCCGGCACGTGCTCACCGGAGCACTGGCCTAGGTTGGCGTTGCATGTCTGCCCTTTGTCGCACTCCTGGAGAGGGACCTGAGAAGAGAAATTTAATTAGATGAAAATAGGTCAAATCTAATTTACTTCGATGACTTTGCCTGTGTGTCGTTTGGTCTTTGCCGAGTTTAAAACAGCCAGTATATCGTTGTATTACTTACAGTTATACTATGTCATAATTTCAATCACGAGATGCCCATTGATCACATGGCCAAGGATTGTAACGGGAACACCGTATAAGTCTAGTTTATGGATTTTTTAAAATGCCCGGATCGGTGTTCTGGCGTCACAAATTATGTCAGAGAGGTGTGTTTTTTAGACAAATTGGTTGAGATTGTCACATACAAAATATAATGGGCTCTACGCGCCACCGAACGCACATTACACACATACATACCAATTGTGAACTATATCATAAATACGTACATTTATACTTACTTACTATAATATAAAACTATATATACATTTAATGAGGGATTTTTCGGACAACAGACAAGGGGGCGTGCCATCGATGGCGCCATGCCAGGTGGGTCACTGTCTAAGAAAAATCCACCACAATCGCCATCAATTTGATAACCATTGCACCGTTAACACAAGGCACTGCGAAGACATCCTTTTATAAAGGAGCGATGGATGGACGGCGACTGTCAAAGTGTAAGCGATTGCGATAGATTTTCTCAGACAATAACCATGCAGGTGCCACATTCCGCACACTATAAGCAGTATTTGCACTGTTTACAGTCTGTGGAATACGACACCGATGCAATGTGCAAACGAGGCGCCATCCACGGCGCACCCGCTCATCCGCTATCCAGGGATTGCTCATTATGCATGCATTTTTCTACTAATGGGCTAGCACCTAGATCGCTGCGTTATTTAGGTCTTTGAACGCCATCTGCAAATTATAATTTTTTATTTCATCGTCCGTTGCTGAGTTGGACTGGGCAATTAATTGTTTTATGGCGTCATGCTCCTTATGCTCCCCACAAAAGTATATACATGACTCCGTATGTCTGGAAATTGCCACTACAGCGTGAGGGACACTGTCATGGACCGGGTTTTTTGGTTCTCTGCCTCTTAGCACTATCACCTTACGGTATGTCAGCTCCTGAGCCTCATGTATCGTCAGCAGTCTGGAATTCTCTCCAGTACCATACCCTTTCGTTTCGAACGCCTCCTTTTCCTCTTGGGTGAAGGTCAAGAATAGCGTTTCCGGGTCAGTCCTTCTGGACACTGCTTCTGATGCCATGGTGGAAGTTAGGGATCTCAGTGCATCCCTGGACGTGTATATGCCCCCGTACACCTCCTTCAGGGCGTATACTACATCCATCGGGCATCGGTGTGTGCAGAGTATCTTTTCTGAGACTGTCGTTACGGCAATTGGGTACGGTATTGCATTTCAAATAGGTTGTCTCTGTCGATAAAGGGGATCTGGTTTGTATCACTCATTAACACCAGTTCTCTTGCCACGCACAGCCTGCTTGCCATTATTATGGCTCCAATATGAACCATCAGAGCCTCGTCCACCAGTAGACGCTTAGACTCCTTTGCTCCATTTATCAGTACCGAAGCAATGGTTCTTACTTTCCCCTTTGCGACAGCGCCCAGACGACTCATTATTTCCGCCGTCAGCTCTTTAGCCGTCTCGAACATGCGAGCATCGTTCTGGAATGCTTCTAGTATTTCTCTGCAGGCAGTTTATTTTACCTGCAGCGATGCACGCAATATCTCAACATACTCCAGATAGGCGTTGACTAGTTTGTCTTCGTCCCGGTTTACCGCAATGCGTGTTGGAGGGCGAACCCTCCCCATGTATTCAAGTGTGGTTATTTTGCTTGAGAGGGGCATCTCCGCTTGGTGTGTAGTTTTTTCTGGGGTGACTCTAAGAGGCGGCGTTCTGGTACTCGATCCTTCCAGGGCAACCCAAATTCCCCTGATTAGGTGTTCGGTCGGGGATCTACGCGACAGAAGGCGTGTTCTAATACTCTCTGCTTGCCTTGCTTCTTCGTGTAGCCTTTGTAGTCTGGCTGAGCCGCTCTCCGTTTGGCCATGGCGTGGTGTCTGCTCCTTGTTTTTCAGTAGGAAGTCAAAATTTTGACCTCAGCCCTCGTACACAATAATTTCGTGCTTATTGGCTGCCCTCGTAAGGAGAGTATAGTCTGGCACTTCGCCTCTCTCTAGGTCCGCCCTCATGACATTCCTACTGATGACTTTTGGGTCACCCTCTAGCTTTCCCAGTAATTCCCCTGCCTTGGTAAATGGCGACTTGTTGTCCATGTCTCTGGATAAGAGAAGGATGGACTTGTTTCTGGAGCGCACGATCCTTGCACTTATGTCCGGCCAGCACCACCTCCGGTATTGCCTTATATGTCTTTTTTTTGATAGTGGCTCTGGTGGTGCTGCCTTTTAACAGGACCGCCAAGCCTGGTGAAATAGCTATGTGTTTTCTGGCTCCAGCTACACAGAAACTAATTCCCAACCTTTCCCTCCCACTTTCCATAAACAGCGCCACTCCTCTCGTTTTAATTCCGGGTGTGCCCCCCTCTCCGGCACCCAACCAGTTTTCCTGTGTCATCTCTTTTGTGGTCGTTGTGTCTTGCCTTGGTTGCATTACTCTATGAAGGTTTGACCTTTCCTCGGGTGCTGGTGGCGTGCAGTTTTTATTGCGACGGACGACCGTCTCCATTACTGTCTCTACAAACTGCACGACTGAGTTCTTTGATCTCTTGTCCACCAGCAGAGCGTGGATATTTTGTTTGGAGACCGTTGTATCCTCTGGCACAGAACATGGCGGGCACCAGCAAACCTGGGGCAGTCCAGTATCACGTGCCATACAGACTCAGACTCGGTTGGATCGCACTCACAACCTGGGCTATCTTTTAGCCTAAATCTATGGAGGTACTCTACGAGGCCTCCGTGTCTCGTAAAGGCCTGCACCAGTACAGGCGAAAGTTTTTCCCTTCAGACCCAGCTGTACGCTTTTTTATGGTCTGGAAAGAACCACTTAGTCGTTACCCCAGTGTTAGAGGTTTCGTACCGGTTCTGCCATATGCGGACTGATTCCTCCCTAATTTTCTTTTTGATATATGACACGGGGATATCTCCGTAGTCAAACGTCCCCCCATCTGCAAGAGCCGCCATCTTCGCCAGTTCGTCCGCTCTCTCGTTGCCCGTTGTTCCCACGTGTGCTTTAAGCCAGAATAGGTTAATTTCTCCACCTCTGCTTCGGATCTCCCTTATGTCTTCCTGTATCCTCTACACAAGCTGGTGGTCAGCTTTAGGGTGTGTTATGATGTCCAAGGAAGACACGGAGTCACTCAATATAGATGCCGTCTGCACTCCCTCCTCCCGGACCATCTTTATTGCCCTGTGCAAAGCATACAGTTCCGACTGAAAGACTGTGCATGCCGGATCGAGCGTGAATGTATAGTTTGCGGATTCTTTGCCCTCTGTCCAGCATGTGAAGGCAGCGCCTACTCCCTCCTCAATTTTGCTGCCATCTGTGTATATCTGGAAGTTTGAGATGTGTTTTCTGAGGGTTGATGGTGTAGTATCCTCTAGACATTCATACCCGACCAGAATTCGGTGAGATGGGTGTGGTCTCTCTAGGACTCTGACTTGTTTCTCTAAAGTTCTGCCGTACGGCAGGTGGTCAACGCAGTCTCTTTTTTTTGTTGTTTTATATAATGTTGCTGATTCTTGCACACGTAGATCCAGCGGGAGCAGTCCCGAAAGTGTTCATTCCATCCCAGGTTGTCCTTCCAAATGGTATTGTCAGTCAGTGTTCGGATCATGTTGTGATAAGCTAAGTCGGTTTCCGTTGTATCGTTGGGATAGAATGTGTTAGTGAGAAGCTCTGCGGATTCTTGTGGAGTCAGGGTGTGTCCGTTTTGATCTTTAAGGAGCACTTCTTCTTGTTGTCGCGAAGTTTTTCGCAAGACTCTGTTAACCGCGTCCCACATACTCTCCTTTTCCTGTCTTGTGCAGAACTCCTTCCAGCTGTTTGTTCGTTCGTAACTTGTCATATCTACATACTCAGTTTTAGCCCTGTGGTATTCTTCCCAGACCTGTTCCCTGCGGTGAGGGGCCGCGTTCCTGATTCTGCGTTTCTTTTGAAGCACCTCTTTCTTCTTCAGCTCCAATGTGCTTGTCTACCAGGGTGGTGTCGGTTTCCCCTGTTTTGCCTTTATTTTAGGAATCGTTAGGTCACAAGCGTTTTGCACCAGTAATGTGTATTTTCCTACCATTGCGTTTAGGTCTTGTGTGGAATTGATGAGTGAGGTGCTTAGGTTCTCCTCTTGTATTTTGGTTTTGAATTCTCTGATGAACTCCGTTCACTTTGCCTTGGTAGTATTATATACCCTTGTGTTTATAGGTGTCAATCTTTCTATGACGTTCTGTTGCAGTAGAGTATATGTGATGGCGTTATGGTCGGACGTTATGAGATCTCTGTCTACCCTCCATTCGGTTATCTTTCCTAACAAGGACTGACTGCACGCTGTGACGTCAACATGACTTGCAAACAGCCTTTCAGCCCTGTAGGTTTCGAATGTGGGTATAACACCTGCGTTTAGGATCTCCAGGTTCATCTCGTTCAGGAAAGCAGTGTATTGTTCCCCCTTTCTGTCCTCGGATCTACTCCCCCACCACGGACTCCACGCGTTAATATCCCCCGCCACGATGAGGTCCCTCACACCTAATTTTTCTATAAAATATTTTAGCTTAACATTTATACTTATTGGTGTGACTTCTTGATGGAACTGAATGTTTATATTGAATAAAACCATGGTTTTCTTGCACTTTTTTCCACTATTTATTTTACTGTTTGAATTTGCTATTTTGTACGACCAGTTTCGATTACCTGATCTTCAGGTATCGCAAATTCTCAGGTGTCGTACAAAATAGCAAATTCAAACAGTAAAATAAATAGTGGAAAAAAGTGCAAGAAAACCATGGTTTTATTCAATATTTTAGCTTGTTTATATTGTCTTCAATATCTTCATTCCCCTCACAGTAGACTGATATCACGCGCAGGCCCGTCGCCTCCAACCATACTGCCGCCTCATTCTCCGTGACTAGCTCAGGGTCCTGAATCACTCTTAGCCTGTCACCAAAAACGATAACGGCTGCCTTGACCGGTTTCCCTATGTGGGTTGAACACTGTATGATTCTGGTGCCGGAATAGTTTTTAATATAGCTCTTGTTACCCACATATGGTTCTTGCACGATAGCGATGTCTATTTTGCGGTCTTCTGCAACTCGGAGTAACTCAGTCAAAGCTGTTTTGGAACGATGCAGGTTTGCTTGGATGATATTCAGCACACTGCTTGCTCCGAGGGGTCTCACTGTGGTGCCCTTAGCAGTAGCATACCTTTTCGCGGGCTATTGCATCTTATTTCTGCCATTCTGGGCAGTCATGACTAAAGGCATTATGTGGTGTAGGTGATTGTCCATCCTTGTTACCTCGCGCCTCCAGACAGTTAAGGCACTCTGTGGGGGTTTACCCTCTTTGCGTAACTTACAATATGGGTGAATCTTGAAGCACACAAGTTAGTCTGCAGGGGAAAAGTACCCGTATTCAAAATAAGAACTTCAAGTTATTTTTTTTTAATTTAAAGTTGGGTGTATTCTAACTACAGAGCCAGCCAGAAAGAGTTATACCAGCTTAGTAGGATAGAACCATAAGTAAACTCGAAAAACTTGTCATCGGGTTCTGCGCTACCCTGAAAATTTCAGCTCGAAAGCTGGTCGGCAAGCGGTTCAAATCACAAATTGCTGAGATGCAAGATTCCTTCAGAACAAACAGATAGACAAGGAAGTGAGTTAATAACAACATGGGAAAATCGATAAACGCGGCTCATCGATAATACAGCACAAAATTTACTGCTGATAGACCGCCTGAAACCAGTCTTCTATCTTCACGATGTGCAAACAGCGGAACTCGCGATAGGTCGTTTGCCCATCGCCCCGTCACTGAGACGTCATCGAAACGATATTATTTCTGGGGCCCTACTATGAACGCTTATTATAACAGCTCATATACGTCCCCACCGTGAGGCTGGAGCCTACCCTAAGTTAGAGTGTTTAGGCCCGCTGGCAAATTTTACAGGAGCCACATGTTTACCAAAGAAACTCGGTTGCGCCTTAGCGTGTGCGCTCAGCTAACAATTGTTAAGGTGAAACAACGTTGGCTTTGGTCAGCCTTATGATCGTTGATCAAAATACGAACTATCTCAAGCTCCTCCGGGCTTCGGAAGGTATGTGAAGCAGTGGCTTCTGCGCCTAATCACGCCTCAATCGTGTCGGCTAACCGTCGCACCTGCAGGCGTAGCACGGGCTGCCAAGACGGGACTTGAGTCATGCATTATCTCACAATTTCAGTGACATAATCTCTATGTCTTAAAGAGTAGCACGGCGGCGCGTATTGAGGCTGCGGTCCGATAACAGCGCTCACAGTGCTAACGATTATAATCGCCTTGTCCAAATTAAAGAGAACACTGACAGTGCTATCAGCATGCTTGCGATTTCGGTCCGAAAGAACAGGTACATCCATTTTGAACCAAAAACATAATTATTGAATGTCAGACTGAGAGTTCGCATAAAGTGATTTCACTCCAGAGCATTAGCGCCGTAAGTTCTATATGACGTTAACTATGACGTCATGTGGCTCTTCATGCCGGCTAACATTAGCGCGCTCACAACATTTCGGGACGTGTTTGAGCGCGCTAATAGTGACTCTTATTGATTTTCGGAACGCAGCCTTAGTGTGACTGACATGATAAAATTTCTTGACGCTTCTCAAGGGATACGTGTCACTGAGTCTTATCACAAATTTCTTGGCAGCCCGTGCTACGCCTGCTGTTTGCGGAGTCACTTGTGTACTATAATATCTTCCGCGCAGATGGCTAGCCTCTGTTGAGATTGGCCGCCGTGACCGAATATCGGTTAGGAGTACATTATGATTATAACCAAATTTGTAGTATAAATGAAAAAAATGTCTTATTCATAATTTTTGGTTACATGATCTACCACAGCCTACCTTCAAAAAGCCTCCAGGAAGGGGTACGCAGGTGACTGCGTGCGTGCAGTTCTGACAAGCAAAGCCGGGCTCGGAGCACACTCCCTCCACGTCGATTTCACCGTCCCCGAGCGACATGCCCAGAGGCACTCCCGCCATTCGGTTACCCGTCATCAGCCCTCCAAGCTCAAAGGAGGACGTGACCTGAAATTGAGGAAAAATCAGTTACGGCACAGATTTGACGTACATTGTAACCCCTTTTTACGAGGTGTAATGCTTTTGTGCACCGTATCTCGGATGGTTAGTTGACAAGCGTGCGACTCACCCCGCAGTGTGCGGGGCTAATCCTCTAAGCCAGCCTGGATGTCCATCTAATCCATAGTCGAGCTGATCCAGGGACTGGTAAAAATTCGGACCATCGCGGGACAACCCGGCTAGTTACGATTCGGGTCCTAACGCCTGTGGAGGAGTACCTTGTTACCTAAGTAACCTTGGTAGTACTAGCTACACGTTAGCATCGTTAGTTCTTCTAGTAGGACATGTTATGCACATGTTCACGAAGTGCGCCTGTGGGACCGGAGGGAGACTCTGTACTAGGGTCGTCTGCTTGGTTACCTGCGTTTTACTTATTTCTGCCGTAAACCAGCAGTGCTTGCATTGCTGTGTCCCGTTTCCGACGACACGGTTAGCGCAGAGGTCGAGTGATCGCCTACTGCGCAACGGGTCGCGGGTTCGATTCCCGTACGGGACAAATATTTTGTATGGCCTACAGAAATTTGTTCCGGTCTGGGCGTATGTGCATGTGATATTCTATGTTTGTAACTGCACCGATGATACAGGAGAAAATCATATCACGATACAGGCATAGACGAGGGGGCACACAAAGAGGCGAGCAATCGGTGTTAGGTACTTTTATAATAGTAGGGATTAAATATTTATTTTGATTTTTTTTATTGAAGAGTTTACATAAAAAATATTGTAATACCGATCCTGGACATGCTCCTAAAAGGATTCAGAAGGTTTTTGTTACACATTGTATATCAGACCAGAATAGAATCATGTGTTAAATGTTATAATTTTATTATCCAAATATTACGTTCTAATGTACCAATGTACCAGTAAGTTATAAAAAGGGTGTTATTTAAATGGTTAGCATAGTATTCGTATTTTTGTGTGCAGAAAAATATAATCAGTGAGCAGAAATAGCTAATTGATCAGCAACTCATGGCCAGCAGCAAACATTCCAAAATCAATCAGCAATTTATATCATTCTGGATGGCTGTAATTATTTTTGTACAGCATATTAATTATATAAGCTGCAATGAGCTGCTCCTGTTTCAGAAAATTTTGGTTAGTACTCAGATAGTAAGCAAAAAAATTCATATAAAAGTAGCAAAAATACTTGTCATGCGCAAAATGGGCGCATTCCTTATAAAGATTATTTAATTTATTTACTCGACTGTTATACTTAAAATCTAAACACAAATTGCCTAATAACGTTTGGCCTAAAACACATATCACCTAAAAACGAAATGCCTAATAACGTTTAGCCTACCTAGAATCATGAAATTTGGCAAGAGAAAAGGAAGTACATACTTCCAGAGATATGAGCATTTGAAATTTGAAAAAACTAACCTCAAAATTAGCAGTTTCCACAAGCAATAAGTATGCATAAAGTCGAGAATACACATAAAGTCGTTTCTGGCGCTTCGCCGGCCGCTGCCGCAGCACGCTCGCTTCACTCGCTCGGCTCGCGCGCTTGGTTCATGTTCAAACCTACGCTCGTCGCTTCGCTCCTTGCTACCTCTTTTTGACCCGCCTACAGTTTCTACATACGCTTTGACGTTTCTAAACTTTTTATTTTCAAAAAGAGGCTAAACGTTATTGGGCATTTCGTTTTTAGGTGATATGTGTTTTAGGCTAAATGTTATTAGGCAATTTGTGTTTAGGTTTTAAGTATCGGAACTTATTAACTCTCTGCTTGGGTATGTATTACTTTATAGAAGTGTAAATTAATAAAATATTTTTTGTATTGTTATAAAATATAATTAGTTATTTTGTGCAATCCAATTAGTTATTTTGCTCACCATGTTTTAACTAAGCAAACCAATCAAATACACTGCTTATAGACATGTTTTCTCTGCTGATAAATCATGAAATCTTGCTGATCAAGTAGTTATTTTGCGGACTTAATGTTTATTATGCAAACTCATGTTATTGTAAGCTGCCTATTTATGATTTAATTTGACCATTATCTAAATTATTTGCGGAACAGGGATTGCTGTCCGATTTTTTAAATAGCAAACAAAATCTTTGTATGCCGACCAAATTATTTAAATGCTACTTTTTTGTGGCTCACCAAATTTTATAATTGCTAAACATGTAATTACTTCTCTTATAAAAATACGTGATAAGGGAACTATACTTAGGTCTTTCTTATAAATTGTTGGTACCCCAAAGAAGTTTGAATACAACACAAACTTCCTGAATCCCTGGCACTTTGCTAATTAATTTTTGAAACAAAGAATGCTTTTGTCATTACAACGCGCAAACGTTGTTCAAGCCTCAGCCATTTTTCTGTGTCAGCTGTTTTAAAAATATGTGCATATGCCTCAATTTTAAAAGCTTAAACTACTTAAATAGCTTTCGAATTATAAGTAAGCAGTTCATTTTCTATTTTTTTTAACTATGGTCTTATCGCTAACCACAGTGAATTTTTTCCCTGTTCCAATAAACAAAGTGAACAAATTGTTAAGGTAGCATTTGTATTAGATTTTTCATATTCGCTTTAATTAACTACTAGTGGGCCCGGCAGACGTTGTCCTGCCGGACTGTTGTACATATAAACCTTCCCTGGACCGATTCAAACACACACAGAAAATTTTGTAAGAATCGGTCGAGCCATTGAGGAGTTTTTGCGAGACTAACACACAGCGTTTCATTTTTATATATAAGAAGAAGAAGATTTATTATAAAGTTTCAGCTTATAATACACGCGCGAGTATTTTCTTACACGTCTCCCTCATGCGCTCTTGCTTACCCTCAAATGATTAGAGCGGGATGGTCGATCCAAAGTCGTTGGCCCTAGTGAGCACCCAAAGAGAACTGTGTTTATTTATTATTTTTTTAAACTTACTGTTTATTTTACTTACAAAGCCGGCGCCGAAGTATAATAGTATGAGTTCCAGCAGCATTCTCCGTGATTTTAGTCCGTATACTGACAAAATGCGATAACATTTCCTACAAAAACGCGTCGAGGCCGCCACACTTTGACCCGATTATCAGTATTAAAATTTACTATTTCTTGAGTTGGTTTAACGATAAATCAATGTATATGTGACACACGAGAAGTCCTACTTAAATGTTTATGATTTTTTGCAAAATTTGCAAGTCTGCAACCCCCTTTTTAACGTTGGCGAATGCGTTACGCATACCTTGTTATGTTAGACTCTCCGATGCCACTGATGCCACGGTGCCAACCAGTAGCCGCGGTCTTCTCACCTTTGCAAAGCATGGCGCAAGTCCAGGACCTGGATCCTGCTGGTTGCCGTCAGGAAGTAGAAGGCGTGCGTAAGTCCGCCTTCTTTACTCTGTCCTTCTACGGAAGCACGCAGCGGCCAAATGATCATCCTTCCTAGCTCTCTCCGCCGTCCTCTGCGTCTTGTCTTCGACGCAAAAGGTGTTGGCTACGTCTTACGTGTGAGAATTATATCATTATGGAATTATTAAAACAAGAATTTTAAAATTCGTGCTTACCGGTGGGGCTAGCACGCAGGAGAATCGAAAATCGAATCGAAATCCGAATCGAGGAGTTTGTAGTGTAATTTTATTAGTTCTGCTACTCACCGCCGTGGCGCTATTAAAATTGCCATACAAACTCCTCGATTACGATTCGATTTTCGATTCTCTTGCGTGCTAGCCCCACGGAATTATCTTTTTCGTATTTGTGTAGGTAGGTATATTGTGTACCTCGATACAGTAGCTGAGTATATCGTATTATTAATTGTATGAAGGTCGAATAAACAAAAGAAAAATATGAAAGGACTCCGTAAATCGATCGTTATTAGCTGTTTACGTTCTACCGTCATGGTGTTATAATCAATCATTACGAAATGGAATTATTTTTCATTCAATGTAGGAAGCGCCTACGAGAAAATGTGGAGCAATTGTGCTGCCAAGCATAACGGCACGTGTACAGTAAACGATGAATGGCGCCTTTTCGCATGTTGCGTTGCGTTGCGTTGCGTGTCGGTTACAAACTTATCAAACGAATGTTTCCTGTGAAAATGTTGTTCAGTGTATTATAAATGTTTATCATTGCTTAATGAATTGTTCCTATTTAATCTAATGTTTTCGCCTCCCAAAATGTGATTTTAAGGTATTCATAATATCAACGTTAGATTTAAATATCTGCTCTAATTAGTCTCATTACTCCAACAGCCGAGGTTCAATATACATAATATGTTTCTTCATACACCTGATTTTAAAAAATCATATAATATTGTAGTTTTATTGATAGGATAGGTGTGGTATTGTACTATGTTGTAATGCGTTATTGTAATGTTAGCGATTTAAGAGGCGACTGCCTGTTTCTTGCCTGTTCTCTCTAAATTCCGAAGGGCGTAGAACCTATTTTTTTTCTCATTTTATTTGTAATTGCATACATCTTATATTGTGCTCTCGCTCTCACCAATCCGCACTGGGCCAGCGTGGTTGTCTAAGGCCTCAACACTCTAAGGGTAGTGTAATAAAACTCCAGTCTCCTTGATAGTTACCTTTATTTTTCTTACAGTAAATTATACACTACCACTGTTCGGTTTACTTAGCACTAACTTTACTCCTCGGCTGCAGCGTAACAACTGGTCTCACATGTGACACTCCACTCGTTTTATAATTTTGGCTGCACTCACTGACTTAGCTAGGCGCCAGGTGGCGCTGCGGAAACAAATACATTTGTGTCGGCGGCGCCACTGCTCACTTCCGCAACGGCAACCGCCATCGTTACAGTTGGCAGTATTGAGCAGTATTGCCAGATGAGAAAATGTTATTGCACTAATACTTTTGCAAATCAAATCATGACATTCGGCCATCCTACTACGTGCAGACTCCCGACGCACGTACAGGAGAGTCAGATGCCGGCCAGTACTGCTATCTACTTATAACCATTATTTATCATAAATATTCACTCCCTATGAAAAATCATAAATACATACTACATACTACTCGTATCATTGATACATAACCACAAAGGAAGAATAAATAACCAAAAATAGTTTCACATCAATTACCACTCAATTAAGATATATCGCACCCTCAGAGCAAGAAAAGCATAAGATGAAAATGTTAACTTTACAGGAGAGCAAAAAAACTGTTTAAATGTCTATAAAAAAATTTCCAAACAAGATAGGAAGCTGATTTTTACATAAATAAATTGATAAAAAATTAATGCAGGTTATCACAAATTTTTATTAATGTAAACATTTATAATTATTGAAATAAATTAAGTTTAAATTTTTACGCTACTTTTTCGAATAAGTTAAAAAAGGATTTCCCAATCATTAGTCTTTATGTTCCTTTTCCGCTAAAAATGTAATACCTAATTAAAGTAAAATCTATTACAGTTTTTTTACTCTACAATTGTGGACAGAGTAAATGGCATTACAGCGTTTTTGCCTTTAATTTTTTTTTGTTTTGACTTCGTATCCCTAATTTATGACTTTATTATCTTTGTAAATTATTTACATTCATTCTAGTAAACAATATAACCATGTTTTATTATTTGTCCCAGAAATATATTTTTTGTGTATCTGTAGTTGTTTTGTAGTGATATATTTTTTGGCACAGCAAAAAAAGTCATAAAGATTTTGTTATCATTTCTTTTCTTAATTATCAACATTATAAGAAATATTATGAAATTCAAAGATTGTACTCTGTTCTACAAAATTTTCAATACAATAACGATAATTATAGCTTCCATAATAAAATCAAGAAAAATCGTCAAACAATATAATAAAAAATTAACAGCTGTTTAAAAATGAAACAATATTTTCCACTTCAATAACTTCTAAGACGTCTTTATACTTAAAAGTATCAATATTAAAAATAAAAACATTAGTTATCTTCATTACTTGTAATCATTTTCTTATTATGATGATGATAAAAATTCAATCGAAAGAATGTAGGAAAATATTTTAATGAAATACCTAATAATTATTATTTGTGATAAAATTTAAAATCAATCTTAAAAAAATTGTCAAAAGAAAACCGCTGTTAAAAAAACTCTTATACTTCTACTAATAATGTAAGTCTTAATTCTCAAACTTAATTTTCCATAAATTCTACTAATACTTTTTTAGAAATTCACAAGTAATCTTTTTTAACTTCTTTATCTTTTGCTTCAATAAGTTATTTAATACGAGTCAATTAAACACATTTTACAAAGACATGAACAGAAAATAACAATTATTTTAACCTTAAGTTTAAAATATATTATTGCAGTTCTTTATCATCATCACAGAAGAATTACCCTTTAATTGTAACTACGTAATTATTTAGTTTTAAGCTAGAAGCCTTATGAAAGTTTAGAAACCTTATGAAAGCCTTATATTTGCCTGACATAATGTAAAATTATCTGACTTCCTATCACAATGGGAAAGGTTAATCTTTATCTGAAGAAGCAAAAGCGTGTAAATTTGAAAAAAAAAATATTTTATTACCATTTGTATCTTGCAACCTATTTTTATTAGACGCTACTAGAGTTTTAAAATTGTAAAAATCTGCCTGTGACATTTCATTAATTATAAATTTATTGTGAACTTTAAAGTTCATAATTATTTCATACTAGCTGACCCGGCGTACTTTGTATCGCCATGTTCTTTAACTAAATTACAAATGTTTGTTTAAATTATTGTAATTTTTATATTATACAAACTTTGTCCTAACAATAACGAATACATAAAACCAAGAATCACGCAATTTGGTGCAGTCGTTCGAAAGTTATGGGCGTACATACATTTCGAAGATCCATTTTTATTTATATAGATAGATAGATAACTGGTCAGGTGTGTAAATTGTTTTGTTCTACATATTTTTTTCTACACAAGCATGCATAGAGTCACTCTCGTTCTGCGTATGACCAGTTTGTAAAACACTATGAACAATTTCTATGTTTGAAGTTCGTGATACGTATAGGTACATAGTAAAAACAAATCTATTTCTGTTCTGACCAGAACAGTTGTCCGAATATAATGAAAGAGATGTAAGGCCTCTGTCAGCTTCTGCTTTATAAAAATTAAATAAGCAACTGGTTATTTCCCCTTGGGGACATCCTTTAACAACTTTTGCTCTAACGGTGTTATTCCCCACTATCTGAACTGCCTCCTTGCTTACCAGCTCGGTGATCCATTTTATTACTGCTGATTCTATATCGTACTTTTGAACGGCGTGGTTAATGCCATTGTGCATTGTTTTGTCGAAGGCTCCTTCTATGTCTATGAAGGCACCTAGGGTTGAGGATTGGTTGTGTATGGCCGACTGTATTTTACGGACCACCATATGTAGTGCCGACTCTGTGGACCTGCCTTTCTGATAGGCGTGTTGTTGGGGATGTAAGGGTCTTTCTTGGAGTGCTCCATCCCTTAGGTATCTGTCTACCAATCTCTCCAGTGTTTTGAGCAGGAATGATGTTAGACTTATTGGTCTGAAGGATTTCACCGTAGTGTAGTCTTCTTTCCCTGGTTTGGGTATGAATACTACCTTCGCCTCTCTCCATTGTTTGGGAATATATTTGAAGGCTATGCAAGCCTTAAATATAGGTTCGTGTTTTATTACTAAGTTAGGCTGCCATTGTAGCAGCGCTGGGAATATTCCGTCCAGTCCTGCGGATTTAAAGGGTTTGAAGCTCTTTATAGCCTTCTCTATTTTATCCGCAGTTACTACTTTGCAGGCAGCCTCCCATTCTTCGGTTGACGGGGTGCTGTAGTGCTCGTCGGACCATTCCAGGTGTGACGCGATTTGACAATCGGGAAAGTGTGTTTCCAGCATTACCGCACTGGTTTCTTCTTCAGATTTAGTATAAGTGCCGTCGACATTTTTGATGTTGCCAAGGAGGTCTGTTTTCCCTTGGACAATACTTTCTTTATTCTGGCGGCTTGGTTTGTTGAGTTTATGCTGCTGCAGAAGTTTTGCCAGGCTTCCGTTCTCTGGAATCTGATCCTCTTCTTGTAGTGTCTCTGCGCATCGTTGTCCCAGTCATCGGGAGTTTTTGTATTTTTTGCTCTATTGAAGAGTGCCTTAAGTTTTTTTTCCGCAGCCTTTCAAGTTCTGGCCCCCACCAGAGATTCTTGTTGAGGTCTTTTGGTATAGACATCGGGCATGCCAACTCGTAACTTCTGACTATTGCTGAAGTGAGGAGTTGTACTTTTTCTTCAATACTGTTCGTGCTAGGTGTTTCGCCGCTGCCATGCGTTTCGTCTAGTGCTTTTGTTATGTGTTAGTGTACCTTGCTATGTTTGTTTTACGGGGGTTGCGATAAGGAGCAGGGTCTGGTAATTCATAGAGCAATTGAAAACACACTCGACGGTGGTCCGTGAAGGATGGTTCGCTCGATACATGCCAACCTTTAATAAGGTTCGCCGCCGTGTGTGTTGCCAAAGTAATGTCAATGATGGTTTGATACCTAGAGCTTACAAAGGTTGGTTCTGTGCCTTTGTTCATGATATTTAGGTTTGTTTGGAATAGGTATTCGGTAGCGTATACTAACACTATGTGTTACCTTGACTTCACAGCAAACACTGCAGTGCAGCGCGAGCGCGCGGGTGGAGAGAGCGCGATTACCACGCCCTTTCTCTCGTCCCGCACCGACGTACTCACTATTACTCGGAATTTAAAAGAAATAACCAAACGTAACAATATTTACTTATAGTTCCTACATTTATTTCCAAGGCAAGAACGCAGTAATCGTTACTGCTCAAGAAAAAATAAAAATTTTGGTAAATAAAACTGTTTATGGATAACTAAACAATTTTTGAATGTATGAATAAACAACATTATCGTGCATAACTGTGAAATGAAAAATAAAAAAAAATGCATAAAGTCTATTAAAACTGTTACTTTACTCCGAGAATAAATTAAGGTACACATAAATATCATATAAGTCTTTATGTTTTGATCATTGTAAATAATTTGGCGTAAGTCAATGTATTCTTTTTATTCCCAATAAACAAATCTCTGAAGTCTAACAACGTATTTTAGTATTTCTTGAATAAAATCACCAAGATTAATGATAAAAATACCAAATAAATTCTCCATACGTAGTTTGAGTTGCTCTTTTCAATGCATGTATTACCTAAAATTCAACGTAAGAACACTTATGCCTTTCTTGAACTGATGGTACGATATAAGGATTAACATTCGGTCCAACTTATTACTTAATCTGTAACGAATGTAATTTCTAAAATGATCGATACATCATGCAAACCATATTTTTGTGTATATAACAGCAATTTCAATATACTTTTACAATGCAATATAGTTTTATAGCTACATATTTTTAATTAAATTAACAGTAATTCCGATCTACCGTTACAATGTAATGTAGTTTTATAGATAATTATATTTCGTCGCTTCATTCTCGATATAATATTTTAACCAGGTAGTTTCTTTAACTTGCTAGGCAACATTGCACGTTTTTAGAGAAAAATAAATTAATTTTGTTTTTATAAGTATTTTCATTGACTTTGACCGCTCCCTACCAGGCACCGTCCGCCATATTTAAACCTCATTCCATTTTCGTGCAAGGCAACGAGCAACACGTTACTAGTACCAAAGTTACTCTAGCCTCGTCGATCCAAAATGCCGCGTACTAATCGTGAACGTATTGAACGTTACAAAAGGAAACTTCAAGATTTAGTGAGAATTGAGGAAACTCAAAACAAACGCCGCGCCGCCGCCTCAGGCGCGTAATATCATCTGACGAGTCTGGTGATGAACAAGGTAAGATTCCAAGGAAATTTTAAACACCTAAATCGAACTCATTTAATATACGTAAAGGTATGATCATAGTCATATATGCTCAACATTATGTTACGTAAGTAATTATTCCTTTCTTTCGTATATGGAGTGTCTACCCTACATTTAATAATGTTTCTGATCGCATTGACCGCGAGTCAACCGCGATTTCGTATTCGATTCTAAATTTGAATTATGTAATGGTTTATGCTTGATTCTATTAAGCATTTTAAATAAAGCTATCTACGTCGGGGTTAACTGCGAGTTAACAACGACAGTGGGTTCAACTGCGAGTTGATCTCAATATATGAATGAAATAATCTGTGTTAAACGCATTTAAACAATAACGAGTTGATTTTGTCTATATAAATGTACCTTGATTTTGAGATTAACGGTAAGTTAACCTCAATTACCTTAATATTCATTAACATCCATACTTCGGGCTTAACTTTCGAGTAAGTACTCGGTCGTTAACTGAGAGTTGACGCCCGTAACGACTACAACTGTGAGTTGTAGTTGTCTAAACACTATTTACGTACGTAAGTACGTATCCACGTACCACGAATCTTCTAAGGATTCCTGTACATTTCAGATGATCACTCAAATCAATGTGGCACTTCGGACGAGATCTCACCGGTGCCTGTTGTCGATGAATTGTTGCTCGCGGCGAGCCCGCCTCCCGACCCGGCCGAGCCGGCGCCGGAGCCCGAGCCGACCGTGGCCACCGCGCCGCCGCCCGCCCCGCCCGAACCCTCCGCCGCCGCGGAAGCGGATCCGCCCCTGAACCCCGCATTACTCGCAGCGCTTGGTGAGTCCACATCTGACACGCCAGAGTTCGGACCGAGCATACACGAGAGCCTCGCGAGTATATGGCTACCTCTGTTGAGGAAAGGTTTGGCCAAGGAAAGCAGAGACAAGCTTCTCAAGGAGTATTTAATTCCGAATAATTGTAAATTATTACAAGCTCCAAAACTAAATGCCGAAATCTCGGCTGCCATTTCGGATGTGGTTCGCGGACGTGACAAGAAATATATTAGTGTCCAGCAACAGCTCGGCCAGGGCGTGGCCGCCGTGAGCCGCGCCATGGACGTGCTGCTGAAGGGCGACGACAAGGTCGAGACGCTGCGACTCCTGAGCGACGGCTGTCGCCTCTTATCAGATCTTCATAATTTCATTACTAAAGACAGAACAAAATTAATAACACCAAGCCTCGACAAAAGTTTTCTTCAGGTGATATAAGACGCAGAACGGGATGAATCCCTCTTTGGTAACACTTTAGCCGAGAAAATCAAGGCTAGCAAAGCTATCGAACGGCAGGGCCACCAAATCAAAAAGAACATGAGCACTTCGAAGGCTAGCACCTCAAATACGACGAACACTCGGCACTACACGACCCAGGGAAACTGGCCAGGTCCTCCCCGTTACTCGTCGAACAGGTGAGGGCGAGCAGGTTATCGCAGGACGAACCCGCCGGCGACGCGCCGCCCGCACATCCCCAGCGCGGCGCCCGCGCGCCCGCCGCCGAGCAAGCCGCGTGCCCCGGCGCGCCAGCAGTAGCCCAGGTACACGCCGGCCGGTTAACACATTTCTACGTTTGTTGGTTAAACATAACCACCAACCATGTTGTACTGTCCTGGATAAAATACGGGTTTTCAGTACCCTTATGCAATCAAGTACACCAACCCGTTATACCTAGTCCAATGCTGTCTTTAGAAGACAGTAAACAAATGGGTGCGGCTATTCAAAATTTAATTAAATTAGGGGCAGTAACCAAATGTCTACCTAGAAAAGATGAATATATCTCGAGTACCTTTTTAGCGCCTAAACCCAATGGCAGTCATCGTTTCATACTAAACTTAAAGTCCTTTAACAAATTTGTGGAGAAAACACATTTTAAAATGGAGGACTATCGAACTGCTGCAAAATTAATACCACAAAATGGGTTCATGGCGACAATCGACCTGAAAGAAGCGTACCTACTCGTACCTATTGCTGAAGCAGATCGATAGTACCTCCGATTTCAATATTTACTGTGTGGCTCTAGCTCAGTCGAAACATACGAGTTTACTGCTCTGCCATACGGTTCGGTTTATGCATAGCGCCAAAAGTGTTCACAAAAATTATGAAAGAAGTTGTAACACATTTAAGACAGCAAGGATACAAGTCCGTAATATACTTGGACGATATGTGTTGTATAGGAAATACTTACGAGGATTGCATTAAAAATGTAAATGCCACTCTTAGTCTATTAGAATGCTTAGGCTTTATCGTCAATTACGATAAAAGTGTGTTGCAACCCTCACAAACCTGTACTTTTCTCGGGTTCTATTATAATTCACGCGATTTAACCTTAAGTTTACCCATAGAGAAACGCAAAAAATTCATCATTTGGTTACCAAATTCATGAAGTTACCCCGTTGTACGATTCGAGAATACGCACAACTGATTGGTGTTCTTATCTCAGCTTGCCCGGCCACCAACTACGGTTGATTATATACAAAGTTGTTAGAAAGACAAAAATTCTTAAATCTTCAAAAATATCACGGTAATTATGAATGCAAAATAAATCTTGCAGATGTAATTTTAAAAGATCTTTTATGGTGGAAAGACAACGTATTTACGACTACGTCATTCATGCGGACTTCTAGTTTTAAATTGGAAATTTACACAGACGCATCACGGACCGGTTGGGGGTCTGTGTGTGGCGAGAGTAGTATAGGAGGCCAATGGAAGGCAACTGAGAAAGAACACCACATCAACTATTTAGAGTTACTAGCAGTATTCCTGGGACTGAAAAGTCATGCAGCAGACGAAACCGGTTGTACAATACTGTTACGAGTTGACAATACGACAGCGATTAGCTATATAAATCGGATGGGTGGCATCCAGCTTCCGCATCTTAACGACTTAAGCAGACAGATTTGGCAATGGTGCGAAATACGCAATATCATTCTGTACGCGTCTTACGTTAACGTAAAAACGTGCAATGTTGCCTAGCAAGTTAAAGAAGCTACCTGGTTAAAATATTATATCTTCGAATGAAGCGACTCACATAATAGTGATCGAACTTCACTTTAAGAAGTTCGTTTGATCATCTACTATACACATTTTTAAACAAAATAAATTAACAGCAATTTCAATCTACCGTTACAGTGTACTATAGTTAACTAAACTATACATTTTTAAACAAAATAAAATAGAAAATAAATATCAAATCAATCAAAAGATCCAAATACTTATTCTAATAGACATTGAAATAAAACAAATTTGAACAGCTGGCATTAGGCGTTGCGATAAACATACAAATATTTAGTCCGTATCGATATTTGATGCATTAGAACCACTGCTGGAATCACTCTCATGTAATTGCAATGCCTTTACGTGAATCCATGGTCTAATTCTATCTACCGCAATAACAGAGTCATAAACTTTACCCTTTTTAGGAAAACCCGGGACATCAGTTACTCTGTAACGATCATTTCCGAGTACCCCCGAGATTTTATAAGGCCCGATAAATTTTGACAGTAGCTTAGTACTCTTTCCGTCATTGCTGTAATTGTTTCTCAATACCTTTACTAAATCACCAACCTCGTATTGGGTTGCTGGAGCCCTATTAGTATCATGTCTATTTTTTTGTTTTAGTTGGTCCTTGGCTATATTAGAACTAATTTCCTGCCTAATATCTTGAAAATTATCCTGACGGTCGTTATAGGTTTCTAATTTGTTACTAAAATTGTCGCGCAGTCTGTATCCGAATAATGCTTCAGTTGGTGTTTTTTGAGTGGTGGTATTCATGGTATTATTAATGCCCCACTGGATCTTTCCTAGTTGCTTGTCCCAGTCGCGTTCATGGTTGTTAAAATTTTGTGCTGTTAGTGAGTTTAGGATTACTCGATTATATCTCTCAGCCTGACCATTAGCTCTGGGACAGGCAACTGCATTTAAAACATGCTTTATTCCCAGATTATCACAGAAGTCCTTAAAAGCCGCCGATGTAAAAGATGTACCACGGTCTGATATTATCCTGGCTGGAACGCCGAAGTCGTAGAAAATGCTTTGTAGTACCCTAATCGTGTTTCTAGTTTTCGTATCCTTCACCGATCGAATGAATACGTATTTCGTGAAACCGTCTACTATTGTGAGTATATGTGTGTTTCCGTTTTTACTTCTAACAAACGGCCCTACATGATCGATATGTATAGTGTGGAAAGGTATGTTTACCTTTTCGATTGGGAACAGGTGTCCAGTTTTCTGACGTGACGCACTATCTTTATTATACGCACACTCAATGCATGCAGCTACATATTTCTTTACGAATCGCCTAAGTTTTGGAAACCAATATTCTTTTTGGATTCTGTCTAAAGTTTTAGAATAACCAAGATGACCTACATCGTCATGATTAGCCCTACATATTTGCCATCTAGTATTACGTGGGACGACGAGGCGCAAACCATCATTTACTCTCCTATAAACTACACGATTTTTAATCACATACAATTTTCTTATTTCTTTGGATTCCTCATCATCGTCAGGTTTTAAAATCTTAAAGACCCGTGCTATATCGGGGTCTGCCAATTGTAAAGTGAGCAACCAACTATCTTTCTCAATGGTATATATACTGACGCTTGGATTATCATCTGTTGCTGTAGATAGCGTGGTATTTATACTTAAAGCATCGACGTGAGACATCTGGACACCCGGCCGGTATTCAATCTCGAAGGAGAATTCTGAAATTTGTAATTACCACCTCGCTATCCGCGGTAACAAGTCTCGTTTAGTTAACGTAGTCCTAAGAGCTGCACAATCTGTAAAAAATTTAAAATGCAAACCAAGTAAATATACTCTAAATTTTTTAGTGAGCATACTACAGCTAATGTCTCAAGCTCATAGGAGTGTAAATATTTTTCCTCGGGCGTTGTTTGTCTGCTGAAGTAGGCGACCGGTTTCAATACGCTTGTATCCTCCTGCCATTGCATAAGAATGCCTCCTATACCAAGAGAACTAGCGTCGGTGTGTAATTCAGTTTCAAGTTTAGGATTATACAGTGCTAAAACCGGCCTACTCACAATTTTTTCTTATAAAAGAACAAATGCTCTATCCTGTTCAGGTGACCATTGCCAGACCGAATCCTTCTTTAACAAGCATGTTAATGAACGAGCAATCTCCCCGTAGCCTTGTATAAATTTACGGAAGTATCCCGTTAAACCTAAAAACTGACGGACTTCGTAAATAATACGGGGCATTGGGAATTTCTCTACAGCCAGTACCTTTTCCTTACCGGGCCTAACACCCTCAGACGAGATCTCATATCCAAGATATTCAACTGTCTGAAAAGTTTTAAAATTTCTTCTAGGCGATGAAACATTTCCTTGATGGATTTTGCTGATATTAATACGTCATCTATATACGCTAGAGCATATTCATACCTTTTATTCCCTAAAATTTTATTAATCATCCTTTGGAAGACAGCTGGTGCATTCGCAAGTCCGAACGGCATTCGTTTAAATTCGTAATGCCCGTCGGGCGTTACGAAGCCAGTAAGATGTCGACTGTCTTCTGCCATGGGTACTTGGTAGTAACCCGAGGCGAGATCCAAAGTTGTGAAGAATGTGTTACCGCTGAGGTTTGATATTTGGTCATCAATTACTGGGAGAGGGAAACGGTCTTTACAGGTTTTATTGTTAAGGGCTCGAAAATCAACACAGAGTCGCTGCTCCCCTGTTTTCTTTTTCACCATAAGAATAGGACTAGAATAACTAGAATTTGATTCTTGAATGATGTCATTTTTAAGAAGTTCATTAATATTTTCCCTCACTAATTCACGTTCTGAGTGTGAAAGTCGATATGGACGATATACCACCGGTTTATTATCCAAAAGATCGATACGCATTTCTACATCCCTTGCACAACCAATTTCGCCTAAATTCATTGAGAAACAGTCACGATAACTTTCTAATATAGGGTATAACCTGTTTATGTCCTCGCCAATGACAATATCGGATTTCGGTAAAGGTTCCATATTTGTTGTATCTGTCACAAGCCTATTAATTTGACAAAAATCATGCTCAACAAAAGGTACTGCCCTTGCTATTAATTGATCCCTGTTCAAGATTAATATATTTGACGTCAAGTTAGTAACAGCCAAATTCCCTTTACCCCCTGAAAGGTGAAAAGCACCTTGAAGCAAACTAAACTCTCGCCCTGGTTCAGTAGTAGAATAGCCTTTGATATTGTTGCGCCGATGGTATAAGAAACTTCCAGAGTGGTTTTCTTGGCCTTAGAAGCGTTTTCAGCGGCCTGAAAACGCAGTTCAGCGCGTTTCAGGAGGTGCTCTATCACATACTAGAATATCGAAATTTTACCCAAATTGCCGTTGTTTTCAGGCGCCTGAAACATGTTTTCAGTCCGTTTCAGGCTACCCTCTATCGAACCACATCATAACCTGAAAACCCGTTTTCAGGCGTTTTCAGGACCCCTTATGGGCCTTTGAACCACACTTCGATAAATGACAAAATTTTCAATAGGAGTGAGTGAGATAGCACGATAAGAAAGAGACAACAATAATGGGCACCTTCCAGAGATAAAAGATAGATCGAGATGCATCTAGAAACTTCTAAACGTGCTGACAGACAGAGATAGAACATGCTCTTATAGACAAACATAATCGGGAATGCGATGGAACTTTCTAGACAGACAAACAATCGATCGTGTATGGAATGTTCTGGAATAGAACATTCTCGAATGTCTCAGAAGTTCACCGGTTCTACTGTAGAAGCGCGAAGGGTACCACGGAACTTTCGAGAAGAGAAGATAAATAATCGGTTGGGTACGGAATATTCGAGAATGGAACATTCTCGAATGCCCCGAAAGTTCGTCGGCCCTACTATATAAGCGCGTAGGCGAATGCAGCCGGACAGTTCTTTTCAAGAGAGCAAACCGAGCGGATCAAGCGATACAAAGTGACTTGGAAGCGCTTCATAGTGAAGAATTCTGTGTGTTCAGTGCTTAGTAACGACTTAAGTGAAGTGATTTGTGTCCATAGTGTTACTGTAAAGTTTTTAGTGTTTGTAAAGTAGTTTTTAGTGTTAAGTAAAGTTGCTTAATTGGTGCTTAATTAAATCTTATCTGTAATTGTCGGTGTTTCGCGATTTTCTATTGAACACCCACCCCACAAACGTAACAATATAAACATCCCCAGAATATGCAGAGTCACTAGAATAAAGAACTATAATGCTCGTATGTGCTATTTGAGTGGAATCGGAAATATACAACTTAAGTGGTACACCACCAACTTCAGCATTGAAGGGATTCAAGACGGACTTTTATAGAAAGTTAGGCTACTGCTATTTTTCAAAACAGTTACAAACGGGAGCTCCGTAAAGTTCTGGCCAACTATAAGAGATGTTGGCATCAGCTCGTCAGCAACAGTCAGTACTTCAATTGAAGCATTAACCTCGTCAATTTCTATGTCCGCACATGATTTAAACAATGGCTGAATCGAGGAATTACCAAAGCCTCTCACCATTGGTATGTGATCGCAATTTTTCTCCAATTGTAAGGATTCCGCATCGGTTCGACGAATAAGAGTACATTCACTACCAAAGTCTACATAGGCCTTAAAGCTTTTGTTATTAACTAGTATACATTTGTAAAACTTATCGTTTGTGTTGTCAGAGACATCAATTTTTAGAGTTCTTTTCTCAGCGGTACTGTCATCTCGCGTTTGTTGTTGTAACGGGCGTTGCAGTGGCAGTAGCTTGCAATCGTCATCATTGTGACCAATCCTATGACATTGTTTACATTTAACAATCGGTTTTGGACATTTATGAAAAGGATGTCCTTTCGAGAGACAGTTATAACATGTTATGCTGTTATTTTTACTCAGCGAACTCATAGTATTTCTATGTAAAGTAGGTCTCTGATTATTTTTTTCATGATTTTTATTCGGGGCAGAGAAATGCGATTGTGTACGCTGAGAACACAGAAAATTCAATAACCCTTCCGGTTCCTTACAATTGAGAGTTTGCGCACCACTTTTAATCGTCGCATTACTTAAACCATGTATTATACAATCAACAGCCTTTTTGCCAATTATTTCGCATCTATTCAACAAACTAAGTTTGTCGTAAAAGTATTCACGAAGGCTTTCATCACTTCGTGAAGTTCGGCTCAACATTTCCTCCAGAAGGCGTCCATAATTTTCCTCGTTAGGGAAAGCCTTCTGTAGTTTGGTCTGCCATTCACTCCATGAGAAAACCATGCTAGGTAGAGCCTCAAACCATTTCTTGGCCAACCCGGTTAATTTTTGTAAAGACAAATGAATAATTTGCTTTTCATCCCACCCATAGATACCGGCACACTCATTCACCTTCTTTAGCCAGCTGTCAATAGATTGAGCTCTATTTGTAGGGTCGAACTCCGGTACAACATTTGTTAAATTATTATTATTGAAAAATGTACCCTTACTAGATTCACCTCGAACGTTAGCCAGAAGTTTCACAATATCTTCCGTGGTCAAGTTAGTAGACTGCTTGCGTATTTTCCTTAATTTCCTATCATCGCTAGAGGAAGATGATGTCGAGTCACTTCTTTTTCTCTTCTTCCTCTGCCTTTTTCTCCTTGGTGGTGTTGTTGGAGGTGTTCCACCATCATCCTGATCAAGTGGCATCCTGAAATACAGTAAAGTGTTCCCAGGTAAGATATCTACTTAATTAACTCAAATTTTAATCCGGTGGACGTACATAGTCCATCATAATTCCAGCGAACACGTATATGCGCACTAAAATCCAGTGAACATACATAGTCCACTATAAAACCAGCGAACATACATAGTCCACTATAAATCCAGCAAACATACATAGTTCACTCTAAATCCAGCGAATATTCGTAGTTCAATCTAAATCCAATATTCAGCGCACATATACAGCCCACTCTAAATCCAGTGAACATTTATAGTCCACTCAAATCCAGCATATATAGCCAATTAAAATCCAGCGAACAGGCATAGTCCACCTTTGTCCAGCGAACGTTTATCGTTGAACAATACGTAGCATCTCTAAGTAGTCTGTGGTTGGATGGAGTGCACGCTTCAGTGTACTCCGTGTATGTTATTTTAAATCTCAATTTATTAAAGTAATCATTCGTTAATTTCAAAAATGATCATTGTTACTTATATTATGAGTATTTGAAGAAGATATAGTGTGTTATATTTCTTAAAAATAACATCTCCTTGCCTCGTTAATTTACGCCAATACATATGATTTGGAAAGGTATTCCTCCTTTACTTGCATATGTGTGAACTGGCTATAGTGCCTGGCCTCAAGATTAACAAAATAAAGAGGCTGTTAGTCATTGTTTCACATCGTAAAAATTGAAAATAAAATTGTTCTCGTGTCTTGTTATTTCTTTCACTTATTTTATAACCTTGTTGTGTAAAATGTTATGTATCTGCAACATCCTTCATTATGTGCTGTGTGAAAATGTAATATGTCCGTGCACGATCGAAGAGTAGCCTCGACCACGTGCTGTGTATGAAAAATGCCATGTGTGCGCGCACGATCGAAGAGTAGCCTTTTTTTTTTTTTTTTTTTTTCGGCAAACGCAGTTTGCCTACCACTATGCGGAGTGGAGGTGGAGAATCCCTCATGGATACCCGCACGGCCGGCCGCACGGGTTATGCCGGACTCTTACCGGCTAAACTCCACCTTATGCCTTTAACCCGAAGGTCATTAAGGCTTCATCGGATGGCGACCGCCCCTCAGGAGAGGAGGCGGTGCAGCGCTGCCCTAGGCTAGCTAGGGCATATGCGCTCGAAATCGATCAGGGACCAGAGTGGGCCGATCGTATCTGATAAAGGGATGGGAGTCGCTGCTCTAGGCTAGCTTGAGCATATGCGTATGAAGCGATCGGGAACCTGAAGTTAGGGCCGATCGTAATTGACTATGATTAGTTCGAGCGTACAGAAGGTAGCTCATCAATCAGGGCGGGGATGGCGGCGCTGATGCCGCCATTTGCAGGTTAACAAGTCCCTGCGTTAGAGTGTCGGGTGAGTCAGTCAGGACGTGTCTGGGTCGGCGATAATAATGCCGTCGGGGTGGAGTGGGGACATATGCCACCGCCCCCCTGATGAGAGGGTTGGGGTGCTCTTCTGCGGTTTTGAAGAACCGCTCAGAGCAAGATTTGAGATGTTGCTATATCGTTGGCAACTCGAGATCCCTATGGAGGTCTGTGTTTCTAACGTACTACGGGGCGTTAGTGACTCTACGGCAAAACAAATTTTGTACTGTTTGAATTCCGTTTAAAACTTTGGGACTCGCGTGCGCGAAAACTGCGCTCGCGTAAGTCATGACCGGGCGTATGCAGACCTTGTAAAGCGTTCGCTTGTTCCTGAGGGACATTGAGCTATGCCTGCCTAACATACCGTTGAGGCGGCCCATATAGAAGCGGGCGTTCTTTGTCACTCGGTTGACATGCGCTCGGAAGTTGAGCTGTCGGTCGAGTGTGACGCCAAGGTATTTGACTGTTCGTTGCCAGGGAATGGCAGTGCCTTGTAGGCAGAGGGAGGGTGTGTTATAGGGGATTTTGCGGCTCCGGCGTTTCGAATCGAAGCAAATCGCAGAGCTCTTCTCCGGATTCACTTCGATTCGCCACAGCCGAAACCAGTCACCTAAACTATTGACTGCCGCCTGTAGTCGGGGCAGGGTTTTGTGCAGACTACTGCCTTTATAATAGAGTGCTGTATCGTCTGCGAAAAGGGCTAACTGCACCCCTTTGCGGGGTATGGGGATGTCGTTTGTGTACGACGAATAAAGTAATGGTGAGAGTACTGAACCCTGCGGGACGCCTGCGCGAATCTCGCGGGGTGAGGAGAGGACACCTACGTGCCTGAAACGGAAGTTCCGATCTCGGAGAAATGAATCTATTGTGCGCACCAACCGGTCGGGCATACCGGACTGGTATAGTTTATATATGAGACCGTCGTGCCAGACCTTATCGAAGGCTTTGGCGACGTCGAAGAGAACCGCAACTGTTTTCAGTTTGCGGGGGTTGAAACCGTCGAGTGCGTATTCGACAATGCGATGCACTTGTCGGGGGCATGAATGTTTGGGGCGGAACCCAAATTGGTGGGGAATGAGCGTGTCATTGGAAAAGAGGTGCTCTTTCATTCGAGCGAGAACGCATCTCTCGTACACCTTCCCCAAAGCACTAAGTAGGCTAATGGGGCGGTGACTAGACGGTAAGTGGGGGGGTTTTCCCGGTTTGGGAATGCCTATTACGATAGCTTTTTTCCACGCGGGTGGAAAATAGCATTTCTCGTAACATGCATTGAAGATAATTGCAAGCAGTGAGATGACTTGCAGAGGAAGGAGTTTAAGCGCTTTGTTGGAAACGCCATCGGCGCCCGGCGCTTTGCGATTTTGGAGACCCCTGACGATGTCACCGACTTCGTCAGTAGTAATCGGGTCAGGGACTGGGTCATCGGTGAGAGGGAGGGAGGCCCTACGGCGGACCTCCTCCTCCACGGACCGGATGTGGGCGGGGTCTGTGGGTTGGGTGCTGGGCGAGCATTGTGAAGCAATGCTGTCAGCGAAGCATTCCGCTTTTTCCTCGTCCTCGAAGGCGATAGAGCCGTCGGGACGGTGAAGGGGGGGAGTGTGGGTTATTGCGTCACTACGGAGCGCTCTCGCGACTCGGTAGTACGTTAGGTGAGAGGGGGCAATGTCGGCCATTAGGGCGTCCCATTGGGCGTCCCTATATTCGGCCAATTTAGTTTTAACTTCCCGCTGAAGGCGGTTAGCTAAGGCTCTGTAGCCGGGAGTGGGATAGAGGGCGGCCCTACGAAGGGCTGCATTTTTCCTCTTGAGCAGGCTGCGGATAGCCTGCGGAAGTTTGCGCCTAGGCACAGTGACCTCCCGCACGCTATTCTCAACCGCTGACTGGATAAGGTTAGTGACAGAGGTTACCGCGTCGTCTATTTTCTGCGTACTATCGAGGTAGTCCGCAGAAATAGCGAGCGGTGAATCGGGGTTATGGGTTAGACCGGTTAAAATGGAGGTTTGGTAGCCCTTCCAGTCGGTGATGCGCTTTTTGGTGGGCTGGGGTGGGTCTTGGGGACCGAAGATTAGAGAGACCGGTCTGTGGTCAGAACCTAGGTCGTCTAGGACGTCAATTGACGTAGATATGAGGGCTACATTTTTAACTATTGCAATATCCAACACATCAGGAAGATGGTTGGGATTGCTCGAATAGTGGGTTGGGGCATAGGGAGCTATTACGTCTAACTCTAAGTTAGACATAATTTCGACTAAGCGAGAGCCGTTGGTGTTTCTTTGCCTACACAACCAATCGGTGTGTTTGGCGTTGAAATCACCAAAAAGAATGATAGAATTCCCTAGGGATAGAAGAGCTTCAAAATCGCTCTGGAGTGCATGTCGGCCGGACGGTATGTAGACCGACGCGACGATTATGGACGGATGTCCCGTCATCGCCAGTCTACACACCGTGGCCTCCATGACTGTGAGTGGTGGAGTGGGAACAGGAGAACAGTGAAGCTGTTTCCTGTAGTAAATGGCAGTTCCTCCGGACACATGTGCGTTGCCGACAAGAATTCTGTCATTACGTGTTAAATTGTAGCCGGGAATGGAGAGACCTCTCTGGACTCTAGGCCGAAGCTTAGTTTCCTGAATGAGAATTAAGTCTACCTGCCTATCCTTAACAAACTCCCTGAGTTCCGGTAGGTTAGTCCGGAGGGAGCAGGCGTTGAAGGAGACAAGCGAGACGCCTAGGGGCTTGGTACGCCCGGTAGTAGGGCCGGTAATTAAGTTAATATTTGCACTAGCCATAAACTAGTGATTCTAATGTTAAAATAAAGTTAAAAGTTAAGAGTCGCGGAGGGTGCGAGATGCACGATTCAACAACTAGGGACTGGGATTTATTGGAGGGACTTAAGAAGGCCCTGGTATTTAACGAGCACGGACAAGCATGCCGTTTGGCCTTCTGCCTTCCGGAACTCCGTGGCGCAGGCCTGGAGTTGCGTGAAGTCAATGCTTCTGACGTAGTTGAGTAGGAACTCAACATCGTCATCAGCGGAGGAAGAGGCGGCAGGTGCCGCTGTGGGCTTTGGGGCCGCGGGGGCCTTGGGTTTAGGTCCCCACGTGGGCGGGGGGACGGGAGCGGTCGCGGGAGCCGCTTTCGGCAGCGCCGGGAAATTGGCGGCTGTCGGAGGCGGTGCGACCGGGCGGGCTGGACGGGCCCGGGGCGCTTGGCGGCCCTTGTTTGGGCGGGGCGCCCTGGGGCAGCCGCGGTAGTTTGCTGTGTGGCCAGACTGGCCGCACAGCACGCAAGCTGGTGGGTCGGGGGAGTCCCGGGTGCGGGGGCACTCCCTTGTGAAATGCGGGATTAAGTATTTCATGCATCTGGGGGGGGCACGGCAGTTTGCCGCCGCGTGGCCGTATAATTGGCAGCGGTGGCACTGCGACGGTATGCCTCTACCGCGGGGGGCCTCAGGGGTGATCCCCGAGAGACCGCACACGGTGAGGTCTTGGGATTTACAAATGTCCCTAGTATTGGGGACATTTGTAAGGATGACGAGGGCTAGGGGCCATGTTCGCCCGGAGTGGCCGTGCATCTTGTGCACTGCCTCAGCGGGGAACCCCTGTGTCTGGAGATTCTTGAGGATATCCTCGTTAGGGATCTCCACGGGTATACCGCGTAATACTACCCTAACTTTGCGCTCTTCGGCGAGCGCGTAGGTGTGGCAGGGGATTTGGCGGTCCCCTAAGAGTTTGGTTAACGCCCTGAAGTTGGGCACGTCAGGGGTGGAGATCTTTATGGAGTCCCCCATGTTTTGTGCTTTGGTGTAAGCCATCTTTGCCTCAAGACAGAGGGTGGACACTCTGGTCCATTGCGCTTTGTCGCGCAAGAAAATAGCGGGAGGGGGCTTAGCCTTCACCGGCTCGGCTGAGCATTTGGTGGGCGGCTTGGCCCGGGGGGGCTCTACGACGTCCATAGGGGACGATGTAGTGGCCTGGGTGGACTGGTTTGAGGTCGTTATGTGGGCCAGGGAAGAAGTAGGGGCCGGGATAGGGGCCTGAGCTACATCGACATCAGAGTGGCGGCGGGTCGAGCGACGCTTTCGGCGCCGCTTTTTCCCCCCCTCGACGAGGGAGAAGCTTTCGCTTCCCCGACCCCGGACCGGGCCGAAACGAGGGTCTCCTCGCCGGAGGAGGACTGAGACGGCGAGCGTTGGCTCGCGGCCCGCTTGGTCGCCGAGGGCGGCGGAGCGGGAGAGGGTGAGGGCGGTGGCGGGGACTCGGGAGAGCTCCGAGGAACGGTCATAAGAAATTGGCTTAGGCCCTCCTGGGTTAGCTCGTACCCGAAGTTGCGGAGTTTTTGAAGTACTTGATCCATAATGGATGCAATATTTGTAGTAGTCAGTCAGAGTTTCTTCCGCCATGGGCGGGTGCGGGCTTCGGGCATTTGTCGCCCATTGCCCGGGCATCTTCTCGGCGAGCGGCAGCTCGCCGGTGTTGGGCACGTCACGTAGTGACGGGCCCCTCTTCGCCACCCCCCTGTGCTACCACTCCGGGATCGAGGCGCGGCCCTCCGCGGTCAAGCACACCAGGTTAGAGGGGCTTGTCCCAAGCCCAGCGAGCACCGGCGAGCAGGCCGCGGCTTACTCTGCGCCCGGAGGAGCGGTGGGGGGAGGAGGGGGCCGTTGGTCTAATTTGGGTGGTGGTGTCAAATCCGGTGGTGGTGTCGCTTAGGCGAGTCACGCGCGCGAGCGGTGGGGTCCCGCGGCAGACTACAAGCCATAAGCGCCACGGGGTCTGGTCAGGTGGTGGCGTCGTCAGCGAAGTCGCTGACGAAGCGGAGTCTTGGTATTTGTAGTAGAAATTTGGGAAAAAGGGGTAAACTCACGCAGGCTTACCGTGAGGAGAGCCGCGTGAGTTGGGATAGTGTGGGCGTGCGACAGATGTCGCTAGGGAGCACAAAATCAGACAGAAAGAAATAAGAGTAATAAGAGAACACAAAATAATACAAAACACAAAATGAACACAAAATAAAAGAACAGAAGGAAAATCAAGATAGAACAGTGGAAAGAGCAAAACAATGAAATGAAGCAAATGAAGGGAAAGAAAAAGCGAACGAATTGGCTCCCCCGCCGAGGCAGGGGGGGCGAGAGGAAAAAAAACCGTTAAACGGCAGTACCGGGAACTGTCGTTTGTTCCTTCACCCTTGGGCTAGCCCAAGTGTAGGGATCTGGACTTCGAAATTCAGCAGGCCTGGAGACCTGTCGGCGTTTCCGGGGGACGCCGATCAGATTTCTCTGACCCAACGAGAGCTATTTAGACGAACGTTCAGACACAACGAGCGCTGTAAACAACGTGCGGTGTGCCCGAAAGAACGAATAAATGGCCACGTGAGCAGCGAAGGTCGTGCTGGCACGTGTAACGACGCAGCAGGCAAAGGACAGCGAAAGCACTCACCAGGGAGGCACTCAGAGAGCAACGAGGCGTGCGCTCAGAGCGCACAATCAGGAGAGAATGAAGAGTAGCCTCGACCACGTGCTGTGTATGAAAGATGCCATGTGTGCGCGCACGATCGAAGAGTAGCCTCGACCACGTGCTGTGTATGAAAAATGCCATGTGTGCGCGCACGATCGAAGAGTAGCCTCGATCACGTGCTGTGTATAAAAAATGTCATGTGTGCGTGCACGATCGAAGAGTAGCCTCGACCACGTGCTGTGTATGAAAATGTAATGTGTCCGTGCACGATCGAAGAGTTGCTTCGACCACGTGCGGTGTATGAAAAGTGTGTCGCATGTAAATAAATGCTATTATGACTTTTAACCGTTTTTATTATAACCAACTTAAATTTTTTTTATCTATCCAAAGTAACTTCGTAATTATAACCACTGGAACATATTAATAAAATTTTTGAGCGTACCTTTGGTATATCCCACTTCTGAAGTGTAATAAAACTCCAGTCTCCTTGATAGTTACCTTTATTTTTCTTACAGTAAATTATACACTACCACTGTTCGGTTTACGTAGCACTAACTTTACTCCTCGGCTGCAGCGTAACAACTGGCCTCACATGTGACACTCCACTCGTTTTATAATTTTGGCTGCACTCACTGACTTAGCTAGGCGCCAGGTGGCGCTGCGGAAACAAATACATTTGTGTCGGCGGCGCCACTGCTCACTTCCGCAACGGCAACCGCCATCTTTACAGTTGGCAGTATTGAGCAGTATTGCCAGATGAGAAAATGTTATTGCACTAATGCTTTTGCAAATCAAATCATGACAGTAGGCTCGAGCCCCTCAGTGGGAAAACAATGTATACAAAAACAATTATTTGTTTTTAACAAGACAAGTGATATAGTTCCAAATCAAAGTATGAAAAACAATTTTAATTAGTTTATTCGCATATATTTACATAATATTGAATATTTAATGCAGTGCGCATGTGATCGGAGCACATTACAAACAAATAAGTTTTTAGTCTTTTTTCCTTGGACATATTGTGCACCGTGCTTATTTTTGTAGTTTTAAAGGGGGTTCACTTCCAGAAGGTTCCTGGTTCAAAAAAAACATACCCCAAAAGGATAGTGGGGTGATTGGTCACCCCAGCAAGGTTAATATAGCAAAATCTACGGCCGTCCGCAAATCAGTAGTACCTATATGCAACTAATTACGTATGCTTAGGTAAGAGAATACAGAAAAACCTAACAACCCTCAATTAACGTATAAAAAGTTATCGCATCTTTTTTGAAGGAGTGGGGTGATAAGTCACCCCCTATCCTTCCAAAGGTTAAAAGTGGTTTTGACCGGTATTGAGTTTTGACTGTCGCGTTTCGCTACTCCAGGTGGCAATTTCAGGATATTATCGGTACTTCGGTACCAATTAGCAAGGATGATATCTTCGTTTAAGCTATTAGTGATGATATCCCCTTGTCGCATGCGATTGAGGGAGGGCGGGCGGTGCAACCACAGAACACAGAAAGAGGTGGTTTCTGTGTTCTGTGGGTGCAACGTTGGCCTGCTTAGTATCAGTTACAGATATGGAAGGTATCTTTGATCAGATCAGATAGGTATCTTTGTTGGAAGTTTTGCTAAATATCTAGATACAGATTAACGATTACTTGGAAGCTAAACTAAGCAATCAAGCGATACGTAGATAAAACTTCGCTGTATATTTTTTGAACTCGGCTCTACGAAAAAAACACTCCAATGTCGAAATTTTATCGGCTTCAATAAAATTTTATTCCATGTGTAATAGCCAAAACTTCCGAATGTATAGAACTTACGCGAAGGAAGCTCCGTATATTTGCTCCTTTTCGTCAGTGAGCATGCCAGTAAAAATGTGCGGGTGCAGAAGGTAGAGTTTCCAACCAGGAGCTAGATTTGAGATCAACATAAGGAACTATCACTATGATCACTATGATAACCTAATATTTTTGATTCTTCATAGTTCTGGTGCAACCTAGACTCTGGTGCTCCTCAAGGCGGCATTTTATCTCCTCTTCTGTTTTTCCATTTTTATAAATTTTATCACTTCCAAACAGGCAAGTATTGACCGCTTGAATGATGCCATCAACCAACTAAACGTAGACCCTAGTAGTAAACGTAGAATATCAAATTATGCTCAGATAAATTTAGAGATACAGTCAGTCCCTCGAAATGCCAAACCTCGATAGTTGGCAGTCTATGGGTTATTACTAGGGTTTGCAATTCAAATCTTCAGCCGCTTATATAAAATGGCACTGTTACTGATACTGATACTAACAGCATATCTGATGATTGAGTTATGTTACATAATATCAGTTAAATTTTTAATGAGGATTCCAAATCTGTGACTAAATGTATTGGCTCTTTTTTTAAAAAATATGATACTTGGGTCTTTTTTTATAAAACACTACATATATTTAAATATTATCATATTTTATTTAGTTTTTAAGTTTAAAAAATCTTTTATTTGACTTCCTCGCTGAAGCTGAAGGTATAGAGCTGTTTTGAATGCTCAAAGAATCGCTATCGTGTTTACTACTTGCATTGATAGCATTCCTCTATACCAGCGGTTCTCAAACTTTTTTGGTGATGGAACCCTTTTCGAAAGTGAAATACTTAAAGGAACCCTACAATAAAATAATAGTTTTTAAAAGTCTATTCTTTATTGATAAGCATCTTATCTTATAATGGGAGGGGGGCCCAGGGGTCCTGCACTTTGACCCTTAATTGCTTTATTCATTGATTACTATCACCATTTATGGACCAATTGAGTTCACTCATAAGTCTCACAATTAGTCCAGGAGGGATAGCCTTGAAGTCTTCGGTTTTGGGATATCCAGTCCCAAAGAGACTCATTCTCCTACGAGAAAGGTAATCGCAGTGACACAATATGTGTTCCATGCTCTCCTCTCCCTCATTGCAGGCCCTACAGGTCTCTGTTTTGCTCAGACCCATTTTTGCTAGCATACGATTAGTGCCAAAGTGGCTAGTCAGAGCCCCCAACAGGAGTCGGATTTGCATTCTGCTTGAATTCAGTGAGAATTTGTTGTAGTTATTCAGGCCCATGAACCGCTTGGTGTGGGCCATTCCTTTCTGAGCGACCCATTCATTTTGGTGTCTTTTCTTTGCTTGATCTGTTATAACCTTCCTGTTATAACCAATCAGGAGTGCGTTTTATTCGCGGATGATACAACAATCATTGTGAAGGGTCACACTATCACAGAAATAGAGCAAACTGCTAATGTGGTAATGAGTCAATTTGTAAAATTGTTAGAGTTGAATAATTTAAACATAAATGTTAATAAGACTAAATATGTTATATTTAATGCACGGAGTACTGCTCCGTTTCAGAATTTGGATATAAGCATTTATGAAAATAAAATTGAAGAAGTAACGATTATAAAATTTTTGGGTATTATGCTAAACAGTCAATGCAACTGGAAGGCTCATATAGCTACAATTATGTCAAAATTGGACAGATTTATATTTGCTCTAAGAAGAATACGACAGACCGTTTCCAAGGCAGCAGCATTGGTTGCATATCATGGATACGTCTCATCAGTTCTCCGTTATGGCATTATACTGTGGGGAAACTCTGTAGAAATTGACAGAGTATTCATACTTCAAAAAAAATGTATTAGGTCAATATGTGGAGCTGGCTATGTGGATTCTTGTAAACCATTATTTAAAGAACTTAATATTATGCCTATACCGTGTTTATATATATTTGAGGTAGCTGTTTTTGTGAAGAGGTATAAGGTTCTATTTGAGACTAACAGTGACTTAGCTAATTACCGCGGTAGATACGGATCCAAACTGAGAGTACCAAAACAAAAGTTGATAATGTTTTCGAAAAATGCATATTGTATGCCTGTGCGTATTTATAATAAATTACCAATTAATTTTACCAATTTAACAATGACTAAATTCCGAATACAATTACATAAGCTATTGATGACGAAATTATATTATTCTGTAACGACATTTTTAAATGATAATATTAATAATGACAATTTGTAATTTATAATAATTTGTATTTTTTAATCATTTGTAATTTATAAATAATTTGTATTTTTTTAAATTTCAATGGCGATAAAATAATATTCTATTTCTATTTTTGACATGTTACTATTTAAATTTTTAAATATTTGCGCACTGCCAATTTAGCAGTAGAATATGAGGAATAATGTATATAATTAATTTCACACCAATCATGTATTTTACCATATTCTTGCAAATAAAGTATTATTATTATTATGATCTCTGATGATAGAGTTGATTGAATAGTGTGCCAGACTCGCAAAAGGTGCCGGACCCACAAAGTTGGTTTCCGATCGTTGTCTCGCGAGACTATCGGCCTTCTCGTTTCCATAGAAACCCTCATATCCTGGAATCCAGAACCAGTTTAGAGTGCACTTTATATGACATCAGTGCCTTTAGTGCAGCTTGACTTTCGCTTAAGATGTATACTCGTATGTTGAGTCCATTGCGCCTTTTATCAATGTTTTCTTGCGTACAGGCTAAGATTGCATACATTTCTGCTTGAAAAACTGTAGCAAGCTTGCCCATGCTAATACTAGCTTCAAAGCCTTTGGAATAAATTCCTGCACCTGTACCAGTGTCCATTTTGGAACCGTCTGTGTACCAAATCTTGCTATTCCTATCAGGAGGCGCTAGTCTTTTATTCCAGTCCTTCCTTGTTGGGATTTGTATACTGAATGACCTCCTAAAGATGTACTTGGGTATCATCTTGTCTCCGACCATTTTCAGTAGCCAATCCCCTTCTTCTTTGCCAAGTGCTGTGTTTCTCGTGCGGGGCTTAGTTGCATTCTACAGATCTACAGTTCTGTAATCTGTGGAGCGCTTTCTTAGCTTCACTACGTTTGATAATGTGCAGTGCAAAAATCTTTCCATGGCTGCCGTTGGAGTGGTTCTGAATGCACCAGTGATTGTCATACAGGCAAGTCTCTGAATCTTATTTAGTGCCGTTTTGCATGTGGTTAGGTTTGTCCTTGGCCACCAGACAATACTTCATATGTAATAATGGGAAGTACAATGATGTTATATATCCAGTAAAGTATTCTCGATTTAAGACCCCAGGTTCTCGCGAAGGTAGATCGAAACATATAAGCATAATAAAATTACGACCAGAAAGGGGTGTTTTGATTTTTTCTAAATTATTGCGGAACCCCTACAAGGGTTTAGCGGAACCCTAGGGTTCAGCTGAACACAGTTAGAGTATGGCTGCTCTAAACGAAGGTCATGATAGTCACATTTCTTATTTCCCAAAACATGTTGAACAAGCCAATCAAACAATATTTTTCTCTATCTCTGTCACAATGTCCAACAGTCTCAGATCGCTGATAAAGTCGTTTAAATCATCTTGGTTTAGTGGATTTGGCGTTTTCAGGTCACGTTCAAAGTAACTATTACTACGGCCAGTTTTCGCATCAAAATCCATAGGCTCCTCCTGTTAAGCATCAACTTGAGGTTCAAATGATGTCATAAGACTGAAAACACGTCGATATGTTTACAGTATGTAAGGACATTTCCACAAATGTAATATTCGTGGTATCAAAGAAGTCCTTCTGACGTCACGCCGTCTCGTCTCAGTTCGACACCGAACAAGAATGACGGACGGTATCTCTAATGGGATCGGGCACGGTTCGTTAGTCTCCGTAGATAGTAGCCATTCAGGCCACAGCCAAATTATCTTTACGAGAATTATGGAGAAATATCTCCTTTTCTATCCTAGCCCGCTAGGTTGGATGTACAAATATATCCAAGTCCTTATTTTACGACGCCCACGTAATCCGCGTCGTTACCTATTGTGCAGTCAATCTTTAGCCAATTGGGTTAAGGTATTTGGTATGATGTTATCCATATCCAATACAAGAACGATGCCAATTTTCATCGATGATGTTACTGATAGTTTTTAGCATGACCTTTTTTTATACATATATATTAGTATGTCTATTTTTACCTATTTATTAATTGTTTTTGATATCTTTGTACTTGCCAGTTTTGAGTTACTTTTTTGTTGAATCTTTTGTTCTGAGTTTTTTTTACATGTGACAGAGAAGCTTTTGGCCTTCATCTCATCTGATGGTAAGTGAAGATAAGGCCGAAGGTGAAAGCGAGCTTCACCCGAACTTCTAAATAACTGAGGAACTGGCTATCATACCTCTGACTGTCGAAATACACAATGCTATTAACATAATTAATATAGCGACAAAAAAACAAATGATTAATATGGCCGTTAGTAAGACGGTGGTTGCTAGCCAGGCGGCTCAGACGCGTCATAAACATTTATCACCACCTTTGAGTTTATTTTATAGAAATCGGGTATTATTGATAGATACGTGCACAGACTGTATCTTTATCTTTTCTCTTCACTTTGCTTCCTTTTATTCTCTTCCTCCTCCCTTTCTTGAACTTGATCTCAACTGAATGCTTTACTGCCCTTGATCAGCACCTTAAATAGCCTGCTGATTTTTCGGGATTTAAAACTAAATACCAAAATTAACTTAGATGATTGTTTTTTTTCGTACAATGACTTCAACACTCGGTACCGGTAGTCTATTTGGCACCTCTGTAGTGACCTAAGCACAGCCCAGGTCTCGATAGAATCAAAGGCTTTCTCATAGTCCACAAACGCCAAGCATAGTGGCAGATTATACTCCGCCTTCAGGACCAGGTGGGTGATTTTGTAACTCATCGGCAATCGACTATCGCATCGATTTGATAATTCTGTTTGATTCAAACTGATTTTTAAAATGTTTAACGTTTGGTAGTGTCGTCGTCTAAGTAGTCATGATATATTTGTTGAATAAATCAACCAATACTTATAGCTAATGAAGATAATTTCGCTCTTCTTTATTAAATCATGCAGTCTGATAACGATTGCCGATCAATCGATGAGTTACAAAATCACCACCCTGAACTCGAAACCATTAAGACTTTAGCGAGGTGTGAGACAGGGTGCCGTTATATCACCGAAGCTGTTCACAGCTGCGCTGGAGGATGTATTTAAGCTTTTGGCTGGAGAGGACTCAGCATCAACATAAACGGCGAGTACATAGCTCACCCTCGTTTTGCCGATGATATCGTGGTCATGGCTGAGACCGTGGAAGATCTAGGCACAATGCTCGAAGACCTCAGTAGAGTTTCCCAACAAGTGGGTCTTAAAATGATCACGGAAAAGACCAACATCATGGTGAATTCCGATGTAGTACCCACTCCTGTGAAGGTTGGTGGCTCTACATTGGAAGTTGTTGACGAATATGTTTACCTGGGACAAATAGTCCAGCTCGGTGAGTCCAATTTCCAGAAAGAGGTAAATCGACGAATCCTACTCGGCTAGGCAGCGTTCGGGAAGCGTTCCAATCTACCGCAGTACCTTAAGACGAAAGTCTTCAATTCGTTCGTATTGCCAGTGATGACGTACGGAACTGAGACGTGGCAGTTTATAATGGGTCTCATCAGAAGGCTCAATGTCACTCAAAGGGCAATGGAGAGGGCTACGCTCGGGGTTTCTCTACGCGATCGCATCAGAAATGAAGAGATCCGCAAAAAGAACTAGAGTCGCCGACATAGCCCAAAGAATTGCAAACCTTAAGTGGCAGTGGGCAGGACACATAGCTCGCAGGACTGACGGCCGTGGGGGCGGAAAGGTCCTTGAGGGTGGCCACGTACCGGGAGACGCAGTGTTGGTAGGCCCCCCACAAGGTGGACCGACGATCTGGTGAAGGTCGCGGTAGGTTTCGGCTTAATAGGATATTGACCAAATACCTTGTAAATCACTGACATTGTCCTACAAAACGCGAGCCCTCGATTTTTCAAAAAGCTTCCAATCAGAATTACCAGAGACTGTTGATTTAATATTTTCTTCGCGTTTCGTTTTAATAAGGCTCCGTCGGTCTCTATGTAAAATATGGAATTTAAAACGAAATTCTTCAAATGAAACTCCGTCTGAAATCCGGATTAATGAGAAATACAATTCCTCGGGCGTGTAAGTAGCTTGTCCAGCGGTGAAACAATTTTCCAACTATAATCGGGAAATAACCGGATTACGTCGGCGCCCCGGGTCAGATAACACGGCGGCGGAAGTCGCAAGAAAATTGTTAAGTAGTTTATTTTGTGGCGTGTATTTGTATTTGCTGTTAACAATGTTACCATACTACTGACATGATATCTCATGCAACTACAGCTCACGTTGAGGAGCCCCGCCCCATAAACTGCTTAAAATTTTCAATTTGCCTCAGTGTTCCATCTTTGTTCCTACACTACAAATTCTAGCATACTTACTACTTACTTACTTACTACTTACTGATCATACAGTCTAATACCTATATAACTGATTCACTACTTTCGTGGAAATTCCCACTGACAGGTGACCCATAACTATATGATTGAGGAGCAGAGCTGCATTAAACTTATTATATATCCTTGAGCTTTAGCCGCATTAGAACCAAATTTAAGTAGGTTCCAGACAAAATTACCTACTACTAAACAATACAAAGTCTTCAAACAAAATTACATACTGTAGCTACACATTTTTGGTGACTTGTGTATATTTGTCGATATCAGTTCAATAAGGATTATACAGTACTATACAGTGTATCTGGGGAAGCAGTAATCAAACTTTAAGAGCGTGATTTACGAACAATTTTATCCATGGAGATACTGCAAATCAAGGGTCTGGCTCCCCCTCATCAAATTCCAAGAATCTGTCTACTTTTTTCTTAGTTTGTTCTTTTCCTTTAAAAACAAGCGACTGAGAGGCATGTTGATACGAATAAGCAACAATTCGGTATAATTCGATAGGTAACAAGATTAGCAGAAGTAGCAAACATACACATGCCTACATTTTGAGTGAATTAGGGTAGTTTTAATTAAAGAAAACATGACTTTTTTTCAGTTATTTTATTACAAAAACAAGGTAGTTAACATATGTTTTATTTGCATTATAGTACTAGTATTTGAGCTGTTCTACTAAACGATGTCAAAATGATTCAGGTCTACTAGGTCAGCAGATGTTATTGTTGAACAAATTAACCTCTTCGCGGCGGGCGCCTAGTAAGATGGTTAAGTGGAATGAGGGATTTTCCGAAAGGCAGATAATGGAGTATTTGAGGTATTTCCATTAATAAATTCGTCCATAGATCACTCTCTAAAAGTTAGATTACTATTTCCCCGGACACTGTATAATAGTTATCGAGCTCTAGGCGGTTCCTCAATGTACACATTTGGATTGAGGAGTCACTTGTCTTTTTTTAGGAAAGTTTGATGTGTTGTACTACAAAGTCCCGAATTTCGCCTACCGAATCAACTTATTTGCTAGTAAATCAGGCCGTGAACTTTGATTAACTTTGGGATACAGCTCCTTAATCCACACGCATGCGACAAAAAGTCAAAAAGATTTCGAGACTTCCCTGCCGCGCGCATACATACCTGCTTCATTTTTAAATAGGTGTAAAATCATTGGTTTTCTACATACGACAGGAATTACGCCAAAGATATCAAATGAGGAGCTGGCTATCTTACCTCTCAATTTATCGGAACACAATAATGCTATTAATATTGTTATATGGCGACAAACATTACAAAGTACGTCGACAAAAGTTATGGCGTCATTGAAAATTCGAAATTGCAGAAGTAATTATCTAATTCCCCATAAATTTTTTGTCACAGTCCCAACTATATGTGTATTGTGTATGATTTCAAACTTTATTTTACAATTTCGAATTTTCAATGACACCATTACTTTATACGACTATGTTAACATGGGTAAGTTTCAGCTTGATAGGATGTAGTACCAAACACGTTCTATATGTAGTAACACCAACGCCTATGAGGTTCCAAATATAATCAGCCGCGCCCAAATCTAACAACAAATTCAGATGTTACCTGTGTCATTAATTTTCATTTCATTTAATCGCGATATCTTCCTTGATTAATGACTTGTTGCCGCAAAAGGCTGGGGCGCGTCAAGACGAGGAGCGGATCAAATTACTTATCCCTTTTCTCTAAATAGTTTAACTACCTCCGTGGTCTAATGGAGGTCCTGGGTTCGGTTCTCCATGGGGGCAGAAGTTTTTCTGCTCGGTGTGGTTGGTGGTAGGGCTTCTGAGTCCGCCTGGATAGCTACCACCGTCTTAGCTAAGTTTGTCGCCATAATAATAACCTATGTAAATATTGTTGTGCTCCGACAATTTAGAGGTAAGATAGCCAGTTCCTCAGTGATTGAGGAGTCTAGGTGAAGCTCACTTGCACCTTCGGCCTTATCGTCACTTACCATCACGTGAGATGAAAGTCAAGAGACTCCCTGTTGTGTGTAAAAAAAGTTTATTAAGAGGCTGAGTAATGTCAACGACTTTGAGACATGATTTGTACTGGATTACGGGCGCGGTGCGTTATTGAAATTGAGCGAAAAAATCAAAATATATATATGTTTAAGGAAACTAGTAACTTATTTGAAGATATGAAACATCAATATTATCAAATTAAGTGTAACAAGTTAATTTCCTGAAAATCATTAAATAATCTTTGTTAAATAACTCGGTTTTTTTTTTGGAAGCTGTTTTTGATGGGTGTCTTTGGCATTTTTTGTAACGAGAAATTTTGAATAAAATTTGTTTTGGGGATATGGATATTCTTAAAAATATTTTCAAGAGTAACATTTTTTTTTACTGCGGGATATTAAACAGGTTTTGCTAAAAAAAGTTTTAAGTGAGGCTCGATGAGCTCAGCTCAGCGTTGTCAGCCTCTTAAGCGTTGTTTAGTTAATCAGAGATCTGTCTTATCCTCACAGAAGTAAATTTTTATAAGAAGGAATATGACAACGTAAGATTCAGTAAACAAAGTTTAGCCCCTTAGTAAATTATACTTAACATTATTAGTAAAAATATAACAATTTAAATGTAACAGCAATAGACGGAAAATATTATACATTGTTAATTTTAATTTCTTCTAGTTCGCTTTTGATTAATTCTTCTTACCTTATAAGAGGAAGACCGTACCAGAGTCGTCTGCATAGGCACCTCTTACTTACCTATTTCTGCCGCTAAGCAGCAGTGCTTGTATCGCTGTGTTCCGGTTTGATGGGTAAGACAGGCAGTGAAGTTATTCTTCTTTTTTTAATTTGTGGCAAAGGCAGTGAAGTTACTGGTTACCATCTGGGTACCGTAACTTGACATCTTATGTCACAAGTTGGCAGCGCACATTGGCGTCTTGCAGGAGTTGTAGATTTGCGAGTCTTGCAGGAACCACGTGTACTATAGGCGGCTGTAGTCACTTGTTATCAGGGACACACAGGATATTTGGTTCGTATCTTTTGTAGTATGACTATCTACTGTCATCACATCACATCATATCGATGGGGACATATTTGAGCTGTGGTGATGTGATGTGGTGACAGTATGACAATCTACTGTCATAACAATACCTCGTCTCGATGGGGACATATTTGACCTGGGGTGATGTGATGTGGTGACAGTAGAATATCATACAACACACAGGAATACAAAAATTATATTATGTCCCTGTCTTAGGCGCATAACACATTGCACCGGACACCGCTGCGGTGTACGGAGGGACGAAAACCGCATGCGGCTGCGGCGGCACGGAACCGTGCCACCGTACGGTTTGCTCCGTATCACCGTCCGGAGCTGCGGTGCACGACGACGCCCCCCATCACCGCATTATCTATGTTGAGATCTATTAAGCGTATGCACGTCCTTTCTACGCAAAAATCCGTACGATACTGCGGCACAGTGTGGCATACCCCGCGGACCGCACCGCATCACCGTCCGGGAGTGCGGTGCCGTCGCGCGCGCCGCACCACCGCACGGTGATGCGGTGCGAGTGTGTTATACCCTGCGGTTTTTGTATACAAATTAAGATTCTCCAGTCAAAATTAAAAACCGCAGCACCGCACACCGGAGCGGTGTCCGGTGCAATGTGTTATGCGCCATAGTAGTATGAGGACATTGAAATCATGAAAGAGTAAAAGTTCGAACTGGTACTTCGTCGCTAACAGAGTGACGACAGATCCTACATTTTTTTCCTGTTTGTTTTACTATAGGAACAAAACAGGGTAGGTAATCCAAATAAAAGCATTAAAAATATAATAATATCAATGAATTTGAATACAATATGAATAAGAATTGTGTTATAAAATAATTTTAATAAAGTTTTTTTTTTTTTTTTTTTTTTTATGGATGGCCCGGCAAATGACCTCCTCCCGCCTGATGTTAAGCGGTGAAAGAGGCCCAAATGAGTTGACAGATAGAGTAGGGACGACATCCACTCTCCTACCTGCCCGCCCCTTGCCGGCTCAAAAGATGCTTTTTCACGCCTCTTTTGAAGGAACCCATGTTGTAGGATGGAGGAAACACGTGCGCAGGTAGAGAATTCCAAGTGTGGGATGAACGACAGAAGAAGGAATCTTGGAATTTCTTGGTACGGTGTGAAAAGGAGGACACAGTGTACGGATGACTCCGAAGGCCCTTACGCGTGTTTCTGTTAAGGAATGGAGAGGGAGGGATAAGGTTAAAGAGCTCCTCAGAGCATTCCCCATGGAACATTCGGTAAAAGGCGCTAAGAGAGGCGATGTCACGACGAAGTTGTAGAGGCTCGAGGGTGTTAGTTGCCTCTACATCGCCAATTATGCGAATAGCGCGACGCTGCAATCTGTCCAGAGCATCGAGGAGGTACTGAGCGGAGCCGTCCCAAAGGTGCGAGCAATATTCCACGCAAGACCTAACCTGAGTTTTATACAACAAGCATAGTTGGTCCGGCGCAAAATACCTACGCACCTTGTTCAGGACACCGAGTTTCCGTGAGGCAGTAGTTATGACGGATTCGTTGTAGTCTCTGGGGTTCAGATCGCAGCGAATGTTCATTCCGAGCAAGGTGATGTTGCTCTGTGTGTGAAGGGTTGTGCCCTGAAGAGAAGGAAGGGGGAGGAAAGGTGACCTTTTCGCCGAGAACACGCACACCTGTGTTTTCTTAGCATTGAACTCAACAAGATTGTTGGAGCCCCATTCGGAGACGAGGTCCAGCGTCCTGTTGAGCTCAATGATAAGATTCTGCCTTTCCCTACCAATATCACCACGAGCAGCCCCCGAGGCTCCGTGATATCCCCCATGCACTGTACTGTCGTCTGCATAGCAATGTATAGCTCCCAAGGAAAGCATATCATTGATATGCAGAAGAAACAATGTGGGGGATAGAACGGAGCCTTGCGGAACACCAGCGTTCACTGCCACGAACCGCGAAGCGCAGCCGTCAACGACAACGCGAATTCTACGCTCGTGGAGGAAGCTGGCAATCCACGTACAGAACTGCGCGGGTAATCCGTATGCCGGAAGCTTGGAAAGAAGAGCCTTGTGCCAGACTCTATCAAAAGCTTTGGCGATGTCGAGACTAATAGCCACCGATTCGCCGCGCTTATCGATAGATTCACCCCATTTGTGCAAAAGGAACGCTAGAAGGTCACCTGTTGACCGTTTAGGACGAAACCCATACTGTCGGTCATTAAGTAACGAGTGACCTTCCAGGTAACGGATCAGCTGTGTATTAAGGATCCTCTCCATGATTTTACACAAAATGGAAGTGACGGCTATAGGGCGATAGTTAGCCGGATCAGAATGATCTCCCTTTTTGGGAACCGGCTGGACATTGGCCTCTTTCCAAGATTTCGGCACACAACCAGCAGAGAACGACAGACGGTATAGACGCGTAAGGACCGGAGTCAACTCCGCTGCACACTTCTTAAGAACAATCGCAGGAATGCCGTCTGGTCCACTTGCTTTTCGAGTATCGATCGACTGGAGCTCCGCCCGCACATCACGCTGTCTGATACGGATATCGGGCATGGTGCTGCCACAATGGGACAGTTTCGGAGGTTGTGTACCACAGTCATCGACACGGGAATGAGCCGCAAAGAGTTTTGCCAGGAGGTCGGCTTTCTCCTGCGGCTGATGAGCAAGTGAGCCATCGGCAAGTCTCAGCGGTGGCAGCGAGGGTTGGCAGAAGTTTGATTGCACAGCTTTGGCCAGGCGCCAAAAAGAACGGCTACCCGTAGGGTGCGATAGCAGTTCCTGGCCCACTTGTGCAATGCGCTGAGCATCCGCTCTAATGTAAGCCCTCTTACATAACTTGGTGGCATTATTGTAGGCTGTTTTCAGTAGGCTTGTATTGGGATCCTTAGATGCTCGGCCTCTGATCCAAGCGCGGTAAGCCAGCTGTTTGTTTTCAACAGCAGAGGCGCACTCGCGATTGAACCAGAGGTTACGTCTGCCTCTACTGACGAGATTGGAATGCGGAATATAATATTCCATTCCTAGTATGATCTCGTCAGCAACAGAGGTAGCGCAGGAGTCCGGATCCATCCTATTGAAACAGCGCTGCCACCAAGGAACAGATGCGTAATAATCCCGCATACCGTCCCAATCTGCTGACGCATAGTGCCACAGACGGCGTGCTGCAACCACAGGCGACGGTCGTGACGCCTGAGGCACTGAGACGGATACCAGGCAGTGATCCGAAGATCCTAGTGGAGCTCGAACCACCACCTGATATCCGTCAGGGCGATTTGTCAACAGAAGGTCCAATAAAGAGGGCGCTTGACCGATAATATCTGGTACCCTGGTGTTCTGGGTGACCAATTGTGTCAGGTCGTGCGTGAGAGCGAATGCGTGGGCAGTCCTACCCGCATGGTCAGTTTTAGAGGAACTTAACCACAACTCGTGGTGAGCATTGAAGTCCCCTAAAAACACCAGCTCGGCGGAAGGAAATCGCTCCTGCGCGTCATCTGCCACCCGACTTAGATGTTCAAAAAGTCGAGTTGTCTCCAAGTCACCACGATGGGAACGGTAGACGCAGACGTAGACACGGCAATGAGTGCCAAAATCGACGTGTACCGCAAGGAAGGAAAAGGAAGGTTCCTCCAAACAGCGCAGGCGACGACAGCAAACGTCCGCCCGGACGAACAAGCAAACACCAGCCTTCGCCTTGAAGGACTCCTCAAGAGCGTAGCCGGGGTAATTAAGGTAGCTTGTATCGGCCGGGCAGATAATTTGCGTCTCCGTCAAAAACAGCATTGCTGGACGGGCTGTCTCGAGATGGTGGTGGACAGCTAAGAGGTTAGAGTGGAGCCCGCGGATGTTAGCGAGCCCCACCTCGAATAATGGTGTTTTGGTGGGATAATGCACCGCTGTACGACCAGTCTTAATATTTTGCGCTGCCATAATTATTGGAGTGAGAGGCGTGAAACTGAGGTGTCCTTGCTGCGCTTCGCATAGTTAATGTGTGTAGGCCTGTTTCGCCAGGGAACAGCCGACAGCTGATTTGCGCTGACCCTCCGCACGGAAGGGCCCCCGAACCCCCCCGGAAGTGGCCGCCGGGACCCACCGTCCGGTCACCAACCGGCACGACGGACCACCCCAAGATTATGCGTGGCATGGTGGGGCAGCCTCACGGACTGGTTAGGTCCGCTTGGGCCCCTGTACTATACCACGGGCGGCCAGCGGAACAGCCGTTTCTTCGGGTCTTCCTGGGCGGAGGGTCAACGCAATCAACCTGGCACTGGGTCGACGGAAGCCCGCACAAACCATACGAATCGCAGCAACGACCCCTCAAGCTCTGGCTGTGCGCAGACTGATCCCGAAACGCGGACAAAAATGGCCACTTGACGGGTTTTACATCATGCGCACGGTGGTCGCTAGCCAGTCGGGTTTTTCAAGCCCTACCACCAGAAGTTGGTCACTCGATTAGCACCACCCGGGGATCACGTGTAGGGTCTCGAGGGTAAAACCTACGGACGTGAGCGACTCCAATCCCCAATAAAAGCTTGTAATAATTATACTCCAAGTATAATTATTACAAGCTTTTATTTATTTTTTACTTTCACCTGTCCCTGTGTCTGTAATGAAATCTTGCAAGTTAAATTTACTCACTTTCCGGGTTCCGATTGAGCTCAAATTTTGCATGCATATGTACGAGTATGTATATCGCGTGACAATGCAATATTATGATGACATGAGCTAATCTAATGCTGGAGCTGGAAGATGGCCATAGTAACCCCGCAATAAAACAACACAATCCCATCGAGCTTGGGCTCGTTTGATTCGTATTGACGAGTACTAAAAGCTTGTATTTAAGAAAGTTTTTTTTCTCTTTCTCTTAAGATGTTATCATTTTGCATCCCGCTCCCGCCTATGAAAGGCCACCGCTCATCATCTCATAACTCTATTAGAAGTAATTTGGAGCGTGATTTTCGTATTATTGTTTAATTGCTGCTATGCTAATTGGAAGTGTGAGATACGGCTTTTGCAACGCACACCCCAATCAGACGCGGATTTGGCACTAGTTATACATTTATTTATCTGTAGAAGCTTGTACAATGTTCGATGAATCATCATTTAAAGTGAGTAATACTACCGATAGGGATAAAGAACCGAAAACTTGTTCAAAATTTATGTGTCTGAATTACATTTAATTTTGACCGCAAACGGTGGACTACGACTTTTATACTTATGTATTGCTTGCAATATTTTTAGAACATCGAAATGTCATTTCGATGGATGTATAAGTGGGCACAAAGAATCTGGTTAATTTCAATGCCAAGAAAACTCTGGTGTGCGCGTTCTCGACAAAAAGGTCATCGTTCCCTCCCCTTCCCTCTCTTCAGGGCACAAAACTGGAGCTGCAAAGCAGTATCACCATACTGTGTGGACGTGCGCTGGCCTGCAACCTAAATCCGAAGGATTAGGTACATGGAAAGCGTGCTGCTTCACGAAAACTCGGTGTCTTGAACAAGGTGCAGCGATTCTTCACGGCTGACCAACTGTGCGTGCTAAACAAAACGTAAGTAATACCACGTAATACGGTCCTCTATAGAATATTACTCGCACCTCTGCGCTAGATCCGCCAAGTACTTACTCGATGCTTTGGATAGGTTTCAGCGGCGCGCATTACACGCATCGTTGGCAATGTAGAATGTGTGAAGAATGTGCCCAAAATACTTTAAGAACTGCTAAAAAAATGCTATTTATAGAACACATTTTGTATATCACCTTAATCGAGATCACATATATTTATTTCGCCTGAAAATCCAGCGCGTTTGCGTTTTTTGTTGCATATTAATAAAATTCGCCGCGCGTCGGGTCGCACGTGGTCGTAAATTAATAGCAGGTGCATCCGCAAACGAGAACCATGCACATAACGTACGACCTGCGAGGGACGCGCCAAACCATGCGATATATTTAATGAAACACACTTTTAAATGGGCGAACCACTTTTTAGGGTTTTGAACCTCAAAACGAAAAAAGGAACCCTTAGCGCGAGCGCACACGACCGACAATCGGAGACCGATATTTTCTCCAATTGGCTTTATTTTTATTCTCGAAAACGCGTAGAAAAATTTATACCAAATACTCGCATCTACGGTCTCTTTGTATGTCAACGCGATTAAAAGATATGACAGTTTATTTCACATATTTTTGCACATTTTGCGTTTTCACAAGGGAATCAAAGGAAAGGAATCATCAAATTTGGCAAAAGCAAGGTCACTGGATAGAGCAGTAGGCAGGAAAGATAAATGAATCATCAGGTTTCATCACTGCAGGCGTAGCACGGACCGTGGACAAAACAGGACATGAGACAAATAACATTTTTCTTCTCGCTCTCTCACATAACAACGAAGCGCAACGGGACGAGGATTAGTCACTTTCTCTTCTGTAGTTCACGCGTGGTGCTAGGCCTGCTGATTTTATATTAACGAAAAAAAAATGAAATAGAGTGATGCGGGAAAAAGAAAGAAATAATGACAAATAAAAAAAATGCAGCCAGGTTAGAAGGGAATACACCGAGTTGCTATATCCTTAAGAACAATATGTCCTATATTGTTCTTAAGGATTCGTTACAACATAGTTAGCATGAGTCTTGAAATAACTGTTTTAACCGGTTGACAGAATCAGACACCGGTTTGCTTATTTGTGTATTGGGTTAATTTATTAACAACTAGCTGTACCCGGCATGCGTTGCAATGCCACGTAAATGCCTTTTTTTGTTGCTAGGAACCCTCACGGGTGTCCCCATAACACCCTACCAAAGTTTCATTACAATCTGATGAATGGTTTCGGAACGCATAGAGGATAAACAAACATAGTATTACATTGATTTTTATTTATATAGAAGATAGATTACCCTTAATACATGAACACGATTAGTAATTAGTTTACCACTTTTAACCGATATTTCTTATTCGGTTCCGATCCCTGATCTTACTTTTTGCGATTGTTAGAAAAAAGGTTGTTTTTCACAGACCAGTATTGTATTGTATTGTATTGTATTGTATGGAATCTTTATTAGTTGGGGAAAAAGTCTTTTCGCATTATAGTATGTATAAACTTGTAATAAAATCTCTTTGGCTATACTATTTGTATCTGGCTGGTTTTGGTATCATTGAAAGTTTAAATTTTAAAGAACATAATTCCAAATTCAAATTAGGAAAATGTGTGATTTTCATTTGTTTTTCGTACCGCCAAGATGAGTGAATCTAATGAAGAAATTCGATACATTTTAAAATTTTACTACAAAAAAGGTAAAAATGCAACGCAAGCCGCGAAAAAAATTTGCGATGTTTATGGACCTAGTGCAGTGTCTGTGAGAGTAGCACAAATTTGGTTTAAGCGTTTTCAATCCGGAAATTTTGATGTCAAAGATGCACGTCGCTCTGGTCGCCCTATTACAGATAAAATGGATGCCATTTTTGAAAAAGTGGAGCAAGATCGGCATGTCAGTAGTTACGACGTAGCTGAAGAACTGGGAATTGACCACAAAACAGTTTTGGCGCATTTGAAAAAACTGGGTACACAAAAAAGCTCGACATTTGGGTACCTGACGAGCTCACTGAAAGAAACCTAATGAACCGTGTACTCATTTGTGATTCTTTATTACGACGTAATGAAACCGAACCATTTTTGAAGAAGCTGATAACTGGTGATGAAAAGTAGATCACGTACGACAAGAACGTGCGAAAAAGGTCGTGGTCAAAGGCCGGTCAGGCTTCACAGACTGTGGCGAAACCCGGGTTAACTCGCAACAAGGTGATGCTGTGTGTGTGGTGGGATTGGAAGGGCATTATTCATTATGAGCTGTTACCACCAGGCAGGACCATCGATTCTGAACTCTACTGCGAACAACTGATGAGATTAAAGCAAGAAGTTGAGAGAAAGCGGCCGGAATTAATCAACAGAAGGGGTGTGGTTTTTCATCATGATAACGCTAGACCTCACACATCTTTAGCCACTCAGCAAAAATTAAGAGAGTTTGGCTGGGAGGTGTTAATCCATCCGCCGTATAGTCCTGACCTTGCACCTTCAGATTTCCACCTGTTTCGGTCTCTTCAGAATTCTTTAGGCAGTGTCAGGTTAACATCACGAGAGGACTGCCAAAACCACTTGTTGCGGTATTTTGACCAGAAGTCCCAAAATTTCTATAGCAATGGGATCAAGTCCCTACCTACAAGATGGCAAAAAGTTATCGAACAAAATGGTACCTACATACTTTAGTTAAATGTAAATAAACTATATTAAAAAATGTTTTGAATTTTCTTAAAAAATGCGAAGAAACTTTTTCCCCAACCTATTATATAAACAAGCAATATATTAATTAAAAACATTAAACACACTCTAAATATAACACGTTTATACAAAAGGCGAACTTATCCCGTAAAGAGATCTCTTCCAGTCAACCTTTGAAAGGTGTAAAGGATTAACACTGTGGCGATAGCGCTTTTAGACATATTTATAATAAAATATAATTTAAATACATACGTACATACACACACATATATATTTATACATATTAACACATACACAAATATATATCTATACAAATAATAATAATGTCACCTCAGCCTTCAAAACCCCAATGCCTTTTAAGGCGTACTTTAAAGGACGACACAGACTCCGCACGCCTGACATCAACAGGGAGCAAGTTCCACAAGCGAGTGGCCTGCACAGTGAATGACCTGGTATATGTTTCCGATGAATGAGAAGGTACTGCTAAAATCATATTCTCACTCGAACGAAGTCGACCATCAACACCTGCACAAAATTTAAAGCGAACACGAAGATATTGTGGATACATAGGGTTGAAGAGAACATTATACAAAAATGCTAATATATGAGCATTCCTACGCAGCCGGATAGGGAGCCAGTTCAATTTTGCACGAAACTCCGAGATGTGATCAAATTTGCGAAGGCCAAAGACATACCGAATGCAAGCATTCTGCAGCCTCTCCAGCTTATTTAATAATTCCTCAGCAGGGTCTAAGTAAGCAACATCACCGTAATCCAAGAGAGGGAGAAGCAAAGACTGCGCCAGCAAAAGCTTCGTCTCCTGAGGTAGAAAATTTTGCAATCTTTTTAAAGAATGAAGAGAAGCGAAAACTTTGCGACTTACTTCATTAACTTGGGAGCACCATGAGAGAGTCTGATCCATATATATACCCAAATTCTTCACCGTTTTGGCATATGGGATTAATATATTATTAAATTTAACGCCAGGTAACGCCATGTTTTCAATCCTGCGCACAAAATGCGAACTGTCAATGACAATTGCTTGTGATTTTTCTGGATTGATCATTAAACCAAAATCCTGCGACCACTGAGCAATGGCACTTAAGTCAGAGTTAATGGAATTAACTGCGTATACGAAGTTAGACAGTGGTGCAGATGTTTAAATTTGCAAATCGTCTGCATAAAGATGCAAAGATGACTTAAGAATTTCTGTAATACCATTTATAAAAATCAAAAAAAGGACAGGTGAAAGCACACCACCCTGGGGTACACCAGATGTTAGAGGAAGCCACTCTGAGAGATTGTCGTCGATTTTCACACGCTGAAAACGGTCTGTAAGATATGATTTAAACCATAATAAAGTTAGAGGAGAAACATTAAGAGAACTGAGCACACCGAGCAATATGTCAAAGTCGACCGTATTGAAGGCATTACTAAAATCTAAAAGAACAAGCAAGGTGAGCTCTTTATTCTCAATATTTAGACGAATATCGTCAGTGATCTTGACAAGTGCGGAAACAGTACTATGACCAGCACGAAAGCCCGATTGGTATTGACTTAGGAGGTGGTTACGTAGGAGATGATTGGTAAGGCGCATTTGAACGTGTTGCTCTAGTACTTTAGAGAGTAATGGGAGAATAGATATAGGACGGAACTGGGATGGAACACAGGCAGTAGAGGATTTAGGAAGCGGAATTATGTGAGCCCGTTTCCAAGCAGAAGGGAATGTGCCTGTAGAAATAGAGCAGTTAAGAATATTTGCCAGAAACGGAGCAATTAAACCTTTAACTAAATCTATCATGCCAAGACCCAAGCCATCACTGCCGATAGCCTTGGACCTAATATCTTTAAGAATTTTTAATACATCAGCAGCAGTGACTTTCCCCAGTTCTAATGGATCACAATCGGGGCGAGGCCTACTGTCCAGGCGAGTAAGGGTGCGATTTTTGACATGAGCAACAAGGCTAACAGGGGAGGTGGAAAAATGCTGATTTAGGGTATTGACATCAATGTTGATCATGCTGTCATTATCTACCTTACCAACCCCCAAAGATTTTAAGAACTTCCAAAGCCTGGGAGGAGGGCAGTCATCAATAGTGTCGTGAATGTACTTTCGCTTAGCATTTTTGCAAGCTTTGGTACATCGGTTGCGAAGTGTAGTATACCTCTCACGATTAATATCACTAGGATCTAAGCGAAACTTGACGCGAGCCCTATCTCTGACCGCCATCAAATGTTTGATGTCCTCAGACAGCCACGGAGCCGGATAGTGCTTTACCTTCACAGGCCTTAGAGGGGCATGCTTATCAAAAATGCTTAGGATTATAGAATCGAAAGCCTCTAACTTAGAATTGACATCACTATTATTCAGCACAAGGTTCCAGTCAGCATTCAACATATCCTCCCTCAACAAATCACGATCAATAGCGGAATAGTTTCATAGCATCATGATTTTTTGTTTACGTTTGGGTGTTTTTCATAGATGAGATCATGAGCTGAAAACCCAGGAGCGCAAAATTGGCCATGTGAAGAGATAACGTCTGAAGAGGAGGTGATGATTAAGTCCAAAAGAGAAGGAGGGCCATTGTGGGGGAAATGTGTAGGTCCAAGAGAATGAATAGTAAGATCAAGGGCTCGAATCAAGGAATGCAATTTATTGGATCTTGAATCATTCTTTATGAGGCAGGTGTTGAAGTCGCCCATAAAAATAAAATGATTATATAGAACACGGAACTCACCAAGGGTCGACTCTAATGAATCAAAATAGTTAACATGAAGTGAAGGACTATAGACTACTCCTAAAAACACCTTAGTATAACCAACCTGAACCTCCAGAAAGAGATGTTCAGCAGTTTTATATAAAGGAGCCGATTGCGATAAAATTTTACAGGGAAAGTCACTACGCAGGTAAATAGCAACACCCCCACCCCCAACCAATCCAGAATTACCATCATCATCACGTACACAAGATCTGTCATTTCTGTAAAGTCGAAAACCAGGTAGTGGATATAATGTGGAAGGAAGAGAAGGCTTAAGAAAAGTTTCCGATATAAGGAGGGCGTGCAGATGTTTGCTGTCAAAAGTGGCCAAGAGATCAGGGTAGTGACTTGCAATACTCTGGGCATTTATGTGTACAACATTAAAATTCTTAGGATAAAGCGAGAGAGTAATATCTAGCTTATCAGATAAAGTCTGTGTAACATCAAGATCGCTTTGTGCGCTAAGTAAGCTACCTGAAGGCGAGGATAATGAAAAAAATTCACAGTCTGAATCGGCCGAACTGAGTGACATTAAAAAGATAAAATATATATAAAAATAAATATAACAAAAAAAAAATGCTTAATTAATAATTACTATAATCTTAAGTTTACTAATCTAGAACGCTAGCATCACCCCAACACCTTTCGCCAGCAGCAATTTATGATCAAATAGAATTACAGAATTAATAAATCAATATTCGAAAGAAAAAAAAAATGGACAAAAACTCACAACAACAAAAAAAAAGATAAGAAAACATCAAGTAAACACACTTAACATCATGTTACCATACCACTGAATTTATCCAAGAGTATTAAGATAAAGCTGTATATACGATGTCCTATCGTCGTTGATATTGCAATACGTACAATGTCAAAATTTTATGATTTTTTGTTTTTCTGCAAAATGATATAATATTATAATTATGAACGCATCCGTAAGACGTTCTATTTCAACAGCCAATCAGATCACTGGATTTGAAACTGACGCAATAGGTCACGTGTCAATAAACATTCTCATTTGATATTACAATATGTTCTATGTCGGATTTTGAACAGCAACTGTTTTGTTTTTTTGACAATTATTGTGATTGTTTTGTTTCTTTGACAATTATTTGGTAAGTTATATTCATTGTAACAAATCGTATTTGAACAGATAACCATAATTCTACCAGCTTTGCCTTTTACGAACAATAACTAACCTACAGTTCGGCGTATGCTATTAATTTTTTTCTTTTTCTAAAGTTTTTTGTGTAAATTTACATTTAGAGTGCGTAACTAACATGAATTGTCTTATACTATTAATTAAGAGTATTTTATATTTTACTTTCTGTGACGCTCTTTTAAAATAATATTTTGCATGAAATGTTTTATGTCATATCGCTCATAAATATAATGATATTACCTATAGGCATTTGGATTGAAATTAATATTCATTGGTTTTGGGTGAATTTGGGTAGCTGAAGTTTAATTTGGGTGGCTTATGCTTAATTTTGTCCTTTTGGCGGATATAATATTTTCTCATCATGCATCGACTGACAAGAGGAAAGACGTAAATCGACATGGTAAACACAGCAAATTCTATGAACGAAGTAGCAGTACTGAACGAAAAAATGGAGAGTTTCTACCTGCAGCTGTTTGCTTTAACTCTAGGGAACCGAGTAATGTAAGCGACGATGAGACTTTTTGTGGATTTTCTAATGTAGAGTCTGTCAACCCCTCTGATCCTGAGTTCGTGGCGGATGAGGACACTATTATTACCGATTCTTCCGAAGTAGAATAAATTGCCACTCCTGTAAATACCCATTCCTGTGAATGTTGGAGGCTCTACGCTGGAAGTTGAGGAATATGTTTACCTGGGGCAAATAGTCCAACTCGGTAAGTCCAACTTCCAGAAAGAGGTAAATCGACGAATTCAACTCGGCTGGACAGCTTTCGGGAAGCTACGCAGCATATTCTCGGCCCATCTTCAATTCGTACGTGTTACCAGTGGTGACATACGGAACTGAGACGTGGCCGCTTACAATGGGTCTCATAAGAAGGCTGAAAGTCACTCAAACGGCGATGGAGAGGGCTGTGCTCGGGGTTTCTCTACGTGATCACATCAGAAATGATGAGATCCATAGAAGAACTAAAGTTACCGACATAGCCCAAAGAATCGCAAACCTTAAGTGGCAGTGGGCAGGACACATCGCTCGTAGGACTGACGGCCGTAGGGGCGGAATGGTCCTCGAGTATCGGCCGCGTACCGGGAGACGCAGTGTTGGTAGGCCCCCACAAGGTGGACCGACGATCTGGTGAAGGTCGCTGGAAGCCGCTGGATGCGGGAGGCGCAGGGCCGATCGGTGTGGAGATCCTTGGGGGAGGCCTATATCCAACAGTGGGCGTCTCTTGGCTGATATGATAATGAGAATAAATTTTGGATGAACGATGCGGCACATTGACCCGGAAACGAAAGAAGAATAGCAGAAAAAAGAAGAATAAGCTAAAAAATCAGAAAGGGAACAAAAAATTCGGAAGCTAGACTAAAGGGAGTGTAGTATGTCGGTTTTCAAAAGGAGAGTGATGGCAAATATCAGCAAACTCTCATACGTCCGGCTAAACTCTTGCAAGAAGCCTGCAATGGTCATACCAAAATACAGTGTGGAGATTCCCGACAGCAATATGAGTGTGAGAAATTGTCTGTTAACAACCGGCAGTAAATTTTCGACGAATTTTGGAACATGCAATCATGGGATTCACGAAAAGTTTATGTTGGAAACTAAGTTGCCATTATTCATTTGCAAGAAACGAAACCACTAATACAAAGTGATTATCTGGAGCATAATTGTTCTCATGCTTTTTCAATAGACTGCCCTCGCGTTCAAAAAATAAAAAAGTAAATTATTATATTGTATAATATTACATCCAATAGATAAGGCACTGTGATTTGTATGATTACTTAAGTATAATTTTTTCTCCTTTAATCGTTTTTCCTTTTCCTACCTTCACTTACAACTTTTTTAAATATATACGGGTTTTGTTTACAAAATAGACACTTTTAAATGTTTTGATTCTACCAGAAATGATTAATTTTGACTGAAAAGCTTTTGGATACCTAGTATATATTTAATACAAAAATGTCCTATGTCGCTACTGAAATATAATTATTAGACTAAAACTGAAATGCAATAGGTTCTATGTCACTGAATCTATGAACTGAAGTATTAATATAACTATTTTGTTGTCAAATATGAAGAAAAACATCGTTATTGAAAATGTAGTTTAAAAATGTAATCACTAGAAGTAATCGTTAGGACACAAAAGTGTTTTTTGTCTCTCCTGAAAAATCAGCATTATCTGACATAGAACGTATTGCAATATCAACGACGCTATGCTATATTATACACTATGAAAAGAAATAATAAAAAAAGCAATGGCTAAATCATAGACAAAAAAAAACAGGCAAGGCGCGTTCCAGATAAGCACGGATTCGAAACATTTTCAACGTTTCCAGAAGCCCCAGAAGGTAACATTAGATGATAACACCATCAAAGTGGTGATGCTAATCTGGAACGCTCCTGTAAATGATATTTATTTTTGACATTACATTGACACTGACAGCCAGGACCACCAGCCAAGCCACCAGTTTATCTAAAATGTGCCTCTATATATATATTAGCTACATGAAAAATAAAAATTCGTTTACCTACACACTAAATGATGACAAACAGTTACATAAATATACTACCTACTAATACTAAGTGTACAATACAATGCAATGTCATCAGACTGGTTGGAAAAAATTAAATAAAATAATCATCGGATTATTTGCATTAGCTCTTGGATTTGGAAGCAGATCTAGCTGGTCTAGTACGAGCTGACAACTTGATCTTCCACGACCAGTAATTAGGCTTAAACAAGTAAAACATTTAATTAATAAAAAGGGCTACTCGTTTTAGGCCTTATATTTATAGAGCTAAAGTTCATTTGGCAAAATAATAATTCTAACTAAAGAACTGAAGTGTGTGTGTTGTGTGTGGCCGCTGAAGCAGTGAGCGTGGTGTTGCTTCGTGAGCGCTCAGCTGAATGAAGGAAACAGCGTAGAGTCATAACGCTTAGAACTGACCAAAATTTAATGGCCGATTTAATGACGGTCTGAAAAAATTGTAGGCAATCCATGATATTTTGTCAATATAAAAAAAAATTTAGATAATTAAAATTATACTATTATTTTGTTAGTACCTGGCACATAAAATATATTCCTCATTCATCATAACAGCTCAAATACGTCCCCATCGAGGGGCTCGGGCCTACCCTATGTGAGGGTGATTAGGCTTTAGTCAACCACGTTGGCCCAGTGCGGATAGGTTTGAAATATGACGACGAAATATGACGAAATATGACGACACGTTTAGCGCAGAGGTCGAGTGATCACCCACTGCGCAACGGGTCGCGAGTTCGATTCCCGTACGGGACAAATGTTTTGTATGGCCTACAGAAATTTGTTCCGGTCTGGGCGTATGTGCATGTGATATTTTATGTTTGTAACTGCACCCACGACACAGGAGACTGGAGAGACGTGGGGCGACGATTAAAAAAAAATCAAGTCTAGCCACTTCCATAGTCTAGTGTTGGTGAGCTGGAGGTTCAAGGTTCGATTGCCCATGTCAGAAGGTTTCTGCTCAGTTTGGTTGGTGGAAGGGCTTTTAAGCCCTGGCTGGTGGTGGAAGGGCCCTGGCTAGCAAGAACGTTATTTTATCACCATACTATTCTAATTCTACGAGTACAATAGTCTAAGTAACAAAAAAGATTGACATTTTTGCAGACAGTACAGCGAGATTTAGACGAGAAATTATAAATTGTCTGTCGGTCGAGTCCTTGCTACTGATATTTTGTACTTTTCTCTAAAACCTGTATAAATTTCATGTAGAATAATTTAATGTGTAAACAGATATGATTTTGAAGCATCGAGTCCACTTATGTATGCCGTGGCAACCTGTAATTGGGTCTGCACTTTGAGTGAATTGATTAGCACTTAGTTTTAAGATTTTATTAGTGTAAGACTTGTTGGTTGTTGGCTGTCTAACTGCCCCAAATCTATCAATAAGTTACAATGGAACCGAAGTCGAACCATAGCGATCGACCAATCGGTGCGCATAGACTGGTCAGCAATCGTTATCAATTTTATGACTAAATAAGGAAAAGCAGAATGATGTTCATCGGCTAAAGGTATTGGTCGATTCATTCGACAAATATGCCAATCAGACGATGATGCTACAAATGTTTTATTCAACATATTAACAATCAGTTTCAATCAAACAGAATTATGAAATCTATGCGATGGCCGATTACCTATGTGTTATGAAATCACCCTAAAGGTTTTGTAATAAGACCGCAATATATGTTTCATTTTCCATCGTCAAAAAATCAGTCACCAATAGTCAGTCGTGTGCATTCGCACTTAACATGTTGCCACGAGATCCACACGACGAAAACAAAACGCACACAAAAATAAGAATGATTGTAAGTTTTAGTAGAGAGGTTATGTGTCTGGGTTGCCTGAACATAAATAAAAATATAAAATAATATTTATTACTTAACATAAAAGTTGTTTAGATCCTATATTTAAATTCCCTTCGTTAGAAATTATACAGCAACATTTATTAACGTTAGGTAAATGTGTCGACAATTTGAAAGACGATTCTGCATATACATAGCTCTATGTGAGCAGAGATGGCGGCGAGTTAACGAGCCGGAAGTGCAAAGCGCTTAGTATTTGCAGTTGGCATAACTCAATAGTTGTGTAGTGGGCGCATTCGTACTCCAGCGAGAGCAAATTTAAGGTTCGCTAGAGGTAATTCCTTCGCTTTATTAGACCATAGAGTAAACAAGTTTTGGAACTGGCAGAGATGTTAAGAAATTTTTATGAAAAGCAATGTTTATTCTAAGGTACTTAACAAAAATGATTATTTAAATGTTTCGATATATGTGTCATCCCACTTACAATATTTTAATTTTGTTGAAATTAAAGACAAAAAACTTTCGTCGTCATTTTGTAGTTATTTAAGCAACTGACGTATAATGGGGAGTATAAGAACATCACAATGTGGGTTAATGGTATTACACGAGTGTTTTAATGCCTAATTACCTATGTTTAGTTGCATACAAGGCTATTTAGACCCATGATATACATTCTCTATAAAATATGTAATAATACCCTTTGATATTCAAAAGAGAATATACATAAGAGAAGAGGTAAAAGCAGATGTTGTTGATTTAATAAAATTAAATTCACTCATATTATTATGTTCTTTTGATTACGTCATGTTTTTATTTTTATTCGTATTTTATTCCTTGTATTCGTAATGAAAAGCACAGTGTTTATCTCGGGTTAAAGACTTATTTAGTCCCTCATACTATAGGCGCCCGAGTTGTCTCGGGACTCAATATGATACTTTCACCTCTAGCTAACTGTTTCTGAAACAGCTTATTGTCGAGATAACGGGTTTTGTTTCGGCACTTCCATTTATTCCAAGAGCTGTAATAGCGGTATGATACCCGACTAAGGGAGCTTCCCTTAGTCGGGTATCATGAAAATATAGGTTGTTAATTTTCCAAGTTTGGGCGGTTCGATTCCAGGCTCAGAAAGGCGAAAATTATTATTTTTTGAATGCCGTTCAATTTGCTTTTCGTTTTGTTTCAGTATAATTTTATTTCTACGGTATTCCAGGTACTTTCCCTCCAGGTGGTCTCGCATCTTAATCCTGCATACCTATACAGTCTACAATGGCTAATCCGAACTGCATGTGTGCGGCAAGTCTAAGCATTCTTCTGTGCATTACATTATCTGTGGCTCAAGATTACTGCTTTCCTGATCTCCGTTCGCTACTGCAAATGTCCGCCTTGGTTAGCATATGGAATAAATTGCGCCGCCATTGACCCCCTAAGACAGTGCCATAGCCCTTTGTTATTACGCCAATAGCGAAGATCGGGATAACTTTTTGGGCGACTGCTTTGGTGCAAGTTACGAGCGGATGGATTTTTTATTTTCGCTAAACAATTTTAGGAGAAAATGATGATACCGCGTATATAATCTTGTTTGCATTGTAGGGAGTTCTGGTCACGGTTACGTCGGTAACTGTATTTTTTTATTGCTAATGGTGGCAGACGAGCCAGTCAAGTGGCCCACCTGATGTTAAGTGGTAACCACCGCTCATGGACATCTGCAATGCCAAGGGCACAGTTCAGTCACTGCCTACCTGGAGAGAAATGCTCTTCTTAAGCCTCGTTTGAAGAAGGACATATCGTAGTGCTCAGGAAACACCGCAGCTGGGAGTTCGTTCCAGAGCCTACACGTGGAAGGAATGAACGCTGAAACCGAACTGTACTAGACAAGATTGGTTCCAGGTAATATGGATGAACTCTACTGCGATGGCGGGTGGTGCGGTGGTAAAAAGGTGAAGAGGGCACCATTGCAAATAGTTCCTCAGAGCACTCTGCGTTAAAGAGCCGATAGAGCACGCAGAGAGAACCAAAGTCTCTCCCTTGCTCCAGCGTCTCCATTGAGGCCGTGATATTGGGATCACCAACGATGCGGAATGCACGCCTTTGCAGGGAGTCAAGAGGGTCGAGCTAATATTTGGGAGCCCCCGCGCAGAGGTGCGTATCAAATAAGTCGTATTCTTGCTACCAGAATTGTAAAAAACCACCCAAGTGCGTGTTGGGCCACGCGTAGTTCAAAGTTGCGTTGCTTCAATAGCCGCGCCGCCCGCCGTATGTATTTGATGAGTTAATAGTTTCTAGCTGTTTAGTCAACTAACAACTCCGTTTAAGCTATTTTTACAAGTTTATACTCATATTTACTTTTACCTATCCGGTGTCTGTAATGTAATTTTGCAAGTTAAATTTGACCCACTTCCCGGTCTCCGATTGAGCTAAAATTTTGCATGCATATGTATATCGCGTGACAATGCAATATTATTGTAAGATGATATAAAAGCTTGTATTTGAAAAAGTTTTTTTTTTAAATTTCTTGTTTTATATGGCATTTGTTTGAAATATTGCAGTAGGTACATAAGCTGAGAGGTTATTAATAAACTACTGTAGAGAAAATTAGTTTTATTAAATTAATATTCGACACAATGTATACTGGAACGAAAAATTGACTTCACATCTGAATGATGCCCCACACTGTTGTGTAAATGAGGTCTTAATGTGTAACCAACTCTTATCATTCATTAATTTGAGATTATTTTGAGATTTTATTGAGATTTTAACCACATCCGCGGTCTAGTAGTTGAGGCCACCGGGTGTTTAACGGGAGGTCCGCGGTTCAATTTCCCATGGGGGCAGAAATTTTTCTGCTTGGTTTGGTTGATGGTAGGGCTTCTGAGCCCTCCTGGCTGACTACCACCGTCTCACCTAAGTTTCTCACCATGATTACAATGTTTATAGCATTGTTGTGTTCCGACAATTAGAGGTAAGAGATATGCACGCTCTTCAGTGTTCATTCAAATGGTGACGAAGGGCTTCAGATTGGAAGCTAGCGAGGGACTCTGATCGCAAGCGTCTAGACTTATCGTTTATTACCTACTAGATATTTCTTATCATTGTTTACCTCCTATGTTATAGGTTTTAACAGAGGTAGAAGCAGTACTAAGGTCGTCTATTATTTCTGCTGCTAAGCGGCAGTGATTGCATTGCTGTTTCGGTTTAAAGGGTGAGATACAGTGAAATTACTAGATACTGTGTCTTGTCGACAACTTGTGTCACAAGTTGTCAACGTACATTGTTGAGGTTGTAAATTTACAAATATTAAAGGAACTGCATGCACTTTAGACGACTGGTAGCCACCTGCTTCTTTGCTAACTTTGTTGGTTAAAAAATGGGTAGTGGTAGACATCTTATTACTTGGACCACACCGGGCGACTTCATAGTACTGCGACTCCGTCCCTGGCACGGTTTTGCCCATAAATTTTTGTAACTCCGGTCGATGGGAATAGACGATGATATTACATGCCATCAGCGGTCGTTTCGAAGATTCACTTAGTACAGTATCGAGTGGATGAAAACCTCGGATAGGTGATGAATGGATTTGTTTGCATTCTCAGTTTTGGCTCAACGTTAATAATTTCAAAAATTATTAAGTAAAAAAAACTTTGATAAAATTAGAACCAGGTAATCTGATTTAAATTTAAATTAGATATTTAATAATTCTTCCTCGGACACTTCTCTAGTAGGTAAAAAGTTTTTCCTTGGTCTGGTTGACCGCACAACTGAACCGTGGTACACGGGCAAAGAGTGAATTAGACAAACTATCCATACCAAAACATTCATTTATATAACATACATGTCAAAAAATTGGTAATAACGAGAGCGCTATGAGTACAGTTTCGCACAATACAAGAAACACAAAAATAAAGGCACAATTTAAATAAAAAACCACCTTTAAATAACAATGGAAAAATTAAATAACAACAGCCTCATAAATGGCGGCCACGGACCGGGAGACGCAGCGTTGGTAGGCCCCCACAAGGTGGGCCGACGATCTGGTGAAGGTCGCAGGAAGCAGCTGGATGCAGGAGGCGCAGGACCGATCGGCTTGGAGATCCCTGGGGAAGCCTTTGTCTAACAGTGAGCGTCTCTTGGCTAAAATAATGAGCCTCATAAATATACTATCTAGCTGTGAATCTAGTTTTACTTCGGGAATCGCTTTTCAGCTTCCAACTGTCACCGCTCCAAATTCTTTTCTGCCAAATTGAAAGACTAGTGTTTACATAAAAAAAACATGCAGTCATCATCGATCAGCAGATCAACTAACGAGACAGCCTTAGGCATGATAGGGGATTAAGTAATTGATAAGATTCAGATAAATGGCCGAAACAGCATTGCGGACAGGATCGGCGGAGCCGAACCGATCCAGAAGTGTTACTCTCTAAGGCTCGTATTAATAATTAGATCTCAAGAATCAGATTGATCTTGAGATGCTGTTTTGGCAGATGTTCCATATAATAAACGTCAAAACAGCATCTTAAGATTGATGTTAACATTGAGATGCATTTATCAATATGAGCCTAAGTATCCAACGAATAAATGCATCTCAAAGTTAAAATCGATATTATGATGCACTTTTGACGTCAAATATATGGAGTATCTGTCAGAAACAGCAACTTAAAATCGATCTCTTTTTTGAGTGGCAATTATTAATACGAGTCTAATGGCAAATTGTACAAACAATGTCTTAACTTAGGACAATCTTAATTGAGATGTTGTCACATTCTTTTCATTTGAGACAAGACGTGACAGCATACTGTTTAGGATTGTCCTGAGCTAAGACAAATGGTGCAATTGACCGTATGTCCGAGATCAATGCTTCGACTATCAAAAACGCTGCTTATGTTTGCGTGCTGTCATTAAATAAAGTATGTGCGCTCATGCCGCTTGCCGCGGTGAACAGCTTCAAGATCAAAAGTTTGACCGGGGACGTAGAGAGTATCCGTTTTGACTAGTGAAAGTACCACAATGATACTATAATAAAAGAAACGTGTGTTTCTGCGTGCTGTCATTAAAGTCATGGAATTAACCAATGATCCTGACAGACAGACAGTTAATTATACAAAAAGGTGTCACTAGTTCCCTTATTCGATTATTTTGTTAACATAAATTGTAAATTAGGAGTGATTCACACAAATCAGTGAAGTCACAGTGCCGCCAGCCTTATATCAGTATAATAATTTCATTCACTAAAAAGTTAAAAATATTTAAAAAAAAATAAAAACCGACTTCAAAAACACTGAAAAGTGAAAAATAATATAAGAATAGGTACAAACAACATCACACTTCTATATTCGGTGACAAATTTTAAGACTTTCTAGGAGATCATCGTTTGGCAAAGACTTTAATATAGAATTGTGATGTTGTTTGTACCTATTCTTATATTATTTTTAACTTTTCAGTGTTTTTGAAGTCGGTTTTTATTTTTTGTAAAATATTTTTTTTAACCATCGGTTCCCCAAGCATTTTAAAAATTCTGTGCAAGAGAGATTAAAATTAAGTCTTGTTTGGAGTACCGCCCTGATGTGGATTTTGATCTCCGACACATTGACTGCGCGTAATTTAAATTTTTCTAAAGCATGTGAGAAAAGTTATAACGTTATGATTTTGAAATTTCCGGGACATTTTCTCAATTCCGAGACCCGGGACATATGCTGTCACTTCGGGACGATCCCGGTGGGTCCCGGCTACCTGGCATGGCAACCTTAGCTGGGACTCCCCATTGATGTGTCGCTGGGTATAGCTCCACAACAGGGGCAATTTAATAGTTAAAAAAACATATAAAAAACATGTAACCTTACACTATTTCGTAAGTGCAAAATTGTTACTAACAGCCAATGGATTAAGATTTGAAGTTAAAGGAAAAAAAGTGTAGTTCTCAATTCTTAAACAAGAAGACTAGATTATGTCATATATTTTAAACCGACTTCATAAAAGGCGGAAGGAGGTTCTCAATTCGGCTATATGTTTTTTTATGTCTTTTAAGCGATTAATTCGCCAATTATGAACCGATTTATAACTCTTTTAACCCTTAAAATTCATAGGCACGTTTTTAAAGCTTATTAGATATTTTCGCCTGATAGTCATCAAGGATTCCTCTGAAGGATTGACTTTTTGGGTTAGTTTTTATCATAATATGCACTCTTTTAAGTTACTGAGTTACTCAATTCGGTGAGCTGGTATTTAATTCCCTAAAAAGAATATAATAAAAATATTAACATAAAATAAAAAACCTACTTCAATAACACGACCTAAAAAATCAGAAATAATATTAAATTAGTACCAAATTTTAACTAACTTGATTAGTGAGTTTATACACTTTTTGGAACTTTCCAGACAATTATCGCTCCGAATTCAACATGAAAATGCCAAATGGAAAATGTGATGTTGTGTGTATTCTCATATCATTATTCCTAAATGACAATGTTATTGAAGGCTTTTTTTTTTTTAATATATTTTGTATCAAAGTTTTACAACGCCCTCATCAAATTCACGAATGAAGCCATTCTCTATTGAGGTCTATTTACTATGGCGTTTTTTTGCCCTTGTCCTGCCGCGTCTTTGACAGTGAAAGCGAGAAATTTTTGATGAGAGCCGTCCAAGTCTTCCCTTTCATATTTTATGTGTGCCCGTTTTTCCCACGATTCGTTTTTATTGTCTTTTTTATTCGTTTCAATATTTCGTGCACCTGACTCTGTGCCTATTCTCTTAACCGCGGTTTCAATGTTAGGAATTTACTTTAAGCGCAATTAATTAATTTACCTCCAAAGTGTGATCTTACTTTTCGCAAAAATATGTGCATGCATATAAGAAGGCAGCATTTATTAATAGGTGACAGCCATTGCATTTTATAATAAGTTTTTTCTAGTTTAATATATAAACAGACACAAACAGACTCAACACGTGTTTTGTGTAACTTCGATGCTACCTCTAAGTACTTTAATTTAATTAATATAATGTTCATTCTAAAACGACGTACCTACGTGCAGTCATAGTCATAGTCTGGCCACTGCATCACAGAAATTTGGGACCTCCGCAGAAAGTCGCTCACGATGGCTGCAGTGTGAGCGCGAGCGTTATCGTGCATTAATGTGAACCCCTCGCCAAAAAATTCGGCAAAGGGGACCACATGCACTTTCAGGATCTCTGTGACATAGCGGCGAGCAGTCAGCGACCCTTGTCCGCGAGCAGCTCCCGTCCGGGAAATGCAGACAAGGTCGGTTTTGCCGGCAGCCGACATACCACCCCAGAACATGCAGGATCCGCCTCCATATTCCACCGTCTCCTGGATGCAGGCTTGGGCGAAACGTTCACCCTGCCTCCGGTATACCCTTCTCCGTCGCTCGTTGCAGAAAAGACACACTCGCGTCTCGTCCGAGAAGAGAACAGCTCCCCACTGCTCAAGGGTCCAATCGACGTGGTCACGGTCCAAACTGTAAGCGGGCTCGCCGGTGCGCTGCAGTCAATTTTGGACCTGTAGCGGCTCTGTGGGCTGCTATCTTCTTCTCCTTCAGTCTTCTTCTAATCGTAGAGACGCTCACGGTGCGTCTGCGAGCTGCCTGGAGCTGCTGTTGGAACTGAACAGCGTTTGAGAAGCGATTTCTCAAAGAGTACGACACAACGAACCGGTCGTCTCTTTCCGAAGTGCAGCGACGTCTACCGGACCCATGTCTTCGGATATAGCCACCGGTCTCTAAAAAGCGCTGGTATACTCTTCGAACCGAAAAACGGCTCAGATTCAGTTGCCGGGCGACATCACACTGCCGCATCCCTGATTGCAGTAGTGCAACCACTTGAGCGACCTCATCAGCTGTGGTATCCATCTTCCAGGTGTTTTTTCTTTAGTAAAATGTACAGATGTGTCCTCTTCAACGGTTGAATAGCGAATGACCCACATTGACCCCGTGTTGACCCTTTTATACCCACAAAGAAAGCGCAACTGACGACTCTCCCGGGTAGCAAAATTTGCAAGAAATTTTTGTGACACTATATTTGTTGCTTTAGGTTTTATTTGATAATGAAAAGTTTTATTTGATATTAAGTTCATTAAGTAACCTTTTAAATAAAATCATAATAAATGTGACTGCATTTGCATATTGAAAGTTAATGACATTTGAAAGTGATTTTCTTAGAGGTGCGATTTTTTTGATGCCGAGTGTATATTTTAAATAGGTACCTTTGTCTTTTAATTTAGCGATTAAGAAATTCTAAAAAAAATATTTAGAGTGACTAAGCCTTGAAATCATTCATCATAATTTTCAATTTGATGATTCTAAATATCAATAACCTATCTCTAGATGAATCTTTGTCCACAGAAGACACATTATTAAGATGTACTTTGAAGCGAGAAACCATGAACAATGTGTCATATTATGCATTACTTGGGATTAATATAGAGACTTTAGCGATGTCTCCACAGTATTTGCATATTAAGCAAGCAATATTTGCATACGGCTGTAATAAGGGTTACATCGGAGATGCGATGTTATATATGTCTCCCCTCGAGGGTAAATAAAGTGTAGCGACTTGGAAAATAATACTATTACTGTTATACATAGGTATATGTACATGTACATATAGGTATATTATACATAGGTATATGTATAATAATATGTGTAATAATAAATGCGCTGTAACGCTTTTTTAACCGACTTCAAAATATAGGAGGTTCTCAATTTGACCTGTATTCTTCTCCGCGGTTTTCAGAAGAGTATTTGTTACATTTAGGAGAAGGTTTTGGCACGATAATACATAAAATTTTCAATAATAATGTAGATGTACAACACAGGCGGCCTTATTGCTAATGAGCAATCTCTTCCAGGCAACCTTGGACTAGGTAAATACTGAGAGGAAATTTAAACGAGGATTGGTGCAGTAGTAGTAAAGTCCACAATGAAGAACTATTTTAGCTAAGGATTTAAGGATAGGAAGTGATTTCGGACTCCAACGTGTGAGCTCTCTTAATATTCTCAAGGAGAGAGTTCTATAGCCGGACGGATGAAGAAGAGTATGAAAGGAAATCAGTGCTGTAGGGTGGGATATCAAGAGTTAAATTAAAGTTCGACCGTAAAGTACGACTCGAAGTAGTGGACCGGAAAGAGAACTGAGACGGAAGATATGATAAGAAACAAAACATTGTAAATTATGGATAAAACATGTAAGTCTCTGCGCTGGCGAATTGGCAGCCATTTAAGTTGAGAGAGATAGTAAGAAACATGGTCAAATTTACGCAGATTAAAAATAAACCGTATTGTTACATTTTGTAGACGCTCCAACTGGTTTAATAGCTCTTCGGACAAACCCTCACAGGCAGCGTCAGAGTAGTCAATTAACAAAGTAAAAGTGATTGATAACACTTTCATTGTAGCCATTGGAAGAAAGTTTCGGAATCTGTCGAGAGAACCATAAATGCGGTAAATAGCTTTTTCCAAACTGCCTCAACCTGAGGCCGCCAAGAAAGGCACTGATTTCATTCTTGACAGATTTGCTAAATGGAATAATAGTTCCGCCAAAGAGCTCTACCGGCAACAGACTGTAGTCGATGCGTGATACGAAATGGGAACTGCCGATGATAATTGTCTGCGTATTGTTAGGATTAATAACAAGACCGTAAGACTTACCCCTAGTTATCTATTATATTAGGGTCACTGTTAGTTGTCAAAATAGCATGTGAAATATCAGATAGCGGGGCTTGCGTGTAAATACAAGCAATAAAGATATGAAAGTGATTGCGTAATGGAATTTATAAATATCGAGAAAAGAAGCGGAGATAATACGCCACCCTGGGGGACACTGGCAACGACAGTGTGCCAATCAGATAGACAATGTTTACAAAAAATTAAACCGTCGTCAAAAATACCAAGAAGTCGTAAATAAGATATATTTAAACAACATTACAGTTTTATATTGAAGTCGGTGCCAAGCTTAGAGCATAAGGTGCCAAGCAATGATCACCAAGAAAGTCTTGAAAAATAAATAATTAACGTCCTAAGTACTTAATTAAAATTTGGCACCAACTTCAATAGAAAACTGTGATGTTGTTTGTATTCTTATATTATTTATGACTTTTTGGTGTTTTTGAAGTCGGTTTTATTTTTTGTAAAAATATTTTATGTAACGTATGTACATTTTACGCAGCCACTGTCTCCACAACGTCCCACGAGGAACTTCGTTCAAACAATATCATACATAAATATATGAAGTACATTTATTTAACTGGGGAATAAAATGTGAATTAAGCTTGCACTGAAGCATGTGAGTTACCATTGTCCTTCCTTCTTTTGATTGACTGGCTAAACTATTTCGACAATGCTAAAGCGGAGCCTTTGTGTACACATTTCCATGTTGGGAACGCGGCCATTTTTAAATTGGCGACTCGCTCGGCCGGCTCAAAGTTCAACGTCAGTCAATATTCCACAAAGCTTTGACCAATCAGCGCGCAAGCAATTCGGGCAACTTTAATTCCAAAGGACCGGATCCCGAACGAAATTAGAGCCACTTCACATTACAAGTAAAAAGGCGGGCGTTTCAATTATTCGCGAGTGGGATAATTTATCGTATTGTTACATGGCTGTAATTATTTTGTTGACTCGTTAATGAGGTAGCTCTAAATATTCCCTGCCCCTGCCCTTGATAAGTCTGTGCATCCCTGCCCCCGTAGCACGTCCACCAAAACACGATATGATACAGCGATTTATCGCGGTGAACTGTCAAAATACGTCGAAAAACTATTGTATTTTGACAGTTCACCGTGATAAACGACTTTATTATATCGTGTTTTAGTGGACGTGCTAGGCGGGCAGGTCTAGAGCTTGAGAAAGGACATAGCTATATTAGCGACTTGCTGATAATAACCGAATTCCACGCGGACGAAGTTGCGGGCAACAGCTAGTAGTACATATTTCAAAAACTTTGAGGTTCGTTTATAGGGAAACGTATAACTTTTTTCAACAAAGTTCCACAAAGTGTTTCTGATTTGCCTTTTCATAAACGCACGTAAGAAGGCTTTTATGAGTAAAGGTAATTATTATAAAGTCAACGATTATTCGAACGATGCCAATGCGTGGTGTTAAATTAAAGAAATGACTCGTTATAATGTAAAGAATTGTAGTTATATATAAGTTTTTATGTAAAAATATTGCTATGTTGTATGGTAACGACATAATTTATTGTAAATGTTGTTACTTCTGATACAGCTGATAAGTTTCTTTTGCCCATTCTTCTTACCAGCTGAAAGATGTCCTGAATGGTGGTAGGTGAAAAATTTGGACGATTCAAAAAAACTTTGTAACAAGTCATATTTGAATAAGGATTTTTCGGGTTCCATACCCAAAGGGTAAAAACGGGACCCTATTACTAAGACTTCGCTGTCTGTCCGTCCGTCCGTCTGTCTGTCACCAGGCTGTATCTCAAGAATCGCGATAGCTAGACAGTTGTTTTCACAAATTATGTATTTCTGTTGGCGCTAAACAAATACTAAAAACAAAAAGAAATAAATATTTAAGGGGGACTCACATACAACAAACACGATTTTTTGCCCTTTTTTGCTCGATATCAATAAATGGTAGCTAAATGGTTGTATATTTACTTTCATAATAAATATTAAATTTGTGTACCTACTGTTGTTTACCTAGTCAATGGTACGGAACCCTTCGTGCGCGAGTCCGACTCGCACTTGGCTGGTTTTTTTTCATATTGTAGTTGCTGTAAAATTTGCAAATCTTCAACCCCTTTTTTAACGAGGTGGAATGCTGTTGCTATACTTCCCGGCGGCTAACCGACAGGCGTGTGTGCGATTCTCTCTGTCGAGTGCAGAATATACACAATAAGCCAAAGCCGATGTCCATCTTGTTAAATTGGGGATGATCCAGGGTCTGGAAAGCCGCAATTCTTCAGACCACCCCTGGACAGCCCGGCTAGCTACGGGCCAGGTGTAAACGCTTGTGGGGGATTACCCTGAACGTAGTGGTAATTCTCAGATGGCGGAGTCTATAGTAGCGCGCATGAGGAACTACTACGTTGGTACCCAGTAAATACGTACACTGTATCCTCCTTTTCAACTCTTTGGAATTCTCTACCTGCGCACGTGTTTTCTCCATCCTACAACATGGATTCCATCAAAAGAGGCGTGAAAAAGCATCTTTTGGGCCGGCAAGGGGCGGGCAGGTAGGATAGTGGATGCCGTCCTTACTCTATCTGTCAACTCATTTGGGCCTCTTTCACCGTTTAACATCAGGCCAATTGCCGGGCCCTCCAAAAAAAAAATTCATTGCCCGTCTTTAGCTCCTCTTCAAACCGGAACATGATGCAAGCACTGCTGCTTGGCGGAGTGTTATTTCGAAGACGCAGGAAAGGAAAATGCAAGCATTGACGAATTTCAGAGGATCCTTTACTAACTAATTGTCTGGAAGAGAGTAACTACTTTGTGTTTTCTCGTTTGCAACGTTCTCGCTGCGCATCCAACGAATTCTTTGCACGTCTACTCCACTTTAAAAACGTCCTTAATCAACCAGTGTGATAATGAGGCACTTATAAGGACACCCACTGGCCGTTTTTCTACACAACCGTGGTCTCCTGTTTCCCTTCTAAAGAATGGCAATAGATGCTTTATTTTTTTCCAAAAAAATCAATGGCCACTATTGGCATGTTCCCATGTTTCCATTTTTATTAAAATTGACCAGATTTTCTGTTGTATTCAAACATCCAACGAACAGATTTGACTAAATTATATGAAAAAAGCAAAATATAGAGACACAGCTAAAGCATTTCTTAAATTTTAAATTTAGAAAGTAATCAAATCGGTTTAGTCGTAGAGGAGAAAACAGGGGACTACGAAACATCTATTATGTGTACTTTTTACAGGTATCTTCAATCCGAGCTGCAGTTGTCTCCATCGCGCTCAGCTACTCGTAAATTGTCCGAGGGCACAACGCGAGAGCAATACATTTTACAAATCCTTTTTTTTTTCTCTTCTCTCCCTTATTGTTTCCACTTATGGTATCTTGCACAACACTTATTGAATACGATTAACACTTTGTTATTCATAATCGAAAAAGACAAGCCAACTAACAATTTTTGAAATCTATTTCATCGAGTTCCGCTAGTGTTCTTATGTATTTGTTTCAGAATTTCTGGCAATTTTAGATTTGACTGGTTGATCTGTATCTTGTTTGAATTTATAAAATTAATGTAATGGCTTTACCGTTATCAATGGAAAGATAAAACTAACGGAGTTAGATTCAAGAAATTCGGTACAATGGTTCATTGGCATATTATGTAGGCGCTCACTAAGAGAGAATTTTTCAAAATTCCCACAGGAAGCTATGAAATGCCTATTAGAAAAATCCGACGAAGCCAATGAAGTAAAAAAAATACGGCCGTAAAATTCTCCCAGTCAAATCTGTCACATACTTTAGTGTCAAATATCACATCAATGAGAAATTCCTGAGCGAAATTCCTGTGAAATTTCAAAATTTCTTTAAATATCTTCACCATGGTTAGGCAAAAGAATCAAGTCCATACAACCAATTTGTTTACTATTACATTACATAATATACCTTTTTAATTCCTTATCGATATTCACGAAATCCGTGAAATCCGAAATCCGTAAAACTAAACTGGACGTTGATTCGTAGCTATTATTAACAGCGAGTAAAGTTTATTTCTTTGGCTTAACAAAGAAAGAGAAGAGTAAAGTCTACTTTGGTTTAATAAAGAGGAATCAATAAAGTTAAAATTTCGCTCAGGTTGCATAAGTCCTCGGTGAACTTATTAGCTTTACTTGATGAAAATCTGTTCAGCTGTTCAAAAGTTATTGGGCAAAAGTATATATTAATTTTGGTTAGCAGGAAAAGTTGCCTTGGGCTTGTTTAGATAGCGGTTCCTCGACACAATAGACTAAAAAAACAGAAAATTATGTTCTACTTTTCAAAGAGTAGTGCATTTATCAGGGGTGTTTTTTTGTTTTTATATTTAGCTAGACCATGCGTTTTTCTAGCGTATCTGGAAAGATTTGCAGTACACCCTTTTGATGATTCGTAGTATTACAAACTACACGCGTACGATGTCGCGAGCAAGGGCTAGTACATCGGTATATAGAATCACAGAATGTATAACGTCACAACAGTTCACTCCTATAGCGTAATGTGACCCTCACGTCACATGGGAAATCAGCACCTTGGCCGCGGCAGCCATATCGAATTTCAAGTGTCCCCGAACCACTGACGCTGGATAATAGGAAATCCCACTAAAATATTGGAGTGCGCATGTTTTATTAAGGTGTGGACCTTATCAAACCGGAGAATAGAACATCTTGTTGCAAGGCCTTTCATATAGATTACAAAAAAATAGACACCTAATTCATAAACATTGAATAACGTCTGAATAGATATACACAGGTTAGTCTAAATCCGGCATGAATGAATGATTTGACTTTCGAATGAAAAAGACGAAACACTTTTCTCCGTGGGAGAGCCATGCTTCGGTACGAATGGGCCGGCTCGTCCGGAGTGATACCACGGCCTCACAGAAGACCGGCGTGAAATAACGCTTGCGTTGTGTTTCGTCGAGTGAGTGAGGATACCGGAGGCTCAACCCCCCTACCCCCCTATGATGGCGCTGTTAAACAGATTGTTACCCCAGGAGGGTACCAATTGCGCTAGCGTTGGAGAATCCCTCTCTGGACGTCCACTTTCAGGATGCAATATAACTGGGCGTGGACGCCTAGGCCGCCCCTCGTATTCTGGGGGGGGCAAAACCGCGCTCAAACATACCTGGGGCAAGAACAAACCCACGGCACCCCCTGCCACACTGACTGTGGACTTCTGTAATATCAGGGGACTTCACTCCAACCTGAATGCTGTCCACCACCACCTCGAGACAGTAAAGCCGGCCTTGCTCTTTTTGACCGAGACACAGATATCGTCTCCGGCGGACACTTCTTACCTTTCCTACCCAGGGTACGGACTGGAACACCTCTTCGCACCTAAGGCCGGTGTGTGCGTGTACGTCAGAGACGATATATGTTCTTGGCGCCTCCGTCACCTTGAAAGTAGGGACCTCTCCACCTTATGGCTCCGTGTAGACAGCGACGACCATCCCCGCGTCTATTCGTGATACTGAAACCGACCGGCTCATTTAGCACGTTTAAATGGCTGCAGACTTTGTGCAGCAGCAGATCCCACTCGCAGAGATCGTGATACTTGGCGATTTTAACGCTCACCACACCGAATGGCTCGGTTCAAGCAAGACCGATCATGCGGGGAGATCTGTTCACGCCTTCGCTCTTGCATATGGCTTGACACAATTGGTTACTACGTCGACGCGAATTCCTGATGTGGAGAGCCATGAACCTTCACTGTTGGATCTCCTGCTGACTTCTCATCCCGTCGGCTACCTCATATCTGTCGGCGCCCCTCTTGGCTCCTCAGATCACTGCCTCATTAGGAGTTCGGTGCCACTCACGTGCTTGCAACGACCTCGAGTTGCACGTAGTCGCCGTGTGTGGCACTACAAGTCAGCAGACTGGAATGGGATGCGGTCCTTTTTTGCGTCCTACCCTTGGAGGCAGGTTTGCTTTATGCCGGATGATCCCAACTTCGCCGCTGAGTCTGTTGCCGATGTGGTGTTGCAAGGTATGGAAATTTTCATTCCATTCTCAGTTATCCCCATTGGTGGCAGATTCCAACCTTGGTTTGGTCAATCCTCCAAAAAGGCTTCTCGCTGGAAGCAGGAAACCTACCAAGCCTGGGTAAACGCGGTGACGTCTCGGGATTGAAATACCAGCACTTTGAAAAAGCAGTATAACTATGCCTCCAGATCCTTCAAAAGGGACATTGCAAGAGCGAAGTCGGAGCACATCAGTAGAATTGGCGAGAGGCTAGAGCGTCTTCCTTCGGGGTCTCGTGCATTCTGGTCTCTCGCCAAAGCTATTCAGGGAAATTTCTGCATGCCATCTTTTCCACCACTGCACAAGGATAACACTTCGTTAGCCCATGATGCTAAAGAGAAAGCCGATCTTTTAGGGAAACTCTTTGCATCCAACTCGACCTTGGATGACGGGGGACAGGAACCACCGACCATACCACGGTGCACGAACTTTATGCCGGATATTCGGTTCCACCAAAGCTCAGTGCGTCAAGCACTAATCACCCTAGATATCCACAAGTCGAGTGGGCCTGATGGTATCCCTCCTATCGTGCTAAAGACGTGCGCTCCAGAGTTGGCACCGGTTTTAACGCGACTATTTCGGCTCTCGTATTCATCTGGCGTAGTCCCAACCTCATGGAAAACAGCTTTAGTGCATCCGATCCCTAAGAAAGGTGACCGCTCGAATCCGTCCAACTACAGGCCGATAGCTATAACCCCTTTGTTTTCAAAGATAATGGAATCGCTAATCAACCGCCAGCTTCTCCGGTACCTAGAGGATCACCAGCTGCTCAGTGACCAACAATACGGCTTTCGTAGGGGTCGCTCTGCTGGTGATCTTCTAGTTTACTTGACACATCATTGGGCAGAGGCAATTGAAGCGAAGGGGGAGGCACTGGCAGTTAGTTTGGACATCGCGAAAGCCTTCTATCGGGTATGGCACAAAGCGCTCCTCTCAAAACTTCCTTCATACGGGCTTCCCGAGAAATTATGTGGATGGGTCACTAGCTTTCTAGCAGACAGAAGCATTAAGGTCTTGATTGATGGTGAATGCTCAGACCCACTGTCTGTAAATGCTGGTGTCCCCCAAGGATGTGTGCTTTCACCTACACTATTCCTTCTGCATATCAATGATATGCTGCAAATCAGCAGCATTCATTGTTATGCAGACGACAGCACGAAAGACACCTTCTATAACGGCCGTGCGAACTCTTCTCGGGAAAACGTCATTGAGTGCCGGAATAAACTTGTGTCTGAAATCGAAACTTCATTAGAGAAAGTTTCTAACTGGGGTCGTTTTAATTTAGTCCATTTCAACCCCTCAAAGACACAGGTTTGCGCGTTCACCGCAAAGAAAATGCTATTTGTCGTATCTCCTCGCTTTCACGGCATTCCCCTAACTGCCTCAGCCAATATTGGGATCCTTGTTGTCGACATATCGAGCGAAGTCCAGTTCCGTGGCCACTTAGAGGGTAAAGCTAAATTAGCTTTACCCTATTAGCTTGGTGTGCTCAACAGATCGAGACAGTATTTCACTCCGGCGCACCGCCTTCAGCTTTACAAGGCGCAGGTTCGGCCTCATATGGAATACTGTTCTCATCTTTGGGCTGGGGCACCCCAATACCAACTTCTCCCACTGGACCGCATTCAACGGAGAGCGATTTGAATCGTCGACTGCCAGGAAATTTCAAATCGGCTTGATACCTTGGCGCTGCGTAGAGATGTCGCTTCGCTATGCATCTTCTATCGTATTTATTACGGGGAATGCTCCGAGGAATTGTTCGGACTTATACCTGCCGCCTCTTTCCGCCATCGTTCCACGCAGCAAAAAATCCATGCCCATCACTTAGATGGTTGGCAGTCCACAACTGTGCGTTTCTCTCGAAGTTTCCTGCCTCGCACAGTCAAACTTTGGAACGAATTGTCGCCTGCGGTATTTCCGGACCGATACGACCTTCAAACTTTCAAAAAAAGAGCGTATTCCCACCTCAAAGGCCGGCAACGCACTTGTAACTCCTCTGGGGTTGCGGGTGTCCATGGGCGACGGTAATTACTTACCATCAGGTGATACGTCTGCTCGCTTGCCCCCTATCCCATAAAAAAAACTGCTATTCAGAAGTTATACAATTTTTTTAGAAAATGTGTCATTTTCTTTCCCAAAAAAAAACATAAGACCTCATGAGACGACACGTTTATACAGTCATTGTCATCATCATCATCTCATACGTCTCTACTGAGGGGCTCGAGCCTACCTATGTGAGAGTGATTAGGCCTTAGTCAACCACGCTGGCCCAGTGTGGATTGGTCGACTTCACATACACCTTTGAATTTCTTTGCAGATATATGCAGGTTGCCTCACCATGTTTTCCGTCACCGTAGGAGCGTCGGCAAATGTATTAGTACATATGACATTAAAAAACGAAAATCACTTTGGTACACGGCAGGATGGAACCACAGACCTCCCGACTAGAAAGCCATTGCCGTGTCCACAGCGCCACCGACGCTTTGTACAGTACCACAAACTTATCCGGCGGCCAACATTGGAACTATTTTTATATTTGTGATTGTGCATTTTCTTCAAAAATGCTAAATAGTTAAATTGAACAATGATGAATAAATCTATACTAGAAAAAAAACCGTCTCAAATAGGAATTGAACCTGCGCCTTCAACATACATACCAGCCCTGGCGAAATTTCAACTCTATTGATCTTTTCTGTTTTGATAAATGAAAGTAGACTTTAGTCACTGTTAATAACTACGTAGGTACCTATCAACATCAGTTAAGAATAAAGCAAACTTGAAATGTTATATTTGTGACTTTGCATCTTCTTTTGCGTTGATGGCGTAGCGCGTAAGGTCGTCGCCTTCCAATCGGGAGGTTACCTAGCGATTCGAACCCCGCTACGTACCAATGTGTTTTGTAACTTAGAATTCATACGTACGTTTATTCGACGCTTTTACGGTGAACGAAAACATTGTGAAGAAACGATTAAGTCCACCAGGATCCCCTAGCCCGATCCCCTAGGGGATCCATGTGAACTCGTGAGTTCGTCAGGATCCCCCATACATCTTTAATAATACAGGGTGTCTCAGAAACAATGGATAAACCTTTAACTGTTGATAGGTTTCGTCGAGACCTCTCTAATCTCAAATTTTGAGAACCAAAAGTGGCATTTTTAAAAAAAATCATAAACTATCAAATATCTTGAAAACCGAGATATTTTTACTAAAGTCAAAATTTGAGATTAGAGAGGTCTCGACGAAACCTATCAACAGTTAAAGGTTTATCCATTGTTTCTGAGACACCCGAAGTCGACCAACCCGCACTGGTCCAGCGTGGTTGACTAAGGCCTAATCGCCCTAGTTTAGGGTAGGCTCGAGCCCCTCGGTTGGGACGTATATGACCTGTTGATGATAACGATGATCTTCTTTTAAAATGCTAATTAAATTGGCCGGTCAAGTGCGAGTTGGACTCGCGCACCGAGGATTTCGTAAAAACTTTCTAAGCATATAAGTTAGTAACTATGTACCTACATAATTTTTTCCTCAAAATGTGCTACAGACCGTGCTTTTCGCTAAATTTCAAGATAAGAGGTCATCGGGAAGTAACATATCGGTAAGTATTCGTATTTATTGCATCACTAATATATACAGGATGTAAAAAAACGTACACCGAAACCCGCGTCTATGCATTCAGACCATTAAACAAAGCAATATAACATAAAAGCAATAAAAATCTCGAAAAAAAATTGTAACTTTATCCTTGAATATCTCTGCAACTATTAGTTTCAGAACCATGGTCTAGAAGACAAAAACTATAGTGATGATGGGAGCTATACGTGGGTTTCGGCTTCGGTACCGGTCTTTTAACACCCTGTATGTCAATTTCTGGAGAGGGCCACCCTTATCACCTAGTCGTATAAAAAATTGCCAAATATACACAAAAAATAAACATTAAAATCGGTCAAGCCCTTTCGGAGGAGTTCGATAACAAACGCTAACAGGAGTTTTTTTATGTTAGATATAAATTTAGAATACTTAATGATGAATCATAAGACCTTGGACTTCAACTAAGGCATAGTTAAAATAATAGATGTTGCCACAAGTAATTACTGTTTCATCTTCTCGGTTAATCTTCGAGTTAGAAGACAGGGCGTAAATAATGAGTCTTTGATTGAGTTTGGTCGCTTCGGGGGGCGGTTAGCCGATGCTCCTGACGAACGGTGACGTCTATAATATCCGATGCAATATTTTAGGACGGGGGAAGGGATTCAAAAGGGATGTTTCTCCCAAAATATAAGAATTGTCGGCAACTTCTTTCTGTGTACTGTGATTACAACGCTACAAAAAGCCAAAAATGATATTTGGACTTTGCATTGATAGATGGGTGAACCAATCACAAATCGATTCCAGGAGTGCCTAACATATTTGGAAAATCTTTACCTTACATTGCTGAAACAGTCGACAATAAATCCGATTTGAGCGAAACAGCCTTCCTCGCTCCAAATGGTCGTATTGCCACCATTAAGACGAGCGGATAAATCTAGACGGGACAGATTATCCGAACGGCTCATCAAAGTCATCAATCTGCTGACTTGTTAAAGCCAGATTTATTTTAATAGTCGCAGCGCTATGGCGGCATGCCAGGGCTTGATTGAAATGGAAATACAAATATACGAACGCGCAATTTGGGCGGTGGATTATCGATGTGGCGATTGACGGGAGCAGTGATGCCTTCGAAAAACATGCACATGATTTTATAGCACTCGTAACCTGCTGGAATTTAAAAAGTTTCGACTATGAATTTGTTGTATTAAAAGCATCATCATCATTGTATTCAAGAGATGCCCACCGTTGGACATAGGCCTCTCCCAATGATCTCTAAGACGATCGGTCCTGCACTTTCAGCATCCAGCTGCTTGTGGGTGGCACCAATGCTGCGTTTTCCGATACGCGGCCGCCACTCGAGGACCTTTCCACCCCAGCAGCTGTCAGTCCTGCGAGCTGTGTCCTACCCATTGCCACTTTAGGTGTGCAATACTTTGAGCTATGTTAGTGACCTCATTTGTTCTACGAATCCCATAGTTTCTGAATTGGTTACGTAAGGAAACCCCACGCATAGCCCTCTCTATTAGAGCTCTTACAGATCTGCGGCGACAGCTGTCGCGAGCTGTCGCGCGACCGCCGGCGACAGCTGGCGACCGGCACCGATACCAGTATAGTAGTTCGATTTCTAATGATTGTAGTATGGGAGCTAAGGATTTTGGAATGGATTTTGAGGAAGAAGTATTTCTTTTTACTAAGCTGATTGGAATTTTGATGTTTCCCTTGGCTCAAATTCTAATACGTATGTATTTACTTAACTAAAATGGTTAAAAAAAATATTTACAGAAAAATAAAACCAACTTCAAAAACACCAATAATTCATTAATAATTGTATAAGAATACATGCAACATCACAGTTTTATATGTTGAAGTCGGTGCCAAGCAATGATCACCTAAAAAGTCTTAAAAATATAAGTATATTATTATATAAAAACTTCCGCACATTTTGACATCCATGCACCATTCTTAGTGGTTTTGTTGCTGTGTTCTTTACATTTATAATTCCATAAACATTCATATTTTTTTATGGAAGCAATTAATAAATCGGTGTCCAAGTCGTTCATTTTTGCGAAATGAAATACGTCCTGTCACTCAGTCTATACGCCTCACACTGCGGAATAGGGTCTTGCGAACGGGAGTCGCGAGCAGTCGCCGGCGCCGGCGGTCGCGCGACAGCGGTCGGCGACTGCGCGCGACGTCGCGCGACAGCTCGCGACAGTTGTCGTCGCAGATCTGTAAGAGCTCTAAGAGCTCTTACCCATTGCGTGGTCTTGAAACTTCTAATTAACCCCATTGTAAGCAGTCATGTTTTAGTTCCATATTTGTCATCACTGGCAACACGCACAGGTTCTCTTCATGAGACACTACAGTATTCTGCGTAGCTACCCGAACGCTGCCCAACCGAGTCGGGTTCGTCGATTGACCTCTTTCTGGAAGTTGGATATACCGCGCTCGACTATTTGCCCCATTTGACGTATATGAGCTGTGATGATGATGATAACAACTAAGTTGGCGAACAAACAGACTTGATTATATAAAGCAGGCTGTCTACCTAATGGGAAGTCGCTACAGTCGTGTACTCGTGGTTCCTGTAATGCAACAAGGACCACAATGTATGTTGCAATTTGTGACCTAAGATGTCAAGTCACGGTACCCAGTAATTTCACTGCCTGTCTTATCCTTCAAACCGGAACACAGTGATGCAAGCACCGCTGCTTGGCGGCAGAAATAGGTATTAAGGTACCCGCAGATATACGCACTGAAGACTGTAGAACCTCCCTCATAACTGTAGAGCCGTAGAAAGGTACTGAATCTGGTAAAAGGTGCTGAAAAAGGGGAAAACTACTCACTCTACAGGTATATAAGAACAATACTTCTTATTATAACCCCATAGCTCTGATGTGTCGTCGTTCATATAACGAGTTGTTGCTGGGACACGATGAGCTGGATATCGCGTTCAGGTAGGTAGTGAAAAATATCCTCAGCTGAACTATCCCACCTTATCGTTAGTTTTACAATGTGTGAGACAATTTAAGATTTTGTTTACTTTCCATTTTTTAATTTTTTGTTCTCCATTTATTTTATGTCACAAGGGAATAAAAACCTACAGGGTGCCTCCCGTTGACCTAGAATCATGAAATTTGGCAAGAAACAAGGTCTAGGTGCACATCGAGGCGTGAGTGCACCTTGCACTTGTCGGGTTATTCGATTTTTCACAGCTTCAATGAACCTGAGCATTTGATATTAATTTTAACTTGATACTCCAGCTATTAATGATAAAAAGGTTCTTGACACACGGACAGGTGGACGATGAAATGATCCTATGAGTGTTTCGTTTTTCGGGGGACCGAACCCTAAAAAGCAATTCATATACAGGGTGTAAAAAGACCGAACGCGAAGCGGAAACCCACGTGTTGAACCCATCGTCAATATAATTTTTTCTTCGAGACCATACCTGGGAATTTAATAATTACCGAGATATTTAAGTTCAAAGTAACAATAATTTTTTGGGGGTTTTTATACTAAAGTGTTTGGTACATTATTTGTTAATTTTCATCCAAAGAAACATCAGGGAAAAAATCAGTATTTATTAACAAACAATAGTTATTTGTTATACATGAGTGTAAAGTTGCTTTTTAACCGCGTGCTGAACTTTGATGACCGAGCAAGCGAGCGACCGAGCGAGCGTTAGCGCACAGTACAGCGCACATCAAAAGAGCACAAGGTGAAAAATCTATGCACTCGAGTGCAACACGTAACTTTTCATCTCCCCTCAGCGAGGAAATAACTAAATGCAAAATAAAACATTAACAATCACAAGATACTTTTATTTCAGTTTAGGTAGGTACATATAAACTACAACATTAAAATAAACTTCTTCGTCACTGGAATCACTAATTTTCGTATTTTTTTTACTTGTTTTCAAGTTTCTTATTTATAACAATACGAAGTCAAAACAAAATGGCGCGCGCAAAGCGAATTAAAAACAAATGTAGGTACACCAAGGAGGTTCAGAGTCTGAGTATTTAACAAATTTTTAAAAAGTTGTATGATAAATTCGGCACCATGGAGATGGAAGTAATACATGATGTTTTGAAATCACATACCTAGTGCACGCGATGTTCTAAATTCACGCGGATAAAAACGGTTTTGGCAGTCAGATATCGAATAACAAAAATACTCTTTCCGAGATGGGGGGATGAAATAGTCATTAATTTACAACGCGCAATGTATTTAAACGACGCTATCTATTGTCGCCACAAGCCGCTGACTCGCACAAAGATGAGATGCGAAGCGCGCGAGCGTGCGTTACTTTGCGTAGTAGTTTAATCATTTGTTCTTTAAAACCTAAAAATAAATTTCCTTTCACATCAAATTTTTTTTATACCATAACTTAATTTTAATGGCCAGAATGCTTCATTATGGGTCTTTTTACACCCCGTATAAGGGCCTAGGTCACTAGAAAACACGCGATAAATGCGAAGCCATAGAATAGAGAAGACAATGCTGACTTAAGTTGAAAACAAGAAATCTTAATCAAAACGCTACTTCTCCGGGCGTAATGGATTCGACTCAGCCGGAGATAAATCAGAGGAGTTCTGACAGAAAACAAAGTGGACTTCATCACTTTTATTTTATTTATATGCGCGGTCTTACAAAATTAATGCCGCTCCTTTGGGAAATTCCTGTACTCGACTACAATAGCTTTTGCAATGAGACCAATATCTTTGTATCACAGATTTATAGACACACACAGAGACAAATTTGTATGGATCAGTCAGCAGGCCTATTCGCTAACTACGGTTGGTAACTAGAACTGTCATTTTTGAACTAAACTATATATCTACACTACATAGTTTAGTGATCTTATGTGTTACGGCGGCGTTCATGATAGCAATAATGGATATTAAGTTTCTTTAAAAAATGACAGTTAGAGAATAGGCAACCGAAGTTAGAGAATAGGCCTGCAGGGATGGGGAAACTTTTCCTGCGTGCCAATATATACAAAGGAAATATTAAGTATTAACGAAATTTAAGTTATTGCATTTTTGGCTATAATAAAAACTGAAAAAAATATTGATTTATGTATTTTCTGAAACACTAAATTTACTGTGAAATATTACAAAATAACTATTGAATTAATAATGGTGGTGCCCCAAGTAGACTCCACCACGTCGGCGTTTCACCGAGTAAGGAATTTTGGGTTGATTGCTGATGCCCTACTACCCGCTCATAGAAAGCATTGTGGCTTACCCCGATTCCAATTGTCTCCGTCCGTCTCCTCCGTAGCCGGTGGACTTCCTGAGCTAGCTCGAAGGAAGTCGCGGCTCCTGAAGTTCTGCAGTGGATCCACCGGTGGAGACCGGAGCACTACAAATGCCTATTAGGCCACCACGACTCACACACGCGATTTTGACACCTTGCACAACACAAAGCGGGCTTTCGCACCCCGATATTAGGTGCGCCGCGCAAATCACTATTTGCTTGAATATTGTGTATTATATTTTATTCCGGCCCGCACATAACCTCTAAGCATGACATTTCGACTCGACTCAACTGACATGTCACATGCGGCCGGCCGCCCAAAAAGCTGTCACTGCACAGACCACAATGCAGTATTGCTACTCGCTCTTCCTCGAGCGTGAACATCCCCCCGCTCCGGACAGTCCCGGACTGTCCGCCAAATCAGTCTAAGGAGAGGCGAGAAAGAGTAGCGACCGCGCGCTTCAAAACAGAATCCCCAACTAGGACCTCGGCAAACCTGGGCACACCATCAGACCCTAGAGTAAGTTGGACAATGCGTCCGCGACGCCAACGTAAGGGTGGCAGGTTTGGGTCCTTCACTAACACGAGGTCTCCAACCCTCGGTGGGTTTGTCTTATCTGACCACTTAACGCGCTGTTGCAAAATGTGTAAATATTCAAGGTGCCAGCGGCGCCAGAAGCTCTGGGTAAGCTGCTGGAGCAACTCAAACCGAAAAAGGCGTCCTGGATTGACATCTCTATAAGGATACTCGGGCAGGGCGTTAAGTGGTCTGCCTATCAAGAAATGGCCCGGCGTGAGGGCCTGCAAATCGTTCGCGTCGGTAGACAACGGACATAACGGACGCGAGTTGAGAACCGCCTCAATCTTATGAAACACCGTCGCGAGTTCCTCAAACGTGAGAATAGTCTCCCCAATAACGCGGCGAAGGTGAGTCTTGGCGGCCTTTACAACAGATTCAAAAATCCCTCCCCAGTGAGGGCAAGACGGCGGGGAGTATCGCCATGTTACCCCCCTACGGGAGAGTGTGGATCCGATCTCAATATTATTTTTATCTAAAAATTCACAAACTTCTCTTATATGTCTATCAGTGCCCTTGAAGTTCGTCCCACAATCGGACCGAATTAGAGAAGGCAGTCCCCGGCGGGAGACAAATCTGCCTAACGCTGCTAAGAAAGCGTCCATGGTGAGCGCACTCACCACCTCCAAATGAACGGCTTTAGTGGCCAAACAAACAAACACACACAAATAAGCCTTTTCAGTCTTAGCATTACGGAGTCGCGACGTTTTTATAGTGAACGGTCCCGCGAAATCAGTTCCAACTCCTAAGAAGGTCATCGATTCATTCACACGATCAGCAGGCAAATCACCCATTTGGGGCTGCATCATCTCGGGGCGTAAACGATAGCAGGGCAGACATCGAAAGATAACAGATCGGATTATTCTTCGCGCTGACAAAATCCAAAACTCCCGTTGGAGGAGCGCGGTCAATGCATTACATCCGGCATGAGCATTCTTCACATGGCGATCAATGATCAACAATCGCACCAATGGTCCGTCCTTGGGGAGCAACAGGGGATGACGTGATCTATAAGGCAAGTTAGCGTGCCTCAATCGGCCTCCTACACGCAACAATCCTTTATCATCCAGAAAGGGAGTCAAACGCACCAAGGGTCCCTTCAATTTGGACGTCCCGGTACGGAAAATCTTAAGTTCCGGTTCAAACGCTCTAGACTGGGTCATACGCACCCAATGCAGAAGAGCATCTTGGCGCTCCTGCGGTGAGAGGACCGGACACAAATCTTTGTCCTGAGGCCGGCGACAATTTCGTATAAATCTTCTTATCCAAGCGGTCACGCCGAGCAACTTGTCCAGAGAACTGTAGCGGTCTAATAAAAATTCCCGCTCTGGAGCCGCCATAGTCTCGACAGCGTGAACACGCAAGCCCGGATTTGGTACCTTCACCACAGCTGGTGTGGAAGGCCAAGACGGTTGTAACAACCAGTCGGGACCCCACCACAGAGTGTGGTCAATAAGCTGAGGGGCTTCGCTGCCACGTGATGCACAGTCAGCAGGGTTTATTTCACCTGGCACGTGGCGCCAAATCAACGTGGCCTTCGAGGCCTGTATTTGGGATACCCGATTGGCCACAAATACTTCCAGGGAGTGGACGGAGTTCTTAATCCAACACAGGACAACCTGACTGTCGGACCAAGCAAAGAGCGACTCAAAGTCCACACTACGTCCCAGGGTGTCAACAACGTGGTTCATCAACCGAACCAGAAGAGTAGCTCCAGACAATTCTAACTTCGGAATCGTTAATCGAGTGGAGCAACCTTACTCTTAGCAATTAGCAAGTGGAGCTTAACAGCTCCTCTATCATCAACCGTCCGGATATATACGACGGCTGCGTATCCACTCTCAGACGCGTCACAAAAGCCATGAAGGCTGGCCGTAAACCGTCCCTTAGGCAGTATATGTCTAGGGATACTAACACGGTTAATGTCGGGGAGAGACAACATGAAGGACTCCCAATCTCGCAGCAAACGGCCCGAGAGGGGCTCATCCCACGACACTTCGGCTGACCAAAGTTCCTGTAGGAAGCATTTCATCCAAAACACTATGGGACTAATCCAGCCATTTGGGTCAAAGGTACGAGCTACTGTAGACAAAACCAACCGTTTCGTCCAGACCTTGGGGCTTGGCAGCTCCAATCGATAGGTGAACGTGTCCTGGACAGGTCTGTATTGCACTCCCAAAACAGACAGTAAATCTGGAGTGTTGGCATTCTCAAAAATATGAGGCTCCTGCTGGTGGTCGTCTGGCAAGTCACACAAAAGCTGAGGTGAGTTGGACATCCACTTCCTCAGTTCATAACCACCAGCCCCGAGAAGAGCAATTAGTTCATCTCGCAAAATCAAGGCTTCCTCGACACTAGAGGAGCCCGCACAAATATCATCAACAAATGCATCCTCCTTGAGAACCAAGGATGCGCGAGGGTATCGTAACCGTTCACGTTCAGCGAGTTCCACAAGTGAGCGAATTGCCACAAAGGGGCTCGAACGCAAACCGTATGTATTGGTGTTCAGCTCGTAGACTAGCATGGGATCTTTGGGATCCTCCCTCCATAATATGAGCTGATATCGCCTATCGTCCGGGTGAATCACAGTCTGCCGAAACATCATCCGGATATCGGTCACAAAGACGACGGCATGGCGACGGAAGTTGGTCAATACATCGCCCACCTCGTGGTGCAACTTCGGTCCAGCATGCAGACATTGATTCAGCGAAACTCCGGTAGACGTAGGAGCTGACCCATCAAAAACAACGCGTATCTTCCCAGTGGAAGGTTTCAAAACCGCGTGGTGAGGAAGAAAATTATGTTCCTCGTTTCGCCAGTCCAGTCGCGAGACCGACATGTGCCCCAGTTGCTCATATTCTCGCATGAAGTCGACATACTTCTGTTTGAGGTCGGAGTTCCTACTCATACGACGCTCCATGGACAGCAGTCGCTTCTCGGCCAACGGCCGGGAGCTGCCAAGTGAGGGGCGAACTGACAAAAAGGGCAAACGAGTGATCAGCCGTCCCGAGTGAAGGCGACCTGTATTGTTCTGGTAGAACAACTCACACTCCTCGTCTAAGGGGTTCACTCGCTTCACGGTAGGTGGCTCTTCCACCTCCCAAAACCGTTGAAGGACATCCGATAAGGTGGAGCTAACAGTTATGTAACTTTTCACCGATGGAGATGGTGGGTTATGCTTAACTGGTCCCATCACTACAAACCCAAGCGATGTAGATAAGGCTACCAGCCCACCCTTCTGTAACTCTCTCCTCTTCCCACAATACACGCGGCCTAGAACATCGGCACCGAGCAATAAGTGAATCGGACCGGTTCGGTGGAAGGAAGGGTCAGCCAAGGTCAATCCTGATGTCGCATCAACGACAGCGCGCGAAACGTGCTGTTGCGGAAGCTGACCAACAACCTTCTCATAAACAATCGCGGTAGCGCCAATTTTGGGCGCTGAAGAGAAGTGGGGGGAGAAGGAGAACAAAACCTGACCGATCGGATCCGGGATCCGCAGGTCTCCGATTCCTCGTACCGATTCAAGGTATGGAGATGTGTTCAAACTCAACTGCCGGACCAGCCAGCTGGAGGCAATGCAACCCTGAGCTCCCGTATCCAAAAGGGCGCGAACTAAAACAAAGGTGCCCCTCGGGCCCCACACCTGTACGGAGGCTGTTGGTAACAGCACCTGCTCCTGTGGGGGGGTTGCAGCCGACAGTTGGTTTAATGAAAATCCTCCCGCATTCCCCGCAACGGGGGGGAAGGGGGGTTCAAGGAAACATGCGTGCGCGGCGGAGGAATAGGGCGCTCAAGGCGCTCGAGCGGGTCCCAATCCGGCACGTACACACCCCGACCAAAGCTGCATCGGGGGGCCGGGCGGTGCCCATGATGGGCGAAAGTTGGGGGAGCCCGCGATAAACGAGGTCTCTCCATCAGAGGGGGAGAGAAGCGTATCGGCTCCCGGCGTGGCTCCCTAATTACCGCGGCCCAATCCCGCGGTGGCGCCTCATAAGCGGCGCGTCGATCCCCCCCGCCCGTAGGGGGGGTGGGGCGCCCAATCCTCTCACGGGAGGGGGGGCGCCTGTCCAATCTCCGCGGAGGGGTGGCACGCCCCTCCGATCTCCTCGGAGATGTGGGTGACCTACGAGGGCCCCCGCCCGTGTCCCTCTCTCTCACCACCCCACGAGTGTCTCTATTGTTGAAGCACAAAAGGGGGTGATGGGCCCCTCCACAACAGTGGCAATCTCGTGGGTGGGGGCAAGCCGATGCCATATGGGCCCCCAGGCAGCGGTAGCACCAATTCCGCTGCTTGGCCATATTTCTACGCCCCTCGGTGCGTAGGCCAACAAATTTGGGACAGGCCGGCAAACGATGGCCATCGCGCTTGCAACACTTACAAGGCAGCGGCCTCTCCCCTTGTGGAGAGTTGTGCCGCACGGCAGTATATTGCTTGTACGGGCGGCGCTCTCTCCGTGGCGCTGCCCGGGTCGCCTCAAAGCGGCCTGTACTCGGTCGCGGTATAGGAACCAGATCCAAGTGGTCGGTCATCCGACACTCATCCTCCAAAAATCTGAGGAGATCCGAGAAGGGGGGGAGGTACGAGGCACTATTGCCCCCGTACCTTTGTTCGAAGCGTCCCTTCATCTCCATGGGAAGCTTATCGAGGATGAGGTGGAGTAAAATAAAGGACCACTGGTCCACCGGTAGGTCAAGTCGTTTGAGCGCATTAATAGCGCTTAGCAGCGGGTTTAAAATCTCCTTCCTTAATGAGGAGACCCGCGATACTCGTGGCAGCCCTAAAATGGCAGCCACATGTGTGTCCGCTAGCAAGCGAACATTCTGATACCGGGCGGTCAACAACGCCCTTGCAATATCATAACTGTCATCATTGACAGGTAGATGCTGGACAAGTACACCAGCCTCTCCACGTAAGGCAGAGAGCAAATAGGCCAATTTCTGGCTAGGGAACAGGTCCTCCCTCGAGTGGACCAGGCTATCAAAGAGGTTAATGAACCCCATCCAAGCAGCCAAGTTCCCATCAAAGGTTGGGATGTCTAAAGTGGGCAGTCTGCCCAGCAAGCCGGCCGGGGTAGGCTTGACCTCCCCGGGCGTGCACGACTCACCCCTCCGGGCGGATAGGATTGCCTGAGCCTTGTTTATAATCACATCCGCCTGTTCAAAACACTGATCATAATCGGCATTAAATTGGTCGACTGCCCGCAACTCAGCGGCACCCTCGGCTGGGTGGTCGAGCAAATATTGTTGATGAAGAACGAAAAGCTGCTCCAATTCCTTCAAGCGAGCAGGTTCTCCCTCATGCCGAATTAACAAGGCCTGTTCTCGGTCTGGTCGGTCTACCAAAGCGACGGCACTAGCAAACCATCTCAAAATCTTTTGTGCACCCGCGCGGGCACCACTAAGCGGGCTGACTGGCGGGACCATTTTGCACCAAAATTAATAAACACTATAATAATACACGGACAAACAGACCGACAACCGCAGACAATAAAACAGATCGGGAGGAACTTCAAAGGCAGAACAAAATATATAAACAAACCAAAATCAAGTGTAAATGCAAGAACTTAACTAGAACAACAAAGGCATTTAACAACAGAATTTTTCAAACAAATTAAATTCAAGCATTAAGTCAATAACTTAACAAACACAATATTCAAAGGCAAACAAAACAAAATCAAATGTAAATGCTAAAACTTAACAGAGCAATATAGTGTATTACAACAACAGCAAAGTCATTTAGCAGCAAAATCTGTTAAACAAATTAAATTCAAGTATAAGTTTACAACTTAACAAACAAAATATTCAAGGGCAAAACAAAGATATGAAAAAACAAACCAAAATCAAATATAGGTAAATGCTAGAACTTAACTAGAACAACAAAAGACATTTAACCCCAATTTTTCATATACAATGACAATTAGTTAAGGAGATCGGTCCACAAATGAGCTGGTAGTCGGTTTAAAATCAGCAATCAAAACCAATTAATATGTATTGCCCGTTTGGACAACCAACAAGATTACAATATTAATTGTACAATACTAATCAAATACTCAAATCTAAGAACCACGCTCTGCTACCAAGAGATGTCGGTGCCCCAAGTAGACTCCACCACGTCGGCGTTTCACCGAGTAAGGAATTTTGGGTTGATTGCTGATGCCCTACTACCCGCTCATAGAAAGCATTGTGGCTTACCCCGATTCCAATTGTCTCCGTCCGTCTCCTCCGTAGCCGGTGGACTTCCTGAGCTAGCTCGAAGGAAGTCGCGGCTCCTGAAGTTCTGCAGTGGATCCACCGGTGGAGACCGGAGCACTACAAATGCCTATTAGGCCACCACGACTCACACACGCGATTTTGACACCTTGCACAACACAAAGCGGGCTTTCGCACCCCGATATTAGGTGCGCCGCGCAAATCACTATTTGCTTGAATATTGTGTATTATATTTTATTCCGGCCCGCACATAACCTCTAAGCATGACATTTCGACTCGACTCAACTGACATGTCACATGCGGCCGGCCGCCCAAAAAGCTGTCACTGCACAGACCACAATGCAGTATTGCTACTCGCTCTTCCTCGAGCGTGAACAAATAAAGAAATTGCGTATTGCAATTAAATTAAACTTAAGTTAGCTGTGAAGTAGAAGGTTGAGGAGCGCTGATCTTTGTGGGACCATGTGATATGTAGAACTGATTTTGTTTCTGCATGATTTCATCATAAGCCGGTTCTATTTGTGATGCTGAAATGTTTAGCAACAAAATAAGGTGGTCATCCAAAAGCCTATTACGAAGGCAATTTTTTCTTAGTTTCATTATGGAAAACGTTTGTTAGCACAAATAGCGCTACAACATGTCCCTATTCAAGAGTAACATTAAGAGAGCACTATACTCAAGGTAAGCAGCGACCTAGCTATGTCCCTGATATTAGCGAAGTCCATGGGCGACGGATACCGCTTACCGCTTACCGCTTAGGTGGGCCGTCTGCTCGTCTGCTACTTTCAGCAATAAAAAAAAATAGCTTGTACCAAACATAGCCATTTTTTTGGGCGTAGGCAATTTATGCGAGCCGTAATTACGTTCAATAGTATGAACATTTGCGTCAAAGTATTGTACAGCGCGCCTACAGGCCGTACTTGGAACTAAAATTCTCATACACAAATATTTCACGATGACGTCGTTGACGATACAAATACTTTGACGCAAATATTCGTGATAGCCCAACAGATCCTCTATATCAAGTTATAAATATTTGTGTTGTTTTTTACGCAAATGCATGCACGTATTAATATTAAATTTCTATTACGATACTATTCATCCTTCATCATTCGACCTTTTTTGATATAAAAACTACTGTCGACTTTAGAATTCCTACACTGCTAAAACTGTACTGCTCTACTTTGAAATGAATCATGCTGTATACACATGTTTAGGGATATAGTCTAATCCGCTATTTTATACATGCTTTAATTATTCAATGTTTGATTATATTCTGTTTTGTGTATCAAATAAATAAAATAATACAAAACAAAATAAAATATTATACATAATTATTACATAATTGTCGCAATAAAGATATTTTGCTAATGGCCAATTACACAAACCTTGTCTTAGCTAAGACACTCCTAAGAAGAACGCTGTCACTTCTTGACTTTTATGAAAAGTTTGTGACAGCATGTCATTTAGGATCGTCCTAAGCTAAGACAAGGATAGTGCAATTGGCCATTAGTCTCATAAAACATCTACTAAATATATTAAATGAAGATGGATTGCGTATGTGGTCATAGGGAAAAATATACTTTGTGAACAGGAGCATAAAAAGCCATTTTATGCAGCTTTCTCTCGACGTAAAAAACAATTTTACGAGCCTGGGAAAAGAAAAGATTTAGTTTTGTCAAATTTCATAATAACTAGACTAGAAGCCGTTAAAATTCACTACTAATTCTTTTATTGCAAAAATTACGTTATTTAACGCCTAAATCACCGAACCAATTCTAATTAATATTTGGTATAGACCTAACTAAAGCCCTGAGGAATAACAAATGCTACTTTTAATCCCGAATTTTAACGAGTTTTCCAGGAAACGTATGACATAACCGAACTCGCGATGTACCTGTACACCACGCAGACGAAGCCGAGGGCAACAGCTAGTGCTGTATAAATGACAAAATTCCTTATATTTTCTTTATTGCGATTTGCACACAAATGTCTAATGACTAGGTGTATTATAAAATATCTAGTGGTGCATTTTATCGGGGCATTTTCTTAATTTCATCAATTTCGTTGGTTTGCATTTGCGATTATTCTCCCATAGTTTCCTGAAACAAAAACATAATTTTGCGCTTTTATACTAAAAAACAACTGATAGAAGTTACTCGGGGCCTAGACAAAGTAGCATTCGCGTTCTTTTCGTTTATGTTAAACGTTTTGTATGGAACCGTAAATGTATGAGAATGACTAGCGATGTAGAATCATTTCCATACAATTTGTTTTTTTTTTCAATTTCGTTATCGTTTGCGAATTGTTTCTTTGTTTAGGCCCTCTGTTTTAATTAACGTGGTTTATAAAATTATAAAAACATATTTTTCTTTCGTAGGAATGAATCATACATTTCAAAACGTCAAAATTAATTCATTAAAAACTTAATCTTTCATCCGCTCGGAATGTTGACCTCCCCGATAAAAGCGAGCCGGAAGCTCGGGGTTGCTATTTTCAAATAAGTCATATTTTAAAAATTACCAAAACAAAAAACAACCTGTCATCGAACCAAGCACAAAAACATGAATTATTTTATAGTTAAAATAATAATAAGATGTGTTAAATATATAATTTTATTTAACATATTTAAATAAGTAAGATTTGGCTGTATGTAGTCAATGATTTAGAGAGCAGCACTTATGGTGGGTTTTTGTTTTATCTATGTTATCTCAAAAAAATGTGTATTGTATATCTGTGGTCTATACTTACAAAAAAATTGAATAAAAGTGAACTAAGTTTGTGCAACAGAAATCTCAATTTCATTTCATATAATATTACAGAATCCCATATATACTGAAAATTAACAAGATGGACACAAATTTTGTTGAATTACTTCTTTGAATGTATGAATTCGAATGTCGATTGGAAACTTGTAGTAAAAGCGAATATCCTATGCCTACTCTGTGACGCTTTATACGATTAGAAGGTAGTTTTCTTGCCTCGTAAATTTAAATCTGTTGTAATAAATAAAACTTCTTGATTATATATCTAGGATATGCCATTATGGATTGAATCTCGAACTATTTATAAATGGCATGCATAATTTGAAGCCACACCTTTCCATTAATAGAATTATGACGGCCAGTATATAGCCCCCGGCCAGGAGCAGGAAGGCGGGTGCGGCGCCACCCAACGCCAGAGCTCTAGGCGAGCTACCCTCACACCTCACTGGTGGAGACTTGGTGCGATGTTGGAGACACCGAACGATGCCTCGCTCCAGCAGGCGCATCAGACTGAAAACAATTGTTCCATAAGCTAACCCGTGATTTTTGCCGTGTGACTCGTATTAATGAATCAGTATGGAGGGAAACAGTTTGAGGATATTGCGTAAGTGGGTGGGAATAAGGAAACCTATTAAATTCAAGCCAGTAGCAAATTTGGACGAATTAAAAGACACCTTCCTTAAAAGATCTTAGTGTTATTTTAATTGCTTTAGAAGGCAGACGAGCAAACGGCCCACCTGATGGTAAGTGGTAACCGCCGCCCATGGACTTTGCCAATATCAGGGACATAGCCAAGCCGCTGCCTACTTTGAATGCAATACTCTTCTTAAACCTCGCACACCTGAGGTGGTTTTTTAGTGAAGGTGTAGGTTTTTTTGTGACTCTGGTAACATAACGCACACGCACGCATGCACACACACACACATACACACACACACGCCCACACACAAACACTATTTGTGTACGGTTCTTAACTTGCGTGCATAAATATCTCTATACCTTAAATATATAATTTTTATATAGACGATATACTCTCGTTTGCGTTATTCTTAGTGAGCAAAGTAAGTTTCCGTAATTGGTTTATGTACAGAACTGAATTAATCCTGTGTAATCTTTTTTTTTTTTTTTTTTTATTTGGTTCACAACTTGGTACATACACATAACATGGGTACACATTAACAAATACAAATATACATTTAAGTGTAGTACCTTATATCAGTGAACACAACATGTACTACTGATAGCGTATGAATAGCACCTAACTAATAAAAGATATTCTACAAAATATAAAGATCCTTATACAAAGTGAAATTAAACATTATAATTACATTTAAGTTGTTCAAAAATTATTATTACATTGGTTATCAAAAGCCCTATACACTTTTTCTCGTGCTGAGGCTAGAGAACCCGAGAATATATCGACATTCATTCTAATTCCGTTGTACTGAGACATAAATCGATACAAAGGCGAATGGTGACCGATATTTGTTCTGCAGTGTGGTAGTCTGAAAGTTTTCCTGTTTGACAAACGGCTACCGGGACGTGGGACTTCCAAATTAACGCATGACAAAACTTCAGGGCAATCAATTAGGCCATTTATCAGCTTATATAAGAATATAATATCTGATGCTTTGCGTCGGATACTTAGAGTCCTCATTTTATAAAAACTTAGTCTACTTTCGTACGATTGTAGGACTTTGCACTTGTTATTAGCGTAGGAAAGTTGATATAGAAACCTTTTTTGAATTCTCTCTATCCTATTTGAATGCACTTTATAGCTTGGAGACCATACACAACTGTTGTATTCCAGGATACTTCTGACAACGCAGTAGTATATAGGTATCAAGACAGCTGGATCTTTAAATATTTTTATTTGCCTTGATATAAAACCAGATAGCTTTGCAGCTTTTGTAGTTATTCTGTCTATATGATCCCTAAAGCTTAAAGATTTGTCCACTATGACGCCTAAGTCCCTAATTTTCTCTTTTTCTACAAGTGGAGTATTTTTTAAAAAGTATGAAGCAGACAATTGTTTCTTTTTCTTTGTGAGTTTTATGTGATAGCATTTATCTGTATTTAATATCATATTGTTCCGAGAACACCATCTGTCTATGATATTTATATACTTTTAAATCATCTGCGTACAATTTAAAATCGCATTGTAAACTCTCGGCCAAGTCGTTAATGAAGATCACAAAAAACAACGGACCCAAGTGTGATCCCTGGGGAACACCCGACGGTATAAGCTTTGGTTGAGATGTATAGCCGTGTGTCATTACCAGCTGCGTACGATTTTCGAGGTATGATTTACACCACCGGTACAAAGATCCGTGTATACCCATCTCTGAAATCTTTTTGAGAAGCAAGTTATGATCGATTACATCGAATGCCTTGCTGAAGTCCGTGTATATGACATGTACTTCACTGCCGTCATCAATGGCATTACAGACATTACCGATAAATCCCATCAAGTTTGTAGCGGTAGATTTTTTAGGCAAGAAGCCATACTGTTCCGGGTGAAGTTTCTGTTTGACGTACCAATATATTTTTTCTCGCACTATAGATTCTAAGACTTTGCCTAATGCCGGAAGAATAGATACGGGTCTGTAGTTTGAGACAATATTTGCATCACCACTTTTATGAATAGGTGTCAGGCGTGCTAATTTCCACCGGATAGGAAAGGTACCAACCTGAAGTGATTTGTTAAATAGCCAATGCAGAGGTATCGCCAAGTTATCTGCGCACATTTTAAGTACTATATTCGGTATACCATCTAGGCCCGCATTTTTTCTTGGATCCAATTTTTTTAAAGCTGACATAATTTCCGACATCGACAAGCTTAGTGCACTTAAAGAAGATGGATGATCTCGAGTAGTCGAATCGTTTTGGGAGTCCGCAGCTACATTTGAATGTTTTATTTCATAAACAGATTGAAAATACCTAGAGAATAAGTCGCAAATCTCTTGTCCGCCATTAGCTATATTATCATTCAGCATCATTTCACTTGGTAAGAAACCACTATTACGTTTTAACTTGTTTACGTATGACCATATATGTCTAGGATTACTCCGCATTGTTTTAGCAGCACGTTCTTTAATGTTCCTATAGCATTCCTTAAGCATCCTGTCATATCTACTTCTGAGAAATACCACTGTTTCCTTATCTCTCGGGTTACCGTACAAACCATACCTCTTGTTATATTTAAGTTTCTCTTTTGCACACTTAATTAACGAGTAACTAAACCAGATTGGATAGCGATCACTGCTTGGCATTCTAACGGGTGTGTTTTCTTCTATTATAGGCATGATAGTGGAATAAAAGCTTTGTACCATCTGATCAATGCAAGAATCGGCTTCCCATATCTCAGTCCATTGCAATTCCGAAAGTTTTTTATTGATAGCAGTAAAGTTTGCTTTGTTAAAATTTAATACAGGATTTCTAGCGCGTTTTAATGTTTTAAAATTTTTTGATGCTTTAAATGTTATATGTAGTGCTGGGTGATGTAGGTCTAAGTTTGACAATGGATGCAGGCAAGAGTTAATTTTTATTTGCTTAGGATTATCAGTGAGCACTAAATCAAGAACGCGGTTATTCCCATTTTTTATTGGGTTGCATTGGCTTAAATTATTGAACAAGATTTCGTCTATGAGGGTATTATCTACATAATTATTAGTTAAACTAACTGGTACACATGAGGATAAATTTGAATCATAGTTCCATCCGATGTTCGGCATATTAAAATCTCCAACTATGATCGTGTGTGGCTGTTTTATTGTATTACATATTACGTTTGTGACATTTGTGAAGAAATCCTCTAAATATTCCTGACTTACTGGTGGTGGCATATATACAGCGCATAAATTAATATTTTGGCCGCCACCTATTTTTATGTTAACCCATAAATCTTCAAACTCTGTCTCCCATGATAGACGACGTATGACCTCAAAACGTTTGTGAACGGCAATACAGACTCCTCCTCCTTCTTTTTTATTTAAATGTGTTTTAGTTGAGCTACGGTCTCTTCTAAATATATTATACCTGTCATCCATAAACTCGTGGTCAAAAATAGAGTCATTCAACCAGGTTTCTGTTAGTACTAAGATGTCATATTCACACTGCAGAGCATTCATATAAAATAATTCTGTTTTAGTTCTCAAGCCTCTTACATTTTGATAGTATATTGAAAGAATTTTGACTAAAGTGGGATTATATACAATTAAAACAATATATATATATATATATATATAATAGTATAACTGCAAATAAAATCTAAGTTAGAGAGTTTTAAGCGTATCTTCACTATTGATCAGCTGCACCTTTGAACTATCGTCTTTACGCACAAATATTTTACCGTTTCTTACCCACAAGAACTCGTACTTTTTCTTTTTGACCACTTTCCTTGCTGCCGCGTGGAGCTTCTTATTTGCTGGCGACAGATGCTCCGCCACATACACTGGCTGTTCACCGGCGATACCCAAATGCCCTGTGTGTAATTTGTCTTTGCTTTTGGCTTTATTAAACTTTTTAACTGCTGCCAATACTTCGTCACGGACACGCGGGCTACTCAGCTTCACAACTATGGCACGTGGTCTAGTTGACTCCTGATTGAGCTTCGGTACTCTGTGAAAATCAATAATCTCGCTGTCACCTATGTCTCTTGAGATTATCCTTCCTAGCTGTTTTACGGTCGCTAGAATATTTTCGGATTTGTTTTCGGGCACGCACTGAATCTCGATATTGCACGATCTAGACTGCTGTTCGATGTTGTTCAGCTGAATGTTAATAGTAGCTACTTGGGATCTAAGTTCCTTATTTTGTGTCTCGAGATTCTCTATGATTTTAGTTTTCTCGTTTACCAACTTGCTCAAGTCTTCAAAATGTGTCGTCACGAAACCAATACTATCCTTGACTTGTTCAAGCTCCTGAAGAACAGCTTTATTTTCTGTCGTTAGCTGCTTCCGGACTTGTGACAGAATAGTGTTTGTAGCCTTCTTGATTTTTGCATCAAAGTATGATTTAAGTTCTTCCACCGCTAACTCGCCAGTATTAGTTATTGTGGAAGGAGAGCTGTGTGGGTTCTGTGGTCTGACAGGGGTATTCGTATTGTCCCCTTTTTTCTCAGTACTCTTACAGTCCGGACACTTCCAATTTGCCATGTTTTGCTTTGATTCTTTATTAAAATTTTCGGTAGAAACACCCAGACATTGATAATGATAGTATCCGGAGCACAACGAACATACCTTATTGTCCGTAGGTCTTGTGGTCTTATTACAGGCCCGGCACTTCATTGCAGTCGCGATGTCCCACAGCAAACAAAAAATATTCGGCAAACTCCAACGAGAATCGAAACGTTTTCTTCGCCAAAATATCAATCGCAAGAAACGTGATTCGGAACTAGTTCATTCAACGTGAGAAGGTGTGAACGCAGCCGTTAGATTTTGTTGGTTGGTACGTTGACTTTGACGCTGTCAGATTGACACTTGGTTGACTTCGACTCATTTGAAACTTACAGAAAATATTAATAAAATGTAGGGTATATCAATATCTACCTCAAATGTATTTCTCCAAATCACTAAATATCTTCGTAACCACAGTGTATTTGTGAAGAATAACGATAATTACGACGATACATTCAATTAGGAATTGTTGAGAGTCCGCTATACTATTAATGAAATTACTGTATCACATAACATCATATTTATTCTAAATAATTCAAAATATAAAAACAGACTTTCTTTTACTAATCAGAACATTGTATATCTTCTAATTCTTACACAATGACATACTTGTTTATACTTGACATTATTGTATCGTTTTCCAGTTGACCATAGATCTTCATCACTAACTTATTTGCAAAGGGACATTGTACATCAACACCCCCTCTCAATGTTCATCTCTTAATAACATTCTTATCATAAATTCAACAAACAAAACTAAAACATTCTAAACTACTTTATTACTATCATTTTATCATTATTAAACCCAATTCAGAAGCAAATTTGTCAAAACTACTTTTCGATAAAGGTTTAGTTAAACCATCAGCTACTTGTTGCTTTGTTCCTATGAATTCTACCTTAACAACGCCTTCTTCAATTTTCTGATTAATAAAGTTATATTTTACATCAATGTGTTTCATTCTCTTTTGGTCACAATTCTGTACACTTTTGATACAACTTTGATTGTCTTCATAAATTAGTATACTGTCAACATTAACATCTAAATCGTATAACATCTTTTTTAACCAACATGCCTCCATTGTGGCTTCGCATAACGACACTAGTTCTGCTTCAGTAGAACTTAGCGCAGTTGTAGTTTGTTTTCTAGATTTCCAAAATACTAAATTGTTAAATATTTTGAATTTAAATTGATGTTGACTTCCTATCAGTTAAATCACTAGCATAACTAGCATCTGCATAGCCGATAATAAAATAAGAAATATCTCCACTACTGCATCGAAAAAACAACTTATAATTCAATGTTTGCTTTATATACCTCAAAACACGCTTCAATGCTTTCAGTAAACTTAAATTTGGTTTCGATTGAAATCTAGCAAGATAAGTTGCTGTAAACGCTAAATCAGGCCTTGAACCACACGTTGCATACATAAGAGAGCCTATGATAGATCGGCATTTCTGTTCTAAAGTTAAATCAATATCCGCTTCTTCAATTTTAAAATTAGTTTCCATTGGAGTGTCTACGCCGTTACAATTATCCATTCCATTTTTCTTTAATACATTTGACAAATATTTTGTTTGATTAATCAAGATTCCATCAATCCCTTTTTTCAATAGAAATACCTAAATATGTTAAGTTTTTATCACCTAAATCTTTCATTTTAAATTTTGAGGATAAAAATTGTTTTATGTCTAAAATTTTGAGTTTTTTATCCAAAATATCCCCGTTCATCTCCTAACATGGTCCTGGATCGAAGCCGGATTACTCAATAAAGAAGATCAGCTATTATCTTTGCAGTAATTACGAAAATAATAGAAATTTGATATTCAACTAAGGTTTAGATTGGAGGTTAGCAGGTGCTATTGTGAAAATTGGATAAAATATACGGTGTTAATTGAAGATTTTATTAATAAGATAACCCAGCACTCAATCAGGTAGTATTTAGTGTTGAACTACGCATATTGTTAATAAGGTTAGTACACTATTTATACCTACCATTTTATTTTGTTGCAAAAATCACCTAACATATTATTGTGAATAGTTTAATTATAATATCTTATATTTCACAGTAGGTAATTAAGTTAAATCGTATTTAAAAACAATACAGTTAGCTATATTTGCTACATTATTTAGCTTAATTAATCAGTTTTGTGAATATTTGATAGGTATTTCACAATATTTTTTGTATAGGTAATATATTTCGTAATTTTATGTAGTAACAATAATTTTAAAGTGCTAGTGTTTATTTACAAGTAATTAATAACAAAAGACAATTATAACTTAATGCATAAATTGTGAATATAAATAGGTAATTACAGTTTATTAAAGAAAATATTAGTGGATATCAGTTATTATTAAATTTACCTAATCAACAATAAATCTTGTGTTTGTATAATATTATAGGTTCAAAACAAGCAGTGATAATTAGTTATTGACGTTTGATATTGTATAAATTCCAGGTTGACTGTGCTTGACTCCCAGAATGGCCGGAGATGAGGATATCAAGGAATTGATTAAAAAGCGAGGAAGTTATAAAGGTCGATTAACTAACTTTATTACGTATTGTACGGAATTAGGTAAAAAAGATTTGACTAGTATAGACGCAAAAGAATTGCAATTACGTTTGAGTAAATTAGAAGTCTTATATGAACGTTATGATGAGGTGCAGCTACAGTTGGAATGTTCAGTCAGTGACGTTGAATCTCAATACGTGTCGCGATCGGAATTTGAGTCACAGTACTACCAAGCGCTGGCAAACGCTCAGGTTATGTTAAGCAAATTTCATAAAAATTCCGAGGGATCTGATGGTAGTGAAAAAAGTACCCGTGTTAGTACTCGTCACCAGCTAGTTAAGTTGCCCACAATTCAGTTGCCAAAGTTTAATGGAACGTATGAGAATTGGCTCGAGTTTCGCGATACTTTCACTAGTCTCATTCATTCAAATGACGAAATAGACGAAATAAACAAATTCCACTATCTTCGCGCTTCTCTAGGAGGGTCTGCCTCCATAGTTATTCAGTCAATTGAGTTTTCGGCCAGTAATTATTCTGTAGCTTGGAGATTATTATGCGATAGGTTTGATAATAAGCATTTATTAATACAAAATCATAATTCATCTTTATTTCATATCGAGAATATTACAAAAGAATCTTCTACAATTTTAAAACGCTTAATAGATCAGATCAACAAACATTTGCGAGCATTAGAGTACTTAGGTGAGCCTGTTCAACATTGGGATACACTGTTAATTTATATTGTAACTCAAAAGTTGGACCAGAAAACTTACAGAGAGTGGGAAGAGTTCAAGAGTCGCGTTAGTAAAGCAGACACCATAACGTTTGAGAAATTTATTAATTTCATTCGCATTCGCGCTGACTTAATCGAAACCTTAGAGTTGTCGCGTAGTAGTCAGACGTTATCAAACAAATCAAATTGCAAACTAAAATCTATGGTATCTGTACAAAATAATGTTAAAGTGGAATCATTGACTAAAACGTGCCCTAGTTGCAAGGGTGACCACGGTTTGTCAAATTGCCCTCATTTTCTCGCTTTAAGCAACGAAGATCGGCTGAATTTACTACCTAATTTTAAGATATGTTTTAATTGTTTTCATACAGGTCATTTTGCTAACCGTTGCAAAAAACAAGGTTGCAAAATATGTAAACGCCGGCACAACACGCTTGTTCACTTAAATGATCCTAAACCTAATAACAATACACGTAATGAAAATATTAACTTACCTGATAATCCACCTTCGTCGTCGTCAACACCGACGACGTTGTCGAATAATTCGAATAATAATTTGGCTTTGTCCGCGAACATCACTTCTTCTGGTGATATTACACAGCACGATGATGTTTTATTGTCTACCGCCTTGGTGAAATTATGCGATGTTAATAATCGCGAACATATTGTTCGCGCCGTACTTGACAGCGGTAGCACTTCGTGTCTGATCACAGAGAAACTTTGTCGACAGTTAAAGTTAAAACACTGCCAAATAAATAGGTCGATTCTTGGCATTAATAACGTGACGTCACACGTAGGTAAAATGTGTCGTGTTAGCATGAAGTCTTTAAACGGCAATTTTGCTACTGACTTTAATTGCTTTGTTTTACCGTCAATTACTAATTGTTTGCCGAATCGTGAGGTTGATATCAGAAATCTTAACATACCCTCAGATATTTGTTTGGCGGATCCTACATTTTACAAGCCTAGTGATGTTGACATATTGTTAGGCGCTGATCTCTTTTGGGATTTGTTAGGATCACGAAGAATAACGTTAGGAGACAATAATCCTGTGCTCTTTGAGACAAAGATAGGCTGGGTGATTTCGGGCCCTGTAACTTCTCACCGTCATGTCGCATTGCTTGCGCATGATATAAGGTGTAATTTGACAAATGTATCTGACACACATGCCGAGTCTACCGATGAAATGCTAGATTTAACTCGATTTTGGCAATTGGAAGAAGTCAACTCGCAGTCTTCTCAATACTCACCCGAGGAGAAGCAATGCGAGGAACATTTTGTTAAAAATACGTCTAGGTTAGATGATGGGCGTTTCTGCGTAAGAATTCCGCTGAAACAAAATTCTGAGGTTTTGGGAAGTTCTTTTTATCGGGCTTCCCATTGTTTGTTTTCTCTGGAGCGAAGATTAAAAAGTAAACCTTAGTTAAGTAAGATGTACTATGAATTTATGTTAGAGTATCAGAAGCTGGGTCATATGTCTGAATGTCAACGAGTCGACCCAAACCACAATGTATATTTTATACCTCACCACGGAATTTTACGGGAGAGTAGCACTACTACAAAGTTGAAGGTAGTGTATAATGCAAGTTGTCCCACGACGTCTGGAGTCTCCTTTAATGACATCCAAATGGTCGGTCCAACAGTTCAGGATGATCTAATGTCTATTCTGCTCAGATTCAGGTAACACAAATACATTTTATCTGCTGATGTTGAGAAAATGTATAGGCAGATTGTTGTTCATCCCTCCGACAGGCATTTGCAGCAAATCCTCTGGCGTGATGATACAAGTGAACCTGTTAAGATCTTCCGGCTAAACACGGTCACTTACGGAACAGCTAGTGCTCCCTTTCTCGCGACACGGTGTTTAAAACAGATTGGTCTCGACTGTAGCGATAATAAAATTGCCGAGATCATCATGCACGATTTTTATGTTGATGATCTGCTTACCGGAGGTGACGATTTGTGTGACGTCATGGATATACGAAGGAGAGTGACAGATGCACTAGCATCAGCTGGTATGCCATTCCGGAAATGGAAGTCGAACGAGCCCCAATTGGTGTTTGATATTTGTCATATGCCTCTTGATTTGAATATCGGATCTCATGAGCCCAACAAGTTATTAGGTCTTGGTTGGCTTGCAGGTTCTGACGAACTCTGCTTTTCGATAGGCTCGTCTCTACCAGATGGTAACACTAAGCGTACTTTACTTTCAGTCATTGCACAAATCTTTGACCCTTTAGGTTTATTGGCTCCTGGTGTGATTAAAATGAAAATGTTAATACAAAAATTGTGGTTGCAAAGACTGTCGTGGGATGAACCCTTATCTCCAGAAATATACAAATATTGGAATGAAATTTTAAAGTCATTACCAATTATAAATAACATTAAGATTCCTCGTAGGGTTATCTGCGATTCACATAAAGTGTTAGAATTACACATTTTTTCAGACGCGTCAGAGCGCGCGTATGGTGCTTGTGTGTACCTTCGCAGTCTTAACGATAAAGGGCAGGTCATGGTTCGTTTGTTGACTGCTAGAAGTCGAGTTGCACCAATTAAACCCACTTCAATTCCAAGACTGGAGTTGTGCGGTGCCCTTGTCGGAACTCGCCTTTATAAGAAGGTTATCAATTCTCTTCGGTGCAAAATAAACATAGTCTGCTTCTGGACCGACTCCACCATAGTGTTGAGCTGGTTGCGGATCCTGCCTTCTAAGCTTCAACCTTTTGTACGCAATCGCGTTGCTGAAATCTTAGAAAAGACAGGTTGCTATCAATGGTTGCACGTTCCAACTGATAAGAATCCTGCAGACCTAATATCACGTGGTATGGATATTAGCTCCCTGCAAAAGTCTGAGTTGTGGTGGACAGGTCCCGACTATTTGAAACAAGAACCGATTAAGATGCCTCTTCAGCCCAAACATCTTGTTGAATTGCCTGAAACCAAACCTGACGTTTCATTAAATGCTGTCATTAATGTTATCGACAGTCCCTTTAATTTGATTGATTTCAGTAGATTTTCTATTTTTTCAAGACTTGTCCGTTCTGTAGCATATGTCCTACGTTTTATTAGTCGCTGTAAAAAAGAACAGATTTTAATCGATTCTTTAAATGAACAAGAGTTAAAAAGATCTCTAAAAATTATTATTATAATGTCACAACACGAGTCTTTCCCTGAATATAAATTACTTTCGCGAAAGCAAAAATTACCAAAGAAGAGTCCATTGATCAAGTTCAATGTTTATTTGGATGACGATAAAATAATGCGAGTAGGAGGCCGCCTTGATAATTCTGACTTTTTATATAATATTAAACACCCTATTTTACTACAGTCCACTCATATTTTTACCAAGCTATTGTTTGAATCAGAACATAAGAAACTACTACATGCAGGTCCTCAGTTATTACTTGCTACTTTAAGAGAGACATATTGGCCTATTGGAGGTAGAAACTTAGCTAAGACTACTTATCATAAATGTGTGCGATGCAGCCGCTTGAAGGGTAAAGTTGTCACTCCATTGATGGGTAACCTACCTCGAGATCGTCTCGTCTCCAGCGGATTTCCCTTTGAGAATGTTGGTCTGGATTACGCAGGTCCTATTATGTCTGCGAGTCGTCAAGGTCGAGGATGTAGACTAGTGAAAGTATACATCGCAATATTCGTATGTTTCACCACGAAAGCGATTCATTTGGAGTTAGTGGGGGACTTGACAAGTATTTGTTTATTATTATCACTACGTAGATTCATATCGCGAAGAGGGAAACCGCTAAACATTTATTCAGATAACGGTACATCGTTTGTTGGCGCTTACAATGAAATTTCAAAATTTTTAAAATCAAATTGCAATTCTTTAGCTGAAATTTCTGCCAATGATGGCATAGATTTTCATTTTATTCCGGCGTATGCTCCTCATTTCGGTGGGCTCTGGGAGGCAGGCGTCAAGTCTACCAAATTTCATTTAATTAGAGTGCTGGGAAATTGTAATCTGACGTACGAAGAACTGTATACCGTGCTAGCGCAGATTGAGGGTATTTTAAATTCCCGGCCACTGACACCGCTCTCCTCCGATCCTGCAGACTACACTCCGCTGACGCCGGGTCATTTCTTAATCGGAAGGCCGCTGACTTGTTTGCCCCAGCCAGACTATGCCAATCAGCCCGTAAACAAAGTATCTCGATTTCAACGACTCGAGCAACTCCGTCAACATTTTTGGTCGAGATGGAATGTGCGTGTGGTGTGAGAGCTCTTTTTTTAAAAGTTATAATATTTTTACGAAATCAAGGAAGAATTTAGGAAATAATTGTGAAAACAACATGGTGAAGATAAAAAAATTGTGAAATCAATAGGGAGAAAGTTCTGGTCGATTAACTGGAACACTCACTCTGCCAACCAGAGAAAATACGTAACTCCGGTCTCAAAATATATTAGATATAAATGTTCAACATTTTTATGTGGAATAATTGTGTTGAATTTGTGAAACCTATTCACAAATATTCAAAAGATTTTAACGGTTTATAAGGATTTGGCAAAGGTTTATTTGGAACACTCAGTTCTCTTATGGTGCAGACGGAGTGTTCCTAAACTTATCAACTTTGGCTAAATAAATCGTTAATATTCTTAATCTGTTTTACGAGTATAACGCAGAGTCAATTTGTGAAACAAAAACCTTAACCTAAAACATAATAGTTAGAGAATAAATGAAAAAAAAAACTTTCTTCTCAACATCCCGTGCGAGAGCTCCGTATTTTAGATTTTATTTACATAACCTGAACTTAAATACAAACGGAGGCCACATCAGAAATTGTGAAAATGTTGTCACTAAAGTTTTGACACGTTTTTTATTTCTGAGATTGTTTAATTTAAACAATAATCAACATTATTACATTTCTATGTGAGAAATTTGTTTAGGGTGACCATGCATACATCAAATAAAATATTGTTGTTTGTACTTTTTAATTTTTTTATATTATTTATGCCTAAGGTGGTACATGCTCGCCTAAAAGATGCTTTTTTATTTACATATGTTCAGATTATACTGATCCGGGAAAACAGATTCAAATTCAATATTCTTTATTCAATTGGGATTTTACAATCACTTTTGAACGTCAAAGAAGCTACGCCATTGGTTCACAAGTCTACGGCGGGAGACATTGTACTAGAAAGAACCAGCAACCGCTTTTTTTTTCTCCCTGTATTGTTACATAGTCGTCAATTGGAAGCTGAATTCAAAGTAAAAGATTGAGTTCAACTTCCATTACAAGATTAGATGTGTCGGTGTACATTATACATTTAAATATCTATAAATTAAGTCTACAATTAAGACCAAGCGTTGACATCATTCAGATAATCATTGACTTTATAATATCCTTTACTCATTAGTCTTTTTTACATGCGCTTTAAACTTATGAAAAGGTAAATTAGTAACACTATCTGTGGAACTTTGTTGTAAAAAAATATACATTTCCCCATAAATGAGCCTCTAGTTTTTTTGAGCTTGTACGTTGAAACGGCAAGTTTATTTTTATTTCTTGTATTTAAGTTATGAAACTTAAAATTGGTATCAAATGTGTTATAATTTTTACAAACATAAATCAAATTTTCATAAATATACTGTCCTGCTAAAGTCAATACATTAATTTCTTTAAATAAATCACGTAGAGAATCCCTTGTTCGTAAATTATAAATAGTCCGCACGGCAATTTATTGAAGTAAAAAAATACTTTCTATACGAGCAGCTGATCCCCACAGTAGTAGCCCATATGACATGACACTGTGAAAATAACTAAAGTAAATCAGTCTTGCCGTTTCAACATCAGTAAGTTGTCTCATTTTTTTACAGCATATGCCGCAGAACTGAGTCTGTTTGCCAAGGATGCAATATGTGGATCCTGCAAATTTGAATCTAGTGTTATACCCAAAAATTTTGTAAAATAGACGAATTCAACAGTACTATGATTATTCATTTCCACAATATTATCCACTTTCCTAACATTTGGCAATGAAAACTTAATACATTTAGTTTTACTCGAGTTTAATGATAAATTATTCACAGTGAACCAATGCAATACTTTAGAATCTGTATTTCCGTTTCCTCTGTCAACCTTAAATATTAAAGAAGTGTCATCTACAAATATTACTGTATCGCACAGATTATTGGTGAAGTGTGGGAGGTCATTAATATAAATTAAGAAGAGCAGAGGTCCCAGTATTGATCCTTGAGGCACGCCCATAATGATAGGTGCACCAGAAGACTCAGTTCTATTAATTACAACTTTTTGGACCCTATTGGACAAATAGGACTCAATAAGCTTTATTGCCTCTTCAGACACACCATAACGCTTGAGCTTATTTAGAAGAGCCTGGTGATCAACGCAGTCAAAAGCCTTTGACAGGTCACAAAGTATACCGATCACATCCTGTTTACACTCCCAGGCGGCAAAAATGTGTTTGAGAAGTGCAACTCCAGCCTCTGTAGTGCAACAACGACCCTTAGTAAAGCCAAATTGGTTCATATGTAGGCTTTTATTAATTGTGAAATGATCTGACAGCTGATTAGAAATAATTTATTTAAATATTTATTTTATTTATATTATATTTATTTATTTATTTTTTGGAGCCTTTATTAAATGCTTAATAATTTCACTCTTCTCTTAACACATACGAAAACGAAATACTGAACCTTTACTATTATAAAATAAATAAATCGTACTGATGAAGATAGGTACTTACGTTCTTACTTATTACCAGTAAGCGGGAACACACGATTATATAACAACACAATACAAATAAATAATTGCAACGCTCAATCAAATGTTGCGTTTGACAAGAATCTATAGAAATCTATGGAAATATTTACAGGAAAGCTATGAGTGTAAACAGTAAATAGTTAGCATAGCTGGGCACCGTTAATCAAATAGATAACTTCTTTAATCGTTAATCCGTTACTAAAAAAATTAATCTCGTTAAACGTTAAAACGTTACATTTCGGAAGATTTAACGCAAGTTAACGTTAGTCGTTAATCCGTTAAATTGCATTTTTTATATCGTTGTGGTAGTGATCTGCTTACAAAAACTGTTGTTTTGGGTTCTGGAAGTTAATAAGTTAGGTTCAAAAAAAGACAGTGTGTAAATATATAAAAAATAAAAGTGTGTAATTTAATCATCTGGCACAATGTGGATATTCCCCTTCATGAACATTAGTATGTTGAAGTTCTCGTCTGAGAGTGAGGCTCGTTTCGGTGTTAAAATATCTTTGCCGGTGGAAAAAAGACGTTCAACTGCAGCGCTCGAGGGTATAGCAGTATTATATTTAATATAAGTAAACAGATTTATAAATATCTGTTCCTCGAGGAATGCCGCATCATTAAAAGAGTCTTTGGATTTCGTGTCTAGCCACATTTTGACGAGAGATTGAGCTTTAGCCTTTAATGATTTGAGGCTCTTAGGTTTTTTTTTACACTGAGTAACAGAATTAAAAAAGTCTTCCTCATCATTGTCATTGTTTCTCATTGCTGCCTCCGTCACTGAAACTGTCCCTGTCCTTTGAACTTTCTGAAGCTTCTTGGCGTAACGCCTACTCTACCTTTTTTCCAAGCATTTAAAAAAATGTGTCCGACAAAAAAATGGTCACCCTATGCATTTCTCGCTTAGAAATGTAATAAAGTTGATTATTGTTAAAATTAAACAAGCTCTGAAATAAAAAATGAGTCAAAATTTTAGTGACAACATTTTCACAATTTCTGATGTGGCCTCCGTTTGTATTTAAGTTCGGGTTATGTAAATAATATCTAAAATACGGAGCTCTCGCACGGGATGTTGTAAAGAAAGTATATTTTTAATTTTATCTCTAACTATTATGTTTTACGTCAATGTTTTTGTTTCACAAATTGACTCTGCGTTATACTCGTGAAACAGAGTAAGAATATTAACGATTTATTTAGTCAAAGTTGATAAGTTTAGGAACACTCCGTCTGCACCATAAGAGAACTGAGTGTTCCAAATAAACCTTTGCTAAATCCTTATAAACCGTTAAAATCTTTTGAATATTTGTGAATAGGTTTCACAAATTCAACACAATTATTCCACATAAAAATGTTGAACATTTATATCTAATATATTTTGAGACCGGAGTTACGTATTTTCTCTGGTTGGCAGAGTGAGTGTTCCAGTTAATCGACCAGAACTTTCTCCCTATTGATTTCACAATTTTTTTATCTTCACCATGTTGTTTTCACAATTATTTCCTAAATTCTTCCTTGATTTCGTAAAAATATTATAACTTTTAAAAAAAGAGCTCTCACACCACACGCACATGAGATGGAGCAAGGAATACGTTGCAGAATTGCAACAACGAACTAAGTGGCGTTCTGGCAAGAGTGAGTTAAAACTGGGCACCTTGGTTGTAGTGAAGGAAGAGCAGCTGCCTCCACTTAAATGGAAATTGGGTAGAATCGTCTCAGTTCACCCCGGACCTGACGGCATAGTTCGCGTAGCTGATATCCGAACATCAACTGGAGTCATCCGGAGAGCTTTTAGCAGGATTTGTCCGCTGCCTGTTGCAACAATTTCTGGTTGAAAACCTGGTTTTCAACGCCCGGGGGCATGTTCGTGTTTGTCAACGCCTGCAATGTTTTATGTAGCAATGTTCCGTTCTTACTGAATACAAATTCATATAGTATGTCGGTATAATTGTAATCCTTCTTCATTGTCTTGTCTTTGTTATAATAGACACCACCTTAATCAAATTTTGAGTTTTTTATCCAAAATATCCCCGTTCATCCCCTAACAGTAAGTCTGCCTTCTTTTATATAAACAATAATCATTAACCGATCTAATAAAACCACAACTTGTTATCGTTTCATGAAATTTTTCGTACCAATATTTTGGCGATTTCTTTAGACCATACAAAGACTTAGTCAACTTTAAAACTTGTCCTGGCGGTACATCATAGCCTTGAGGAGGTTTTAAGAATACATCTTCATTAATGTCACCATAAAGAAATGCACCTTTTACATCCATCTGATGTATAAAATATTTTCTTACTGCAGCAACCGAAAGCAAAATTCTCAATGTTTCTAATTTTAATACAGGGGAGTATACATCACCTACATCTTCTTGCTGTTGAAAGCCTCTGACAACTAATCTGGCTTTGTAAATTTCCTCATTACCTACATATTTCTTTGCAAACACCCATTTCGTGTCAATCAATTCCTTATCATTCGGCTTTGTCACAAATTTCCATGTCTGATTTTCTTCTATAGTTTTTAGTTCTTCTGCCACTGCCTTTTCCCATTTCATTTTATCATTTCTTTCTTCTATTTCTTTATAACACTTAGGAATATCTTCATAACTCGTCAACAGTGCTACTAAAGCCTCATCTTCATCTTCGTTATTTAAGTCAACTTCATAGTCTTTGTGCCAAACTGGTTTCCTTTTTATTCTCTGCCCTCTTCGTGTTTTTTCACCATTAACTTCAATGTGTTCAATATTATCATTCTTACCTTCTTCATAAACTTTTTTATCATTTCTGTTTTTTATTTCCTCTTCATCGTCACCTTTATTGAAATTGATTGGTATATTTACTACCTTTTTATCTATTTCTTCATCGAATATAACATTACGTGCACAAAAAGCTTTTCCTCTCTCTTCATCATATAATTTATACCCTGATTCGCAATATCCAATCATTATCATTTTCTTTCCTGGACAATCTAGTTTTTTTCGTAATTGTTTGGGAATATAGTTGTAACCAGCACTGCCAAAAACTCTCATACAAGACAAATCTGGCTTGTAACCATACCACATTTCACTGGGTGTAACTTCCATTCCTACTGTCGGACTTCTATTTGTAGCATATGCAGAGTAAAGAACTGCATCTCCCCAAAATTGTTTTGATAATTGAGATTCTAACAAAATTGATCTTGTCTTATCCATCAGGGTTCTGTTCATTCTTTCTGGCACCCCATTTAATTCAGGATTATACGGAACAGTATATTTTATCACAATACCTTTTTGAGCACAAAATTCATTAAAACTGTTGGAAACGTATTCCCGTCCATTGTCACACCTCAACTTCAATAAATTCATATTAAAATGTGCCGTAACATAATAATAATATTGTTTGAATTTGTCAAATACTTCAGATTTCTCAGTGACTAGATAGACTATTACAAAATGTGTATAGTCGTCAATAAAAGTCAAGAAATATCTATAACCTTCCCTGCTTGGTGGATCTATTGGTCCACAAACGTCAGTATGAACCATTTCAAGAGATTGCCTAGCCCTAATTCTTGTTCTATTGAATGGTTGTCTAGTCATTTTACCCATTATACAAACCTCACACAATTCATTATTAATTTTGTTTTCTTTCAAATCATCTAGACCCCTGACCATATCTTGATTAATCAAAACTTTTAAATTATTCATTCCTAGATGTGCTAATCGCCTATGCCACAGTTGAGCAATATCATTATTATTAGAAGTAAGTAACATTGCATTCTGGTTTAATAATACAAGTTTCTATAAAATACAAAGAATTATGTGAATCTCCTATCATAATTAAATCATTTCTATCATAAACTCTTACTTTATTTCTGTAAAAAGATACATTCAATCCGGCATTTTCTATTTTGGAAACTGACATCAAATTTTTCCTAAGTTCCGGTATATATAAGACATTCTTTATAGTACAAACAGTAGATTTTCGACCTACCAAACAAGTTAATTTAATATTGCCGATGCCAATAGCTTTAAGGTTATACCATTCTTGGCTACAGCAATAAATTTTGGATGTTTTAGCTCAATATATTCAAAATAACTACTTCTATTATTTGTTAAGTGATCTGACGCACCTGAGTCCAGTCACCAGGTTATTCGTTCACCTCCATCATTTACAGTATCATTGATGTCACTTGCAATAAAAGTCGTATTTGGACGCCTACCTGAAAAACCTGAAACATAAGAGTTTTGTTGTCTTGTGTTCGGATTAAACCTTCCTCTGTGAGTCTCATTTGAATTGTTTCTTGTCTGATAATTTTGTCGCGGTCCTTGAAAACTGCGATTTCCCGGTCCATATCTTTCGTATGTGTATCTTCCTTGTTGTTGTCCTTGATCATATCTTCCCGCTTGTTGTGTTTGATCAAATCTGCGATGTTGTTGTCTTTGACCATATCTTCCTTGTTGCTGTCCTGGTTTATAATACTGTCCCTGTCGACATTTTTTATGTCCTGGCTTCCCGCAAATGTAACAATTGAATGTTGTTGCTGTAGTAAAATCATCAATTTTCGTATTTTCGTTTTTCTTTTTCTCCTCTTCACCCAGAAGCCTATCTTTAACCATATTTAATTTCACATCTGGAATTGTTTCTAGCGTCGCAACTACTAATTCATATGACTTAGGCATAGACATTAAAATGTAATTTATTTTCTCATCTGCAGTCACAACACTGCCCGCATCCTTTAATTGTGTACATATATTTTCTATTGTATTAAAATGGTCAATAAGGGAAGACTTTCCATCGAACTTCGTGTCATTTAATTGTCGCCTTAAATAAAATTTTCCACGGGTACTTTTTTTTACAAAATTTTCTTCTAGTTTTTTAATCATGCAATATGCTGTATTTTCCTCTTTTATATAATCTAAATGCGTGTCCGCGATGCTACTTATGATAATATTTTGTGCTTTAGCCTCCTTTTTTTTATTTGATGTGCTTTCTGAAAATGTACTCTCTAAAATAGCCTCATCACAGTCGAACTCTTTTAAAATATTTTTTAGTCGAAAAATCCAGGTTGAATAACCAGTCCCATCAAATTGTTTTATATTGTATAATTTTGTCTCAGCCATTTGAATATGTACGTACCAATTCCTTTTTATCAATTTCTTACCGCAACCACGCTCTGCTACCACTGTTGAGAGTCCGCTATACTATTAATGAAATTACTGTATCACATAACATCATATTTATTTTAAATAATTCAAAATATAAAAACAGACTTTCTTTTACTATGTGTAAGAATTAGAAGATATACAATGTTCTGATACATTGTATATCTTCTAATTCTTACACAATGACATACTTGTTTATACTTGACATTATTGTATCGTTTTCCAGTTGACCATAGATCTTCATCACTAACTTATTTGCAAAGGGACATTGTACATCAACAGGAATTATTTGCAGTGATTTATAGGTCGAAACATGTCCTATTATAAATAAGATTGATAAAAATCTTGGAGCGCACTATTCAACGTTTTACAGTTATGACGGTATCCACTTTATACAACTAAGTTGGCAAATAAGCATACCGCCCACCTGATGGTAAGTGGTAACAGTCACCTATAGTACATGTGGTTCCTGTGAGATTCGCAGCAAATCTGAAACCCCCACAAGAACACAGTGTACGTTGCAAACTTGTGACATAAGATGTAATCTCACGGTACCTAGTAATTTCACTGCCATCCATATCTCACCCTTCAAACCGGGACACAGCAACGCAAGCACTGCTGCTTTGTTATAGAAATAGCTATGTTTATAATAAATAAATTCCTCACGACAGATATTTGGTCATGACAGCTTATCTGAACAAAGACTATAACCATTTGCGCGGGAGACATTGCTTAGTGCGCAAGTGCTGCGCGTGTTTTTTTTAAAGAAAAAAACGTCGCGCCACACTAGGATTTTCTCCTGTGTCGTGGGTGCAGTTACAAACATACAATATCACATGCACATTCGCCCAGACCGGAACAATTTTCTGTAGGCCATACAAAATATTTGTCCCGTACGGGAATCGAACCCGCGACGCGTTGCGCAGTAGGCGATCATTCGACCTCTGCGCTAACCGTGTCAAACTTGTTACCGTTAAGCTTCAGTAACTTTCGGCTAGCTTGGGTGTAATGAACACTGAACTGAACACCTATAGTGAGGTACGCAACATAAAAAGTCATTGAAAATCCGCTCCTGCACAGTTATTTTGTATCGATTGTCGCGTAGCGGTAAGCTACGTACAAGAAAAGAAACTGAGCGACGCTGGGCCGCTCCTGTACTGCCTACCTGTCCGCTAAGCTGCCTACATGTCCGCTGAGCTGCCTACCTGTCTGCTAAGCTGCCTACAAGTCCGCTGTGCTGCCTACCTGTCTGCTGAGCTGCCTACCTGTTTGTTGATCTGCCTACCGGATTGCTGCCGTGCCTACTCCTGTTACGGTCATCTGACCGAGACTCCGCGTCCTACCCTGGCCAGGCTAGATTTTTACATAAATAGTATAAAGACTGTTGTACATAGTTAGATCTTAGTTAAGTTAGATTATTAAGTCCGGCGGTGCCCTCCTTTATATCCTACCTTTGGAGTTATTTTTTTAATTATACAGTGTTAACTTTTTAAAACCTTGTTTTTCTTTTAGCTCCTGCTCCTTTTTTTGTACGTAGCCTTCCGCTACGCGACACGACAACCATTTCACCCTAAAAATGCTCACCTCCAGACTAGAAACTCTTTATAAGGGCTGTTTTTCTGGACGCACGGGTAGAGGGGTGTTTTCTCCATGGACTGCAAGGAGCCCAGCTCGCACAGCTCGCTCTGTGTGAACGTCCGCGAGATAAGTCTGTTGGCACTGTCCACTTCCGTGTGAAACGCGTACCCTGGAAAGCGGATAGCCGCCGAAAATTACTGCCAGCCGATCTTGTCGATCCACTAGACCGTTCACAGATAAGGACAATTCATTATGCGCCCAAGGGGTTTTCACCGTGATTTTTTGGTGACTCTGCAGAATTTAATTTCGTTGAGTTCCTTGCAGTATGCCGTGTTAACCACACGACATTTTTGGTGGATTTGGTCGAAACGAGAGAGATTTGTAATCTATATTGTACCTACTCAGTTTTTTTACAAAAAATAAAACCTACTTCGAAACACCAAAAAGGTCAGAAATAATATAAGAATACATACAATTCTTTCTTATTGAAATTCATCACGTTTTCTTATTGAAATTGTTACCAAGTTTTAACTACACTAATTTTAACTAACTAACTACATTAACTTTTTTTTGATTTTTAAGACTTTCCAGTTTTCAGCTGATCATTGCTTGACACTGATTTCAAAATAAAAAACTGGCCAAGTGCGTGCAAGTCGGACTCGCCCATGAAGGGTTCCGTACGATTTATGACGTATAAAAAAAACTACTTACTACATCTCGTTCAAACCAATTTTCGGTGGAAGTTTACATGGTATTGTATATCATATATTTTTTTTAGTTTTATCATTCGCTTATTTTAGAAGTTACGGGGGGGGGGGGGGACACATTTTGACACTTTGGAAGTGTCTCTCGCGCAAACTATTCGGTTTAGAAAAAAAATTATATTAGAAACCTCAATATAATATTTGAAGACCTTTTTTTTTTTTTTTTGGGAGGGGGGAAAATGCATTGACGCATTCCTCGTGGTCGAGCCTAACCACGAGGATATGTGGGACTCCCCAGACCGTACACGGCCCAGACCTACCCACTAAAAACCCCCCCAGCAGCTCCTCCGTCCGTCACAAGACAGGGGGAAGGGGAGTACAGCCAGGCCTTGTTCCCGCTGACCCCCTGCCCGTGACATGTCCGTTGCCGGACTCACCGTCTGGCTCTGCTGCTGAGTGGAGCGGCACGTGTGCTGCTTTACACCCCGAAATTGGTTTTTTATTGTGGTTGTCTTCCACGCGGCCCAACGCTCAGTGCGCCGGGCCCCCGGCCCGCTCAGTGCGGGTAACGGGTTGCCCGACGGCAGATCCCACTGGATCCACCGCCGCGCGGGTGAGCCGAAGCTCGGGGCAATCTTCGGCAGGCGCGAAGCGCCATGGCGAAAAGTCGCCTTCACCCCACTACCTTCAAAGGTAGCCGCCCAAATTAGGCTTCCGGCGAAAGCCACACCTTTTCTTAAGACAAGAAGAGGGGACTTCGCCCTTCCCCCGCATGAAGCGGGTGGCCAAACGAAGTAGCCCGCCAGGTTGAACCCGGCCATCCCACACCCCCCTCTATGGGGTCCTCTCGACAGACTATTAGCCCGCGGCAGAAACTCTGCCGGGTTGCCCAGGGTGCACCACAAGGAGGTTGTCTGACATCGCACCCCAATATTTGAAGACCTATCCATAGATACCCCACAGGTATGGGTTTGATGAAAAAAACATTTTTGGGTTTCAGTTCTATGTATGGAGAACCCCCAAAATTTATTGCTTTTTTTCTATTTTTGTGTGAAAATCTTAATGCGGTTCACAGAATACATCTACTTACCAAGTTTCAACAGTGTAGTTCTTATAGTTTCGGAGAAAAGTGGCTGTGACATACGGACGGACAGACAGACAGACAGACATGACGAATCTATAAGGGTTCCGTTTTTTGCCATTTGGCTACGGAGCCCTAAAAATGTGATACTGTATGTATTCATATAGTATTATTTATGACTTTTTGGTGTTTTTGAAGTCGGTGTGTTATTGTTTTTATTTTAATCCTCTTAGTAAATTTTGTAGATGCGTATTAGAATTTGACCCGAGGCAAACACCAGAATAACTTAAAATAAAACGTCTTTCGCTGTTAACAGTATTGAAAAAAATATTCCCGAACTCCTAACCTACCAGAAACCTTCCACCATCAGCTTGCATGATATGACGACTACCAGATACAAATACTTGAATATTTTTTTTACTATATGCTAAGAGAGCGTTTGACCACTATCTCGCCTGATGGTAAGCGCCGATGTAGTCTATGATGTAGCACGCTCTCCTAGATAATGCCTGTTCACTCTAAATTTGAAGGATCCCAGATTATAATTTTTTGGAAATACAGACGCCGGCAATTTATTCCATTCGGTCGCAGTGCGCACAACGAAAGAAGAAGCAAAGAGCTTTTTCCGTGCAGTCGGCACTGCCACCAAATACGGATGATACTTGGCCGTGCGCCTGGAATCATTGATTTACTACCAAAGGTAGATAACGCATTCACGATCGAGAAGTGGGCCGGTGAAGAACTGCTCAATTGCGACTCGTGCAGTTTCTTTCCATAGTGAGTGATTAGCTGTCGGCACGTAAACATGCCGAAGTGCGCATTTAAAAGTTGTGGTAACAATAGCCAGAAACGGCAGAAAAAAGATGGGATTTCATATTTTGCGTGAGTAAACTCATTACATATCTTATCATGTATTCAAATATTCGATTTATACGTAAAAACCAATCAAAAACAATCATTTTAATCATAAACATGTCGCTTCGCGTCAGTGTCAGTATATCACAATCGTCTCGGTCGCACGGGCGTCGTATCACGATGTGTTATCTCATTCATGCGTTGGAGCGACAACGCGATAAGCAATTTCAAGCATTATGTGTGAGAGTATAAAGTTGATATTTTCTTGTAGCAATGACAAAAGCGTCGTTTGATCTATGGCCAGGTATGAAATGATGTAACTTCCCACGGTTGTACTTAAAATAGTTGCCGTAGTAATTCAGAATAAGGTTGAATTCGATAAATGCGGTACTTTCTTTATGGTAATTTTCATTCGGGCGTGTATATTCAAGTATATATCAGCGAGTACAAATGTATAGTCGATTAGGTGACAGATTTCAAGCGCGTCTTTGTATGAAGCGCTCTATCTACGTTTGGTAGTAAATCAATGCCTGGAATTCCTATGGTGGAAAGGAGCTTCAGGTTCAGGTTGTGTAATTCCTGCGCACATTCACCGCAGTGTAACCTGTAGAACACCGAAAGGCGGGCAATATCTTCAGAAAAAACATGAAACATGTTGGACGTGCCTATGTTTAAGAGTTTCCCTCGATTTTTTTAGGATAGGATCCTATCATAGGATCATGATTTGGTGACAGTGGGACCACCTCAGGAGTATACAGTTTCGATGACAAAAATAATTGTGAAAATCAGCGCACAAACGGCGGAGTTATCAGTAAAAATACCCAAATAATATATGTAGTAGTAAGTATAACCCAAAAATCCACAAACCTCCTGCTTTGACCATTCTGATGCCATCTTCTATGTTCTCCAGCAGCGGCCTACCAGCCGGCTTATTGAGTACCTGAGTGTTGGCAACACATGAAGTGAATTAGTACTATACCTTGAATAAATAGGAGTTTGCAAAATCATCGCCTCCCATAAACGTCCTATTGCTAAACATGGATCTCTTGTAGATGAGGCAGAATTGGTTTACTGTATGGGCAGGGCGGGTCATTGTCAGTTTTAAGGGGTTCCGAAAGCAAAGGGTAAAAACGGGGCTCTATTACTAAGACTTTGCTGGCCGTCTGTCTGTCAACGGGCTGTATCTCATGAACCGTAATAGCTAGACAGTTGAAATTTTCACAGATGATGTATTTCTGTTGCCGCTATAACGACAATACTAAAAACAGAATAAACTAAATATTTAAAGGGTAAGAGGGCGTTGAATATAATATGGATAACATTTCAATCTACCTTCTTTGTTATCGTGTTTTGATATTTTATTCGCAGAATACCAGATTCTCAAAACACCAGACTCTTAAAATAGCAGATTCTCTAAATACCAGATTCGCAAAATAGCAGATTTTGAACAGTCAAAATATTATTAATATTTATTAGCGTTTTATTCAGACTGCATTTGTTACTTTCATACTACGCTTTTAGTGCTAATTTTTTTAAAGTCAATAGTGACAAATATTTTAGTTGTTTATCGATTCACCAACAATAACTCTCTCAAAAAGCAATGCTATTGAAGAGTCATTGACCCGCCACATATGCGTTAACACTAGCAGAATCAGGCCCCTGGACAGGATTGAATTGTGTTTGCATCGCTGCCCTCGCACATTTGTGTCGCGATTTTACGTTAGACACAGCTAAAGCAGCTATCAACTTCAAAACCTGTATAAAGAGGGGGACAAGTACAAAAATAAAATTAAAAGGGAATGCCTCAATAATAAGGAGCTAAGCAAATACGTGGTCCCATAATTTACGAATGTAATTTTAATATGAAACACAGATTTTTTATTAGAAAGTTTATTTTTTTTATTGTTTAATAGAGTATAGAGATTGGGGTTATGTATGAAATAGCACGTTGCATGAATGGCCCCCGCAGATTTGCTGGAAAGTACGCATTCTTTTATTGAAATTTTTCCAAATCATGTAATTGGCCGTTTTTGCGATCAGAATTGGTAATCCACGAGGTCTACTCTATTTTTACAAAAAACAAAATTTCGAACGAAATTTCGCAGGTTTCCTACCACGGTATACTATTACCGTGCCACGGTTCTCTTGATTCGAATTCGTCCGACCGAAAATAGATGGACAGATATCTTTTCCAAACCTACTCTAGTTAACGAAAGCTACAAACGAAGAATTGAATTTGGCAGTTTATTTTTCGGAATTTTAACCTCAAATTAACGAACACAAAAGTGTAACCTTTTGATATTCGTATAATTGTGAGTTTTTAAATTGCTGCTGGAATACCTTTGCTTGATTGAAGCTACATTAAAAATAAATAAACAACACAACACTTTTGTGTTGTGTTGCTTATTTATTGTAATTGTAATATTATTATATATAGTTATTTATTGTAATATTTGTTGTAACTGCGACTGTGTCGCGATAGCGGACCATAAAAAATCACTCGAAAACATTGCTAATAAGCCACTTATGTAACTTCTATTTACCGTCTATTTTATACAAACTCAAATTCCAAGAAATCGTGATTGTTTTCATTTCGACAAAAATGTTTGAGATTATCCATAAATAATTAAGTATTTTCTAATAAAATAGCGAGAAAATCGGCATAGGGTCGCAATCGAAGAAAGGAAAAGTTTTTGTTTCACTCTATTGACCCCGGATACCCATTACTCTATCCACCCCATTTTACGGCAATGGTCTCATTCCATTCGTTCCTCATTCATTCACGAAAGTTATCTATGGAAATGAAATTATTTTGTGTATGTACCTATTTGAAAATAAAATAGAGTAGAGACACTTCAGACACTTTCGAAATTTCGTTTGATCTTCGTTCATTGACGAAAGTGTCTGAAGTGTCTCTACTCTATTTTATTTTCAAATAGGTACATACACAAAATAATTTCATTTCCATAGATAACTTTCGTGAATGAATGAGGAACGAATGGAATGAGACCATTGCCGTAAAATGGGGTGGATAGAGTAATGGGTATCCGGGGTCAATAGAGTGAAACAAAAACTTTTCCTTTCTTCGATTGCGACCCTATGCCGATTTTCTCGCTATTTTATTAGAAAATACTTAATTATTTATGGATAATCTCAAACATTTTTGTCGAAATGAAAACAATCACGATTTCTTGGAATTTGAGTTTGTATAAAATAGACGGTAAATAGAAGTTACATAAGTGGCTTATTAGCAATGTTTTCGAGTGATTTTTTATGGTCCGCTATCGCGACACAGTCGCAGTTACAACAAATATTACAATAAATAACTATATATAATAATATTACAATTACAATAAATAAGCAACACAACACAAAAGTGTTGTGTTGTTTATTTATTTTTAATGTAGCTTCAATCAAGCAAAGGTATTCCAGCAGCAATTTAAAAACTCACAATTATACGAATATCAAAAGGTTACACTTTTGTGTTCGTTAATTTGAGGTTAAAATTCCGAAAAATAAACTGCCAAATTCAATTCTTCGTTTGTAGCTTTCGTTAACTAGAGTAGGTTTGGAAAAGATATCTGTCCATCTATTTTCGGTCGGACGAATTCGAATCAAGAGAACCGTGGCACGGTAATAGTATACCGTGGTAGGAAACCTGCGAAATTTCGTTCGAAATTTTGTTTTTTGTAAAAATAGAGTAGACCTCGTGGATTACCAATTCTGATCGCAAAAACGGCCAATTACATGATTTGGAAAAATTTCAATAAAAGAATGCGTACTTTCCAGCAAATCTGCGGGGGCCATTCATGCAACGTGCTATTTCATACATAACCCCAATCTCTATACTCTATTAAACAATAAAAAAAATAAACTTTCTAATAAAAAATCTGTGTTTCATATTAAAATTACATTCGTAAATTATGGGACCACGTATTTGCTTAGCTCCTTATTATTGAGGCATTCCCTTTTAATTTTATTTTTGTACTTGTCCCCCTCTTTATACAGGTTTTGAAGTTGATAGCTGCTTTAGCTGTGTCTAACGTAAAATCGCGACACAAATGTGCGAGGGCAGCGATGCAAACACAATTCAATCCTGTCCAGGGGCCTGATTCTGCTAGTGTTAACGCATATGTGGCGGGTCAATGACTCTTCAATAGCATTGCTTTTTGAGAGAGTTATTGTTGGTGAATCGATAAACAACTAAAATATTTGTCACTATTGACTTTAAAAAAATTAGCACTAAAAGCGTAGTATGAAAGTAACAAATGCAGTCTGAATAAAACGCTAATAAATATTAATAATATTTTGACTGTTCAAAATCTGCTATTTTGCGAATCTGGTATTTAGAGAATCTGCTATTTTAAGAGTCTGGTGTTTTGAGAATCTGGTATTCTGCGAATAAAATATCAAAACACGATAACAAAGAAGGTAGATTGAAATGTTATCCATATTATATTCAACGCCCTCTTACCCTTTAAATATTTAGTTTATTCTGTTTTTAGTATTGTCGTTATAGCGGCAACAGAAATACATCATCTGTGAAAATTTCAACTGTCTAGCTATTACGGTTCATGAGATACAGCCCGTTGACAGACAGACGGCCAGCAAAGTCTTAGTAATAGAGCCCCGTTTTTACCCTTTGCTTTCGGAACCCCTTAAAACTGACAATGACCCGCCCTGCCCATACAGTAAACCAATTCTGCCTCATCTACAAGAGATCCATGTTTAGCAATAGGACGTTTATGGGAGGCGATGATTTTGCAAACTCCTATTTATTCAAGGTATAGTACTAATTCACTTCATGTGTTGCCAACACTCAGGTACTCAATAAGCCGGCTGGTAGGCCGCTGCTGGAGAACATAGAAGATGGCATCAGAATGGTCAAAGCAGGAGGTTTGTGGATTTTTGGGTTATACTTACTACTACATATATTATTTGGGTATTTTTACTGATAACTCCGCCGTTTGTGCGCTGATTTTCACAATTATTTTTGTCATCGAAACTGTATACTCCTGAGGTGGTCCCACTGTCACCAAATCATGATCCTATGATAGGATCCTATCCTAAAAAAATCGAGGGAAACTCTTAAACATAGGCACGTCCAACATGTTTCATGTTTTTTCTGAAGATATTGCCCGCCTTTCGGTGTTCTACAGGTTACACTGCGGTGAATGTGCGCAGGAATTACACAACCTGAACCTGAAGCTCCTTTCCACCATAGGAATTCCAGGCATTGATTTACTACCAAACGTAGATAGAGCGCTTCATACAAAGACGCGCTTGAAATCTGTCACCTAATCGACTATACATTTGTACTCGCTGATATATACTTGAATATACACGCCCGAATGAAAATTACCATAAAGAAAGTACCGCATTTATCGAATTCAACCTTATTCTGAATTACTACGGCAACTATTTTAAGTACAACCGTGGGAAGTTACATCATTTCATACCTGGCCATAGATCAAACGACGCTTTTGTCATTGCTACAAGAAAATATCAACTTTATACTCTCACACATAATGCTTGAAATTGCTTATCGCGTTGTCGCTCCAACGCATGAATGAGATAACACATCGTGATACGACGCCCGTGCGACCGAGACGATTGTGATATACTGACACTGACGCGAAGCGACATGTTTATGATTAAAATGATTGTTTTTGATTGGTTTTTACGTATAAATCGAATATTTGAATACATGATAAGATATGTAATGAGTTTACTCACGCAAAATATGAAATCCCATCTTTTTTCTGCCGTTTCTGGCTATTGTTACCACAACTTTTAAATGCGCACTTCGGCATGTTTACGTGCCGACAGCTAATCACTCACTATGGAAAGAAACTGCACGAGTCGCAATTGAGCAGTTCTTCACCGGCCCACTTCTCGATCGTGAATGCGTTATCTACCTTTGGTAGTAAATCAATGATTCCAGGCGCACGGCCAAGTATCATCCGTATTTGGTGGCAGTGCCGACTGCACGGAAAAAGCTCTTTGCTTCTTCTTTCGTTGTGCGCACTGCGACCGAATGGAATAAATTGCCGTCTATTTTATACAAACTCAAATTCCAAGAAATCGTGATTGTTTTCATTTCGACAAAAATGTTTGAGATTATCCATAAATAATTAAGTATTTTCTAATAAAATAGCGAGAAAATCGGCATAGGGTCGCAATCGAAGAAAGGAAAAGTTTTTGTTTCACTCTATTGACCCCGGATACCCATTACTCTATCCACCCCATTTTACGGCAATGGTCTCATTCCATTCGTTCCTCATTCATTCACGAAAGTTATCTATGGAAATGAAATTATTTTGTGTATGTACCTATTTGAAAATAAAATAGAGTAGAGACACTTCAGACACTTTCGAAATTTCGTTTGATCTTCGTTCATTGACGAAAGTTCGTTTCCGAGAAACAGAGTAGCACCACAGATCTTGCGATTTAACGCCGTGTGACTACTTTCTTTGGGGTTTTTGAAATCAAAGGTCTATGCCAACAAGCCCACGACCACCAACGCCTTGAAGGAGGAAATTCGGCGGTCTTATAATGAAATTCAGCCACATTTATGCGAAACGGTCATAGAAAATTTCAATAAAAGAATGCGTACTTGCCAGCAAAGGCTATTTATCCGACGTGCTATTCCATACATAACCCCAATCTGTATTGCGTTTGCGTCGCGATTGTATTTCTGCAAAAGTCAAAGTCATAATGCCCGAGTTTGTTAAAAGTTTAAAAGCCTCTGTTTGAGTTATGCCGACGCCAAACATGGCTTCAAAGCTTTGAGAACTTATAAAACTGTGTGGCATGGGCGTTTGACTATGTGTTCAAAGTTTGAGCACACTTTGCACTTTGCCATGTGAGTTCGTAGTTCCAAAGTGGACTTTGGGCAAGTGTTCAAATTATATACAAAGTCATTAAGTGTGCAAAGATTTGAAGCTGTGCCTGGGAGTGGTTATACTGTTTCTCAAGCTTACTTAATGTCAAAATAGCTTTCTGCAATTATTACCTTTCTCTGTCTGATATCGTCTTCTATCTTTGCGTTTCGTTTATTGTAATAGTACGTAGGTACCTAAAAAGGAAATATAATTTGACTCAAAGCACAAAATACTTGTTATTATAAAAAGTGTTAATGTTTATTTTCTTTTGATTTTTTTAATTTCGAAACCGTGATTGTTAAAAATATTAACACCAATCTCACGTTGCCTAATATACAAAAAAAATCTGTCATTCGATTTTCCGTGTGCCATAGATTAATTTAATCGCATTAGTTACATCTACTACTTACAGACCGCTACACATATTCGTACACAGCTACAAAAATTCCGATGTTCATTTTAAATGCTATTACTGCAAAAAGTTTTAATACGCTATCTAAAGTAAATTTCACTGTTTAAGCATGATTCTGTCTCTAACTATCCTTTTAAAACAAATGAAACGCTCAAACAGCAGCTAACTGTCTAGCTTAGACAGTGTTGAAAAAAATCTTGGAGTAATACCGTTGATTTCCCTTGTTTTAGGCATTCGTACCTGCAGCCAAGAATGCGTGTAGCCGATGTCTTCGAAGATCAGCTCCAGGGGGCTCTCGAGCAGCTCCTGCAGCGAGTTGATGGACGGGGGCGGCCCGCTCAGCAACCAGCTGACCACGCTGCTCGTGTAGTAGTTGTATATCAACAAACAGGACAGGCCCGTGACCAGGATCGCCAGCTTGCGGGCTGAGGGAAAAATTGACTTACTTTTCGGAACGAATTTCGATCGATCAAATGTAAGATTGACTTTTGAGTTGCACTACTAACGCCAACGCGGATCTCGACTCCTCGAGTTTATCCATATCGGTGTTATATGATTCTTGAGTGGCGATAAACTGATTCCGTATTAAGCGGGTCTCGAGTAAACCAGTCTGTGTTATTTGACTTTTTAGTTACAACACTAGCGCCAATCTGGATCCGTATTACGCTGATCTCAAGTGAACCAATCTCAGTTCTATTTGACTTTTCAGTTGCAACACAAGCGCGAATTGGATCCGTATTGCGAGGATCTGGAGTGAACTAATCTCAGTGTTATTTGACTTTTTAGTTGCAAAACTAACGTGAATTAGATCCGTATTACTCGGATCTCGAATGAACAAATCTCAGTGTTTGTACTTTTGAGTTACAAATCAAGCGCCAAATTGACTCGGTATTACGCGGACCTCAAGCGAACAATATTAGTGTTATTTTAATCCTGAGTTGCAACATTAGCGCTAAATTGGATCCGTACTACGCCGACTAGAGTGAATCAATCTCAGTGATAATTGACTCTTGAGTTGCAACACTAGTGCCAAATTGGATCCGTATTGCTCGGACCTCGCATCAACCAATCTCAGGGTTATTGGACTTTTGAGTTGCAACACTAGTGCCAATCCAATTGGATCCGCACTACGTGGATTCGAGTGAGTCAATCTCATTGTTATTTGACTCTTGAGTTGCAACATTAGTGCCAAATCCGATCAAATTTGACTCTCGTCTGGCCCGTTTTTTTTGGGATCCTTTGCAGCTCAAAAGTTAAAACACAACCAATGGATCATTTCATCAACTCTGAAAATCACGTAAGTATAGTTAGAAACTATTATGTCAATATTGAAACAGAGACACCTCTATTGCAGCGTATAGTGCCATCTCGCTCTTACTGCGGTTTTAATACTGCTTTGAGGCGAATCTACACGTGCACGGCGACTGCTTTATTGCAAGGTCATATACTTACTTGATAATTATATTATACCTTCTAATGTCGCTTACGCTCTGGGACCGAACTAAAACATTACTGTTACACATTATAATCGATTTTTGGACAACAGGGTTACAAAATAAAAAAGGTACTTTTGCAATTTTCTAGACAATAAAAATGCACGTCTATTGGTAAAACTTTTATGTCATTTAATATTGTATTTTCTGATTTACAATTGTTTTAAAATATTGAACAGAGTTGGATCTTTGGATTTTTTTATTCCATCGAGTGAAATATTATCAATCATGTTTCGGTCTTTAAGAATGTTTAAATAAAATGTTCATCAAAATCATTTGAATTTTAGAATTGTATATATTTGTAGCGGTACAGTAAATTGAAATTCTTCGAAAAAGGGAAAGTTGCGCCTTAATCGATCGTCGTAAGCTACTAAGCGTAAGGTCCTCAAGGAGCGCTAACTATCCCGGTATCGGGCAACCCGCATCCATCCGTTGCCAGACACATTCTTCAAATTTTCGGACTGATTGCGTTTGCATTGCTGTATTTCAGCTTGAAGGGATGTGATACTCCGATACAGGCAGTGAAATTACTAGTTACCACGTTTAGATATGTCTCAAGTTGGCAACGATTATCGGGTTCTTGCTGCAGATTCGTGAATCATAGTAATTTCTTAAACTTTTCAAAATTCAAAGTAAACCAATTGTTACGTGTTTGGTGTCCCGGCTATTAATTACTGGATTTAATAAAAATAAGAAGATCTTGTCGTACTTTGTATGGTGCAAGCGCGCGGAGGACCGTCGAAGAACCTGGTCCTTTCGGCAGCTTGGATCCAAACGTGAGTAGTTATTAGTATCAATCTTTTATCTAGACGTTGCCACTTAATTGTTATTTTAATCATATTGTGTTGCCAAACTGTGTGCGGAATCAAAACTTGATCTCATCACACCACCGTCTTATCTATATGTCTGCCGCAAAGCAGCAGTGCTTGCATTGCTGTGTTCCGGTTTGAAGGGTAAGATATGGCAGCGAAATTACTGGGTACCGTGACTTTACATCTGATGTGACAAGTTCCTGCGGGGGTTGCAGATTTGCTGCGATTTTACAAGAGCCACATGTATTACAGGTGACTGTTACCACTTACCATCAGGTGGGCAGCATGCTTGTTTGCCAACTTTGTTTAATAAAAGAAAGCCTTATTCGTCACGGACACAGCACAACAGCAAGATACACAAAGTAGGTGCAACAAATTGTAAAGAATACAATTGACATAATTGCGCTGAGCGTGCCCGTGCCGAAAGGATTGCCATCTCAGCATTTGCTGGGCGTTAGACACCCAGCGCTGGTTTCCAGTTGGCTTGGCACCCCGCGTGCCACAGCAGTGTTGTGTAAAAAAATTATAATCGTAACGCAACAGTTTATTATGAAAGGTGCCTATGCAATTTTCGAACTTACCAGAAGACTCTCCCCTTGTTGTTGAAGAGTTGTCCTCAAAAACTGAAATAGAAAAACAAGTTATAATTATTGAGATATTATGCCTTTTATAGGCAAATGCTATAATTATTGTACTATGTATAGAAGGTATTTAAGGTATAGAAGGTTATTTTTAAGCGATAAAGTTGTTGTTTAAATTTATTTTTAAAACTAGCTGTGCCCGTGAACTACGTTTCGCCATATATTTTTTCCCGGTTTTGCAACATTTTTCATTGATGCTCAGCTCCTGTTAGTCGTAGCGTGATGTTGTATAGCCTATAGCCTTTCTCGATAAATGAACTATCCAACACAGAAATAATTTTTCAATTTGAATCAGTACTTCCTGAGATTAGTGCGTTCAAACAAACAAAAAAAACAAACAATCAAACAAAATCTTCAGCTTTATAATATTTAGTATAAATTATATTGTTATGTGTCTTTGTCGTAACATTTTTCGTCCTGCTGCGTGGCAGAGTTAAGTAATGAAATATACAAGATGGCGACATCTATACTAATATTATAAAGAGGAAAGATTTGATTGTTTGTAAAGAATAGGCCCCGAAACTACTGGACCGATTTGAAAAATTCCTTCATATTGAAAATCCTACGTTATCCCTGATGAATATAGGCTATAAAATTATTTATCCTACGGGAAAATATAAAATTGTCACGGGAAAACAAAAATAACGCGGGCGAAGCTGCGAGCGAAAAGATAGTAAAAAATAAATTATTAAAAGTAACTTACCATCCAAGTCGTAAACAACAAAATGGTGTGGAGATTTTCCTTGTAAGTAAATACTGCCTGTATCCGCTCCTCTGTGTTATTTTAACTAACAGGCAAGTGAAGTGAAAAATATAACTAACAAAACAAAAAAAAAGTTTTATCTGTGGTTGTTTATACACCCGTATGTGTGTTATATGTGTGTGTGTGTATTATGTCCTACATCTAAACGGGTGGATATTTTTGTTAGATTTTTTGCCTACAAGCTTTGGAATAAGTCATTAAGTAAAATTGTCGTATCGACGTTTTTACCTTGTATAAATTAATCAGGATTGAAGGGTGACATTTAAATATACCACAGAAGGGAGACGAAATTATGCTAGGTATCACACTACCACATACATTGCTGGCATATAGATGCGATGACAGAGAAGAAGGCGTACTGCGCAAACGCTGGACGGAGTTCCGTTCGGGCTGATACCAGAAGCACTGTGCAGCACAATACGGAGACCGCCAACACGCACAACCACGCTCCCCTGCTCAAGGGTCTTAGGAACTGGTTCTCAAACTTCCCGGCCCCGTATGTTGGTATTCTGTAGTAGTACCTGGTCCTAAAACGGATATTCTAGGTTTATTTTATTGGAATAACTATAAAACATTATTTTATTAGCAGCTAAAAGTCGTTTTGAATGAGTGGTAGGTTTTACCACATGTAACTCGGGCACAGCGACCACAGAACAAATAATAGTACTAAAGTACCGCGACGGCTTTCGGCCCTGGCATGACCAAACTGAATATCCGACAACCGTACTGCACGGCAATGTATGTACAAAATGTTCTAAATATTTTTTTAGCTATAGTTCTGGCTGCAGATGGCCTCTGCAGCGTCACTTTGATTTAATTAAAAGAAAGCGAGAAGTTTGATGGGTCCTCAAGCTTTGCTGGCGAACCTATCCTTCATCCAAAGCTTAAGCTTCGCCTACGCTAATTCGAAATACCCAACCGAATAAAGTACCTATAGCCTAAAATAATGACTGTATTTGACGATTTTGAGAAAGTTGTAAACGTCCAATACCATTAATCATAAAGTCGCTTACCCCAAACTTCAGTGAACTTACCCAAAAAAGTAGCACATTGGCACGCAATAATAATGTGCATGTTCGACTCCTCAGCTTGACGTGTCGAGAACTTTTACTAATTAACAATTCTAAATTACTTTCACGTCAATCAAAATTTCAATATTGTACTGAATACGTGTTCTTAAAGCACCCATTTTTGGAGGGAACTTATTACAAGTGCGATGTTCGTCAAGCATTTTGGACAACATAACGCTTCAAGAAATCTTTTGACAAAGCTGTCAAACTTTTACACCTTTGAAAGCAAAGGTTATTTAGGGCGCGGAGTGTGTGCGCAAGTAGATAGAAATAGTCAAGTCATGTTACAACGGAGATCAAATTATATATTATACCATATAGTATATAGAAATTTATGAATGCCATTCGAGATCAGATATAAGATACCTAGCGAAAATCAAACATTATTACACTTAGGCAGGAGCCACAGTGCGCAGTGCTAGAAATTCCATGCAAGATACGGGCAAACGGCGGAATAAAAGTGTTTTTTTAATTCGTAATGGCAATATTCCATGATGCAGATTCCGTAGTAAACATTTAGAAGTATATCGCCTAAGTCTATATTAAAAATTACTCATGCCTTGGTAGCCACAAAATTCCTACCAATATTATAGAGACGAAAGTAACTCAATCTGAACCACTAAACCTTATTAATTAAATTTCGTATAAAGACAGTTCTGAGGAAGGACATAGGTTATATTTTATTCCAAATTTTATGAAATGAAATGAATGAAATAAAAATATTTATTTGAAAGAATTTTGGGTAGGTACAGCAGATATTATTTTTTATATATAACCCTGCAAAATTCAGTCTTACAGGCATACAAATATTACAGGATTGTTAGTAATGAAAATTATTAATTAAATATAATGTCAAGTTTTAAATTAATTTATATTCTGTCACGCTATAAAAAATATATTTCTACAACCATCCCGTCAAACTTTTCTTGAATGCACTACCTGTCAATGTTTTAATATTACTGGGAAGGTTGTTATACAGTACAATACATATATTAAAAGCATTTTTTCTATAAATGTAAGCGCAGCATTCAGGTTTAAATAAAAGGTTCACATACTGAGCTCTCAGGTGTTTAGTTTTAACTTCGTTCAATTTTAAAAAATATTCTGGATGGGACACTACTAATAAGCAGGCAATCCTTATACCGCACGGTCAGCCACGGCGCGGCCTGTGTTCTTGCGGGCCAAACGCCGTGGGATGTCGATGCACGCGTCCATTCGGAGGTGTATCGGCATCGAGTTGCTGTACGAGAACGGGGGGGACGATCTGCTCCACAGGAGGTGGAGCGAGTTCGTACCCTGGCGCAGAGGGAGGCTCTGCGCCAGTGGGGTGAGGCACTCGGCTCTCCAGCTGCCGGCCACCGGACGATCGAGGCGATTCGTCCGGTTTTGGAGGAGTGGGTTGGGCGCCGGCAGGACAGCCTAACATTCCGCATGGTGCAGGTACTTACCGGGCATGGCTGCTTCGGTCACTACCTGCACCGGGTCGCCCGTCGGGAGGAAACGCCGCAGTGTCACCACTGCGACGCTCCCGACGACACTGCCGAGCACACACTATTGGTGTGCCCGGCTTGGCGACGCCAGCGCAGTGAACTCAACGCTGCGCTGGGAGGCGGAAATCTCTCGCTGCCGAGCATGGTCGTGGCCATGCTCCGTGGCGAGGCGGAATGGGAGGCTGTCGCCTCCTTCTGCGAGGACGTAATCTCGCAGAAGGAGGCCGCGGAGAGGGAGCGGGAGGCAGATCCTCAAGCCGCTCCCATCCGCCGCAGACGGATAGGCAGGCGAAGACGGGCATTCGCACAAGCGATGCCCGTCTAATGACCCTGCCGTGGAGGCCTGCGTGCACGGTTGGCCCCGTGCACGCCGCCGTAAGGCCCTCCGTCTGGGGATTGCCCTGGTGTTCTCGGGCAATCCCCCCTTGGCGATAGCCCGACCAGTTGGTCGGGCTTGCCCGGGCGCGTGGGTAGTGGAGTCGCAGTGTGGACCTTACCTAGCGCGCCCATAAGGGCAGGGAGAACACCGGGGGGTTTTAGTGGGTAGGCCTGGTATTCTGCCAGGAGAGCCCCACACACGCCCGCCGTCTAGCCCACGGCAGGTACGGTGCGGTTACGCATTTCCCCCCGAGGAAAAAAAAAAAAAAAAAAGGCAATCCTTATACAGGATGTCCCAAAAAATAGTGTCAAGCGAAAGTCCAGAGTTAGAGCACCTCTTGGAGTACCCGAATCACCCCCATGTATGTTCCGCGATTATTCGTAGTTTTCGAGTAATAATTTTTTTCTGACTGTTTGAAAATTTTGATCCAAAGAACTTAAAAATTTTAAATAAAAAAAAGTAGAACATATTTTAATGTTTTTCTTTTTGCCATTGAATCATCTTTAGTGCTTCTTTTATGTCTAAAATAATCAGCTTCGTAACTTTAGTGGAAATTTAGAAAACAGTAGTGTAAAGTCAAAATTTGAATGTTAGTGAATAATTACTTAAAAATTCATCTTTAAATTAAAAATCTAAACAGGCGAATTCATGGTTTCTAAGTATGTGTAAAAACTTCTCTAGACTCTCTGCTTTCATAATAAAAAAAAAGTACTTAATAGGGCTACTTTGGCTTAAATCGGCCATCAAAGACAGCAAGGTGAAAATTTCATAAAACTCGACTTCTGAATAATTTTTTTTTAAATTCCAATTATTTATTAATAAACCAAAAATGATTGTAGAAAAGCTAAAAATTTATTATTTGAAGGTCAAAAATAACTGTTCCTGCTGCCATCTTTAATAACCTTTGAAGGTTTATTATAACTTAATAAATGAAACAAAACATTATTTTCAAAGTATTTATTATTCGATCGCTTAAAGAAAGTTTTCAAAATGACGACCTTCGTGCTCAATACATATTCTACATCGTCTAAAAAAGTTTTCTTTTAAATTTATAAATGCAATTCTGTTGTTTTTTATTGTTTCTTCCGCTTGTCTTAATTTTGTTCTTAACACTGTGACGTTTGTAATGTCCTTGGCGTATACTAATTCCTTGTAGTATCCCCAGACGAAAAAATCTATGGGGTTCAAGTCGGGGGACCGTGGCGGCCACGCAATGGGCCCTCCACGACCGATCCATCTGCCTGGAAATGTTTCAGACAAATGTTGTCTAACATTTCTAGCAAAATGGCATGGAGCGCCGTCGTTTTGAAAAATCATATTTATCCGCGTTAATAGGTCTACATCTTCTAATAAGACGCCGAGATCACGTCGTAGAAATTGCAAGTAGGCCTCGCTGTTCAGTCGGTCCGGTAGTTCGAACGGACCAATCAGCTGTCCGTTTAGGATGCCTGACCACAAATTGATACTAAATTGTTCTTGGAAATTAGATTCCCTTGTGAGGTGTGGATTTTCAATACTCCACGAATGGTAGTTATGCGCATTAAACACCCCACATCGCTTAAAATGTGATTCATCAGTCCATAGAATATTTTTAAAGAAATTTTCGTTTTCAGCTTGTCTCCGTAACATTTCCTGACAAAATGCCATCCTTCTCGGGTAGTCTGCGGGCTTGAGCTGCTGAACTTTCTGGATGTGATATGGGTGAAAACGCTCTTGATGAAGTATTCGATGTGCTTGTGATTTCGGAATTCCGATTCGACGTTCTATTGTTCTTACACTAACTGATGGATCTCTCACCACTTCTTCGACCACTGATTGGACAGTATCTGGGTCACTCATTTCAGATGGGCGCCCCGATCTTCTACCTGGTAGGCGTCCTTCCATGTAAGAGTTATGTACTCTTAAAATCATGCGATGATCAGGCCAAGTTTCAGGCTGAGGTCCACCTCCATTTTGTACTTGCTGCCGGAACAACCTGGCTGCTTCAGAAGCATTTCCTCTTGCATATCCATAAAAGTAATGCATAAAAGCATATTCTTGCGATGAAAAAGACATCACAAAATGAAGAGCTTGAAAAGTCCGTTAAGAATGCCAAATTTGTCAAAATCCCGTATTCACACAAAACCAAATCGTAATCGCACTCAAGGTCCGTAAAGAAAGCAAAGTTCGTCAAATAATCACAAATGAGCGTATCGTACGTAAGGCGCAAACAAAAGCAGGCAAACGACTGGCGCCAGAACACAATAGGCGCTCGGACTACACCCCCCGCCTCATCGCTTGTCACAAAGAATAGCATTCCTCAGTTACAGTTATCCATTTCGCCAATGAGAGTGAGAGAGATAGCAATAATGCGGTCTCTTTCATATCCTCTCACTCGGGCAATTTTTTAGCAGGTAAGTACTGCGTTACATCCAACACTACAACCGATGTGATCCGCGAGAAAAATATTTAAATATGGGTTTCATGTAGTTAATTTTTGCTAAATTGTAATTAATCTGAACCTTAGAAATTATAAAAAGACCAGATATTTTTTTTTATCATCTGATAGGAATTTGGTAAATTTTATGAAATTTTCACCTCGCTGTCTTTGATGGCCGGTTTAAGCCAAAGTAGCCCTATTAAGTACTTCTTTTTTTAAATGATTATGAAAGCAGAGAGTCTAGATAACTCTAGTGTAGATAACTAGAAGCTATTTTATAAACAAAGCTACATTAACGCCATCTATCCTAGCACTATAGAAATGTGTTTTCTAACGATTGCTGTATGCTTTGTTACAACTTCACTATAAATCAATTAACGCCTTATTTCATATTGAATCTATGACATATCAATCCAAGCAGTTTGAAACTTCATAAACGAAATTTAAGCAGCTATAGCTCGGAGGATCTGACTTACGGATGCGAATCGGTAGAACGGCGTTCGAATCCACATTCTTACAAACTGTTTTTGTTTCCAAATTTTGTATTTTCAGTATCTAACAAATGAAAATATGTTTCTCATGTAGCGCAGATAATATCTAAACGCTAAATTGACGTTCTATATAATTTATAAAATTATTATATTGCTGTGAATGTTAAAGAAGAACCATGGATAACATTACTTTTCGGACCCGTAAGTTAATAAGATCAAAGTCTGACCTGGAAATTTCGACAATGGAACTGGAAACCTTAAACTCAACAATAATGGATTCGACGATGCTCAGTGCTCAAAGCGGAACATTTATTAATGACCTATCACACAACAATTACTTGGAAGAGATTGCGACTTTAAAACGATTATTAAAAAGTTCAGAACAGGAAATAGAAAATTTAAACACAGAAAACAACGAACTAAAAAAAGTCATTGAAAAACAAGAAAAACAAATAGATTTACTGAAAAAAATTTCAACTGATTCCGTTAGTAAGCCTAGAACACCTATTAGACGTAAAATTATACAGATTAACTCTGCATCAAGTACATCACCTTTAAAATGCTATCATCCACAGCTACAGAACCTGAATATTCAAAATTCTGTACCCAAGCCTAATGACACGGAAATAGCCAAAAGCAAGCACTGTTTTATTAGTGACAGTATGAATAAATCAAGCTCAAGCATTGCTAGCACGATTGATCAAGCAGCTACTAATAGAA